>OU744353.1:2505000-3755000 GCA_916610135.2 Macropis europaea
AATCAATTTTTAATTACTCTAGTGTAGCAGTAAAGAAACAAGGTCCAATGAATGTAACTGTATCGTTTATCAGATGAAATTATGCTCTAATTAGGCGACAGAAAAAAAATTAGCGAGCTACTTCTTGTGCTTCCTGCTGAAATCTCGATAGGTCCTTTTAGATTCTTGTCATTGGGATCTTCCTATGTCGATTTCTCTTTGGAATCTGCTGTATGGAAGTCGACCGAATGATTTTTAAATGTAGAGGCAACTTTTAACCCTTTGACTGTGGATCACTTGGAAACGATGCGAACGCTGCGTGCTGGCGAGCTACACTAGTACATAGTGAGCCATTGCATTGAACGCCCATGGGCGTCGTCAGCACACGGTGAGCAACTTTGTCAGGTGACTATAGGGGTTGTAACAGTCAAAGGGTTGAATATAGTGAGAGGAGGAAAAGTTGGGTTCCCACATGAAGGTTGAGTTATCGTTGCAAATATTTTGAAGAGTATACTGGGTAGAAGAAAATATTTTTAAGGGGTTAGAGTAGATCGAGGGGACGTCGTAAGATGCAGGCAGGATCTTGCTAGATGGAGGTGTTAAGGTTTGGTAGCATATAATGTTTAATGCATTAATCGATGCAGCACGTTATTCCCTATAAAAAAGTATTAATCTATTTACATCTAACAACCAATAATTTAGGAGATACTTTAATTTTAGTACTGCAATCTGGGACGACGCGAGGGGGTGAAATCTTTGTCCAGTTTGTCTCCGCGATGCTATAAATTAACTCGAAATTTTGTCAGATGGTTAGACACCCTGTGTGAAGACTGTTCGTGAGTTTGCCGTTTCTGGACACCCTGTAGGCGAGATTGATCGGCATTGAAGGAAAATCGGGATTACCAATTAATTGGCCGGATATTTCATCGTGGAACGATCCGGTTCGATCGTTGAAAGGAAATTTCCTGTCAGCCTGAACGACGTTAATTTTCAACGAGAGTTAAACACGGTTAAGGGGTGGTGTTCGACTCTCCGGAGAGCTGCAGTCTCTGAAATTTTCTTTTTTCTCCTGCAGACTTTCGGTCGATCATTTCTTCCACGTCGTCTTCGTTCCTCTTCGTCTATGGTACAAATATATGCAGGGTGGCCTATTACAATTTTTTCTCGCAATTATTTCCAGAACAGAACTTGCTCTGTTTCGAGATGGACATCTTACTATGATCACGAGGCTATAGACGAAAATTATACTGTCAATCATGAAATTGAGTAAACGCATATTACGGCGTTTCAAAATTTTTCTGTCGCAGTGAAAACTCCCATGTCTGGTCAGACATGCTATAATATCCCATTTTAAACAAAAATAAGAAGACAGATAATTTTATAACTATTCAATTGCATAGCCCTGGCCTTTCATTCTCATTACAGTGTTACTTTTATTCAAAATCGTATTAAATTTAATAATTATTTAATTAAATAAAATTTAATGCGTCAGTCATAGCAGTCAAGGTGTTAACACTTTCACAGGGTATTATTATTTGCAACTAGGCTACCATATCTCTAATAAAACACATTTCAAGTACTCCTCCACGAGTTCTAATCACTCAGTTGTACTTGCCTGGAGGAAGAAATTAATTATAGAAATACTTGAGCAATTCCTGTATATCTTCGGTCAACCAGGCGTGCAGCCCATTCTCAGACGAGTTCATGGACGTATGTTACGCTGGTCTTCCAAGATCATTATGATTTAACCCTTTGCGGTCGTAAGGCTGGCATAGCCCGACAAAACACTTTTATCGTTCCGGTCGTAAGTGGTGCTATGCCAAACACGCATAATCGATCTGTTCTTGTAATACTTCTACGCGAGAACCGAGTCTGCATTTCAAAGACTGCTTCAAGAGATATACTATTACAAATTATAGAGTATACTACTATAAATAAATATACTGAACAACTTTATTTTCTATAAGTGTAAAAAAGTACCATTATAATAAAGAAAAAGTTATGGGTTTTCAAATAATTCGACTGCAAAGGGTTAAATTCTCCCTTAACACGTTGAACCCCTTGGCGGTCACCTTAAATTTAATTAAATTAAATTATTATTGACCGTCGCGAAATCCTGAGCAAACTTCATACTGAAACAATAATGTAGGAACAGAAGAACACGACTGTGTACTCAAATCTTTTTTTCTTTACGATTTATATAAAAAATAGTACATTATATCGTATCTGACCGGGTATGTCACAATCAGTTCGCCTAGACTGGCCAGTTTTATTAACACGTGGATTGCCGTGGGGGTCACCGGTGACCGGCACGTTAAATTCTAAATAATTATTCATTTCGTCACTATTCTGGGCGAATTTTATATTGCAACACTAACATAGAGAGGCGTGTCCATGCTTGAATGCTTCAACATTGTTTTTCTCTGTGATTTATAACAAAGAGAGCGATTTATATCGCGTCTGATCAGGCATGGCTGTTTCTACTGTGGTAGCCACGTGTTAACACGTTCCATGCCACAGTGAAAAATTCCATAACTAGTCAGACGCGTGAAAATAAGTTTCTATACATACATAACGTTAAAAACACAAATATTGAATTGTCCTATGACATACCATTCATTTGGTACCATTACTGTGGCGTTCGTTTTAACTGGAATATAAAGAATATCACCGTTTATTCAGAATAATCGAATTTGGCGCGTGGGGCGTATACGACCCACGCCGGCACGGAACCTGTTAAATTCGTGCAGCGCAGCGGGGCGCACAGAGAATCGAATTTCTTCGGAAAACACGGGAATCCAGGGCCAGCCGGTGGTGAAGCCCTAAGAACGCCTGATCCTCACTTGTTTAAAAAGCGGATCTCGAGTGTTTCGGAGGCGGCCGTCTCGATTACGCAACCGCTCGACGTAAGGGTTGTAAATCGAGGGGACGGGGAACCGGGGGAACATTATCGTAATTGAAAATCACCGATCGAGGGGACGGATGCGAATGATCCGTGCGTGGAGCACGAACAGACGGGGGTGAGTTTCGAGGGGAATTATTACGGATTTCAGCGGACGATATCGCTGGAAATGTCACGTTCGCGATGCGTGATTATCGCGTCGTTGCACAGCCTCCCTTATTAACCATTAATTCCCTGGGTTTCGTTTAAAACGACAATCGACCGGCTCGGACGCGGCCGGGATGATAGCGGCGTCCGGCTCGTTTCGTTTGTTTTAATTGCTTCCGCGGAAGGGCTACAGCGTTCCGTTAATTAAGATGGACGGACTCGTTTGTTAATGGACGCTGACGCACGGTCGTTCGAGGAGTTGGAATAATGAAAATTTTCACGTTTTCAGTGCTGTGGGAGACGTTGCGATGTTCACTGTGCGAACATGATGGTGAGGTAACCCTTTGAGGACGATGGACGCGTACATGCGTTCCCGAAAATCGTGCGTCGTGTGCTACGGGCCACCGTACTGGCCCAGGCTCATAATCAGCTGTTCATTGTACGCTATAACCATGTGTCTTCTGATGAATCGTCAACGCAGCTTAGTTTATTCGAATATGTACGCTTTGTTACATGTTTTGCAGTCTTGAAGCACTTAAACAACTGAACAATCGATATCATATACATATATTATTATAAGGAAATATTCAGTTTGACGAGTGTTCTGCTCAGGAAAATTTCAGCACAAGGAGCACGATTTTTCCCGCAATTCTCCGGGCTCAAAGGGTTAATGTTGATACAGGGTGACCAGAAAAAAAATTTGTTTACAGATGTTGGTGAATTACAGATTGATTTTGGGACCTATGTTGATTAGATACTTTTTACTACGCTTGGTGGGTAGTATGAGCCCTTAAGGTCTTAGATTCTTCTTTTTGATCACCCTGTATAGCGTGGCATTCAGAGGGTTAAAAGTATAAGCTGAAGAAATTTCTAATAAGAAATCTAATTCCTTATATTTAGACTACACGTTTGCTCAGTGCAGTTGTCCTGTGTCTTCTTCACAGAGAAAGAAAAATAATCTGGTGCATGTTTGTTGCACAAAATGTAATTGTACAGTCGACAGCGCTTTCTGTTTATTTTCTAATTCGCAGCCTATTACAGGCGACTTAATTTCAATTCTCGTTAAACAATCAAGTCGATGGGGTATAAAGACGTTCGAGATAGTACTTTACGGGCTAATTAAGCTCGAAATTGGCGAGTTTTTATCGGCGTGCCCGAGATTTTTATCGAGGCCCGGCGAAGGAAAATTAAGAATGCTCTTAAGCTTCGGAAATATAGGATTTTCATTAAAAAGATCCTAATCCCCGCGGATTTATGACGGAAAAGTAGAAGAATATCGTTTTTATCGAACGCTTAAGCTTCGTGGCTCTCCTGTGTCGCCGGTTTTTATTAAAGGACTTTAGAAGACCCGTCTGGGAAAAAATGAAATGCTCTACCAGGAGTTTCGAAAACGACAGGATTTTCCATCACAATTCAAAGAGATTATAAATCATTTCTGCAGCAATCACACTTCTTATATTATATTATTACAGCTTCTGTATAACAGCCAAAGTATTAAAGAATGATCGTAGCTCCATAGAATTTATAATTCAGCTACTCGTTACCTCAGACTCTTAAGTCTTTGAAAAATCGCTCTCCGTGCGCTATGGTCCACTATATTGGACCAAGCGCTTCACTATAGTCTGTCTTTAATATTATACAACTTCACTACACCATATGTTTGCTATATAATAGACAAAGTATTAAAGAATGATCGTATCTCCATAGAATTTATAATTCAGCTACTCGTTACGTCAGACTCTTGAGTCTTTGAAAAATCATTCTCCGCGTGCTATGGTCCACTATATTGGACCAGGCGCTTCACTACGCTCTATACTAAATATTACACAATTTTATTACACTGAAATTGTTTATCAACTCATTCCGTGCGTACTGAAATAATATAGTGAAAATTCCAGTTCATGCTGATTTTTAAAATTTTATTTATATACATAACTATTAGTTTTTATTATATTCCGCGCAAATGTAACATTCCAATACCGATGTAGGTATGCATGTACAATACTGAATAGTTAAACAATTTTATCCTCCACGATTTATGTAGAAAAGAGAATTGTACGCCGTGTCTGATCAGCGATAGCTGTTTTCACTGTCGCAGTCGACCTGGTAAGAAAGTTTCAACCAGGCGCTTTACTACCCTCTGTATTAAATATTCTGCAATTTCTCAACCCTGAAATAGTTTAACGACTCACGTCGTACATAGTACGATACTAAAGCAATCAGTCCATCGCTTGTTGTACTGCAGAAAATTCCAGTTCACGTTGCTTTTTTAACAAACTTTCAATCGGGCGCTTCACTATTTTCTATACTAAATTTTCTGCACTTTCTCAACCCTGAAATAGTTCAACAACCCACTTCATACGTATTCCATAGAATTGAAAATTCAGCTACTCGTTAGCTCAAATTCTCGACTCTCCGAAAAATCATTCTCCGTACGCTACGGTCCACTATATTGGACCAGCTTCGCTGTAGTCCACATTAAATATTCTACAGTTTTGCAGTATTGTAATAATACGTTGAACACGTTGTTTTTTTTTAGAAACTGTTCGACTTGAAAGAGTTGAGCGAATTAAAAGACAAAGGGGTTCTTTAACATTGTGCAACATGTTGCCGTCTGCACTCTGGAAGCTGAAAAATCGTGTGCATCCGTGTGTGTGTGTGTGTGTTTGTGTTTGTGTGTGGAGTAGCACGGTAGTTTTCAGGCATTCGATTTAAACGCAGGCTCTGTGACCTTTCGCCACCGGTGAATAAGCGCGTATTCAGTCTTTTCATCCCTTTGTGAAGGCCGCAGGAAATTTTCAATAGAGCTACATAATGCTTTATCGGCTCGATAAACTCTCAGGTATTTCTGGAATGTGTGTGGACAATTTCTTCGGGCGTAGCCCTGGGAGCTCGATGGAAAATTGCTCGGTTAATCGCTGCCGTTCCTGCTGGAGAAAAAGTTTATTGTTCGTTCGTGGCAGAGATTGAAAATGTCGACTGGACTGCTTAAATCTGCCGTACGTAGGGCGAGCCAGCTGTGCAAGACGAAAGGAGGTGATTTCTTAACAGCGCCACGAAAAGCAGAATTTCTTACCCTTTGAATCCTAAAAATTAGAGAAAAAAATGTGCACCGTCTGCTGAAATTTTTTAGTTTTAAAAATTAACGCGAGAACGTTGTTATATCAATTATAATGAATACTTAGAAATTTTAACCCGTTGGCACTTTGATTTTGAGGGAAATTTTGTCCATGTCTGGGCGAGCCGTAGGTTCAATCATTATTTATTTAATCATTTATGGTATCGATAAATCTACTTAATAAGGTCTGATAGAAGCAGTAAAAAGTACAGAAATTCGCTGATATTATTTATTAAAAAATGTACAATGTATGACTATATTAATTCTACATAAAAATTCAGAAAGTTTGCCGTTTTCAGCCAACGCAGCATGGCACACGAACTGTTCGCCTGAATATTTCATTGCAATAATATGTATGATGTAAATCGTTCACTCGTTTTCGAAGAAGTGGAAACAGATTGGTCGTGGAAAACCACGTGGAAAAGGAATATCTCGATGCGGTGGACAGTTTCGGAATATGGAAAACGGTGGCGAACGAGGGTGGAGCGGCACGCAGGGCGGGTTTGCATTTTCGAGGCGAACGGAGAAACTGAATTCACTCTCTGCACGGATTTCGAGGATAATGGTTGTTTGTTACACCGATTTTCGATAAAACCGAGCCTGCCTCTATCTGTTTTCCCGGTCGAACGTTCGCCGTGCTCTCGGCGCCGATAAAAACACCGTTTTTCTCATCGATTTTTGGCGATTCTTCGAACACTCCGCGTCGACTCGTTTCTCTTCTTTTTGATGCTCAGACAGTCTGATGGACACTGGAACTTAACAACAGAGTTGTCGATAAAATGACGATGCAAATATAAAAGTTATAAGTATTAGGTTGGTATAAAAGTTTTCTCGTATTTCTCCATCGAAATTAAATGCAAAGCTACCGAGTTTGGAAGCGAGTTTTATTAATAAAATACAGAAAATGCAGAAATAATAATTTACAATAAAACAGGATGTATTCTGCGCCGAGATAATAATTCATAAAAAAACAGGATATATTCTGTGCAGAAATAATAATTCACAATAAAACAGGGTATATTGGGTGCATAAAAATCACGTGATATCTCTTTTATAACTGAAGATTAATATTTTCATTTACAATCCAGTTTTATAGACATGCCATAAACCCCTTCCAGCAGCCTACTAATTTGGAACAATCAGGGTATCAGCTTTCTGGATAATTTTAACAATCTCTCAAATATAAAAAATAGATGAAATATTACAATACCTTTACTAAATTTCTATTGTGCATAGCATGTAAAATTTTCACATTCTCATATTGTTTAACTATACGATCCAGATTAGGCTGTTCAGAGTCACAACTCTGTATATTAACCAGCCACATGACTCTACTATGACTCATTTCTGTTTTTTCTACAGTCATACATGCACGTACTATTTTTTAAATAATAAAACACAACAGATCTACCGTGGAGGAGGAAATGATCTTGAGAACACTAATTTATGTGTCTCTGTTTTATTTGTATCGAATAGTACATCGTATCGATCGTTCGTCATATTTGTCAGTCGTCTAAATTTGATTAATTCGTCAGTTTTATCTTCAGTATTGTTTTTTAAAATACTGTTGCGTGTCGCCGTTATTCTCCAGCATTCGGTGCATCGAATATTTCATTACGAACCGTGCAGACACGGTACAGAGGTTTTCAGTCGCCACGGATCGATTCATCGGAAAGAAATATTAGGTTGAAACAGGGTGAACGCGATACGCTGCGTCCGCGAAAAGTTTTCGCACACAGCCGGTCGAAGGCTCGCCGCAAAAATGACCAGGAAAAGCGGAGGAAAGTTTCGCAGCAAGCGAACTCGCTGCAAACAGTCGATAGACCGCATGAAAATATTTAATAAATACCCGAACCACCGGGAAAAATTGCCTGACCCCGAACTGTGCGCACGTGAATCCCCGTTTTCGGTCCTGTCGACGTTCTGGCAACATATTAATAGTTTTCCAAGTAGTTTGTTGATGGATTTTTCAGACTGTCGGGAGGTAAAAAATTTTGTCGATGAATAGGTGCATGGTCCATCGAAATAGCAATGTTTATGCGATTTAATATATGCAGAATATTTAACCCTCGCACTACCAAGGTATTTTTCGAAACTCGAACTACTAACGGGGGGCATTCAGTGACCAAATTCAAGAAATAATTATATCTGGAAAATTAATACCGGATTGAATGATGAGAAACATTCAGTTACATCACAATAAAGTACATGCCTAAGCTCAATATATTTAACAATAACTATTTTTTTCAGAATTTTGATCAGACTGATTCGCAAAATAAATACATAAAGTATGATATGGTGGACACAAAGTATCCCCTCCTTGGTAGTGCGAGGGTTAATAATTTACCAGAATAAAAATTACAGGTGCATTAACACTTTGACCGCCACGTCACCCATATATGGGTGACACTTAAATTCAGTTACTATTTATTTCCTCCTTTCTAGTATTCATTAATTTATCTACTACCGTTTAATAGTACCAATAACAAAATTTTGAATATTCCTGATATTCTTGATTAAAAAGATTTTAACTTGAGATTATATCTTCTTTGTGTAGAAATTTAGAAAGGTGGCCATTTTCAACCAATACAGTGCGGCAGTCAACATGTTAACATAGAAAATATGGAAGCGTGAAAGTGTGTATTTGCAAAAACATCCACAGTCCAGCTATGAATATTATAGTAGCCTTAAAATATAGAGATTATTGATTGTAAGATGCTTGTATACTTTTACAAGAGTATCGGGTGGACAATGAATGAGTTAGTAGATTTTTTGCTGTTGTAGAGACGAAGATACATGTTCAAAGATTCTCTACAGCAGATGCACGCAAATTAAGTCCGTCAGGGTCACTTCTCTGTCTGTGGTACACTTTCCTCTTCTACTTCAGGACTGCGAAATCGAACGTAGACAATGCAAAATTATTGCAGTCGAGTTTTGTGTACCACTCGCATCATATAAAAAAGCTCCACTATTCTTTCACAGTCACGAGAAAAGTTAGATTCACTCTCAAGGGGCCAGTGTACTGTACACTCATCCCTCCATTTACGCGGATTGTCCGTTCCACGTGGATTTTTTTTACGCGGATGAAAATCGCTGGCGCGAAAAAAACATTGATAAGAAAAACCGGTATAAGTTATACAAATATTTATTTCGTACAGGTTAACAAAACCATAATGATACGTCAGAAAAGCAAAATAAGTTTTCCTCCGTGTCAGAATCTGTACTATAATTCAAAGCAATCAACCTTCTCAAGGTCATACTTATGTAATTAGTACATTGAAGTAAGAATTTGCGTCTCTCTGATACGTAATAAATTCAATGAAAGATTATAGAAAAACATATTTTCTGACCGCGTAGGATGAGATCGCGTGAATTAATACCGCCTATAAAGAGTACGCGCAAATGGAGGGATAATTTACCGCGTAAAAAGAAACTCGCGTAAAAAAAGTACCGCGTAAATGGAGGGATGGGTGTATTAAAACAAAAAGACCCAGAGTGCAGCTCTCTCCGTAAACTTCCACATTCTGCATTGACCCTCTGCTACCAAGGTACAGAACCACGCCACTCATTCGCATCATCGCGTTTCGATGGAGATACGCTGTCGGTCGAAAATCATAGAAACTGACGCCCGACGAAGGTTCGAAATCGTCGCGGGGCCGTGAACGGATCGATCCGGGTGTCAGTGCACGTCCTGGCGACCCAGGCGAAAAACGGAAAAATCCATCAGCGGGGACAGTGCGGTTGGAAGGGCCAACAAGTGACATCCGACAGGCATCGACGGGCCGTCGAAGGGTTAACAACCCGCGCGTGACCGAGGGGTCTCGCAGGAAAATCGACAGGACTCGTTTGGAATCGATATACGGTGGGGTGGCGGCGGCGGCGGTGTCGTAGGGACGTTACGGTGCCCCGTGTGCGGGCGCACGTTGTTCGCGTTCCATTCGGGTCGGTGCTGTTACTCGGGGCGGGTCGCTACTTCTAAAAATAGTCGTGCATCGAATAACGAGCCGCCAAGGCTTCAACTTTGCATTGTGAACGCGTACAAACACCCGCAGCCCCCGTCCACCGGCTCCCGCGCGCACCCCCTGGACGACTAGCCCCATGTAACCGAAGATTTGACCCAATGACCCAGCGGACCGAGCCGAAACCCACCGGAAACGCCCGACCGCCTCCGCCGCTGCCCTCCCCGCTCGCCCTCTTCACCTAACTTCTTTCTTTTCCTGCTTTTTTTTCCCTACTGCTTTATTACGCAATTAGGGGCTGGAGATGTAACGGTCGTCGAAAGCACGAGACCAGACGAGCTTCCTTCAAGTTCACCCTTCACGCGATGATGATTGCTGAGACGGTTGTTTCTCTTCTTGCGCCTTGGGGGTTTGATTCTGTGCGGAGTGGATGTTAACCTTTTGTCCCCGCCGCTGCTACCGTGACGTGTACACGTTGCCTCCGCGAGGGTCTTGCAGCGGAGGACGGGGGGACGTTAGCACGTGGTGCTAGGTGTTTTGGAAAGTTAACCCCTTGCTCCACCGACGAGCAATTGACAATGAGATGTTAACACTTGCTGCTGCATCCTTTCAAAAGTTAACCCTGCGTGCTCCGCTTGGATGGAGGCGTTAACATCAACAGAGAGGCTGTTACCTTAACTTTATCCAGAGCATCCTCCTCCCATTTTCCATTGATCTGCTGATTAATTAAAGAACTGATTGGGCTGGTCATTGATTCGGAGCTTGAACATGAATACCTTATAAAAGGTCAACATTCTGACGCACATCGGTATCACTGTGTCCTCGGACACCTGATCAAGCCGGCTGCAACGCTGACGAATCTAAACACGGTTTGCACCTGAACTGCAACGTTTACACG
The DNA here is from genome assembly GCA_916610135.2 of Macropis europaea. NCBI lineage: Eukaryota > Metazoa > Arthropoda > Insecta > Hymenoptera > Melittidae > Macropis > Macropis europaea. The sequence goes on from OU744353.1 coordinate 2,516,004, forward strand.
TGTTACAATAATTACACTGTTGATTCGTGCGCCTTTCGCAAGGGTTAACGACTCGAATTCATTATAGCAGAGGCTACTTCTGCTCCACCCGAAACAGGGTACCTCAGTATCTTTTACTGTATCTGTCAACAGAGGCTACTGAAATATTCTCTTCTAAAGTCATTAAGCTTCTTCTGAGGGAATCGTATAATTTTTTGCGTTTGAACGATAGATGCTAAGAAGATGAATGAAATTGGTCGAAAAGTAGCCGCACGGTTGGGACCATCAGCCATCTCTGACGGTTGAATCTAATGAACCGCGAATGAGGGAAGCGGGTGGACAGGTCTAAAAAAGCTGTGGCAGCAGGAGAAACGGGTCGACGCATGTGGAGGAAGAGGAGGTTAAAGAAAGCCGGAGCGGTCGGAAGATAAATTGCCAACCTATATATCGGGCTAGGATGAATTGCATTATTTGTTGGCCGCGGTAAAAGCTCGCTAAGTAACCGACCGAAACGGGAGTTTTAGCGAATTAAAGAGCGACTGGACTGGAATCGTGCCGCGAAAATATCGGAGTCCGAGTCTCCTGACCCCGGACGACCTTTTCGTGCCAACGGGAAATCGAACCGCGTTTCCATCCTGTTCGATCGCTGGAAAGCGAATTAACCGTCCTCCAAACAAAGAACAAAAGAAATTAACCCTTTGAGGCCGGAACATTTCGGGAAAAATCGTGCGGCGTGTGCTGAAATTTTCCGTCGCGGAACACGTGTTAAATTTAATAATCAATTATAATTATATATCTGATGTCGATTGCTCGGTCGTTTCAGTCCTTTAAAATTGCGAAATATGTAACGAGACATATATATTTTACTGAAACAAGCAAAGATGATAATTCGCCTGAATACGTAGATTTCAAGCGTACAGTAAACGCGCGTGCCCAGGCCAGTGCGGTGGCCCGTAGCACACGGCGAACGATCTTTTTGAACGCATATATTACGGGTTAACAAAATAATACTGGGCCGAATTTTAATACGAACTCCCGCGTGTCTTCGAAGCCTGCAATTTTCCAACCGAGAATCGATGGACCAACGATTAGCCGGCTTCGATGGAATTGAGACTAATGAGCGTCGAGCGAATTAACCGTCTGAAAAGCGATACGTCTACCGTATTTCCGGCGTTTTCAGATTTCCTAACAATGGAGGCCGTTCGGCCGCAGCTTATGCGCCCGCCTCCGCCGCTTTCTGCACCGAATGAAAAATTCGGCCCGTGTGAACGGCTTTTAAGCTCCGCGCAACGGCGGCGCATACGCGAGGCTTTTCGAAAAGTAACCGGACTAAATTCGAAACGAACATCGAGCGTCGCACACCGTCTCCGTGTTTTCTGCAGCGGACATAGCGGAGGCGACCGGATCAGGCCGTTCAAGGTCACAGCATCAGCTAACAATTTTTTATTTTATCCACACATTTTACCGTGCCTTGTTCTACCATTTCAGTCTTATGCTGATTTTAATGCAAATATACATTTCGGACTTCAATATTTTTGATTTGTACGTGGCTGATGAAACATAATCATGGTAGAACCGCATTCTGAGGTTGAGGTATTTAAAAGTATGTTTATTGTCTCAGTTAATCTATCAAGAGTATGTTAACACGTTGAACGCCACAGTGAAAACGGCCATACCCAATCAGACACTATATAATTGATTTATTTTATATAACTCGTAAAGAAAAAACAAATTTGAGTACTCAGTCGTGTTCTTCTGTTCCTATATTATTGTTTCAGTATGAAGTTTCCTCAGCATTTTGGGATAATCAGTTATTATTCAATTAAATTGAATTTGAGGCGTCGGTCACCGGTGACCACCGTGGCGTTCAGCGTGTTAACTTGCATAAAGGTTCGCAGTCTAATTTTAATATTCTTAAAATGAGAGAGAGGGAGCAGTGTACCTTGAGGGGCCTAATTTACGTGTCTCTGCTATAGTATTTAGCTTGTGAAGTCATCGAGCAATTTCCCTGTCAAAAACTGGACTCCATATTTTCCTTATTTAAAAACCATAAGGCACCAGATTAATGGGCACACATAAAATTAGAAATTCGGTGGTTCTGTCTACCATAATTCACAATTGTAACTGCTGTACTCTACCCCTGGAAGCAACGCTAAATAATTTTCATCTCAGTGAATAAACGAAATAAATCGATAGTTTATAATAGATTTTTTATTCGGAATAGTCAAATACCTCGTGGGACACCTTGTATATGCAAATTCCTCTATCCATCAGGCTTCAGGTTGGTGCAGTGGTACCAAGGAGCCGCTGAAAGCGTTTCCCTCGCGATTCGGTGTATTACACGTTATCAATTAACGAATTAATGCGACGCAATGATTATTAACCGATACTGCTTTCGTGCGGTCTCGAATTTCCAATTAACACGAGTCCCCGGTTGCGTCCGCGGCATTAATTCGGCCAATTAAACGCGTCGAGAGGCGGCGTTACATAATGGATCTATTAACAAACGACGCCGGGATTCGTGTAACAGCCTCGTTCGCGTGTCCCACGGGACGTTGCCGGTCTGCTCGCCAAGAAACACGAAGAAAAATGCTCATTTCCTCGTTCACCCGGTCCCTCTTGCTTCTATTAAAAATCTTGAGGAAGAAAGTTATAGAAAGAGGGTCTTCAAGATTTTACTTAACCCCTTGCCTCATTGCAACGAGTCACGCTCGTGTTGCAGATTGTTTTCTCTGCGGAGCAAATATGTGTTTCAGAAATTTTATATTGCAGTATCCTTGACTTCGATTGCGAGAGAATTATTTAAAGAAAATTGTACGTGTCTGTAAATATTCTTGAATAATGAAGTTCAGTGTCAGATAGTTGTTGAAAAAGTCGGAAGGCAAGGGGTTAAAAGTGAAGTAATTTTCTCATGTTCACGGTAACCCTTTCAGCTCGATGATGCATACTTAATACGTACACACTGCCGGGGGAAAGTTTCGAATTTCATTTAATTAAATAGTTACTGATTTTATTAACACGTTGACTGTCGCAGTGAAAACAGCCGTGCCTGGTCAGACGCGCTACAAATTACTGATTTTAGTATAAATCACAAAAGAAAAATATATTTGACTATTCGATCGCGTACACGGGTTTCTATATTATTATTGCAAAGATAAATGGGCACAGAATTTTATGAAAATTATTGGTTATTTAATTAAATAAAATCTGGAGCGCCGGTCACCGGTGACCCCCATGGCAGTTAACGTGTTGTAGTGAAAATAGAAGGTCAAGATTGTGCAATTTGTATCTTCCACCTGTTTAACACTTTGAGTGTCACGCTGCACTAGCTGAAAATGACATACTTTCTAAATTTTTATATAAAAGTGATATAACTCTAAATTGTACCTTTTTTAATCAATAATATCAATAACTTTCGTATCGCTACTATCAAAATTTATTAAAGATATACCTTAATACTATATATGATCAAATAAATAATGAGGGAATTTTTGTGTCTCCCAAATACGGGTGACGTGGCACACAAAGCGTTAAACACGTTAAATTGCATAGAAACCCACAATCCAGAATTATAATTTAATTATTACATTCAATGCCGTAATAATGGTACCGCGTCAAAAGCACGGTCCACCAGGTTCCCATAGAAATTATACGGCCGAGGTCCCCACGCACGCGAAGGAATGATTAATCAACAAAAACAATTACACGATCCGAAGTGTAACGAGTCTGACATTTACCCGGCGGCTCGTTAACCGTTGTAAATACGAATCGATTCGAATTTCCGGCGTGCACGTCTGTTGTACACGGCCATTCTTCGCGTATCGATGTTTCCGGTGAACAATGGCCGCGATTTCCGGCGAATACGAGCGGCACGTAATGATACGGCGTGCCACCGCGAAAAATATCGCGGATCTGGCGGAGCTGCAGCAGACGGAAGCGGGAATACCGGAAAGAATATCGCTTGGAAGACAAAGAACGGGAACGTCGAGGATTTAAGAGTCGAGGGAGAGGGAGACGGGAGAGGAGAGGAGGGAGAAAAATGAATACAAAGTTGCCGGACACGGATAGAAGAAGAATATTCGGCCGTGGAAAGGGACGATCGCGAAATGGGACGTTCTAAAAATGGAACGGCTAAAAATGGAAAATACTTAAAAGTGGAATAATAAAAGTCGCTCGAGGGAATCCCCCGACGCTCGAAGAAAATTGAGGCCGAAGAAATATATATAGGGTTGTAGCGAATTTCATATCGGCTGGTCCCTTTTGTAACGGCGACCGTGCGACCGTTTTGGCATCCGTCGAACATTTCGAAAATCCGAGGCGCTGCGACGCACTTTCCGCTGTTAAGAATCTGCTGGAAGCATGGTCGGATGTGATGTATTTTTGAAGAATTCGCTGCGACGTTTCCGCTGGAATATATTCACTTTATTGCAAGCAATAAAGCTGCGAACGTCGCCAGGAATCCTGTAGAATCCTGTAAAATCGGAATGACTCGAGGTTATTTTCGAAATATGACTGTTCGACTTTCTGGCTTCGACTAATTTACATTAATTCGTACATTTACTTGTTAGAACGATACGCCTCGATGCAGAGAATCTGTTTGAAAAATTCTGGATGTTCAGGGTAGATAGGGCTCGACAAACTTAACCCTCTATAACGCCATGTGACTTGGAAGTTATGTACCTATGTATCTATATTTTTTAAGTTTTATTTTCTTTATTTATCGCGGTGTGCTACTATATTCTACGACTATACTGCCACCAAGGAGTCTGATCGTTTATTATAATATTTATTTATACTTATATACCGCGATACAAATTTTATCATTTATCTTTATCATTTACCTGATGTATCATTTTCGTCATACGTAAAAAAATTCCGGTTATAGAGGGTTATGAAAAAATGTGTAATAAGCATAAATTGGAAGATCAATATTGCTCGTGTTGTAAGCAATTTTCTGAAAAATTTGTTTAACACCACATTGTTTACAGCGTGTACAATATTGATTCTTGATCTATGTTTAATAGATATTTTTTAGATTTAGAGGAACGATCGTATTCGAAGAGTTCCCGAGGCTGGAGCCGGTCATTTGTCAGAGTAGAATAATTGACGTCTCCTCTTCTGCATCTTCTGCCATCTTGAATGCGTCTCCCTTCAGCCGCAGTTTGTCAGTGTCCCTGGTTCGTGTCAAAAACTTGCTGGTTAAAGAATACGCGGAGACAGTCCTTCCTGGGGCTGTGACTAATGCCAGGCAGTTTCCAAGATGGAAGTTTCTCCAGCCTCTGGAATCCGTCGTTATTACTCACGAAATAAATTGATTAAACGTGACTCCTCGAGCTGGAGAAACTTCGAGTCGAATTTATAAGTTTTCTCAAGTTTACTTCTGCCAATCTCATGCGATTTTAGCCTTAAGTTTTGGTTTAATGCAGTGATGGCCACCCGAGCTGCTGCCTTCCCCCACTCCGGGTCCTTTCCCCTCGTATAGGCTGTGATTTGGGACGAGGAGCGAACTGGAGGGGATCGAAACGAGGGGAATGGACCTAGAGTGGGGGGAAGGCTGCAGCTCCGGTAGCCATCACTGGTTTAATGCCTAATACCGTCCAAAACTTTGAGTACACCTGCTGCATTCGCATTCTACACTTAAATACAAACTACCGGGTCTAATATTTCGCTAATGAGAAAAATAATATTAAATCTTTACTCTTGTTGTAACGTTAACGCTTTAGTTTCCCTGCTTTGCATACTATTCTTCAAATTCTAAAATTATTAATACTCAAATTCACCCCCAAAACTTGTAATTAGTCAGCTGCACCATAATTGGAGAACAACAGTATTTATAGAAATATTTAAAGGGTTAAGGGAAAATCAAGGAGTGTCACAAAGCAGTTCCCTTGAGAAAATCAACTTTGAATACTTTGGTGCGTCAGTAAAGAAGCAAGGTTCAATGAATGTAACTGTATTCTTCCTGACATGAAGTTATACTCTTATTAATTGTTTTACATTATTTTATTTTTTCTTTCAAGTTGGACACTGCAGAATGAAAATGGACCTACCCTGTTCTTTCCCCTTACCCTTCATTTGATCAATTTCACCGTACAGACACTGTAGATTTTATACGATAGGGAGCCACATTGCCACATGGAATGACCTGATATTATGATTAAAGAATCGTTAAGGGTGTTCTCGGTGCGAACGTGCCGCGAACTGATTGCATTCAGATTTCTGGATCAAAAAGTATTTACGCGGCGCGGGCGACAATAGTGATTTAAGTCGGCGGCCGCACGGGGACGGGGTAATGCGAAAAGAGGGGGGGTTGGAAGTCGTGACACGAGGCAGGGTGAAAAGAGTAGGAAAGAGGGTAGACAATAGCTCGTCGATGTCGTCACCCCCTTGGCACCGTGGTCGCGATCATCCCCCGACTTGACATAAATTTTCTCTAAAGCCGGTACTATTTTTGGTCCGCGAAAGGGGTGCGATTGACAGAAGATACGAGCGAAAGGGGGACAGAGAGAGATCAAGGAACAGAAACGGAAGTAGCCTTCTTCTCCTGCCAGCCAGCCGACCGTAAACACGAAAACCGGGAAGATCGAAGCCACCCTTGTTGCTTTCAACCCCTGTGTCCCGTCGAAATGCTCCACCCTAACCACCGGGCCGGCATCAGCCGATCTGACCCCAAATTCGATCGTAATACGAGCTGTTTTGTACAAAATAATCCTTGGAGTAATGTTGTAGCTTGTCTGAGGCTATCAGAAAATGACAGCAGATCTGACCTGACTTTCTTTGAAGTAGAATTAAGAAGTATAATTTGAAATATCATTTTTTAACACGTCGACTGCCATAGTGTGAGGGCTGAACACGAGACGACCTTCTAGATTTCGATACAACATGAAGGTAAACCGAAGTCATGGTCCTTTTAATTAATACTGTTAGTAATTATTTATAGTCCCTGCTGGTTCTGTTAGATCTTCTTAAATATTTCACTATTAATATTACAGCTTATTTGAAGTGTCTTTAGGGTGACGTGGCAGTCAAAGTGTTAATGGAATTATAGTTTTTTACGGTTATGCTGTTACGTAGACTATGTCCAAGTTTCTATTATATTTTAGGAACCAAATTGACTAGGTTTCACCGAGAGGTGCTTGAACGATAGAAAAAAAGTATCGGCTGACCGGTTGAGGGTGAGGGTTAATTATAGCGGAAAAAAGTTCTTACGTAAAAAGATATACCAGCTATTTTTGGGGCACGAGCGGGGCCCGAGACTTATAATACAGTTTCAAGAGCATATGGGAGAGTCAGTTGAGAGTTTCATGATATTTTAGAGCGAAGTCTCGTGGAAGTTCTGAAGAGTCTGCCGTGAAACAGCGGAGGGTGAGAATATTCATAAGAGAACTTAGGGTACGGGGTAAAGTGTTCTCTCGTATGTATAGATTTCAGTTAGAAAGGGTATATTAAAGTCAGGGGTTCAATTACACTTCAGACTCGTAACATTTCGACTGACATTAACGCTGCAACGATTCTATCGAACGAAAATCTATTTTTTCGCATGTCTGGTCATGCACGGTATTTTCTACTGCGGGCGTGTTAAGCATTTTCCTCTGTTTCCACGTGTACCGCACAGCTCTAAATTTCGAAACAAACTCTTTTTCCTGCGCACTGCACAATGCGAGTGTAGTTAAACATTTTATCCGGTCGAAATTTCGTTTTTTGTACGATTCCTCGTAACAGTTCGACGTTGGCTGGGAAGCTTATGCCGCGTTCAGAATGGAATGGAACAAGACGGAAAGTGGTTCAAGTACGGGCATGCAGCGACGTTTTCTGCCCGAAATAACGATTACTCCCACAACTGTTTACCCGAGAGACGAGCTATCGATCATGCCACGCGATAAATATACCGTAACTAAAGCCGGTCGACCTTCTTCGGGCAGGGAGCATAGTCAATGCTCGTTTTCAAGGTGCTGCTACCTGGAGAACACGAATTCCATAACCTTCTATCTACCTTTTATTTAGAGCAATTATACATCGATTTTATAATAGTAATATCAACTTTATTTTCGGATTAAATTGACGATATATATGTAGATACCCACACACGCACAGAATAGAAAACCTAACTATTAACACTTTGGTGGCTGCGAATGTTTCATGACAGTTTGTTACCTTGGCCATTTTTGCAGGGATTTAGTCAAGCAACAAAAAGTTCTACCACATTCGTTTTATATTAGTTCGTTAAGAATATTAACTTTTTAAGCACTTGGCTATTTATTTCTCACGTAAGAATAATTATTATTCTATAAGAAAACGTGTAAGCAGTAAGTCATTTGTTTCCGAGTGGAAGTCAAATGAACGGTACTGCTATTATTTAGGGCACCTTGCTCATGCCATAAACTGACTCCACATTTTTAATACTATCTTCTATAGCATTCAGAGCATAAAAAAGAAAAGCCTGTACCACACACAAATTAATAACCTTGAGAGTCCCAATTCTCGAGCCTCCGCTACTCTCAACCTTTGAACGCGTATAACTTCTATATGAATCATTTTCAGGCACACGTTCGTAGGAACTTTTTTCACCCAATGGACCTCCTTGGCAAACTGTAAAAATTTCGCACGTTTTCATCGCAGCGCGTGCATGAAACGGGAAAACAAGTGAAGTGTCGCGTGTGGACGCACGTGCGCGCGCACGTACGGGGTTGTTTAATGGACTTTTCTACTTAGAGGCCAATAAAGTGCTCGGGACCGGCCCCGAACATCTTTCCCCTTTCACGTGAAAGCTCGAAGCTACCCTTGGACGCGTGTTCCGACAAGGAGAAATACGAGCGAACGGGACGACGTCGAACGATCGGCGGAGTTTAAAGAAAGAAGCACGGCAGCAAGGTTTCAGAGGGTTACCTTCACGGAGAAATTTAATGCTATCGCAGAGGAATTTAATGCCCTTTGACTGCTATCGGCGCTTATACGAGCTTAACAAAGCTGCTCAGTCGCACGCTGTCGACGCCCTTGGGCGTTTGATGCAATGGCTCCCTTCGCGCTACCGCAGTCCGACCGCACGCAGTGTTCGTCTACTTTTCGAATAACCGTCAAAGGGTTAACGACGATCCAGGGAACCGTTTGTAAGGCCACGGAAAAGCATCGAAGCCATTTAATTCTGGCTGTTCTCTGTCGTTGATGCTGCCGGGAAATCAGGCGAATCACCGTCAGCGTTAGACGTCCTATTAGTTTTCGTATGAACGAAACTTTCATCGAGGCGGTCGAAAATGTTTCGATTTCGTGTCCCTCGAGCTCGAAAGTTCGGTTCACTGTCTAATTCTCCTGGTTCACGGCTCGAACCGCCGCTAACGAACGCTCTTAATTAACTAATTACCAACTTTCTGGCCTAACAAAAGTTTCGAATTCATTTGCTGTCGGAATAGTATCGCGAAGCACCCGCATCGAGTATCGCTGAAACTTCACCCGAAGTTTTCGCCGAAACTTTCGCCAGTTTTTAGATGGATTTAATCCGCTGCGATATGATTGCGTGAGACGTCTGGAAAAGTTGTTCTGTCGGGATATTTGAGTCTGAACTATGTCTGAACTTCTGCTAGAAGTCTCTCAAGAAGAGGTTCAGTGGTGACTCGATTATTGCGAGAAATCCGGCCAGTCGATTCGCAGTAAGTCACTGAACCAGGTTTCTGTCCTCAGTATATCACAGCCACTCTGAGAGGACCTCTTCATCGCGAATGTCACTTTTCTCTTAAGCTACAACGTCCAGAAGATCGCTTAGTGCGATTTCAAGCAGTGGCAGGGCTGAATCTTTCGCAATAAACGAGCCACTGTCATACTCGTCAAACTTCGACGATTTCGCGGACTCTACGAACTATGAGGTAGGTGTTCGCGACAGTATAACGAAGAAAAGGAAAGACACGCTTTATTACGCAGCTGGTGATCGTGTTCAGCGGGTAAGGTCAAGCAGTCAGCTGCTTAATCTTGATTCGCACGCGAGTTTCAACCACGACCGAAGCCGGGTCAAGGTGCAGCCTGTGCAGTTGCACGCACTTCGCAGCTGGCCGTGACGAAATGCACTTCGTCCTTTTCGCACCCTCCCGTGTAAACACACGACCGTATCAAGAGAACAACCCTTAACAGCCTCCACGGCTCCTCGTCCGTCTGCTTTTTATGTTCCAACGGTGGTCACTGAACAATTTCTTCAATCTCTCAAGCGTGAACTCGGATAGCAGCTGAACCGCAGGAGTTTGCTCTGTTCATATTAAAACGTTTTTCTTTTTTCTTAATGAATCGCAGAGTTACGAGATTGTTTCCCTTATCGAGAATCGCTGGGTCCGTGAATTATCGTCGCTCGATGCTAATCGACGATTCGACCTTTGTTAGAACTTCAGGCTATCTCGACGGACGATCAGGTGGAACACTGGGTACATGTTACGTGTAATCTCTTCATGTTCCTTTCCCGACGCTTCAGCGTCTTAGAGTTAATGGTAAATCGATGGAACGAGTTCCAGAGGCTGTAGATAATTTACTAATGTTTAGAGAATATATTATGCATGTCATGCTATTATTTCACGGACTGTGTAGAATAGTATAAACACTCTCAGCTGAGCTAATGTCTGCGGCGCTAAGAAATCAGACATAAGACAGTTTATTAATTTAGAATCGAAGTGAAAATTCATCTGGTGCTTTTCTTCTTGATATCTAACCCAGTATCGACTGCCATGGTCATTTAGCTAGGACTCCTACAGTTTAGGTGGACCCTGAACCACCATTATTAGTATATTCGAAAATTATCATTGATCTTTCATTATTTCTTTCCGGATGTACATAGAAATAAGCTGTCTGAAACCTGTATCAATTAATATTAATAATACCAAATCGATTTTTCATTTAGAAATCCACCATTAATTTTCACTCGACCTAGCAGCATTGCCTGTACCCCTGAGTCGGTACCAGAGAACCAGTCAACCCAGGTCGACGAGTTCCTCTTGATAATAACAAGTTGATTTTTTATTTAAAAATCCAACACAAATTTTCTGTCAACCCAACATTATTGCCTGTACCCCTAGGCGTGTACCGATGATCTAATTAGCCCAGATAGAAGTCAGATCGCGAAGATTGGAGCGAGTCCGCGCGGTGATCGTCGACGTTTAGAAGTGTCGGCCACGGTATCGGTGTCGATCGAAGGATCCGCAGTTTCTGGTCTTAGCGAGGAATCCTCACGAGTGAACTGTCGGCGACAGGTTAAACTGCATTCTCATCGATGCGCCGCACCGGCGATCAATACGCTTTTAAAACATGGCACAGCGATATTGATGTCACGACGAGCAGGCTACTTCCTTCGAGTTCGAGTCACCTCTTTCTACAACCGAAGCGCATGGTATTTCGAACGCACACCGCCTAACCCGTTCTCGGTACTCCCCTAATCATCCTTTCATTGTGCCTACATTTTTCATGAAACAATCACCGACTGCTCGATACCTTCAGCAGTTCCTACCTGCTACCGTTCATCAGTATTCAAAGCACTCTGTCATCCAGCAACAATGAGCATATGGTAGACGTAAGACACGAAGGTCGTATACTTCATTGATTGCTAGAGAAATTATGAGGAGAATAATTAGGTTCCTTATACATGGTGTTCAATCTTTGGGAACATATAATACTTTCCAAGAGGAACAAAAAGTGTCTAATCAACATGGGTCCTAAAATTGATAGTTTCCCTGTTATGGGACTTCGAAGTGGTTCATATATTAACACAATCCGTGCGGAGAACGCCCATGGGCGTTCAGGTACCGTACTTATTAAACACAGCCACCGATCAGCCGCACGAGATGTACGGTTTAAAAAAAAATAATTTTTCCAGTGCACAGGCATTGATCAGACGTTCTTTATTTCCCTCAGCAAATTTTATATGCTCCCAAAGTTTACCCTTTCCCTGATATTATGTTATAATCTCGGCTATTTTGCACAGATTATCAAATTTAGTAAGTATTACTTCCAGTTTAATGTGTACAGTAATTACTGCCCACGCTCGGCTGCTCTGTTATCAAAATATTATCACGGAGACTGGCGGTACTTTTTTCCGCTGAAATTTCACATATTCCTCGTCTGTTTTTTCGTAACGAGGGAGCAGCAGATTTTTTTGTCGCGGAAATTCCCGTAGGTTGTTCCTGACGTGGAGGCGCATCGAGTATGTGCGGGCACGTAGCACGGCCGGCCATTATTCGAGGGAATCGTCGGCCTCCTAATAACGCGGACACCGTCGCCGTCGTTGTCGTCGTCGTTCATTCGGTTATCTCGTTGTCATTCACGGGATCGTTCCGTATTCCGTATTCATCGGTGAATATCGGCAATTTTCAATGATCGGTCCGCCGACGAAACTCCATTAAATTCCGCTCCCGATTCTCCGCGTGTCGAACAATCGCCGCCGTTGGTTATTGTTGCCGCTTCCGGTCGCGATCGTACGCCCACGGTATCTCTCGATTACCTTCTCCCTTTTTTTCCCCGCCTGTTGTTATTGTTATTATTCGAGAAAAACCTCGACACTTGCTTCACCGTGCGCACATGGCTGACAGATTCGATTATTTTTCATTTGATTGTTTATGGTTTTAATAAATGTATCTGAGGTCTGATAGAATTGATGGAAGAATGGTGAAGGTCTTTGGTAATGTTGGTGGATGTTCATTTTTATATAAACATTAGGAAGGTTGTTGTTTTCGTGTCAGTTTCGAGAGTACACTTTGGGAATTTTTGGGGGGAAAAGTAGGCAGCGTATCTTTGTTAAACTTTGGAGGTTTGTTTATATGTATCTGTAGTATGCTCGTGAATTTTTGTACATTGGTATCGTGTAAACTGTAGGATTTATTCACCGAGGAAGTAGAAATGGTGAAACAAATTCTTCTTGGATAGATGGCAGGCTAATTCCCGCTGAAGTCATCTGAAATCAATAACTCAAGGAACCTCTTACTTAGCATGAGTATGGCCAGCATCTGAACTACGAAGAACAAAAAGAAAATGAGTTTTGACAAAATGGTACCAATCTGAAGAATGAATATCAATTTTTTATGAATACTTCAACCTTCAAACCGCGTCAAAAATCGTGTATAAACATTAACATATTTAAATTTCTCTAGTTCAGACGCCAGGCACACTCACACTAATGAACAATTTCTTTTATCTTTAATTTCAGACGATTTCAGTGACATGGGAAATTTTGTCACCTCCTCACTTCTCCAATTAATAACTACCATATTTCATAAAATATCAATCTACAAAAATTCACGAACGTAGCATAAACATATATGAGCGAGCCTGCAAAGTTTCATATAGATATGTCGTTTAGATTTTCCAAAAAAAATTCCCCAAGGGGTACGTAATGCTCCTTAAGAGATGTCCGGTCACTGACGTTCCGAATCCACTGAAGCGCAATCGTCCGAGCGAACAGATTCGCCTAACAAGAAAACACGGTCACACGATTTGGAATCACGCCACGGTTCGGGCCAGACTTTTTAATGGATTAAGTAATTAAATAATCGTCCTTGCCTCGCCCTCTCTGATTATCCGTCTCGTTGTTACGTCCGTGAAACAAAGGCCCTCCTAATTGCATCTGTGTTCCGCCCGACGATTAATCTGCCTTACAGCAAATCCGACGATATTAATAAACGTGCTCGCGCGAATATATGTGTGCTCGCTTATGTATGCGTGCGCCGATCGAACGGGAAGGAAACATCTCTCACGCGAACAACAATTCTATCGGGAATAATATTCTCCTTTTTTTTCTCTGCTTCTTTCGCGCCGAAACGCACACGCGGCGACGTGGAAACGCGGCGATCGTTCGACACGAAATGCTCCGCAGTTCCTTTCTTTTTTTTTTATTTTATTCGTCGATCGCTGCATCGAGTGCGCTCGATACTCTGCGAACGTGGAAACACGAGAAGTTAGAAACCGAGAGACGATGATTCCAATTTAATGTGGATCCAATTTAATGTCTATCGGATATTCCTCTGTCGTAGATGATAATTCTGCGATGGGGGCTGCTCTGGGAGTTTCTCGTTTTTATTTATGGTTCGTCAGGGAATAGGAGACGTGTAGGTTTCAAATTGTGGTTTCGTTTTATGAAAATAATTTTAGAATTCAGAGAATGTACTCTCAATTTTGTTTCGTACTGCTCACAATTTTATTTCGTTGTAAATATTTCTGTTGAATGTTTTATTACGGATTGAAAAGAAATATTCTAATACTGTAATTTACAACAGATTTTCCACTTGATTGTTTGAAGTTTAGTTGAGGAACAGGTGTAGAAAAGTTATGAATTATAATTGCAGAATCTCTGTATGGTTGTCTGTGTCTGACAATTTGTTTTAATTAAAAGAGAATATTAATTGTGGACGATAGATCGACCGGTACGAATTGTTTGATCATTTTGAAGCGATCGAGAGGCACTCGACGATCGTGATCGAATCGAATCACGTTCTTTTCAACGGCCACGCGAGGTTTATCAATTTCTCTATCTGCGACCCACTTTCTTTCGTAGCCTCATTATCGTACTAAAACTAATAACGATACCAACGAGACCGTTACTATAATTAATGAAAATGGACTTGTTAAACGTCCACGGTCGCGTGACGGTGGATTCTTATCACATCACCGATCGATCTTCGTTTTTTGACAGTTATCACGGTACTTCTCTTGAGAGACAGCTTGTGTAACGGTTATCTCGAGATTCGATTCGCGTCTCGGTTTTATTGTTTCAAAACGAACCCTTCTGCGCCATCGATCATGCTATACTATGCACAGGGTGATCCAAAAACTGGATCACAGATTTTTCAACCATTTATTGGGTTGGTGAGAAAGTTTCTTCGTTTTTTGACACTAAAAAGTAAACAGTAATTTTTACATACTCTCAATGTATTTAGAGATCAACTCAACTTCCTATAATTGATTTACCCCCAAATTCAGGTAAGAGGATTAGTGAAAAGAACGCAGTCCATTTTACATATGTGGAAAACGAAATTATTTGTTTATCAGCCCAATGGTGTTGGTTAAAATGAGCCAAAAAATTTGGACTGGCATATTCTACAAAATTAATTATTATTGACATGTAGATTATGAGTTCGTTCTACCATGCAACAGTTTCGTAGACACCAGGCTTAATAAAATAATAATCAGTTGGGTTAATTTGGATCAGATTAATTAACTTAACATGAACCCATTTGAAGATTGGTCTTACCATAACACGATCTCCAGGAGCCAGAATTTGTTTACAGTTTATATTAAAATACTTTCCAAAACGCACCTGGTGCGTCGTTGGCTGTTTCAGAGAAGTATTGACTGACTCAGTCCGTGTGTCATCGACTTCAAACAGCCTAATCTGCTAACTCGTATAAATATAATAACAAAAATCCTCTGTCAGTCACCGCACGCTCTCCTCGGCTCTGAAAACAATTTTTCAGAGATCAGGCTGAAATCAAGCCACAAAGGAATGAACTAACAGGGCTAATAAATAATAATAGGTTGGGGGATGAAAAAGGGGAGTATGTTTGGTTCCGTACAAGCCGAGGGGTTGTCACCGGAATTCGATCAGCCTTGGGGCGGATTTCCATCGGGCAAGTCGGGACACGCGATCCGTTTTGTCGCACGAATCCAGCTCGTGGTCGTGTTGCAGTTTCCATTTCTTTGTCCCGGCGCGGAGGGTGCGTGTCGGCTCCGATAAAATCCGAAAAGCCCTCGAGAAATATTTTCGAGCGCGTGTCGGGTCCCCCGAACTTCCACGATGATCTCGATCCGCGATTTATATGGAGATCTCCGCGATTCAGCCTTCGATCGAGGGCAGTTTTTACACCGTCGCGCCCTCGAGAGTCTTCGCGGCTTTTCCTCTCGATTTCGATTCCCGTTCGTCGCGAGGGAGAAACAATTCCAGCCTCCAGGCGGAGTCGAGGATCGAAAAAACGGGACCGAATTCAATCAGCGTGGAAAAGAATATGCACCGAGGAACAATGGTAGCTCCAGCCGCTCACAGACGCGCGAGCTGGTGGCTGAATTCGCGAAGGAAAGTCGTCGATCTTCGATCGTTCCCCGGAACGGCCGGAATTAATTGCGAGGAACCTAATTACCGAACGAGCGCCGCTCCATTCGGCGCACGGACGTTTTTGTTCGCCGCCGAATCACGTAACACGGATGAACATCGTCAGATATTTGTTTGGTTGACTCCCTCCTCGCACAGTGCGGCCGAATGGGAGAATTTTGGACAAAAATCGAAATTCTGTTGGAAATATTTAAATGTATTTGCGGAATATAAAATCAGTAATTCAAATTTTACAAATTTTTTAAAATTATTCTCTATTTTCTGTTCCAGTATTTTCTAATTCGCTTATGCTGATTTGCAAGTCATCAACAATTGTCGATCGAATTCATTTTTCTGTTCGTCTTTAAATATTTCATACTGGCTAATTTCCGAAAAATCGTTGTTATGTTTCTTTGAAATAGTCAATCTTTCCACTTTCTGCTTAAGACTGAGCAACGAGTCTCGCAACATAATAACGATTTTTGCAAATCAGCATAAGTGAATTAGAAAATACTGGAACAGAAAATAGAGAATAATTTTAAAAAATTTGTAAAATTCTAATTATTGATTTTATATTCCGCAAATACACTTCAATATTTAGACATTTCTAACAGAATTTCGATTTTTGTCCAAAATTCTCCCTTTCGGCCGCACTGTGCGTCGGTGAGACGTTCGAAAAACTTTGGACGGCGCGGGCTGGACTTTTTTGCGGTAGAATGGTCGTTCAGGTGGAGATCTACGATGGGACAGAAATTTCGTGGCCTCATGGTCGACAATAAGTGTTAGGGTGCTTGCCAGATCCGTTAAACAGTATCATTGCAACAATTTGTAGAAAATAGTTATCACGCGGAACGGCGTGGCGGTGACCGACACTTCAAATGTAATTTAATTAAATAATTATTGATTATCGCACAACTCTGAGCAAACTTCATACTGACACAATAATGTAGGAACAGAAGACACGGCTGAGTACTGAAATCTTTCTTTCTTTACGATTTATATTAACAATAGTAAGTTATATCGTGTCTGATTAGGTATGGCCGTTTTCACTGTGGCGTTGAACATGTTAAAACAGTTAGAAGAGAGTAGTAAAATGGAAATCATGCACTGGCCCTTCCAATTCCCCAATTTGAGGCTAATTCAGAAAATGTAGAACGAAGTCAACTCAAAATCAACATCTGCCTCGTGCAACCACGTGCAAGTGAAGTGGGGCAAAATATAATGTTCCTGCTACCACTGCTTGAAGAAAATTACAGACATCAGATTGAATTTCAAATCGCTTTATTCTCTAAATTATATATTACTCGAACAATTTCAAGGCGTGTTCCACAATGCTTCTTTCGAGAGGCTGTTCACCAAGAACATTGGAAAGTTCAAGGCGAACGCGGTGAAAAAATTCGTGATCTAGATATTTCTCGCGGGTAGGGATTGCGGTATCGCGTGTATCGTTGTTTATAAATTACAGGGACACGTGGAACAACATTGTTCCCATTTCGGGAGTGCCAGAAAATCACCTGGAGAATTAACACCTAGCTGGTAACAGCTTTGCTGCTAAATTTGTTTAGCACGTTCACTGCCGGGGCCTCAGATTTTATTCATTGAAGTAATTACTGATTTTTGCTATATTCTGAGCAAATTTAACATTGCAGCACTAATATAGGAACCCATGTACAATATTGAACACCTACACTACTGTTCATAAGTAGGCGGATACCTAACAAATTCAGATAAATAGAATACTAATGCTAGAATAATATAATTAGCATTATTTGGGCTTTCGCTACTATTTGCCTAACGGAGGAGCCTTCTTTGGCCAACACTATAATAGCAGGATCAATAATTCCTTTCCTGAATGATAATTGTGATTGTTAGCACCGTATACTCAACCTAAAATCAACCGAACGATTTACACTACCTTCTAAAAGTATTTGCCCCCCTGTGTATGTACATTTTGTTGTACTACTCCAGCAAAGGTTCCTTATTTTTTCCAAAAAACAGATCTATTTTCAGCTGCTTTCCTAATATTTCATTAATGTAGACAATAAGTGTTGCTTTCACAAATGCTTGCTGCAGCAGTGGGTGGACAAATACTTTTGAGAGGCAGTGTGTATAGAAAAGAAGAATGTATAGTGTGTCTGACCAATGGTGGTGGTTTTCCCTGCGTCAGTCAACGTGTTAATAATGGACACGCGGTCGTAGGGTTTTCTCCACAAGGATTAATTCGTGTATAAATCAGGCAATTAGAAGGACACGTACACAAAGCCATTGTCCAATCTTATCGAGCTTATTGCTGGTTTACTGCGGCCCGGAAGGAAGTGTTTGCCTGTCGCCGGTAAAACACAGAGCATGAACAGGCTGGAATAATTAATGGCTCGTACGGCGTCCAGAAATTAGAATAAACGCTGTAATAACCTCATGCGATGAGGAACGCCTGCCTGGTACCCTGTTTCCTTTGATTTCAGCCATTGTTTATTTGTCAATGATTGACAAGACTAAGTAAATAGATTCTATAGCGTGATACAGTAACTATATCTACCAAATGTTAAATTAAACATTTATGTTATAGCAGGGACATCCAGAGTAGGCTATTCAATGTCAAATCACTGTTTGCAAATTGTCTGTTAATTTTTTACTTGGATTTTCAATTTCTTTGTCAGTCATGCACGCACTGTAACACTCTGAAGCTTTGTGAAGAGTGAAACAAGAAGATTACCTTGAAGGGCCTAGCGTGTGTGTTTCTACTATAGTCTGCACGGCTACACGTGCGCTAGTCTTCAAGGCAACCGACGATTCTGTGAAGAAAATCGATGTATATTTAATAACAAAGCATATTATTTAATACAGCGAATGACGAGTCTAGTTCTGAAACAGAGAAGTTAGGCTATAAGTGATCTAGAGGGACCGATTATGAACTGAATCCCTAGCAAGTATACTAGAAACGTTCAAGGTCACGTCATCTGGAAACCAACTTCCTGCTTCAATTCTCTCCTCGAACGATCGCAACTTTGAAAAGCTTTCGACAAGAAGTTAGCCCGTCGAACGTACAATTTTCGTCGTTTTTCGAACGGAGCTTTCCACGCGTTGCCAGTGGAGTTCTTTGTGCATGGGTAGCAGGGCTCGAAAGCTCTTGAAAGTTTATCTTTACAGGCTAGAAGAGGCCTGTTTGTCACCGGGAGGGGCTTCGAATGTTCTCTTACATCGGTCTGTTAATCTCATCCATATTCAAGAGGCACTTCTGCTCCGCTGAATCGGATTTGCTCGTGTCGCGAAAACTCGCTGATCGCGTCACCAGACACGATTTAGACGAACCCGGGATGAACTTTCGACTTGTGCATGCGAAAAAGAGGATCTCCCTTCCGGGATGATTCGAACGCCAACATCGTCGGCCCCTGTTCGACGAATCTTCGAGCATGAACACAGTTCAGGATCGCCTGAGTCTAATATAAGTTCCATTACGTGCAACCCTTAATTATTATTTGAATAGCCTGATCACTAGACTGTGGATTTTTATGCAAATATTTGTAGACTTCAATTATGGCAGAACCGTATTGTAGGAACTATGGCAGGCCTGCATTTTGGGGTTGAAACGTTTGAAAGTACATTTCTTGGTTCACTTACTGTATAAAATGTGCATTCTTCAGGAACTCAGAGATGTTATATCGCATGTATAACCCACACTTCAAGATTAGGCCATTCAAGGTTATATACCCTTCCACAAATTGACTCGCAATTTTTTAATACGATCTTCTACTTTCTGTATATCGTAGTGTATCTTCTTCCTTTCGTTTCTTCAGCCATATAGTCATTGTAAAATTCTTAGACTAAAAGAATTGTGTAAATGTGTCGTAGGTAACAGGAATGACGTTGATAGGCCTAGTCTGAGCGTCTCTGCTATAGTGGCTCCATGTAAAAATTATTTTGAGACGTATCTGAGAGCCACGGGACAGTGTATCCTCTCTAGACACCCAGCAGAGAATAAGGATCCCCTCGGTTCAGAGGCCAGTTTGTGTGCCTCTGCTATAGCGATTCCATGCAAAAATTATTTTGAGACGTATGTGAGAGGCACGAGACGGTACATCCTCTCTGGACAGCCAGCAGAGAATAAGGATCTCGGTTCAGAGGCCCAGTTTCTGTGTCTCTGCTATAGCGACTCCACCTAAAAATTATTCCAAGCGGTACGTGAGAGTCACAGGGCAGTATTCTCCAGACATCCAGCATAGAATACGAATCTCCCCGGTTGTGAAGCAACACCGTCTTAGGCATCGACGTCTTCCAGGCCGCTGACTCCATCCTTTTCTTTTACCTGCCCGCGCAGAGGAAGCTCCTGAAAAGGTTGCTCGGTGCAATGACGTTCTGCACGGTTATTCATCGAATTGGCAAATTTGCTCGACAGGGGGTTTGCCAGGTCTCTTGGAGGATCCTCGACGAACTCTTTCCTGTTGCATAGGCCTGGCCAGATGCGAGAAGCCACCTATGCATCGTTCAGAGGCTTTCGAGGCGAAGAGCCAACTCGAGGGAGGAGAGGACACTCGATCAAAAGTGCCTCCTTGTTGCTACGTCTACTCCTTCTTCGTTCTATCGTCTTTTCTCACCCTACGAGAGCTGACGGCTCGCGCCGCTCTTTCACGATCCTCTCGTTTACGATCGAGACACGCGTCCGGTCGATCATTCATTATCTAATTCTGGCCTGACCGCGTCATCGTGCACCCAGAGATTTGCATGTAATTTTCCACTCTTGAGCTTGATGACCTCCAGGGGTCTTCCGTCGGTGGACCAGGTAAGGCTGGGGTCGACTATTTTTCCAGCACACGTCAGTCTTCCTATACAATGCATGATAATCAGAAGACATCAACCCGAGTTGGAGGATAGATCAATTTTCTGAACTTGATGCCCTGTAGAGATGTTTCATTCGAGAACTGGGTGCAATGAAAAGATTGAAAAGATTCGATGAAATTTTGTATTGTTGAATTTGATAACCTCTAGGACAGGGGTTCCCAAAGTGCGGCCCGCAAACCCTGGAAATGCGGCCTGAGATGTCAGATCATCCGCGATCTTGAATTTATAAAATTAGTATCAATCCTTCCCTTGTGTCTAACTTTTTATCGATTTGAACGTATTTTTCCGTAACACTCCTTTGGGCCCGCCAAATATTTTGGAATTTACAATTTGGCCCAGTTAGGTAAAACTTTGGGAACCCCTGCTCTAGGTGTATTGTATCAGTGGAGCAGGCGAAGTTAGGGTCGACTATTTTTCGTGCACACGTCATTCAGTCTCCCTGTACAAATGCCTTATGCACACCCACGTTTAATGACATAACCGTACATAATAACTGATAGACTGTAACATGAATTCAGGGATGGTAACCTCGTTAACAATTCCACTAAAAATGAGAAATCATTCCTTGCGCTTTAGGTACATCTCTGGAGAGCTCAGTTTGAACACTTACTCAACGGTGGTTACAGCGATAACGTTTCTTTTGAAAAACTGACTCCCATCGACCTTCACCGAGTTCTATCGATTGAACAGGGTGCAGCTATCGTAGCTTTCGGTTCGAAGGGATTTTCGAGCGTCAGACGGTGGGAGATTAGGGGGTGAGAAGACAAACGAAAGACGAAATGGGTAGTTTGAAGTGGCTGAGTTTGCGAATTATTCACGTGGGCGGAGTGTACGTGTACGTGTGTGCGTTTGTTCGCGTGTGTGAGAGGACGATGTGCGTGGCCTTGACCCGTTTCCAGACCGGGTCAGCAGTGTGGCGTGCACGGAGACCGAGCTAACTTGCGCATAAGCGCGATTATCGTTATCGTTCTGAAGTCGTTCTCCAGCTTCTTGGAAATTCGAAATGTCGGCGAGAATACAGGAAAACTCCAAGGTCATTGCATGAATTTCTTCAATAATCATTTAGTTACTTCAAATCTGAATTACTCCCCCTTTGGAGGGGCTCTGCTTGAAGCTGGAGCGACGCGCCAGGCACTGCGCGCCCCTATGGCGGCTCGTTCGTTTGGATTTTATAACTCGAAAAGGACAGGCTTTTGGACAATCTTTTATACGACCTTTTTTCATCCTTAAGGCATGAGGAACAGGTTTCTAAAATTTCATCTCTATTATATTGTTATAAATGATTTCTGGATCACTTTTAATAATCTACCTACTTAATCACAGAATTCGAATGACAGAAATATTGTACGTATACAGTCCCTTGCAAAATTGATCAAATGAACATGATATTCAAACCTTATCTTACTTAACACACTTGTAGAACATTGTAATGCGAAGCAAAGTCATTTATTTATAATAAACATTCGAAATCTATAATTAATCTGTTGATCGACTTCGTGAGACACTGTATTGAATATTACAACATTTTCACTCAATTACTTAATCACCCGATACGTGATCTTTTAATTCTTTCGAGCGACAGATATTCAGTCTACGAAGCACTGTCCAGGGTTAAACAAAATTTCCAAATTCCACCGTCCACTCTGCTGCGTGTTTTCAGATTTCCCGATCCTCGAGAGAAACATATTGCCGTGCTTCCACGGGGATTTCCGTGGCAGGAAAACACGTGTTATTAGGTCGAGTTTTCCGGCTGGAAATCGCGTTATTGCGTCGACCGGGAAAAATACGTGACTCGAGGAGATCGCCTCGGCTGATTTGATTTTTCGATATCGGCCGGAAGTACGGATTCCTCGCCGCGGCAGAAATATTAATATCGTTTGCCGGAGGTGTTTGTCGAGCCGCGACGCTCCTCCATGGAAACTCGCTTTTATTATTAAAACGTTCGGGCTGCAGATGGCACGAAATAAAGACACGCGAGTTTAATAAAGAAAAACTGCAACCTCGGTGCTTTTTTCGGGGGAGCAGATTGAAAAACACGAGCTGCGGTGTGTTTTCAATAAGAGAGAAACAGCTGGAGATCGAGTGAAATTATATGTACAGGGTGTCCAACGCGTAACTATACATATATCTTTAAAGTGGCTGGAAATTCGAAATAATGCGAAGGAGCAAAATTGAATACTTGTAAACGTTCTGACATTTCTCAGGTTGTTTTTATTAATTTTTTCCATTGAATCTTATATTTTTAGGTAGACTAGACGATACAGTTGCTCAGGCTATACAAGAAATTATTGAATTAAAGGTTGAACTATTTTATACATTATATTATATGTCTAAATTGTTTAGATGAATGTTGTATGTTAGTACGGTTGGATCGAATTATATGATTAAGCTTTTATTGTTTTCTGTTCACAGCCGACAGCAGTTTTCTCCTGGCGAACGCTCAGATCGTCGACTTCCCTATTGTTTATTGCAACGAAAGCTTTTGCAAAATCTCTGGCTATAATCGTGCCGAGGTAAGAATCGCCGTTCTATTGTAATCGAACCTTTCGTTTCAATTTCATTTACGAGATGCGTAAGCTTAAGAAACAGATAAAACCCGGCTTGTAATCCAAGGGGTCTACGGCCCAACTCTACAGTCTGGCAGGCGGAGGAAGGTACTAAAGACCGTCTGGAGAAAATTTTCTCCTACACAGCTACTTAACTAACTAAATGTTCAAATTTGTAGTGACGAAAACTAACATACTCTACAATTCTATGATCTTGTTTATATCTGAATACAATAGCGTCTAATCGCAGCAATAGTACAGAATTGTTAAGAGTGCAATTCGTCCTAAATCTAATCCAAATCGGAACGTTCCTGACAGGAAAATTTCTCATGCTTCTCTAAAAAGTATTCAGGGCAGTGCAGGTAGAGATACAGTAAATTTGTTCTCACCTGGGTTGGTGTCCTCCTTTCAGGTCCCTCCTTTCGTCGGCTCGACTATAATTTCATTCGCGAAATTTCTGCGGGTAGTCGGATTATTTTAATCGGTTTAAATGCAATTGTACATTACACTCACACCCGTTGAAATGTAATCTAATTTCCCGTGTCCTGCTGAATTTGTTCCTGTTTCGAGAGCCACGCTCCCTGTTCTTCCTGAAATTTGTTATACGCCATTGTTTAACCCGTTAACTGGGGTAGACTGATTACAGGAATTCACGAAATTGATCAAATATTTCCATAATTACGTTTCTGTCATAATTCCGGTATAGTTCAGTATCTACGAATTTTATATGCGCACTTGAAGTGTAATTTCTGATAAATATTAATACCTTTGCTTCGAATAACAATGCCCATAAAATATATTAACACATTGACTTAACCCATATGTGGGTGAAAATTAAATTCAGTAATTATTTATTAGATCATACAGAGTATTAACAAATATATTTAACAAAGTCTAATAGAAGCAGTTCAAAAATTATGAATGTTACTAATATTATTAATTAAACACGCTATAATTTGAAGTTATATAAGAGTTATACAGAAATTTCATTTCTTTATTTTCAATAAAAGAGGGGGCACATTTTGCGTCCAATTAAATTGAGAAAATGAGGGAGAGATGTGGATGGCTCAGATGATGACTTAATTAACACGTTAATTCATTATTCCCATTTTTCTTCGACAGGTTATGCAAAAGTCCTGCCGCTGCGGATTCATGTACGGGGAGTTGACGGACAAAGAGACGATCGCCAGGATCGAGGAATGCCTCGAGGGCCAGATTCACGATCAATTCGAGATCCTGCTGTACAAGAAGAACAGTAAGTACCGTGGAAGCGACGCGGCATGAGGGAAGAGCTTAAATGTGGTGTGTTCGTGGCTTATTTCGTCGCTGGAATCGACCATTTCACTGTACTGAAACTCAAACGTCACAGAAAGAACGAGAGACTTCACAGAAGGAATCTCGAATTCTGTTTTAGACACTGTTTGAGAGCAGCTCGTTCCGAATGGCGTCCAAAAGGGCGAGGTAATTAGCAGAATGAAAAAATAATTGAGCTCTCTTTTTTCACGTTTTCGGAGAGGAATTTTAACACGTTCTCTGTGTCCAGTTAAAATATGCATAAAGGGAATGGCAAAGGCAGTCTGCTTTTTGTTGAAATTATTGTAATATCATGCAAAGCTTATTCTTTATATTAATCATTGTAATAGACTATTATACCATTCCTTTATGTTAATTCTCTGCTAAACTCTTGAGTAAAGTTAATGCTTTACAAATCAAAAAATCTTTGCAGGATCAAAAAATTTATTTCTATGTATCAAAAACATTCTATATACGATCATATAATTTTTTCAGAAAGAAGAAATGAAAATTGCTCCCATTTTGGACCCACAAAAGTCAACAAAATGAAGAAACAGTTATCCAATTACCTTCTCCCTTTTGGACGCATTTCTTTATTGTTTAAACCGCTGAGGCGGAGTTTAAAATGATTTGAAACGATTGCGAACGGCGTATAAGCTATCCGGGGGATGGTAAAATGGTGGAATGGGTTTGGAAAGCGAGGAAATGGTTGATTCTCCGCGAACGATACCGACAGAACGCCTCGAGGCACGAGATGATGTATCATTGTGCATGCTCGACGCTGGTCGACCAGCCAAACGAGAATCTTCGGCTTTCGAGTTTCGTGTTTCACGTTGTTCTTGTTGTTACTGTTGTTGGTGTTGTTGTTGGTGTACGCCTGGTTCACGCAATCTCTCTAAAACAGTGTTTTTCAGTTGTACTACGTATAGAAACTGTACCCGGAGGGAACAGCGATTCCCTTTCTACGTCTACGCAAACGCTTCTGATCTCTTCTTCTATGTACTGGGTGGGCCACGTAAAACAGGCCACCTAATTATCGTAGCTGTGACGATACTAGAAAATTTTCATAGCAATTTAAAGGATTTCAAAGAGTGAATAAGATAGAAGAAATATTTTTTTATAAATACCATTTTCTTCTGAACTATTTTTTTATATATTCTTTTCTATTGTGCACATGTTGCAGATGACATGCAAATGAATTTAGACATGCATAATAGTGTGATTATAAAATGACCTTGGTCTCTTGAATGAAAGAAACTTTGATATATAATTTAAAATTTCCGAGACCAAGGTCATATTTTAAAATCACACTGTTATGCATATCTAAATGCATATTCATGTCAGGCACAAGGTGCAGTAGAAAAAAGTATGTACATTCATGTAGAAAAACGTGGGTGACTTATTCATTCTTTGAAACCATTTCAATTACGTATGAAATTTTGTTCACACCGTCATAGCTAGAGAAGATAATTAGCTGTTTTACGTGGTCCACCCTGTATGTCTTCTCAGTCTTATTTTCTTCGTACAACGAGAGAGTAGAATCTTTTCTCCGACTACTTTCAGCCGCAAGAAAAATTCACATGGCTTACCGTTTTATGGAATCACTCGTTGACAGTCATTCATTCATTCATGGTCTGTTTATAGGCGTCATTTTGGACTCGAACGAGACTGGACTTTGGGACAGATTATTGCAACTATTGTGAACTGGAACGAACGAGTGAGAATGAGTGGGAGTGTCAGTGTTTCCAGATGGTTCACCTTTTCGCTGGAACTTTGAAAAGGGAATGCTCTGATGAATATTAAAACGTTGGACCATGCAGTGAATAGAGACATAACTGGTCAGACAAACCTGGTGGTTTTGATAGAGATCATAGAAGAGAGAAACATTTAAGTTTTCTATTGTTTTCTTGTGTGTTTGCTTTGTTGTTGCAATGTGAAATTTGCTCTCAATATTTTTAGAGTTAATAGTTATTTAATTACACTAGTCAGTGTGTTAAATAAAACCAGATTAAAGGATCTCTTGGTTTATACATTTAATTAGTCTGTTCAAAATTATTTTTAATCATTTTAAAGAATCTGACAAATATGAGCAATGAAGAAAATGTTTAATGTCCAGTTTTATAACATTTTTAAGAATATCTGGAACTTTCATACTATTTTATGGTCGTGATCCTCTATTTTTAACAGCACAAATCCTTTTCAACCAACAGCGAAAAAGTTAACCAATAGCATATAAGATCTCCAGAGTGTGATTGCTATGGTGTGACTGTAAGAAACCAACGAATAGCGACAACTAATAATAACAACGAAGTTTCCACGGATGTTGACATAAAAAAAAAAAGAGAAATGCCTGAACAAACACCCCAGTGTCCCATTTAGTCGACGATGATCTTGGTGACCGAGCCGAATAATAAATGATCGTTCTGTTTAAAGGTGCCCCACGAGGTATGTCTAGCACAGGTTCGCAAAAGAGTGCTCGAAAAATCCACCAGTAAGTCACCCTCGAATCTAACATACTATACATCCACAATTATGATTATTTCTCTCTATCTCTCTCTCTATATATATACATATAAATATTTATATACATATATACATACATACTTATACACAGGACGATCCAAAAATTACTTTCTGATTTTTATTCCATTAACAACACGCAGCCCTGTTTGTAAAAATAAGATGAACACAGTATTAGGAACTTTTATTAACATTAATTTCAGAGAATCGTATCCTGCAAATGACTGTCTCTGATTATATATAATCTGGTCCTCTCCAAAAGGGTTTCTATCAGAGTTGATAACAATATTTTTTCAATCTTAAACAATTCCAGGTTTATTAGTACATACAGATCAGGCTTCTTTGTCAAATACTCTCAACAATATCAGTAAAATATCCTGCTCAAAAGAATTAGAGGATAAGGATTATAAATAATACCAGACAATTTCTCAAATAT
Organism: Macropis europaea; assembly: GCA_916610135.2. NCBI lineage: Eukaryota > Metazoa > Arthropoda > Insecta > Hymenoptera > Melittidae > Macropis > Macropis europaea. The sequence goes on from OU744353.1 coordinate 2,543,656, forward strand.
CAGCCATGAAGCAAAAACAATTTGTGTCTAATGTAATAATATTGTTATCGGTGGTTTACTGTGTACAATTCTCTAATTCTTCTGAGCAGTATATTTTGTTAGCGTTTTATGGTTCAATAGACCATTTTATATGATGTATGTGACAGCACATCGCCTCGTTTCTGAAACAGAACACTGTATAAATTTCTACAGTTCTGGATAGATCTTGTCATGACGAGAAATATTTATTTCAAAATTTATATAGTTCAGGAAATGTTTATTTCAAAATTTATATAGTTCAGGAAATGTTTCCATTTTCTGTTCACATTGGAGAGTAACTTTTGGACCAGCCCGTGTGCATTTATAATATACATGAAGATATTGTATTACGATTTATACACCCATCTTTAGCGTGAACAAGAGACGACACACGTACAAGGATCGTCGAACGATCCCTGGACCAAGGGGCGGCCATAATGAGAGGACACTATTCGACCTCACGCCTACTCTTGATTTCAGTTAATTTTCCCTGATTCTATCCTAAGTACTATACACACGTATCACACAACGTAAACAGAAGGTTTCGCGTTTCGCCAGCTCGGCGAACGATCATCGATTTCACCCCTCGTCTCTGGAAATCTTGAACCCTTTGACACTCTAGAAGGAGCAAGACTTCTCACCATTTAGGTACACGATATCTACGCTACCTGGAAACAATTTAGAACCGCTATTAAACCACTAATGAATAGTAAAAGAATATTTAAAAAAAAAACAGACGCTCCTAAAATGAAATATATTCTTGTTAATATTCCTTTAGTGTCTATTCCATTTAAAACAATTCTCTCGGCCTTGATGTGCCCTTGATCCTCAAACGTACAAATAAGACCTTCGAAACCAAGGAACATTCGTTCGAAAAATGTTTGTTTGTCACCAAAATTAAAAAAGTTATTTAAACACTGATACATTAAAAATAAAAAAAGTGTTGCTCAAAGGGTTCAGAGAATTCCAACTTATAGACATAATAGAAACCAAAAATCTCTGTCAGTTGAGACGTGTGGTCCTTCTAAAGTTGATCAAGAAATAATTAAAGAAAGTTCGCCGAGCACGCGCGCGCAATTGTATCGTCCATGTGTAATCGTCCTGATCGTACGATCTCCAAACAAAACGACTCTCAGAGTCCACTAGGACGAAGTATCGAGTGTCTTCGTCAATTTCTGACACTCGTGCTCGGACAAGCACTGGCGAACAGCCACGTGCGTCTACGTGTGCGTGTCCAAGTAGGCGGAACTAGCGTTTGTCCAAGCCGCATTCACAACTATCCTGACTTTAGAAGAAACAGCATAATTCTGGAAGTGCAGGGTTTGTAATCGAGCCTGAAATCCTAACAGGATTGTAAATTGGACCGTTGGGTACCAAAGAGATTGGACTCGATTCGATCAGAGATGCGATCGCTATCCCGGCCGCGGTCAATTAGCCTAATTATGTCATGAGCTTAGGGCCCTGTCGTTTGTCAGGAAAATTGAATACAATATCCCGATTATCCGTGGCAGTTCGGATAATCGAGGTTCCGTGTCACTCAAATCTCCATCGAGCCCTCTGAAAAGGATTCCGTTTCATATTTTTCCTCTTCGCGTCGCAGCGACGTTCTCCAAGATCTCTGGCTGCCTCTTTCGCGTCGTCTGCCTTTGGTTGCTGGAGAAAGGGGGAAAAAAATCATTCGAAAACGTTCGATGACACGCGAGACGACCATAACGGGGGCATGGAACGCGTATGAGGTGAAAGAGGGTGGTAGAACCGGGTCGACGGGGATTATGGAGCAGAAAGAGGGATGAAATTTATAAAAGTGTTCCTGGTCGAAGGACATTTATCATTGGACGTCCTTGCGTCGGAAAAACATATATTGACGCAAAATCTAATCCCAGAAGATAATAAATCGCTGGTTCTCCGTCTATGTCTATCTCTTTGCTCCGCAACAACTTTATCCGTCTATTTTGACGCGCGTATGTTATTGTCATTCGACAGGGAGGTGGGATATTCATCCGGGGATTCGAAAATGATACGAAGAAAAAATTATTCTAATCTCTTTGCGACCGCCTCTGTGTTTCATATATTTTTTTTTCTCGTAGATAAAAAAAAATGAATTTGGAGCATCTCGGGATAAGATTACATGCCCTGCGCGTCCCAGAGCGGTCCAATTACCCTAACTACCCCTAATTAGCTCCAATTATTAAACAGTATCGCCAGAGCGCAAGTAGTCCTCGAGAAAAAGAAAGCTACCTAACGAGAACGACGAGAACTTCTTTGGTCCAGGTGGATATCCTTGGAACATGTGCTCATCTGGTTTTAACCTTACGACGAGACGTCAGGATCTGGATCAGCGGTTTCTTGACAGAACTGCACTCCGAATGGCTGATGAGCTTCATTTAACCATTTGCGGTTTTTTATTCTTTTTAAAGAATATTTTAGTAGATCCAAATTTAAGGAAATTTTATTATACTATTTTTTTAAAAGTTGTGCCACAATATTGGCAGGTGTATTCCATATCTTAATATTAGGAAAAAGGTCCTAATAAACATAGATGCTGAAATTAACCCTTTAAATGTTATGGACACTTGAAAGTGCGCTATATGTTGTTACGGTCCGTGCGGATGACGCCTATGGGCGTTCAGATTATATGCTTAGTGAACAGGGTTAGCGACCTTCCGCACACGGAGAACGTTGTCACATGAACTTCTACACTAAAAATATTTCTTCTCATAAAATTTGATACATATAATATTTTACATAAACTGTAGAACCTTAAAGAGTTATTGAAACCTCTAACTATTTACACAAATATATGCAAGCCCATATTTCATAACTGTGAGTAACAAAGTGAAGCCCTTAACATTATAGTCTTTGTTTATACTCATCAGCCACGTATTGAGTCCGTCTCTATCGAAAAAGCTGGTCCAGGTGATGACGATCTGACCTCGTTAGACTCGTTGTTCTCGCTTCACCGGATTATGCGATAGAAAAGCCGCAAGTTGTAGTTTTCCCAGCCGATCTACCTAACCGATAGACAATCGACACAACTTGGCTCCGAGTTGCTTAATTAAGCGAGCCAGACGAACACGGGAGAAGGATCGACAAAAACTATTGTCGAACGAACGCTCGTCGACATCCTCCGACCGATGTTTCGGGGTGAGAACTTTTCGACGGGATGTCGAGGACTTTTTGAAGCTTGTTGATCCCTTGGGAGACTGATCGAACACGTTCCTCTCGTCACGGACGGTTTATTAGGTCTGCTGATTAAAAATGGTCTGCTGGGGACCTGGTCCACTCGGTCTCGAGTGTTATTGGGTTTTAGAACAACTTCTGCGGCCAATTTCTGGCACACGATCCCTAACTAGAGTCCTCTGATCAAAGGACCATGGTACGAAATGGCCTATTTTCGAAGATACAATTTTTTTCATTCAATTAGCTGAAACTGACCATTTTCTGCCATCCTCCATGTTTGATCTGCGACTTCTAGCCCGAGTGTTCGGTCTGGGTTACCCAATCCAACTTCTCTGGTCCAAATCTCTGATCTAAGATCTGTAGACTGAATTATCTGGTCTCCAAATTGGGATCAATTATAATCAATTGCAAATTACTATTTCCAAAGCTTTGAATAATGTTTATTGCTGACCAACACCTCCTAGGAGTCCTCGATATCCTACCTAAACACTTGTATATATTGCCTACTCAATCAGGATCATCTGGAACAGATGAGTCCAGCATCCCTGAGACCAAACTTCCACTGTACCCCGCACCGAGACAAATTGCCTCTACTGTATCATAATTGTTTATTCACTCTGAGCCTCATGAAAATGTAAATTAATTTCATCTCGAGACACGGTGAGGTTCCAAAGTTTCCAGACGAGAAATTCGCACGAGAATCTGAATTTACTATGAGTGTCTTAAGATAGAGTTCGCGAGGAAAGTGTCCAGAAACTTTCGCACCTCGCCGGAAGGGGTTGAAGAGCACTTTTTCTTTTCTAATCGATTGAAGGTTGTACAGTTTTGTTTAGCAGACCGCCTGAAACCTGTCGAACCATCCGCAAAAGACCGTGTCGTTTAACTGGTACCCCATTCAAGCACCCAGGCCTCGAAGAGACCAAAATCCAATTAATCACGATCCTGATCGAGCACCGCTTGAACTTTCACCAAAACGAAGACCACGTAGAGCCTAGCTGACGATCGATAACAATCGACACTGTGTCCTATGCACTCAACACACAACGATACTCATTTGCATGGTCGCATGAGTTTAGCCATGGAAAGAGGATCTTTCAGCAGCCGTACCCTGCATCCAGCTTAGCTTCTCCGATTGTAAACCGCCGACCACCATGCTTGTAGACCGTATTTACTCTGTGTGCATAACCCGTTAGCGTGTAAACGGCAGCTTTAGTCTCCGTAGCATGATGGATAGTGATAAGGGCAGCCCTGCAGGGAGAACAAAGGTCCAGCGTCGAATACACAGAGGTCTGTGCGTTCCTAAAATTACCCTCGATTGATTGCAAACTCGTTTATACATTCAAAAGGGTTTCATTGGCATGTAATCTATTTCATATCGCAGAATACATTAAACAATTTCGGTTATAGAGACTCTGTTTAGAAGTTAGCTCTTCAGTGACGGCGTTGATGAGCCAAGATTGAAGTGAATTAATTAAGAATCATTTTCAGCCTATTGGTGAATCAGGACAAAATGAAATTCTTCAAGTTTCAAGTGTAAAGTTCAGTCTGTCTGCCTGCAGGGAGCTTAGAACCCTCTGTACAGGGACGAGACCAGCTAATTATACCTTGATGACCATAACCGATAGTTCGATGATAGAACCAGCTTGTTGAAGGAGCATCCGCGTGTAATCCAGCGACTGATAGAGTGTCCTTTCGTTTTTTGCCCGATGCACAGAAACACCACTATGGCTGCTTCTGCAAATAGCGCCGATAAAAAACGAACGGGACCTGGTGGTCCTGTTCCTACTGACCTTCCGGGACATCACTGCCCTGAAGCAGCCAATCGAGGCGGACGACAGCAAGGGTGGCCTCTCGAAGTTCGCCAAACTCGCCAGATCGGTCACCAGATCCAGATCGGTCCTTGTCTCGCAGTTCAGCTCCCATCTACCCGCCCTCAAGGATTCAGCCTTACCCACCACTGCGAAACAGTCACACTTAGCTCACGTAAGTTGCTAGCTCCTGAGGTCTGATCATTTGGAAAACTGGAATAGATGCGAAAAATAGTAAACTCAACAGAACTAAAGGAACGCAAAGTGACCTTGAGGCGTCCAACGTCTATGCGTCTGCGTTAGCTATCGTCTTCAAGTTAAACATTCGTCCAAGTATCCTGTTCTTAAAGGTTGCCATTGGAACCTCGGCCAGTTGCCAGTCGCGAAAAAGCTAAATAGCAAAAGCTAGAGCAAACGGTGCGTTGCAGATCGATTCATCTCGCTAGAGCAGACCATGCACGCACGAATTTGCATGATTGTAAAGAAGATTTGGCACCGGTGAAAATTCCCTCGTTTCCAGAGAGATTTGCATTGAAATTTTCACCGATCCACGTCCCTGCTCTCCCGCGATTGCTGGATCATTGTAATCGCGGTTTGTAGTATTTCCAGAGTGTTAATCACTCGGTATCCCCGAAAGTGGATCACGTAAAATCCACCGAAACCCAGTGCTGACTGTACTGCGACCCCTGACCCGATGAATCATTTCGTAACCGTCGTCCATGTTGCAGATGATGTCCTTAAGCGGCGACGTGATGCCGCAGTACAGGCAAGAGGCGCCGAAAACACCGCCACACATTTTGTTACATTACTGCGCGTTCAAGGCAATCTGGGATTGGATCATTTTATGTTTGACATTTTACACGGCCATCATGGTGCCCTACAACGTCGCCTTCAAGAACAAGACCAGCGAGGATGTGTCCCTGCTGGTCGTCGACAGTATAGTCGACGTGATATTCTTCATCGACATCGTCCTCAACTTTCACACGACGTTCGTTGGGCCCGGCGGTGAGGTGGTGTCTGACCCTAAGGTAACTCCGATCACAGCCAGGGCATCAAGAATACTTAAAAAGGTCCTGACATCTTGATTTCGAGCGAGAGTTTGCGAAGTGATAGTGTATACGTAGGACCTAGCATTGCAAAGTACTGTGGTCCCTGGTTTTTTAGAAATTTCAAGCAAACGACAGACCATTGGCAGAAAAGCTATTAGAGATTTGCAGTACTATGCATGGACCACCATCTCACCAAGTTTCATTCGAAACCAAGGTGTCGGGACCGGACGGTCTCCTTGTCAGTCGATATAACAGCTAACTGACCGTACTTTCTATTCCAGGTGATCAGGATGAATTATCTGAAGTCGTGGTTCATCATCGACCTGCTGAGCTGCCTGCCGTACGACGTGTTCAACGCGTTCGATCACGACGAGGACGGTATAGGTAGTTTGTTCTCCGCCCTGAAGGTCGTCCGTTTGCTCCGTCTGGGCCGTGTCGTTCGGAAACTAGACCGGTATCTGGAGTACGGAGCCGCGATGCTCATTCTACTGCTCTGTTTCTACATGTTGGTTGCTCACTGGCTGGCCTGTGTCTGGTACGTCACTTTAAGGTGATTTTACCCTGCCCACACACAGAAAAAGGTAACACAGCTGCGGCAGGATCGACGGCTATCTCGACGTCATAACATCCCACAACGTTACGTCTCGTCACGTACAACACACGTACATACACACACACACAGAGACACACGTGCACATGCGAATAGATCACGCTCTCGCCGCTTCGATAGCAGCTCTGATCTCGTTCTGATCGGTTAACGAAAGATCCTGCTGCGAGATTCGATGGTACCTCAGGATCTGGCTGAACGAGACGAACGAGACCCCCCCCCCCCCCCCCCCACGCTTTTGGAATGTTACCGATAGACATTGATTTGCGTTACCTCCAAGGACATCTCGTGAACCAGACATCACCCATTTGGATGGAACCTGATGAGGATATAGACAGGTAGTTCAGACAGGAATAAGAGCCGTCCTTGAAAGAGGTATAAAGTTTCATTCGAATAGGTGATGTCGGGTTGGAGATGTTTAGAGAACCATCTCGGTACCGCTAGAACCGAGCTCCCTCCTGAATGCTGTTATTTTAAGTTAGCAAACCTCCACGTTTTCGACCGCAACAGAGAAAGGCCAGACAAGCCTACCCTAAATCGTGAACGATGGTCTAGAAGTTGAGAACGTGGAGACGCTGAAGAGATAGGCAAGAACAAGCATGCCACGTGCTTTTCTTGAAAACTGATCGCCCATTCATTCGCTGATCTCGTGGCTGTGCGTGCCCACGTACGCACCATTCGAGGTGAGAAACGTTGTTGCGTTGAAGGTACTCGATAGGGAGGTCGGATGCTGACAACGGAGTCCAGTACTCGTGGCTGTGGAAGTTGGCGAACGTCACCCAGTCACCGTACAGCTACCTGTGGACCAACACCAGCACCGCGCCGGAGCTCGTCGCGGGTCCATCCAGGAGGACCATGTACGTCACCGCGCTGTACTTCACGATGACCTGCATGACGTCCGTGGGATTCGGCAACGTCGCCGCGGAGACAGACAACGAGAAGATTTTCACCATTTGCATGATGATCATCGCTGGTACTATCTCCATTCTAAACCCACGGCGTCGTACCGCCAGCAACTGGAACTTAGAGCTTCGCGTTGTCCCGCAGCCTTGCTGTACGCCACGATCTTCGGTCACGTCACCACGATAATCCAACAGATGACATCCGCCACCGCCAAGTATCACGACATGCTGAACAACGTGAGGGAGTTCATGAAACTGCACGAGGTGCCGAAGGCTCTGAGCGAGCGCGTGATGGACTACGTGGTGAGCACCTGGGCGATGACCAAGGGCCTAGACACCGACAAGGTACTCAACTACTGCCCCAAGGATATGAAAGCGGATATCTGTGTTCACCTAAACAGGAAAGTCTTCAACGAACATCCAGCGTTCAGGCAAGTCGCCTCTGAAGGATCCGTCACTCTCCCAAACAGACAGAACTTTCATGATTCTATGCTTAGACCAGACAATTCCCAATCGAACGTCCGTGAATCCTGTTCCTAAGATTAATGAACGCATATCTCTGTTTGGACCCTCAGATTGGCCTCCGACGGTTGCCTCCGCGCGCTGGCGATGCATTTTACAATGTCGCACAGCGCTCCAGGCGATTTGCTCTATCACACCGGCGAGTCGATCGATTCCCTGTGCTTCATCGTGACAGGAAGCCTCGAGGTGATCCAAGACGACGAGGTGGTGGCTATCCTGGGAAAAGGGGACGTTTTCGGGGACAGCTTCTGGACGAATCCATCCGTGGGACAAAGCGCGGCCAACGTACGGGCTCTTACTTACTGTGATCTTCACACGATTAAGAGGGATCGACTGCTAGAGGTCCTGGATTTTTATCAAGCCTTCGCGAACTCGTTCGCCAGGAACCTCGTCCTGACGTACAACCTGAGCCATCGGGTGAGTGAGGATAAATATGTGACAGTCGTAGACCTAGGAAACTTAGAACCTGCCAAGGACATTGGCGGTCCGCTTGGAAGGTCTAAATGTTCCAAGTGTCCCGTGGGTACCTTGAACTATGAATCTCCAGTTCTCATGCCAAAAGGGAAACCTTTCTAGGAAGGAATCGGGCAAGTGGCTTAGCTTAGCGAATAAAGAGAGGCTTGATAAGGTTTCAGTTCTTTATTGAACTCTTAACGTGTCGAATAACAACGCAGGTGTTTTCCTCTTTGGTTTTGTTCTCACGACAAAGACGCGGACGACGTGCGTCGCAGCGCATAGTCTTCTGTAACAATAGTAGTTGATGATATGCTGTACAACATCGTCCATTGATAGAATCTGATCAGCGTACTCGAGAGTTCGAAGAATAATGAATGATTGGTGATTCTTACCAGGCACTAGATAATAGGCATTCAGAAGACACAGCAACCCGTATGTAATATTTAGTTTGTGACATCGCGGCGTATGAAAGACTATGACAAACGATTTCGCGGTAGATCAGGCCGTTGCAGGGACTCGGTGGGTGTTTCTGTCAACGCCGAATACAAAAGAAATCAAGAGGAACGCGTACAAGCTCGTAGAACGTGATCGCAGATACAGACTTTCTTGTTAATTGTTAGGAATAATTCGTTTCGACCCTCATCGGCAATCCGCCAACGCATTTACAACACAAACAGCGAAATCATACAAACGTTACAAATACGGATTTACAATGATCCTTGATCTATAAAGCTGTTACACTTGAAGTAGCATGGCACAGATCAGTATGGTACATAGTACGCAAACCCTTGGTATCACAATTACTCTTTCTCCTCCCTGATTCCCTCGCTATGCATTTTACGCCCGGCCATCTCCATCATGACCTTCGTCGTCGAATCCTGATCCAGGATCGACCTCGTATCTTTAAGATCTTCCTCAAGTTCTGGTATAGGTCCGACGCCCCAAACCTCGCAGTGTTTGATCTTGAAATTCTCCTTGCCGCTGAGCTGCTGGTAGTTCAGGAAGGTCGTGCACGATACGCTGGATTTCCCGGCCCCGTACTCGCAGTCCAACCAGAGACCAGGGTAGTTCAGCTGTCCTCCCATCAGCAAACCGTTAGGCATGGTCTGCTGATGAATATTTAAGTATTGAAAATGGTTATTGTAACCGGTAGAGGAGAACGTTAAGATGTCTGGCTCGAGTTTGAACAAGAAGGAGGTCTGGTTTCCAGTGAAATTGGGCCCGATAGCCCAGCTGTCCGACGCGAAACCGCCAAACACGTGATTATCCGTGTCCTGGAGTATTATAATAGTAGCTCCTTGCATGGTAATTCTTCCTAACATGGTGGAGAAGGATTCTCCGTGTACCTGACTAGAGAACAGAAATCTCCATTCGTTGCGAAGCTCGTGAGGCAAGCTCAGATTCAGGAAGAGAACGTCGCCCAGTCCCAGAATGCTAGGGAAGTGCGGTATGTTTTCTAGACCCTTGCAGACTGGCAGGAGATTCAAATCGTTTATTCGAGCGCTCGTGTTCTTGTCCCCTTTCTTCTGGGAGACCAAGAAAAGGCACTGAAAGACGTGCGACTGGATCATTTTGAACGTAGCAGCCGTGGCGAACCAACTCTCTATCTGGTCGACGTTCAGGGTGTCTCCGAGCTTAACCATGTCGTCGCATAAGCTTCTGGAGCGCATTCCTATTCGCCTGGTGTTCACTGTGCAACCGATGGTGCTCCAGGTTTGGTAGTGAGCATTAGCAGAGTTTTTTTGCAGTTTCAAGTAGGAGTTTATCGTCGCTTGGACGTACTGAAGGAACGTGGCGGTGGGTATCTCGTGTTTTTGCTCGTCCTCCGAGAAACCGTGGAAGATCAGCTTCGATCGTTCCTCCGGACTGCCGCGGACGGCGAACACGTACAGTCGACCGAAATTTTCCCCGTTTATGGCGGAGACTCTTTTCCCTGGCTCGTGACAGAGGAATTTTACAACGAATTGCAGCAGCGTGTCGTCCAGATGAGTGGACCAATGTTTAAAGATGTCCTCGCGCTTTATGGAGCCTGAACTCCGTGACATGGACCTGAACAGGTTCTCCACCAAGGTCAGCTCGTCCGCGGAGAGGATGTTCGCGGATGAAGCAGAGCGGCTCGAAGTTTGACCCATCTGGAATCAGAAGACAGATCAGAAAAGGCAAACATAATTGAACAAGTTGGTTTATTTGAACTGTGTTAATGATTCAGATGAAATGTATAAGTCCAGCTAGTGAAAAATATTCCTGGCACAGAAAGTGCAGCCCAGTTTCTTCAGAAACAAGGCATTTTTTAATTATTTTCTTGAGACTAAAAGCCTCTGATTAAATGGCAGCAAGCACTTTCTTCATTGCAATCTAAATCTCCCAAGATTCTTCTAAGATGATTAGCAGTTTCAAGTACACAGAAGTAATCCATTGTCTTTGTATCAAAGTGTCTCTACACCCTCACCAATATCCCCACTCTACTTGCATTGGATGTCAGCCTTATCATTCAACAGATCACATGATTAAGCTGTCAGGCAGGAATGTCAGAGGATATTGATGACAGTTAAGCCCACAGTGGATTTGAGTACAGCCTGGTTTAGGTTTGGATTACATCCAGGATAAGCTTACTCTTCCTATACATTAGCTGGCCAATTGCAATAATGGTGAGGGCAGATTCAGAAATATCCAACTGTTCTATGCATATGTTAACATGTTCACAGTCCCACAAACCATTCATACATCCAGCTAACTATAGCAGTCCACTATAACAAAAAACATATTGAATAAGCATTGTACAATATTCTAACAATCTCAGAAGAACCTTATTATTTATTCCAAGCAGATTCTATCGCTGCTTTCACGAACATATCCAACTACTCCGCTTGTCTGACCAGCACTGGCCTGATCCACTTAACTCTCCTAAAACAATTCTCATGGGTAAAAACGTATCCCTCCGCGTAACGGGACAGGTAAAAAAGTGAAAAGAAAAGAAAATCGGCGAACCTTTGAACCAGAGGGTGAACCTTCCACAGCAATCCATATACCTCGAATTACGTCCGATTGTGTTCGATTTTGAGGGACTGAGGTCGACGGAAGTACGCGGGGCCGCGTACCTTCTCTTCAGAATCCTCTTCGACGCATCCGTGACGCAGTTCCGCGACGGAACTCGTCGTCGAACGGTCCGCAACCGACGCGATAAATAAAATATTTTGAGGTTAGGCGGCTGCGGGTAGTCTGCTGCTTGTGCGCCTATCGACTGCAGCCGCCGCGCATGCGCCCCGCAGCACCTACATATACGCGTACCGTGCTCCCCACCTGTCGCGATTTTTCATCCGGAAAAACTCGAAACACTCAAAAAACTTAGGGCCTCGTTTTTTCCGCCGTTGAACGCTCGATCACCGTGACAAATCCTATCTCTCCCGAGTTATCGCTCCAATTCTACCGTAACTCTCGGGGAAAAAACGAGAGGATCGAGTGTATCGGTCTATCGAGAGCGGCCGTTTCCCCTTTTTTTGGCAGCACTGATTAGTTTCTCGACCTTATGATCCTCCGGATGATTTCCATCCGGAAAAACGTGGAATAATTAAAAAACTTGCAGCGTCGGTTTTCATGCTGTTGACCGCTCGATCATCGTGAAAAATCCTATCCCTCTCGAGTTATTACTGCAACTACAACTCTGAAAGACGAACGAGAGGATTGAAATATTCAAAGTGTTCGCATTCCTTTTTTGGTAACACTGATTAACCTCTCGATCTCATGATCCTCTGGATGATAATCGGTATGGAAGTTCGTATCTAATTCAGATTTTCATGAAAGAATTTGTCGTAGCTATAAATGGTGGTCTTATGTTTCGTAATACCGGAAGTATATTTCTGTCACCTTTCCCGCCTTTTTTGCAGTTACGTTACAGATATAAATATTGGAGAATTCACCGAATAATCGTGACCTATATAGTAAGGGACGGAAAGCCGATAAAGGGACATCTCGTACAGCATTAATAATAGCGAAGAAGAAACTCGATAAATCATTCTGGACCCCGTAAATAAGCCTCTGCCTGTTCACCGTGTACAGGATGTTTCAGAAAGAGGTCGAACACGTCCCTAGATTCGATGTTTTGTTTTTTTAATCGAACGATATGAATTACAGAGGAATTGATCGTTTGATGTGAATAAACATTATGTGCAGCTGATATTCCGGAAGGTTGCCGACGTTCGTCGGGAAAAGGAGTTGGCCGAGAGGAGGAAAAACGAGCCTCAGCTGGATCAAGCGCAGGATCACCTGGTGCGCAAAATTTTCTCGAGGTAGGGACAAATTTGTTTCCATTGTGTAACGTCTCGAATGGATACCATCGAATCCATTCCCCTGATCGACTACGAACGACTCTCTCGATGATCCTTCATCCTCGAACGCGAGAATCGAATGATCGAAAATCGATTTCACGTGTCGATTTCGTTCTCGAATTCGATAGACCGGGAACATTCGAAATATCGTTATGAAGACGAGCTTCATCCTGTTTCCGACTTAACAACGATTCTCGATCGTCGAAAAATCGACGTGAATCGATAGATTTCCAAACTTCTCGATCCTCGAGTCGGATGAACGCGATTCGAGAGGAACCAACGTATCGAATTTGAATTAAATTTTTTTATGCGACCAGGTATGCATTTATCCGTAAATGGGTTTGTCTGTTTCTTCGAGGAATCGATTGCAGTGCCAACAGTACAGTTCGAACTTTATTTTTATTCCTGAAACTATTAATTAATTACTTAATTGAGAATCCCACCGTTTTATTTTTAGCCTTCACTTTTTCCAATTGGAACCGAATTGCATATCGAGAGGATCAATATCGCGAAGCATCGAACCGTCCGGCTCACGTTCCAATACTACTTGCACCGACCTGCGGATATATTTAAGACGCGTTTAAGCATGAGAACAAGGGGACAGTCACAGTCGATGGGTCCAGATATTTATGGATGAATGCAGACCCGCTGAACGACTAATGGGTCGTATATTCTCGCACGATTTCTGTGCTGGCACGTTGTCACGTGGAAAATTCGCGGTCCACAGGCACTCGGGATACACATATATATATACATAAATATATATATATATATTTTTTTTTTTCGCCAGCCATGTGAAAACGTTGAAAGAGAGAAAACTGTGAGAACGAACGAGGAGAAAGAGGGAGAGAGTGGAGAAGCGTGAACGATTGGTGAAACGCGCGTGTTCCTGTGCCTGTATTCGCTCTACTATACTGTTACACTGCCACTGTGCGATCACTATACTGTCACACGAATACACAGGAATACGCGCGGCTATTGTAAGCTCTCTCAATCATGATCTACGTACATATATAGAATCTAAACGCGATCACTGATAGAATACATATGATTCAAAAGACACTAATCGTTATTAAATTAACAGGTGCGTGAGTATGAGAGAAAGAGAGGGGACGCGTGAAAGAAAGAAAAGAGAGACGATTAACGTAACGTGTGAGAGAGAATTGAAGAGGATAAAAAAAAAAGGATGAGAAAGGAGAAGAAGCGTGTCGTCAGCGAGCGATCACGTTTCATCACTTTTCCCGTTAGCTTCTGTTTGTATATTGTTGTTGATTGTTGATCGTTGCTTGGCTGGCCTGTTGTCCGAAAAGGTTCAAGACCGACGGGGAACCCCAGACGGGCGTGACCAGGGCCGCAAACGGACGGTCCCAACAGGATTCCGACGAGGAGCTCACCGTGAACGTCCTGCCGCCCTGGCCCAGTTTTAGGCAATTTCATTTCTTACGTATTTATTTCTCTTCTTCATTCTTTTTATTGCCATCTTTGCTACTTCTTACGTACACCTCTTATTATTGATTATTGATTATCCAATTTATTCGATTCGATTATGATTCTTCTATCATTATGATTATTGACCATCGTTATTATTATTCTATACCGTTATATATATATTTATTATTACTCTCAACTGTAATTTTTCTCTCTATCTACCTTTCTATTCATATATATGTATATATACTGTACGTCCGACTGACGCAGACACGCATAATTGTCTCACAAATAACTGATAGTCCGAAAAGATCGTTTATGCGAGTGTTTGTTTGTTCTGGAGACGAGTGTCACGTTCTGAATATCCTTTTTTTATAGGTGGAGACATGTACAGATTTCAAGATCAACTTCATTCTTTCAAACGGAATAGTACCTGTAGTTTCTCCTTGATACCAAAAAATGACAGACATTGGCGAACATGGAAACAGAATTTTACAGAAGATAGTCGCGTGTTCAATACAAGAGGACTGATTATTATTAAACTCACAACACATAAGGCCCATCTCCAAGCCAAACAACTCCTGCATCAACAATTTTTTATATTTTTAATTATTTACGAAACAATTGCGCGTGGCCAGTTACGTCAGACATACATATGTACCATATAAATTATACAATTTATATATATATATATATATAAATACACACGATATAATTATTATACTGTATGTATACGTGTAATTAACACGACGATTCGTGCGTACCAACCACGGCAACGAGCGTGACTTTTTTCTGTCGAGCGGTGTCGGTGATCGAGAGAATTTTTGCGCGTCCACGCGAACCGATTCGTTTCGTCGCCACGGACGGATCTATGAATTTTTTGATCGACGACACGTACGATCGTTCGGCTTTCTCGTGGAATCGTGAATAACGCAACGATATGCATCTCGAAAGGGTATCACGGATGTGCAATCGCTGTACACACGCTTGAAAGAGAAACTGATATATTTTCACAGCACGTCTACAAAGCTTCCCGAGCGAACCGAGTGTGACATATTTCGAAACAATTCATTCCAATATTTTTGTTCAACAGATGAGGCGTTCAGAATGATCAGAAATCACGATATCAGAGCCGAAGACACCGAAACATTAGAATTTTGAACATTTGGACCATTCAGACAGGAAAAGATGGAAACTGGAACCCGAAGGATTCCCTTTCGATTCGTTTTTTAGAAATTATTCACTCGATTCGGCCGGGAGCCGCATCTTTTACGGATGCGTACACATCACCCGGTACCATACAACCTCTGCCATTTCTTGGCGACAACTGCAGTTCTGACGAATGCTAGAGTGCTGTAAAATATACGGCTTTAGAGGGTTATGCGCATCTTTCTCCCACCATATATATTTTTTAGTGGAAACCAGGATTGTATAGAGCGAACTCGAGGGCTGTGTGTCTCCTTCGCTTTCCACTCTCTATCAAAGTTTGCTGTTCTGTTTTCTCGCCAGAAGACAGCACGGTGACTGCGCGGCTTCCTCTGTGACGAACAATTCTGTAGATCCGGAAGCGAAGGGGATACCAAGGTCCTCACTGCGCCTCGAGCATCCGATCCTTTTACGATTTTATGCAACGCCGAATGCATGTGACTAACACACTCTAGGATTCAAGTTTCTCTCTGTCACCTGTACTTATAACATATCTTTATACATATATATACATATATATATTTATATACATATGTCTATACCGATGCAAAGTAGCTGCTTGAGAGACGGTCAGACTGCCAGAGAAGCGATCGCTGTAACGCTCGACACCTTGATCAGGTTGCAACAATGTCGAACAGTATTCGAGATCCTCGAGATCGTGGCACGCCTTCATGCATGATAGATCCTTAGATTTTCGTCGCCGCGAGACGAGGCGTGAGCGAAACGATCGAGGGTTCACGTTCGATCAATTCAGATCCTTCGATGGCATTCCGTAAGTTGATCAAGCAGCTGGTTTACCATTTACAACTGTATCATCGAACGCAGCGACGATCAACCCGATCCGTGACCGATCCGAACGTCCACCCGGTTACCTCTGATTCTTTATTCTCCGCGCGCCTCTGACCCGGCTGTCCGTGCAGCCGGTAATTCAAACTTTGATCCTCCCACGTGCAATCAGGGAGCAAAGTTCCCAAGTCGGTCAACTCGGCTCGAAGAGCAGCCTGACGGCGTGTCCTGACTTCTTATTAGAGGCAACGAGACGCATTCACCGGGAGCTGCGGCGGGCGAATCACCCGAGACCGTCGGTGAATGGAAAATTGTCAAAGAGAAGCTCCCGGTGTTCTTGGAACCAGCTTCAGCCTGTAATCGCTTGAACGTTTGACCATGGACAGAGCTTTTGAGGTGTCGGTTCTGTTGAAAAGAAATTCTTCACCGCGTGCTGACATTTTTTATTGTAGAACGTACAGTAGATCGGATATTTTGTTACTGTAATTTCTGTGCTGCTTCAGTCTTATGAAATTGCAAAACGGTATTACGAACGTCCGCTCTGGACCAGCATGGTGAACCGTAGCACATGGTGAACGATCTTCGGGACATGTTCAGAGTCTCCTAGAGCTAAACAAATGAACCGAGCTTGTTAATTAATTAAATACGATAATGTAGTTCACTTTTTAAATTGTCGAGCCGTCAAGGTTGAGCTTCAGCACGCCTGTGCAGAGATCCACCAGCGACAATGGTGCCAAGCGAAATGCTCATTCATATTCGCGGGACGTTCCATCGATTTGGTCACGACGGGCTGATCGACGCAGCCCGTTTTCCCGTATGTTTCATCGGCATTTGATGCTCACCACTGAGACTACTTTCTTTCGAATCCCGTAGGCACACCAAAGTAGGTTGCTCGTGAACACACCGCTGGAGCTGTCTCCCTTTTTCTAGCCTCAGTAGAACGAACTTGAAACTCATTATTCTTGCCACGACAACCAACCAACCAAATAGCAATATTCTTCTTCGCCTCCCTCCTCCAACCAACAAAAAAAAACAGAAACAAAAGGAGCAAGATTGCAAAAAAAAAAAGAAAGAAACGACACATAGAGTCCGTGAAGAGCGGAAACGCTCACCAAGCATCCGCAAAGGGAAAAGTTTCACCGAAGCCCGTGAAACTTTTGGAAAAAGCAACTCCCATCCACGACTTATTATACGTACACCATGTATTTTATTATCCACCCTTTACTATTATACATCGCCTAGTGAAACTGGCCTTTGACCCCCGTATTGTAAATAGCCCGAACGGACCTCGCCGGACACTGAAACCGAGCGTCCTCGCTCTCTACTTTCTCTATCCAGGTTCCGTAGGGAGAGACACACTGCCGACGTGGAGAAGGGCGACGGAAAGGACGGCAAGGAGGGCAAGGAAGGAGAGACGTCCCACACCAGAAAACTGTCCGCTGTGGAGGACAGCACTGCCGGGAAGGGACGGGCTGGAAAATGGGGAAGATTGTTAGGTAATGGATTGTCAAGTAGCTTCACTGTTCCTTGCATTAACTGCAACCATCCACAAATTGAATATAAAAAATTAAAGGTACCAAGAATACTGTTCAACCTAATAAGAATGATTTTCCTTGCAGGGAGCTCGAGCCTAGACTCCGGTAGCGAGGGTGGAACAGGCGCGGACACGTTCAAGAGGTCCCTCAGTGCCAGAGACGCCAGACCGAGTTCCAGCGCAGGGAGCAACAAAGTTTTTCCAAAGTTTGGTAAGCTGAGCGGCACGATAGAGGAGACAGGCGACGGGGATGGCGCGAAGGACAGCCAGCAACAGCAGCAGAACGCGGCAGACTCGAAGCAGCTGCAGCTCCGTCGTCTGGAGAGCTACGACGATGGGCTGATCAGCACGCAGCCGAGTCACGATCGCGAAATTCTCGCCGCGGTGCTCGAGGTGAAGGTCGATCTGAAGCTGGAGCTGCAGCGGGTGAACCAGAGGCTGGCCAAGCTCGAGGACATGCTGCAGACCCTGATGAACCGGTTGCCAGCGGCCAGTCCGCAGCAACAGAGAGGCGGATTCTCGTCCGGTGGCAATGGTTCCGCTCAAAACCAGCCGTCCAGCCAGCAGTCGCAGGTAATCATAGCAAAGATGCGCTTGAAGCGGTCCAAAGCTGCTTCAACACTGATCTAGACCATGTACACTGCTGTGCTCAGGCCTTGGTACTGCTTAGACGCTAACATCAACTTGATTTCCAGTCACAGACCTCCGGCTGCCAGCAAGGTTCTCAAAGCAGTCAAACACAGACCACTGGCAACGGGATCTCCGATCAGAAGGTGACGATAGCGACGTCCACGTCGAGCATAGCCAGCGAAGGTTACAGAGAGCAGGGTACAGTCACCGAGCGGATCTCAAAGTCTCAAGAGCATCATCATCATCACCACCATCACCATCAGTCACAGTCGGACAGGCTGAAAGACTCCGATTACAAAAGCTCGTCGAGGGAGGTGAGCAAGGAGCTGCTGGAGAGGCTGGCCCAGGCGTCCACCTCGAGAGGAGACGACTCCACGCCGCTGGGCCCGCTGATCCTCCGGAAACGAAGGAGCAAATCTCGAAACAAGGGCGCTGCACCGCTGGCGCCTCTTGCCACGCAGCCCATCAGTCCATCCGAGGCGACGGAGACCACGCAGATGCTCGAGTGCACCGACGACAGGGAGCAAAGCTCCGCGAGCGGCGAAAGAAGCGACCGATCGGACAGGAAGAGACCACCGCCTAGGCCCAGAGAGTATTTGTGAAGGTTCCCGCACCTCTGGACGGTCGTCTCGAGACTGTTGGTCTGAAGAACGCCAGGGAACGATGAAACGCGGTTCCTTGGGACTTCTGGAACCCCATGAAGGGTTCCGATGAAGGTAGCCGAGATATAGACAAAGCCTGGACCTCTGGTCCGCGTCTGTACGTCGGAACAACGAAGAACAGTATCTTAGAATTTTTGGAACTCGGTAGAAGTGTCCTGAACATGATACCGGAATCCTCTGAGCAAGTTCGAAACGAAGAATGATATTTCTGGGAGGGATAACGGTACGGAACGTTCGAGCGGAAGGTCTTTTGATCGGGCTGAGAAGATGGAACAACGAAAAGCAATATTTTAGAATCTCCGGAACTCGATGAAGGGTTTTGAACCCTTTGATAGATCACGAAATCTTTGGGCGGTCGAAGAGGAGAAGCTGTTGAAGCTTTCAAGACGAGAAGGCGTTCGAAGGAAGTGTTCCCGTGTCCTCGAGCCATCCGGCATGGTGAACTCTGTTCAACGAAGTGACGAGATTCAAAGGATAATCGTAAACAATTTCCGTAATTTCATCGTAACGCGTAACGTTTTAAAGAGACGCTGCATTTTTTCGCTAACCGCTTCGCGACATGGTCTTCTGCGAGCTTCATCGAAGATCGTCGGTACACGCGAAGAACGAACCTAAGATAAAGAAAAAAAGTATTAGCACGTAACGTAACGACGTCGAACGTAAACGAAGAGGAAGAAGAAGATGAAGAGAAGACGAAGGAAAGAGAGAGAGCAGAAAGAAAATTTGGTAGGGACGTTCGTGCCGGCGAAACGCTCCCGCTAACTAACACAAGTTTGGCATATTTTTGCATGGCCGACAAAGCGATCAAACAAACAAAAAAGTAAACAAATTATATCGAGTTAAACTTTGCTTGCGACGGCTTCTTCGAGACATCGAACATTCAAAGAAAATGAAAAAAAAAAATTGTAACGAGAGAATGAATGGGAAAAAAACTATTCACGTTCTACGTAAGGTACACACAAAGACACACACAAAGACACACATACACACATACAGACACACACACACTCTGTAATCGTAGGTTTACACGCATCTTAGGGGATCTCAGCTAGACTCGTGGAGGCGCGCGATAGTTTTTAAGTAACAAACCGAACAGCTTAAACGAGAAACAATGCCGAAGACGAACGATAAGGAAAGCGAGAAAGAACGGCCATGAACGATCATTTTTACCGTCTGCTTTGATACTTTCTACTTATTCGTATGCAATGGTACTTCAAATTTTTTATTACGATCATTTACAACGAGTCTAGGCTTTTTCAATTGAAAAGGAAATGGAGAACGCATAGGTGGAATGGCTGGATAGTTCGTCGGGTGGCGAACAAAATGTCCTAAAGTCTTATCCTGATCGGAGCGCCGTAAAAGAGCTACGGAAAATCAGAGTGGGCTGGAGAACGGGTCGATGCACTCTCCTTTGTTTCGAGAACAAAGCTCGAGGAGTCAGTCGCGGTTTGGACCAGCCAGTCGTGAAAAGGAACAACTTTTGTGCCGTTCTATTTCGCTGAAGGCTTGTGATACAGGATGTGATCGAATTTAGTTGAGACCAGTGGCGGATCGGAGCATTTGGCGACACCGAGCGCAGCCTCTGAGGCCATCAAAATGCATAAAGTCATGAGAAACGTTCGTTGCTTCTTAATTAGACGCGAGCTCATGCATATAGAAGATATCAAAGTGTACCTTAATTAGTATTAAGTAGAAAGGACATAACAATTATATAAACGGACTCATCTTTTTCTTTTTAACAGAAGTAATTAAATATCTTGTTAGAGGAGGCGACAGTAATGTGAACGTCGACTTCAGTCAACTATTTTCTGGCGAATCAGGATCACTAAAATAATGGAACACGCGTTCAAGTATTCTAACGAATGCACGGTATTTGCGAAGGTATTTCATACACATCATTAGACTGCGGATGTTCTTGCAAATACACATTTTCAGATTTAAATATTATATATTTTAATGTAGTTGACAAATTGAGACTATGATAAAATTTAGATATTACAAAATTGATTTATGCTCTGCATATTAAATATATTAAATTGCATAAACATCAGCAGTCTAGATATCACTGACGTCTTATTTATTTTAAATTCTTATGATTTCCATATTTCATATCAATGTCTTATTTTTTTTTTTAGTTTTTTGAGGCCTCAAGATTAAGCTTCATGCGCCTGCGCTGTCCGTCACCGGTAGCAACGACATGATTCACCACCGTTCATAGAAGGACACCACCTCGAGGTCGAATGTCGCACCGCATTTTTACTACCCTCCTCTCAGAAAGTATTCTCATTGTCCTCGAAGAACAGTCCGTTACAGAGCGTTTCGACGGCCCTGACACCTCCGGCACCGAACCGCGGGTGCAAGGTACCGAGACGCGAAACTTCGTGGATGAAGGTGCCCGTCAGGTGGTTCATCCTTATTTTTTTAACTCGATCCACGCCTTCGGCTGCCTTGCACCCTGTCGCGAGCCAGTATCCGCGGGTCCGACGACCCCGGAGGAGGGCGATCGGTCATCGAAAGGCTCGAGCGTTAACAAAAGTCAATTCGACCGTTCTATTTGGTGCGTTTGAAGGGCCTGCCGCTGGAGAACGGCCCTTCGGTCGCGTTCTCAACGAATCCGCGAGTCGCGAGGTGAGGGAAACAGGGGATACGGAAGGGTTCGATGGTTTGTTACGTGGCGAAAATGACCTAATCCCGAGTGAACGGCGTTCACGGAAGCCGAACAGCAATATTAGGTGTATATATCTTGTAACTACGGCGTGTATATATTCGTGTAACTGTTACGCATGTGTCCTCGGCAACGCGTTTGCAAGCACCAGCGATTTTAGCCCGTTGCTCGACTTCTCTGTCAGCTTCTCGTTCGCGCGGGAATGAAAGCAGAAGAGAAATTCTACCGAGAGGCTGTTGGAAGTCGAGCAAAGCTGGCGAACAGACGGACCGACCCTTGTCTAAGTTTGCTGCACGCCGTCGTCTCGTGAAAGAATCCTCAGATTCTGATGGACAATCAAAGATGGAAAGTACTGATCTCACAACGTAGGAAGCGATTCATCGACTAAGTAATTCGCGTTAGCCTAAGCTAAGACCACTGTACATCGCGGCGAAAAGGAGAACGGAGCTTCCAACGCTGAGCCACCCTTTCTTGGACACCCTGTAAACGTATAATTTTTATTAGCGCGACGATGAACAACAGACGACCCGTTTCGTTGCCAGCCGACGACGCTTCGTACAGCGAATTTCAATTCTCGAGCGGACACTGAAACGCGAATGGTGCAGACGCGGTGACAGGGACACTCGTGCGTGTAAATATTATAAATAAATACGTAGGAGCGAACTAAAGAAACAAACAAACAAAGGGGAAAGCGAGGGAGAAAATGTGATCGCGTGTGTATGAGAGTGAGAGAGAGAGGGAGAGCGTGAGAAGGAGCGTAGTTCTAATTTCATGTTAAACAGCGGAGATGGGAGAGATGAATTATCGAACAGTTTAACGTGGACTTTGTTGATTAGGTTTTAGCGGCGGCGACGATATAGCTGGCTCTATAGTTTCTACACTCTAAACGAACGCGAATGTTTCAAACATGCCGTTGAAACGTTTCTACTGTCCGACAGCTCGTACCATAGGCGCTGAGTATTCTCTGTTCAAGGTCCAGCTTTCAATTGTAAATTACAGAGACACAAGCAACCGCATTTATAATTTTTCATGAGCTCGTCGATGCGATGAGCCGTCTGAATAGTTTGGAGAAATGTTTCAGAAGTCGAGTGGCCTTGAACAGACAATGTTATCCATCTTTGCTACAGTCTGGAGATCTGAAGGCGCGACTGAGACTTTGCTAGAGTGACAACTGATGCAACTGACACGTTATCAATGCTAAATAATATTCTTTTATTTCGCGACGGAATGCAATCTGTACAGTGAAGATTCGTCATAGTTTTAATTAGTCCCGCCTTCGGGTCTCGAGACTAAGTTGTCGAGCAGTAGCAGCAGACACCACGTGCGTCGATCGTGGTCTCGAAACAGGTGCGCAGGTTTCTCGTGGCCTGCTCCTTTTAACGCTAAACAGAAAGGAGCGTTGTTCAACAAACTCGTCGTCTTGCGATTCCAAAGATGCGACTCTCTCTTAAACCCTTCCACTTTCACGTGGAGCAGGAGATCAAAATTATTAACAGAGCAACGGAACATTATTTAAAAAATTAATTAAACAATGTATGATTCAATATCAATCAACTCTGGATTTGACTTAAATTATCACAGAAATCACAGATGTCGAGTTTGAAATGTCTGATAAGCTTTCAAAGATTGTTTTCAACAATATAATTGTTCTCCAATGTTCTCCAATTGTCTGGAGAACGGGAGAACTAAAAAATTAGCCATCTGCAAGCTTCGTCTATATTTTAAAAAATTGAAAACTCCGTACTGACTTTTATCATCTATCAAGGAGCATCTTTGGAATTGTTAAATGAATTTCTCTGTTCGCTTATCCTCGTCCCCGTTAAACGACTCCATCGAGACGGTCATGAATCGCCTGTGAACCGACGAAGAAAACGGATCTTGAACGCTGCGCGCATCTTCACCGAATTTGCTCCGTGCCCGTTTCTTTTTATCTCGACTGATCGTCGGGTCGTTCAAGGGGAGACTACGATTTTCATCGACGCGGGTCCCGTTTTCATCGCGTTTCTTCCACTCGTGAATGCATCGTGATCAATTAGAAAACGTTCAACAAAGTACTTGGTACGCCAAACGGAAAGAAAAAGAATAGAAAAACGGGGACCTCGATCAACGTCGACGGTGAATCGTTGTCGGGAGCGGAACCGTGAGAAACGCGAGATGAAAATGCATAAACATGTGATATTACGATTTTTTATATCAGCTACTTTGCAATAATGAATTTATCGCCGTGTTGTCGGGAGGAACAAGCGTCGCGACACGAGTCGTCGTCCCCTGATTTTAGCGAAACTCTTCGGACGTGAGCCATCTGATTTGCTGGTCCCGCGATTTTCCCGCCGGCTTTTCTCTGGATTCGCTGGTTTCGAGGCACGAACGACGGGAGAAAAACAGTTCTTTCATTTCGAAACGCGCACCTGTCCGCGCTACCGACAAAACGTTCGCCACTTCCGTTCCATCGACGCGATCGAAGTTCGTTCTCATTTTATTTCAGCCGCCGAAGAGAAAATCATCGATACAGAATCTTTAAATAGCTAATTCTTCAACGAAGTTGGCAAAATACAATTCGTTCTCTTTCTTTTTATTTCAATTAGAAAATCGTTGAAACTTTTTGTCAGTAGCGTGGACGCGCGTACACGCATTACGACGACGACAGTGATCGCAGCGACGATCGAAGAAGCCGTGATCGTATCGAACTTTTTTTGTGAACAAAAAAACAAGAATAAGAAACTGAAAAATGGTTAAAAGAGAGTCTATAGTAGCTAATCGAGCGGAATAACAAAGAAATAAAGAAAAAATATATATATATTATTATTATTACAATTATTATTGTAATTATGATTATTATTATCATTATTATTATTAGAACGGGGGGGGGGAATTTTTGCTATAACTAACACTTCGTCCATTTTTCTATATGGGCAACTCGTTGCACTGTAATCAGTCCTCGGCCTTGTAAATTCTGTCCTTGTCATTTCCGGTGATGCGGCTCGAGTGTCCGGCTGCCCTGGAGGATCTTCGTGTACCTCGAGCAACCTTGAACCAGTGAAACAATTCTCAACCGATTGAATTTTTAAGAAATAACAATGATTGGATGAAAAACGAATTTTCAAAAAGTAGAATACCTGTTTTGGTAACGTTGATTCCTGAACGCGTTCGTTAAATATCAGAACATGTCAATCGGCAGCCTTGAAGAGTGACCCTGAAGTAACCATGAAGAGAAGATTGCACTTACAAATTTAAACAAAATTGCTAAAGGTGTAAATTTAATTTCTATGTAGCGAATAAAAGAGGGGTACCAGTCAGAGATCCAAATGTTGGATCGGTATAGATCTCCGTGGCATTCCGCACTCGACCAGCCGAACTCTTGCGAACTCTCGTGAATCCGATCGAGCGATCTCGACGCGAACCGGCGAGCAGACGCTTGTTTTTCGTTCGTGCGGTCGTCGACGGCCGTTGCCACCCTCGACAAACCGAACATTCATCTTTGTAGACGAAAGAAATCGAGGAACACGTCGCTGCACCTTCCCAAACGTTCCAAGAAACAAACTCGAAGGACCCACCACGAAGAGAAAAAGATATTCCCGCGAGGTCTCGTGGCCGAGTAGAGAGAGAAGTTTCGATGTTGCGTTCGCCAGTCTTCCCAATTTCTTTTCGAAACGCGATCAAACCGATTTTGAGAACGTGACCGTCGACGGATCGTCGTCGACGACCGCCCGAACGTACCGTCGAGAGATCAAATTGTAGCATCGAACGAAGCCTGGCTAGAATACTCAAAAGAAAGCTGCTTTCGAACTTATAATAAAAAAAGATTGAAACTTAACGCTGCGGCGTGTCTGTGTGTTGAATCAAACGACCATTCGGTTTTCTTTCTTTTTTTATTGTTCCCTTTATGTTACAAACATTATCGCACTCACAGCTGCGATCTGGATCCGTAAAGCGTGCTTCACAAAATCATACAAAAAACGTACAAACAATCGCGATCTTCGATCACTAAAAACGAAATAATAATTCTTTCAAGTAAAAAAAAAAATCTAAAAATTCTGATACAGGTTTACATAAAAGCTAGAGTAGACACTGAGATCAGTCTGAAACAGCCTCTTTTCGCTCAACGTTGCTGGGAATAAATAAGTATGCAGGCCGAGTCACTGGAAATTGCTATGAAAAGGAACTTCTCACTCGTTGATGAAATAAAAATTGTACGATGACGAGTGGTGTACTTTTTATGGCAATTTCTGGTAACTCGTTCTGTATGATTCCCGGCGAACGTGATCGCAATGAACAGGATTGACGTCGAACGTGCATCATGCTGGAGAAGCGTTCTAGTGATCTCGGTTCGCTCGGAGTCTCATTTCTTCGCGAATCGCCAGAAAGATGAAGTGACGCGTTCCTGGCGCAACAGACGAACGAACTTCGAGCAGATGCTCCGCGGGTCATGCATTTAGACCGGTTTCTCCATCACGTGGATGTAGAAGCCAGGATGCTTGACGTCGTCGAGAGATTTGAAGTCTCCGTAGATGGTGTGCTTAGCTCTGTAGTGGAACGCCTCGTCCAACATGTCCTTGAACACGTTCAATCGGTGAGGATAGTACGACAACCTGAACTCGCTGACTTGCTCCTGGCACTCGTCGTCATCTCCTTCGTCCAAGGTAATCATGTAGTCCAGGGTGACGATCGCAGGCTTCCCAGAAACGAACAGCACAGACGCTTTGATGTTCGTCATTCGTTGACTCTGAAATTGAACAGAAAATGTACGTTCTTGCTATAGTGATCTTATCTAGATACTTTCTTCAAGCCTCCTCATGAACGCCTCATCGTTTTTCCCACAACTTTTGAGGTCATGCTCCACCAAGCGCTGTTACTGATAGCAAAAGAACGCGACATTTGACTCTCCGCGCTTCGAGCTTGCTCTTCAGGGTGGTGAGGATTCATTTATTGCCCTATCGCGAACTGATAACCAGGCACTTCGTTGCAAAGAAGCAAAGAAGTGACCTCTGTATCGTCTTAACTTCTTCTCATGGAAATTTATTTGTACAGAATGTTTGTTTGAAATCAGTTTCGTCAGCAAGAAGTGTATCATTTGTGCAAAACCAGCTTAATGACTCCGATGAAGACACTTCAAACAATAATTGTGGGACAAACAGATGCTTCTGTAGTTTGATTTTGAAAGACAGATCAGTCCTCCGGACACTTACATTATAGTAAATGCATTTCGATGGTATGTTTCCAGTCTCAATGATGTGATCATAATTTCGGTGGTCAATCAAGAGCAAACCTCCTGGTTTCACGCAGCGCTCGAAGTTCAATAACGCTTGCCTTTGAACAAAAATAAAATTAATTAACATCTTCGTAACAAAAAGAATTCAGAGAGAAGTCTCTTTCATTTTTCTTAGTGTTCTACTCTACCTCTGTTCCCGTTGATCCCCAAAAGTATCCGGCATGTGCGCGAAACTATTTCCAAGGCAAATTACAGCATCAAAACCTTCTCCAATCAGGTGACGAATATTCTTAGGTAAGGTCAGCCAATTTGCTTCCTCAATCACTGTAACAGAATGAAACATAACAATTATAAAAGGAAGAACCGTCTGCGCTGAGATTGAACCCATTTCTCGTGTATCTTCTCCCTTTTACCGACCGAGCTCCCTATAGTTTCATCCCTTCAAAATTACTTTCAATGCAGACAGAATGCAAACGTAATTTGCAACATATTACTATTGCATTGGAACGTGTATAGTCTTGTTTACAATATTCTGTGAAACTTTAACGATAATTCAGCGTGTACCAGAAGTGCCAGTTTTGTCAACGTTATCCAAGAAGCGATAAGACTCAATCTTTTGCAGTAAAATTAATCGGTACCGTATAATATCAGTATGCATGTTTGGAAGCATAAGAATCGCATTAATTTCGTCAGTGTCGTATTGTCGTATGGCCTTTCTATTCGTCGAAGAAAATCGAGATAGAACGTGTTCGAACTCGAGTCGTCCGGTTATTGTTATTGCAAGATAACGACGGATCAAAAGCGGTTGCTCGGTTTCTGTCTAACGCAACATCTCACATCCTCTTTGCACATCGTGAGAGATGCAACAAAAGACACACTGCCGGCAGATAAACACGGCCCGTGTTTTTTCCTCTGCAAGAATTCCTGCTATCATTTCTTATCAGACGAGTGTAACGACGTAGTTGTTACGGTCAGGTTCGTTACCTTATCCGAGGGTCAATGGTTTTCGCATGAGGTTTCAATTTACATTTGCATTCCGTCGTTGCTGATCACACAGCCGTTTATAGTGCTTTTCGTTGTTACGGATGAACAAAGCACATCGGATCTGCAAGACGGAAAGAGTTATCGACGTGCACAGCTCGGTCGGTAAGACGACGAAGTAAACAAGCATAAAAAAAGAATTATTTGAACCGTGGGAGTTACCTGGTGCTCTAGATAAGCGGCACAGGTGCTATAAATTATGATAAACAGATGGATAATACATTATTTTCGACATGACTATGCGGTATTTCCTCTAAAGCCGATTCTGAGATAGTAATACGTGTTTATCCAGAAATTTACCCCAGTTATCAAAGGCAGGCTCCTTCCTGCGTTCCCATCTGGTCTTCAAGGCGTATTTCAGCATTTTATCCGACGCATCCACGCTGACGACCTCGAAACCTTCTTCGAGAAGCATAACCGAGTCGACACCCGTGCCACAGGCAACATCCAAGATCCTACGGCATCCTTTCTCTCGAAGCAGACCCACCAGGAAGTCCCGATAATTTTGGGTCCTCTGTTTCTTGTCCCCTATGAACACCTCCCAAACTTTGGCTGCTCTCCCGTCCGCGTACTGGTCCCGTACACCTTCCGCAGCGGTGCCGAGGGATCGGGTCCGGAACACTGAGTCCATCATTTCTTGTCTTTGGAACTCGGAAGAACTGCGACTGAAAAGATATTTTTCAATTAGAGATTCTTCTTTAATTTTTTTGCCGTTCAAATTTAGTATCAGAGAATCCGAGAATCGGAATAGACGAGATGCTGGGCCTGAGCGATGTGGGCCAGTTGACCTTGCCATAAATTAGAAAGGGGCCTAATGATTGACGACTCTTCACGAAGAAAAGATAGTCTTCCGGAAGCTATAATGAGCGTTACGATAGAATAGATCCCGATTTCTTGAATATAACCCGTTTATTGCAGGCTGTTCGAAAACGGGGCGTACGCTGCGTGCGGCCCAGCTACGTTAGTACGTACTGACCCATTGCAATGCACGCCAATGGGCGTCGACAGCACGCGGTGAACGACCGTACAGGTTAAACTCGCGCAACAGTTTAAGGAGATTTTCTATGAAACCGAGCGTGGACTCTAAATGGTTCACATTCAGTTTCATGGATGATGAACTATCAGGACACCCGCTGTATAGGAGAAAGTACCTTGCTGCTAGCAATGTAGATTGCGAATGTTTCTTTTCGACGATCATCTCTATGAGCTGAGGAATAAAATTCGAGCTAATATCTATGTCTATTACGGTATCGGCTGTTTCAAATGATTAGCAAGCGTCTCCGATTAGATTATGGCTAATCCGTTACGAAATTTCACGGTGTATCGGCGTACGGGCAGGTCAACCGGCGTGACACGCGCTCCACAGTAAATAATAGCAAACTGTTGCATCACATTCTGCACGAATTATGACACTGTACGGCGAATATTCTACTGCAAACATTTGCTACCCGAGAATTCGAAATTCAGTTGTTTCTCCAAGGACACGCCACGTTTCGCGACACGATCCCGATACGTCAGACGGTTCCATCAGATCGATTTCATAAACAAACGTTAAATAAACAACTCGGTGGAGCGTACACGCGAAAATCAATGACTCGTATCTTTTTAAACAAAATTCCGTATTTTCGGATGTCGAAATCGTCTCAATATCCCCGACGTTCAATGTTTACGTCAACAAAGATTACAAGGGGAGTCCCCGAAGTGGTCGCCTCAGATTTTAATGAATTCTTGCATGTTGGTAGATCATGTTATTAAAAATCTCTCTATATATGGTTTCGGGTGTGGACGGACAATAGTTTAAAAGATATTTAATGTAAAAAGAAAGTCTGCATAGCAACTTGGCGCTTAGCAAACTGTTTTTGGCTTTTCTACCTGAAAGCAGCTGTTACAATAGAGTAGATAAACCCAGTCGAAACATTAAATATTAAAAAAGAATCCTTTAAAGGGAATATTGTTGAAGAATCTCTGTTCAAAATAATTCCATAAATTTATTGAGTTGAGTAAAAATTCCAACAAATAACAGACTCTTCTTCTTCAAAATTCGAGTAGTTTATCTGGGCTACAGATTTTCCTGAATCCCCGAAACGTAGATACACCGCAGAAGCGACTATAATCATCCTTTAACCCTTAATTACGGGCTACTTGGAAACGAGTCGAACGCTGCGTGCGGCTGGACCGCAGTAGCACACGGCGAGCCATTGCAGCGAACGCCTATGGGCGTCGTCAGTGCACGGTGAACGACTTTGTCGAAAATCTACAGCAGTCGAAGAGTTAATAAATAAATTTAAAAAGACGAATTGGAAGTTATTTATGAGTGAATTTAATAAAACTGGTATTTCGAATGTTTGTTACTTCTAAAAAATTAAATGAATGATACCTTTCGACGAGAAGATCTTCCTGAAGAAACTTGCACGAAATTGTAAGACTGAAGTGTCCTCACAGAAAGTCTGACTAAAGGTTGGAAAGAATCACTTGGAATAGGAGAACGACGAAGTTCGAGCACGTGCGGAGAGACGCGGAGATAAAAGCGGACCGTTCAACGGTTCAAAAGGAATTGACACTGAGTCAGCTACAGATGCCGTATCGTATATATATAAGATCCCCCTGTCCCTTAACGCATGATGTAATTTTCTGTTCTCTTAAAAAACCCGGTTAAAATCGTTGATAAACAATTCTGACGCAGCGGAAAAGATGACCCCGCTGTAAGAAATAGATATCATTTCCCTTGAGCGGAAACGCTTTTCATTCTGATTGCCACGTGACGTCATTATCATCAAGTTTCCTCGAAACTTAATTGAACTACCGATACAAGACATATTACATTTCACGAGAAAGTGATAGCACATCTTAACAATTTTTTTTCACACAATCTCGATGTCTCGATAAAAATAAATCAAGCTTGATACGAGGATTCGTAAGAGATAACGATAACGAAAGCACAGAGAATATGGTGTAAAATTCTATAATTATTTCATGTCGGAACAAATTACATAATGCGCGTACTTATTTCTATGCTAGACACATGCTAGAAGTCCCCCTCGTCGGTATCGAACACTGATCATTCCTTGCAACGCGAATCTTGAGAGCATACATTGTTACTCCGGCGCGTTACAGTATTCATGAGTGTCCCGAGAATAATAGATCCTCTTCCACTATGACTATTGTAGATCGTATCGTGTGGTACATTGCCGTCTTGGTGCATGGAAGCGAATGTACAGTGCAATACAGCGTACGATGTGCGAAGCGAATCCATAGAAAGAGAGAAAGGATTTTAAGTACTAGACATTAAGATCTGGTTGTATAAAAAAACGAGTATCTATTACAGCTGTTCGTGTCGATGGAACAATGAATAATTTAGGCTTAACAGAAATTAGGCTCGAGTACGGGAGAAACGAACGAGCAAACGCATACCCGGACAGAGCTACGCAATACAATGTTCCAACCATAAAATGTTCTTAGAGTAATTGGCAAAGACACTGGTAAAATGGCAGTTTCTTGTTTCTCGTTAGATTATCCTCCTATATTTACTACACGCAACTCGTCGACGCTCGGAAGTCGTATAATTCAAACGATTCGCTATCTAAATTTTAACATAAAAGACGCATAAGGAAACAGCTACCGTTATACTTGGAAAGTACAGTACAAAAGATTCGTTTGCTAGACGCAGTGGTCTCGGTTCGGGGTACTCATACGAACAATGAGGTCATTAATGCTATTCTGCTGCCTGTTACATCGAAGTACGTACGAATATCTGCGGATCGTTCTTGCTAAATCGATTAACTTTATTTCTTAGCAATGTACATGTTCGATTGCCTTTGTAAGCTTAAGTGAGAAACTTAGCTGACGAATCGGTTTGAAGAACGCCGAATATCTTTGGAAGAGAAATCAAATTTCGTATGCCACAAAGCAAGTCGCTGACGATGTGGTAAGAAATTCGGGGCTGTGCACGAAAATTCATTCCTTAACTGTGCAATAGTTCATTTTTAACCACTAACAAGGTTTAATTTATTATTCTCTCGTTTCAGACTATGTAATGATCAGTTAAACGTTGAACTATATCACTTTGTCGTTTGCTGTAGCTTCTTTCCCTTGCTCCATTCCCTGCTCTGTGCCCTTATAGAAGATCCTAATCTCATATACTCTTCAGCTCTTCCGGCAGGTCGGTCTTAGGATGCTTGTTCTCAAAGTGTTGCTTATAGGTCTTTGGGTCTGGCATCTGAGCCTACAAATATATCAAACAATTATACATTTGCTTACACAAACTATAACATAAACTATATCACCGTTATACAAGAACACACAGACCTTACAAACCAGGCACACATGTACCAAAGCTTTCTGTGCCGCCTTTTTCTGATCATTAGCGCTGTGTCCTTGTTGCTTCTTCACTTTTGCTGCCTTCTCAGCTGCCTTGGCTTGCGATTGAATCTTCTGTTGTCCACGAGCCATACTGCAACCAAAGTGACACTGTATTACAATATTCTACTCGAACAGACAGATCTTCTTTACATCTACAAAGAATTACATAGGTGAACCTCAAAGGAAACGATAAACAGGAACACAAAATTGAAAAACGATTTACTATGAGCAGCAAGTAGCTACAACCGAATCAAAGCATGACTGAGAACAGACGAAAGAAGAGCAGAGGACCGAGACAGAGTGAATGTACTATCATTACATACTTTCTCTTTGGAGATGGCTCCAAAGTGTACCCAACCTATAAAATAGGTTACCAAGGAGGCAAAGGTGGTCAATGATACTCTACTTATCATTTCATCTTGCACGTTTCGTCCAAACGCGAAGGTACACTGCATGAGGACCATAATCGCGGTGACTGACAGGAGAAAGAGATTTCTAAAACGACGGTAGCATAGAAATCGGTTACCTGTTCGCGACTGAACGTGTTCGAAGCTGCGTTTCTTCGCCGTCTCGTCGATCCGGGGCCCGATTTTCTACCGCGACGAACGCACTGCGATTTAGTGCATCGATTTCTTTATGTGTACGATCGAAGTATTGATCGAGAAGACGATCGTCGGGACGAGATTCGATGGTGAGAGGTCAAAATCGCTGCTCACGGCACATCTGTTGGGCCGAGCATCCGCGCGTGAACTATACTCTCTTTCAAACGAGAATCGACTGCTGAATGAAAAAGAAAAAAATCGAAAAGTCATCGAAGATCGTACGCGATCTGTACGATCGATATGATTCGACTTTGATTTAGAGATCCTTGAAACGAATTCGTTTTTGGAGCGCAGGTTGTTCTTAATCGATATTTAAATATTAAGGCTCTCGGTTCAGTGACCGCATTCTTGAATAGCCGACAAGCTTTGCGTGTGTGCGTCGCTGTACGGATGGTACGTGGCGCGTTCGACCAATGAGAGCCTGCCTTTCCCCTGCCCCTACCGTGCCATTGGTCGAAACTCGCGCCGCGCTTCGGGGCAGTGTAAGGTAATTATGTTTCGCAAAATATAATCTTCACAGCTTTTCACGTTGTATGATTTATTATTAACAATGTAACTTAGTCGATTAACTTGTTTGTACTTGTTACAATTTTTTACTTCAGCGAATCAATTCGTCTAGACCGCTCGAAGTGCTGTAACTAATTCATTGTTTATTGAAAGGGTTAGCTGAGCTGCTGAGCAAATGGATAACGCCAGTGGCACCATCTCTGACAGTAGAGCGGAAGCACGTGCCGACATTTCACGTACCGCCATCTCTGACAGAAGCCCGGAACTTAGTAGCGGCGGTAAAGAACACCTGGCGCCATCTCTGACAGGAGCGCGGAAGTACGTGCCGACATTCCAAGTAGCGCCATCTCTGACAGAAGTCCCGAACTCAGTAGCGGCGGTAAAGGACAACTGGCGCCATCTCTGACAGGAGCGCGGAAGTACGTGCCGACATTCCATGTAACGCCATCTCTGACAGGAGTCCGGAACTTAGTAGCGGTGGGACGCGACAACTGGCGCCATCTCTGCGGGGAGTGCGGAAGCACGTGCCGACGTTACACGTAGCGCCATCTCTGGCAGGAGCCCGGAACTTAGTAGCGGCGGGACGGGACAACTGGCACCATCTCTGACAGCAGCCTGGAACTGAGTAGCGTAATTCCAAGTGTCGCCATCTAGCGAGAGGGACCCGATTATTTACAGAAAAATCCGCCAGGGGCGCCCCGAACGTCACGTCGTTGCTCAGTTCCAGATCCTGCTAGAAGATGGCGCAAGTGACGCTTGATCGGTTCATAAATACATCGTCAGATCGCGAAAGTGTAAATAATTTGTTGCTACCGCTGCTGGGTAGCTCCGGCACCGAAAATATTTATAAGGCATCATTCTATAGATCTCAAGAAACTGTAAACGTACAATTATTTATCGGCAATGTGATAGGAAAGTTATAAACAATGCAAACGAAGTGGAAGCTGCACAGTGAGAAAAATTGGATATCGTTGACTTCAAATGATTATAACTTCGAAACGAATGCATGAAATGCAACAATTCAAACGCTATTTTGTAGATAAAAGTCGATATTTTCATCGTACGTAAAAGCAACTACCAAAAATATTAATTAACAACCATAGGAAACGATAAACTATGTTGGTGTACTACAGTGCTTGTGTTGATGTACTATTATTATAGTTTATCGTTTTCCATGGTTGTTAATTAATATTTTTGGTAGTTCTTCTTACGTACGATATAAATATCGACTTTTATCTACAAAATAGCGTTTGAATTGTTGCATTTCATGCATTCGTTTCGAAGTTATAATCATTTGAAGTCAACGATATCCAATTTTTCTCACTGTGCAGCTTCCACTTCGTTTGCATTGTTTATAACTTTCCTATCATATTGGCGCTAAATAATTGTGCTTTTACAGTTCCTTGGATCTATAGAATGATGTCTTATTAATATAATTAATTTAGAATATATTCCTTATTAGTTAAGAACATATTTCTGACTAATTAAGAATATATTCCTTATTGGTTAAAAATATATTCCTTATTAATTAAGAATATATTCCATTATGCTTAAGATGTATTGTATTATGGTGTTTAAGAAATACTGTATGCGTAAATAATTGAATGATTATGCTAATTGTAAGTTTATACATTCCTATAATGATTATAACAATTATGCTTAAGATGTATTGTATTATATTGTTTAAAAAATACTGTATGCGTAAATAATTGAATGATTATGCTAATTGTAAGTTTATACATTCCTATAATGATTATAACAATTATGCTTAAGATGTATTGTATTATATTGTTTAAGAAATACCGTATGCGTAAATAATTCAATGATTATGCTAATTGTAAGTTCATACATTCTCATAATGATTATAACAATTTGTATCGATTAAGTAACAATAGGCTAAGAACACATATAAAGATTTGTAACAATCATTTTATGTATATCTTGTATTGTGAGAAATTGTTTAAATAAATGCAAATTAAAAGGATTCAATGTCTTCTTTATTTATTAGTTGTTAAGATCCTCTCCACATTCCATTCAACATCGAAAAATAGTTTAACTTGATAAATCGAGAAATAAGGCAGAAATAAGTGACAGGCGCTGAAATGATCGAAAAATGTTGTGCCATCTCCTCGCCTAACATGTTCTCCTAATACAAATTCTGGCATTTTGGTTAAATTTCACTTCGAAAATCCGAAAAATTGAACTTGAGGAAATTCCTGGAATTGTGACGTCATTTCCAAGAATTGGCGAAATAGTGCTACCTCCTCGGCCGTCATGTTCTCCTGATACCAATTCTCGATTTCGATGAAATTTCGCTTCGAAACCCTAAAATTTCTAAGTTCCGAAAATTCCTGGAATCGTGACGTCATTTCCAAGAATTGGCGAAATAGTGCTACCTCCTCAGTTGTCATGTTCTCCTGTTACAAATTCTCGATTTACGGAAATTCTACAAATTTTTCGCATATTTCAGAATTGTATCAGGAGAATATGCGAGCACAGGAGGTGGCACAATTTTCGACGATTCTTCGAAGTGACGTCACAATTCCAGGAATTTTCGCGAAATAGAATTTTACGGACTTTCGAAGCGAAATTTCGCCAAAATTCAGACTTTGTATCAGGAGAACATGACAACCGAGGAGGTAGCACCATTTCGCCGATTCTTGGAAATGACGTCACGATTCCAGGAATTTTCCACGAGTTAAATTTTTCGGTTTTTCGATCTGGAGTTTTACCAAAAGCCAGAATTTGTATCAGGAGAACTTGACAGCCGAGGAGGCGGCACGAATTTTACGACAATTAAGTGAATCAGCCGTATGGATGGTCGGACGTAGGTGTGGGTTTTTAAATAACAAGAGCAGCGTATTCGTTAAACTTTGTTCATTTATTTTATCAACTTAACGTTACAGTTATAACAATTGCGTGTACATACGAGGTTCAAATACTTAATTATAATAATGTTACAATATGTAATAAGCCTTAAGTACTTGCATATTACGACTAAATAAAGTAATTGTAATGCACTTATCGTTGAACGATAATTACAGTTATAACAATTGCGTGTACATATGAGGTTCAAATACTTAATTATAATAATGTTACAATAAATAATAAGCCTTAAGTACTTATATATTACGACTAAATAAAGTAATTGTAATGCACTTATCGTTGGCCGCCGGGGTGGGGATTTTTTTGTAAATAATTGGGGTCTTTTTGGTAGATGGGGCCACTTAGAATTTCTCCATTTAGTTCTGGGCTTTTGTCAGAGATAGCGCCACGGGGAATGTCGGTAGTTAATTCCTAGATTCTCTCAGAGATGGTGCTACTTGCAATGTCGGTAACTAATTCCGGGGTCCTCTCAGAGATGGTGCCACTTGGAACGTCGGTAACTAATTCCGAGGTCCTGCCAGAGATGGCACTGCTTGGAATTCCGCTAGTTAATTCCATGGTTCTCTCAGAGATGGCACTGCTTGGAATGTCGCTAGTTAATTCCAGGGTCCTCTCAGAGATGGCGGCTTTACAAGTATTGTATTCGGCGGTATACTTATAAATGTACAATGTGTAATGAATGTTTACGCCAATGTAAGTGTAATAATGTTATAACAGTGTGCGGTGTAAGTGTAACTTAAGAACTAATTAATTATTACTTATACTAATTGTACATTGTATAATGTAAGGCGGAGGAGGAGAAAGGAGATGACAGGTAGCCTCTTTATTGTTTTTTAATTATTATAAACAATTGGGGTAACAGAATTGACTTAATATAGTAAGTTCTGCTAAATACATTTGATATACAATTATAATAATTAAGATCGAACGAAGCAGACGCTTTTCTTCCGCTTGTCTTCGAGGATACTCCTTCTGAAGACTCCTCCTGTAATAAAAGAAATAAGGTGTAAATCAACTTGCAAAAAAAATAGACTAATAAACTAATTAATACTGTAAACAACTCCGTCTCACCACTATGATATTAGCGCGAATATAACATCATAAAGCCTAAATAAATAATGCTACTGAATGCCCAATGGTACCAAACTATTTATATTATCGCGATAAAGAAACAAATGCGTGTCGAAAAAGTCACATGTACTCTTTTATCTGAAAAATATATCAACAGAAATTCAGAGCAATAATAAACAGTAACAACTGTGAAATTACCTTTTTAAAGTGTGTTTGCCTTAGAGACCACCTGTGTTTTTTTATGCTGCTGTAAAATAATTTCGAAAGAAACAGTCTCACTGCATTTTATAATTATATGAAACACTATAGTTCAAATTTGCAGTCAATTGATATCTGAATATTAATCATTACAAATTGTTAAAAAATAGCGTTCATAATAACGCGGCATCAATCAATGCTCCGTTGCACCCTAACCAGTTTTCTTCTTTCTAGGGACTTTTTACGATTGGCTAACATGGAAGCCGCGTGTTTAAATTCTGGCGGGTTTAAAATTTGAAATGAAATACTAAATAAGGACGATTATAGAAGGAAATAAATAGGGAGAGCAGAGTGGAACAAGTTGAGCAATCTTCAAAATAATTTATTAAAAATGTCGCATACTCGATATTCGAATCGGTAATCAATAATGGTATAATTAGTAACTATATGCATGTCGTGTGAGCATGTCTTCGGAGATTCTTCGAATTGTTACGCCTGGCGGTGATCTATCCCCTATTGTTTCTCATCAATCTTCTGATGAATGTATCTTTCAGATCCAACGACACGTTCCGATCAGAGTTTCTTCCGATTGCATTGGAAATCAGATCGCAAACGCCGCAGACTCTACCGAAAACTCTGAAACGTTTCAAAGATCCACTTGATCGGAAGATAAGGTACAATCCTAACTTACCGATTCACTTTGATCTGTCATACAATTTTCTTTTAGCATCGGATGAGAAGTGCATCACGAAAAATGATACCCCCTGCGTGCATAATGAAAACCATTTGCCTCACAGAAGCTCAGCAACGACGTTTTCTCTGCTGTTTCTTGCATTTGCTAATGAGTCACGATCGCCAATGAATCATCAGATCACCTCTTCCCTGCGTCTCGTGTGTACGGTTGGCCTGACGAATACATCCTTTCGTGTACATGTGTGTATCATGTGTGCAGAAGAGTGTGTCGCATATGTGTGCATCGTGTGTTATTGTCGGACCTGTTCCTGACTTCACATTCACCGCGAACCATACTCTCTCCTCAAGAATCACGATGCTGCGAGCATCTTTATCATCATTTCACCTGTATAACATAATGTCAGGAATCGAGAGAATTTCGGGGTCTCGCTGATTCGCTTCGCACGTTACAAATCATCGTGCGAGGCGATCGAAGTCGACAATACAGGAGAAAGTTGTTCGAACGATCTGCGATTGGTAACTCGATCGGTAATTGGTAATGCTATTGTTCACGTTTCGCAGGGGCACGAAACGTATGGACGATTCGAGCGGATGAAAACCAAGGATGATTCTTTCGATTCGAGACTGTGCACGGAAACAAAGAACGCTGGAGAACGTCGACGATAGCACGCGAAATCATCGTTCAAGGACGCTCTCTGTGTCGAGAGCAAGCTTCTTTACCGACCGTCGGTGATTTTTCGATGGAACGTCGATCATTTATCGTGCCATGTTGCGAGATGCCCGATGATTTTCGCGCGATCGCGTCGACGACAGGAGGAAAGCGGTACTTAATGATTACTGGTTTGTTTGGAACGATGATTATTGCGGAGCGCCGAGGCGTTCGAAATAATAAGCGTTTTCGGCAGTCTTCGGGAAGAGTTTGGAACCCAGAAAAGTTCTGTGCGACTAGCTAAAACCGGGTATGTCCACTGTTCAGCTCACCGGATAAATTGCTTCCTCCGCTCTATCCATTTTTCTTTTCTTTCGGATAACAGCGAGGATATTGCTTAACGTGGGTCTCCAGTGACCTTGAGCAGTCAACGCTTCGTGTCTCCGGTGTGACAGTTCGAGTTCGCTTGTTCGAATCGCCTAACAGCGTGTATAAGCAAGTTGCAGCAGTGGACAGACCCTGGATAAACGCTACACGAGTCAGTCGATGAGTTCTAAACTCCCTGATTACGTTATAACTCTTCGTTCGTCTCTTCCCGTCGTTAGTTCGTTCTTCTTCACCGTCGTTTCTTTTTTTCTCTGGTTTTTACATGTATAACAGTTTCGTCGAGGAGTGATTAACTTAGTCGTGTTGTGCAGTTTCGCGGTTTTTCACGTTCGGCAACACTTACTCTTACTTATGTACAGAGAAGCGCGCACGGAGGAACGAGACGATCGTTCGTTGCTTCACCGATTCGTTTTTCCAGCTGTCCGTTTCGCTTGTTCGGAAGTCGCTCGATCGTTCCCCACGAAACTGCCGGAATCGTGACCATTTGATTTTCGTCTAACTACTACCTGTCGGCACTGAACGATCTCATCTAATTTATTATCCTCGAGCATCTACCGCGACACCTGTTGACACCTGAATGCCCGTCAACAAGCATCATCGTCGTAATTACAGCATGTACCATTGATTTCTCTCATTCGTTTCTAGGTGTTCGAAATCAGGCAGAACGTTCGACGACGATCGAGACGCGAGTACAGTAAAAGTTGGACAACCGCCCGCATCGATCTGCTGCGTAAGCGCCCGTCTTGGCTCCCGAGTTACGGACAGAAGCGATTCTTCTGCGGCATAACCGCTCGCCCGGGGACACGACTTTTGAGCAGACACGATTCTCGTACTGCATAACTGCCCGCCCCGGGTCTCGATTTGCGGGCAGTTATCCAACTTTGACCGTACCGCGTGCAGTTCCGGCGATTCGCGGGAACTAGAGGCTGGCTGTGAATCGACGACGAGAATTCCTCCCTTCGGCGTCCTGAATCCCAGCGCGCTCATGGATATGGTTTACAATCGTAATCGATAACGTCTAAATCGTCTACATAGTTATTCGGTAACTTAGATCGTGATCTAAGAGTTAGTTAAAATTCATACGTGTACACCTTACGATCGTTTATTTACAATCGAGTCGCTCGATTTTCACTATTTACACGTGCACCGTCCGCGAGGGCCACCGTCCGGACGCTCTCGCCGAGCCTTTCGGCTTGGTAGCTCGTTTCATGAATCGCGTACCATTGTTCAAGCGTACCGATAGTGAACTCAGACATTTTCTAGGTAACCGGAGCAACGCAAGGAACATTCGTCCGGCTTTCAGTACTCCTGCAACGAGTCCAGGGACGAGAAGGCGTGAATGGCCACGGCCAGGAATATTGAATGCACGCGGAGTGGCGAAATTAACAGAGCTACCATCATGCAAACAAGTTACGAGCGCAGGGGGTTTGCTGTCCGACCGATGGCCCTTACGGTGCGGGTATCTCTAAACAAGGGACGCGTTTTCATGCGTGCTAACGATGAAGGTTCGCCCATAAATTGCTAAACGACCACTGTGACCCGTTGTTCGTTTGCTTATTGGCCGAAACAACGCCGCCGCGGGTGATAAACCTTCCGCTGTTAGCGTGCACGCGAACCCGTCCACCTGGGAAACGTTTTTCGCACGCACAACCTCATCCTCCGGCCCGTTCTCTTATCCTGCTTCATGGTCGGTGCATCAACTCGTAAACTCATGCACCTTTGTGCGGTTCGCGTTCAGCATTTTGATCCTGAGACCCTCCAATCGTTTCAGGGACCGTGCGAGACCATCTCACCGCGGAATTCCGGGCGACCCGATGATCCGCGGGAGCAACAACGACGACTCGAGGTGTAACCGTTGCAAAGAGGCAGAATTCGTGGACTTCAAATCAACGACACTTATGCGCGTTAAACGTCGTCCTCGTACGAGCAGAGTTCTCGTGGACAGAGCGGTTCTTTCTGGAAACTGGCAGGAAATTCTATGTCCACGCAAAGACGCGAACAGTAAATCAGACCTTGATCGGAGCAGACATTTCGTCGATGAGAATGTCGGTAATTTGAAGCGTGCTCGAATGATCTTGTCGCGATAGCTGATCGATGAAAGTCACACTCGAGGGAACACCGAAATGATCGAAATGATTCGTTTCTGTTTGTTTTGTTTCTTTTTTTTTTCTTAATCAATCATTGACTCGTTGAGCGACTTGTACACTTTCATCACGGATCGCGGAATACATCGTACGGAAGAAACGAAATGGCAGTGAACATAAATCTCGATTCCCGGCACGAGACGAGCGTCGAAACATAAATCAGTCTTCAATTCTCTGGATCGTCGTTTTGGATGATTCTTTTCTTTTTCTGTTTTTGCTCAATTACACAACCGGAACGGAATCACGCGAGCCAACTGAACCAACAAACTGTATACCCGAAGATTTGGCACGGCCAATTCCAGCGATCGTGCAAATTGGTCCCCGTAACGGAAGAAACACTGATGACGTGGTGAAATGGATTCGTTGCACACCGATATCATAGTGAACGGACAACGCGTCGCTCCACGGAAATACGAAAATAAGAAACAAGTCTTCTCGCACGGACGAATTCGTGTACGCCCCGTGTGCCCCGCCCGAGCACACAGATTTTTACTGTATATTCAATTTTCTGTACGTGGAAAAAAGATGTCGACCCTTTCGGAGCCGAGTCCTCTGCGTCGACCCGCCTGTAACGACTCCGAAGGGGCTGCACTCGCAAATGAACAGAATAATCGCTGAAAGGTCTTCCGACCGGAATTTTTACACGTACAGGAAGTCTGCGGTTCGACGAGCGCTTCTCGCGGCTACTTGAACAATAGAATTAATTAATCAAGTGAAAAAATGCGGTTCCACGCGCGCCTCGCGGAACGCAGAATGCATTAACGATTGTCTCTCTTTCATCGACGTGTAATGGAGGGTCGTGGTTTTGATTCTCACCGTTCGACTGTGGCTTTCGTTCGTCCGTTTCCCCGTCTGTTTTCTCGATTATCGCGTGCACGGTGAAAACAGCGAGAAAAAAGAAAGAATGGCGGTGCTTCCGGCTAGCTGACAGCGACGTCTCACTCGTACCGCTGTTTCTTCTTCGATTGTTGCGCCTTCTTCGCGTTCGTTCCACGTGTCGCCTCTCAAGAAGGTTCGCCTTCGTTTGAATTTTCGGTGTCCTATGCTTAGTGGCTAGTAGTAAAGCAGTTTGGCACGAGTCTCCGTCCGCGACACCGCTCGTTCAAACAAACGCGGTTGCGAGAAAGTGCAATGAACAGGGTTTGGAATAGTATTGTGCAAACGAATGCGGATTTATAGACTCCGGATCATCGTGTCGTCCAGATTTCGAGCTCGAAACATTCCAACGAGCGGCGGACGAACGGAGACGCGTGCTCAACCAACGTTCTCCGATACAAGTAGATAAATAATCAATTATGTACAAGTATGAACAAGGTGTACAAGTGACGGCGTCGGTCGTCGCCCACGTTGATCCTACGTTCATGAAAATTCCCGTTTGTTCATCGCCGACGATCCGACGTGCCGGATGTAACAATCATGAACGGAGCACAGCTCCGCGGAAAACAGTGTTATATATATCACATAATTTCAGGCTACCATACTTCTACCGTTCGTTCTTCCCGAAGTCTCTTATCTCTAGCGTATGTAATTATCATTAAGTCGCCTAAACGGTAATCACTCGAAACATTTGGTCAGTATCTCTAGTCTGGAGTTCACACGGCTGTTCCGTCGGGACAGTCATGATCGACGGTCCTTCTTGTATTCCAAAAACGAAATGCTTTTGGTAATTACATAGAACAGACTCCGCCTCGCTGATTTCAGTGACCTTGATACAGAGAACGTTTCGCTACAGGTGGTCGATGTTTCAAGGAGTGATTCTCCAGGCGAAGGTAAGTCGAAAAGCAAGAGCGATGGAATTAAGGTGGAGGCCTCGGTGTTTAGTTATCGACGTTTAAATATTGGAGCGCCTGCCGCGCGGCAACCCGCCGTACAGCGGCGTACGAGAGGCAGGTCGGACAGGCGCATCCGATGCCGGCGGTCGCGACAGATTTACCATGTAGAACGCGTACTTACCCACGTAACAGAATTTATACGATACCATTCGATACTTCTAAACATCCACAAGCCTATGAAATTACTCAGAACATTGATCTTTATACCATATATCAAGGCCATTGAAATCAGCGAAGTCGATCCTACTCTATAAAATTACCATTACTTTTCAATTGTAAACCGTGACGATTCGCGTTCACAGAGAATCCCGCGGACGTCTCAGACGTTGGCTACGAGTGTTCAAGGATGCAACGAGCGGATTCGGGGAAGATCGATCGACGCTGTCCTCGAGGAACGCCTCGATTCACCTGAACGACGCCGCGTGATCGAATATTGTACAGAGGATTTCGCGCGGCTTATCAAAAAACGAAGAGAAAAGGGAAACGAAAGAAAGGAGGAGGAGAGCAGGAGAACGCGAAAGAGAGAAAGGAGCTGAGAGCGAGCGGCTCGTGCTTAAAATCCCGTGTTCGTCGACCCCGTCGAGACGCTCGACGATCGATCGAACGGCTGGTGCGAGTTTCTTGCTGGTTCCTTGCTCGATGACTCGGATTTCCTCTCTCGAACGGCTCCTCCGCACGCGTCTAATCTGCCGCGAAGTCCAACGGAATTTCAGGCTCCTTGATCGCCAACGATCGACCCAGGACACCCGAGCGATCCGACGTGGAACCTCCTCGTCGTCGAAGAGATTCGAACGATCGATCGGGGACCTGGCCGGTCGAGACGCAAAGTCAGCGCTAAGCTACGCTACCGGCGAAACGATATCACTAGGATTTTATTACTTATTGTCCTCGTTAAAGCAACTCGATTTCCTTCGACGATGCGTTCTCCGGTTGGAAACTCCTTAGAGTTTCAACCTACGAGCGCACTGAGCGCGATTTATCGGTC
This sequence comes from Macropis europaea, assembly GCA_916610135.2. NCBI lineage: Eukaryota > Metazoa > Arthropoda > Insecta > Hymenoptera > Melittidae > Macropis > Macropis europaea. Next base: position 2,587,997 of record OU744353.1, read on the forward strand.
GATTTCTCAACAGCAACCGACTTATCGATTTTCTGTGATTGGTTATGGAATTCTTTATCTCATAGTGATTATTTCATTAACACGTTCGCTACAACTGTTCAGAAGACCACAGACAATGCTACGCTTTCAGTAGTTTTATATTAAGCCTTTGACTGCTATTGTTGCCTATAGGCGTTTGTCAGAGTCGCACACCGTGTGCTGCCGACGCCCATGGGCGTTTGGTGCAACGGCTCTTTGCGTACTGCTGCAGCTGGGCCGCACGCAGCGTTCGCCTCGTTTTCAAGTCACCCGCAGTCAAAGGGTTAAACACGATGTATCTTTTGATTATGCTCGCGTGAAGTGTATTATAGGGCCGACTGAGTGCTCCAAGGAATATGTCACATATATATGGGAGAAATAAGAAATTGTAAGAATAAGTGATGAAGAGTATGAAAATTGATGTATAAAACAGTGTTGTATGAAGTTTTAAGCATTATAAACAATTGAGCTTTGAGCATTTGGTCTTATAATAAAACATGTGCTATAGTAATTTGTATTTTATTATTATTTTCCCTTCATGAACCTCTTCCTCTTGAAGCTTCGCACATATGTGCCGATCACTTCATATTCCCGTGTCTATGACGTATCTGTCTCTGTCACACATATGCGACGTCCCTCCTGAGAATCTGCTGGGTCACACATGCGTGACACGCAGCGGCAAACGTGTTAATTTGATCATTTTGCAAGTTCATGGCAGCCGACCGATAAATCGTGTCGAGTGGCCTCATGCATCTTCAACGCGCCTCGAAGACGAGAGTTCGAGCGAAAGTAACTACCTCAAAAGTTTCCACAGTTCTGATGGAAGAGCGAAGCGCGATACCACCTGGTGCACCTTCAAAAAATAGCTCGAGCCGCGTGGATGTTAGAACCAGTTCACAGTAGAACCTCCAATGTCTGGACCAACAGAGAGACATTGTTCGGATAACAAAATCTTTCTTTTTCAATTGTTTCAAGGTTCCACTACTTGTCTACCAGTTTCAGCAGCACAGACGTCTTAGACTGTCCAACCACAGCAACGATCACGTTAATGCAATCCAGAAGAAAATACAATTCGAACAGCGGAGTGTCCAGACATCGGAGGATCCACCGTACCATCCTTGCAAGCATGCGAAAGTTTCATAAGAACGGCCACGACGAAGCAGTCGGTCCAGGGAGCCTCCGGAGCCTATCTTCCACCCTCGAACGATAACTGACAGAGGCGGGGGAAAAGAAAAACGGCTGAACCGTGGTCCATCCGAGTCATCGAGCAACGAACCGTCGAACAGAGTGTCCCACTCTGCAGTGCAGGGAGCGTGTCCTGCAGTTTGACAGAATGTTCGAACGTGGATGCAGTTCTGCGCGTTACGTGGAGGTCGTCGCGACGATGTCCCGTTCAGGAGGACACCAGACGGAGCACAAGGTCGCGACGAGTTGGCATGACCGACGGTGAACGTCACACGGTGGTCACGCGGTCGACCTCGACGTATCGCACAGAACTGTCGCTGTGTCAGCAGATCACTTCCTTGCCGTCGATGATGGCCGTCTCCGAGGAGATGCTCTTCAGCCGGTGCTGCGATATCGACCGGTTCGCTCTTTGCCTGCAGATACGCCAGATGACGAAACAGATCACGCCTGGGATCGTGACCATCGCGAGGATCACCAGGCCCAGGTGCAACGGGGGCAGCCGCAGCAACATGGAGCAGTGGGTCAGAGCTTCGTCGTATCCTGAGGGACAATGCGACACCCCGTCGCACCACAAGGAAGCGTTTATGCAGGCGTCCAACTCCGGACAACGTTGCTCGCAGTCTCTGGTCATCTGCAGACCCGCCGACGACGTCACCGTTGGCCTGGAACAGACAAGAGGTTCGGTTCGCTTTTTGGACGATGATCGGAGCGGTTGGAACTGGGTGGATTCTGTGAAAGAGCCTGGACGTGTCATAGAAGGTCCTGAAGTTCAAGAAGCAGAGTGACAGAGATAGACAGGATCACTTTTCCTCGAGGATCGATAAGGCTGTGACTGAGAGGAGCTAACTTTCCCTGTGTGGAACCACCGAACCGAAACCGGAGATAGTACAGAAGTTTTAGCGACATTCGAGTGAAAGTTCATTAAGTTTCAAGCGAACTGGGTTATCCGAGAATCTTGTACAGACTCTAGGAACTCCTTCCGAAAGAAGCAGGACGCAACACCCGAATCTGACCCAAGTTTTTGCTGGCTCAGCTGCGTTCCTCACCTTCTAGTGAGTTCGAGCCACGTAACCGTGTAGGTGTCCGGTTCTTTGATCAGGAACTCCACGGCGATGGTTCTGACGGGGTCGTGACCCGGCGCCAGGAACGTGGCGCTGCTGCTGACGGCCCAGCCGTCGCTGAACACCTCCACCACGTGGTGTCTCGACTCCGCGGGCGGTTTCGGACAAACCGCCACGTGGATGGCACCCCCCGTGTGCACTACGATCCTGTTCTTCGTTGCACACTTGCTACTGTTCGACATGATCGTGCCGTGCATCTTCACGTAGAGGTACTGATTCGGTGCTGGGTCTATCAGCCACGGGAACTTTTCACAGTTCTTCTAAAAACGAGAATTCAGAATTGACAGAATTGACAGAATTTCTAAATTTCCTTTTGCAAAAAGGCTGACGAAGGGCCGGTAGAAATCTCACCTCATCCTCGTCGATGACGGGGGACTTGTACTTGATCTCTCCGGATGGTCCCCTGACCCTGCGCTTCTGCAGGCAGGGGCTGGTCTTCAGGAAGTCCCACGTGCCCTCGAAGAAGAGGTTATTGTAGTCGTCCAAGGTGTCCATCGAGAGGACGGTGAAGTGCACCTCGACGATGTTCGACGTGGACTTGACGTTCATCGGCAGCGAGCGGTTCGAGCAGAAGCAGTCTCGTTGCACCGGAGGGGCGTTCGGCCAGGGCACGTCCAGCACCTGTGGATGCGTCCGAATGCGACCCGTACCGTTCAGCAATTAATTCACCGGCAGATTATTATAATTGTCGGCGGTTCGCGGCGGACAAACAAACGTGACGCCGCATGCCAGCCGTCCCTGCATCGGCTCTGCTAATTACGCTTCATATTCGCGGGTACAGGGCTCTGCGGTCGTCATAAATTCTGCTGATCGATAAACGAACTCGCGGGGGGGACGGGGCGACAGCGGAGTTTCGACTCTATCGAAATTCCCGATTTATTTGGACCGCCGTTCGCCGATCCGCCGCCGAATTTCCCTGCCGCGGAAACTTTCCGATGAAAACGACGCCTCGTTAATTACACCGGCGCCGGTTAATGGGGAAACTATCGGTGACGGGGCTCGTTCTTTCGGGCGAACTTTAAATTAAAATCGCTGCCGGAAGCATCGAGTGGTAATAAGTTTCCGTTTTACCGAACTTGTTACGCGTCCGCGGCTTACACGATTTATACGGATTAACGAGCAGCTGAATTAATAAGGCCGCCCCTGCGATGGGAAGACGCTGAGCGGCTACCGCCTGAGACGGTGAGATTTTCGAAACAATGGAACGATGACAGCGGATTACGGTTTCCACGACGTGACGGTGCTTGCAGTAAACTGTGGACTCGGGGCTGAACCGTCTCAATTAACCCCTTGCCATATGATTTTTCCAACGATTTCCTGCGACGAAGTTTGCTATTCCAACCCTGCAGTGCCGTAATAAATGAGTAGCGCTCATCAGCACATGCAGTTCGCTTTTGACAATCCTTTAACGCTTTTAGTGCCACGCCACCCATGTCTGGGTGACACGCAGATTCAATCATCATTTATGTGACTGCATATAGTATCAGTGAGCGTACACAATAAAGTGTAATAGAAGCAGTAAAGAAATTGCAAGAGTTACTGATATTATTGATTAAAAAAAAAATAGAATTTCTGGGTATATTTATTTTCTATAACAATTTAGAAATTTCGTCATTCTCAGCTAATGCGGCGTGGCACTCAAAGTGTCAAAGGTCAATTTGTGCTGTAGTGAAAAACTTTAACCCTTTTAGTGCCGGAGGCCGATATATCGGCCCGCGCCTTGTAGCGCTTTACTATTCGCATTGCGAGAGAACTCTATCTCAAAATAAATTTATAATACGTTATAAATGGTCTAATTTCATTACGAGAGAATTAAAAAAATAGTTTCTCGTTTTAATATTGTTCTTTGTTTGGTTTTTATGAGCCTTTTCCCAAACCCTAGTAAAATCGTGAAATTCGGCCGGTTATTCTCGCATAGGCACCTCTTTTTCGCCCGGCACTAAAAGGGTTGATGAATTGGTACAAAAGTCGGACTCATGTTTGTTACGTATTAATCATATTCTGTGTCACGAGTGCGACTCGTTGAAGTACGGCAAGGGGTTAACCCTTCCGCGGTCTCGGGTCCTTTTCGACCCACCTCGTTCTTAATTTTTCTCAGGTTCTGTCGTTATCGGAGAAATGCAGTGAAATTAGTATCAATATGCTTGTTTTTGTTCCCCTGATATTGTATTAAAAGTTTATTGTCTGGCATGCTGATAACAAAAATTGTTATTCATGAGGTCTTTGAGTCTTTCTTGACCCAACGTAAACGAGGCAGAAAGAAATAACAGAAATCAATCGTGGTACGATCTTACAAACTAGTGGGTGATAGTGCAATCGAGGGAAAGGGTATAAATAGCATAAAATGGCCAGATTGGTTTTTTTAATGCGAAAAAGAATGGTGGGATCTCTGTGGAGGGAAATTCATTTGCAAACAGCGACGTTACCAAGTACGTAAAACCTGTATAAATAAACAATTTGGACGAAACGTGCTGTTTTTCTATAATCAAAGCTATTGTAATAGATCCGACTGGATGATCCAATGCTTTCTTAATCTTCAAACTGTATTATAAACCTGAAAATACGAGTTCCATGCATTCGAGTCATTTTTTACCCAGAGACCTTAAGGGGGAACACCACCGCGACGGCTGGAAAAATGAACCTTCTTTAAGAATTTTTTTTTAAGAAAATTAACAGCTTTCATATAAAATTTATATTACCTACTCTTAGTATAATATCTTAAGAGGTCATGTAAAAAATATAAATCGAAAACCATGCATAGATTTCAATAGACGATTAATCCTCTAGACCCCTTGCAAAAAACATAGGTCGCTGGCGGGATGTCTAACTTTGGCATGGCAGCTCTGAGATCAAATTTAAAAAAATTGTTATAAACTATACGAATGTAGCTTCAATTGCACGTACGGATTTTTCAAAAAAAATTATGTTTGTAAAAATGGCGCGGGTTCGAATAAGATTTTCGAAAATCCGCAAAATACGAGCAGTTTCTCGAGTGTATTTAAAAAAATTTACATTTGATCGTAAAAAATCGTTCGCGCAACTGAAGATGGTGTTGTTTTACAGATCCTGTCAAAATTTCAAGTCGATCGGATAAAAATTGACGGAGTTATCGTACCCGCCAGTTAGAAGAATGTCGTTTCGAGAAAAACGCGTTTGAAGTTCGACTGCTCCTTCCGGACAGAAATAATGTTGCGGAGATTCATCGCTCGAACTCTTATGGTATAACGTAGCCCCTACATCTCTTCGTACATATTTTCTACGCTATTTATATATAATAACTCAACGATTCATCGATTAATTTGCTGGTGAGTTTACCTCCACCGCCAAGTCCTTTGGTACGCCGCACTGCCTGGTACTCCCGCAACAGCACTGTGACGCGTTTCACAAACTGCGCCGTATCTTTATCAATTCTTCGAATATCAATTTAAAATTGTGTAGGAATTATAAATAGGAAAAATCAGACTGGAGGGATCAGGAATTGAACCCTGCACCTCTCCGCTTGCAGATTCCAGCCGATTTTTCCTCTCCTAGCGCGACGCTCGGTCGCTTCCTTTTGCCGATCCTTCAATTTTTAGGGAGTATTTTCGACGAGAACGACTTCAACACGTTGACTGCCACATTGAAAACCGCCGTCACTGGTCAGACACAGCATAAATTTCTCTTTAATGTATAAATCGTGAAGGAAACAAAATGTTGAAGTATTCAGAATTGCACACGCGTACCTGTATCAGCATTATAACGTTAAATTTGCCCAGAATGTTGCAAAAATCAATGGTTGTTTAATTAAATAGAATTTGTGGTGCCGGTCAGTGACCCCCACGGCATTCAACGTGTTAAGAAAATGTAAGAGAAGAAATCGATTGTTTTTTAAGGTTCACAGTGGTGTTCACCCTTAACGGTCGAACGGAGGAACGCTCTGGGGTTAAATATTTGTCACCGTCTCATTGCGTCGAGCGACGATGATCTCTGCGTGCGAAGACAAAAGTTTGCAGAGCAGAGGGAAGAGGAGGAGCGTGGAAAGGTTGCCAGAGCAGGTTGCGTACCTTCAGAGAGAAGTTCTCGGATCCGACGCATAGCAATCGATTGAAGTCGCTGCTGGAGACGCTGCGGCACGTTCGGTTCCCGTTCAGCAGCTTATTGAACCTCAGCTTCACGATCTCGTCGTGCTCGCCCTCGAATCGGTACACGCAGCTGGAAAATCCGTTCTGGCCTGCACTTTCAGCACTTAATCGAATCTGCATGGCCGGTCGGCCACGCAAAGGAATCGCTTTCCCGATCGATACCGCACGCCGACGGAGATTACCAGGAGACCGTAACCGGCTCGTTCGTCGATCAGCCAAAGCGATTCCGATGTCAAACCGTCGACGAGAGCCGTCCCGTAACCGCTTCGACGCTTCCGCCAACCTCCTCCGACCGGATTACCCGGAACTTTCGAAGATTCACGCGGATTCCACCGTTTTACCGCCCCTACTCCGCTGAATTTTCGATTAAGACGACAAATTACTCTCTTTCCGACCCGCTCTCAAAGAGAATACAGATTCATTTCGATCGACACGCCCCCCCCGACACGCGGATCGATGAGATGCCGCGGAGACTCGGTTATTGCGAACGGAGCGGCCAGATTTCTCGCGATGAAAGAGCTATCACCGTGATTACTAAACTGCGGACCTTTATGCAATTTAACATAGTGGAGTACCTGAAACATGCACATTCTACAGGGTACGTAAAATGAAAAATGAATTTTGTAACATTTGAAGGGCAAAATATAGTTACATCATGGTTTCATTTCGGTAGATATATTAACCCTCCGTTCCTCATTTTCCCAACTTAATTTGTCCCTTGGTGTCAAAGTGACACAATGGCAAAAAATCAATATAATAAAAAGATACACAGTTGCGTTTGCAAATTCGTTTACTGAAAATAAGAAAATGAAATTTCTGTACATTCATGCATAAGATTGGCACAGTGTTTTTCCACATTTGTCGCGGTTTTGTGAGAAAAGCGTGTCAAATTGACGCGAGGGACGCATGAGGGTCGAACTAAAGAATATTTAATTCTTAAAATGTATATTTGCATAAACATCCGCAGTTTAGAAATTACTAGCTCTTCTCAGTTCTTTGACTTCTTTCTGAGGTTCTACAAGGATGTGATCCTCCATATGGACAATGAACGAAGCAAGAAGACCTCGTTTAGACCCCTAGAACATTAGGTTTGCGATGCGATTGTGCTGAAAAGATTAGAAGGGTTGGTAATTGCAATAAACGAGCTACTGCTGCATATCTGAAGGTTTGAGCAGAATTATTTTGCAAAGCTGATGTCCCGGAGGTTTGAACGAGGTCTCGGTTCGTTCACTGTCCACGAAGAAGAGGACCCGGTCGCCTCGTTCGACCTCGAAAGGGGGTCGAGGAACTGGCGTGGGTGAAACGGACGGAAAGTTTGAAAAAAAAAAGGCGCGTACTGTCGTCGCGGTGCACAAAGGGACTATTTACGGTCGCTATCGCTTTGCAGGTGGAACAAAGAGGCGCATCTCATTCGAAATCGTGAAATCGTTTGCACATAAAGGGGTGGCGTTGAAGGGACGCGGAAAGAGAAAGAGTTTGTCCCCGTTAGGTCGGTCTTTATTTTCTTAGAAACGGATGGACAGATATCGTGGGTACAGCGGGTCCGTTCTTTCATTAATTCTTCAACAGTCCAACCCGCTGGGACGAGTCTCTTGCGACAGACTGAACTCTCTGGTTGCTTGGAAACTTTTCGACAGATTTTATATGCCATTTCTTTCATGTCTTCGTGTTTTATGTTTAAAAGAATTTTATGAGAACATGGACAGATAATGGAGTCATTGAATTGGGTACAAAGGTTAGCAACCGATTGGTCCTGATGATTGCTCTGTTTTAATTCTAGAGCAGAATAGCGCTGATGGAGCAATTTGGCTATACAGGGACCAGAGTATCCAACAACAGGAGCTAAATGAATGCATGGAGGTAAGACTGGGTCGTTGAGGACGCAAATGTTAGCAACTTAATGGTCCTGGTGATTCCTCTATTTTAATTTTAGAGTGAAATAGAACTGATAGAGCAAATTGGCTATATAGGGACCGGATGAACACCTGGACCAGAGTACCTAACAACAGGAGCTACATAGATTCATTCAACTAAGTCTGTGTCCCCTAAGGACACAAGTGTTAACAACTTAATGATCATAAGGATTCTTCCATTTTAATTTTAGGGTAAAATAGAACTGATAGAGCAATTTGGCTATACAGGGACCAGATGAACACCTGGACCAGAGTACCCAGGACGAACTTGATCGAGTGTACAGTAACTGGAAGGAAAATGTTCTCACCTTATATTTTTCGCTCCACCACGGCCATAAAGGAAAATGTCTCGAGGCGCCTGGAATCTACGATCGGGATAATGATCCCGATTACGGCTGTAGAAGATCCTCGAGCAGGGTCCGCTCCCGTAAGGATCTCCGTCCTGATGAAGATCGACGAACTCGTACAGCGCTCGGAAATTCACTGGCCTGCAGAGACAGAGAAAAATTCCCCTATAATCATTCAGTGTCCTGTAATCATCAGAGTTGGTTTGGGTGCCTTGTATGTACCGTGACGAATCAATTAGTCCTGGAAATTTTTATTTATTTATTTATAATAAAGTACTTTCAGGGATTTGCTGAAGAGTTCAAGTAATCCGGCCGACGGTGGTTCACCGTTCCGGCTGCATTGCTCATTGCTACGTCGCCGCAGGGGCTACGTTCCCGATCAAGAAATAACCCGCTTAACAGGCTGATAAAGGCGGAAAAGGGGTGGTTCGTTTCAAGTGGAAAGGATTAACTAGACCGTGCGACGCATCGTGTACTCTCGTGTCGGCCTATCACGCTCGAACACACGCCCCCGTGTCGGGTTACTATGAAAAATAGAATGCAAGTAACCCCTTTGCAGACCCGACCGCGACGACCTGGGATATCTTAGGAGCTCGAGTATGTTTATTACACATTTTCTGCCAGTTCAATCAATAGAATTCATTTGAAAGAATATTAAATAAATGTCATACTGGTCCTGCTTCACAGCTACTGCACTGTGTCTGTTAATTAAAAAGTAATTGCATGGAGTGTTTGAGGACCCTTCTGTGACAGCCTTGGACACCTTAGGAACTCGTGTATGTTTATTACACATTTTCTGCCAGTTCAATCAATAGAATTAATTTAAAAGAATATTAAATAAATGTCATACTGGTCCTGCTTCACAGCTACTGCACAGTGTCTGTTAATTAAAAAGTAATTGCATGAAATGTTAAAGGGAGCTTTGAGGACCCTTCTGTGACAGCCTTGGACACCTTAGGTACTCGTGTATGTTTATTACACATTTTCTGCCAGTTCAATCAATAGAATTCATTTGAAAGAATATTAAATAAATGTCATACTGGTCCTGCTTCACAGCTACTGCACAGTGTCTGTTAATTAAAAAGTAATTGCATGGAATGTTAAAGGGAGCTTTGAGGGCACTTCTGTGACAACCTTCAACACTCTAGGAACTCGTGTATATTTATTATACATTCTTCATCAATTGAGTGAATAAAATGAATTGAAAACAATACTAAATGAATGTCATATTTTCTTTTATTCCAGAGCTGCTGTTTCTGTACCATCTGGGTTAATTAAAAGGAAATTGACTGGAATCGAGTTTCAACGGACGCGGGGGGGGGTTTACCATAATTTCTGTCCGCGCAATCGACGGACCTCGTCACTTCCGTTTACCCGCTCGGCGTGCAGGAAAAATCCCTTCTTCTAAATAACCGATATTGCGAGGCGGGAGCGGAAGAAACGCGAGGAAAACGTGCAAGTGCGGCAGATATTGCGCTGCGTCGCCGTAAAATCTCCGCATTCCTCGCGTGTAACATTCTGTATCGATTCCACAGCGCCTCTGTCACCGGCAAATTCCCACAGAATTTACATTCACTGCCTCCAGGACTAAATTAAACTCCCAAACGGTGGGGAGAGGGCAAAGCTAGACACCAGGAGCTTCCACATAGGGTGAGCCATCTGATCTGTTACAGCTCGTCCCCATAAACAAACGGAACGATACAAAATCTCTTGATGATTCTTCGATGCACCTTTCATGAGTAGACTGTGGCTTTTTATGCAATTTCACATACTCAGTTCACATAATTAGACTTCGCTACAGGCATCCAGGAAAAGTAGCTTCTTCTGTGCGAACGGCCATTATGAAACACCTTCCAGAGCTGATCGTTAACCCTCTCATCTGAATCGCAGCACACAAATGAATAACAAACGAATAAATGAGAGAATGAAAGTAAAAAAGAAACGACATTTTACAAAGGCAAAAGAACAAAGCATAATAAAATAAATCAGCGTACAGTTTTCACTGGACGTTATTTCATGATTTCAGGTGATGCTGTTGAAAAAGCTCGTCAGACGCAGCCGGAACACCGTGTATACGGGAGTATCGTAAAACTAATGTCCACGAGAATTGAAAATCCTCTTTCTGGAAGGTGTATCGGCGTATCGGGGACAGACAGCCAATAAAAGCTCATTTCCCGCGGATATTCGCAGTAAAATCTCTTTACATCCGTGGCTGGAGAGGAAACATAATGGGTGGACGCGCGCGGATCGATGAAACAACGATGAAACGAAACGGTACGCGTGTCCGAGAGGGTCAATAATGGAAACGGAAACCGCTTTTTTCTCCTCCCATCGCCATCCGGTTACACTCGCCTGAGAGCCGTCGACTCGATCATCCGCATCTCGATGGTCAAACTGCCACCGGATGAAACGAAGCTCTCGCCCAGGGAACAAGGACGACTGGTGTTCTGCAGGATCGCGTGGTCGCAGGTTCTAGGGACTTTGTCCTTGCAGTAGCGTGCCAGGAGAGTCGTGTTCCCAGAAGGACGGGTCACCAGAGGCCTGGACCCTCCACCCCTGTCGCCGTGTCGCTGATGCTCCTTCTCACTGTCACACAGAGACCTTGTTATGAGGTACCAGCTGAAGTTGAAGGATATCTGGATACCTGGACCGATTCGGTGGAGCTTGGCAGGGAGAACTGCGACCTGGACCAGAGTTTGAACGCTTTCCGTCATAAGAATCTAGGTTTTAAGTCCTCAGTTTGGTCGCAGAGGTATTATACTCTGTACCCTTGCTGTATTCCACTTTCTGTGTACTCCGTGTCTTCTATGAAGACACGAACGGTGTAGAACCGCAAGGGTATCACGGCTACAAAGTGTAATGCTTGGAGGATCAGAGTGAGAACCGGAAACCTAGGTGTCTGTGACCCAAAGCGTTCAACCCGATTCGTCAGGCGGCTGGGACTGCATCTAACCGAGCAACCGCTAACGAGGAAGCACACTGATAGGATGAAGGGTGTAGAAGCTGAACGATGGTTCGAGTACAAAGTGAAACGTTTAATCGACTGGAGATCTGGATGTCCCTGCTCCAAAGCGTTCAAACTCGGTATTGAACCACGACACCGTTTAGCACGCGGAAGCTGACAGGAAAAGAACAAACTGTAATGCCTGAACAACTAAATAGCAGACCCAAGACCCGGGTGTCCACGGTCCAAAGCGCTGAAACTCGGTCGTCAGGCACCCAAGACGTTGTCCAAACACCCAGCGACCGCTAACGAGGAGGCAAACCAGACCAACGGAGCCGTTAAAGCGATCGCAGGGGGCGTCGGAACGTTTCACAGAGGGAAGCGTGTCTGTTAAGCAGCAACAGTCGCTGAGCAATTAATCAAAGGCGGTTGGAACAGACCAGGAGAGGTCGTTGCACTCCGACAGCGGCATCATCTCCCCGTCCCACACCATCAGCGTCGTCGAGCAGTCCTCGTCGCTGCTGGACAAACTGGTGCCCACGTGAAACTTCAGTATGGACAGCCAAACGCGGAACTGAGGCTGCGCCGGCCTGGGAGCTGGTCTCCTCCACACGGTTCCTGGCCTCTGTTCCGGAAACTTTGGCAGCGGACGAGGCGGCGTGGGGCTGGGAGCCGCTGGTCCGGCTCCTCGAAGATGATACAGGCAGGTGCTGTTCCTTGGCAGGCTGTGTCGCGGCGAGGCCAGCACTCCACCGCTGTTACCCTGCAGCCAGAACTCGCAGTGCTTGTTCTTCGCGTAGGTCGGGGAGTCCGAGTCCACGAACTTCACCTGGAATCGTAAAAGATTCTCGAAAATGCGCATAGAAACGGCACCGCGTCGGTGTTATCGATTGCATGGAAGATTGAGAACGATTCCAGGCTCTCCGGAGAACGGTTACACGAATTCGAGGATCTTCAGGGTGGCAGGAGCGATTTCGCAGGAAGACGTCTGTGAAAAATAGGGGCGGTGCGCGAGCTCCATTTAAATGCGATCCGTGAACACGCCGTGCTTCAGGCTGGGAGGTGTAAAGCATGCTGTTCCGGCTCCCTGAATGTTTGAAGAGAATTACCACGTACTTGCACTTCTAATTGAAAGCCGTGGAGAGAGTGAGGAGGCGTAGGGTGCACGAACGTGCCGTAAGGAGATGTAGTGAACTCGACGAGGATCTCCGATCCGCTGCTGGTAGCTTCTGGCACCGGTTCTCCGCCTCCGCAGAACTTCAGGATCACCGGATCCCTGGTCGTGTACCCGTCGTACACCGTCACGTAGTCCTGAGGACAAGGAAATTCTCTGTCTGACTTCCCTGCGCAGAACCGGACGAACGATCGACGATCGTGAAAACTGGCCGAACTATCTACAATTGTAACAGCAAGGGAAGCTGCAGAGGCTACAGCTTTTCGACAGAATCCACTTGTACGTTCGTAGATGTCCTGGCTGGCCCGGTGAAACGCTCTCCGCACGTTCCACGGTATCTTCTTTATCTGTTACTCTGCGGGCCGCGCAATAAATCCTCCTTATCGAGTTGGAGCACGCGGTGGCAGCTTCCAAATTCAGCTCCCAACCGGTGGATCGATAGATCCGTGGATCCGGAGAGCGTTGCACGGAGGTGGTCGAAAGAATTCATGATTTAAGAAGCGGACCCAGCGAAATTACCATGTAAAGTAATGGCTGTTCGGTTTTATCGGTACGTCGGTCACGTCGGCCCGTTTCCTCGCCGACCTCCGCTCGCTGTCTCGAATTTATATCGGTTAATCCAATTTTCGCCACGGCTCTACGTACCTGCACCACGTCGCAATCTTTCCACAGCCGGAGTTCACGAGGCGATGATTCCGTCTGGGATGCTGGCCTCGCCCTTATGGCAACCAATTGGCCCCGGGGCTGTTTCACCGAAATTAAGGCGTGTTTCCCGGCCGGTACGTCGCTCTGCCTCACCTGTATCGCAACCGTTTTCAATTGGAACGAAAGCTGCATTCGTGAAAGCACATTTCATAGCATACACTTATAGCTTTGTTTCTTAGTAATTCAGTCGGGTTCATCAGGATAGCTGTGCAAGCATCCCTCTCGCATGGAGAACATGAGTTCCTCGGGTTATCAATTTTGTTGAAGTCTACAAGGTACAAACTGTAAACTACATTTCTCTGCAATGTTTAAAGGTCAGGTGCTATAGTTTGAAGACAATATTCTGTACCGTCTGAAATTGATGATCCGAAGGACTCATAGTTTCCTTGCCAGAGCCATGAACCTGGACCATTATCCAATACAATCACCCTAAGTTCTTACTCCTATCATGGATATTTCAGGGTTAAGTCCTGCAATTTTAAGACAGTACTCTGCACTGTCTAAAATTGATGATCCGAAGGACTCATACTATTCTGGTCAGAGCCATGAACCTGGACCATTATCCAGTACAATCATCCTAAGTTTTTACTCCTATCATGGATATTTGAGGGTTAAATCCTACAATTTTAAGACAATACTCTGCACTGTCTGAAATCGATGATCCGAAGGACTCATATTCTCCTTGTCAGAGCCATGAACCTGGACCATCAGCCAACGCAATCACCCTAATTTTTTACTCCCATCACGGAGGATCTTTACGATCCATATTCTCTCCCTAGTACCCAAACATTCTCGCCTTAATCGCGCAGTAACAATCAATGACTCCGTCGTTTACACGTTGACTGCCATACCGAGTAGGATGAGAACGACACCACTTTCTCGACTTTGATGCAATATGAAATCAATCTTATACTACGCTCTGTGTAATTAATAATATTAACAATTATTTCTAGTTCCTGCCGGGCCTGTTAGATCGTCTCAAACATTTTGCTGGTAGCATTCGTGTTCAGATAAATAACAACTGAATTTAAGTGTCACCCGTGCACGAGTATGGCTGACACGGCGGTCAAAGGATCATCCAACCCAACGCACATGCTCTTCAACATCCCATTTTACTGTCCTTCAGGGTTTAACACGGTTTCGACCGCGCAGCTACACAAATGCCAGCGAAACGATCCCGCACCTAGCGGAATTGAGAAATTTCCAGTCCCTATTGAAGTGTATTTAGTTGAAAGTCAGACAACCGGCTAGTCTGTCCCAGCAACCGGTGAATAATGGTCCACGGACCCTGGCGATGCTACCTCGTAAATTTTCGCCGGAATACCAACGTTGTTTCGCAGGTCCTCTTCGTCTCGAAGCCGAACTAAACATCGACCCGTTCAATTTGCTCGGGAGCTTGCGATTTCACGCTGAAATACGGCTTCACGGATTAACCGGTTACGTTTTGCGAGTCTAGGGAATTTCACGTTTCCGGTGAGACCGATTCAACCTCGTGACCCTGAGGAACGACCTCCAGTGGGTGCAACGAGCGTTCCGAACGGAAGGAATTGTTTAAACAACTGGATCTTCGACTGGACACCTTGAAGACGTAGTATTTGGTGTGTAGATACTTTTTCAAGGTTGCAGAGTGAATCTATAGGAGGACTGTATTCTGAGTTTCTAGATGTTGTTGCTTGAACAGGGATGGCAAGTCAGGTCATTTTCACCTGTAATGGAAAGTAGACGCAACGTGTACCATGTGAAAATAAACTACAATGTTTACAAAGCAAGTACAGCTTTGTTAAAATAGTTATTCAGCGATTTCTAAGTGCCTGCAAGAATCCTAAGTTTCGAGTAAAACACCCTGGTGCTCAAAGTGTTAAGGTATTCTTCTTAAACTTTCGATTCACACTTTTACTGGATCTACACTACCGGATAAAAGCACAGGACTTACATTTTGTGGCATAAGTTAAGGATTTAATTCTTCACTGAAAGTTTGAAGGATGCATTCTGAATTTTTGCAAAATGCTGAATAAAACACATTGAAAAGTGAAGAAATTAAGTTATTTCTATACTCCTTTTAAGTCTTTATCGAGGGGCGGTCCTACACTTTTGGCCGGCAGTGTACATGCATTGTTTCTGATGGAATTATCTATGACGTTGCAGACGAGCCACTCAGAAATTATTTAACGAAGGAGATTCACAGTTCCGGGGATCACGTAAACCCTCGAAACCGTCCTACTTTCTGCTCGAGCAATTCTCGAAAGACATTACCCGCACCGAATTTCATTCCTCCGCGGGACGGGTACATAAATTTTAAAATAGCCGCGCCAAGGAAGCCCGTCGCTGGGATTTATGATGCTTGCGGTGTATCTGGAGTTCTCCGGCTAAGGGAGAATAATAGCGTCGCGGATGATCGACCGACCGGATGAATCCTTGTTCAAAAAGGACGACGACGTGGTAAATCTAAAAATTGGACAATTACGAAGAGATGTGGAGCGTCTGAGGTCCCCTTGGGTTTCTTCGAGGTCTGCTGGACAATAGGGTACAGGATGAGTCACTTAAGAGAAAGGAGAGTTTATATGATGTTATTGTTATTATTAAATTGCAATAGTACTTTGTTCTAACCCTGTCAGACCTATGGACCCACTCCATGGGCTATGGACCACCTGGTCCAGACTCAGATGTCTATTACACCCTACATATTCTACCCTACATCTCATTTGTTCAACTCCTTATAGGGCAGAAAGTAAAATAAACGATTGACTTCTTCTTCGAATTTTTGTACACTACAGCATCCTTATAACCCTTCAACTCTGTGACCTCATCATGCCTCAAATGTGGTGGTAGACTCTCACCTAATGATAGAATATTATACCAAGAACTATGGCAGCTGTATCTGTTTAAAGCAGTACATTATTGTACCAAATCCTATGAAGGGTTGAAACTGCAATTAGGAGCTCCCCAGCGAATGAAAGATATATTTTTTAACTACCCTCTTAACGCTGCGTTTTCAAAGAAATTGATTGAAAGATTCACTGCTATAGGCAAACCCCTCCTGGGTTGAGTCATAAATAACTTCCAAGTTGCCTTCTTAAATTGATTAATAATTTATTACAGGGATTCTTACCCTCAAGTATGAAACAGAAATCAGTGGTGCAGATAAACTACTTGAATTTTCAGAAAGAAAAGGCTGTTATGAGTCAGAAGTTATTTATGACTCCACCTAATATTAGGGAGTCTTTCGACTGCATAATGGACTTCATCAAAAACCCAACTCAGACACATAAGTCACTGATCTATAGCTCCTCTCAGTTTTATATCAAATGGACTCATTGCCAGCCTAATAACAATTCCTCTTTCCACACACACACATCTATCCTACAAATCCTGAATACATTTTCCTCAGCCAGAATCCTACTAGGGTTGGCGCAGTCCGTGTCCCTCATGAATGTAGGCCCAGCGGCTTTCCAAAAACGAAGAAAAATTTGAAAAAGTTTCCGGCTTCGCGTGATCCTCCCTATGGTGCCTGTTTACGGTCGTTCTCAGAAACTTTCCAGCCAAACGTTCCTGCGGGACTTACCGCATAGTAGCAGGTGAGATTGCGAGGGTACAGGCCAGGAAAGTTAGGCGACTGCAGTCTGCAGTTCTTCCGGTCGCAGTCGTTGAATATTCGCGAGCAATACGTCCCGGATATCAGGTCGCCGAGGTACTGCTCGCTGCTGGGTTTCGTGGTCGTGAAGGGCTGCTCGACCATTTGCACCGGCATAGCCATCGAGCTGTTCGCATACTCGCCTGCCGATGACGTCGTGGCCTCAGTGGACGCCAGTGTCCCTGACGACTGCGTTATACCTGAAACAGTCGCAATGTTAGGGCTCTAGGAATATTTACTTTTGCTCACTGCTCCGGTTTATAGGAGGGTCGTTCCATTAACCCCTTGCTATGCCATTTTATTAATCGCCAAGGCGCTATAGTTAACTATTCGAGCGTCCCTCTGTCCCTACAATTTTCAGATATCATAAATAAGTATACTAACCGAAGACTCGGTACAACATTCGTGAAAGCACGTGGCCAGAATTTTGTCTTCGGTTTCCATATCAGGCGGCAGGGGAAATAATTGAAAGTTTCCCGGAGAAAAATCGACGGAACTTTTTCAATTTCAGGTTCTCACGTCCCCATAAAGTATCAGCGCGAGAACAAGGCGGAGACGCGGCGGAAAAGATGGAAACAAATCATTCCAGGGGAAACAGAAGAAGAAGAAGAGGAGATGATTTGTTCGAGGAGTTTCTGCTTCCTCGGGTACGCACCGACGAACGGATTCCCGTAGCGCACCACAGCGTCGGACTTCCTGATCATCTTGTACGCCATCCTGAAGTCGAAATTGAATCCCGTCTGATCCTTACTGAGCCTGAGGAGCTTCAGGGTTATGGAGACCGTCGGCGTTTCGCTGTAGTAAATCGCCGGACCCCAGGACGTTCCGCACCACAGGCCGCCCACGTCCGGACGCTGGGCCTCGGATATTTGTAACGAACCATCCGGGCAACCCTGAGCCGTGAACGACACGAATTTCCCCAGGGTGAAGCTGTCGAACGTCAACTGAAATCAGAAGAACGTGGACCCTGTGAGCTGGTTGGAATTCCACACCATGCGCTGGCAGTATAAAAGACATATAGGTGTCTTGCAAAGTTGGGAGTAGTTCATTGATTGATGCTGTACCGTTTCTCTGACCTACGATTTTGTTTATTTATGTTTAATATTTGCAAATAAAGAATTGTATTTTTTTCTACTTTTGTCTTGTTCTTGGCTAATATTTACAGTCTATCCTCGTTTTTTTCCTACTGCTCTGTGTCTGTACTTTCCGTGTCTCCTTGTCTCTTGGAGTCTCTCACTGGAGGTTTCTGGCTCTCCATTATTTTTGCTGTCTCTCCCTGGCTCTCCCTAATTTTTCTTATGACTCTCTGGTCTTCTCTGACTTTACCTGGTACTCCTAAACTTCTACTGCCTGTATCTATCCCTTTCTGGCTCACTGGAATTGTTCTTGGCTCTCGTTGGCTCTCCCGAATTTTTCTTGTCTCTCCCTGGCTCTCCCTGATATATCCAGCCTTCTCATAATTTTTTCTGTCATTCTCTGCCACTTCCTGTCTTTCCTTGGCTCTCCCTAATTTTTTCTTAAATTAAAATTCATGCAACACGTGTTCCTCTGTACACCGGCACACAATACATCCAAAAAGGAGCACCGAAAAATTCGGACGACGCGGGCTAATTACTCTAATTATTAAGCCACCGCGGTGACGTCGCGGCGCTCGCGAAAGAGCTCTCCAATTTTCGACGTGCGTCCTTTCTCCGCGAAATCGCGTCGCGAGGGGCGGAAAGAGCGTCGAAAGGCCGCGCGGAGATCATTGTTTCGATGGAAAAAGCGTCGACGGTCGCGGAAAAATTCCGTATGAATCGAGCGGAGCGGCGACACGACTGCCAGACGAACTCGAGAAATTAACGGCGGAATTTTTTAATAACGGAAATTGCCAGAATCGCGGGCGGTTGAGAGGAAAAAAAAACGCGGCCGAAAAGTTGTCCGCGAACGGAACTTTTCCTGCCAAAATTATTTACACGGCCGGCTGTTTGGCCGGCTTTGCACCGCGAGCGTGTTTGCAGTTTTCATCAAAAGGAACTTCGTTGGGTCAGGGGTCGGGGAAAATTAGATGAGAAGCAGCCTGGCAACGGTGTTTAAAAACCGCCTGGCAGCGTGTTCATTTTTCTTCTCGATCCTGCGGACGTTCGAGAGATCGCCAGGGGAAACGAGAACCCCGTATCGTCCTCGGTATTTTAAATACGATCCTTTTCATCCTGGAAAGAATTATTAATCCTTTCAGCTCTACGAAGGCACAAGAGTTATTGTGCGACATCAACGCTAAATTGTTGCGTTGAATCATATTAGTGGGGATATATTTCTCATGCATCTGATTGGTTACTTCGACAGTGGCACGAACCTCGATACTTGCCTACATTGACAGCCCTGTAATCCTGCAACTGTCGAGGTTCTAATTTATTGCAGTGGCTTAACTTATCTAGAATAACTGTAAGTCAATGAAGTTGTTCCAGTCACGTGTGTCACACTCTGTATATTTTCCAGTGGTAGGAATTATCAGAACATTGACCTGTGTCCCACTCTGTATATTTTCCAGTCATAGGAACTTTTGGAAAAGTTACTGTGTCCCACTCTGTATATTTTATAGCCATAGGAACTGTTGGAAAATTTACTGTGACTCACTCTGTATATTTTCCAGTCATAGGAACTCTTGGAAAATTTACTGTGACTCACTTTGTATATTTTCCAGTCATAGGAACTTTTGGAAAATTTACTGTGATTCATTCTGTATATTTTCCAGTCATAGGAACTCTTGAAGAATTTACTGTGACTCACTCTATATATTTTCCAGTCATAGGAACTCTTGGAAAATTTACTGTGACTCACTCTGTATGTTTTCCAGTCATAGGAACTCTTGGAAAATTTCCTGTGACTCACTCTGTATATTTTCCAGTCACAGGAACTTTTGGAAAAGTTGCTGTGTCCCGCTCTGTATATTTTATAGTCGTAGGAACTGTTGGAAAATTTACTGTGACTCACTCTGTATATTTTCCAGTCATAGGAACTCTTGGAAAATTTGCAGTGACTCACTCTGTATATTTTCCAGTCATAGGAACTTTTGGAAAAGTTAGTGTGTCCCACTCTGTATATTTTATAGCCGTAGGAACTGTTGGAAAATTTACTGTGACTCACTCTGTATATTTTCCAGTCATAGGAACTCTTGGAAAATTTGCAGTGACTCACTCTGTATATTTTCCAGTCATAGGAACTTTTGGAAAAGTTAGTGTGTCCCACTCTGTATATTTTATAGCCGTAGGAACTGTTGGAAAATTTACTGTGACTCACTCTGTATATTTTCCAGTCATAGGAACTCTTGGAAAATTTACTCTGTCCCACTCTATATATTCTCCAGTCACAGGAACTCTTGGAAAATTGTCCTGTGTCCCACTCTGTATATTTTCTAGTGGCAGAAACTCCGACTTGTGTCCCACTCTGTATATTTTCCAGCGGTAGAAATTTTAGGAGCGATTTACCTGAACAATGTCCCCGAGATCGCCACCGGGCGCGCTGAACGTGAGCTTGCAAATGTAAGGCACCTTGTCCTCCTTCGGTCGATGAAGCTCCAGGTCGTAGGTTTTCCCCACGTCTCCGTAGTACGTTTTGTTGCAAGCTGCAACACGAGAGGAACGTTCTCTATCAATTCCAATCTGACGCAGGAGGTGGCGGTTCTTTATCAAAAGTATTACTCCACCCCGTGTTTCGAACAAAGGCGCGAAGGGACACAAAGGGACAGGTACTTCGCCGGTGCAGAGAAAAGTCTTTTCATCCCCTTTCAAACTTTCAAACGGTAATAAAATTAATAACCGCTCAATCATTTTTTTTTTTTAAAAAAGGAACTCACTGGTGATTTCTATCGGGCGTTTTAATTGAACATCGTTTTAAATCTCTGGCCACTCGATTAAATAAATAGAACCCGGTTTCCTCGTTTTGGCACGAACAAATATGCACGCCGTCGATCCTGTTACAAGAGGATTGTAAATAATTACATTCGAGCTTGTATTACAATTTCAAACAACATTTCCGGCTATCTCGTTCAGTTTTCGCGTTGTTGATCGATCGATGACGCTCGAAAAAAGGGAAACAGTCCAGCGTGTAGGCGGAAGTTTATTCGAACGGATGGATTATCGTGAACGATCGCAGGCAGATCAGAGAGAATATTGTCGAGACAAGGAATCGATGAATTATCGATGCCCTTAGGTGGTTTCATTCTGAATCACCTCACTGTCCCGGACGTTTCCAAGGGAATTCGCTTATTTGACGTTTCTTGAGAAGTTAGTAGAATTGTAGATACAATTGTACTCTGACTTTGTACTCTGAACTCTGAGTCTAAATTACTCTGACTCTGAATTACTCTGAGTCTGATCTACTATGACCTGATCTACTGTGACTCTATACTCTGAACTCTGACTCTGATCTACTGTGACTCTATACTCTAACCTACCGTGACTCTATACTCTGAATTCTAACTCTGACTCTGAATTACTCTGAGTCTGATCTACTTTGACCTGATCTATTGTGACTCTATACTCTGAACTCTAACTCTGACTCTGAATTACTCTGAGTCTGATCTACTTTGACCTGATCTACTGTGACTCTATACTCTGATCTACTTTGATCTGATCTACTGTGACTCTATACTCTGAACTCTGACTCCGATCTACTGTGACTCTATACTTTAACCTACCGTGACTCTATACTCTGAATTCTAACTCTGACTCTGAATTACTCTGAGTCTGATTTACATTGACCTGATCTATTGTGACTCTATACTCTGAACTCTAACTCTGACTCTGAATTACTCTGAGTCTGATCTACTTTGACCTGATCTACTGTGACTCTATACTCTGATCTACTGTGACTTTATACTCTGAACTCTAACTCTGAATTACTCTGACTCTGAACTACACTGAATTATAATTATTCTGACTTTCAACTACTCTGACTCTAACTCTGAATTACTTTGACTCTGATCTAGTCTGACTTTGAATTATACTGACTCTGAACTACTTGTGACTCTGACTCTGACTCTCACTTTGACTCTGACTCTGACTCTGTGCTCTAACTCACTACCAATCCTTAACCAAGAAATGATTAAGAAATTATTTATCGCACAATTTCACGAAGTATTGGCTGCAATATGAATTTCCTTCCAACCGAAATACGCGAATCGTCCGTTTCGACCATCCCAGCGTATTCAGTGGGTTATTGATCACCCGTTTATCGAGGATAATGATCGCGACACGGATATCCAGACCGTCACTAATTCACCGGTAAATACCCGTATCGTTTTTGAAACCTGTCCAATTGTCAACACGATGCATCGATCGCTCCAGCGAATTACGGCACGTTCTAAAATCTCCTCACGCACTCTCACGCTGGGCTATGCCACGCGAAGAGCTTTCATTGAATTGTTATAAACTATTGACTAGCATGGAAGCACTGAATAGAGTATTCAATTTCAAACGAACATACGATAAAAAAAGACTCAGTCAATAAGACCAGAAATACCTATGTACATATGCATCATTATTCCTGAGATAGACAGAGGAAGATTAGGCTATCCCTGAAGAGCCTCAAACTATTCCAGGACTCCCAATCTGATTACAAACAAAGAACAGCTTAAGTTATCAAAATGGACGTCGTAAAAATGCCTTTTGCAGCATATAAAAATAACAATTACACCATAGAGACCCCACGATTTAATCGACGGGAGATTTCCATGGCATTTAGCAGGAAATCGAAACGCATTCGCTGATCGAGTTGCTTTGGCTTCCTATCGAACGGTCCGTGCAGAATTACGTCGTACAGGACGGCTTGGTTACAATACTAGTTCATTGTGGGGCTTCAAGGGCTCATCATGGATGTGTAGGATGGAAATCGGGGCTACCTCGATGGGCCAACACACGGACAACTTGGTGAATGGGTCTGGAACACAATGCAAGCCATTCCCAGGCATCGGGGTCTCATTCCTAATCAGAACCCCAGGTTTGCCCGGCTAATATAGCTCACCTGAAATCTGCCCACCTTGCGCCGTGTAATACGCTCCCGTAACTCGATACAGTCGCCTAATTTCCATCCTCGATCGATTTTCCTTTAACCGTTCCACGGATTACTGTGCATAATCAGAATGCACACGATCTTATCGAGAGTTCTTTGAATGTAACCCAGCTTATAGATCGCTGACCCCTTGAAATATAGCAACTGATGCTATTATTAAAGCAGGGAACTGTGTAAGTCATTATTATAGTATTGCTGACTGTGTTTATTTGGATCTGTGTATTTTAACACGTTGCACGCCACGGTGGTCACCGGCGACCGACCCCTCAAATTTAATTGAATTGAATAATTATTGATTATCGCAAAACGCTGGGCAAACTTCATACTGAAACGATAATATAGGGATAGAGCAACACGACTGAGTACTCAAATCTGTTTTTTCTTTACGATTTATATAAAAAAAAAATCAATTATATAGTGTCTGATTGGGTATGGCCGTTTTCACTGTGGCGTTCAACGTGTTAATATTTTATTACGGATATAGTGGGTGACTCGTGTTGGTTTTCGCATAAAATAGCCGGGAACGATGTGTTGAACCACCCCATGAGTATAAATAAATCCTAAAATACTAATCGTGAATGGTTTGACGTTATTATAAAAGAATTTCATTCAGAAATTGCAAAGAGACGAAGTCGATCTCGCTTTGACATTTATGTTTGTGCGGCTGGATGTGAAAATTCTACCATTTCTTTATACTCATTTTCAAGCACGTTTCGTTCACAAAGGTCATGGCCTTCTCCCGCGGCACGTGAGTTATAAGGATAATAATCACGCAAACCAGAGCCACGTCGCGATAGCCACGGAAAGTCCCTTTTAAATGCTAATTCCAGGCGTGCGGCTCGGTGGCCATGGGAGAAAATAAATGTTATGATCGTTAATTTTTCACGACGCGAATTTTCCTGGCTGGAGTACGTAGGAGAGTTTCGCACGGGAGCATCCAGCCGCGTTAAATTCGCTAGAAATTTCATTCCGCCGCGGTTGAAATTCGCAGACACGCGGCCGCGGTTTGTTTACCGCTATTCAATTGCGGAACTTCCGCATTCTTGATGCAACGTCCGCGCGTTCGTGGACCGACGCATTCGCAAAGGTGTTCCCCCCGTTGTTCACGGACCTGCCCGATAGAATGTTCAAAATGCCGGTATTTTGCGAAAACTTCTTCCTTTGATTATTTTTGGAAGCCTCCGTTCAACCCCTTGCCTTATAATAACGAGTCACACTCGTGATGCAGATTCTGATTTATAGATTATAAATATCAGTTTCACTCAAGTATAAATTCTTGAAAATTGTATATTACAACATCGCTAACTTTTAGAGGATCATCCACAGCAACCTGTACACGTTGATAAATATTCTTCCGAGATTTCACCCTTAGAACGCTCGAATAATAAATTACAGTGCAGATAGCTAGTAAAAAAATCATAAGGCAAGGGGTTAAGTAACGAAATATTGTCCATTGATATAGACTTCTAATTGTTATTTAGAACGCAGACTTTTATTGCACCCAACCTGTGTACTTTACGAACATGCTGACTGTCGCAGTGAAAACTCCCATACCTGGTCAGACACACCATAAGGCCCCATTACAACGACAAATCACGAAGAAAAAATTGTGCAGCTATTTAATCGCACAGCGTTGATATTCTATCATTATTACAATATTAATTCTATTGAAGATTCTATTAAATACAATAATTATTTAACTAACACGTTGAACGGCATAGTGAAAGCAGTAATACCTAATCAGACAGTACATAATTCACTATTTTTTATATAAATCGTAAAGAAAAAAAAGATTCGAGTGCTCAATCGTGTCCTTCCGTTTCTACATTATTATTTCAGTATGAAGTTTGCTCAGAATTTTGCGATAATCAATAATTATTGATTTAAATTAAATTTGAGGTGTCAATCCCCGGTGACTGACGTGTTAAATAAAATTTCATGTCACCGGTCACTGTTGACCCCCACGACAACGTGTCAATTTTAATTTCATCAAATAACTGATAACCCTTACGAAATTTGGAGTAACATTTCTGTTACAATGATCGTATAAAATAAGAAATACATTATGAAACAGACAAATATTTATATCTTCAACGATACATGTTAATGAAAAGCCATTTTCACCTGTCTGACTAGTTGCGGACTTTACCACTGCGGCGCTTAACGTGTTAAAATCTCCACGTTCTACCAAATATATGTTGCAGTCTCAGAACTCTGGACAGTGTACTCAGACATTCAGACCAACGAAAATTCAACTCCCTCGGATTTTTAAAAAAATCTCAAAGCATGAGAGGGTTAATAAAAATCCTGAATCCTGAGTCAGCCAACGTTCGGCCGCCGCTGTCCTCTGGCAAACGTAAATACCAACTATAGAAACTGGCGGAAGGATGAAACGGGGGCTGGCGGAATGAATAGATGGAGACAGTGTCCGGGCAGCGGGGGCGGCGAGAATGAAAATTCAGGGCACGAGAAACGGGATTTTCCGTTGGAGAACGCCGGTGCACGGGGGGCGGGTGGCGCGGAGGCGAAAGTCCTTGGAAACAATCGGGCCGTTGTAATTCAATATACGATCGTCGTTAGGTTTAATGACAGGATTCGGTATCGGAAACCGATACCACCACCGTCACGGTATTACGAATTCAGCAGATGCATCTGTTACGTCAAATTACGAAAGTTCCCGTGGCAGCTCCTCCTGGGTAACGTCTCCCGCGGCTGACTAATGACCGGCATCAACTACTTCGCTGCATTTCACTGGATACGCGTGTCTGGCCCGCTGCGAACGGTCTGACGAATGACGGACCTTTGTCACTGCTCGAAACCCTGTCGACCATCTGCTCGCGCGAAAACGCCTCGTTTTTAACAGCCTGAACGGCGCGGAGGAAGCTGCCGTTCTTAGCCAGACGCGGAGTAATCTGCTGGTTCCTGCACAGCCTGGGTCACCTCGTACCATCCTGATGTACGTCGATATTATCTGCAGAGAAAGATGGATTCAAGTGAAGTCGCAGGGTTGCAAGGCGGACACGGTATCAGTCAAACGAAATTACTCCGGGTGGAGATGCTTCAGAGATTCGAAGATGACCGATGAGACGACTTGCAAGGTGTAAAGTAAGGGACTGTATATTCCTTCGTCTCCACAGGTTTATTGTTACAACCACACTTATTATTGCGACGCAAGCGAGAGGCGACTGTGTGACAAAAATACAAAAAGGTGACAATGAGATTCTCACTGAGTCTTTGAAAGATTCTGCCCGGTCTCCTCCGGGTGACAACTCTTTATTGTTTCAGTATTTCCCTCTCCTAGACCTCGGATACTTCGCGAGGGTGGAGACTGTGTCAATCCTTGACACTCATTGCTTTCTACGTTTTGACCCTCCACCCTCTCGAGGTGTCCAGGATAGGGCAATGGAAGACGTTCTGGAGGATCCGAGGACCACCAAGGTTTGAAGCGCGTGTCAAAGGTAACATGGAACGCGCGTTGAAATTAGAGGTTTCTAGACATCCAGGCATCTGGAAGTAATAAATAACTATATACAACTGTAGATTCCCGATGCTCAGGATGCCTGGCGTCGCCCCATGTCGCCCAGTCACAGAGGGCCCTCAGACCCTTCCTGAGAGGCCTTATTGTTTTGGAAGTCCAAACAATGACCTTTGGAGGACTGTAGTATGCCTTTGTCCGAATACAACCATCTCAGGTCTTAGTAGTCAGACTCCGCTGGTTGATTGCAGGAAGAAGAAAATTGTGAGAGGGAGAAGGATGTAAATCAGTGATGGCCACCGGAGCTGCAGTCTTCCCCTACTCTAGACCCATTCCCCTCACACAGGCTGTGATCTGGGATGACGATAGACCGAGGGGGACGAGAAGGGGACTGAAACGAGGGGAAGGGACCTAAAGTAGGGAAGGTTGCAGCCCCAGTGGCCATCACTGTTGGGAATATTCCTTACACTGAACCACTAATAAATCCATCATTACTAACAGAGTGATCTCTTCTTCTCAGTCTCCACAGCTGATCTCCACCTCCAGTTCCCGAAGACTTAGCCCACTCCCGCGTCTGCCAATGCCGTATAGCGATTCCTAGCAGCTTCAGGCGAACGAAACGTACGATCGCACGGGTGTACGCGCGTCCCGTCGCAGCGAAGACGTTTAAAACCGAAGAAAACGGGAAGAAGCTTGGCAACGGGGGATTTTCGGGTCGACAGAAGCGGCCAGTGATTTAGGATTGCGCTCCCCGGGGTCGTAATCGTCCTGACGATAAATGGAAAAGCACTCGGCGCTGGAGTCCATGTTTTATTGCGTAATAAAATATTAGCCTGCGGCGGAGTCACCAGAGACCGGGTCACCTGTGCGGGATTTATTACGTCGACGCAACGCGGGGGAGTCTCTGCCGAGGAAGCTCCGTTGGAAACCGGGCCAAAGCGGCGCGGGCTGCGCGAGAAGGAGCATCAAACGGATCTGTGCCGCCTTCGCTGTCAGAATTCTCATCTAGGGCGCAGGAAATGAAACAGGAGTGGAAGACGCGTCAAGCTGACTGGAAACGAATCACCGAAGGCTAGAGGTCTTACAGGGTTCGCAGCCTTTCACCCTTCGGCGTGCAATTTCGTTCGGATCGCAGTTGCATTTCGCCTGAACACGGGAAAAGACATTTGTCAGCTTAACATGTTCCGTGCCGCCGTGGGTCGTACGCGCCCCACGCACCAAATTCTATTATTCTAAATCAATTGTTTATATTCCGATTGAAACGAACGCTACAATAATGGTACCAAATGAATGATATATCATAAGACAATTCAATGTTTGTGTTTTTAACGTGACGTATTTATAGAAACTTATTTTCATGCTGACCAGTTATGGGATTTTTCACTGTGGCATGGCACGTGTTAAGGATATTCGCTCCAGACGCTGCTGTCTAATTAACACGTTGCCTGGCACAGTAGAAAATGCCATAACTAGTCAGACACGACAAGATGGCTACTTATTGATACACGTGGTTGATTGTACAAATATTGATCTATTTGATATTACACTTTCTATTTCTACTATCATTTCAACGTACGTGTTACTCCAATTTCTAAAGGGTTGGTAGTTCAACCGTGGTATGTTTGTTTCGGGGTACATCTCCCCATTCTTCAATTAAGGGTTGGTAAATATTGAATCAAATTAAAATGTGGCAGGGAACGTGTTGATGTAGGACTTGTAACGAGTAGAAGTACCAATAGAAGCTGATCCTGTTAGTAATTATTATAAAAATTCTGCAAGTGAAATTTAGTAGATAATCAGCTGGTCAGTTTATGGTTTGTTGTTAAATTACCACAACTCCCTATTCTAGTCCAAGCGGTTAAACTCGATTCATCGCGTGTAACCCTCTCTGGAAGCAACTTTCCCCGTTCAAAGGGGCTGAAATCGTTCAGAGACTATTTCTGCGAAATATCCAATCGGATGGTCCGTTCTTTGACCACGAAACCGGTTTCTCCGAAGATTCGTTCACCGAGAGAGATGCGCAGACAGCACGAGGGAAGCCAAAGGAGGATGCCGTGCGATCGGCGGCCTATCAAGCACGGTGCTTTTGCGGCTTCCCGTTGAACAGAAAAAGAAAATCATTCGAGGGACGTTTGATCTCCGTGCCGCGAAATGTCTGCGATCATTTGGCTTCCCCATGAATATCTCCGTCGAATGATCTCTCCTCTCTAATGTACTCCAGCGGAGCGACTTCATTCGTCGGAATTCCAGGAAGTCTTCCGTGAATTCGCCGGGAACTAAGTTTCGACAACTTCTCGGCGAGTTTTGGTCCCCCCCGTTTACCATAAACTGGGATCGCGTTATCTTTCTGCTGTGACCCGGGAAGCGTGCTTCTGTTCCGGAGAAAATTCAGGAGGTTCGTGGAAACACCGGTGTGCCAGCTATGGGATGTTTTAAAGCGGAGTTATTGACGTTTTGCGTTTCAGTTGTTCATTGGCCTGAAGACATTGGCTTCAATGTCTGAACCGTGGCTCTTTCTGTCAATCTGGTCTCTTCTGGTCTCTCCCTAGCTCTCCCTGGACCACATGAAAAATTATAAATTGGATGGTTCTGTCTATAATAACTTACAGTCGAAGCATTGACTTTGAGTAGCCAACACTTTGATTGCATTTAGCTGTGAAGACTCTGCCTATCTCTGAAAGAGTCTGGTCTCTTCTGGTCTCTCCCTAGCTCTCCCTGGACCACATGGAAAATTAAGAATTGGATGGTTCTGTCTATTATAACTTACAGTCGAAGAAGTGACTTTGAGTAGCCAACACTTTGACTGCATTTAGCTGTGAAGACTCTGCCTATCTCTGAAAGAGTCTGGTCTCTTCTGGTCTCTCCCTAGCTCTCTCTGGACCACATGAAAAATTATAAATTGGATGGTTCTGTCTATTATAATGTACAGTCCAAGAAGTGACTTTGAATAGCCAACACTTTGATTGCATTTAGCTGTGAAGACTCTGCCTATCTCTGAAAGAGTCTGGTCTCTTCTGGTCTCTCCCTAGCTCTCCCTGGACCACATGGAAAATTAGGAATTGGTTGGTTCTGTCTACTATAATTTACAAACGAAAAAGTGACCTGGAATGGCCATCCTTTCGCATTTCGACTGCATGCAGCTACTAAGGACCCACTATGATTGATTTCGAACACCTGCACTGACTGGTCTGAAGACTGATCTCTGTTTGACTCTAAAGGAGTCTGGTCTCTTCCGGTCTCTTCCTAGTTCTCCTTGGACCACATGGAAAATTAAAAATGTACTGCTTCAGTCTATAATAATTTATAATGTAAAAAGAAGGTTCAAGTGGGCAACACTCTGACTGCATGATCATCAGAAAACAAGTTTCGGAATTTCCATCTGAAACTGTACGGTTGATTTTGTACACGTGCACGGTTCCCAGTGATGCGGGTGCACAATGAGACCAGTCCGTCGAAATTAGGGAAACGTTGCTCGGAAATTGGAATTGCAATCGGAATTTTCAGGCGTTGTTACGCGTGGCTGGCGCGTCGCCAATTGTGAACCGACCCTACTTGGCAACCGCGATTCAACTGCAGCGATATAAACAACAGACACACCCTAAGACTGTTCGTGATTGCTCACTTAGGATCGACTCGAGATATTGCATCGAAAAATTAAGGAAACTCCTGCCATCGAGTGGAGTTCATCCGCACTAGATACGATTATCAACAAACCGAAGGTTCATAGACAGAAACTTTCGAATAATATTCACTTTTCAAAGAACATACGTCAGAACTGGGCCTGCGAACGACTGGCCTGTGGTCCAGGTCACTGTATCCCAGAGAGAGACGTTGATACCCAGATAAAGACACCAGAATTGCTGGTAGAACTTCGGAATAGTATCGAAGAGACTCAGCTGTAGAACATGGAAAATATAAAAATAATGTTACATCGTTTTGCAACAAATTTACCCACCTAGTGAGTGGCCAAGCTGATCGGCCATTCCGGCCACTTGTGCAGACCATTACATCTAAACCTAAACCGAAATATAAAAATTCCTGATGCTGCAATACATTTTTCTAATTCAGTTTATTAACCCTTTGCGGACGATGCACGCATATATGCGTTCAAAAAAATCGTTCACCGTGTGCTACGGGCCACCGCACTGGCCTAAGCACACGCGTTTACTGTACGCTTTAAACCTATGTATTTAGATTAATTACCATCTTTGCTTGTTTCATTAAAATATATATGTCTCGTTACATATTTTGCAATTTTAAAGGACTGAAACAACCGAGCGATCGACATCATATATATAATTATAATTAATTATTAAATTAAACACGTGTTCCATCATGGAAAATTTCAGCACATGGTGCACGATTTTTCCCGAAACTTTGAGGGCTCAAAGGGTTAAGTAATAACGATCCTATAGATCTTCAATACAGTAGAGTTCCGATTATCCGGCACAAACTGCCTCCTGTTCTGTTGCGTCGACATCCACTAGCGACAATGCTTAGACGATGGAAATACTTAATGGAATACATATTTTATATGTTCTACATCTATGTGTTAGCGTCGCCGAATTTTAAGAAGGGTCGAAGGTAGTTAGCCCGACGCTATTCTGCCTTTGCCTTATTTATGACTGGCTTGAGGACTGCTTGTGTCCGTATGTTGAGAGTATGGCTTGATGGGTGGGTACCAGACGTTCGCCATTGACTCGAAGTCGTATGGCTATCGGGTGTCGTAGTCTGTTTGTTTGAAAGAGGCATGAGAGAGAGTTTTAAGGGTAGTAGGCGACCCGACGTCGTACTGCTGATTTCCCAAGAAAAGTGACATTGTTCCTAAAGGATCTGGCCACGGAGTGGGGACGGCGAGTATGCCTTCTGGTGAGAGGACTGTTTTGGACCACTCGGCACTTACCCCAGAACCGCCAAGGGATGTTTCTTAATTTTATCCTGACACCCTGGACCGATTTCTAACATATATATTTGTTTTTCTATATTTTAGTTTCAGTGATAAATTGCATTACACTATCATCCATGGTCGTTTTCTAAATTATGTTCTTCGTTATTAACACTTCATAGGTGTGGCCCAATTATCCGGTGTATTTGATTATCCGGCACTGCCTCGGTCCCGAGTATGCCAGATAATCGGAATTCCGCTGCCTTTTAAAGAATCCGCATAATTTTTCTGTTCTATCTGCTTGAACATTTGTATTCCGGCTGAGCGATTCAAAGACAACAGCCGCGGGTTCGTGTCTGGCGTGACACAGCTACAGAAATGACAACGTTATTGTGTTGTTTATTCCGTTTTTCGCGACGGGGAGCAAAGGGTTGACGGTTTTGAAGCGCGCGTGCGGAAACGGGGATGCGAAAGGGGCGAGGGGGAGCCGAAGCTGCGGGCGCGTTCTCATTGAAAACGACGCGCTCGCCTTCGCGGTTTGTCTACGGGGGTTGAAAGGCGTCGAGCACTCGTCGACGACGCCGACGTCGCAAATTGTGCGCAGTTGCGCGGCCGTCGGCCACACGAAAATCTACAAAGATACGCGCTCCACACCGAACCGAACCTTTCATCTTCCGTTTCCCCTGTTTTTCACCCCCCACGGTGTCCTCCGGTCTCGCCCGCGCCGATGATCATTTTCCAGAAAACGAGGAATTTCACCGCCGCGGATTTCGAGGGGAAAAATATGGTTCGAGTACGCGGGTTCATTGACACCTGGCTGCGTCTACAGGGTGTTAAACAAAGGGTTCAGGACTTTGAGGGGCTTTTTAATTAATTGTAAGAAAATTACGAATTTAGCTATGTTTGGGTTTGTTCCTTTTTGGGGCACCCTGAATTTAATGCGTCCTTGAAAGGATTTTTTGAAATTCGAGAAATTGGCTTCGCTATGAGCGTTTAATCCTACGAAATCCTGCAGAGAGGAATCTCTTTTTGGAGGGATGGTTATATGTAGGGTACGCGACACAAAAAGAATAATAGATTTTACTACTAAAAATTGCACGCAAAGTTCAAAGCTCGAACAATAAACGTTTCAAATTTCATTTCAATATCTCTGGTAGTTAAAATTCCCCAAAAAGCAGCTACTTTCGTGCTGTCTAAAAGCGAAAGGCTCCTTAATTAACCCTTGAAATTAAAGTTGCTGGAGTTATAAACAATTTAAAGCCTGAAGTTCTCAGAATTCCTCTTATTTCTTCCTTTGAAAGAAGAATTCTTTATAATTCTACCCACGTTTATTAGAATCTGTTTTCTTCAATTCTCGAGTACTATCCGCCCTTAAAGTCCTGAACTCTTTTGTTAACACCCTCTGTAAGGTAATTTCCTACCCCTACACAGACAGCATCGTTTCAAAATTACATTTATAAATCCCTATGCAAGATACACACCAGTACAATTGAAAAATTGCAGTATATCGATCCTCAGTTTATGTTTGTTAATAAATCAAAATATCGATGGATCTGCTGATTGCAGAAACCGAGATACAGTAGAACCTCGATTATCCGAATACCAGTCATTCGTTAGTTGGCCATTCTATGTCAGCCGCAAGCTGAATTTCTCATTAATAACACTGTGTTCTTAATTTTGAACAATTCTGTATTTTACATTCTAAAATCAAATTATTATTTGCGTGCAAAACATAGTCACGATGTGATCCTGTTATTAATACTGTTCGGATAACCGATGTCCTACTGTAATTGAAAAACCATAGCGTCGGAAAATTTAGACGATTTTACAGGATTCGCTGTATAGGAGGCGCTTCGATTCCGATTGAAATTTCCCCAGCTGTCGATGCAGCATGAAAAGCATGGATATTCTTTTGAAAACGAGCCCACAGGCCTGTTTCCCACCCCCAGCCCCCTGTCTCCATCGTTTACCCGTCCGCAGTACTTTATATCCATTTTTCTTTTATTTTTTTTCAGCGCCAGGTCGATCCTTGTATACCGTGTATCGCGTTCGCAGCCGCTGCTGGCTGGATGTTTCAAACGAGAAATGATCTCTGAATTTCCTTTTAGCCGACGGCTATGAGCCCGTCGCCCTTCAGCCCTCCTGCGTTTCCCTCGATAAACGGCCAGACGAATTTTTCACGTCGCAATGGAATTTGCGTGACGCGTTAAGGCGACGCTCCTACGAAAGCGACGATTAAAATCGCCCGACGCGAATATTCGTCGGCTTTTCGGAAACGTTCCTCACGCTGGCCCGGATGAATGTTGTTCCGCATGATAGCTGCGGTGCGATCCCGATAAATATTTAACCCCTTCAGCGCTGACAATGAGCCGTGCGACGTTAAGGGTGCGCTGAGGGCTGTCGACTTTTTACAACGACGCACAAGCTGGGCTGAATAAATTTCAACTTTCCGTGCAGAATATATTGATTGTACCTGAAATAAGTAATATGATATTAATAATAATAATAATAGTGATAATAAATGCACACGAAAGCCCAGTGAACTGCTCTGATAAAGCATTTCACAAGCGCCCAGTGTGAAAACGATTTCTTACTATGTGATTTGTTCTTATCTCTAGGCATATAAACATCCTTGATATCGAATGCATATAAAGAGTAAGGGGAATAACAGGGTACGTTCATTTTGATTCTGCAGTGTTCAACTTGAAAGAAAAATGAAAATAATGTAATAATAATAATAATAATAATTGTATTGCACCTTCCGTACATTATAGAATGCTTCTCGGATACTTTGCTTACTCGTGCTATGTAATAGCACCTTACCTTATACATGCTCAAATCTCCTGTCTTCAATTATTAGAACTTAATCACTTTTATGCTCCCACAAGGTATCTTAGAAGAAGTCATGTATTTCATTATGCTACCATAAAAACTAAATACGGTTCTAGTGATCCAATTATTCGTATATTAAAATCTGCCAACACAGTTACGGATAAGGTTGATTTTTTCAGTGGCTCTATTCCCAGCTTTAAAAAATCTTTACACTTAGCACTGCGCACTGCTTAGATAATGTTTTATTATAATTTCTTTACAATTGCCTTTTTGTTTAATACTACATTGTGTGACTGTCTTCATTTCTTTTATTTTTGTTATAGTTCTTACTTATGTGTACACATTGGGTTTATACCCGTACAATTTACAAATAAATAAATAATATATTTATTTAAACCAGACTATATCCTATAAATATCACAAATATATAATATATAAATATATAATACTGTTTGGTCGTACAGCCTTCCTTCTTGTTCGATTACTTCCTCTTTATCGAAATTTCTGTTTCATATACACCGGAATATTCACATGCCTTAGCGTTAAGTTCTCCTTTTAATATCATTTTTATCCTCCCCTCTAGCCCCCTCTCCAAAATTAAAATAATGCAAGACAATTATATTTTTTCGCTCATCATTTTCTATCGCCTAATTCCCTCCCAATGTGGAGTCCCGTTTCTAGGTCAGCCATAGACAGAGGGTTAATTAAGAGTTCGTAGTTAAGTAATTAAATTAAATTCGTGCTGTAACGTTAACTGAGAAGATTCCAAAACATTCGTATCTGCTTTCAAGTTTAGATTCAAGGTAAGTCGCGCCAAATTCGTCCGGTTAGGTAATTCCACCCTCCCATTGGCCATCGTGCCGACCAATCGCACCCCTTTCACTCTCTGACGGTCAAGCGGTTTGAATTGTGGCGTCGCTTCTTCCCCACGCTCTTTTTTCCCCTCGAGTCGACTTCCCGAGGAATAATTTCCCGTAGAAATAGCAAACATGGAGGATGAGATCAGCTGCAAGGATCCACAATTTATAAACATGTTGAAAACATGTCTTCGTGACGAAATTCAGTCTAACGAGAAAACTTTGGCTGGTAAGCTGATATTAATAATAGAACTGGCCTGCCAAAAGCAATAACTAGACTGCGGATGTTTATGCAATCCAATGAATTCAAATTTGTGAATGATGAATATTTAACACGTTGAACGCCACGGTGGTCACCGGTGACCGACACCTCAAATTTAATTTAATTGGATAATTATCGATTATCACAAAATGCTGAGCGAACTTCATACTGAAACAATAATGTAGGAACAGAAGAACACCGCTAAGTACTCAAATCTTTCTTTTCTTTACGATTTATATAAAAAATAGTACATTATATCGTGTCTGATCGGGTATGGCCGTTTTCACTGTGGCGTCCAACGTGTTAATAAGTTAGCAAAATACGAATTACATATTTTGAACATTTAAAGGAGCAGATGCAGTCCGGTTGAAGTTTCATTTATTTAAATGCATTAACGTAGGAAATATAAAAATGTATATTTGCATAAACATCCGCAGTATAGTAATAACCGTGTCTGCATAATTGAAGGGGACTGTAATTGTTAATTGATCGCCAGGTACTACGAGCCATAATATTGGCCGAGGAAATGCACAGGGGTTGGATAAAATAATGGAAACATTGCTTGTAAGTCGTGTATCGTGTAGTTGAGATTGGTAGCCATTGATTAAACATTATTCAGGATTTCTAGGATTCCATTCCCAGGAGAATTCAGGGAATGGTGGTCCTCCAGGATATTAATAAAGAATTTCCTTAATGTACGAAGTGTTTCAATAATTTGGCCAACCTCTGTGTATCTTTATACAAAATGATTAAGAATTGCTCAACTTCTTTCGACTTGGAGAATTTCAGTTCTCACGGTGTCCGTCGCTTTTGGAACACCCTGTACATAATTATATTTACTTTTGTCTAGGTATCCAGAAGGAGGTGAAGGAGCTGAAGACCAAAGTGCAGCGGGAGCTGCGAGTTAGAAGAGACAAGAAGGAAAGGATAACAAACGCACAGGAGAATATCGCAATCCTTAGTATCACTCTGAGCAGGTAGTTAGAATCATAATAACAATATACCAACACCTTCAATATTTCAAGAAACAATATAAGACCGCCTGATAAGGCAATAAAAAAATTGATAACGCGTCCTGCAGGCAGAACCAACTCCTCAGCGAGCTGACGGATAAAACCTCGCTGATGAGGATCAACCTGGACAACGACTACAAGGTGATGAAGCAGGACATCGCTCAGCGGGAGAATATCCTCGAGGAGTACGAAAGAACCTGGCAATCGTATCTGGTAAATCTCGCGACCGCCTCCTTCGATCGGCGGCCTGAATATCGCAGTAACGAACTTGCAGGCTAGGTACGAGCAGTTCCCGGCGGCCAGGATCAGAAAGGAGGCGAGAATCTCGTTGCAGAGGCTCTGCGTCGAGGAGATGACGATCGAGCGCAAGGTCCTCGAGCTGGAGAACATCTCGAAGCAACGGGACCGCGTCGCGTGGATGAGACTGCGAAATAAAGTCGTCCAGTTCGCTCAAGCCATGCTGCACATGGCTAAACAGAGGGAGAAATGCCAGGAATTGCGGAGAACTATCGGAGAACGGACAGAGCAATTGGAGAACCTTGATAAAGAGGTCCTGAATCGTTTGATCCTTCGACTATGGCTATTCTAAACTCAGCTCTGCCGCTAAACGTAATACAGAATAGTAACATCCAGTGTTTTGTTAGAAATAATGAAACGTCTCTCTTCTGTATCATGAAAATGGTCTTTGGATCACTTAAGAACAGTTTGAGGAATTGTTAGGTAGCATAAACTGTACACACAGTCTCTCAACGTGGAAATAAATGATCAGTCACTACAATGGTGTGTCTTGCCAACAGGTAATTTAACGTGCAGACGTTAGGTGGTCCATGGTAGTCAAAGGGTTAAGAGAATGAAATAAATTGACTCCATTGAACGTTTTCATAGTCTGATGTCTGTTTTGGTTTCATTGGTTAACGCAGATAGCGGCATGGCAGAAGAAACAGGAGGAGGAGAAGAAGAACAGAGTCTTGAAGATGCTGGAAATGCCGCCACCGAAGATTAACTTCTATCACATGCGAACGCTTTACGAGCGGGGTCAAAGAAACAGTTGGAAGCAGAACTACGAGAATTCTATAGGTGATACATGATACTATACAGGCTGTTTCAGAAATAGGTCAAACTTCAGAAGCTATTCTACTCGCCTAGAAACGCCTATTCGACTTATAAACACTTCTTTTACAATAGTTGGTTAGCAGTCATCAAAATAACTCAATTGTGTTGAAATCTAATCACAGACACTCTGTCGGTGGACACCCTGATGCTGGAAGACATGTACGCAGCCGACGAGAGCACCGTTCAAGCTCATCTGCAGAACATGAACCATCATAACAAGGACAGCGCTTCACAGAATGAGTCGATCAACGCGAGGAGTCCTTCCGTGTGTCAGGAAGAAGCGGAGAACAATGACCTGGTCAGCGAAATGATGGATGAAAACGATTGTCCAGGTGCAACACACCTGGCTATGGACAAAGAAGCAGATCGGCAAATGGATGAGGACTGGGAGCAAGAAAATCGACAAGGGGCTGTATCATTGTCTCCTGTTCCCAGGGAGAAGCAAACGATGGAGCAGGGTGAGGAAAGAAACCTCCCTGCCCAAGCGGATGAACCTGCAGTTAAAATAATGAAGCTGACTCCCACTGAGAACAATGTTATCGCGTCTCCAACGAGCACCTTGAGAAGCACTCGCTCTGAGAGGAAAAAAGGTCGACCGAATGATCGATCGTTTGGTCCAAGGATCAAGCAGATCCAAGAGGTTCGGTACAACGTCAGTCCTCTGAGGAAACTGGTTCAGAACAATCCTGAACCTTCCAGTATGTTCACTCCGCATCGCTACGAGTTTTCTGACCACAGCGACATGAGCTTCAACCTAAAAGGTAGCAGTATAATAGTCCATTAAATTTTATTAATTACTCTGTTGTCTATAACAGTTTTAAAAATTGTTGGTTGATACGGATTGGTTGCAGGGTTGGAGGACCAAATGTCCATGTACGGAGGATCAGTTCGAGATTTGTGTGAGTGTTCCAACATTTCTGCGCCAATGGAGGACCAGGAAACGGATGCAACCGGAGAGACTATGCCGAATGTAGCTTCAATCAGCAAGTTCCAGAACTTCCCACGTAATTATGGTGTTTTTCGTCGGGCTTCTCCATCAGAATGCAACGTTTGTTTGCTGATTCATCTGTTTGTTACAGAGTTTGATCTTAGCAATATTCTGAAACGAAACACTGCAGGGCGCAACCTGTTCTAGACCTGTGAAGATCGATACTTTCATGAGGGATTACCCGAAGACTTAGTACTGTATTCCTAGTAACACCAATTGAAATAAAGCAGAGTGAAATGAATGAAATGTAGTTTTCTTTAGAGAAAACTTAGGTTATGACAAACACATGAAAAATTACACTTGTTTCTTTAACTGTTTGTGTCTTTCTTTGTTTCTCCCTGCCTCTCCTTCATTTTTCTTGGCTCTCCCTCACTCTCATAGGCTCTCCCTGGCTCTCCCTAATTTTTCTTGGTCCTCCTTGACTTTCCAAGGCTCCCCACAGTTCTTCTTAATTTTTCTTGGCCCTCTCTCACTCTCCCAGGCTTTCCCTGGCTCTCCCTCACTCTCACAGACTCTCCCTGGCTCTTCTTAATTTTTCTTGGCTCTCCCTAATTTTTCTTGGCTCTGCTTGACTCTACGAGGCTCTCCATGGCTCTCTTTATTTTTTCTTGGCTCTCTTTGACGCTGTGAGGTTCTCTCTGGCTCTCTTTAATTTTTCTTAGCTCTCTCAGACTCTCCTGAATTTTCTTTTACTTTCCCTGGGCCTCCCTACTTCTCCCTGGCTCTTCCTATCGCACACAGCAAACTAAAAATGTCGCGTTCTCTCCGGTTCACGATCCTACGAGTAACCTTGAACCGTCAACGCTCCGTCCCTGGTCTACATGCCTGCGTCTCCAACCCGTAGCTCTCCTCATCGTCGAGGACGGCACTTAAATACGCACACGGTCGTTCCACCAGCTTTAGAACGTTCGTTTTCGTTCAAACGGCAGCAGTGTAATGGCCGCTAAATAATATTCGAGGGAAATTACGCGTACTTCTCGCTGGAGCCCCGTAATTTCTCCCCGTCGCGGCTGGAGACCGTCGGAGAAGTTAGGCTGCTTGCTTCCGCCCTGAGAAACCGGGAAAATGAAACGTGAAAGAACAAGAAAGGAAAAAAAGGGACACGGAGAGGGGTGGAAGGAGCGGGAGAAAAAGAAAAGAAGAGCACTCAGCTCGACGACTGGAAGTAGGTCCTTTAAAGCGCCTCTTTGTGAGCCACTCTTTAAAGACCATTGCCACCGACGTTTAATCTTCGGTCTGCTGAATGTTTATGAATTATTTAAACGTTCACCACGCAGTAACGTTATTAGCCGACGAAATATACGAGGGAAACGCTCATGGACTCGTTTATTGCGACGCGACGGGAGGGGGGTACGTCCGTCAGGATCCTTCGGCTCACCCGATCGTCGCTGGATGAAATTTTTCAAGACGACGAGGAAACTTGAGATTAAAACCGCCGACGAGAAAATGGAAGGAATCGACGGCTCGACGTGGATAATTCCGTGAAGAATCTTGGAATGAAATTATTTATCCTGTCGTTCGTTCTCAGCCGAGGAACTTTTTCATCGGGCAGAACGTGAGGAGAATGGCGACGTAGATGGCGCTGCGGGTAAGTTCCTGATTAAACTCGATCCCCCGCCCGTCCCTCGTTTAATTAGTTTAACCGGTATAATTGATATAAATGAACTCGGTTCGCGGAGAATTCATTCGAGGCGGCGGAAGAATACGAAAGTTTCTTATTGCCTACGATAACTTTTCCGGCCTGCGATGGCGCGTTATGAATGTGGTTTACGATAGCGTCGCGATGTATTACTGCCTCCCTCTGGAAAATCGTCGTATTTAACCGAAATGGAAGAAACAGAACAGGCTGAAGACCAGCACACTCAGAGCTTGCTCAGAGCAAAGACAGCTAACCCAGAGCTTGTCTAGAGCTAAGACAGAGATGACCCAAAGCTTGTTTAGAGCTAAGATAGAGCTAACCGAGAGCTTGTCTAGAGTTCAGATAGAGCGAGCCCAGAGCTTGTTTAGAGCTAAGACAGAGATCACCCAGGGCTTGTCTAGAGCTAAGATGCAGATCACCCAGAGCTTGTCTAGAGCTAAGATGCAGATCACCCAGAGCTTGTCTAGAGCTAAAACAGAGATCACCCAAAGCTTGTCTAGAGCTAAGCCGGAGATAAGCCAGAGCTTGTTTAGAGCTAAGACAGAGTGAACCCAGAGCTTGTTTAGAGCTAAGACAGAGATCACCCAGGGCTTGTCTAGAGCTAAGATGCAGATCACCCAGAGCTTGTCTAGAGCTGAAACAGAGATCACCCAAAGCTTGTCTAGAGCTAAGCCGGAGATAAGCCAGAGCTTGTTTAGAGCTAAGACAGAGCGAACCCAGAGCTTCTTTAGAGCTAAGACAGAGCTAACCCAGAGCTTGTCTAGAGCTAAGACAGAGCTAACCCAGAACTTGCCTATAACAGAAACAGAGCGAACCCAGCAGCACACCTAACCCACTTCCGTTCGATAATTTCGCTGACGTGAACTGGCTCCGGCGTGTTCTTTCAGATTTTCATCTGATTCACTGAACACACTGGTCGTTGGCCCTGTTTTCTCATCCGGTTCGTAGGTCCCCTCTCCGGAGTGTACGTGACCAGAATCAGATCCCGCCATTGGCACGGATCTGGACACCGCGGAATGGAAGCTGACGTTTTTCTTTCAACGTCCCGGCCAACTATCGCCCGTGAGTTCATCCGAGCCGTTCAGTGGCCCATTCGACTCTGTTTTATCATCTACCTCCCGCGGAGCCGTGCTTTTTCCCCTCTGACAGCGTCGAGTGATAAAAAAAGACCGGAGCTGCGTTACGTCTGAATCAGGTGGCCGCGTTTTACGACCCGACCAGCTTGAATTACGATCACCGTATAAAAATGGGGAGCCACTGAGTCAGCTACAACTTCCTTCCGACGCTACCGCCGTCAAATGATTCCCCGTCATCCGTGGACCTGGCAGAAGATACATCGACCGTGCCAATTCCCTGCTGATCGATGATGATACGACTCTCGTCTTACGAGCACTCGTGGAAACTTTGGAAATCGATTTCGACCGATCTCTTCCGCTCGGAAGGCCTCTTAACGCGGGAGTTCATCGATCGGGGGAGTGAACTGATTGATTGTAGCAGAGACAAGAGCGTTAGGCCTCTCAAGGTCAGTTTGTCCAGCATACAGCTGATCCTCTTTTTGTTTTGAGAATACTCCGCTGAACATGTGACTGACGAAAAGAACTAAGGTACAGTACGATGCAACGAATATTTAAAACTCTGTTAACAAATGAGAAAATAGGTTGTACTAGTTCTGACCTTGAAAAGGGTAATTTTAATGTGTGCAGTATAGGAGAAGCTCCTGTTTTTACCATCGCTGAACCAGACAAGGTTTCGTTAATCAGATTAATTCTAGACGATACTCGAGATCTTCTGGTAAATTGTTTACAGAGTTTGAGCTCCCATTGTGCGGAACTATAATCGAATTTCAAGTTGTAATTTCGCTGACGGATCGGAGCGCCAAAATTTGCATTTCCATTAATCCGAGCAATACTTCAGTTAGAAGTTGCTTCTACTCCGAATTAGTCTGAACCTCGATTCCAATTTGTATTTCTACGATTCAGGAACACTGTGTGCACAGGAAATTGTTTATGCCAGCAGCTGGAGCATTGGAACAGGCTGCGTATAGGGAGTAATAAATCGTCGAAGGTGCAAGCTGCTGGCAGGGCCATCGTTTTGTAGGATCCATGACGAAATCG
Source organism: Macropis europaea (assembly GCA_916610135.2). NCBI lineage: Eukaryota > Metazoa > Arthropoda > Insecta > Hymenoptera > Melittidae > Macropis > Macropis europaea. Next base: position 2,630,385 of record OU744353.1, read on the forward strand.
TTCGATTCGCAAAGGACAGGGGATGTTTCCTTGCTCAGAGAGCCTGCTATCGACAGACCGTGATAAAATGGGGCAGTTCGGCCGGGAAATCCGTGAGGAAAAGCCGGTCTTCATCTTCGATCCTCTAATTTTCGTGATTTATCCCCGTCGGTACGGAGGATTCACCCGGAGAGCCTGGATCTCGAGCGTCGATCACCGAAGGAACCCCTCGACCGAATTGTTCGAATTTTCAAAACGAATTCGATCGTGAACCACTCAGACTCTCCTCTGTTGCTACAAAAGCGCGGAGAAAGAGCTTTTCTGCGGAAATCCTTCCGCAGGAATTCTCTCTCGGGGATATTGCAAGCCCACCCAATTAAACGTACAACTTTCATGGCAGGCTGCAAGGTGCACCAGCGTCTGGGAAAAATATTTGCCTGTTTATCCGAGGAAAACAGACGGAAAAATTAATGACGCGACTCCTCCGCGCTGGGAAAGTTTGAAGACGAGGAGCACCGTACAAGGGAAACTCGAACGGACTTGCGAGGAGTTTTTCTCGTCGCCGTTCCTGTTGTTGCGGATCCAGATGGAAGTTCCGCACTCTTGCAGCCGAGCAGAACTTCGGAGACCCTCGAGTTTAATCCCGGATTGGAATATCCCTGAAAATGGCCGGAATTGAAATTGTATTATTTAATTGAAGTGCCCCGTGAAGGATTCTGAAGCACCGTTCAGCCACGAGTGTCAGAAACGGAACTCTGACCATTTATGATGCACGGTTCTTTTTTCCGACATATATAGAAGCGTAGAAAAATCATCAATAGGTGCTGCAGACCACTATAATGTTTCAGGACACTTCAGATTTAGAATAGATATCCTAAAAAAGAAGAAGGATCGTTCATTCTAATTCAATTTTCTCCCTGATTTATTTATCAATCTAACATCTACAAGTTCGTCTGAATTTTTCCTTTCCAAAGCAAGCCTACGAAATTGACTCTTCAGGAACTTACGCAGACTGCTGTACGTTGAGAGGAGCATTGCTCCGCTCGAAAGTGCCTTTATTTATTTATTCAAGAAAGCTTAAACCACCTCTGCATCTTTGATAGCTGACAGAGTCACGGTGGTTCCCGTTTCAAGTGCATTCTTACGCCGGGGTGACTATAGCCCAGAGATCGCAGCGCCACCGGAGTTCTCCTGTCGTTGAGTCAACTGTTCATCGAAGTCTGCGCCTCTGACTATGAAATTTTCGTCCATATGCTTCAGGACGGCTCTTTCATTTCATTTTCTGCTTGGCCATAATAGAAAGCTCGCACAGAGTGTATTTAGGAGGCCAGAGGTTCAGCACGTTGCAATTATTTCGCCGTAAAGTTTCACGTCGATCCACGAGAGAACGAACGTGCAAGTTGGAACGCGAACGAGCGATCGGTTATCGTATTATCCGGATAATAATTGCAACGAGAAGGCGTTCGGTTCGGTCAGCAAACCGAACGATAAATCATCGTTATCGCGAAGAAATTTCCAGGGGAACGAACGCAGCCACGACCGCAAATAAATCTGGCCGGCGTTTAGTGCACGCATCCCCGTATTAACGAGCCTCGTAACTTAGCTTAATTACGCCGTACACGAGCACCGAGCAACGATTATGGCAGCGACGGCTGCTGACCGAAAATCGACCGGATCAAAGGCAGCTCGTTCTCCTCCCTTCGAATTGCCACCGGACAGGAAGTGGGCGACTCTGATTTTAATGGCTTCTGCGTGTTGACAGATCGTGTTATTATGAACCACCCAGTATATCACTTTGGACGCAAACTGAAAATAGTTTAAAAGATATTTAATGTTGAAGCCTGGAGGCGTTTGTAAAATAGAATTTGTTGCGAAAATTCTGACGTTCGAAGAATAACAGTTACTTGGATAGCCTGTATAATTATTATTATACTCAATCTTATTATATGAACTACCATTTTGCTTAGCATTCATAGATACTCCACCATAAAGTGATGGACGTTGAGATTTAAACTTCCAGTTTCATTCACTGTAAGAGAAACTGATTTAACAAAATAAATGAGTAATTCCTAAATAATGAAGGTTCATAAATATTTGTTGGAAAAACAACCCTCTCAACTTTCAGGACACTGGTGCTCCACCATAAAATAGTGGGCATCGAGATTTAAACTTCCAGTTTCATTCACTGTAACAGAAACTGATTTAATCAAATAAATGAATAATTTTTAAATAATGAATGTTTATAAATTTTTGTTGGAGAAACAACCCTCCCAATTTTCAGGACACTGGTGCTCCACCATAAAATAGTGGGCATCGAGATTTAAACTTCCAGTTTCATTCACTGTAACAGAAACTGATTTAATCAAATAAATGAATAATTTTTAAATAATGAATGTTTATAAATTTTTGGTGGAGAAACAACCCTCCCAATTTTCAGGACACTGGGTGCTCCACCATAAAATAGTGGGCATCGAGATTTAAACTTCCAGTTTCATTCACTGTAACAGAAACTGATTTAATCAAATAAATGAATAATTTTTAAATAATGAATGTTTATAAATTTTTGTTGGAGAAACAACCCTCTCAATTTTCAGGACATCACGAAAATGTCTTGGAGCAGCCAATCGATCGCATTAAGATATTCCTGCAGTACAACGGGTTAAGACAGTGCTGAAGTGTAAAGGGATTTTCCAAAAAATCGTTAAATATTCATTTCGGAACACAGCACGCTGTCATTTGTTTCAACGTGAACGGAAACACGTGACCGTGATGATTCCATTAGCATTACGAGGCTAAGCTCGTTCCCGGATCAAGGGTTAAATCGAACGGTAGCATCGAATTATTTACAGCAAATGGCGGAACGATGTCGGGTGGCTATCCTACGGACAGCTCGTCGACCTCCATTAATCTCACCCTCGTGCAAGATCTGTCTGAACCAAAATCTTCTATCTGAAGAAACAGTCAGTCTTCAGCAACGACTCACCGCCTACCTCCCAGCCTGGAGCTTGCGAATTGGCCAATTTTAGCAAGGTCCTACGTTTTCCAAGATTTCCAAAAGAAGGGATCAGAATATCGAGGAGACCTTATAATATTTTTCGTTCAATTCGTCGAGATGTACAAGTAAAAAAAAACCGTCGGCCTTCAGCAACGACTCATCACGTACCTTTCAGCCTGGACTTTGCGAATTGACCAATTTTAGCAAGATCCTACGTTTTCTAAGTTTTCCAAAAGAAGGAATCAGAATATCGAGGAGACCTTATAATATTTTTCGTTCAATTCGTCGAGATGTACAAGTAAAAAAAAACCGTCGCTCTTCAGCAACGACTCACCACGTACCTTTCAGCCTGGACTTTGCGAATTGACCAATTTTAGCAAGATCCTACATTTTGCACGTTTTCCAAAAGAGGGGATCAGAATATCGAGAAGACCCTATAACATTTTTCATTCAATTCGTCGAGATGTACAATTTAAAACAAAAACGAAGTCGATCGGACGACTTCGACATTCTATTGTTTGTAGCCATTATTTATAACAACGACGAGGCGTTGGCGTCTGATGCTCTAGGATCTGTTTATAATTATCGATAGCTATGATTCCACTTTAGTTTCGTTGAAAAAGCTTTCAACAAGATCGTGTCCTTTTTATCGATCTGTCGAGGATGTACATTTTCTAAACGCTCTGCGCAATTTTTTAATGAAGGTCTGCAGTCAGGCTGAACGAGGAGGATTGTTTTTTCGAGAAGCAATAATTAGTCGCTTTTCACGGAACGCCGAGAGGCAAGAATGGCTCCTTTCGATCTCGTTCCACAGGAGTGTGCGAGAATTTCGGTCGGCTCATTGTCGAGCAGACTGAATGCAGTAACTGATCCACTCATTGTTCTCCTGGGAGGGCCACGATCGAACTGTTTGAAAGCCGCCTCGAAACGCGACTGTCTCGTGATTGCCGCCCGAAAGAGTTTCTACTTCGTTAAACCCCTTTCTCTATTTCGATATTTTCGTTTACGTTCCCTTCATCCACCGGATTGTGCCCCCTGACGCGTGAACGTCCGCGCGAGAATACCGTGGCGGCTCGTTTATTGCGAAAAGTCCTCGAAAAGTCGCGACGTGGCTAATGCAGCCAGAGAGAAAGGGTTGGAGCTGCTCCTGAGTCGTCGAAACAGTGGTGATCACCGATTTTTGGCAGCAATGGTGTTCTTGCCGTATTTGAAGCATACATTCGCATGAAATGTATCAAAAGAAAGTATGAAAGTAGTTTGAAAACGCATTTCACTCTTGATTGCTGTCTAAAAGAGTTTCTACTGCTAGAGGGAGGGATTGAAGTTGCTCTTGAGTTGTCGAAACAGTGGTGATCACCGATTTTTCGCAGTAATCGAGCCCTTGCAGCACTCGAAGCACGAGATGGTTTAAAATAATATTCATTCTGCTCACGAGAACATGGACGAGGCTCGTCTGTTCCGTCGCCACAGTCGTCGACGACGTTGCATAGTTTGTTCAGGGCGACGCAACGGCCGTTTCCACACTGAAACTCGCTTTGTCGACAGGAAAGCACCGTCGTCGCCATGAGAACGCAAACAAACCCCAGCCGATGCGTGTCTGAAACAAAAACATTTCATTCGTGGTTAGTTGGGAATTATTCAGTTTCAATTATAGTTATTTCTCAACGCTGAGATTTCTGGACACAGTCGTTAAAATGATGAAAATTACACGCTTTGATGTGTCGTGGAATTTTACTGTCCAGAGATCTCAGTTTGCATTGTATTCTATCAAAATTCACAAACATTTAAATATAAAACAGACACCTATATCACAAATTGGAGATTGTGTTTGAGAATGTTTGGCAAAGACTGAAGATGTGTGTATTGATATGGATTGTTTGCATGTTTGGATAGAATTATACCCTGATAAATCCGGCAAACATTGAAGTATCAAACACCCAACTATATCACAAAGTTTGAGAACATGTTTGAGAATGTTCAACAAAGTTTGAGGACGTTTGCGTTGAGCTGTACAGTTTATGTGTGACAGAATTGTATCCTAACAAAATTTGCAAACATATAAATATAAAACAGACACCTATACCACAAAGTTTGAGAGTATGTTTGTGAACGTTCGACAAAGTTTGAAAGTATGTTTGTGAATGTTCAACAAAGTTCGAGAGTATGTTTGTGAATGTTCAACAAAGTTTGAGAGTGTGTTTATGAATGTCCAACAAAGTTTGAGACTATGTTTGTGAATGTTCAACAAAGTTTGAGAGTGTGTTTATGAATGTTCAACAAAGTTTGAGAGTATGTTTGTGAATGTTCAATATAGTTTGAGAGCCCTTGCGTTGAGCTGTACAGTTTATGTGTGATAGAACTGTATCCTAATCAATTTCACAGACAAATATAAATGTTTCTGTTGAATTGTACAATTTATATATACCACCTAGAATCCTATCATACAAAACAACAGCCTGAAACGCGATCGCACTAATTTCAAATGGCACGTCCCGCTGTTAGCTGCACCAACAGTAGATTCTCCTTGTTTGTCCCGAAAAGTGTCGGCTTGTTTGCGCGCCACACCGACGTAGAACGAACACTCGATCGTAAAGGTATCATCCACATCCATAAAACGTTCCCTCGCGGAGCAAACAACGCATACGTCTTCACAGTTTCGATGGGGAAACGCGTGAGATTTATCATCGGAACGTCTTCGCATCCCGTGTCTCGAATTGATTCAACCCGTTCGTCGAAATCCGTGGAAAAGAACAGGACGAGCGTTTGATCGATGGCCAGGGGAATCCTGGACGATTCATTCCCGAAGGAATTCCATTTCGAAGGGTTCCGTTTCCAGAATTAACGAGCCGCAATCAATAACACATAAATCACATAAATAAATTACATGAAATTCACTGGGAAAATTCTTTAGCAAAAGCGAGGGGCTTAGAAGATGTTCGTATTTTCTCGTTTTTTTTCGGAGAAGGAGAAATCTTGCTGCGGAGATCGGTGTTTCGTGGAATTAGAGGAGAGTCGAAAGACGAAATCGATAAGGAACGGATATCGAGGCGCGTCCTCTCGATTTCCGGCATCGGCTGAAAGCGTCGCCGACGTCGTTCAACCCCGACGCGGTCCTTCGACGGATTTTCCTGTCTCCTTTCCCACGATTTTTCCACCACGCACACGTCGAATTAATCCCACGCTTGCTCCTTCACCTTCACGATCCTCAATTTCAGATCTTAGGCGTATCTACAATTTTTCTTACAACTTTAACACTTTGACTGCCACGCTGTATTAATCTCAAAATGACAAACTTTCTAAGTTTTTATACAGAACAAATATAACCTTAAACAATATCGTTTTCAATCAATAGTATTAGTAAATTTAATAACCTTGTTACTGGTTCTATGAAATCTTATTAGATGTATTTATTAGTACTATAAATGATTAAATAAAGAATGATTGAACTTAAGTGTCACCCATATATGGGTGACATGGCAGTCAAAGTGTTAACACTCCTTTCGTCAACCCATATGTTCCCTAAAATTTTTCCAGAGACTCGTCGCAGATGTTTCGTTGCAAATTTGATTATGAAGACATTCGGTCCTTCGTCAAAGTTTTAATTTCATTTATTGGTTAGCGGGAGAGAGCTCTTTAGCGTATACAGTCATGAAAATTGTGTGGAATTATTTATGTACAGGGTGTCCTTAAGACGTTGATAATCGTTTACTTCAAGGAAATTTTGAGTAACATTTGTATTGCAATGACAGTGCAAAATAAGAAGTATATTATCAATTAGATAAATATTTATATACTCGAGGATATATGTGGATAAAAAGCTATTTCGACGCGTCTGACCAGCCACGGGATTTTCCACTGCGACACTGAAATAGTTAACACGTTGACTGCCATGGGGGTCACCCGTGACCGGCGCCTTAAATTTTATTAAATTAAATAACTAGTAATTCTTATACAATTTTCAATATCATTATTATTATTATAATAATACAAAGTCTGTACTATTCGTTCAAATAATAAAATATTTGTTTACTTTGCGATTTATACTTAAAACAGTGGATTATAATGTGTCTGACTAGGCATGACACTTTCCACTGTGGCGTTCAATGTGTTAACACGCGGATCATCTGCACGTTAACTTTTCTATAATTAACACGTCCGCTGCCAGCGTCGCATATGTGCGACGCGTCTATTTTGTTTTGAGAGCTCGACGTCACACATATGTAATAGAGATAATTATTAAAAATAATGCGTGGTCTGCGGTGGACGTTTTTCTTGATTCGACCATGGTAGCGTACGTGTTAATGAGATTTTTGACATTTTATCGACATTTTATAGCGTGTCTGACCAGGTATGGGAGTTTTCACTGTGGTAGTCAAGGGGTTAACACGTTCCCTGCTACAGTAGAAAAATCCGTACCTAGTCAGACATGCAAAAATGGCTATTTATTAATACACATGGTTGATTGTACAAATATTTATCTATTTGATATTACACTTTCTGTTTCTACTATCATTTTAACCTGAATGTTACTCGAAGTTTCATAAGGGTTGGTAGTTGTGTGATGAAATTAAAATTGAAGCTCGATTATCCGAAAACGGTGCACGTGACAGGGAACGTGTTAAATAATTATTGATTTCCACAATATTCTAAGCGAATTTTACAGTGCAGCCTCTTATCTGAGACTTCAATAAACAAGAAGTCAATCGACTGTATTTCGAGCAGTAAATTTTCTATTCGAACTTTAAGCTGACACCCAAAACTTGTCTCCCCACTTACAAAAATTTGCAAAAACAATATTCCTCACGATTTGTTCGAACCGAAAACGATACAACGTTATTCTATCTCGTACAATATTCCAGCGATACCAGAATTCCAATATGACGGGTCGAACATAAAACGAAAGCAAACAAACCCGGCGCACGCAGTTTAAACATTCTGGATATTACAATTTCCGTACGAGATCCTCCGGGGAGGCACGGAGGGGTAGAAAACACGATGACATTGAGGGATGAACGTGGACGAGAGGCAGGGAAAACGAGAATAAAGCGGGACCGTGAAACGTTGCATCGGATGATGCAAAGACGATCCAGGGAAAAGAAGAAAAACCTGTTTCTCGGGGCGATGCCATTCCACTTGCGTCTGCGAGACGTCTTTCTCTCGATCCTCGGGCTTTCGCCCGCTTACGGCGACTTTGCATGAAAATTTCCCCAGTCGAAATCCCCCCGGAGAACTTCCACACCCTGCCAACCCCCCGAGGAAAGTTACTTTCGCATTTGGAAGCCGCGAACGCCTGAAATTTTGATCGTCGATCAATATAGAGCAGTCGATTCCACTGCATCGTTCTGCTGAACATAAATACTATATTCCTCGTGAGAAATATAGTTGTATTTGTTCACCAGTAGACGTGATTTAACACCGAATCGTGGACCATGGAATGAGCCGGTGACAGAGAATTGACTATTCAACTCGCTATTAGTGAAATTGGTTGTAATGGATTGGCAACGCTTCTCTGATTAAAATGATACTAAATACGAGCTCGATCGCGTCATTTTCAGATGGGAATCACAGTAAAATGAATACAGTAGAAGATAGATTATCCGAAAGTTGGTCACCCTGTGTCTCTCACAAGCTGAAATTCTCATTAATGACACTGTGTTCTTAATTCTCTATTACAGTTGTATTTTACATTCTAAAGTCAAATTGTTTCTTTTTAGCGAGAAACATAGTTACAGTGTGAACCATTCTGTTACTAATTACTAGACTAGGGATCTTTATGCAACTTGATATACTCAAATATGTGCAAGATGCGTATGTTATAAAGTAGGTGAAATAAAAAGTACAGTTTGTAACATTTAAGGGGTAGAAGTTTCATTTCATCAACTGCGTTAAAATAAAAAATACTGATACCTAAAATTGTATATCGCATAAACATCCTCAGTGTGCTAATTACAGTTTGAATAATCGAGGTCCTACTGTACTAGATTGCGGATCTTTATGCAATTTGATATACTCAAATATGTGCAAGATGAGTATGTTATAAAGTAGGTGAATTAAAAAGTACATTTTGTAACATTTAAGGCGTAGTCAACTACATTAAAACAAAAAATATTGATACTTAAAATTGTATATCGCATAAACATCCTCAGTGTGTTAATTACAGTTTGAATAATCGAGGTCCCACTGTACCAACATTTCATTTTACTGACAGAGAAGATGAGAGAGAGCAGCACATCTTGATTTTCATATCTCCGCTACGTCTCCATGTTTAAAAACAACAGGACCACAGGTTGTGCTGAATTTTTCGGGACTTCGAGAGGAAGAGCGCAAAAGAGACGATCGGTTAACGAACAGTTGGCAAACCTGTTCCCTGTGAGGCTCGCCTGATTCGAAAGTGGCCGACACAGTTTACCGATATCTGTTTGTGTTCGTTAGCGACCAGAATGATCGTGTTTGTGGCCGTTGGACGATGTTTGCCAGATTGATCACGCTGCATCGATTGATTCGCCATCGATGCTCGCGTATCGATCATATCACCTGTCGAGCCATTCCACAGCCACTTCCTTTGCCCCTGAACTGCTGTTCCCTCCGCAACGTTCCTAAATTGATTCTTATACACCTGAACCTGTTTCAAAATGCAGAATTTTCTCTCGCAAGAAACACCTGAGTCTATTGCACATTTCCGCCAAAGCAGTCTTACACAGATCTACAAATTCGAACGAGCTTACTTTTCTAAAAAATGACAGTCGTTTAAAGTTTGCTGAAATATAAATTTACAATAGAAATATCTGCTGGATATTTTAGATTATTCGAGAGAGCTTCGACCGATCGAACGAGGGTTTACAAGAGCCTCCAGGTCCCGGGGAACGTGCAGTTCCTTCGCCGCCACTCGAAGGGGAACGAGTGGGGAAAAAATGGGAAACGAGGGCGAACGCAAGGGCGAGGGATGAAAATCGAGAATTCAGAGGGCAATTATTCGGTCCACTCGAACGGCACGCGGAAAATTAAACGGTTCGAGGGCACTAGAAATAAATACTTCGCCCCTTTCGCGCCACCTACTCTTCTCCTCGAGGGTGCTGCAAAATTACGAGTGCTTTTCGGAAAAAAAAAACACATGCACGGAGAAGAACATTTTCAACCGCCGTCGTAATCTCCCACCGCGTGCGAATGTTAGCTGCGACGTTTCGGTATCGCGGATGCTTATTTGTTTCGAAATTGTGTAACATGCTCGCGGAAAGCGCATGATGTTCGTTTGAAGCTCCAGTTTTCCATGCAGACTCAATTTGCTGGAATTATCCCTTTAACTTTGTGAAAGGTATAGAGTTTCTGATGAATAAAATGTTTTGGATGCTCTGATTGATAGAATATCGTGTAGAATTATTTTTAAATAACGTGAGTCGATACTGTGAATGCCAGGGTAATCTGTTTGATTAAATTTCATGTATAATTATTTTTAACAGACGATCGAATCACATTTCAATGTGAGATATTCAATAAAAGCGGTGTACTTTATAGATGAAGCTAAAATTCATTGTCTTTATTCAGCCATATTGAACCTACTTCCTTAAATGATATTTCCTCCTTTTCCTATTTGAAATACTAAGAGAATTTTCTTGATGAGAAGAGACCACAATTTGCTGGAACAAACAGGGGTGGAGTGAGATGAAATCGGGCCAAGATCGGAATTTGGAGGTCTTCCAATCCTTCCAAATCGTTCCTTTGTCGTGACCTTCGTTCATCGACTGATCGAACGGGGGTTAATTGTTCGTCATCGACACAATTCCTCCGAACGATTTCGAAACTATTGTTCGAACGATCTCTATTTTATTTCTCTTCTCAAACTCAGTCTGTCGTCCTGTAAATGTTAATCCGATTGAAAATTAGAGCAGTTTTAGAAGATTGGGGCAGTGTAGTTAACGCTGCATCGTCGATTCTCAGACTGTTCGCCAGAAGGCTTGATCAATATCCGCGGAAAGAAAATAGGTCGCTCTTATTTCCGGTCCCCGGTGATTCCATTTAAAGTTCCGCCCCGACCGAGATCTCGCGCCTCTATACAACCATAAACGAACTTCACGGCGTTTTCCAAAGTTATATTGTACTCGCGCAACTCCTATTAGGCATTCCGCGATTAAACTTCACCGTTAAAAGCACCCTTGTTTGCGTACGAATGCCGTACGTACAAAAGAAATTTCGATTCTGCACGGCGGCCATTTGTAGGGAAACGAGAAGCAGCTCGTTTCACCAGAGTTTCGTTTCTCCTGGACATCCTTCAACTTTTCTCGTTTCGACTTCATGAATTTTATAGAATTGTACTGCGCCTTTGTCGAACGTGGAAATGTATTTTAGGTCGACCTGAGGACAGATGCCAGTTTCATATACAGCCATTTATGCTTGATAATACTGCTGGTCTCCCCCAGGGATTTCCCTGATTTTTCTGTGTTGGCTCAGTTTCTCCCTGGCTCTCCCTAATTTTTCTAGACTGTGTCAGTCTCTCCCTGGCTCTCCCTAATTTTTGTAGACTGTGTCAGTCTCTCCCTGACCCTCCCTAATTTTTGTGGACTGTCTCAGTCTCTCTCTGGCTCTCCCTAATTTTTCTAGATAGTGTTAGCCTCTCCCTAGCTCTCCCTGATTTTTCTGGACTGTCTCAGTCTCTCCCTGGCTCTCCCTAAATTTTCTGGACTGTCCCAGTCTCTCCCTGGCTCTACCTAATTTTTCTAGACTGTGACAGTCTCTCCCTGGCTCTTCCTAATTTTTTTAGACTGTGACAGTCTCTCCCTGGCGTTCCCTAATTTTTCTGGACTATCTCGGTCTCTCCCTGGCTCTTCCTAATGATTCTGGACTGTCTCAGTCTCTCCCTGGCTCTCTCTATCTCTCGATGTCTCTCCCTAATTTTTCCTGGCTCTTCTTGTCTTCCTACGTCTCTCCCTGGGTCTACCTACCGATCCCAAGCCATTTCTTGTTCCTCCTGTTCCTCCACAGCTCTCCCTGTCTCTCCCTATCTCTCCATGTCTCTCCCCAATTTATTCTGACTCCTCCTGTCTCTCCATTATCTACCCATCTCTCCCGAATTTTTCTTAACCTTCCCTGCCTTTTCTTATCTCTCTCCAATTTTTCCTGCTTGCTCCGTTCTTGTCACAATAATTCACAACCGTTCAAACGACCCAGAACACCGACTGCCTCGCGTCTCTACCTCAGAACCAGCGAATCAGCTCACCTCGGACTGTCAGGAGCAGAAAATCGACGGCAGAAGTCGCCCGGACTAGGTAAATCGTTCGCGGGCACGCCAGTTCCGTGGAACACGATGAAAATATCGAGGGTAATAAGCGGAGGGAAAACGCTGGCTCGTCGTTTTCGAGTTCTCCGGCGCAGGTGACAACGTTTATTACCATTCGGTGCCGGTGACTTATTACCGGGCTCGGGTAATAACGAGCCGCTGGATTTATCGTGGCCGGCTGTTAACCCGATACGAATCGATACACCCTCATACGTATCCCTGCACACCGAAATTGGCACGGTGGAAGCCTGCCAATTTTCATATTCGCGAACACGCCGGCCCTGCAACCTCGCCCTATCTCCTGCATTAGCACTTCGGTGACCGGTGCCACGTGCACGCGACTTAATTTCTTCGAACAACAATCGTCTGAAACAAACAATCGAACGGGTCTATCACTGATAACGAACACGTGCCACTCAGCAACTTACACAGCTGAAATTGTGAAATATTTGATATAACAGAGAACGGAGTAGAATGTTCTCCAGCAGCAGGAGCCAACTACAATTAACCTTCACAAAATATTTGCGGTTCAGATAAGTTCTTCCCCTTCTTGATTTTTAATTCAGACAGCCCGTGTCTGGCCCTGTATGGCAGTTTTCACTGTGACTCAGAGATTGTGTAATAAATAGGAAGTCGTTTCACTGGAGGGGATGCGACCTTGAACAACCTACCCCACATGTCCCTAATCATTTCTGCAGCTATGATTATTTAAGCATGCAGAAGTTTAAGATTTTCAGTAATGTTTTACAGCGTATATTCATATGGTTGTGCAGCCATATATCCATGCTTCCATCCTATTGTTCCAGTCCACTACGGGTGAAAAGCATGGTGCTATAAAGGTGATACTATTATTGTTATTATAAATTATCCACGAGGCAACGGCGTGCATTCTATGAATTGTTCTTCGTGCTCGAGAATAACTTTCAAGGATAATTTCTATTCTGCGAGCTTCAGCGTCGTTGCACGAGTAACGCTATAATTAAGATCTCCTTTCTCTCTTTCGCCGGCGTTTATTCACTGCGAACTCGCGGTGCACGCGAAAATTATGCGCGGATTTCATAATGGATCCAGGTGGAGAACCCGAGCGAGCGTCAAGGGCCAGATATCAGATTATTACATTAATCGCAGTCGTTTCTGAATTAATGAACAAGAGACGTCCATTCTTTCGTTCCATCCGTCGAGTCATATTTCCCGCGACTAAGGTAATTCCCCTTCGATCCGCGAGCTAGGGAATTTCGCGCCCTTAATCAGATCCATGCTGTGTCGCAGGCGTATGGAGCGGAGGAAACCCGTTTTTTTTAGTTTATATGTTTTCAGAGTTCCGAAGCTCGTAGCTTGGTAAGTGACAGTCAAAATGAAGTTTAATACGAAGAGAGTAGAAAATGAAATTTAGTAGAAACTCCATGCTAGGGAATTTTAAGCCTCCGGTCGCGTTTATGCGAACCGGTTCTCTTGTAAAGTAGAGGGAACATGTGCTATTTAGTTTATATATTCTTAAAATTGTTCTAAATGTAATGCTTTGTTAAATGAGAGTCGAGTTGAAATTAAACACGAGAAAATGAAATGTGAATTTTACCTCGAAGTCCTCGGTGGAGAATTTCGAGTTTGTAATAGCGTTTACGCGAATTTAAATCCTTCTGGAGTGGATGCAAAATGTTCTCTGCAGCTTATTCATTTTCAGAGTTCCTCTAAGCGAAAGTTAAACTGAAATTAAATATAACAAAAATGACAAATAGGATTTACAGTGAAGTCAAGAGCCTCTGTCGAAGCTGCAGTTTTAAAATCTACTGGGATGATTCTTTTCTGAGAGAGATTAAACCACGATTGCCAGACGAAAAAAACAGGGAGAATATCGTTATTTCGGAGCGCCTTTTCAACGGCGAAATGGCGACGTGCTCTCGATTTAATGGCGGAAATAGAAATCCCGCGAACGCAGCGTCAGAATAGAAATCCTCGAAGAAGTTGCCGCGTCTCGAATTTTCTCTCGTTTCCTATTTTCCACGAAACTTCGTTCCCCTTTCAACGAGTACTTTTCCCCATTCCCACACTCGCCTTTAAAGAAAAGTCAACCGGAGGAAGGAATCATTTAAACACAAAATAAATTCACTGTACGACGGGAATCTTCAAGAATTTACAATATGGATAACTAATTTATTCGTGTACATTATTAACACATTACCTATCACTGTCTTCTGGTGTGCATAGGTTGGTACAACTGTCAAAGAAAAGTACCTTATCGGCTGTGCCATTAGCGACAGTGCTACCACTCTTTAAATAATTACTGCTACTTATACCATCAGTACATTGTGGAATTCATAAGTTGGTACCACCTACTGAGCGTATCACCAGCATCAGTGCTAACACTCTTTAAACAATTACTGCACTATTCCACTGAGGATAGAAACGGGCGAATTATTAAGGATGAAACACAAAATTAATCAATGTACAATCGATTAGCGTTGCTATTAAGAAACCTAACCTCCTGACGTACAAATTCATTCAGATTAATTTCACAATAAAATACCCTAGAAGTGTTGCTTTCACTGGCATATCACAGCAGAAACTGACCCTCTTTATAATTATTATAAAAAATCTAGTACCTCAAACGTTGTCACGAGTGCAGTTCAACATTCTACACTTTAACATTATGTAGAAACTTAACTATAATGAGCCTGACCCTTCACTCGAGTCCAAGGGGTTAACAGACTAATTCCAATTTCCTTTTCAATTTCATTCGACAAATATAAGTCCAACCTATGTAAAAAGAAGCATTCAAAGTTGTTCACGCAATGAACAGAGCCGTACAGTTCCACCAAAGGTGAACGTACCGCGGAGAATAGCTTCTGCAACCCTGCTCGGTGTAACTCTAAATTCCCTATAAAGCGGCGCGAGACGGTCTCTCCCATTGGACGTTCCTGATCTACTTCGAACTCGCTGCTCTTTATTTTTAATGCACGCCATGAAACGCAGCGATAAAAAACGGAGAGGAGAGAAGGAGAAGGGGGAGGGTGCAACGTTTCGGGAAAAAGAGCGTCGAACGGGTAGTTCGCGAACCGACGACGCTGAAAGCATCGAATAGCCCCGGGTAATAGAGAGAGCGTAAAAATAAAAGGAGGGGGGTTGGAAACGCGGCCCGGGGGCGGTTTACAGCCGACAGACAAAGAGAGGGAGCGTCCCTTCGCGTGCAATCGCGGAGATGATGCCACCGCGAAAGGGGAATTCTTGTTACTCTTCCCCTCGCGCCCCGTTCTCCCCACCCCACGAGGCCCTACAGGCTTTCTGAATCTTCCCGACAGCCGTGAAACTTTCCACTTCGCCACTTTGAGACGCCGTTGTCGTCCCAGACACTCACGAAAATTTCTTTCTCCGGCTCCACACCTGCGAACCGGTCCATCGTCTGACGTTTCGAACTCTTCCGGCGTTTCATGGTCTTCGGATGAAGGGTCCTGTAAATGTTCGGTTGGATCTTAGGAGGAGTCGTGATAGAATCGTTGTTGAACAGTTTTACTATGTCTGACAGAAAGTAAGTGGACTTTCACACAAGAAAATGACGAGTTTTCCCACTTTTCATCCCCTGAGAATCTACCTCTGAAAGGATTATTTCGAATTCGACTAATTGGCGTCGCTATGAGGATTAGATATAACATGTACACGCGGTAAAAAATTGTACGCACAGTTCAAGGTGTTAATAATAATCGTTCCAAGTTTCATTTCGATAGCTCTGGTAGTTTTCTTTGAAAAAATTCTCAAAAACAACAGTTCACGGGCGTGCAAGAGTGAGGGGCTCCTTAGTGTGTCAGAGCCATGTTGAAATAGTGGTAGATTAGTTTTAGTTAACTAAAGTTAATTTATAACGTTAAACACTGTTAGAATTATGAGAAAGTAGGAGAGTAACACTGGTTGGCGGTTCAAAGGGAAATGTCTGCTAATTTCTGTAAATTTTCATAGCCTCTGCGGTCGGAGTTTGGCATTGCAAAATTTATTTATGTAACAGTTAATGCTGTTTGAGGCTCCTCTGGAAGGAATCAGTATTTGTTGCCCGGGAGATGTCTGAAACAGGTCGTCCAAAGTGACAGAATTAATTTGAAAAATGATTTGAAATTGTCTGGCTTTTAAAGAACATTTTTCGTCGTTCGCGTGGCACTGAAAGGAGCGAATGTCCGCCATTCTCCATGGAAAATTCTGTCGCGATGGTTTCTTGCGCGAATCAATCTTCGGGGAGCGTTCAACGTGGAACAGCTATTTTCTGCTGGAATATGTCCGTCAGGAGTATCTGATTTAGATACGGCCGACATTCTTCGTAGTCTTTTCCACCTCGCCAATCTGTCTTTATCGCGACGGAGAAAATTCCTCCCTCGATTACACTCTCACTCTCTCATCCTCTCCCTCTCTCTCTCTTTCCCTCGTTTCAGCAGACCTTCGATCATGCTCCGCCTGAACGATGAGCACCCTCTCCTTTTTCATCAGAAAAGTTTCACTCAGTTTCAACTATTCACTATTAAAGCTCCAGTAAACTGAATTTTAACATCTTTACTGCCGTGTCCCTCGCAAGCGCGTGACACGTGTATTCAATGATTATTTATTGGACAATCCGGTATGAATCAAGTCGAATAGGACCAGTGAATAAATTATGATGGTTACTAATATTATTTAAAATAGGAATACAGAAAGTTTGCTATTTACAGCAGATACACTGCAAGCGGTTAACTTATAACAGTAAATAATCCTGCACACAGCAGACTTTTCTACACGATAAACAGTAAAAATTAATCCACTTAGGGTGGAAGGCTCTCAAACAAATTTTACAATGAATTGTAGGGGTCTGTAATACCTTGCAGCGTACTGTGAGTTTGCCTAACGCCCATAGGCGTCAGCAGGGACAACGCCAGGCGTAAATGGACTGCAACGGCGTTGAAAGCGTCAACGGAGCGTGCGAAATCGTTTGTTTAGCGATTAATTAGCTTGAAAAGGCAGGGCTCACGAAATAATGCACTCGATTCGGAGCAACACGAGCGGAGATTACACGAAATGGCGGCTGAAAAGATCCGGGAGCGTTTCATTCGAATGGACCTCTGTGTCGGGGCTCGCGGCGCACTAATTATTTCGTAATTTCCACAACAATGTAGCTGCCAGAGTGCCGTTCGTTCTGCGAAGTAATGATTAATCAGTATTATTCATATTACGGAGCAGCGGCCGTGTAATTGGACCGGCCAGCTCGTTCGAAATCATTTCCATCTCCGTTTGAAACACAACGACACCGTCGATCCTGTCCGTGTGCACGGATCCCGTTGCACAGTCACGTGAATTTATAGCCGGAGATCCGATTTTCGTGAGCGACTATTAATGCGATTCCATCCAACAAACAGCTAATTCTTCTTTACGTTGCTGCGGACCGTGCCGACGGTAAACATATTGCATTTCCATCGCTGTATAGAAATTATAGAATGGCTGGTGAGCCTTTTGAAAACGCGGTTTAAGCTTCGGCTGGATTATAGTGGAGGCGTGAACTGTATGTTGTTCGAGGACACTTGTTCGATCGGAAATTATGGTAGATAAAATGGAGGAACATAGAGAGGTGAGGATAATTGACGAGTGACAGTAAAGGGTGAAAGAATTAGGGAGAGGCAGAAAGAAGTGGTGAGAGCGAAGAAAAATTAGGGAGAGTGATGACGAGATAGGAAGGGACGGGAGAAATTAGGGGGAGAAGGGAAGAGCTTAAAAAAATTGGGGAGAGACGGGGAAGTACACAGAGAGAACAGAAGAGTTACGGAGAGCTAGGGAGAGACTGACACAGTTCAGGAAAATTAGGGAGAGCCAGGGAGAGACAGAGTCAATCCAAAAAAAATTAGGGAGAGCCAGGGAGAGACAGAGAAAATCCAGAAAAATTAGGGAGAGCTAGGGAGAGACTGAGACAGTCCAGAAACATCAGGGAGAGCCATGGAGAGGCTGAGACAGTCTAGAAAAATCAGGAAGAGCCAGGGAGAGACTGAGACAGTCCAGGAAAATTAGGGAGAGCTATGGAGAGACTGAGACAGTTCTGGAAAATTAGAGAGAGACAGAGAGAGTCCCGAAAAATTAGGGAGAGCCAGGGAGAGACTGAGACAGTCCAGGAAAATTAGGGAGAGACAGGGAGAGACAGGGAGAGACAGGGAGAGATCGGAAGATTTAGCGACAGTCACAGAGTTTTTTAAAATGGCACTTCTCTACTATTTAATCCTGAATGTAATATCCATTATTACTAATGATACTCTTCCCTGATCTATCTAACAATTTGTTTACCCCATCCGCATAAAATGTCTAATACAACAAATGGATCAACGCAGTTCTCGTTATGTAACCGAACGAACGGGAGAGCATACGAGTGCAATAAAAGCGAGATAGATCGTGTCACGTTGGATAGGCGCATAATCTATAGGGTGATCCGGCTTGCGGCAATTACGTCGCCGAATCCATTCTCGCGTTTAACCGGCACCGTTCTGAATTTAGAGCAATGAACGTTGATACGACCGGCAGTGATTAATTCAATCGGGAAATCGCTGGAAAATCCGGGGACGGAGTTAATCGTCGTGCCTGACCGCGAAATTGAGAACGTGAATCACCGCGCCACGAAATTTGTTCATACCTATTCTACGGGGTGTCCCGAATCAGCACTATTGCTATTCCGTTTTCAGCACACGCTAAATTACAACTCGAACGATGTACCTTGTAGTTTAAATGTCTTCACAGTTGTTCGTAATGTCACGAATGGTGTAATTAGTGATAGGGGTCAGGTACAACAGTCTCCCCCTATTACCTGATCTAACTTCAGATTTGTTTTATAAGTTTCATCAACTATATGAGGAGTTGTACAGAAATCTAGAACATTTCTAAGCTCGTGTTATACTTTGGTTTGACTGCCACTGTTTGATGTTGACTGACCCTGTGTTGGAGTCACTGAACTCGTCAGAACTAGGAATTTATCTTTAAAAAGCTTTGGCCTTATTCCGGAAAATGGAAACGAACTTCACACGAACCTCGAAGATTCTATTGAGGTCATCCCGTGACCTTGAACAGTTCAATCTATTCCTGCTATGTTATGAATTGTAAAGTTCTAATGGCACCAGACTGCTTAAAAAATTAGGATCGTTGGATTGGTTGCTAATTCAGTATAATAAAGTATTATTTGGAAAATTCCTGCAATTTTCCAATCGACATCGTGCCACTGCAAAATTATTCGCGAAACGTTGGCACGTGCACCTTTCGCGCCGGATTTTCATTTCGCGCGGCGTCATTAATTAATGCCAGACATCATCCCGGAATTAATTGAATTCATCGGCCATATTGCTCGTTTATTTCCGATTCAGCCGTACAAATGTTAATTAACGTCGATCAGACCTCGATGCGCGATCACCTACGGCGTGTACGCGCCTCCATTAGCTGAAACATCGACGATCGATTCGAGGCAATCGAGCGATAGCGTTCTGCAGACAATTATGCCTTCTCAAGCTTTATTACACTTTTAATAATTATCATTCACCTGTGTGAATTTTTTCTAGGACGTATATACACGTGCATTAGAATGTATTATGTGCAATTAGATCATCATGCGGACTTGACGTCGATTATTGGTATTTTTTATTTATTTATATCGTTATACTTTGTTCCGTGGATGTAGAGGACTGTTTGCTAATTATGTTCGTCCTTACAGATGGTACTGATACGTTAATGGTAATTTTAAGTCGGTATTGAATCTTTCACGCCATTAAACTGGTAATTAGCACAGAACAGGTTACTCTGTAAAAGTATAGAAAATATTTAGTAGAAGACTAAACACGGTGACTGTCAATGGCATTGTCAATTTCACTGAATAACTAGGAATTGATATAATATTCCCATCAACAATAATATTGTGTGATAATAGTAGAATCTGGCATTTACATGGTGAAACAGTAAAATATTTATATTTATAGCAAAATAAAACAATATGCCTGAATAGGTATGTATAAAATTGTACATAGGTAAGAACTAAATATTTTTGGTACAGGTGTTTCAGTGTGATGTCTGATCAGTGCATAGTTGAACTACTTAAAATGATGCAATGACTTCACTTCAGTGTCTGACCAGGTGTAAGTCTTACTACTACCATGTCTGTCTAGCCATTGTATATTTCACTGTGTTGCCTGATCAACAATACTGAATCTACTTGAAATAATATAACGTGCCTGACCAGGTATTCTCTGTATCCCTTCTATGTCTGACCAGATACGACTGATTTCCCTTATACGATTCCCAGAATCATCCTGAAACGAGTTTCCTAATTTTTATTCTGACCATCCAGTTAATTCCTAACACCCATGCCTGATCAGCACATGCTCTATCTACTTAATTGCCACCTTATTTCACACTTGACATGCTGAACGCCACAGTGAAAACGGTCATACCTAATCAGACACGATATAATTCACTATTTTTTATATAAATCGTAAAGAAGAAAAAGGTTTGAGTATTCGGTTGTGTTCTCCTGTATCTACATTATTGTTCCAGTATGAAGTTTGCTCAGAATTTTAGGAAAATCAATAATTACTTAACTAAATTAAACTTGAGGTGTCTGTAGTTTTATTGCTAGCTTTACCCAGTGGCCAGCTATGTTTCTGGTGAATGAATACAACAAAGCTTTTACATAAATTTGAAAGCCACGCTTTAAAATGACATACCCATTGCATTTTGAAGTTATTTATTACATACTCTTACAAGCTAATACAGTTTTGGAGTATGATACTTTGTAAAACACTCTGTGATATGAAGTGGAACTAAACAAAGCTGGCAAATGTAACGCCATGGTTATTGAACGCTATAAAATATCTGTGGAGTTGGTGGATGCTTTTGTGTGTATTTGTGCTAGCATTTAGGCGAGGAGAAATTCGGCGCTTGCTAGTTTCTTGTTTAGTCTCGAGGACAGTTTAGATGGGCGAACTGTTTAGGTGCATGAATGAAAAGTGTGGAAGGATTGATGGGATGCGTGGTGTGAGAGGTGCGTGCGTTCTCAGAAGTCAAGTATCGAACGGATCGTGTGACTTTCTGGGAATGCATCTCCTCTGTATGAATCTGGTGTGGAAATGCGTCTGGAATGTGTGTGTGTGTGTGTGTGTGTGTGTATAGATTTTTGGGACCTCCAGGTCAGAGTGCAGAGGAGAACCGTTTGAGCAGTTGCGTGGAGAGCATTGCGTGGAGAGTTTTGCGTGGAGTCTGTTTGTAAGGAGTTATATATTGTGCTGTCTTTTATTATTTTAATATATATATTAGTTTTATTATTTCAAACTCACGACTCACACTTTGTGTCACATTTTTGAATCCCACATATCCAATTGATATAAAAATCAAGTTAGTTTTATTACTAAGCACGAGAGTCTAATCACTTTTAATTCCTTATGGAACTTATAACCTCAGCGAATGCGTTTTCCGTTACACTGCTCCACTCTGAATGACAGCAACGCAAATACGAGAATTCTCGTGATTGGCCACAAGCTCTAGAACAGAAAACACGAGAATTCTCGTGATCCGTCCGCAATGTGTTAATATCCAAATCTTGAATCTGTAACGCGTTCTTCATTCTCATCCCCCGCCATCAAAAAGAATTACTCTGGCTCATGCGATCCATGCGGTGATTATACTCGTCAGGTAGCATAGAGCATCCTGTCGATCGGACATCATCAGACCGTCTGCGTCGAGCTCGAAGATCGCGCATCGCGATCGTCTCGACGATGTCGATCTAAATTAGTCACAGAAGCCAGCGGAGAATCGAGCTCGCGTAATCGAATTAATTCCGACCTCGACGTGCTCTTCATGGGTGATTCGCTTGGCAACATCCTCGAGGAGGTTTCAACGTGATCGGAAGTCCTCAGACGGAGCTCGATCACGCACCCGCGTCCCTGATAACCGCCCCCCGATTTAATTGGTCCGCGAACAATCCCGCCTGATAAGACAACGGGCCACCTATTAACCTAACCGTTCGATTTCCGTCGATCGACAGCACAATCGCCTCTGACCTCGTCTCCGAATCAAATGAGCGGATTCAACGACGATTCTGCCCCCTCGGCTGCAAGAAGTTACTGCTTCCAGACGACCCGGAAGAATTCGAAAATATAATCTCTGATTCTGTCGGAAATGTTTAATCGGGCCTGTTAAATTAGGAAATTGTCCGTAGAATGGGTTATTATATATTGGTGGCGTTCATGAAACAGTGATCCTAAATTCTGGCAACGATAAACCCGGACCACGCTGGCCCCGCGCTGTTTATATTATGATAAGCCGAAATCATGCCGAAGCAAAGTTATTGCGAGTTTAAGCTGCGAGCATTGTACAGGGCGCATAGTGTACACCGTGTACAATAAAACAATGGCGAATTTAATCTAAACCTGGTGCTATATTAACTTCACAAAAGGTTATTAATTGTTGTTGATGATATTCGAGGTTCGAGTCGCGTTTGTAACAGCACGCTGTGCCTCGAGCTTCGCTCCAATTTTATCTATTTTATGAACACATTGAGACCCGCAGTGAAAGCAGCCATTGTTGGTCAGACACAATATATAAATCGTGAAGGAAAAAATGTTTAAATACTCGGTATTGTACGTGCGCACCTGTGCTAGCGCTGTTATGTTAAATTTGCTTGGAATATAGGAACAATCAATGGTTATTTTATTGAATAAAATTTCAAGGGTGGGTCAAAATGTATGCAGGGTACAATAGACATGTATTATTATTATTGTTATTACTATATATATAGGTATTTTACATAAATTCTATCGCTTTTCCCAAAAACAGTCTCTCAAGTGAACAAGATCAACCTAATTTTAACATTTGTGCGTCTAAGAGGATTTTCCACGAAGAACAGGAGCTTCTGCACGAGAAAAATCTGTACGGAATAACCGATCGTATTCTTAATATTGCTAACCGTGCAGCACTTTTTATTCCGCCATTGTCCTCCATTAAATGAACAAAATAAAAAGAGAAATTAATAAAGAAGTTTAGCAGTATTTTTCCGATAATTTCTTTCGTTGATGAAATACCGCGTCGCATGAATTTCCACGGATGCCCACGGCATCTCCTCGGGGAGGTTGTTTTATTGGAAAACGTTCGAAACTTATTCATTATCTAAATGACTCTCCCCGTTCTAACTTGCGAACTCGAATTACCGATGCTCCTTCCGTCTTGAATCCCTTCTCCTGCTCCTCCTCCACCCCCTCGCACCATCGAGGAGGACGTAATAAAATAGCGAAAGAAGCCTCAAGTTTTCCTACGTTTCCCCCGGAACGAGCGGACAATCTACTTCCTTCCACTCTTTGCCTGACGATAGTAATTAAAACAAGAATTCCTTTAATCCGCCGTCGCGACCGGCTTTAACCGACGGATCGGAATCAGTCGTAACGAACGGTTTCCCTGTGAAAATCGTATTCCCTCGATTGAATTCCATGGAAATATATTTTCCGTGATTTCCGACCTCAGAATTGGCTCAAAAGAAAGAAAGTTATGCGCTTGACCGGGCTTGGCTGCCTTCGGTGCAGCGTCTGACTATTTCAGGCTCAATCTACTGGAAATAATATAATGTGTCTGACTGGACTGTGTCGTATTTACTGAAATGTCTGACTATTTCATGTTCGATTTACTTAAAGTAGTATAATGTGTCTGACCTGGCATGTATAGTTCCACTGAAGTGTCTGACTATCACAGGCTTGATGTAATTAATGTATTGTAGTGTGTCAGACCGAGTATGAGTGATTTCACTGCCATGCCTGATCAATGCACGCTCAGTGTGCTTTGAGCAGTATAGTACTTCTGATCAGGTAAGGCTGAGCTCATTACTGCGTTTGATCAGGCAAGCTTGAGCTCACTACTGTGTCTGACCAGGTAGAAATGAGCTCACTGCTGTGTCCGACCAGGTAATGCTGAGCTCACTACTGCGTCTGATCAAGTAAGCTTGAGCTCACTACTGTGTCTGATCAGGTAAGGCTGAGCACACTACTGCGTCTGATCAGGTAAGCTCGAGCTCATTACTGCGTTTGATCAGGTAAGCTTGAGCTCACTACTCTGTCTGATCAGGTAAAGCTGAGCTCACTACTGTGTCTAATCAGGCAAGCTTGAGCTCACTACTGTGTCTGACCAGGTAGAACTGAGCTCACTGCTGTGTCCGACCAGGTAGAACTGAGCTCACTACTGTGCGTGATCAGGTAAGGCTGAGCTCACTACTGCGTCTGATCAGGTAAGCTTGAGCTCATTACTGCGTTTGATCAGGTAAGCTTGAGCTCACTACTCTGTCTGATCAGGTAAAGCTGAGCTCACTACTGTGTCTAATCAGGCAAGCTTGAGCTCACTACTGTGTCTGACCAGGTAGAACTGAGCTCACTGCTGTGTCCGACCAGGTAGAACTGAGCTCACTACTGTGCCTGATCAGGTAAGGCTGAGCTCACTACTGCGTCTGATCAGGTAAGCTTGAGCTCATTACTGCGTTTGATCAGGTAAGCTTGAGCTCACTACTCTGTCTGATCAGGTAAAGCTGAGCACACTACTGCGTCTGATCAGGTAAGCTTGAGCTCACTACTGTGTCTGATCAGGTAAGGCTGAGCTCACTGCTGTGTCTGACCAGGTAGAACTGAGCTCACTACTGTGCCTGATCAGGTAAGGCTGAGCTCACTACTGCGTCTGATCAGGTAAGCTTGAGCTCATTACTGCGTTTGATCAGGTAAGCTTGAGCTCACTACTCTGTCTGATCAGGTAAAGCTGAGCTCACTACTGTGTCTAATCAGGCAAGCTTGAGCTCACTACTGTGTCTGACCAGGTAGAACTGAGCTCACTGCTGTGTCCGACCAGGTAGAACTGAGCTCACTGCTGTGTCTGATCAAGTAAGGCTGAGCTCACTACTCTGTCTGATAAGGTAAGGCTGAGCTCACTACTGTGTCTGATCAGGTAAGGCTGAGCGCACTACTCTGTCTGATCAGGTAAGCCTGAGGTCACTGCTGTGTCTGACCAGGTAAGGCTGAGCTCACTGCTGTGCCTGACCAGGCAAGTCTAAGCACACTACTGTGTTTGACCAAACGAGGCAGAGTCCACTGCTGTCTCTGACCAGTATATACTCAATCTACTTCAGATATTGTTTGCCTGGCTAACTATAGATGTCTTCACTGTCCTGTCTGACCAATACATGCTCAATCTATTTGAAACAGTATAATATGTCTGACCAGCATATGAATTATCATTATATATTATTATAAGCTGTCTATGTAACATTTCCGTTACCTTCTAGCTGTAGAAATATCGTGCACACCAGATTACAATACCCTGGCTCTGGAAGTCAGCGTAGCGTGATCCATTCGACCCTTTTCACCCTGTCCGGTCCACGAGAACGAAATTTTGGACACATATAGGGTGGCAGTGGTACAAGCAAGGGTAGGCGGATGGATTTCACGAGGGTGGACAGGTTATCGCGTTTTCCAGCTGGGCCCACGGCCAACCTGAGAGCTCCTCCAGAAACGACAACGTCCCCCTAACGATGGAATCGAATAAGGGTGGCCGATGGACTAGCAAAATTCGTCTGGCCACCATTTTGTTAACCCTCCACCCCTGCTTTCTTCTCGTCGATTCGATTGTATATCAAACGAACTCGCCGCTTCTATCCCCGGAGACATCGTTTCTCGTCTCTTGTTCCGGAGAACCGTCCATTTTCATCAATTTTCAATAAACGAACCCGTGGACCAGGGACGATTGATAAGATATCGATACACAGGGTGTCTCAAGAAGCAGAAGAAAATATTTTTGCAGTACAAAAACTGAAGAGAAATTAACTTTGGTTAAATTATAAATAACAGTGGCTCGTAGCACAGGAGACACGTCACTCCTGAGTCACTATAGCGACTCTTAGCAGTTTGGCACATTCGTCGTTACAGATATTATACTTTCTCTGTTAAAAAATATTAAGCTCCGCTAAGTTTTAACTTCACATAAGTTTAAGTTTTAAAATGGTTCGCAGCACAGGTGACCGTCACCTCTGGGCCACTATAGCGGCTCTCAGCGCTACAATGCATTCTTTGTTATAAATACTAAATTCTCTCTGTAAAGAGATATTAACTTCGATTGAATTCAGCAGCTTGGTACAGTCATCAGCATGTACATTATTGTATCCATCATGCAAACATCCATTCTCGCGTTGCTATTGTTGTACACGTATAATGTTCGATCACGTCGTAACAATATTGTTACGTCTATTTACATGTATATCACGCGTTTAGTGCACATGTTACAGCATCATTGTTTCGGCACAATGCGTGCGTCTATTAACAAGGAGCGAATTGACTGGCGGCCCTTTGTCAATAAACGTAATCGATTATTGATTGCGAACGGAAGTTACAATCATGACGTGGCTATTGAGTGACGTGTACAGCGAGTCATGTAATTTGCGAACCGTGTGATGCCCGAGCACCTCGTGACCCTCGATATAAAATGTTACAAAATCATAATAATAACATGTATATATAAACAGAACGATACAATTGGTCCGGCCTCAATTAGAGTATGCTTCAGTCATCTGGTCTCCGGAATTCTCAAAGTATGACCTAATGTTAGAGAGAGTGCAGCATAAATTCATCAGGCATATTGCTTTTAGATTAAACAGACCCATGTTGCGCAATGATCATGATTATGACCCATTACTAAAGATACTTGATATGACTTCTTTGTATGATCGCAGGATTGTCACTGATCTATCTTTTTTATTCAAAATTATACATGCTCAAATCTCCTGTCCTCAATTATTAGAACTTATTCACTTTTATGCTCCCACAAGGTATCTTGGAAGAAGTCATGTATTTCATTATGCTACCATAAAAACTAAATATGGTTCTAGTGATCCAATTATTCGTATATTAAAATCTGCCAACACAGTTACGGATAAGGTTGATTTTTTCAGTGGCTCTATTCCTAGCTTTAAAAAATCTTTACACTCAGCACTGCGCGCTGCTTAGATAATGTTTTATTATAATTTCTTTACAATTGCCTTTTTCTTTAATACTACATTGTGTGACTGTCTTCATTTCTTTTATTTTTGTTATAGTTCTTACTTATGTGTACACATTGGGTTTATACCCGTACAATTTACAAATAAATAAATAAATAAATACACAATTATGACACCATTGATATGTTCCTTTAAGATTTTATTAAACACCAAAGCGCGCTATAGTTCACGCGATGACTATCAGTGGTTCACCGACGACCCTCGCATCAAAGTTTATTCAATCAAATAATTATTAGTTGTATGAAAATTTTCAATAGAGATAATATTGTAATAGGAATAGAAAGTGAAGACTGTGCAACCGAATAGTCGCATACCTTTTTACTTTGTGACTTATGGTTAAAATGGGGTGTGATATTATGTCTGACCACGCGTGGAAGTTTCTACTGTAGGTTAAGTGTTCAGAGGTCTGATAAATTAAGAAGCTTCCATCAGTTGCAATCTTATAAATTAGTGCAAGACCGCGTTGTATTTTTCTAACATCTTGTTCAAGATTTTCATCACGAGCGTAACTCGTAAAAGATAGTAATAAAATGTTTAAACAATGCACTGATACGATTACCTAAATCGAATGAACGGTATTAGCGAGTTTAATAAATTGTGTTAGCAACTTTGGCGAAGTGCAGCACGAGGTAGCGCAGCGATATATAACGGGGGTGGTGCGAGGGTGTCGAAGAAGGCGGAGAGTATCGAGAATCGAGGAGAAAAGCCGTTCGATCGGTCGACGATGAGGTTTTCCGGAGATTAAATTTCCAAGTTTACGCCGGCCAGGACTCGAACGAGAAATTAGAGGCCGGAAATCTTCACCGTCGCGACGCAGGGAGGCTTTCTTTCTCTCGACGCGGGGGTGAAATCGACAGGACAACGACAGCCCATTATCGAGATGGAATTTTCGAGTCGACCGCGACAGTCTCGCGAGAACGGACGTTACAAAGGGTGCGTTTAATGAATCCTGCACAATGGGGACCGTGGAGAAGTATTATGGGGATGAGAGGGTTGCTTCGCCCCTGAACGTCGCAGATTTTCTTGGAGAACCACTCAATAAAATCTTGATACTGTAGAAAATGTTCGTAAATCTTGAGGCTAAGAGATTACAATGTTAAAGTTTTTCGTTTCTCACAAATATTTCGTGTTTAAGATCATGTTATCGCTTCACAAAAACTTGTGGTTCAATTTAATAAATAAGAACTATTGATGACATTGAGATTTCTGATATAAATGGCTTTGAGGAGAAATATTATGATTATTATAATATATAAAATATTGTTATTGATATTAGAGGGAAAGGGGGTTGAAGATGCAGGGGTGAGAGACAGAAGACAAATTGGTTGGCCGTCGATATTGATGATTTAGATGTCTGTGATATAAATGGCTTTGAGGAGAAATGTAATAATAATTATTGTTATTGAAGAAAGAAGGGGATGAAGGCGAGGGGGTGAGAGATAGAAGGCAAGTTTGGTAGCTGCTGACAGAACGATTTCATCCTTCCATCCGGGGGAAGTTTCACCCTCTGGTGTTCCACTGGACTGGTATGGGGGTTGACAGGGATGGGTGCAATCGATATCTAATACTTGCAAGTTCTCGATCTCGCCTGCACACCCCTCTGGCTATTTTCCACCGGCCGATCGAGCCTGTACCGGAACCAACCAGGCTTCCGAGCAATTAGAGGAATTTTGCTGACTGGCAAAGTTATTAAAGCCGCGGGACAATGACGGTTTCCCGTGAAACTCCAACCCCTGCTCGAGGGTAGCTGGATCGAAACCAGATTAAAAAGTTCCTCGTTTTTTTAGCTTGCGAACTGTAGTATGAGTACGATGTACTGGATGCTAAAAATCAATTTTTCAGTTTTAAATTATGGTTGATGCCACCGTCTTCAATATCATTTTTGGCGTATGTCGGGGAGGGACTGAGAGAGTTTAGAAAAATTTGGAAGAGCCAGAGAGAGACAAAGACAGTTTAGAAAAATTTGGGAGAGCCAGGGAGAGACACAGAGAGTTCGGAAAAATTGGGGAGAGCCAGGGAGAGACAGAAAGAGTTCAAAAAAGTTAGGGAGAGACAGAGAGAGTCCAGAAAAATTAGGGAGAGCCAGAGGGAGACACAGAGAGTCTAAAAAAATTAGGAAGAGCCAGGGAGAGACTGAGAGAGTCCAAAAAAATTAGGGAGAGCCAGGGAGAGACACAGAGAGTCTAGAAAAATTAGGAAGAGCCAGGGAGAGACTGAGAGAGTCCAAAAAAATTAGGGAGAGCCAGGAAGAGACAGAGACAGTTCAAAAAAGTTAGGGAGAGCTACGGAGAGGCTAACACTGTCTAGAAAAATTAGGGAGAGCTAGGGAGAGGCTAACACTGTCTAGAAAAATTAGGGAGAGCCAGAGAGAGACTGAGACAGTCCACACAAATTAGGGAGGGTCAGGGAGAGACTGACACAGTCTACAAAAATTGGGGAGAGCCAGGGAGAGACTGAGACAGCTCAGAAAAGTTAGGGAGAGCCAGGGAGGGACAGAGACACACCACAAAAATTAGGGAGAGCCAGGGAGAGACTGAGAGAGTCCAAAAAAATTAGGGAGAGGCAGGAAGAGACAGAGACAGTTCAAAAAAGTTAGGGAGAGCTAGGGAGAGGCTGAGAGAATCCGGAAAAATTGCAGAGTGCTAGGGAGAGCCAGAGAAAGTCTAGAAAAATTAGGAAGTCCCAACTCAATTCAAGTACTCAAATTATACAACACAGAAACTATTTACTGGCCTTGAATATCCGATATCACTCGTCTCTGTTATATCATCATTTCATTCGCTGTCACGGTTGCATACATACATTTTCCAGCAGAAAATTAATTTAATAGATTAAGCCGTCCCCTACAATTTCCCTCGCGTTCGAATATTCCGATACGCCATGCGGAACAATTACATATTTAAACGGCTGCATTCTATCAAACGCTCAAGAGCCCTCCACGTGGAAAATACGTCCTCGACGTTCCCCAAATATTGATGCACCGTTAAACGCTTCCCAATGGAAGGAACGGAGAAAAAGCACAATTTTCCGATGCGTTGCCTCGCATTTCTCCCGGCTTTTTTTCCCGTTCGCCCCGCTGTCCTATTTTCCCCGGGCTGGGATAAATCGGCCGGAATATCCGTGAAATCCGTGTCGATCGTTCGATTCTAAAGAGATTCATCCTTACGGAATATCGGGTCCCGGGAACCCGATTCTACGTACCACAGCCGCCTTTCACCCATTGTGCTCGCGTACGAGTCAGTGAAATTCAAAATTCGCGCCCTTTCTGAAGCGAATATCCATTCAACCAGTCCGACGATTCTTCCGTGTTATTCTTTTGGATTTATGCCTGTGAAAAATCAGGCTTAAATGTATCGATTGAATGAATAAAACGTAAAGTATTATGCTCTTTGTAATTCATTTTAAAAACCTATTTTAATATCCATAAACCTAGACCTCTTCATCTACATTTTTTTCTCTCGGTACTCCGTGCATTGATAAATAAAACTGCTGTATTTTCGTCAAGTTTTTGACACATTCTGAAAGTTATTTTTAATTTCGCTGAGACCTGGAATTTCGATGAAAGAAACTTCGATATTTAATTAAAAATTTTAGAATACAAGGATACATTATAGTCACACTATTATGCATGACTAAATGCATACTCGTATCAGCTACAACATGCAGTAGGAAAACATGTGTGGCCCTAAAAGAAAATTAAAGAAAATAATTATACAGCCATCCTATGAAATCATTTAAATTGTCCATGACAAATTTCTCTCACAGTCCCTAATGATTAATTATCGAATAAAATATTCAAAACAATTTTTCGTCGCCTCCATGAAGCAGCAGCGAACGTTTCAATCATTCTGATGATTCACGAATTCACGCCGGCTTCTCGAACAGGGCAGAAAGCTTCAGGAAGCCGCGTTTTTCCCTCTAAACGCGGGAAATCGGTTCAACGACACTTCTCGGGACGTTGTTGATCGATGGTCCAATTTCTATTCAATTAAATCTGCCGCGGTACAAACTACCATTGTTCCAAGTAGCCCGGGCTGGCTCGAAAGTCTCGCGAGTCAGCAAACTTCCCGAGGGGGTGGCGCTTTCGAATCCGGGGGGTGAAAAAAGAGGACGTCGCGGCGTTCCGGCGTCGGTGGAAGGCGTCCAAGTTTCACGGAGAACCGGTCCGACGACGACGAACCGAGAAACATCGCGATAAACCTTCTGCGAGCTCGGGGTCGCGATGTAATCTCGATCCACGGCGATCTCGTCTTCGATTCTTTGCAAATTTCCGCTGGAGCTTCCAACTCGACGTCGAGTGATTCCCCAGGGAATTCTTCGGGAGCTTTAACTTGCAGAAGTTTCTTATTATTATTTGTATATGTGCTCTGGAGCTTGCAGCGACATGCACCAATTTTTTGACAGTTCTAACAGACTGAGAATGTTTGTGAGAATGTACAGGAGGTTCAGAAACGTTGAGGGCAAACTTCAAGGGTAGGTACTACCTCTTCATCAAAAGAAACAGATCAGTCTTAATGAACTTGGGTCCGGAAATCTTTAGACTAGATAGCGAATCTGTATGCAATTTAACACACTCAAATACATGAAAGATTGACATTCGATACACTACGTGAAATAAAAAATACATTTGGAATATTTAAGGCAGTTTGTACAGCTTCGTTGAAGTTCCATTCCATCAAGTGCATTACAACAAATAATACTGAAGCCTAAAAGTGTATATTTGCATAAATATCTGCAATGTACCAATGATACTTGGACCCATGCTCATTAAAAGTTCTTTCTTTTCTTTTGATGGGTAGCACACACCCCTGAAGTTTCGCCCCAACTTTATTGAGCACCCTGTAGAAGCTGGAGCAGGGGAACCATTTTAGGGTGACTTATGGGACGACCTGATAGTTCTTGTTCGTTTTAAGAGACAAATTAAAAAAAGCGTTACTGCCGTTGCTTCTCTTCGACGATCCTACCTCGCTGTTGTTCTTGTTCCACCCTCTCTGTTGTTCTTGTGCCTGAGAGCTTTTTATTTTTCGTCGATCGACGCGTTAATCCGTTAGCCGAGAGATTGGTTTCAAAGGGAGATCGTGTTTCACGGCTAACGAATAATTGGAATATCGCGTAACGAGAGCGATTCGCCCGAGGGCCGTTCCGCGAAAATTGGATAAGCTCGGTCACAAAGCTCCCGCCAAGTGTCGTTTCGAACGCAACCCCGATGGAACGCGTTGCAAACGGTACAACGACCGCGTCGAGAGTCCATCGGAGTCTGTTGTAAATAAATAACGATGGCTGAGAGCGTGGCACGTGGCAGAGGTACTATAAAAATTGTAATAAAAATTATATTCGTCAATAGTAATGAATTAAGCAATAATAGTTATGTTTCTGTTAAACAGCTGGAGCTTTCATATAAATGGTACCATCCGTGGGAGGATTATTCTGAAGGGTTGTAAATAAATAATAATAACTGCGTGAAATATGTGGTCTTGGAGGCGTGATAAGTATAAGGATAACAATTATAATTGTTAAAGTGTAATAATAATAATTATAATTGTGTTTCCATGAAATGCGTGGAGCTTTCATGCAAATGGTACCATTGGAGTGGAATGATTAAGGTGATGGTTTTCAAATAAATAAGTATAATTGAGAGTGAGATGAGTGGTTGTAGAAACATGAAGAATGTAACAATAATAATTATAATCATTATTATTCCTTAGGTTTCAGTGAAATGCGTGGAGCTTTCATATAAATGGTACCATCCGTGGGAGGATTATTCTGAAGGCTTGTAAATAAATAATAACAACTGCATGAAATATGTGGTCTTGGAGGCATGATAAGTATAAGGATAACAATTATAATTGTTAAAGTGTAATAATAATAATTATAATTGCGTTTTCATGAAGTGCTTGGAGCTTTCATGCAAATGGTACCATTGGAGTGGAATGATTAAGGTGATGGTTTTCAAATAAATAAGTATAATTGAGAGTGAGATGAGTGGTTGTAGAAACATGAAGAATGTAACAATAATAATTCTAATCATTATTATTCCTTAGGTTTCAGTGAAATGCGTGGAGCTTTCATATAAATGGTACCACCCCTATAGCTACTATTCTGATAGGTTGTAAGAGAATAATAATAATTGAGAGCGAAGTATCTAGCCACAGAAACACGAAAAATTTAATAATAATTTAGTAGCTCGACAGTTGTTTGCCTGACGAAAAGTCCAATGATACTGATCGGTAGAAATCATCCTAATTCAATAGAAAGTTGAAGATGGAATCTAATAATTGTTCAAGCAATCCAACGGGGACAGTAAAATTAATATTCAGTGTCTTGATAATTAAAAACAACTGCAGTCGTTAATTTCTTTACATTTTGTCGAGTCATACTTAAAAACGATATTACTTATGGGATGACCCGAGCGTTTCCAGCTCTCGCGTATTCCAACGAAATTCAACGATCGATCAGACAGCCCTGAAGAGCGACCATCCACCGTGTCTGCGCTTAATCAGGGGAAAAGCAGCCGCGGTTCTTCGTTAGAAATAATTTATTCGACGAAACACGATCGCGAAACACGCCCCTCGTTCGACCCATTAACCAGCACCCCTTCGAGCCGTCCCTTTCAACCCCTCGCAGCTTCTTCCTTTCGCTTGTTTCGTCGTCGCAGACTCTAGACCGTCGACGACGACATCTTGGCATTTTATTATCCCTCCATCTTGCTCGGAAGGGGAGGAAATGAAACGATTATCCTGTCGCCTGGATCTCGAGCACCCTTCCTTCCACTCTTTTTCTGTTTGGGTGATTCAATTTCGCGACAGATCGTAGGCAAATTCTCACCTGCTGACTCTTTCTCTCTGGACCCGACGAAACGCACTTGGAATCTTATTGTCAGTGAGAAATGTGAAACTATTGTTGAAACGTTATGTACAGTACCTTTCAAAAGTTTGGAATCGCTTGCTGATTTCTGCTGAAATCGACTGCCCTCGGTAGAAATTTTCTACTGACTCATCCTTAATATACCAGATATTAACGAGCATATATTTTAATTTAATAGACTTTATTTTATTGGCATTTATTTTTTCTTAACACGTCGACTGCCACACTCTATTGGTTGAAAATGGCCATCTTCCCAGATTTCTATACAAAGAAAATATAATCTCAAGTTAAAATCCTTTTAATAAAAAATATTAGGAATATTCATAATTCTTTTATTGTTATTATTAAACATTAGGGAATAAATTTATGAATACTAGAAGTGATGAAATAAATAATAACTGAATTTAAGTGTCACCCATATATGTGTGACATGGCGGTCAAAGTGTTAAACGGATCATGTTTCTCTTAATTCACATAATCATTCCAATCTTTTGATCCTTGGCTGGAACTGTGTCACTCTAGATTTGATAGAAATTGTTTAAAATCTTCATAAAGTGCGTTGAATTATGCTTGAAAGCGCAAGGTCACTGAACAAGTCTCCTCCGTTTGAATTTTAAGGGGGTAAAAATAGTTTCTTGTTGATAGTATGAATTGAACTCGAACGGCGGTCGCTTAAATTTTGAAACGCTGGCCACCGGCGAGCGAAACACCGTGCACGCGAACCGGAAGTTATCGCGAATAAGTTCAAATTCGGCGGAGAGAGGAGGCGGGAAAATTTCGAGCTTCTATTTGCACGCTCGAAACCGCCAGCGAGCGAACTTTCAGGCTGGAAAAGCAATTTCCCGTCGCTTTCGCGTCTTTGTTTGCACGTTGCATCTCTCCGCGGCACGCGTCATCCTGCCTGTCGTCATTTTTCCCTGGAAATAGGACGATCGAGATCGAAAAATCGAAGCAGCAACTGCTTTCGAAGCTGAAGACTGATTTTGAGAACCTGACACCATTTTTACACGTTTGAATAAGTTACAGATGCCTAGAAGCTCGCAGAGATTTGCTGTTTGTGAAGGAAGATTAGAGAAAAATCTGGATTCTGTATTTCTCAGTTCAAGGTCACTTCAAGGTCTCATTATATTTTGGTGTTCCATGAAACTCGAGTTGCAGCTGAGCATGACACTATCAAGTCGATAATATAATCTGTAATTTAAAAAGAACGATGGTTATCTCAAAACAACCTTGATGGTGACCTTCAGGAAGTATTGAATAGCATAATTTGTCTGTTTTAATTCAAATTTTTACAAAACGATGTTCCATTTCGTGTAACTAATAAAGTTTTCATCATTTTGGAGCATTGATAAATTTGTTTTTCGATGGAACAGAAGAAAAACGGTGTGGTTGTAATTGCACACCGTTTATGCACAAAGGATAATCGTTATCCCGACGACAGTCCTCGATGGGAAAGCGAAAACACGTGACCGGATGAGAGAGCAGGAAATTGTGGGACCAGTATTAAACGCTCGCGGCGATCATGCTGTCTGAACAGTTGCGCAACGTGGTGACGCCTGGTTCAGTGTCACAAATCTCACGCAAAGTGTCGAATAGATCTGTCGAGAGCTTAAACGCAATGTGGCGAATATATTCGTCGAGAGTTTGAATACAATACAGCGAATACATTTGTTGAGAGCTTAACTAGAACAAGGCCAATACATTTGTTGAGAGCCTGAATGAAACATGGCGAATATATTCGTCGAGAGCTTAAATACCATATGACGAATATATTCGTAGAGAGTTTAAATAAAACATGACGAATATATTCGTAGAGAGCTTAAATACCATATGACGAATATATTCGTCGAGAGTTTAAATACAATACGGCGAATACACTTGTTGAGAGCTTGAATGAAACATGGCGAATATATTCGTCGAGAGCTTAAATACCATATGACGAATATATTCGTAGAGAGTTTAAATAAAACATGACGAATATATTCGTCGAGAGCTTAATTACAATATGACGAATATATTCGTCGAGAGTTTAAATACAATACGGCGCATACACTTGTTGAGAGCTTGAATGAAACATGGCGAATATATTCGTCGAGAGCTTAAATACCATATGACGAATATATTCGTCGAGAGCTTAAATACAATATGGCATACTCATTATAAATTAATGAGTTAGAAAAGAAATGATTCAGAATACTCATTAGTAAAATAAAAAATAGAAAAACGCCTTAATACAAATAACCTAATCG
This sequence comes from Macropis europaea, assembly GCA_916610135.2. Taxonomy (NCBI): domain Eukaryota; kingdom Metazoa; phylum Arthropoda; class Insecta; order Hymenoptera; family Melittidae; genus Macropis; species Macropis europaea. The sequence goes on from OU744353.1 coordinate 2,666,786, forward strand.
AACAAACTCCTATGAACCCCTGACGCCATGCTCGACATTTCCAGACCAACAAAATGTTGTCAGACAATTTGAAAATCCCTGAGAATTCCAAAAAAAAACACTAATCAACACAGAAAACACAATAATACAATTTAATTCATGATCTGAATGGTTGAAGTTTTCTCAAACGATTCAGTTTGCCAGAGGGACCAAAATGGAGGACTTCCGGTATCGCCGGGAGTCGCGAGAGCCATCCCGAATCGTTTTCTGTAATCGTCACGAGTTTGTTTACCAGCGAATATTTTCGTCGGGAAGTTTTATCTTCGCGTTCGATTCTCGGCCTGCCAAAACTCCTCTGCCTCGACATGGCAACTGCAGTTAACGTTTCGTCGAGAAGTATTCGCCTCTGACCGGAAGTTCCGGCTGTCCCGTCCCATTGGGAACTTTCGAGCGTGTCCCCTTGGAAACGGGGAACATCGATAGGACAACTCGATCCCGTGCTCCGGTCGACGGGAACTTTAATTGGACAAAGGGAAAGTTGAACGTCGAGAAGCTACCCTCCCGGAATCGTCAATATTGTGACTGAAACGCGTCGATAAAGCAGGAAACTTTCCTGTGTACAGTACATTCGTCCTAACTCTTTTTCTTTCGTCGCTTTACAGCTCCGTTAATAGCCATTTGTCGACCCGTGTTTATCGGACATATTTCACTCAGTTCGATGAGATCTATCAGCTCCGTGAATCTCGAATAATTTCCTTGGATCATCGACAAGTTCATTGCCACAGTGAAAACAGCCATACCTAGTCAGACGCCATACAATTTACTCCTTTTGATATAAATCATAAAGAAACAAAGATTGGTGTATTCAATTGTGTTCTTCTGACTCTATATTATTGTTGGAATATGATATTTCTTTAACATTGTGTAATGATGAATAATTAGTTAATTAAATAAAATTTCAGGGGTTGGCCACTGGTGATCCAATTTTCAGGATTTGCAGAGTAATCAGTAGTCATTAATAAACATAGGTTCAAAACTAAATGTTCTACATTAGTTCAACTAAGTTTCTTGAATTTTCCTCAACATCCAATTGTTTGCAACTGTTATCAACGTGCTTCAGTCACATCACAAGTGTCATTAGACATTTCTACTCAATTTGATTAGCAATAACAGTTTCATAAGTCCCAAATACTTCACAAACAATAACTGAAACGCTTCTGACAAACAATAAACCATTAAATTCGAAAATGATTAAAAACTCTTAGAACCTTTAATCAATTCGTTGTTGGGTGCCACGGTTAAACGCAGTGAATGGCGACCGATCGATTCTCGCAACAGAGGCCCACGAAATTCGACGACCACGAAGAATAATTACGGTTTGCCAATTAAATTAATTGGCACGCCGAAGGGGTTGGATTGGCCCGTTGCTGAAATAAAGCGGTCGACGACAAGGGTGGACTCGGACCCGGTCCGCCGCAAATATAAATCCCTCGGTGTTCAAAGCCACGCCTCGATGGCCCATCAATCCGGCCACGTGGTCAAATTCAAAAAAATCTTCGAACCTTCTAATCTGCATTCAATCTACCCACAACCCTTCTACACCCTCCACTAATCTTCTCAAGTTACCCTTTGAAGACGATGGACGCATAAATGCGTTTCAAAAATCAGTCACAGTGTGCTACGGGCCACCGTACTGGTCCAGGCACAGCTGTTTCTTGTACGCTATGAAGCTATGTTTTTGGATCAATTGCAGCATCATTTTATTTGATTAAAATGTATATGTATCGTCACATTCTTTGCAATTTTAGAACACTAAACGATTCAACCATCAACATCGTATATATTTTTATAATAAAATGTTCAGTTCAACTCGGTTTCTACCGCAGAAAATTTCAGCACAAGGTGTAGTCCTTCTTCAGGGCTCAACGGGTTAAAAGATATCAGAGGATTTTCAGTATATCTCCAGAAAATCCCTTCGCACCGCAGTCACATTTCTCCACACAGTTTCGCAATGAAGACACTGAAATTTTTTATAATTTATGATAGCCATTCGAACGTTTAGTTAATTAAATTTGTAAGCTCAAAGGGGTTACATGAATATTCCCCGCGATAAATCAGACCCGCATGAAATGAAACGTTAGTGATCCTCGTCGAAACTTCGGAGCATGAATTAAAAGTTTCTAATGAAAAAAATGATCCGATCTTTTTCTTCTTTCGCGGCTGGAGTCGTCGAGATGAAGGTTCCCGTTCATGCGACGTCGATTACAGCTAATCTATGGAGGATCAGTCGTCAGGGGTCTGAATTTTTTTCGTCAGCTCGATTTTCATTTGGACCCTCCGCGACGGATCCCCGGTTTATTGGAGTTCCAGTAATTAAAAGTTCAAGACGTCGGTCGGGGGGCTCGTTCGAGGATTCTCCCCGACGGGGAGAGCTTGTCGAAATTCGGGAAATCGGCGGGAAACCCGGCCGGTTCCGGTTACGCGGTTTCCGCACGCATGCAAATCGTTTCATCTGCTCCGCTGTTTTGAATAATCGAATATTCATCGGTGACTTCGCGAAACTTTTGATCGGCCGAGATATGGCTAGCCCCGCTGTCTGGTGAATTATTTTCTCTTCTCCGACGCATGAATTTTTAGGCCAATGCGGATGATTTGTAGTCTGATCGAGCTGAACGAGATCTTCGACCGCTATTCCGTGTTTTATCCATGTACTTATTCACAGAAGATTGCTCTTTCGATGATTGAGTCATTGCTATTTGTTTGTCGATGTAGAAAATGTTATTGTTAACAGTTGAATGATAGGGAAGTTTAAAAGTTTCTGTTGGACCACCCTGTACAACGTAATTGTAGACATGTTTGAACAGTAATGAAGTTTAAGGCGTTTAGGTTGGACCACTCTGTGCAATCTAAAATTTACTCAACTTCAACTCCAATAGAATATTAATAAATTTTCAGCATTTCAGTTGGACCATCCTGTAGAACCTAATCTCCAATCTAACTGAATAATAATGAGGTTTAAGCGTTTCTATTGGACCACCCTGTACAGTCTGATCTCAAATTGAAGTGAACTCCCAACAATTGATGCATTCAACGCCGCAGTAGAAAGTTCCATCCCTAATCAGACATAGTATAATATCATATCTGAAGCAGGATTCACAAAGGAAGTAGTATTTAGGTACTCCACCGCATAGTCTTCCTTTTTGAATTATTATTGCAGAATGTTCACGCTGCTTAAATTTATAACAAACATCAGTGAACCTGTTGCCCCCTTAATCCCAATTTATTTTCTTCTGAAAGAAAGTATTAACAAAGAAAATGGCACACTGATCATGGGATATAAATGAATAGTTAAATTTCAATTTATAAATAAATGTTGGGGTATGATGCTGCATATAAAAACATTAGTATGATGGTTAAACGACCAAGGTGTCTTTGAAGTGACCTTAGCAACTCCAGCTATAAAAGAATTATCTTTAGGGTGGCATGTCTGACACGAGACAGTCACTGGAAAACAGAAAGCTCATGGTTCGTTAAAATCGAAGGTCGATGACGAGACACGCCGTCAACCCGTCATCGGTCATTTTCGTCGAAGCGTCGGGGTGCGCCATGACGAACCAGCCACCCTTCGTCCATGAAAAATTCATCCCCTCGTTGTGAATACAAATCGAGCCATTAAGATTCAAAGTGCATAGGCCCGCCACTGTCACGCGACAAATCCTGGGGAGGCGAAGATTTTTTAACGCGAGAAGCCCCTGCTGCCTGATCTACCCTAACGTTACCCCTAATGCAAATAGAATAAAATAGAATACAGCGAATAAGAATCGTCACATGAAAATGATATGAGATTAGATCTCCATCCACACTGGACTGTTTATACAGGGTGCTTAAATAATTAAATCGAAATTCAGTCGGCTCGTGGTCGCATGATCTACCCTAACTGTCCTCCTTCATATTTTATCTTCATTTAAAGTCATTTACTCCATTCAAGAGACACGGAAACTGGGCATCTCAAGGTCACTCCTCTCTCCTGATTCTATCAAATTCTATTCACTTTACATACCACTGTACACTCTCCACTATTCTCCACTTTCATTCCAAATTTCAAAATGGTAGAAACTTCACCATGACGCTCCACACGTGTCCAAGTTTAATCAGAATAAGTACACGAGGAGCGGCCTCGAAGGTGTCTACTTACTTGAAATAAAAGAATACAATTTCAGGGTGAAATTGAATCAACCCCCGACCGTATACGCAGCGTACAAAAATTCTCCGCTAATTCCGAGGTCAGATTCATCGTGACGCAGTATTGTTATACATCATGCAAAAACAATTACGTCCTCCTCGGCCAGAGAGGAATACGAAATCGTCTCGCGTGACACGCCGGTAATTTAGGAGGCGAATTTTCGTTGGCCCGCGCCCACGGGGTTTAAATGGTAATGGCAAGGTAACGCAGGTGACTGTAATTGATTCATGCATTCGGAATTGCACTCGGATGCAGGAATTACGTCTATGGTGATCCTCGGTGTTACGCTGTTGCGCCTGCACCCGAAAGGCATCCCCTGGAACGCGATACGAGAGTCTACCTCTCAACCGGCTAATTCGATCGAATGGCCCCTGATAGATCAGGTCTTCGGCAATCAGCGGGGCTGAAAAACGAACACTGCGAGTGCTATTGTTCATCGTTAGACTGCCTCGAAAAATTTCCATTGAGCGTTCAAAAGAATGGAACTAAAGAAAATCGTCTTTACCAATTAATTCTTGCAAATACAGTGGGTGATCCAATTATTAGAACACCCTTGACGGTATTGATAGAAAATAATGTCCGTGTGACAGATAGCGTCGCCTACGGTTCTGCCAAGTGTGTATCTGCAATTGACAAACACCAAGATGTTATAAAAAATAATAAGAATTCAGTGAAACTGGGCTTTCATTTAAAAATGAATTATGTTAATGTAAAATCGTCAATTTATGCAGGTAGCTTTAGACTGCAGATGTTTATGCGAATACTCATTTTCATTCTTTGATAGTCTTCTGTTTTGGAGTAGGCGAAGATGCAGGGTTTCGGAAGCTACTTTTTTATATGTAATAAAGAAATAATATTTGAAAAATCATCCATCATGTGCTACACTTCACTATATTGGTCCAGGTGCTGTTATTAATTACTTGCTATGAACCTATATATTTGAACGACTTATTGAATCCCCATGTCCTGTCCAACCCTCTGCATTTAATTAAATAATTGAAGGGTGGCCAATCGGAGCCAGAAAATACTCCAGCATCTTCAATTATACTTCAACAGATTCGAATTCTTTTTCACATAACATTCAGCATACTACACGATCACTGTGGGTGTTATCTATAATTATACCATCGAAGAAGTGCATCTAATTAAATCCTGAAGCTACGAAGCTCCTTTGTCATTGTAAATTTCGACAAGGGTCCTTGTTACCAACCCTGAATTCCCGATTGCACCCCCTGAAACAATCGAACAACCACGAAACGTTCACTCGAACGCGGCTCTGCCATCGCAGAAAATTCCAGGCATTCTACGCCTTGTACATTTTTTGCGAGGATCTCGAGTCTGAATGGACGAAGCACGAACAGCGGGGACACCCGGTGCAGCAGCCATTAGACGTTCTCGTGAAACAATAAAACGTTCCTCGATCGACGCCATCATCGAGACGATCATCCATTTTCCTTCTCGACGTCGTTCGGGGGATAAAAAAAAGGGAAGAAAGAAAGGAAGAACGAACGGGAAATATGAAAACGAGGGAAAAAGCACGGGAAAGCGATTATCCCGGCGATTCCCGATTCTTTGTCCCCCGGTGAACGGGGCGCGTTTTCACCCGACGAGCCATTAATTAGGCTCGCTGTCGCATCGTCCTCCACCTCGTCGCTATTAATTAGCACACGGCTCGCACACGTAATGTGCCCTCGCTTCGAACTACAATCGCGTTAGCAGACGACTTAATCCAGTCGCCATCTACGATCGACAAAGACCGCCGCTCCACCGGGGGATGCTCCAAAGTTCATGGGACCACGTGAACGAGGCACTCGTCTCGCGACGGTTGAGCAGACTGTAATTAATGGGGAACTAATTCATCGAAACTGCGAGCAGACCTTGTAAGGGCTGCTGGAGCACCACGGCCTGGATCCGCTCCAGTTTGAATAATTTTTGGGTGGAGGGCACAGAGGAGCGATGTGGGATGTTCGGAGAAAATCCGAGGGTTGAAATCATTTTCCTGTGGCTGATCCCGCTGATGTTCCTCTGAAGCTCTTCGTCTACGTTTCATTATGATGTTTTAGAAGAGGATCGCTATTTTGGGTAATTTAGAACAGTGTAGCAGCGTTGGAGTATAGGAGACAGAGGGGTGAAAGGGAGCTTTGTTAGAGTACTGTGTTAGGGGAATTTTATTCTAATACTTTACAAGGGAGTCTCTATTTTTGGGTAATTTAGAGCAATAGTATGATTGTGTTGGAGTATAGGGGACAGAGGTGACAGGAGAATGTTGGAAAAAAGTTAAGGGTTGTAGCTGAAGTCATTTTTATCTGACAGATCTATTCAGTAGTCACCACCATCCCTCTGTGTAAATCAGGTTTCTAGTCTAGATAACTAATAATAAATTTCTAGGTACAGAGAGCAGAGTGGTAAGAGGGTAACTCTGAAAAAAATAAGGGTTGCAGTTCAAATAATTTCTATGTATAAGATCCACTCAATCTTCACCTTCATCCCTCCATCTAGATTTCTTCACAATATTTTATAACCGATTTCCTATTTCTGCAATAATTTACACAACCACAGTTTTCAAGAACCAAGGAGAATAACAAACATTTAACATTCTTAGCAACTAATTTCGCCACGATATTAGTCTGATGATTTAAGGGTAACTTCACCTGAAGTTATCTAACGAAGTCAACGGAACGGTCGAATGATTTTTCAACTTCCCGCCGGCTGATAATTACTTTAATTAACGGTCCAAGTTTGGGGGGTGAAAAAAGGCCAATGCGTATAGGACGGGCTCGGTAATATTTATCGAGGAAAGTTTAACGGTGAAAAAGGGGCGGGTACAGAGGAAAAAGAGGACGCTTGACGTTGGAACGAGAAGCAGGGATATTGAAACGAGTTTCAGGATCATAAATCCCGCTGTCTGACCAACGACGCGGTTATTCCACTTAGGATGAACTAAAGATTTCCTAGACGCACGATCTTGGAAAGTTTCAGCCCATTTTTCAAGCTGCACCGTCGTGGAATTCTATCGAATTAGTGTTTTACGATTACGAATCGCTTTCAGGGATTATTTACTGGGAATGTTTAAATCGTTAGGAATTTCTACCATTCAGAAATTTGTCATCCTATGTCAGTTACGAATTAAAAATATAATTAGTGTCACTGTGTACTTAATTCTCCACTATTCTGTATTTTAAGATTATTTGTAAAATAAATTCTTCATTTTTATGTAAAATATAGTTGCAGTATCAATGATACTGTTACGAATTATAGCTCAGATAATCGAGATCTTGCTCTATTGGAATCAGAGGACTCTATTAGAATCAGAGGTCTCTATTAAAATTAGAGTACTCTATTAGAATTAGAGGACTCTATTACAATCAGAGGACTCTATTAGAATCAGAGGACTCTATTAGAATTAGAGGACTCCATTACAATCAGAGGACTCTATTAGCAATTGAGGTCACATCGATGATCCAGACTTAGTGGCGAAGATCTCAGAATTGAAACGCAAGCCTATGCACACCAGATACGGTGAACGTTCGTGGTTTGAGGATGTTTGAACGCATTCTGACGTTCTCCACCGAACTGCGTCGAAGAAGGTCGAACCGACGGAATCGAATGGTTTCGGTTAGTCCACCGGTAACGCCAGCTCGGCGAAGCAGTTTCGGATGTTTGTGGCCAGACATGCTGATGCGGTCTGTTCGGTTCTGTGTTCCACGCTCGACACGAAAATTGTTCCATCTGCTCAGGACTGCTCATGATCACCGGCGTAATTAACCTAAAATCGAAGTGTGCCCAAGATTTTGCGCGAAAACGTTTCAAATATTCGCAGAAGGGATCCAGGATAATATGGTTGGGTCAGGACATCTCATAAATGATGTCTTTCTTTCTGCAAATAAATGAAGAATTGCAGTTAATTTTAATCAGATATTGAAAATTAGTTATAGTGCCCTTTGGTCCCATATTTATGCTGCTCTATGATTCCAGCTCCAATAAGTTTCTATCGTTTTCAGATTGACTTCAACATTCAATCTTTCGACAATTATAAAATTGTTGAGTCCATAGTCTTCCACTAAAATTCCGTCTGATTTATAAAACAGTTCGCCACCGATCTCCACGAAGATAACTGATTATTCGTCCAGAAACAGAAAAGCTGCACGGAAAATCCTTATTAAACGAAACTGAATAATGCACGATACCACGGAGATCCCGCTTCGCAGCGTTTCGAGTCGCTCCTTACGCCGCTGTGACTATAGCCGGGCGACCGCATCGCCCGTGGAGTTCTCCCGCCGTTCAGCCACCGAATTTCGCCCCGTTTAGAAGTCGCCGTGCGCTGATCGAATTTCGTTTCGGTTAAACACGGGCCGACTGAGCCGATTTCGAAGTTTCGACCCGGGAAACCCGTCGGTCCAATTAACGGGAAGACAGGCACGAGCGGGACTACTCTTTCATCGAAAACGGTCCCGGAGCGGATCGATGAGAAAACGTAGACGCGCTGGCATTGTTCCCGTTAATGGCCGGCTAATGCGACGAACAATACCGAGCCGCGACCAGCGAACTTACGATTAATTCGCGAAACGACACGAAAACCGCGAACACGCTGCCGCGAATTTCCAGCGCCGCGGGAAACTACGGCGGGAAAGCCATTGTTGCGAACGGTATGCTCGAATGGAATTGGTTCAGCCGCGTCTGTTGCCTGGTAACCCGGCTACTTGTTACGTGAAATTACTTTGTCGAACTTCCGCGCATTCAGGGGCCACCCTCGATGGGCGAGTGAATCGATTCTTCAGCCGTTGATTGCTCGAAGAATTTAGTTAATGACTTTAGTCAAATTTAGGACGAAATTTAACGAAAAAAGCTTAGTCAGAAGATCGAATTAGAATGTATGACACTACACCTACGCTTTAGCATTGTTTCTACACCTCTGTCTATTCGCTTAGAATTTTCTTTCAGAGACAACTGCAGGTCAAGAAGATGATGCTATAGTCTACACTCCTTAACATGTTGACTGCCACAGTGGAAACAGTCATTGCTGGTCAGACACGAAATAAATTTCTTTTTTCTGTATAAATCGTAAGGGAAACAAATGTTTAAATATTCCGTACTGTGCATGCATGCCTATTTTAGTGTCACGATGTTAAGTTTGCTCAGAACATTGAAAAAATCAATAGTTGTTTAATTAAATAAAATTTGAGGTTCCGGTCGCCGGTGACCACCTTGGCAGCCAACGTGTTAACACGTTGACTACCACAGTGGAAACATCCATACCTGGCCAGACACACTATAATATGTCAATAAAATGTCAAAATTCTCGTTAGCTAATTAATTCTCAATAACCAATCAATTAATTCTTAGATTCGAGGATAACTTCAACCATGGACGGCGCTTTATTTTTATCACTTATCTCTGTCACACATGTGTGTCGTCGAGCTCTCAAAACCGAATCGACGCGTCACATATATGTGACACTGGTAGCGAACGTGTTAATATGCACAACTGAATAGGAACAAATTTTCTCAAATGTAGTGCACCGTATTTTATGTTGTTTAAGAGTGTTTAAAATTAGGTGAAGTTCTGCCTACATCGGTAGAACGTATAGATAAAATTGATAAAAATGTTTCTAATTGTTTCAGGGGAAAATTGTCGGAATTCTTCTAGGCTGCCAGGTGTGTGTAGGTTAAGGAGAGTTTCGTCGGAGTGAAAATCGGTATAAACGGCTGGCAACGATATATTCCGACGGCTGTCAGCCGCACACGTGGCGCAGTTGCGTCACATTATTGCCAACGAGCAGCCATAATGCGGCTCGCATGAATATTCCACGAGCTATGTCTTCCCTCTGACACCCGATGATAGACATCGACGCGTACACGGGACCGTCTCGCAATTTATCCTCGATCCATCCTCCCTCCAAGAAAGAATCTTCCACACGCGTCACTATATTATACTTATTATTATTATTCATAAGCCACTATCACTGCGCCCGTTTAATTCGTGGTGCAACACAGTCGATATACGAAGTGTATCAGAAAACTTGCACAGGCATTTGAAGATGCCAGGTGATCTGATAAATAATGTCGTTTGAATTGTTAAAACAACCAAGAATAGATTTACTCTGGAACTTCTATAACATTAGCAAAATTTTTCAGACACCCTGTATACAGAAAATCGATTTCTGATTGTGCTCCACGACTTCTGTAAGGCTATCAAAATTTCTTGATCCACCTGTATACAGAAAATCGACTTCAATCAATTTGTTTTCCCACTCCACGACTGCTATAAAGCCACCAGAATTTCTTGAGCACCCTGTACGCAGAAAATCGATTTCATTTTCTGCTATACAACTTCTATAACGCTGCCAGAATTTCTCAAACACCCTGTGTACAGAAAAACGACTTCAGTCAATTTCTGTTTCTGCTCCGCGATTTTCACAGGGCCACCGGAATTTCTCAAACACCCTGTGTACAGAAAAACGACTTCAGCCAATTTCTGTTTCTGCTCCACGACTTTCACAGGGCCACCAGAATTTCTCAAACACCCTGTGCACAGAAAAACGACTTCAGTCAATTTCTGTTTCTGCTCCACGACTTTCACAGGGCCACCAGAATTTCTCAAACACCCTGTGCACAGAAAAACGACTTCAGTCAATTTCTGTTTCTGCTCCACGACTTTCACAGGGCCACCAGAATTTCTCAAACACCCTGTGCACAGAAAAACGACTTCAGTCAATTTCTGTTTCTGCTCCGCGACTTTCACAGGGCCACCAGAATTTCTCAAACACCCTGTGCACAGAAAAACGACTTCAGTCAATTTCTGTTTCTGCTCCGCGACTTTCACAGGGCCACCGGAATTTCTCAAACACCCTGTATACAGAAAATCAAGTAAATACAAGCAGGAAGTGAGGAAACGATATAAACACGGGGGGTGAGAAACAGGGACAGACGCAGCGTCCCAGGGAAGAAAGAAAGATTCCAAGGGTGAAGATACGAGGAAGATAGAGGGTCGAAGAGGAACGCGAGGGAGAGTAAAACCCTGAGAAGGGTGGATCAATAGCACCACCACGAAATCGTGACGGGATTCAGCGGAAGGGTTGTGTGTCTTTCGGCTAGCTGCACTTTGACAACGACATCCACCCTTAACCACCGCCGATATACATATATACGTACACCCATGTCCTTGTTTCACCACCGCGTTGTTCCCAGCAACCCCAGAATTAAATTACACGCGATACGACCCCGACTCTCTTTGTGAAACGGCCATGCTCCGTTACTTTTCGACGTAGCACCGGCCGGAGGGCTCGTTTCACCCCCGATTTTACACGTTTTTCGACCCACGCACCCTCACGACCTTCCTTCGTCCTTCGTTAGTAGGATTCCACCGGGAAGTGTCTTGACTTTTGCTGTATATAGCGGAGGAATTATTTTCTACGCAGAAAATTGGTGTTTGAGAGGTTTCTCACATTTTATAGTGCTTCTTTGTTAGGCTGTGTGTTTTAGTATTGTTCATATCTGTCGGTATAGACAGTTCTTGAGTCTTCTGGGATTTCTGTGCTTTCATTTGTTATACCCAGGTTGATTGACTTACACTACTGTAAGTATACAAACTAGATACAAAAAATGGAAGCACAGAAGAGTCTACACTCTTCTGGTTACTTGAGTCTGGTTACAGGACCAATCCACTGATATACTCACTAAAACTAATTTTTGTGAAGCAATTTGTCATTGATTCAGTGAGATGGATTCTTGGATATTCCTTGTAGAGTTGATATCATTGAATCACTGTTAAGAATCAAATTAAAATCAGTAAAAGATTTTGGGAACTTGGAGATAGATGGTCTGTCTGATAAATCCATAAAACATGGGGGTAATGATAATGGTCTAGTCACAATGTGTAGTATATCTGTATAGGTAGTAGTCTGCTGACTAGAAGCAGTAGTATGAGCAGTTGCCTGATGACTAGAGGCAGTAGTATGAGCAGCACTCTGATAACTAATAGTAATAGTATGAGGATCAATAATCCAAGTAAGTATACAGTAATAATAGCAGTGGTATGAACTATTAGAAATAATATGAGTGTAGTTTGATCATTACTGGTAACAGTATGAGTAGTAATATGAACAGTAGTCTAATAACTACTAGAAATAGTATGAGTAATAGTATGAGCAGTATTCTGATGGCTACCAGAAACAGTGTGAGTAGTCTTCCGATCACTAGCAGTGACGATATGAGCAATAGTATGAGCAGTAACCTTATCACTAGCCGTAACGATATGAGCAATAGTATGAGCAGCAGTCTGATCACTAGCAGTAATGATATGAGCAATAGTATGAGCAGTAGCCTTATCACTAGCCGTAACGATATGAGCAATAGTATGAGCAGTAGTCTGATCACTAGCAGTAATGATATGAGCAATAGTATGAGCAGTAGCCTTATCACTAGCCGTAACGATATGAGCAATAGTATGAGCAGTAGTCTGATCACGAGCAGTAATGATATGAGCAATAGTATGAGCAGTAACCTTATCACTCGCCGTAACTATATGAGCAATAGTATGAGCAGTAGTCTGATCACTAGCAGTAATGATATGAGCAATAGTATGAGCAGTAGTCTGATGGCTGAAACTAGTAGTTCGAGGTGTCTGACAACTAATGGCAGCAACACTAAACTCGACTCATATCTAACTCAATGCGTCATCGCCCTTTTAATTCACAGACTCCATATTTCTGTTTTCGCACGACAAACCGGTGCGCACTGTGAAACGGTTTCCTGGCAGCGATCGTTCGACCATAAATCACGATCCGTCGATGAAATATTGATTCATAAGCGTTTCAATCGCCGCGGGCTTCAACGAAAGGATCGGAGCGATCGAGGATTTAATTGAAAAAAAAAAAAAGAAAGAAAAACGCTCGATCGACGAGCGCCCTGTCCTTTCGTATTCGCCATTTACATATTTAAGGGCTGTCGATGGGACGGCCAATAAATTTCCGGCGTTTCATCGAAAAGAGATTTATTCGAGCGTGTAAATAACTATTACGTTTCCACGGCGAAATATATGAATCGAACGGAGAAACGCGTCCCAGGCCCAGTAATCGCTCGTTAATTGAACCGAAAAGCATCGTAACGGGATTTTCCAGGGGAAAATTCGGTCGCGCTTCGATTCTCGATTAACGAGCCATTTTACAACGATATCGAACCCCGAGCACGTCACACGCGACTAACCCGTTCCGTTTCTTTTTTTATTTTCGACCCTCATTGTTCGTTCGATTAAAATATATTTTTAAACGAGCGGCGAGAATTCCCGATATTGTAAAATGGGAAATTAGAACTATTAAAAATTGAGTATGCAATGAATGGACCGACAGTCAACTTCTAGGACACCCTGTATATTACATTAACTAATTAAATGCAACTCAATATTTTTCTATCGAAGGGGGGTTCCTTTTAAACCCATGCGAATATCCTCAAATAATTAATTACAAGTAAAAACAGCCCAGATAAAGTTAGAACCATTGCAAGGGGGGTGTAACCTACCATTAATATTTTTTTGAAGACACTAAAGTCACCTGTATTTTTTTAAACAATATTATATACACTTTAATGCATTAAGATTCCCTTTAAAAAATTTGCAGAGTACATGTACCAAGATCTATCCAGTCTCATCGCTTCAAAATTGGCTCACTATGATTCGGATAGATAAAATCGGGTGGGCAGTATTTTAATAAAAAAATATTAATTGAAAGTTGTTCATGAACAGTTAAAAAATAAATTAATAGAATATAGAACTCTCGACTTTAAAAATCAATTTTTCTATTGTATACTTAATTTTTAAGTCACAATAAAAAGAATTCACCCCTCAGAAAATGATTTTGTTTTTATGTGAAATGTTTCGAAGCTTCTCAATTTAGTTTGCCACCTAATATATATTTTAATTTCAGCGTCAGCCATTTTTCAGCGCTGAAACGGCTGTAACGTTCGATCGGGCGTGCGCAAAGGGTCGCGAAACGGATAAATAAACGAACAAATGGAGGGTAGGCGGGGTTGGTCACGACTCAAAGGACTTCCATGCATACCGAGGGATGCAAAAGGCTGTGAGAAGCAGCCCTCGCGTTTCGACGGTTGCTGCGCTCCTGGATAACGAACAGGCCCGAGACGTTGTTCTCAAAGCAGCGTGGAATTCCTTTGACCGTCGGCCACTCTATACTGCACCCCTCTCGACTGACCCATCTTCTTTCCTGCAGACCGGAAGCTTCGAATTTTTCGACCTCCTTCAGAACGGACGACCAAATAAACCTGGACGTCTGAATTTCGGAGAATAAATAGAGGACGGGGTTGAAAACAGTCGAAGTTCAGTGAAAATTGTTTAACCCTTTGGCTTATGATAACGAGTCACTCTCGTGTTGCAGATTATGGTCTGTGGGTTGTAAATGGGAGTTTCAGTTGAGTATGAATTGTTAAAAATTTTGCATTAAAGCACCTTGAATTTTTAGAGAATTATTTAGGGGGATATTTTACTGTAGGTCCCGTTTTATTAGGCCTTATTTGACATTTTTTTGCAATGAAACTGTAAAACTTCTTGCGTCGGCATTTTTTACATATGTTTATCCATATGTTAGTAACTTTCACAAATTTTTCTAAAGCGAAATAATCAAAATTGGCGGCAGTGCAAATCCTTAAACGCACTCGTTTAACAGGAAATTGCACCCTTGTACTTGGGTGATAAACTTCAATGCCAGATGATAAATAAAGCAAGGGGTTGATTGAATACTCTCACAGCCTGGCTGTCTTCAAGTATTCTGGAAGACTAGCTGTTGTATAATTCTTCTTGTATTTTATACAGGGTGGTTCATAAAAAAGAAAGAATTTAAACACAAACAGTGTTTATCTCATTAATATTTCCTCATTCATTTCAGTATATTTTTTTATTTCTGTTATCAGTCTCAACTATTCTGCTACTCCTTCTTCATGGTCCGTTATATTTATCTATTCCACGCAAACCAGCTGTAAACTCGGGTCCGTGGTGTCGTTACTCACCAAAGTAGCACACCGTGCTACCCCCTGCGGTCTTATTATTATCATTCCTCTGCAACCCTCCTGAAGTCCACCAGGCTCTCTCACAGGGGTGATTTATAAAAAGGTCAAAGAGCTTAGGAGTACATAGTACTTTCGAAGAAGAATAGAAAATATCTAACTAACACAGGTTCTAAAAAATTGATAGTTCCACATATCTACACACCCTGTGCGGAGAACGCCTAAGAGCGTTCAGAGGGTATACTCATTAAGCAAGTTCATCTTCCAACCGCACGTCAGGTACGATGATCACACAAACTGCACCGAGAAACTCTCCACCCTTAAAAATTCGAATTAATTTACGAACTGACTGTTTGTTGCTTCTTTTGGACCTCTTTTTTGAATCACCCCTTCTGCGCCACCTATGGAATAAATTGAAATTCCTATATTACAATGATAAGAATAATAATCTGGAAGAATTTTCGTGTGGAACTGTTATCGCGATCGGCCATTTTCGAGGAAGGTTGTTTCGAGCAAACGATTGCGGCGAAATGTATGGGGTGTCGTTGGTTCGATTAAGGAAATTGTTTCTCGTCACGAGATTCGCGAGAACTGGTCGCACGAAAGTTCCAGGAAACGCTGATCCAGCCCCGATGGCGTTGGCCGTGATCGCTCCTCTTAATAAGATGCCGTGCCAGGGGGTTGCAACCCCACGGAAAGCCTACTCGAGACTGCATGAAGCCATTAGCAGATTTATACGTGGTTATAGTCCTTCGTCGAGTGCTTCAAAGGAAATTTGCGCCTACGTAACAGTAAATAACACTCTGGGTATATTGAATTATTTATTTATAGAAAACGGAATATTGATTCTTGAGGAAATAGTTGATTCTCAATGCGAAAATATAAAAAGTCAAGGTGAAGATTCACGATGAGATATTTCATGAGACTTTCCTCTCATGAGAGAAACATCTCTACGTTTAGTTGTTGCTGAGATTTTTGTTTCATCAGAGGAAAATCTCATAAAATATATCGTCGTGGATCTGCACCCTTACACTGATCATTTCTGTCTACAACGGTGCTCCATTGTTCGGGTAACTTCTCTGTTTCTTCTTCAAAAAATACTTCCCTGTTTCAATTAAAAAATTCCTTCACAGTGGATTTTAAATGGTCACGCGTGTTCAGCGGTGAAAAAATGGTATAGTGATTGGAATAAATGGTAATCGGCCGGTACAGGGTGGCAGGAAACTATGGAAGCTGAATATTCGAACACTGAACCTTGAATTTTGAATATTTTATAATACCAATCACAATTGTGTCGCATTTTTTAAACTGGTGCAGCATTTAATACCGCAAATGAATTGTCTTTGCGTAAATTTTTCCACGCTTCCTAACACCCAGGGTACATAGATCTGCTCAGGCCACTGGACTCCTAATTACACCTCCAGAGGAATATCGTAAACTTCGTACACGTTCGCATGAACAGCAATCTATATTTATTTGACGTTGGAGACGAGTTGCTTACGTCACGCCCCGCTGTTCGAGAAATAATTCCCCAGAATAATGAAGCCATTGATGGTTCAATTTGAAGCGAAAGAATTCCGGAGGGAAAACGTTTCTCTAACGAACCGATTGAAGATGTATCGATTTTTATACGTGTGTTCGGTGACACCGGCGGATGAGCTCGCGAGCTCAAAGCTCACCTTTGATTTCACCTATGCCATTCGCCCCGATGTTCTCGCAAACGAGAGACATCCACACACACGGACGCGCATACACACCGAGAGTCGATGCAACGCGGCTAAACGCTCTTTGCTGCGCCGCGAATAAACGAAACTACAAAGGAACAACGAAACGAAAGCGTGTCGACGACGCTCGCGACCGATGACAACGGTGCTCTAACGATACCCAACATTTTTCGAGGACCGTTGCTTCTATCCGGCTCTCTGGTGTCCATACGCGCGTCGCCATTCTCCTTTCAATGAAAGTGCCCTTTTTAATCGAATCGAGCGACTGGTGGAGTTTTTACAAAATTTTGAACAGCAGCAACACTCTCAGAGCACGTCACCTACGTCTGGGTCACACGTGGATTCCATTGTTATTTATCTATGACGGATGCAAGCTGAAATTATTATCAGTAACACTGTATACTTGATTTTATACCGACACGTTTAACACTAACCGTACCAGGCCCGGTCAAATGACCTGTTTCAAAATTTAATTTAAAACTGTACATTCATTGTTATTTCTTTCGTTCATCTAACTTTATGTAAATTCTTATATTATCTGATTAATCAATTTCTCAATTTTTGTTTTTTTGTGTTACGTTTTTTTTACTGAGGAAGATTCATCGCCTGGCTTGTTTATGACCGGTTACGGTAAGAATAGGTATAAGTGAAGTGCCGGTACGGTTAGTGTTAAATAAAATTGAAATAGACATAATGTGTGTCATCTTATTGTTAATTGCGGTTCGAATAATGGGGGAGTTGCTGGATACTTAACACTTTGAGTATCACGTCACCCATGTTTAGGTAACACAAGGATTCAATCATCATTTATTTGATCATGTAAAATAGTAAAAATATACCTAATAAGCTCTGATGGAAGCAGTAAAAAAATTATGAAAGTTATTCATATTATTGATTAAAAAAGATAATGTTCATGGTTACATTTATTTTGTATGAAAATTTAGAAGGCTTGCCATTTTCGACTAACGCAGCATGGCACATCAAATGTTAATACAATACTGATAATTAAAAGAAGGTACTGTGCAAACCGATTACAAGTTCACTAAATAAAAAATGTATATGTATGGAGAGAAGATGAGCCAGCAGAAGATGACAGAAGAAATAACTTTTAACTTATTGATGTGAAGAGAAAATTGCCACATTGAATATAATATAATATTTAAATTGTGTCAGAAAAATTTATCTACACTCCATTTAGTATAACATTGAATCACAAATAACTTTAGATATGCCATCTAAAATTAACTGATGATTTATTAAAGGATTATTATTGCTTCTGCAGTATTTCTATGTTGATCCAACATATGAAGCAAAAATCAATAGCCCACAAAAACAACTAAATCCAAATTTATAGAAAGAAAAAATTCTATTATTCCTGGATAATCAGATCACATAAAACCACCCCCTGGAGGCCTGATAAACCAATGAAAATTCCCTTTCTACCCCGTCTAATTCTTACAAAAAAATCTCTCAACGTTCCAACTGGACCTGTGTCTCAGCTAATCCCAAGCAACTGCTATCAGCCACACCATAAAAAGGACAAGACAAAAGACAATAGCGATCTCGGTGGACAGAAATCAACCGATCGTCCTTACAAGTGTCCCTGGACGTAAAGAAAAAGGGACACGCTCAGCCGAGGGGAGTCGGGAAACGATCAAGCGAAAGCAACCCTCCCAAAGGGGTTGGCAGGGGTTCGAGGTGGCTGTAAATAAGGAAGCTGCTGCAGGAGCCCGTGGTCCGGTCGTCGAAGACAGGGGGTTGGCCGGGAAGACAGACCGTTCCATTGAAAGTACAACAAGAATACCGTGGAAACACTCCGGCTTCTGGCTGCAGGGAGTCGATGGAAGCTTCCAGCTTGCAGCTTTCCGCGTAAAAGCGTGTCGGCGGCGAAACGAAGACGAACAGAAGGACAAGGAGCGAGCCATTGCGAGGAGAAAAAAGTACACGCGGAGAAAGAACGGGCCGGAGAACTGCAGACGGAGACGCAGGGGGGTGGCGGAGGAAGAAATACAGAAGGGTGGAGAAACAGGGACACGAGGGCGAAGGGGTGGAAGAAAAAGGAGACAGGGGAATTGCGGAGGAGAAAGAATGGCAGAAGTTAGGGTACCGATTCGTCCGGGAAAAAGGGAGTTTCGGTCTCTTTAAATCGTCCCCGCGAATTCGAGCATTCGTTTCCATCCTTCCTGTTTGCTCGACCACGGCCGAACCGGTGAATACGGGCCGAGCAACTTTCAGCTGGTTTGAAAGAACCTCGGGTTTAATTTCTTCCCCCGCCTGGACCAGCTTTTCACCCTGTGACCCTTTGTCTAAGGCTCGGAGGACAGGTGAGACACGTTTCTTTAAGGGGTGTGCTTTCTCGGTCTGCTTCAAGGGTATGCTTCGGGATTTTTTTTTGAAAAAAATACACAATATATCTTTATGAAACTTTGGAGATTTGTTGGTATACGTCTGTACTGTATTCATGAATTTTTCTATGTTCGTATCATGTAAACTGTAGTAATTATTCATGGGGGAAGTAGACAGGTTGAAAAACTGGCTGGCATGGTAACTGCCGCTGAATAAATACTATAATTTAGATGATAACAGCGTACAAAAATTTATGAATGTAGCTCGAATATATGTGAACAGATTTGGAAAGTTTCATAAAGATATCTTGTTTAGTTTTTTCAAAAAAAATTTCGAAAGTATACCCAGAATACAGGCAGAGACACTTTGGTTGATTTCAGTACTATGGTCAGTATAATGATCAGCGTTTACTATACTGAGGGGGTTAAATGATTTTGAGTTTCCCATAGAAATCATCATCGGTGATCCTATGCAATAATTAGGAGCCACTGAGTGCTATAGAAATACTGTTTAGTAACTTCAATTACCGATAGCAACTAAAAGTTCACCCCCAGCCACGGGGAGGGAACTCTGCTCACCCCGTTCGTCTTAAAGCGGACGGAGAGGGTCGAGGTTTTAGCAATTCTCTCTCTCCCTTTCGCATCGGCGTAAATCGGCTCAATTTCAAGTTCACTAATGGCGGCGGTCGCGGAGGAAGCCGGGTCGTTGGTTTGGGGGATGCATTTCACCGCGAAACGTCCAGTTTTCGACGGTTAAACGACTGCTAGGGGAATGAACGCTTTTAGCTAGGTCGTTAGCGGGTCTCCAGCGAGATTTTGGACCGTTGCCTAAATACCGAGTGCCTCGAAAATTCCGACACCGCGTCGAACAGGGTGAATCTACTCAGGAAACGAACTTTGGGTTAACTTCGTAACAGTTCGGGGTGGGTTTCAAATGGA
The DNA here is from genome assembly GCA_916610135.2 of Macropis europaea. Classification (NCBI taxonomy): domain Eukaryota; kingdom Metazoa; phylum Arthropoda; class Insecta; order Hymenoptera; family Melittidae; genus Macropis; species Macropis europaea. The sequence goes on from OU744353.1 coordinate 2,687,028, forward strand.
CTGGGTTCAGGTTGTTGGTACTTGTGTCAGGTTTTTAGTAGCTCATTGCTGCAGCTTCGACGCATGTTCGTAGCAGATTTAGATTAGGCTTATCGTTAAGGTTGGGTTAAGCTTACAATAATAATTACTTGGATTAGGTTGGGTTTCTAACACATCAGGTTAGCCTTGTAACAGGTTAGGTTAAGTTTACAGTAGCTTAGGTTGGATTTATCATAAATAAGGTCAAGATTTCAATAGTCTAAGTTAGGTTTATAAGAACTCATCGCTGTACACTAAATCCAGTTTATAACCGCATAGTTTCAGTTCATAACAAATTTGGTAGTCTGTACTACAGATTAGATCAAGTCTACAGCAGTTTATGTTAGGTTCATAGAAGCACATGACTGCATCTTCAGGTTAGCTTCATGCCAGTCCACTGCAGCCCCTCCCTTCGTTCACTAATATCATAATTCAATTATTGACACCGTTCCAGTTTATTCTTTTCTTCTTATGAATAGGCACATCTTCATCACCCTAATACAAACAGCACTCATAACAATATTAACCCCTGGCCTTACGATTTTATTAGTAGCTGTCTGCGATGAAGCTTATCGTTCGAGTGTTCTAAGGGTGAAATCTAGGAAGAATATTTATCAACATATACAGGTTGCTTTATATAATCCTCTAAAAGTTAGGGGTGTTATAATATAGAATTTTGAAAAATTGATATTTGAGTGAAACTGATATTTATAATCTATAGATCACACTCTGCATCACGAGGGTGACTCGTTGTTATAAGGCAAGGGGTTAATTCCATTAATATCTTTCATATGTATATAATATTACCAACCCCGGATATCCTCCCCCTTCTTATTCATCATCAATTTTATTTTTTATTCCACGAAAAAGCTGCTTTAAACTCGGGCCCGTGGTGTCGTCGCTCACCAAAGCGGCACCCCGTGCCACCCCCTGCGACCTCATCGCTGTCATTATTATTTGTCAACCCCCTGAAGTGGTCCAGGCGTTCTCGCGCGGGCCGTGCGCGGTTCGCGAAGAAAATGGCGGTTATCAAAAAGCCGAGAGGAGCCAAGTGGGTCAAGAATTGACCGAGAAGAGGGTTCGAGGGGGGTTGAAAAACGCGAGGGAGGACTGCGTCACGCGAAAACGATCGGAGCAGGTCGGAATCCGACATTGCGGCTGTGCCGTGGCTATGACGCAATCCGACGTATACAGTATATAGTATAGGGGGTGCACAATGGCCCGTATCTGGGTCGTGGTGTCAGTGCTACCCCTAGCTCGCCCGCCTGCAACCCCAATTCTCCCAGCCTGGAAAATCGCTGCGATATCCAACGGACCACACCGCCGTCCGCCCTGCCCCCTTTCACCCTTTTCTTCTTCTTTTCTTACTTTTGTCATCCAGCCCGGCTAAAATGGCTCCTCCTCGGGCCACATTCACCGTACACGCTGCTCATGATTATGGCAGCGAGAAGGATGCTGGAAAACAGACTTTCAGGCTCGCTGGCTGGTACAGGGTGTCCGTGGAGGTATCGAACGAGCTTTGCCCGTGTGTTCACTGGGTGATCCTCAATAAAAAATGCTGTGTACACCGATAATATGTCTCGTTTGATTAGTCAATTATATTGAGAGTAATATATTAAGCGTAGTTACAGTGAAACCATAATTTGAACGCATTCACTGTATTCTACTTTCATTTTATAGTAGCATCAAATTTTCAGATAACGTACAAATTGTATAGTGCACACTGTATGCTTAGCTCAGCTACGAAACAGACTTGTGTGTATGACGTTTATTCTTCAGGATGATCTGCTGAACACGTGGAGGAAAACTGTAGAATACCTCACCGGACACCCTGTGTATGAACCTTTTATTTTCAAGCTGGCATGAGTTAGCTTTCTGCAAAGAGTTCAAGGTGTTCTGGTTAGAAATGGACATGATCTTTCATCTGGGAATATTTTAAATGCTTGCTAGCAGATCAATAGAAATATAGATATCAACCAGAGCTGCAGACGTACTCATTTTGCAAGTGGTGTAAGTCAACTGGACAAATTAAATATTTTGTGTTGTAAAGTACAATTGATTTGTAGCAGACATGAGCACATCTTGCCCAGCCGGGCAGTACCAGCTGGAGCTAAGCCACGCCTCCCGTGAAACTACCCAATGACTGACTCTAAACTGCATGTGGTCGCTGTATCATCATACAATAGGGCTTCTCCACGTAACTGTGATCAGTAATTGTGTTCTTTCAATCTCTTCGAACCTTGAAAGACCTCTGTATCATTAAAAATGATATTCGTAAAAAGGCTCAAAGCTGGCTACATTTTGCCATCGTTCAAGGATTCCCTTTTGCACGACTGCAATCGTAACGTGCGTTCAATAATGGAATCAAGAGTAGGAAATTTCGAAAGAGGATTAACCCTTTCAGCTCTATGAAGCCATATATGCGTGCCGAAACATCGTTCACCGTGCGCTACGAGTCACCGAACTGGTCCAGGCCCAGCTGTTCATTGTGTGTTCTAAACCTGTGTCTTCGGATAAATTATCATCTCAGCTTATATTATTAAAATGTATTTGTTTCGTTACACATTTCGCAGTTCTGTAGCGTTAAAACAATTGAATAATCAATACTAACCATATTATTATAACGAAATATTCTGTTTAACACGTGCTCTACCGTGGAAAACTTCAGCACGCAGTGCACGGTTTTCCCGAACCTTTCAGCGTTCAAAGGGTTAATTGCTATCGATCGCGATCAATTAGCTTTGTTCCTAATTTAAGGACCCCCGAAACATTCGCTTTCGACAGTCGACTGTAGAAACGCTTTCTCTGTCGGAAAAGTGACAATTCCAGGCTAAGGAAAATCGGGTCGCGGAAAGTAGCTAGGGAAGAAGGGCGTCGAACGTGCATTCTGGAATTACGTTTCCAGCGATTTCTGCGACCCAGATCTCGAACGGGCAGATTGCTCGCACGCAACCATCGTCCTGTTTGTTCCACATTTACCCTGAAACTCTTTTCCAACTGTTAGGAAAAAAAGAAGGCTGGCCTGCTTCACCGAACGCTCCTGCTGCGGTGAAAAATTACGGTCCGTAAATTACTCGTTATCGAGACGCGCAGAAAAGTGTTTTTGCGGGAATGAATTGCCCTGTTGCGTCTATTGTTTTAAACGAAGGTCTGCAGACTTTGAGAGCAGACGCTGAATCTCCATAATTAACCTAATGCTCTGAGTATTAGGACAAATGTCTACCGATGTCGACGACTAATCTACAAATCCTTGGCGTGATTCTAAATGAAGAAATAAATTGAAGATCTAAAATGAAATTTTTACTTCTCATTAACGTTCAGAGCGTTATTTCTCTCAGAAATTTCTCTAAAAAAAAAACAGTTGCACATAGACGGTGCAATAATTTTTTATCAATTTCTATCATCCACTTTGTAAAACAATAAATTCTATCTATATAAAAAATTATTAGTTCACTCCCAACGATTCATTATTTACCGTTTCGCTTCTGAAACTCAATTTCCACGATAAACAGCTTTCGACCGAGCTTCTCAACCCTCTCCGCTGCATGTAGGTCGAACGATTAAAAGATAGCTGGTCGACCACTTGGCAAAAAATAAAGCGTCGATGAACGTTAGCGTCTTCGAGATCGAACATTATTTCTACAGGGTGAATTTAACAGAGAGGCAAGAAGTAAAAAAATGGACTGAAATTCTAAGCAGCAAGCTGGAGGTGAGGGGGTGTGGACTGTCTGCTTGGTCAAAGACAATCGATTTGTCGTGGGTGTGCGAGAGGTCAGACACGTCGATGGCCATCGATTTCGGACGAGTAAAGTTTCAAAGGACGTACCCTTCATGCCGAGTACTTGCGCTCCCCTCTAAGTCGAGAGGATACTTTCCTGTACTTGCTATCGATACGCTTCGAGATACGACCTCGAACGTCCCGGGGTTCACTCGCGGCGTCTACTTCGATCGGAAATACACGCAGGAACATACGACACCCTCTGAAAGGAAGAATAATTTTATCAAACTGCTTGTCAATGTCTTCGAAAGGGTACACCAAAGGATTTCTAGCGCTGGAACTACCACAGCAGTTGAAACAACTGTTTGGAATTGTTTATAAGAATCAGATAATTATATCAAATTTGTTTGCAGACATTTTATCGAGCCACTGCCTTCGAAAGGATGCACCAAACGATTTTTACGTTTGATAGTAGAACAGATTGACAGTAAACAGTATTAAATAAACTGTCAGAGCAGTCAAGATGACTTGGTGGTAGTTTTTTGTAAGGTTTATTCAATTTTATAACACATCTCGTTTCCTGAGATCGTCTGGGACCTTCGTTGGAAATATGTAGAGGATAAACTCATGAAATCTATTTTCATTTTTCCTGTTTCTCTTCAACAATACACTGCTTGCCATTTTCAATAATTCTGGACAAGCACCGTGTACCTAGGAGATCTCGGATTTAAACAATTCACTACTGACTCCCATACAATTTTGATGGACAGTTTTTTAATGTCTGAAGCACTGTTAAGGACGCAAGAAATTGAAAAGAAGAAAAACTGTGGCCATTAAATGGCTCCCAGGGAATAACGCAGCAATGTGGGCGGAAACAACGTTAATTACACCAGGCCATTGTCCATTTTCCGGTCATAAGACGAGCCATCCGCGAGGGATAATAAATGAAGGGGAAACTTCTGTTCCACGGGGACGTCTTCATGATTTCGCGAGATGTCCTCGAAATGACGCGAAGGGATGAAGGGACGGAGGTGGTGCGAGAGGAGGCCCTGGTCGTTAGACAACTATTTCACGAGTCGACTGACAGTAATCTCGAATCATTAGACGGCTTCTGGTTGGCAACAATGCCAGCCCGAACGGGGGATGAACGGCTTTTGTGAACGTGAAACTCGCGAGCGTCGAACGATGCAGCGGAAATTGGGATTTCTTTGATACACAGACGGGTTGGGGTAGCATCGATGCTCGGGGTTGATCGTTACCAGAGGATCTTGATGGAAGCGCCCAGAGTGCTTCGAATTTTCGGCTGGAAAACGTTTTTCACCGGCAAACGGCAGGTTCGAAGTGGTAAAGTCCGCGATCGGTCGGACGGGGGTGCAAAGTCATCATAATGGTTATGCTTCGACGTAGAATTTTATTGATAAGGTATTTTAGGGGATGAAATTGCTCCCAGAAAGCTGAAAAGCTAGCAATCATTGATACTCGGTGTACAAAAATTGCGCACGTAGGACATTGGGACCTTGCAAGTAGAGAAATGTACGATTTGTCAGACAGAGGTGGAAACTAACAATAATCGATATGTTTCGACGTAGAATTTTATTGGTAAGGTATTTTGGGGAGTGAAATTGCTCCAAGAAAGCTGAAAAGCTAGCAATCATTGATACTCGGTGTACAAAAATTGCGCACGTAGGACATTGGGACCTTGCAAGTAGAGAAATGTACGATTTGTCAGACAGAGGTGGAAACTAACAATAATCGATATGTTTCGACGTAGAATTTTATTGGTAAGGTATTTTGGGGAGTGAAATTGCTCCAAGAAAGCTGAAAAGCTAGCAATCATTGATACTCGGTGTACAAAAATTGCGCACGTAGGTGATTGGGAACTTGCAAGTAGAAAAATGTACGATTTGTTAGACAGAAGTGGAAACTAACAATAGTCGATATGTTTCGACGTAGAATTTTATTGATAAGGTATTTTGGGGAGTGAAATTGCTCCCAGAAAGCTGAAAAGCTAGCAATCATTGACACTTGGTGTACAAAACTTGCGAACATAGGAGATTGGGAACTTGCAAGTAGAAAAATGTACGATTTGTCAGGAAGAGGTTGAAACTAACAATAATCGATATGTTTCGACGTGGAATTTTATTGATAAGGTATTTTGGGGGTGAAATTGCTCCCAGAAAGCTGAAAAGCTAGCAATCATTGACACTTGGTGTACAAAACTTGCGAACATAGGAGATTGGGAACTTGCAAGTAGAAAAATGTACGATTTGTCAGGCAGAGGTGGAAACTAATGATAATCGATATGTTTCGACGTAGAATTTTGTTAGAAAGATATTTTTAAGGATAATACAGGCCAGTGAAAGCTGAAGTGATAATAGCGTTTGACGTTTACCATATAGAAATCAATAGTGCTCAAGCTTGACAAGGTACAAGTAGAAAAACCTGCCATCGGTCAGACAGCGCTACAAAACCGATGATAATGGAAACCTTTTATCACAGAAATTCGGTGACAAGATATTTTTATGAATAATATCGCTTAATGGAGGCACCAAGATTAGTGTCGTTTCACATTCATTATACAGGGTGTCCTAATAAAAATCAAGGCTTCACAAGGCTTAATTTTTCAGAAAAATTCAATATCAAACAACATCAATCTCCTAAAACTTTATTAAGACTTCTAAATCTATCCTGCTTATTCCTTCAATAAATAAATAATCTAAATCTCCATCTCCCCAGTTAAACAAAAGCCAATAACTCTACCATACAAACACTAAAAGAATACCAACAAATCCTTCTAAACCAACAGCAATCTGCTTCTACACCCCCTCAATCCCTCCAACAAACACATGACCAGCTCTAACCCATCGCTACCAGCCTCAAAGCTCCCCGAGCAGCATCCAGCGAATCCTAAAACAAAGCAGACGTTCAAACAGGCAAAGAAGCACGACTAAAATTTCCATTAGAACAGCCATTAATTTCTGCGTCACCTAGACGAAAATCGAGTACACGACGGTTCGCGGCGGCGGCGACAACGGGGGTGCAAGAAGAACGGCGACAAACAAGGCGGACAACGAAACCGGCTAACGAATCCGAGGGTAAGATTAATCCGTGCGCAAACACGGACACATTCAATTACCTCGTATCCGGTTTCAAGGGCCGGAGCAGAGAGACGTACGAGTCAGCGTGCGGCAGTGTGAGGATGCGCGCGCGTGCGCCCACGGGCAGGCGAAAAGAGCAAAAGAGCGAGCGGAAAAGCGAGCCGACGTTGTCTGGAAATGCGCCGGCGTTATCGTTTCCGTCCTCATAACGTCCCGTGTCCCGCTTATCGCGCTTTATCACCAACGATCCGGACCCTACGCGACCACTTCCCTATCGCGCACCACCCTCATCCTCGTCCCCGTTTTTTCTTTTTTTTTCTGTCCCCCTTCCTGTCATCCGATTCTCTACCGAGTCGTTGGATATTTAGAGCTCTCGTTCTCCCTCTCCTTTTTTCTCTCTCTCTCTCTCTCTGTTTGTTCGAACACGTTTTGTGGTGTCTGGCAGCAGTTTCAGAGCAGGTACATTGTTCAGGACGAGGATGCTCCGCGCAGATGGAGTCGAGTAGACGAGAACGGGTTTGAGTAATTAAAGTTTAGGTTGTTTCGCGGTTTGGGGGTTGCGAGGATTGAGGGTTCGTGGATACGTTCGTTGACGTTGCTGATTGTGCTTTGAGGTTTGATTACATGCAAGGTGGAGGGTGTGAAGGCCTGTGGAGGATAGATATTTTTAATTGAGGAAGAACTGGGGTTATGGTTACGTAGGGGTTTGTACAAACCTCTTCACACTCAGTAGTGAAGATTGTGAAACGAGTGTCCTCAGAATACTTCAATTTTTGTTATTACTATAAGTGCTACGCCTTTGGAATTTTTTTCAGCGTACAGAGTATGAAATTCTACATAAGATAAGCCTGTTTAAAAATTCGTAGAAATTTATTTATGAAAAATATTACCACTTTTATTCAACCATTCTGAAGTCATTGGTCCTAGGACTGCTGCATCAGGCTGCACCTAAGTGTCATTTTTGCTACTTCTAGCAACAATACGTCTTTCTAAACTCTTCTAGCTTATAATCCACAAGAACCTATGTATAGGTTAGTAAAAACTCATAAACGCACTTTTATTCAACTATAACAAGAAGACTGTCCTCATTTTTCGTTCATGAGTCACGAACACCCCTTAATTTCCCTTCCTCATCATCTCAGTGTTAACCATATTATCCCGAGTCGGCCATTTTCACGGTCCACGTGTCTGGGCCACAGGAGTGCCGTCGAAGAGACCGAAAAAACCAGAAAAAACGAATAATCCAGAGGGGAAAAAGAAGCAGAAAGTGCTCGAGAAGCTCCCAGAAGGGCTGGCGAGGGACTTTCCTCTTAGAGAATTAACTTCTGGCCCGTTAGCTGCGAACGGTCTCGTTAAAATCCTGCCAAGGACGAAAGAAGGATCCTCGTCGCCCGGAATCGGAAGTTCTCCCGCAAGAAACCTTTAGATCGCTTCATTATGCAACCGAGGATAGGCTCGCGAGCAAGAAACTTGGAAAAATTTTCTCGTTAACCAGATCCTCGATTCTCCTCCACCGCAGGCTCCCAGCAACGCTCCATAAATTGAAATTCGGCTGAACCTTTGGTCGAACAGCTATAGTACTCTATATGTACGTTGCATATGTATTCGTGGAAATGCTGAAGTATATTTAAACAGTTTTATTAACCTGTGGACTGAATATGATAAGACTATCAGTGGTAAGAAATTTGGTAAATTTCAGAGAAGTGCAGGGTGTCTTTTCTGAATGAAAGCAGATATAAATTATACATGATTCATAGGGCAGATATATTAGTTGACATTATTTTTTTAAGCATTGATACCATGTCTGCAGAATATCCTCGTCTTAAGTTAGAGTCTCTATGAACGATCGTTAATTAAAATTAATTATTTCCTCGACTGCCATATGGGTCAGCGGTGACAGACACCATAAATTATATTTAATTAAATAATAATTGATCTTTGCAACAATCTGAGCACATGTAACATTGCAACAATAATGCTGAAGTATCAGTAATGATTGGAAGATTTCAATATTTTTCTTCTTTAGGATTTATAATGAATTGAGGAGATTACACCATGTCTGAGCAGACATGTCTGTTTTCACTGTGACGCCTTAAATTCAATTTAATTAAATAACTATTAATTCCTACATGATTCTAAGTAAATGTAACATTGCAACGGTATTGCAGAAGTACAGGTAACGACTGCAATATTTAAGTACTCTTTTTCTTCATGCAATGAGGAGATTATAGTGTGTCTAACTAGACATGCCCGCAGTCACAGCAACTCCTTCTCCCTTCCCACGTTGACTTCCACAGTGAAGGCAGCCATTACTAGTCAGACACACTAAAATAAAAGATAATAACGTTCAAATATTCAGCATTGTACCTGCGTACCTACATTAGTATAGCAATGTTAAATCTGCTCGGAACATAGTATAAATCAATACTTATTTAATGCAATAAAATCTGAGGCGTCGGTCACCGGTGACCACCATGTGCCAGTCAACGCATTGAATTAGAAAACCGTACTCCAAAGGGGCACGTCTTCTACTCTTCTCCAACCTCCACTTCACTCCATCATTCTGCTTTCCAATAACACATCCCGAAAAAGTCCACAAGTTCAAGTTCCTCCCAGGAAATAAAAATAAGAAATTCTATAATAGCACATTCCGTGCAGACGTGACCCACGCGGGGAAGTCGAAAGCGCCTTTCTCGAGGAGAAAAAGGAGGAAAGGGGCTTTCAGGAGGGTCGAGGAAGACGCGGGGCCAAGTCAGCGAGCTTTTGTTGCGAACAAGCCCGTCTGCCGTCGATTTTCGGCCGCGCGACGAGGAGAGCTTCCATGATCGATGCCCTGCGAGAAGCCACGAAGAACGTTGAATATCGCCGATGAAAAATCCGGATCGATTCTCTGCGCACGCGAGCTTCCAGTTTATGAGTAAACAGAGACGTATTTTACACTGTCACGTTCAGTGTTCCGCTTCCGTTTGCAAAACGGAACGATGAATTATTCAGGCATTGCTCTCTAGATTTCTGCCTCTCTTTCCTTTTCTCTCTCTCTCCCTGTTTCTCTCTGTGTGTGTGTGTGTGTGTGTGGTCGCGTTAGAGAATCGTGTGCTTTTCTTTCGCAACGCCAACTTCCCGCCAGCCTGTTCGAGCTTGCAGAGATTAAAAGACGCTTGCAATCGTTAACTTCCCATTCAGTACAGTTTTTTGTCCTCTACGGTGGAATTGAGTGGAGTGCATTGCTCTGAATTATTGTTTCGAGATCTTCTGGAATTTCTGGGGGCTCTTCAGGCTTCATACATGCGCCACTAGTGTTTCCACTTTGTTCAATTAAGTATTGATGATACAATTAGCTTTTCAAGTGCAAGATTGATTGATACCCTTGGCTGTGTAAATTCCTGAATTTTAGTCTCTGAGCAACGGTATGATGATTTGGCACTCCAGCTATGAATTTTTATATATTTTCTTGCAATATTGTATTCCATTTAAGGTTGTTATAGTTTTTCATCCATTTCATCCTATATTTGATGATGGATGAAAATGGAGATGGCCAGTGGGTGGTTTTTATTTCATTACTTCCCCTGACTGTTTTCAAGAATTATTCCAGACATTTGCAGTAATCCTGAAGAAGCAACATATTTTCAACAGCTATAGCAAGTGTTCCAAGACTTCTGGACGGGACTGTATACTTTTAGACCTCCATGTATCCTCGATTACCCCTTTTAGAGCCGAGCAACGATACATCCTCGTCGGCAATCCTTGCGAAAAGCGCGAACGACGATATCGTGCGTGAATTATTATTTATTTATCTCCGGAAATACTTGCGATATCGTCACAAACAATCAAATACACGTTGTTTATATTTTATATCATCTGTTCTATGACAAACTATGTCAGAAAGACGATGTTTCTTTATTTGCAAATGCTATTCATAAAAGACGACCAACTTTTCGAATTTTCTTCATAATTTTAAATAAATATTATTCATACAATTTCCAATGAATATTAATATACTTCAGTCATTAATTCACTGTTCCTTCAGTTCTTAACCTGTTCCTTTCTAAATTTTGTAATCGTTATTTAAACCTAAATTTTTATAATTTTTTCTCAAACCTTATCAAACTACATCGATTTGGCTCGGCACTTTTCGCTCGAGTTCAACTTTTCGGACGGCACTAAAACGATTAAATGTGCATCATTCACCAATTTGGACATACTAAACTGCATGAACATCAACAGTCTAGCCATGAAGAAGTTACAGTCATTTGCAACGAGTCTTATCGACCTCAGCCTCCGAATTTCTGATTATTTCAGCCCATGGTGAACGTTTTCTGTCACGATCGAACCGATTCGAATTCCTCGGCGCTTCTTCTCGTTATCGAGATCCGGTCGATCGCTTTCCCGTCGCGTGATCCATCCCCTCGAAGCGGACAATGCACGGCCCGATAGCCGCGTATCCAGTTTATCATCGACGGAAATTAAACTAGTTTCGAGGCAGGCCAGAAACGATATTAGCCGGCCGCCGCGGTATAATCACGCTCGCGAAACTGGGCCGAGTTTATCGAGTATCGAGAGTCGATCTGCGATACCACACGGCTCGTTCGTTCGTTCTTCGCCGGCCAGGACCGTGTTTTCCCGGATCACCGGACAAACAGCAGACACGCCGATAATCCGGCGAGATTAACGACCGGAGACAATGACCCAGTTATTTTCCGTCTCTGGAAAAGAAATTCGGTCCGGTGAATCTCCTTCCGGGGCTACGAGGGGGAAAATTGATACTTCGTCGGAGGAGGAGACACGAGGGATGAATGATGTAAGAGATGGTGAAAGACTTTATTGATTAACCAGTCGATGAGGATAATTTTGACACTGGAACCGCCAAGGCAGCAAGTATGACTGAATTGCACTTTTACTGTGCACGATTTATTTTTGACGGCTACTATGCTTGCTCTGAATTGAAGCAAAGGTAAAGAAAAATAGAAATAAACATTGTTTTCTTGAATTACGTATTTCTTATAGAACGTGTCAGTTTGATCAATTTGATGGAATAGGTGCATGTTAATTGTTGGTAGATCTAGTGTTAATTGTTTAGTAGAGGCGACGTTTGAGAAGAAAACGATTAACATGTCTGACATGTTTTATTAGCTGGTTAACCCTTAGAATACTAAGGGCGGATATAAACGCTCAGGAGAAACTGACACTGTGGCCTAAAACCACATCTATCCTCTAACAAGAACAATACATTTTCTAAGACCTACTATTAAGATACATCAGACAACCAAAGAATTTTAATTCGACTGAATATTCTATTAGGCAATAAATTCGTACACCTTCTCATTCATTTACAAAATAATAACCTTCTGCAAATTTTATAATACCGCAACGCTCGTAAATTTTAAATAATTATTATAAGCATTCCCACGTCACAATAAAAAAGTCCAGTATAAAAGAAACTATTAACGATTCGCTAGAACCCAGCAAATAAATCTCAATCATAAAAGTGTCCGAACACTCCTATCGCTCTGAACTCTGAAGGAACCATTCATCAGCGCACCATTGCGATCACTGCTCCCAGATAATTCCTTTAATATAATTTCCCGTTATCAGGAGGCATGAATCACGGCTTCCTGTTTATGCAAATTCGTGGACGTCCGCGTGCTAAACGGTCTGGCAGCGTTTCTTTGGTATCTCACGAGCTTCCGGACGCGCATGAAAATACGGAAGTTCATAAAGTGCAGCAGCGGCTGCGTTTTTACCGGAGCCTTTTTGCCCGCCCGGTGTAATATCGTGCGCAGCCGCGTACCTTCCCGCTGATTTACGTTCTCCTCGTAATATCCAGGTTGCAATGAAAAGAATACCCCCTGCGAGAAGAATTACAGCGTCCCGGAGAATTGAACCGGTTCAACGGCTTAATATTCGAACGCCAGGCACCGAAGCTAACGCGTTCAATTTATCGCGAACCCTTTCGCTGCCTCGATACACTCGCGAGAAGCCTGGTGTCGCTCTTTCTGGACGAAGGAGCATCCTGTGAAAAAATGTTCATCGTTGAAGAAGCTGCGGGAGGACCGGAAGATAATTACGCCCTACTTTTCTGCTGCTTCTTCGTATCGATTATCAGCTGGCGGCTGCGGCTCGAAGGCTCCTGGAAACCCATCAGACTCTAATACCGACTCTTATTTCTTCAGAATCGATAGAAGTTTAGGCTAGAGCGAATTTGGATGGTCCAGGGTTAGATAGATGACAGGTCTAAGTGTACTCAAAGCAGAGCCACAGTTTTGAGGGATTTGAAATGTGAAATTGAGTTTAGAAAAGAAAATGATCATGTCCAGGTAGATATGTGTTGGATGTAACTTATTTTAGGTCTGAAGTTTGGGGCATGTAGGGGAGTAGCCTCTGAAGAGAAGAATCTTGGTCTTGATGCAATTAGATGGAGGATAACCCAAGAGTAGAATAGTTTAGACCTAATTGTAAGTTAGCCACAGGTTCAGATGAAATGAGTCCACTGAGGTTAGGACAATTTAGAAGAAGGATATTCTAAATACGGTGCAGTCAGAGCATAGGCTATCATAAGTATAGAATGGACTGAACGTAGTATACTCCACAGGTAGAGCCACCTAAGCGTAGAATAATCTAAGCTCAGAATAGCCTAAGCTTTGGGTAGCATAAACACAGATATGGAGAGCGTAGAATAGTTTAGTTAACCGAAGCTTCGAATAATCTAGGCTTAGAGTCCTCTGAGCAGGGGATAACCTAGATGTAGATCATTCTAAGCCTCGGATAAATTGAACGTATGCTATCCTAATTGTAGAACACCTTAGGCACTGAATAGTCCAGGCGTAGAAATTTCCAAGCATGGAATATCCTAACAATAGAAAGTTTCAAGCGTGGAATAGCCTGAGCATACAAAGTTTCAAGCGTGGAATAGCCTGAGCATACAAAGTTTCAAGCGTGGAATAGCCTAAGTGTAGAATGTTCTAGGCGTGTATTAGCCTAAGCACAGAATGTTCTAGGCGTAGAATAGCCTAAGCATAGAAAATTCCAAGAGTGGAATAGCTTAAGCATAGAATGTTCCAAGCGTGGAATAGCCCAAGCACAGAATGTCCTAGGCGTGGAATAGCCTAAGCACAGAATATTCTAGGTATGGAATAGCCTAAGCATAGAAAGTTCTAGGCGTGGAATAGCCTAAGTATAGAAAGTGCCAAGGGTGGAATAGCCTAAGTATAGAAAGTTCTAGGTGTGGAATAGCCTAAGTATAGAAAGTTCTAGGTGTGGAATAGCCTAAGCATAGAAAGTTCTAGGCGTGGAATAGCCTAAGCATAGAAAGTGCTAGGCGTGGAATAGCCTGAGCATAGAAAGTTCTAGGCGTGGAATAGCCTAAGTATAGAAACTTCCAAGGGTGGAATAGCCTAAGCACAGAATATTCTAGGTGTGGAATAGCCTAAGCATAGAAAGTTCTAGGCGTGGAATAGCCTAAGTATAGAAAGTGCCAAGGGTGGAATAGCCTAAGCACATAAAGTTCCAACAGTGGTATAGCTTAATCATAAAAAGTTCTAAGAGTGGAAGAGCCTAAGCATCGCGTGTTCTAAGCGTGAAATCGCCTAAGTACGCAATGTTTCAAGAGAAGAACATCTTAAGCTCAGAACAGCCTAAGCCCAGAAATACCCCACGTCTAAAACCTTCTAACCGTGAAATACCCTAGCCCCGCAATATTCTACCTATAAACCATTCCCCATCAAATCTACGTCATCTCCTAGAACACGTTAAATTACGTCCGCGTCGTTTACGCAGGCATTAAAGTTGAACAAGAACAGCCATAAATAGGCGGGTTCAAGGGAAATGTAAGTTACACGGGGTATAATCTTGCCCGTGCTCGCTCATTACCATTTGCACCCTAATTCTCCGCAAAGCAGACACAATTTCCAGCCAAGGCCTCCCCGTAACGAGTTAATGCCAGCAAAATGCTACACGCTTTCATTAATTATCGTCGTTAATGTCTCGGCCGTTTAAAAGGAATGTTTTCATATCAGCGCCGCCTTAATGGTGCATCATCTACTTCTATTTTCAACATTTTTAAATATTCTACCACCCAACGGATAGAAGGAACAGAGGCGAGGGAACTAGACTAGAAATGATCTAATCCTTTCACTGCCCCGTCGTTCATTTAGAATTGTTCTTTACATGATCACAAATATTATTAGTAAAAATGTATGAAAAATGAGAAAGTATGAAAAATTACTAACATTATTAGTTAAGCATTTCACTTGCCTAGACAGGTCTTTGAAAAAATTATAAGGCAAGTGATTAAACAATAGTCGATGGATATCTTCTGGCCAGAAGATATTCTTTTCCCTCTGGCTCCGTTGCAGGTGTCCTTGAATCATTTACGCTGCCTGGAATAATCCTGGCAGGATCAAAGCGGTTGTTCCTCGGAAGAAGGAGGAGATATCCAAGGGACAAAGGATGGTTCGATTGCTATCGAACGAGACGATACGGTCGCCTTCGGGGGATTGTGATCGGTAATTGAACCCTGCTGGAAATAATTGCTCGGTCGCTGCGCTTTTGTCGAAGCGCGAAGTGAACGAAGCTCGAGTGGCCAGCCGTGTATCGACTGAAGTAAATTGAAGAGGAGCCCGTGCGCCAAGGAACAAAAGCTCGAGAATAACCGAGCTTCTTCATGAAGTTCCTTATCTTGGCGTAGCCTTAGCACGCAAGTTTTTCCGGTGAGAACTGGGACAAACAGGAGGGAAAGCTTATTGAACTCTGACGGGAGAAAAGGGAATACGAAGATGGTTACAATTCATTTTTTAGACGAATTACGGAGTGAGAGCATAATGTTCCAGCCGCCGAGTAGCCTAGGCACAGAAAATTCCAAGCGTGGGGTAACCATAGCATGCAAAGTTCCAAGCGTGGAATAGCCTAAGCATAGAAAGTTCTAAACGTGGAATAGTCCAAGCATAGAAAGTTCTAAACGTGGAATAGCCCAAGCATAGAAAGTTCTAAGCGTGGGATAACCACAGCGTACAAAGTTCTATGCGTGGGATAACCACAGCGTACAAAGTTCTAAACGTGGGATAACCACAGCGTACAAAGTTCTAAGCGTGGGATAACCACAGCATACAAAGTTCTAAGCGTGGGATAACCACAGCATACAAAGTTCTAAGCGTGGAACAGCCCAAGCATAGACAGTTCCAAGCGTGGAATATCCTGAGCACAGAAAGTTCCAAGCGTGGAATAGGCTGAGTACAGAAAGTTCCAAGCGTGGAATAGCCTGAGCATAGAAAGATCCAAGCGTGGAATATCCTGAGCACAGAAAGTTCCAAGCGTGGAATAGCCTGAGCATAGAAAGTTCCAAGCGTGGAATATCCTGAGCACAGAAAGTTCCAAGCGTGGAATAGGCTGAGTACAGAAAGATCCAAGCGTGGAATAGCCTGAGCATAGAAAGATCCAAGCGTGGAATATCCTGAGCACAGAAAGTTCCAAGCGTGGAATAGGCTGAGTACAGAAAGTTCCAAGCGTGGAATAGCCTGAGCATAGAAAGATCCAAGCGTGGAATATCCTGAGCACAGAAAGTTCCAAGCGTGGAATAGCCTGAGCATAGAAAGTTCCAAGCGTGGAATATCCTGAGCACAGAAAGTTCCAAGCGTGGAATAGGCTGAGTACAGAAAGATCCAAGCGTGGAATAGCCTGAGCACACAAAGTTCCAAGCGTGGAATATCTTAAGCGTAGAAAGTTCCAAGTGTGGAGTAGCCTAAGCATAGAAAGTTCCAAGCGTGGAATATCCTGAGCACAGAAAGTTCCAAGCGTGGAATAGCCAGAGTACAGAAAGTTCCAAGCGTGGAATAGCCTGTGCACAGAAAGTTCCAAGCGTGGAATAGCCTAAGCACAGATTGCCCTAGACATGCAGTAACCTAAATCAGGAATAACCAAAACAGCCTCCACAGAAAATCCACTCAACCCAAAATGCCTTCTTGAAACACAGACTTCAGTTCCCAAATCAGCGACAACGCTCCCAGAAGCTGCGAAAATAATTTCTACCACATTGCAACTCGCGCGACTACACCAGAAACAAGTCAAACTGGGATCAGTCGGACGATCGATACTCGAGGGACCTTTGACACGCATTCACAGCTTTTTCAAGCTTCCCCGTAACCGGAACGAAGCTTATCCGTCATGTTTTCGGTCGGGTGATTTAGCATCGCAGGGTGGGTTTCTATCGTAGCTCGTGGCGAGGACCCGTGATTCAGCGTCGCGCAAAATGCACAGAGGAGGGAGGAACGGGACAACGCAGTATGTACCGATACCGATATCGATCTCGATGCTGGGGAGCACGGGTTCGATACTCGACAACCCCCTGTTCGACGGGATATCGCGACATAGGCCTTCCGTGCTCGAGCTGATGCAATAAATACCGATGTCCTGCGCGAAACCAGAATCCCATTCGACTTCTGCATCCGCCACAGGGTGCATCCTCACTGAAATTCGCCTGATCCTGTGTTCCAGTTGTACATTTTGTTCACACTGCACTGCCATTAATGCCTGGACACCCAGGGTTTAGACAAGCACATGTTTTCATTGTGTTTTTAGTATCATTTGCTGGGAGGTTTGGCTTCTGTGATGTACATCAGTCTTTGTGGCATACCCTGTAGCTATTTTTGGGTAAATGATCAGTGAAACGCACCTCCAGATGGACTTTAACACAGTCAAACTATAATTCTATTGACTGTCTACTTATTATTTAGAAGGTTTCCGGGTATACAGGTCCTTAGACTCTAGAGTCAGGTTAAAGAACAATATTGGTGATTCTGAAGCTAACTAAAACTGTAGCTCTTAGGACCTGCTGAATGATCATCAAGAAGAAAATCCCCTAAAGTCCATAGCAACGCACCATCGCCCGATTCCTCAGCAACTGTCCAGGGCATAAATTCGTCTGACGACAAGCTGGAGGAGCCAGGCTGGACGAAGATAAGATGCTGCATCGGCACAGTTAATTGCGCCGGCAATAAGTCACGCCCGGCGGACAGACGCAGGCTACGTGACAGGGGGAAAAAGAAGTGGAAAAACGGGGAAATAAAGGAACGGGAAAACAGGACAGGAGCAGCGGAACGGCCGGGGCATTATTTCTGCGTTTTCTTCGCAGAGGGAACAGCGTGTCGTGTCGGTGACGTAACATAATTTCCAATTAGCCGACTGAAAGCAGGCGCCGCGGTAAGTAAAATTGTTCGCTCTGGCTGGAACACGGCGAAATGTTTCCGTCGTGAATCAAATTAACGTGGAATCGGTCTGATGTTTGCCTCGCGTGATTTACTGGCCGTTGAGAATTTTCAAGGCGCCACGGACCGGAAGATTTACGCCCCGGCGAATCAGGATCAGGTTGAATCGAACGCAACGTTCAGGCTGCGTGTATGGTAGCTTGGAGCATTCTACGGAGTGGTACAGACGAAATTTTGCTAGAGATAGAGCACGTAACCCTGATCTCATCAATTTATAAATGTTCATATAAGCAGAAAGTACTTGAAACAGATACAGTGTGACTTTAAAGGAGTCCTGCATAATAAGTTTCAATTTTTGTTTTGTAATATGCAGGGAACCATGGCTATGAATTTATGAATTGTTATTGTAGGAATTTTAAATAGGAAAAATCAGACCGGAGGGATCGGGAATCGAACCCGGGACCTCTCCGCTTGCAAGCGTGCGCTCTAACCACTGAGCCACCGGCCAATTGCCGATTCCAGCCGATTTTTCCTCTCTTAGCGCGACACTCAGTCGCTTTCCTTTTACCGATCCTACATTATTTGTCTGGACCTTGAAAGGGGATTATGAGTATGGCTGCATCTATTTCAGAGTCATTCCAGAAGTGCGTCCTAGGATCTGAGACTGATGACAGATTATAGAATTCCAGACACCTGATGTACTCTCATCCTGAAGCCCAGAAGGTGTCTAGCAGTTGGAACAATCCTGTGCTCCCAGCATACACTCGGTTACGACATTCTGGATCTACCCACTTCCACAGCTGGTCCAGAGTCCACACCGTTAATTAATACCCGCGACGATTAATTCGGCCTGGTGTTTGAAGAATCCTGAGGGCCAGAAGGTGTCTGAGTGAACCAGGTAATTGAAGGCGCGGAAGTGGCTAACCTCGAGTAAGGTGTCGCCGGCTCGGTGGCAAGGTATATGGAGGATACCCGGAGAACAAGGGCATCGGTGGAGCAAACACTTGTCTGCTCGCGGCTTCTTCTTCGTGTCTACGATTGTTCAGCTTGTCGAGGGGCGTTTCAATGTGTCCCGCCTCATGACTTATGGATCCACCTTACACTTCACCGATCGACTCACCGTTGCAGTCAACCGGTTGCTTTCCACCGCATCGCCCTTTTATCTGCCCTAGCCGGTTGGTTCGCTGGTAAAACGCTTATTTTGTTTGTCGACCTACATGGCCGACCGTTTGTCGCGGCTGCACTTTGCTCCAACTATGACCAATTTGTCCTGGGGCGAGCACGTGTCCGCCCACTTTGCGTTACCCGCTCCTCCTGGACTAACAAATTCCTTTGTTCGGGACTCGTACAAGCATTTCCTTCTGTGGGTCCAGTGTTGCGCGACACCGCTTAACACATTGGAGATGGACATATTGTTGCAACAGAATCCTGAGAAACCACCAGTATTCTGCTACAAAAGCTACTAGAGGAAATGAGACGAATGATACAGCGTAATGCGACTCGAAATAATCTTTATATGAGATGAGTGATAAGGTGGAATAGCCTGAACGTAGCTGGCTTATCGAGCTGTACATTCATGCTGAGGAAGGGCCACTTCTCGAAAAGTAATTAAAACACCTCTTGAAAGAGTGGTGAAAAGAGCAGTGATATAGGAACTGAGACCTGCTCAAAATTCTGCATTCTTGATGTCCCTGTCGCAGATACGAAAATTTGAACTACACCATCTTAAAGGGCGTGCAATTCTGCGTCAGACAGATATAGTCATAACCGAGTAAATGCACATCCCTAAACAAAAATCGAAGAATTGTCAACCGGTTGCAAGTCAACGGTGAGACGGTCAGTTGGACCTCCTCGCAAATCTGCATTTTCTGGCTTCCCTGTTGGAGTAGGCTAACTTTGCAGTAGACCGTTGGAAAGCCCTTGAAATTCTGCATAAGATAGGCATAGTAATAACCAGCTAAATGCAGATCCCTAAACAAAACTCGAAGAATCATCAGACCTGTCGCGAGTCGGCAGTGAGACGGACAGTTGGACCTTGTCGAAATTCTGCATTTTTCGGCATCCCTATCGCAAATTCTGAGTACACCCTTCTGAAGCGCAGAAAATTCTGCTTCTACCATTTAATACCTACACATTCACTGCGGTTGTAATCAAACTTCTCTGCGGACTGGCTGTACGCAGCGTTCGTTGACACGATCGAGCCCCGAACTTCTGCAAATAAAGTGTATGGAAATCACGGTCTCGTGATAACAGCGTTCCGAGCAACCGTATTCCAAACTAATAAGCCCGGGAACCTAATCATAAAGTTCAATGAGGTCGTTCCAAAGCGTTAGGACCACGGAATCACCCGTTAGCCATGTATCACCAGGGCCGGCAGCAGATGCATTTCACGATCCCCCTGGGTCTGAAGCTAGAAGAAGAAGAAGGTTTCCAGGGTGAACGAGGCATGGAAATAAGCCTGCGAGGATAGAGAACGAGCAGCTAGGGTTACTTTCCGTGCGAACGAAATTATGCAGGATCCTTTCGTTTAATTTGATTTGCAGATAAAAAGAAAGACAGGCCGACTCCTGCCGAAGCCCCGAGAATCGCAAAGTACCTACTTCGGCTTCCTTGGATTCGTTCGATGTGCATTTGCAAGTAATGTCGGTGGAGCCTCTTCAACGACTGCCTCTTTAGGGAAATTGATGAGAAATATTTCCGGGGAATCGTTTAGAAATGCGACGGATCGCTTCAGCGTCGCTGGAGGAAATCCGATGAGAATTTTTCCTGATGCTCGAAACGGTGGATAATTTGTCTCTCTATCAAATGAGAATTCACTTGCAACGGAATAAGACTAGCAAATTTTATAATTGAAGGGTTAGGGAGACAACAGGGAATGTCACAATACAGCTTCACAGAGAAAATCAATGTTTAATACTTTAGTGCATCGGTGAAGAAACAATGTCCAATGCATGTAACTGTATTGTTCATGACATGAAGTTGTACTCTAATTAGGCGAAAATATAATTGTTGTACATTACTTTAATTTTTCTTTCAAGTTGAACGATGTGGAATAAAAATGGGTATACCCTGTTCTTTCCCTTTGTCCTTCAATTGCAAATACAGTTAGTTTTTAATTAAAATTGAGAAAAGTCAGTGCAATGAATGATTATTTAGTATTTGCCCTGGCAGCCTGGAACGCTTCTTGTTTTTCGTTTTCATTATTCAGAGTGTCGAATAGGCGTCGATGTGGGGATGATCGCTGCTTCCTAGAGACACAACACGTGGCACCGCGTTCAGGAAGATTATCCGTTAATTGAGAGCGATGCTGTACAGCTTTATTGCTCTGGCAATTACTGATAATGCACGGCCATGTTGTATCCGCGTGATTCGTCACAGGGAATAGCTTGACGTGTGCGACTCGACGCCTGTAAAATATCATGATGTACGTTTTGCACGCTCTAGGCTGGCTCCATTTAATCTCTCTATTTGTAGCCGAGCGAACTGCCGCGATTTTGCTGCCATTTGTTAGTCAGATTCCACGGTGAACAACAACATATAGGGTGGACAATGTTCGAAATGGATTCAATTCAAATTGTCGTAGTTCTGCGATGGAAGGAGATTAATTTATGAATAATTTTCGCTTGGATTATTTTGCTATCATTTGTTAGTCAGATTGTAAATTAAGCAACACATTATAGGGTGGGCTATGCTCGAAATGGATTCAGTTCAAATTGTCGTAGTTCTGCGATGGAAGGAGATTAATTTATGATCAATTTTCGCTTGGATTATTTTGCTATCATTTGTTAGTCAGATTGTAAATTAAGCAACACATTATAGGGTGGGCTATGTTTGAATTTAATTCAATTTAAATCTCTCTACTCCTACAGCGACCCAAGAACAAATTATGTTTGCCCAGACTGTATTTGAAGAGTAAGGGCAGCAAACAAGGGATGTTATAAAACAGATTTATTAAAAAAATCAATTTTTAATGCTTTGGGCCACCAGTAAAGAGACAAGGTTCAAGTAACTGAACTGTATTGTTTATAACATGAAGTTATACTCTAATTAATCAACAGAAGAAAAATAAGCATACAAATAATTGTTTTAGATTATTTTAATTGTTTTCCAAGTCGAACACTGTGGAATAAAAATGGACGTTCCCTGTTTCTTCTCCTTACCCTTCAGTTGGAAAATAAATTAAATATAACGATGACGTGCCTCCTTCGACTTTCCGTGAGGAGGCTGGATTTTCGAACGGACAAAGACGGTTTTCCGCGGGAAACCTGGGAAATGAAAAGCCACTCGGTCAGCATGGCTTGATAAAGGGAATGCCGATGGGAAAACACAACGAACGGGAGAACAATGGAGCGGGAATGGGAAGAAAAACGCACGAGTTTTCCGGGCTGAGCATCGATCGGCCAGCTAATTAATGTCCCATGAAGGAGATTCGACTGTCGATTGGACGGCCACGGAGAAAATCGGCCGGAAGGTAAAATCCTGACCGGGAAAATTCAGTGGTTTTCCCTGGAAAATCGTTAATTAATCACGTTTCCTGTCTTTTCATTCGGAATCGATGAATTCTCGCTAGAATGTTCGACGAAATATCGTATCGATTGCTACGGTGCCACGAGTATTTGGCATATTTCATTTTCATTTGCAATACTGCAAACTATTCGGAACATTTTGATGAATATTCGGATTCCTTCATTTCCATGTTCTCCAATTAAATTATCAGACTTCTTTTTTCGTAAAAAATTAATTGACTACATTATCTCTTGCCTCGCGGTGACATTTAATTTGCAACTGTGCAAAGAATTCGAAGCAAATTGCTGGATATTGGCTTGGCAACTAAATTCAAATTAAACAATCATAGGAATTTGTTATTTTAAAGAACCCTGCAAACGGTTTCGCGTAAAAAATGTTTAGACCTCGTGAAATTATTTGGCAGCCTAATATTTACAAATGCACTCGGTTGTTATTTTTTAATTAAATCAATCAATTCTTTTTTCACCAAAAATCAATGAATTAAATTTCTTTGGGCTCACACGGCCCACTATCATTTAATTTACAGCAGCACAAACGATTCTAAACATTTTTCTACATTTCAATATTTCTCGATTAAATCGACAAACGTTCCTTTCTTCCCAAAAATTTGAACTGAAAAGAATTCGAGGCTCCGATTCGAAGCGATTGGAACATCTACGTTGCAGAAGGTGTTGCATAATTCGAGGCCCACTGTTCGTCGAACTTTATCGAGGATCCTGGCCAGAGCATCGATAACGATCGATCGATTCTATTTACTGGCTCGCGTTCGTCTCGGTTCACCGGGAACCGCGACGCATTACGCGAAACGCTTCGAATTTTCATCGTGCCTATCGATCCGCGCCCGGAAAATGGAAAATGGAACGCGCGAAAACACGCTCGCTGCTCGTGTACCGGTAATTCGTCAGCAAACAGCACGAATAATACGGAAAAAATCGGAAATTCCATTGAAATTCTGCGAAATAATAATGTTCTATTATTCTAGAAAAATACCCTTTTTAATATAGAATGATTTATAAAAATGGTCGATGACTACAGAAGCTTACAATACTCGCTAAAGCATGCAACAGATGTTCAGTAAGCTTGGATCAGTATATTAACTATAATTGTTGAAGAAATAATTGCTGTTGTGGAAGTTTATTGAATAATCGTACGTCTCGTGCGGATGGATGATAAACTCGCTTGATAAAGACACTACCTGAACGCCCATAGGCGTTACCCGCACGGAGCGTAGGAATTTATGGAGCACCTTCAAGTGTCTGTAACACTTAAAGAGTTAATTTTAGGGCCTATGTTCATTGGACATTTTTTGTTCATTTTTGTATGCACTGTATGTCCCTAAATTCTTCGACTTCATTATAAATTAAAATAGTTATACAGAGTGAGAGAGCTGGAACCATGTTGGTAACATTATAAATGTTGACTTAAGGGAAAATTGGCTTAGACGAATGTTGTACAGTTTGAAAGGGACCATCTAATGCACTGTTTAATATTTTTGTATCTAATGGTTTAAAGAATAATTAGATAAAGGGTCACTGATTAAAGTAAGTGGGTAAAGGGTGTATCACGTATGTCACTCTAATTATTATAATAATTTATACTCTGGTATATTCTACTATCCATACTCTTATGTTTCTGAAATTCTATATTATATTATATTTCATCTCATAAGTCACAGATTGAAGGGTTTAAGAGATTCACAAATTGCAGGGGACGCGCGATCGGGACTGTCCGGCTAATTAATCGAGTGACGTTAATTAATCGATCTTATTTGGAGGTAACGTGGATCGACAGTTTCCACGGTAATTTCTCAAACGTCAGCCCGGTTCGAGGGTTCAACGAAATAGATTAGCCGGAGTTCAAGTAGCTTGGCGTGTTTTAACGCGATTACACGTAAGTTCCAGGGTCCGAACCGGTCCCCAACTAGTTCCCGTCGCCGCTGGCGATTCGATAACTACATGGAAATTCTGCCTCATAAAATTCAACGGTTGTTCCAAAAACTTGCTACAGACATTTTCGCCCGAACACCAACACCCTTATGATTTTCATGAATAATCAATAAAGCGATACCACTTTTATTTAAGAGAGTATTCCTTCTCGGCCTCTTCTCAGGGTATACTTTGGGAATTTTTCTCCAAAAAACGAAACGACATAATGTTATCAAACTCTGAAGGGTTATTCACATGCATCTAGACTGCATTCATGAATTTTTGTACGTTCGCATCCTTTAAACTATAGTAATTACTCTCAGGGGAAGAAGAGAGGTTGAAAAATCGTTTGGCTCGACAACTGCAGTTAAATAATTGCTGCAGTTTAAACAATAACAACGTACAAAAATTCACGAACACAGTACAAACATATACAAATAAATCTACAAAGTTTCATAAAGATACCTTCCTTATTTTTTCCAAAAAAAATTCCCAAAGTAACCCTCGAGGCAGGCTCAGAGCACCTCCTCGATAAAATGAACACTAATTCGAAGAATATCGCCCAGCTTCCGGCACGAAATCTCCGCGACGCTTTCCAAGATATCCAGCCGATTTTCCAAGCCTGCCAGGAGTTTCGAATTCATTAGAGGCCGTAAAATTATTCCCCGCTTAATAAGCGCACGTGCCGCGCGGCACTGAAAGCTCCGGCCGGCGTGACTAAGATCGTTGAATTTCATATTTATGATCCGGGGGCGCGGCGCGGGGCTTTCCTCCGGCGGAAAATCAAAGAGCTTTCCCGGTGCGACGAGAGGAATCCGCCGGCGAAGTGGTCCCGCGGACAAATAGAGCGCAATTTCAGGATTGCTGGGCCGTTGTTCCGAGTGAATTAAAAAGTGTCGCGCGGCGCAGGAGGGAGGAAAAAACAGGGCGAAAAACACGCGGCCCGGCCGTGTCGGGGGCGGGCGAGAAAATGGCAGGAGGAGCAAGTGCAAAGAAGGGCAGGGAAGTTATTAAATTAAGTGCACGGCACACGGACAGAGACGGATGGGAATGAAGTCGCTCGGAGTGCGAATGAGAAACAAACAGCGAGGAGCCGACAAATATTTGAACGCTTCCGTGTCGTCGATGCTTCGGCTCGCTGACACGGACAGAAGTTGACTGAACGAAACGGAACGGTGTATGGAAAAGTCAGGGATGGTTCGGAGGGGTCAACACGGGGTTATTCCACGCGTGGCGTAGCCTACGTCCACGTGTGGAATATTTCAGGTATACTTTATGCTATGCGTGGATTATTCTAAGCGTAGATTATTCGATGAGCAAAAATAGTCTAGGTCTAATTTAATCCACGTAGGGAGTATTCTTGACCTAGGCTAATCCACGTCTGGAATGTGCTAGGCCTAGGTTAAGCCACCAGGGTGAACCAGAGCACAGTTATACGGCGTGTGGATTATTCCAGGCGTAGGTTAGCCTGCTAGTAACAATAGTTTAGGCCTAGATTAATTTACGGCTGCATTATTCCAGGTATGGGTTATCCTATACGTGGATTATTCTAGGCACTGATTATCATGTGCAAGGATTATTCTAAGCATAGATTATCCTGCACGTAAAAATAGTATAGGCCTAGATCAATCCATGCATGGGCTATTCTAGGCATAGTTATATTATACGTGGATTATTCTAGGCACAGCTCATCCTATACGGGGATTATTCTAGGTATAGGTTACACTATACGTGGATTATTCTAGGCACTGATTATCATGTGCAAGAATTACTCTAAGCATAGATTATCCTGCACGTAAAAATAGTATAGGCCTAGATTAATCCATGTATGGACTATTCTAGGCATAGGTTATATTATACGTGGATTATTCTAGGCATAGGTTATACTATACGTGGATTATTCTAGGCACAGCTCATCCTATACGTGGATTATTCTAGGCACTGATTATCATGTGCAAGAATTATTCTAAGCATAGATTATCCTGCACGTAAAAATAGTATAGGCCTAGATCAATCCATGCATTGACTATTCTAGGCATAGGTTATATTATAGGTGGATTATTCTAGGCATAGGTTATACTATACATTGATTATTCTAGGCACAGCTCAACCTATACGTGGATTATTCTGGGAACAGCTCATCCTATACGTGGACTATTCTAGGCATAGGTTACACTATACGTGGATTATTCTAGGCACTGATTATCATGTGCAAGAATTATTCTAAGCATAGATTATCCTGCACGTAAAAATAGTATAGGCCTAGATTAATCCATGTATGGACTATTCTAGGCATAGTTATACTATACGTGGATTATTCTAGGCACAGCTCATCCTATACATGGATTATTCTAGGCATAGGTTACACTATACGTGGATTATTCTAGGCATAGCTTATCGCATACGTGAATTAATCGACGAATAAAAATAGTCTAGGCCTAAGTTAATCCATATCTGGAATATTCTGGACCCAGACAGAGCTGACGTTATGCTAATCATAAACTATTGCGAATTCATTATTTAAATAACAGGAAGATTACTTCTCGCTTCACAGGCAAGCTGATTTACGTATACCTAAATGAGAGTCATAAATTAGAAATACATACGTTAAAGATCACGATGTGGGATCAAACTTATGATAGACAATTTTTTTGCTGAATAATCATTGTTCTCATGAATAAACATTGTATCTATAAAGTGTTGAACTAACTTATACATACGGTAACACGAATCTATGAATCTTAAAACCTGGCCTGAAGCATCCAGAGTAATCTGACCTATGCAAAAGTATGTTTAACATGATACATGCATGAAAAGTTGATTAGAAAAGCTTTCAAAAAATTCTATTTAAACTCATTATCCTCCACGACCACTTAAGCTACTTTAAAATGTTGTAGTATATATAAAAATTGCTAGAAGCGGATGATGAGAGGATAGATAGGGAGGAGGTTCACGGTTCGCCGAGTGTTCATCGTCTCGAGTGTTGTTGGTTATTAACAAAGAGTCGAAGTGGAAGTTTACCGCAATAATTACTGCGCGGTTTCTAGTTGGAAACTTTTGAGCTTCGAGTTCTCGTAACTCGGTCTTCTCTTTACGGGTTCTCGCCCCCCTGCGTTCAAATCCCACGGGAATCGGTAATTCTCTCAGGATTCTCCTCGATCTTCCACTTTTGGAACCTAAGTGATGCACATAAATTTTTCAACAGAAGTATGATTTACCAAAATTTCTCGTCACAGTTTTTACAGCTCACGACGACGTAGATACAGACAGTAGGTATTTAAGTAATTACTCATTCCTAATAATAGTAATTGCTATATACTATGTACTAGCTGACGTATAACAGATTGATCAAGTATTTTTGGATAGTAGCATAGTGTTGCAGATGCAACACGAACATGATATCCAAACATTATGGACACAGTACTCACTGAAATAAAATCGACGTTTAATAAAACAAATTCCTCAAACTGGAAAAATAATTTTGACAGTATAAAAGAGTGTACTGTAATTAAAATCAAGTATAGACATTATGAACGCAATAGTCGCTGAAATAAAATTCCTCAAACTTCAATATTAATTTCTTCAATATTAAAAAAATGTCCTCCGATCAGAATCATCCCCTATGACTGCCCACGAATTTTCTAAAAATTCTCTAACACAGGGTGATCAAGAAGAAGGGTCTAAGACTTTAAGGGCTCATAGTACTCACCGAGTGGAGTAAAAAATGTTTAAAAGAAGTCCTTAAAACCTCAGATCGTTTCTTCATCACCCTGTATATCTTACAAAAAGATGTAAAAAGAATCAGCCTGAAGGGGCTGGAATTTCCGTTCGAGTCCTTGGCGCCGCGAAATATTCATCCCCCGCGTGCCTTTCGTTAATTGCTCGTTCTCACTTTTACTTTCCCGAGGAGCTCGCAGACGGGAAGCGGCGGCGTAAAAAGGAAGCTGATTCTCTGTGTCCGCGTGTCGAGAGGGTGGAAGGTCAGGTCGGGTCTCTCAATTTTAATTTCGTCGGCGCGTCGGGCAAATATAAAAAAGGAACTGGTTGCCGCGGCAGGTTTCCAGGTTAAACAGCCACTTTTCCGCTCTCAAAGAGCCCGACAGGGACAAATATTTGCCTTCGACATGACTCGCTCTCCCGGAAAACACGTCGCTTTCCCGAACCTGCCCCTCTCACCCTCCATTCACTTCGAATACTCTTAATTGACCGACAGAGTTAATCAAGAACTGATGGGGGACCGCTGCTGAGATTTTCGATCGAATTCTTCTCAACGTGGACATTATCAACCCCTTCTCTCCGACGAACACAAACTCCACTCTGATATATTGTAAGATAAATGTTTAACAGCATAAAAACCAATAAATTTTTAACAAAATTCTTGTAGAACTTTCTTTTTCTGAAACAAAAATTCCTTGCATGGTGCTGTATAAATGAACGTGAATTAAAAAATGTAGAGCACGCAGTTGTTAGGAAATTCATAAGGCAGGGGGTTGATAGATATTATTAACGTCCACCCTGAGCCACGTATGGCTTCAATCAATTTTTACTCTGGCTTTTGTTAGGTCGCTGAATAAACGAGTATAAACCAGATTGAGGCATTGTTTGAATAACATTATGTAAAAGTAATATGTTATCTCTTATTTCTTTAGATGCTGTTTTTAAATAATTTCGAGTTAGTATACTTTAACAAAGAAATGATTTATCTCTGAATTATTTTGTCATTTCTTTTTAAAGTACAACGTGAAAGTTATTCTTATTAATTTATTGTTTATTTCAAAGTGATCACATTAATTTCTAGATCATCAGTGACCAATAATTCTATTTTGTTATTAGTGGTATTACAGATTAGATCTGTGAAGTATTAAATAATTTGATCTCTCCCAAAAGAGATGGTATCATTCTAAATATATGATACTAAACACCCTGGCGTCCAGTGCCATCATTTCCATTAATCCTCGAAATACATTCAACCCCTCGAACCTTTAACAATCATAAAATAATGAATAAGTCGTTTAAATTCATTACTGTGTCTCAAAATATTCGCTTGCACTGTCAAAAATAATTATTCAGAGTGCGAAACGTTAAAAAATATAAAATAATGAGAAATTCACTTGAAATAATAATTCTGTCCCAAAATATTCAACTGCAATGTAGAAAATAATTATTTAGGGTGTGAAACTTTAAACTATATGAACCATAAAATAATGAAAAATTCATTTAAACTAATAATTGTGACCCAAGATATTCGTTTGCAGCGTCGATGATAATTATTCAGGATGTGAAACTTTAAGAGCCACGAAATTATGAGAAATTCATTTGAATTAATAATTATGTCACAAAATATTCGTTTCCGGTGGGGAAAATAATTATTTAGAGTGTGAAAGTGGCTGAGCTCCCGTGTGATAAGTGTCCCTGAATTTTCCGCACACTTCGCGGAGGGCAGTTTTCACCGAAAGGTCGAAGGTCGATTCTTCGTGGCTGCAGCCGGGGGTGGGAGGGTGGAGGGTTGGAATTTTAATTCCAACGAAACGTGCACGGCTCGCTGACTAATTAGGTTATGCAAAACAGCTGTTACAGGACGACCATCGTTTCCCGGGAATTTTCGCGAACCCACCGGCGAATTTTCGGCTGAAACGTTCGCGGAAACCCCCCCAACGTTCCGCCCGCGAAAACTTTCCTTCTCCTCCATTTGCATTTTCAATTTCCCGCTTCTCCGTGACCGAGACACTTCCTGGAGCACTCGGTCCTGTCGAGGATCATTTTAAAAAATTTAGGAGCATTTTGCGGTGGTGAAATCGTGTTCAGAGTTCGCGTGAGTTGTTTAGACCTCGAGGTATTCTCCTGTGTACTTTTTGAAAGGTGTTATTCACTTTCGGGACATTGTTGGAATTGTTTTCTGTGGAATTATGAAGTTGTACTTTGTGATTGACGTTTGAATTAGAAATGGGAATGTTTGTTTGTTGAGTTAAAGCTAGGTTTTGAGATGTACCACCCTCATATATTGCAAATTTCACAATACACTTATTAATTAAAATTTGTTAAGTTTACATTATACTCGTTAAGGAAAATTTCAAATCGAGAAGTTGTCTGAATTATATTGTGTTGAATTATGAAACTATTTTATTTTCTGATTAATAATTGAATTAGAAATAGGCATGCTGGTTCTTAAATTGAAATTAGGTTTTGAGATGCACCACCTTCATATATTTTATAAATTTCCAATAAATAATTATTTCAGTATATATTGTAATAAGAAATTTAAATTTTGGCTAACGTGGAAGAATGAAAATATCGTCTGGTGACTCTTACGGAGTTGAAAATGATATGTGAATACGAGTTTTCATTTCAGTAGGAACATAGGTGTTTCATATGTTCGTCCACTCACCCTTCATGCCGAAAACAATTTTTTCGATCGATTTCTAGTCGATCCCTGTAGGTTCACCACTGTCGATACTCTCGAGGAACAATTATCAAACACGAATCCCGACGCGGTCATGAAAATACACACTAACGATCGACCAGAGGCTTCAGGAACATCAAACACTCTCTGCAACAAAAAGAACACACACGTTTTCAGTAATTAACATTGTACCTGGAGTTCAAGTTGAATTACATCAAATTATTAGAATCAGAATTTAATCATTCTGAAGAATTAAAATTGTCAAACCACACAACTGAATTAAACAAAATTCTTTTCGACATTAAAATTGAATGTACTCTGATTAAAGTATTATTAAAATTGAATCGCACTATGTTCTTCAAGAATAACAATTGTATAGTTAAAACTATTAGATCGTCGAAATGAATAACACAAAATTATAAATAAATATAGTTAGCGTACTTCTAAACTTGTATTATTCTCTAAAATTGAACTTCTAAATGGAATAAAGATATTTAACTATACAATCGAATTATACAAAATTATCATAAGAGTTAGGATTAAGCATAAAGTAATTAAGAAATAGTGCCAGAATTATATGAATTTAAAACTGAAGAGCAAACACGAGATACAATTTCAATTAAAAGCAGAACAAAATCACGGCCAAAAAAGGAACGGAGGAAACTAAAGGAGTAGCACGTTTTCCAAAATTTCAAAATCCCTTCGCGAGAGAATCTAACTCACCGACGAGCTGCCGCACACCGAACAGAAGTCTTTTAATTAAAGAGCGAAACTCTTTTAACGAGATTAAAATAATTTCGGTAATTAGAGATGGTAGTAATTCAAATTACACTCATTACACGCAGATGTCTATGTATTATACATAGATGTACCCGAATAGGTTTACTTCCAGCCTTGTAACAATCCTAAAAGCTTATAAGAAGCTTCTGAAACGCGAATGTAATCGAAATGTTATTTACATTCTCTTTGGGCTCAAAAAAAGTCATAGAAACCTTCTAAAGGTATGTACAAATTTTTCCAAATATTGTAATCTTGTTTTAAATAACAATATCCTGCAAGAGTATTAAATAAAACGATTTTCACTGTATACAGAAAAGAAAAATTGTACATTGTGTCTGACCAGTGGAAGACTGTTTCCACTGTGACAGTCGAGGTGCCAATAAAATTGTAAGGCAAGGGGTTGAATGTCTCAAAAATTGACAAGGGGTGTCTTGCGCCATTCGCAGAATGAAGAATACAAATCTGAGAAAATCGAAACGAACGAAATCGTGTTGAAAAGAAGAGTGATGGCTGATAGCGGCAGGTGGAAGGAAATTCCTTGATGTGTGTCGCGGATAAGGAGGTAAATTCGATAAGAGCATAAGGGCTGGTTCGGCAGGGAATTCGAGGGGCTGGTCCCGGGGGCGGGCCAATTTACGAGCAGGCTTACGTGGAAACTCGAGAATGACCGAACGTAATCGTCGTAAATTCTACACGGCGAAAAAGGAAAATAACCGGCAGAATAGCGTTATGGAGTTCCATGCTGTCTACTTATCAGCCCTTCGGTAGACTTTTTCGCCCGGACAACGGCGTGCGACTTTTACGACGCCCTGGTGATTTTTCTGCTTCGAAAAATCTGGTATCCGTGCTACTATAGCTGCGGTTATACATAATAAAGAAGAGAATAAAAGTGTGTAGTAGGGAGGATCGTGCGAATGTTGTTAATAATGGCTAACGCGACCATGTGGCATCTGTATGTGACAAAGACATTGTCTCTCTTGTTGAAAGTATTTGTACAATGAGGAAATTATAAAAGAAATAATTGTAACTTGTTAAAATCACTTAGTAAATCAAGGAATCTACACTTTATTTTTGTATATATGTTTATGTTGAACATTACTTCAAATGTTGTAGAAAATTCATTGAAATAAAGTTATTCGTTTACAAGTTGCAATTATTTCTTTTGTAATATTCTCACTATACGAATACTTTTGTCCGCCACATGTGTATTAATGATTATTTCGAATGATCAGTGGCCTATTTAGAATACTTAATTGTATCCCATACATCAAATTTGATTATTCTAAATGAATGCTAATATTTTTTGTGGTTCAATTAAAACGAACGCCACGATCATGGTGCAAAATAAAGAACATATCATAAGATTATCCAGAGCTTGTATTTAGAATGAATTTATAAAAATTATTCTCACGTGTCTGACCAGTTATAGAATTTTCCACGTGTCTGACCAGTCACGGAATTTTCCACTGCGGCCAGACACGCGTTAAAGATTGTATTGGCGTACGATTTAATTCAGATTACTTTTGCACGTGTATACGATATTTATTTATGTATGTGAGAACCCGACACTGTTTATAATTGTTATAAAATTTCTGCAGTAGAAATCTAGTAGCTCCAACGTTACGATGAGTGCAGCTCGTCATTGTATACTTTGGCATTAGGTTACTATGACGTCGTGCCCGAGGGTTTAACAGTGAACGGTGCTAAACACGTTAATTTATTTTCTGACTGAACATTTTTGCTTAGATCAGATCAAATAATTAATTTATTATCAAGTCGGACTCACCTTCGAAGATTTCGGTGACAGGATTCAGGCTCACCGGATGCAGCACGTCACAAACAAACACACGTCACAACGTCATCGTTCGAACCGCGACCGGAGGACTCGGAAAAACTGCGATGGAAAATCGATTAGTCGGTGGATCGTTCGTTTTTCATCTTTCGATTTTTCACCGCCCCTTCGACGTTTTTCTTCACTTTGAAATTTTAACTATTCTCACTGAAGACCGTTAACGAGCTCCCGATACCCATCCCACGTTCCAGAACACTTTGATCCTATTTCGATCGTCGATATTTCCCTGTCGAAGCTCCCTTTTCAGCTGGAACGTCGCGCCGCGTTAAATAATTCACTAATTAATATAGAAGACGATGAAAATCGATTAAAATGTGAGCCGGGGCTGTTTCTTTTGAGCAGGCAATTTCAGGGAAATTATTATCATTGATCGAGCAAGCCTGAAGAAGAATTCCAGGAGTTCCTTCGTCCTAACTCTGATGAAACTGTAGAATAATAAAAAAACATCCTTGCTATATAGAAGAAAGTTATTTTGAAATTGGCCTTCGTAGAACGTCAGTGAAATACTCAAAGCATAAGACTATAGCAAGGGTACAGTTGATAAGCACGCGATGAAGATATAAGGAGATGCTGAAGAATGAGCACGAATAGACCACGTAGGAAATTCATGATAGACAAAGCACCCTCGGTCCAAAAAAAAAACTTTCAAGTTCATCCTTGTGTAAGGTCAATGAAGTATACAGAACGCGACGCTGAAACTCTGGAACGATCGATAATCACACGCTGGAGGCCTAAGATGTTGAAGGACACACATGAAAGCAAGTGGACTGTGTAGAAAATTTAAAAATATCTTTGGGTTGAAAAGAAAAATTAATTCACGTTGCTCTGTGTGTAACGCTACTAAATAATTCATAACACGACGATAGGACCCTAAAACAATCGATAAGCACACGCTGAAGGCACAAGGGATGCTGAAGACCAACCAGGAACACGAGCAGACTGTATATAAAATTCACAGCTGTCAAAAGAATCCTTGGTCCAAAAGAAAATATTAATCCTCAGTAATCCTGATATAACGTCACTAAACAATTCATAACTCGACTATAGAACCCTAAAACAGTCGATAAGGACACGCTGAAGGCACAAGGGATGCTGAAGACCAACCAGGAACACGAGTAGACTGTATATAAAATTCACAGCTGTCAAAAGAATCCTTGGTCCAAAAGAAAATATTAATCCTCAGTAATCCTGATATAACGTCACTAAACAATTCATAACTCGACTATAGAACCCTAAAACAGTCGATAAGGACACGCTGAAGGCACAAGGGATGCTGAAGACAAACCAGGAACACGAGTAGACTGTATATAAAATTCAAACCCGTCAAAAACTCCTCGATTCTAAAAAAGAAATAGTAATCCTCACTAATCCGCATGTAACGTCACAAAAAAATTCATAACTCGACTATAGAACCCTAAAACAGTCGATAAGCACACGCTGAAGACACAAGGGATGCTGAAGACCAACCAGGAACACGTGTAGACTGTATATAAAATTCAAACCCGACAAATACTCCTCGATTCCAAACAAAAATATTAATCCTCATATAACGTCACTAAACAATTCATAACTCGACTATAGAACCATAAAACAATCGATAAGCACACGCTGAAGACCAACCACGAACACGGGCACACTCTATATAAAATTCACAACTGTCAAAAAATTCTTGGTCCAAAAAGAAAAATATGAATTCGCACTAATCCTCCTACAACGACCCTAAAGAATTAAGAACACGATAGCAGAACGAGGGCACAATCGATGAACAGAAGCTGAAGACACAAGGAACGGAGGGGTGAAGATGAAGATCGAGCGCGAACTGACGCGGAGGAGTTTTCGTTTGATCCTTCTCCTCGAACGGAGGCGGAAAGACTGAGGTCAACGGGCGTCCTCGAATCTGCGCTGATAATGTATACAAGTGCACTGAGCAATTGCTATGTTTAGCGAAGTATGACCGATGACTGCGCCGAGCTTCTACCTGTCCCCACTCTTCAGTCTTGCTAACGACCTTCTCAGCGCGGCGTCCGTTCAGCAACTGCGTACCTCTCTTATCACGTATCCTAAATTTTCGATATTTTTATGGTATATAAATATATTTTTTACAATAATATAAGCTACCGTTTAACAGGAAATGGATTGATGTGTTTAATTACTTATCCTCATTGCAAGTGCACCCATTGCGGATTTTTTAAAGTTTATAGGGGGTGGTGACAGGTGTCAAGTGTTATATGGAACGCCCCATGGGTGTATTATTATTTGTGCAATAATCTGAGAATCATTAGAATGCGAAATTAGAATTTTGTCATTTTATGGTGTAATTTGAGGATTCATTGGAGGATCATAGAATTAGTTAATGTATTTTCAGGTTTGAAGGATTGATTTCTGATTTATCAGTTCATTTAAAGGATCCTCATAACTTAGTTTGGAAAATTTCATCACCTGTGTATTATTTACAATATTCAATAATAGAGCAGCCATGTTTTGTTCAGGCCAATTTTTATGCTGTCACAGTATTTACATTCATATTATTTTTTACTCAGTTATAAGATAACTTTCTCTTGTTTGCTACATATAAAACAAGGTTTCTAGTGTTCATATTTATTGTATATTGTTATGTATAACATTACACTAAATTTACATTGATTTTTGGTCATTAATGTCTACAGATTATTGTAGGTCATATCTTATTACATACAGGTGTGCATATAACAATTGTATACACACACCATTTATAGTTCACTTCATTCTCAAAGCAGAATTTTTCTTGAGATCGATAGTCCTTTCTTTAGAATCCTTTTATATTGACTCCATTTTACTACTGCCATCTTTTATGTGACTACCACTTTACCGAAACTTTTTTTTATAATATCACTTTCCAGAGAGCACTCTTTTAAGGCCGAGCTATTCATATCTTTTCTTTCAGTATTTTATGCTCCTTTTTTCATTGTCATTTCGTCGACGCGAATTTACTGCCTCAAATTTGAAATATCTCAGCTACTGCCAAATTCGAGGATTTTCTCTAAAGAATCGTATTTTAGCTCTTGATCGAATATTCTTCTTTTAGTAAAGGGAAGTTGAAAATTTACTCGAAGAAAAATAAATTAAAAACTATTATTCGAATGATGAACATACAATTTTGCAATTTAATATAATACTGAAATTGTGACTCATGCGCGTTTTGTTTTCTGTTACGTAGAACGGAGGGGCAAGTACGGACATGAGGGTAGCTACCCTATACTATTCAGAAATTCTTGCATCTTCAAAGGTGTTACCTCATCCCTTTATTACGTGCAAAACAGAATGTAAATCTGTCATCTGTAATACGTCTCCATGTGTAATCATTTCTGAGTCAGCCTCCGGTGTGTCAATTTTCGTAGGGTGATTTCATCCCTCAAACATGAATCGTTTATGATCAAAAAATATACACATCCCTCGCTATGATCCATTTTACAGATCTATACAGTCTCATGAACATCAATCTATAATCTATAATCTATAATCTAATCTAATGTACACCCCTTTGCATTCAATAATATCTAGCAACCACCACAGACGTTCAATCTTTTCAACCCTTTTCGTACATCCTGTGTCTGCTAGAATTGTTAGAAATTTCTAACTGCGTCGCGTTACCCTTTCCACCTTATTGTATTTAAAAAACAATACGTCGTCTCCAATTAATTCTCAGCTAGCCTCAGGGGCATAAATTTTCATAGCGTGACTTCATCCCTCAAGCATGAATCTTTTTCACAGCAGATCTTCAATCTTTTCAACCCCTTTAGTACAATCTGTGCTCGTCAGAATTGCCAGAAATTTGTAATTACATCGTCGGAACATTTTTTAGCCATGAAAGGGCGGCCGGGGGTGGAAAAAGGCGGTCGTCTTTTCTCGAAGGGTTCGAGACGAAACGTTCGAGGATCTCGAGGCCGGTGATTATTGTCAAAGAACGAAACGATCCCGGAGGAATTCCCGCTTCAAAGAACAACTCTCCTCGAGGAATTCTCGAGTGGTCGCTTTTTGATCGACGATCCTCGAGTGGCCTCGCCTTGTCTACGCGCGAAAACCTCCGACGCCATTTTCCCGGCCACGGAAAACGCTTTTCCCCTGACGCCTAAAGACAGAAACTGTGCTCATTTTTATTATCATCATTATTACCCAAGCAGTGTGTCCAATACGATCCAAAGATAATTATTATAAAACTTGTTAGAACGTTTCTGTTTTGGTGACACGGAGAGTCACAAGGATTGTTTTTAAATAAATATCTGCATATAAATTGGCCGATATCGTGTAATCCTGTTCAATGGACGGAAGCATAAACAAAAAACATACTTTCAAACGTTTAACTCAGCTACATTTAAATAAAAAATATTGAAGTCTAAATATGTGTATTTATATAGAAATCCACAGTCTAGTTATTATTGTGGTACTAACATACGTGTATAAATTATTGCATAAATAATGCGTTCCAAGGAAGTATCATCTATAACTCAACCTAGAAATTTACTTTCCTTCGCCCTGTGTCTTTTTAATATTACAACAGAAATAGTTAAAACCAAAGTACAAAGAAGCTTGCACCGAAAAGTAATGTTGCCGCCTCTTCCAACGCCTTCGCCATTATTTAATGAACATTTAATCATTTGAGAGGTTCTTCGTGCTACGAAGAAACTTTCAAGAATATTCGAGTTCCCAGCAATGAAGCCAGAGATTTCCACAAACTTTCCTAAAGAACTGAACGCAAACAACATTGGAGGCGCCATAAAGCTCTCGATAATCGAAGATCGAGCGGAGGAGAATTGCAAGAAGGCTTCTTAAAAAATTTCTCAGGGTATCAGAAGGTCGATTGCACGCTCGAGGATCGATCCTCCGTGGAACGGAAAATCGAACGGCCGTTGTCGAAGTTCGTTAGCCGATAAATCCTCTTTTCCGGCCGGAGAACCCGCTGGAACCCGCTCGGAGCGGTGTTTAAAGCCAGCGGGAGGAGCAAGTTGGCCAAACAAAAGCTGATAAAACGCGGGCTGCGGAGGAGAGAAAAAAAGTTCGACCGCGAAAGGCACGCGGAGGGTGGAAATTAGGTCAGTTCGGAACGCGGCGCGATGGAAAACCGGGGAAGAGTGGCCGCGGAAAAGTTCTCCGCGCTGAAAGTCGATACCTCGCACGGAAATGCATCTCGAGCGGGCGATTCACATTTCGCTGCTCCTCAGACTGCCAAATGTTTCTTTATTAACTCGTCCACCGACCCGGAAGAACTATGAAACCATTTTCCACGCCGCCAGAATAATTTTCGCTTTCCTATTTATTTTCATTCTTCATTTTTGGAGCATTCGTTAGGCTCACGTGCTGGGTGTGGGCTGTGTCAAATTATATTCAAATTAATTAAATTTTTCTGGCTGCTGTACAGGTTTTCTGATTGTATTTCTAATTGTACATCTGTGGGTTAGGATGTTCAAGGTCACAGCGACACGTACAAACTGATTTCTTATTTTTTTTTAACGAGGTTCTTTGTTGTATCGTACTATGTTCTACCTGCTTTTACTTTTAATGATTAAAATAATAAAAGGGGGCAGGGATATTAGAAGCAGAAGAATGATCTTTAGAGGCCTAATCTGTGTCTCAACTACACCCTGAACTGTGTATAAATATACAGGGTGTTCCAATAGAAACCCAACGCTCCATCATATATCTTATTACTGCTAAAACGAGATAATTATTCAGATTTAATTTAAGTGTTCTTTCTCCTGAGAAATAATGAATTGTACCATAGTTGCTTTTTACCTTTTCAAGCACGTTTAATTTCCAGAATGTACCCCTGAAAGGACTTTTGAAATTCGAGAAGTTGTCGTCTACCTGAACGAAATTACTGGGCTCTCCGAGCTATCGAGTTTTCCAGAGGAGATGAGGATTCGGTAAGGTGAAAGGTCAGGGGGAAAGACTCGAGTGTCGTCTAGCGTTGAAGGTTTTTCAAGATCGCGAGGGCGGCGGTGCGCAGTGCGGAAAGAATTCCGCATCCTGCGGCCCCGTGAAGGTCATCGCCGGGACGAGCACACTTGACCCGCTTGCAAGCCCCAAGGACGAACCTCCATTCTATTTCTTTCCATTTCTTTTCAGCCGAATCTTCCCTGGGAATACCACCCCCGGACACGTTCAATCTTCTCCGCTGATTCAAGTATAATAAAAATCTGTTAGCCAACAAAATTCATGCAGTCTGTATTAAAAGCTGGCATACGCTGCTCGGTAAAGAGAAGATCCTTTTAAATTTTATACAGAGCTTGTCAGGGGTGGTAGAACGCGGAGGGTGGAGGGTGATTCTAGATAAAAGAAGAAATGAAAAACGTAGAATAATGTTCTTTCTTCGGACCCGATGTTTGAGAACAAGTCAATTGTTTGTCTTTACTTCCTGCCCCATAAGGGGTGAAACTCGTGCTCGCGGGGTGGCGTCGCTTTTGTCGTCGGAAAAATGGGCGAGAAAGGAGCGGAGGCAATCCGAAAATGCGCCGGTGTATTGTCTCCTTGATTGAAAGTAGTTTGTCAGCGGGATTCCGCGAGCCTCCATCAGGGATATTGCGGAATTCCACGAACCGGGCCATCAGGAATCGCGGAATCATTTTTAATACCGTGAAATCTCTCCGGCCGGCCCGGAGAGCCGGCTTATTAATCAAACGGAAGTCTTCGAGCGGAAGATCCGTTGGCGGGATACCGAAAGTCAAAGGAAAACGACCTGACTTCGAGGAACGCGTCTCGGAGGCGAAGGGACGCGATGAAGACGATGGAGAAGTTCGAGACGAGACTTCGAGAAAAAAGGAAGAGAAGAATCTTCTGTGAGAGACGTTCTTTGAGGATTTAAGGGATGTTTTAAAGGGTGATTGTATTGTGTAATTTGTAAAGGGAATTATGGTTGTGGAAAGGAACGGCTGACGCGATGAGATGATATAAAGGAGCTGGATGATTCAAACAAATTTTGGAATTCTGAATATATAGAGGCGATGAGAGAAGAAGGTACAGAGTTGCTGAAGAGCCTTCTGCTTTTGTGTCAACGCGCAAGGTGATACAATTTAGAAGCTGGGTGGCTCAAACAGAGTGTGTAACCCTGAAGAAGTGGAGACCATGAGAGAAGAAGGTTTAGAGTCGCTGAATAGTCGCCACTGTAGAGCCTCCTGCTTCTGTGTCGATTGTAAAACCCAGAAGCTAGGTAACTGAAACAAGCTTTGTGACCCTGAAGTAGTGGAAACAATAAGACAAGAAGGTTCAGAGTCGCTGAACAATCACCGCTATAGAGCCTTTGCTTTGCCGTCAACACTTTGAATCGAAACAAAAGGTACATGGATTACTAATTAAAACTTCAGTGACGCGCTGAAGATTAACAAAAGGCCCTGATGAAAGATATTCAAGCACCAATCACACCTGGATAGCATGTACAAGTGTCTGTTCCTCCACACCAAGAAGCTTAAGCATCACCCATTAGATCATCAAATAGAGGAACACTCGAGTAAGAGTCAGTAGTTCAAAAGACACTGAGAAATGAAGAATTCATCCATCCGAGTAACTTGGCCACAAGCTGCAGGGTATATCCATTCCCCGATCATCCCTTGTAACCACAAAGGCTAGTCATTCTGTAGATCCTCCACCCGGTGACACCTTGTCAACACTCTGAAACTCTGTTACTACCATAATCGCCTTCGTTCACAATAAGATTAGAGTGACACTGCTCGAAGTTAGTTCCACTGCCCAGTTAGCTCCCAAGTGACTGACACCGGGTCATCTGTTGAAGAAACTAAGATTCACAGCAGACTATAGGGGCAGTTGATACGATAGCCGGTAAAAAGACAACGCGTGGTGTGCGACAACTAGAATTTGGTAAACCCACTGAAATCTACTGACACTCTTCGATATCATCTCCACTATGCTCCAGTTAGCTCCCGAGTCGCTAACACTAGACCATCTATTGAAAAAACGGAGATGCACAAAGGAATGCAGCGTATATTTTGGTGAACCCACCAAAATCTGCCTCTCAAACTGAAAACCTGCTTCAATTACAATAAAACTAGACTGACACTCTTCGAAATCATCTCCACTATGCTCCAGTTAGCTCCCGAGTCGCTAACACTAGACCATCTATTAAAAAAACGGAGATGCACAAAGGAATGCAGCGTATATTTTGGTGAACCCACCAAAATCTGCCCCTCAAACTGAAAACCTCCTTCAATCACAATAAAACTAGACTGATACTCTTCGAAATCATCTCCACTATGCTCCAGTCAGCTCCCAACTGATGCTATAATTAGGTAAAAGAATGACGCGTGATGCGTAAGTTGGCGAACCCACTAATGGAACCAACTGTCTCAGCTAACCGAGCATAGATCAGATGCTCCACGTTGCCTCAATTGCTCGATCATCCTCAAACTCTACCCTCGAACTAGAAAACCTCCTTCAGTCACACTAAAACTAGCCTGACAGTCTTTGCAGTCAGTCCCACTACGCACCAGTTAGCTCCCAGATGCCTGACACCGGATCGTCGGCTAAGAAACTGCGTTTCGCAGCGTGGTGCTCCGTAAACAACGCAGTTGATACACGACGGTCAGGTAAAGGGATACCGCACGGTGTGACAACTGTAATTCGGTAAACCCAGCAGAATCTACCCTCCAAACTAAAAGACGTCCTTCGGTCACAATAAAACTAGACTGACACTGTTCGAAGTCAGTCCCACTACGCACCAGTTAGCTCCCGGGTGGCTGGCACCGGCTGATCTGTCGGAAAAACTGAGATTCACAGCGTAGTACGTCGCATCGTAGGAAGCGTACGCGTACTGATAACGTTTCGCGGCAGCTGATAAGAGGGTTAGGTGAAAGGATGGCGCGTGGTGTGTGGCGATGGTCGCGCGCGCGCCTCGCAACTGGCCTCGGTGTCTGGTGTCTCGGGGAAAACAGCGAGAGTCGTTCGAGGGGTTGACCCAGTTCGAGTCAGGGCTGGAGAGTGCGCGTTACGAACTCCAGCACGTCGCGATACCTACTGAGCCAGCCTCTCTCCTCTCCTTTCTTTCTCTCTCCTCGTCTCCGCGAGAGACCCCTGCGCGCCCCTTCGGCCCTGCGCGTGTTCCTCCCGTTTCGTTTACCCTGTCTCACCTGGCTATCAACCCCATCGAACTCCGTTTCAAACGTTTCTTTCCCTTCGTCATTCATTCCCGCGCCAACCGTTCAGCCCTGTTCGATTCCACGGACAACCACCACCACCGCCAGACAAACCTGCCCCTCTCTGGATGCTACAGACCCCTACCGCTTCGAACACACTCCCCTCCATATTGATTAGTGCGCACAGTCCGCAGGCTACCACAGCATCCGAGCTGCTACACGCTGTCAACACCGCTGCCAGAGCGAAACAGCCTGACGATCGGTTGTGTGATGATTGAGTTATACTTCCGCAGGTGGAAGAAGAGGATGGTGTTGCAACTGGTTCTTGCACCATCGACGAAGTTACCTGGCTATGGCCAGTGCCTGCGTGTTGCTTCTGGCAATGCAAGTACAAGCTGGCAAAAGGATACTGCCTGACGATGGGGTGTATGATCATTGGATCATAGTCCGACTGGTGGAAAAAGGGAGTCGAGTGGTATTGCAACCGGTTCTTTTACAATCGTTGAGGTTATGGTACACTGGCTGTGGTCAGAGCTAAGATTGATGAACAGTTTCAGTGTCTCCCTGCTGTTTGTGAGAAAACTGTAGGAAGCTAAGATGAAATCGCCTGAGGATCGGGTGTGTGGGTTATAGTCTGGTAGGTGTGAGAAGGGAATTGAGTGCCTGGAGATGCAACCGGTTCTTGTCCTATCATTGAAGTTAAGGTACACTGGCTGTGGTCAGAGCTAAGATTGATGAACAGTTTCAATGTCTCCATGCTGCTGGTGAGAAAACTGTGGGATGCCAAGAGGAAAGAGCCTGACAATCGAGTCTATGGGGTTATACTTCCCCCACTCCGTTGCCTTCCCCTCACGCGGCTCCTCAATCCCATATGAGCCTCTCTTGGGGTCGACAAACCGCGTGAGGAGAACAAAGTCAGAGTGGGGGAAGTCTCTTGGCTCTAGGCGCTCCGTCTGACCTTAGAAGCGAAAGAACACGGTACAAGGAGCTATACACCCTCCCCATGTCTCCCTAATTCTCTTTATTTATCAACAAACAAGGCAACCCCTCTGAAGAACGGTGAATCGCTTCAATTTCCATGAATTTCGAATTCCTTTCTCCCGAACGGTCCCATCGAATATCGCGGAATTCCTCGTCACGGACAAAGGGGGCCGAAATGTCCCAATCGAAATCGGCGGACAAACGGACTATAGTCCGCGGCAATCAGGCTGGAACGATTCACGCGGAATCGATCGACGGTCCCCTGTAAATATTCCAATTTACAAAACACAGTAGGACGGGCGAGTTCGCGGTGAAAAACGGCACGGAACCGAGGGGTGGCTTTTTAATATCCGACCCTCCGCCGCGGCGGGATTTCTCATGAATTTCGGAACAATAACACGATAGTCGAGCACGAAGCGGACGTCGATAACCGGATTCTCG
The DNA here is from genome assembly GCA_916610135.2 of Macropis europaea. NCBI lineage: Eukaryota > Metazoa > Arthropoda > Insecta > Hymenoptera > Melittidae > Macropis > Macropis europaea. The sequence continues at coordinate 2,731,082 of OU744353.1, forward strand.
CGGAATCGGGTCGCGGCGAGAATTCATTAATCGAATTCTCTTAATAAGCGAGTTATTAGGGAAACTGACGGAGAGCTTGTTAACGCCGTCTGACGAACAATGGCCGGTTTCGCGGCAGACAGAGAGGAGGAAAAAAATGGGGGCCGCCCGAATGGCACGTATGGCTGAACGCACAGGTGGCTGGGATCAATTAATAAATGCGTTCGGTTCGCACCTGCGTCTCGCGGTTATTGCACGCGCCGTCCTGTTTATCGGCGAGTGTAATTTTCATATTATAACGGCCGGTCTATTAGCGGCCTGTCGATATCGTTAATTAACGAGAAAACCGGCGGCTGGGATTTAAAACCGCCCCCGCGGTGATCCAAAGCCGATTTTCCAGATCGGTTCAGTCGGAATAAAGAAAAACAGAGGCTGGACCTCTGACGCGGTTGTTCGTGAATTTCTGGACACTGTGTATGTATGAATATTACAGTATGGCAACGATACGGTTTCATGGTAATGTAATTTGAGATACGCAAGTAAATGTTCGGTTACCATCAAGTATAAATTGTTAAAAAATTGTTAAAAAACAATGTAAGAGCTTGTAACACTTCGCATGAACAACACTGTAGAAAACACATAATGTAAAGATGTACGTACCACTCTTTTGCAATTGCAATTTTACCTTGAAATAATTTGTCCAGCGTTGATTGAGCTGGAAGTCACCAGTGCCTTGAAGTTTAATTTGATTCAGTGACTAGTAATTTTTATAAAATTCCAAGCAGCATCAATAATGTCGTAATAGCAATGTTTCAGTTTAAGGAAAAGTTTCATTCCTGTATCATCAGATTCCACCTGAAAAATATGAAGAATTAGAAGAATAGTTCATGATGTATTTGAAACGTCATTTACTTTGGAACACCCTGTATAAACAACACGATACACAATACACAAAATGTATCACAAAAAACCAATATTAAAAATTCATAAATTACTCATCCGCGTGTAATAAATTTACACCCCCGAAACTTCTTCACGAATTCAATAAGTCATTCGCTGTTTGCAAATAACGAATAAACAAATCGCATTGCAATTTTCCTGAAGGCGATTTAAGCGGTCAGCACGGTGCTATAAAATATTAATAATTCATAAATTCGCCGTCCGCGTGTAATGAATTTATTCTCGAATTAATTAAATCATATTCTCTTTGCAAACACCGAGTAAACAAATTGTACTGAAATTTTCCAGAAGGCGATTCAGGGGATCGGTATGGGTTCTATCAAATATTAAAAATTCATACAATTACCATCCTCGTCTAATAAATTAACTCTGGAATTAATTAAATCACTTACTGTTTGCAAATGCCGAATAAACAAATTGTACTGAAATGTTCCAGAGGGCGATTCAAGGGATGGAGCTATCAGAAGCGGGAGATCAGAGTCAGAGGAGGGTGGGATCGAGGACATCGACCCCTTCCTCGTTAACGTTTACCTTCTTCCGGGGTAAGCGGCGGTGTCTAAGGGATGAAAGAAAATCAAGTGCATCCCCTGAAGGGGATTACGTCGACCTTCTTCGAAATGCATGTCCCCCGGTGCAATCCCAGCCACCGTGAAAAGGACTGAAGGTTTCACTTTCGTTCGCGAAGGGAGCCCTCTGTTCAGCTTAAAGTCACGCGTTTCCGGAACTTTCGGTTCGTTTCAAGGCTCCCGGTGCTTTTCACCCTGCCGAAAGTACGCGTTTCCAGCCCGATCTCCCTCAATGGCCGGCCTCAGACCTTCCCTTCCGCGTTTTAGCCCCTCTGAACGACCCCCGGAAACGGTGGAAGAAGAGAGATCAGTTTCCGGAAATCCGATACTGGCCTGCAACAATTATTCCGAGTCAGGCTTGGACGCATTTCGTTTCAAATGGAAATAACATTTTTAATATATACATAGAACCTTCAGCACGAGAACGTGCATAGAATAATGACAAATTATTATAACAGGGTGTTCCAAAGATGATGTACAACGTAAAAATTGCAAAATTCTCCAATATGTGCAAGCAAAAGCACGAAAAAAATTCACAGAATAATGATAGATTGAGTACAGAGTATCCCAAAGGTGATATACACTTCAAAAAGTGCAAACTCTTCAATATGTAGTATCTTAAGCAGAAAAAAAAATACATGGAGTAAAGATAAATCATATATAGGGTGTTGCAAAGGTGATATACAGTCTAAAAACTGTAAATTCTCCAATATATTGTATTTTAAGAGCAAAAAAATGCGTAGAACAATGATGAATTATAAAGAGGATGTCCTAAAGATGATGGACATCCTAAAAACTGCAAATTCTCCGGACTTCAAGGTTCTCAGACTTTTGAAATTAGATCCGGAGCGCGATGGAACGGACGGGCTCCGGCTGAATTTCTCGGCGCGTTATCGGTCGGCTAATAACTAAATGCATTCGAGTTCGTAGTTGATTAACTCCGAGCGAACGATCGCAGTTCGGTGTGCGGCACCGATCGATCATCGATCGGTTGAACGTCGATCAACCGTTCGCTAATAAACGGAGCTTAAACGCGCCGCCGGTTGACCTGATTTATATTCGCGGCTTCGATGCGTTCGTTTCACGAAACAACGCCGTGTTAACTGGCCCGTGATGGCCCTTCATGGCTTCTTCTCACCCTGCCATTCATTATCTGCACGCGAACCATAACCGGTTAGACTGTTTGTTATTATTAGAATGTTTAACCCGCTTTGAAGCTATTTAAAATGCCTGAAAGTGGGACAGAGGCGGGGACTCCGATAGGATTTGGGTTTTTCGAGAGATTATTGTAGATATGGAATTCTGATTCATTGCAGCGTGCAGGGAGAGGCATTCTACGTAATATAGATGAGTTTTGTTAAAAACGAACCGTTGGTTGCAAATATATTGCACATTAGGTGACACCCTTAGACGTATTCCGGTAGGCTACATAGGGAGTATCCCCACACATCTTCAGTTTTTGGTGAAACTATTGGAGATACATTATTTTAATCAATTTTAGCGTGTAGAGTGAAGTATTCTACGTAATATAGGTGAGTTGTGTTAAAAACGAACCGTTGGTTGCAAATATATTGCACATTAGGTGGCACCCTTAGACGTATTCCGGTAGGCTACATAGGGAGCATCCCCACACATCTTCAGTTTTTGGTGAAACTATTGCAGATACATTATTTTAATCAATTTTAGCGTGTAGAGTGAAGTATTCTACGTAATATAGGTGAGTTTTGTTAAAAACGAACCGTTGGTTGCAAATATATTGCACGTTAGGTGACACCCTTAGACGTATTCCGGTAGGCTACATAGGGAGCATCCCCACGCATCTTCAGTTTTTGGTGAAACTATTGCAGATACATTATTTTAATCAATTTTATCGTGTAGAGTGAAGTATTCTACGTAATATAGGTGAGTTTTGTTAAAATCAAATCAATAGAAAAAAAGATATTGCAAATTAGGTGAGACCTTCCAACCTAGCCCACTAGGCCATGCGACGAGCACCTTCACAAAAGTTGAGTTTTTGGAGAAACCATTATAGATACGATGTTCTAACCAACTCTAGCGCATAGAGCGAGGAATTCTACGTAATATACTTTAGTTTCATTGAACACGAATGGTGGATTGCAAAAATATTGCAAATTAAGTGACACCTTTAGACCTATCCCATTGGCCTACATAGGGAGCATCCCCACAAATCTTCAGTTTTTAGAGACACTATTACAGATACGATGTTCTAACAAACTCCAGTGTGTAGGACAAGGAATTCTATATACTTCCTGTGACTTTCATTAAAAACAAACAGTAGATTCCAAAATTACAACGTTCTCAACCATCACACCCTGTCGCATCGGTAGGCCTAACAAGGAGTTAGACAAAAATGGAATTTCCAGCTCTCCCGATATTCCTACCTCATTCCACGCTACGCTGTCATGCGGAACAAGGAATTCTGTACGATATAAGTACGCTCCATTAAAAACCAATCCCCTAAAACAAAAATACAGCAGCCCCTTTGCGAACCCAAGGAAACATTCTAGCATCTACCCCAACCTAACGCCAGTTTTCGCCATTCCCCGCAACATTTCGCCATTCCATGAATTATTCTCGTGCTTCCAGCGACCGAACAACTGTAACTGAACCGTTCAACGTCTTCCAGGTATCGGTGGCGGTGGAACGTTCGCAGGGGTGGAAATAAAAAGCGTGGGCGGAAGCGGGGCAATTTGTCGTCCGGCAGAAGAAAGGGCGAATTTTCCGCGCGCGGAATTAACGAGGGGTGGAAAAACGCGGGGTTGCGGCTACGTCAACGACAGGTCCGAGATGTCGGGGACTTTTAATGGCAGAATAATTGCGGACAACGCTTCCAGCGCGATCGAGTTAATGCGCGTTGACGCGTCCCTACTTTCCGCTGCTCTCTCGCCGTCCCTTTCGCATTGTCCCTTTGTTCAAACGGTACAGGGTGTCTCTTTTGCGTGTTGACCATCTGAAAAGTCTCTGACAAATTTTCTGATGCGAAGAAACAGACGGTTTCACGGCAAGAACATACTTTCTAGCGCGTTGACAGTCGTACAGAGTTAGGGCAGCCAGCACAATCAAATATTAAATAATTATTAATTTTCATAAAATTCTGACAGGTGCCAGCGTCGAAATAATGGCTAAAGATGATCAGTATACGATCGTATAGTTAAATATTTTTATTTTCTACGATCTGTGCTTGAGAAAGCACTTTATGGTGTCTGACTAGGTACGGCGATTTCCACTGTGACGCGTTACATTGTAAGTATTATATTTAGACCTACTCAGAGCTGTCATAGCGATTGTCATCTCAATGAACAATGAATAATCGAAGCACACGATTCTCTAATTAGATTCTCCAGGTAATTTGGTCATAGAGGTTATTTACGCAAAGCTAGATAGTGTAGCCTGGTACACACCTAGACTATATGGTGCAGCCTATTGCTGCTGGGCTGGAAACCTGTACATAATGTTACAGTACTGAATGCTGTAGGCAATTATAATACAATGGTGTTTGCGTATCGAGACATATGTAAACATGGAAAGGGTGCAGTAAACATACAGTATGAAAGATAAAAATATGGTACACCTATAGTTCAGGTGTGTCATTTACTATAGGCTACGACGTCATCAGCTCTATCGTTATTACAGAGTACTATTAAGCTACCTCTATTACAATTAGACTGCAGATCTTTATATTTAATTGGACATACTCAAACGCCTGCAGGATGCAAACTGATGATACTGCATATTTAACACTATTTCTACCAAAGGTGTGAAAAGGCACCTTTTAAACTTTTAACTCAAAATTATTTTCTAAGGTAATCATTCTTCCTCAATTGACTTGTTCACTTTTCCTATAATCAGTATAGAACAATCATTATAGGAGAAGTCAAAAAGTCAATAGAGGAAAAAATTATTACCTTAGAAAATAATTTTGAGATAAAATTAGAAAAGGTGCCTTTAGACACCATTGGTAGAGATAATGTTAAAGCACAAAATATAATTTAAACAAAGTTCTGTTTATTCGACTGCGTTGAAACAGAAAATACTGTAGTCTACGCATATTTGCATAAACATCCGCAGTATAATAGTAATCTTCTGATATCTCCTACAGTCACAGCGTCCAGACCAGTCCGTCCAACATCAGTTCCCCTCCCTGCTACCAACACCCTATTCTCTCACCCCATCTTCAATTTTTAATCACTCCTACGGCAGAAGTAGCATCTATCGCTTCGCCTTTCCAAACTCCAATCGAACTCCAAACTTCCTGCAACATATAACATCCTGAATAATCAATAGACACTGAACCGTTCAAGGTACATAGCCTGCCGAAGCTCCGGGAGCCTCGTTAGCACCCAAATACCCAATTTCGAGGCATCCAAGTACTTAGCTCGGCCGACTTAATGCACGTACGCGGTGAAAACGTCTTCGAGGCGGCTGGGGGGTGGTAGGAGGTTTAAAAAAGCCGTTATTGCGATCGGTCGAGGAATATTCAAGAGAACGGCGGACCGGAAACGAACTGGTTTGCAAGGTAAAAGAGAAGTCCGCCGCCGCCGCGGCTCTCCTGCATTATTGCGACAACATTTCTCGCGCCCGCCGTTGCGAAACTCCACGGTGAAAATAGAACGAGAGGCGAAGGAAATGAGATTCCTCCGTGGAAGGTAATTTCGGTGGAAAAAACCGGGGATGGATGGGGAGAAAAAGAAACGGCGAAGAAGGGACGAAGAAAGGGTAATAAAGACGGATTTATAAGGCGACGAGGTGAGAAGGGAGGCGAAATGGCGGCACGGACGTTTAAAATGGGTAAATGGATCCCGAAGGGGCGATACGTGTGAACGCGGGAATAATGCAGGACATATCTATAATGAACATCGAGTCGAATCAACGGGATTCGAACACAGTCCGCCCGCGATAAATTAATTAAGCCGTCCGACGGCCTCGGATTTCCCAAAGGCTGCGCCGCGTTCTGATCAATTTCTGATAGCCCGCCGGCTGCGACGTCAACCGGAGGAAAGAACCGACGGATTCTGTAATTGAATCGACAAACCGCATCGAAGATTTCACCGACCCGCTGGAAACGAGGCGTGTGGTCGGGAGAAAAATTGGGAAACTTGTTCCAGGACGGTCCCCGGGTAACTGTGGCGCCACCTATGAACTTGTTCAAATTTCTCTCGCGTCATATTATTCCTTATAAAAATTCGAGCAATTTTGCTCTGTACCATTTTTTTCTATGACTGCTAGTTTCTGAGTCATTCGGCTGAACAGGTTCTCATCCCCCAACTTCGAAAGGAAGCTTCACCCTCTAACGTAAATATCCACCGATGAGACAAAGGGGTTGAAGAAGAGATTAATTGTTTCTCCTGGACCATCCTGTAGAATAAACCTCGATGCTCCTGTTGCACCCTGAAACGTACTCTAACTTAAAATCCCCTTTCAACCCCAATACTCAGAAAGAGATATTCCACTCAATCTAAGAAAACAGATGTTACTTCATACTATCACAATATTTCAATATCAACCCTTATAGGACCATGCACAGGTGCACCTCACGACATATTCTTCTGACATAACTTCCTGACTCTCACAGAATAAAATTATTTATACTAACAATAAGTGTGCTAACTAAAATTTGCTTTCCAGTCCTGTAATTAATTAATATTAATTCAAGTCTAAGTCTATTTGTTAACCCTCTATAACGCCATGTGACCTGGAAATTTCTCATCTATATTGTATGCATATATCTATCTTGTTTAAATCTTATTTCGTTTATTTATTACTGTGTACGATTATATTCTATGACTGTAGAACCACCAAGAAGTTTGTTCGTTTATTATTATTATGTTTATATCCAGAGATAGAAACTTTCACAGTTATCTATATCATTTTCATCACACGCGAAACATTTTCGGTTGCAGAGGGTGAAATAAATTTACATACATACTCTGTAGCCCAGAAATTCTCAAAAAAATAATGGGGTGGTTTTGTGCCCTGCCGGGTCTTTAACGTAATTTTCAGAGCATGCTCCTGTGGGGGTTGTAGGGCTCCAGGATGCGCAAGCTGTTAAAAGAAAATTCCCAGACTTCCGGTGGAACGGTCCCTTTCTCACGACGTCTTCGTGAAACAATTTTTCGAGCCCGCCGGGGTGGAAGAGGGTAGTTCGTGCGGACGCATAGGGGCGGGAAATTCCCGCGATTACCGTGGAACCGCGAAGGACCATTCGAATTCACGAAAACGCCGGCGAGGATCCTGAATATTCAGGACGTCGCCCGCGCGGACGTCCTGCGGCAGGATCACGGAACAGCCCGTTGCTCCCCGTCCGCGGAGGATCAGGAACCCTGCCAGCTTACCGAACGGAACAACGTCGCCGAGAAACGGTTTGCCAAGGATCACCGGGTAATCTGACGCTTCCCTGAAACGTTGAATTTGCTCGATCACGCCCGTGAATTTCAGCGCCGTCGAAAGGAATCTCCAACCTGCGAATCTTATATAGAAAATTATTTTCTAGCAGTTAGGAATTAACACGTTGAACGCCACAGTGAAAACGGTCATACCTAAACGGACACGATTGCAGGCGGCAGCCGTTTAGTGTGTTGAATTTAGGGAGATTGAATTGGCAGTGGGTTGGATAGCTTAGTGGGATAGCACCCGCCCGGAAAGCGGAAGGTCCCGGGTTCGATTTCCGGTCTAGTCCACCCAGTTTTCTCTTCCTTACACGATATGATTTACTATTCTCTATTGTGGGATTCAAAAATGTGACACAAACTGTGAGTCGTGAGTTGAAATAATAACACTAATATATATATATATATTAAAATAATTGTTGACGCCCGCTAAAGCCGCGTCAATGGCCTGCACCCTAAAGTTTAAATCTTTAATTATCAGTCAAACCCTATGCGACACATCTGGTGAGCATGCCGCTAGTATTCGAGGATATTTACGAATTGGCCCTCCAACAATAGCCTGGAAAGTCCTACGATGGACAAAGAAGACCGTCTCACCGTCCAGGAGGACCCGGCCAGGAGACAAGGCAAGTATCAGCGCCGCGACGCCCCCTTCCTAGGGCCCTGTGCACCCTCCTCTTCGAATATCGGCGCATGCCACCAGCCAATCAAAATACATTTATATCTGAATCTTAGACTTTCCGCCACCTACGAAGGTGACGACTAATTTGTATGTATCGACGAAGGTCAGTGACGTCCGAACCACCTAATAGCAACAGTCAAATAGCATTATACAACTGGTCATTCACCACTTTCCAATAAATCAGTTTTCCATATCTAAACACAATTCCTTTGCCTACGTGGCTCATCTCAAAGCGGCTCTAACGCATTAAGTTGTGGTAGAGATAGTACGACCGTCTTACAAACGCGAGTACTACGGGAGTGCCCAGGCATATATCCTGCGATCAGGATCGGCGCTTAACAATAATAAAAAACAGCACTATATATAACTCCTCACAAACAGACTCCACGCCAAACTCTCCACGCAATACTCTCCACGCAATGCTGTCCACGCAACTTCTCAAACGGTTCTCCTCTGCACTCTGACCCGGAGGTCCCAAAAATCTATACACACACACACACACGCACATTCCACACGCATTTCCACACCAGATTCATACAGAGGAGATGCATTCCCAGAAAGTCACCCGATCCGTTCGATACTTGACTTCTGAGAACGCACGCACCTCTCACACCACGCATCCCATCAATCCTTCCACACTTTTCATTCATGCACCTAAACAGTTCGCCCATCTAAACTGTCCTCGAGACTAAACAAGAAACTAGCAAGCGCCGAATTTCTCCTCGCCTAAACGCTGGCACAAATACACACAAAAGCATCCACCAACTCCACGCTATTAATAAGAGAAAATCTCTAAGGGGATGGACGTAGAGTGGGGAAAGGCGCAGCTCCTGTGGCTATCGCTGTCCTAAACTAACGACCTCATGGCCCAACCACCCTAAAACTTTTTTGATACAATATAAACAGCTACTGCAGTTATATATTTTGTGATTAGATCAACAACAGCTCACTATTTTCCTGTGTTTTCTTCTGATTTTTCATTTGTATGGAAAGTTGGTGCAATAGAGCACTGTCATAGTCATTGTCATTACCAGTATTATTAATAGTAGCTATCACTGTCCTAAACTAACGACCTCATGGCCCAACCACCCTAAAAGTTTTTTGATACAATATGAACAGCTACTGCAGTTATATATTTTGTGGTTAGAACAACAACAGCTCACTATTTTCCTGTGTTTTCTTCTGATTTTTCATTTGTATGGAAAGTTGGTGCAATAGAGCACTGTCATAGTCATTGTCATTACCAGTATTATTAATAGTAGCTATCACTGTCCTAAACTAACGACCTCATGGCCCAACCACCCTAAAAGTTTTTTGATACAATATAAACAGCTACTGCAGTTATATATTTTGTGGTTAGATCAACAACAGCTCACTATTTTCCTGTGTTTTCTTCTGATTTTTCATTTGTATAGAAAGTTGGTGCAATAGAGCACTGTCATAGTCATTGTCATTACCAGTATTATTAATAGTAGCTATCACTGTCCTAAACTAACGACTTCATGGCCCAACCACCCTAAAAGTTTGTTGATACAATATCAACAGCTACTGCAGTTATATATTTTGTGGTCAGAACAACAACAGCTCACCATTTTCCTGTGTTTTCTTCTGATTTTTCATTTGTATAGAAAGTTGGTGCAATAGAGCACTGTCATAGTCATTGTCATTACCAGTATTATTAATAGTAGCTATCACTGTCCTAAACTAACGACTTCATGGCCCAACCACCCTAAAAGTATTTTGATACAATATCAACAGCTACTGCAGTTATATATTTTGTGGTTAGAACAACAACAGCTCACTATTTTCCTGTGTTTTCTTCTGATTTTTCATTTGTATGGAAAGTTGGTGCAATAGAGCACTGTCATAGTCATTGTCATTACCAGTATTATCAATAGTAGCACTAGCAGTGTATGGTTGCACTTAAAGAAAAGAAGGTAACCATCATATCTGCACCACATGTGGAAGGACAAGAAGGAATTACAGAACAGCGCATATCCTCCCGATTCAACTTTTCTCTGAATCGTTTCTCGATATCGCTAACAGTTCTAACACCCGGTATGTCTCTAAAAATAAGGTACGCACCGATTCTATTTCTATTCGTTCGTTCGCCCGGATACCAGCTTTTCGAACACCCTCTGTGCATTTGAATAATGGAGGTTCGACGAGCAGGTTGGTCGCGCAATTTGAATCGTCGAGTACGACGAAACGTTCTACCTCCTCGAAAATCATCGTAGATAATTGGGAGACGTGATTAAAATCACTCGACTGCAGACGCGTCAATTAAAGGGAACGTTTCTTCCCGTTTCTTTTCCCCCTCACGGCGCCGCAGGAAGTTTAATTAAAATCAAAGCACGGTGAAACGCGGACGCGGATCTCTTCTTTTTAACTCTTTCACGGTCTACAATTTTGCAAACAGTAATAATTTCTCTTAAGTTGTTAAGAATACTACGTTACCGCCTGAGCATTGAATGATCTACAATTTTCGCTTCAGCAGTGCCTGAAATACGTATTATTTCACTCGTTTCACGGGGGTGTTGGTCGAATACGGTCACCTTTACGTGACAACAGCCGTGAGGCCTTAAGGGGACTAGGCAGTCAAAAAATGCATTTGCTTTTTATTGTGTTTTTGAAAGTGCTATCCTTCCCGAGCAAAATTCCGTTTGAATCATGCTAAAATGAGCAAAATTAAGGATTTGACAGCCGAAAAGTTCGATCGCGTTTTTCTCGAAATCATACTTTTTCTTCGTTTTGCAGTGATTGCGAAAAAACGGAGGTTCAGATCGACTTGAAAAAAATTGAATAAATGTAAAAGATGTCTAGTTGACGTCTGAACCTACGCATAAGTTTGCAAAAACTTCTGTTTCATCAAAAAAAAAATATAAAATAGCCTCTGTTTCAATGAAAAATCGCGTTTTTTTAACTTTACTGCCGTCATTTTTACAATTTTAATTTTTTTTCGTTTTAAATAGATTCAGTGCAGATTAGGGGCCCTTAGAGCGTCAAATTTTCCAGGATATTTCATAATTCAATTCTTTATGGCCAGGATCATTGCAAAACCACAGAAACGACTCCAGAAAAAACCCCCAAACATCAGTCGATTGTAAAACCATCATATATACAATTTATGTTATTCAAAAAACTATTTTTTTGCAGCTTATAGTATTAGTAAACATTACCCAAAAGTACTAGTCACAATATGTATTCATTTACTTGTAATTAATTCTCGAAAGAAGTTACATTTTGACCAAATCTGACTGCCTAGTCCCCTTAAAGAAATTTCTCGAGGGATCAGAGATCTTTCTCGAACCCCTCAAGCTCTCTAATTTTTACCGAACTTCTCCCCGAAACGGGTGCCGCTGTTTCGTCATCGGCACGTTCCAAATTCGCTCGAAGAATTTAAATTCGCGCTGGAACTTCCGGCGGAGGATTTACGAGGTCCTGTCAAAATTCTTGGCACACGGGGGATGCTAATTCGTCGGGAAGCTCCGCGGAAAAACCGAGACGGAAGTCTCGAAGCTCGTCGCGAGTTCGGTCAAAGAAACCCGCCTAGAAAACGAGGTAAAAATAATCTTCTAACATTTCGTCCGACGTTCAAGATTCGATTTCAACGAGATCATCGAATCGAGGGTTCCGAGTAATTGCTCCGCGATAATTACTCGCCGTAATTACTCGACGACGGACCCACCGAGCACGATGCTCGCGAAGATGATTCCGAAGGAATCGTGAACGGTGCTCGAATTATTTTTGCGACGGTGCACGCGAATCGCCGCGACCATAATCTCCTCCGACGTTACGGTTCGAATAATTAATTCCAGACGGCGCGCTCGAGGGCTCGCGGGGATCGAAAAGATACTTCGTGGAAGCGTGATAAAAATTCTTTTCCTACCGCGGAGCAGAATTTTTCCGCACACAGGGTGTACCGAGTCAGAAATAGAAATGATTAAAAAGTTTTGACGGAAATGGAGAATGTAAGTCTTATGTACCATGGCTGTACTAATTACAATAACTATAGTAGTGGTAACGGTGGTGGCAGTAGCAACAATTATAATGAAATACAGAAATTTATTCTACTCGAGGATTAAAATGAAGAAACAATGGAAAGGACAAAAGGTGATGATGGTATCAGTCATCCCCTCAACCCTGGAATCATACCACACTTACTAGGTAGTAGCCTAAAGTTAATATATCTGCAATTTTCAGTGAATAGTACTAATTACTTCCATAATTTGTTTGACCGGTTGTATTAGATATATTTATTAATACTATACATGAGCAGGTAAGTAATGATTGAATCTGTTACTTACATTTGGGTGACCTGGCAGTCAAAGTGTTAATATATACTTTACTCCTATCAATTTTGAATCACTGGATTCCGAAATAAAAATTCTTAATGATACTCTCGATCGGCCGGCTAGACTGACCTAACGCAGCCCTACAGAAGTCCTGAGTTTTTGGCGAAACCAAAAGAGATGCGCAATTCTAACAAAACCAGCTTGTTCAGCATGAAATTCTGCATAAGATAGGTGACTCTTATCAATTTCGAATCACTGGATTCCGAAATAAAAATTCTTAATGATACTCTCGATCGGCCGGCCAGACTGGTCTGACACAGCCCTTAAAAATCTTGAGTTTTCAGCGAAACGAAAAGAGATACGCAATTCTAACAAAAATCAGCGTGTTCAGCATGAAATTCTGCATAAGATAGGTGACTCTTATCAATTTCGAATCACTGGATTCCGAAATAAAAATTCTTAATGATACTCTCGATCGGCCGGTCAGACTGACCTAACGCAATCCTACAGAAGTCTTGAGTTTTTGGCGAAACGAAAAGAGATACGCCATTTTAACAAAAACCAGCGTGTTCAGCATGAAATTCTGCATAAGATAGGTAACTCTCATTAATTTCGAATCACTGGATTCCGAAATAAAAATTCTTAATGATACTCTCGATCGGCCGGTCAGACCGATCGCAGTATGTACATCTCCAGAATATCGAGCTAAGGAAACTTATAAGTAGATGGCGAATGTTTATGCAAATATACATTTTTAGACTTCCATATTTCCTATGTGAATGCAGTGAAATAAATAAAACTTCAACGATACTGCATGTACTCCTTGAAATGTTTAAAATATTTAACTCTTATTTTCCTAAGTTATCAGATGTCCATCATTCACCAATTTGGATACATTAAATTGCATAAACATCCGCAGTCTACTCATGAGAAACAGAATATAATAATAATAATAACAGTAACGTTAACGCGGGGAAATAGAATGATAAATTCACTAAAAAATAATAAATTCTCCATTTATATCATCAAGCCTCATATAGAAGTCATTCGATCACCTAAGTAATTACTAAAACAACAATTCCTCATATTCAACAATCCCACATAACAAACAAATGAAACAAACAGTATCAATCTGTACTGACACTTAACTTTATCAATTTTCTTTTAAATTTCGAATAAAGTATTTATGACCGTACTCCTCATATTCAACAATATCACGTGTAACGAACAATATCCAACAAACAAATGAAATAAACAGTATCAATCTGTACTTACACTCCACGGTAACAATCTTCATTTCGCAATTTTTCTTACCAATTTCAAACAAATTATTTATGATCCTTCTCCTCATATTCAGCGATCCCATGCGTCAAACACCCTGCAAATAAATTAAATAAACAATATCAATTTACGCTCACACGCCGCGGTATCAATTTTAACTTCACAAATTTTCGTATAAGGTTCAAATAAATTATTTATGACCGTACGGTTCGTATAAATTTCTTCCATCGTTCTACTTTCGATCAGAGGAATTTCTACCACCCCGTGCATCGAGCTGAGAAATAAAATTCCTCGAAAACGTTACGAAACCGGCTGCAGGAGGCCACGGTTAATTCATTTCGAGGTGCAACGCGCGAGAAAGAGAAAAAGGGAGAGAGGGTGCGAGAGAGGAGGCGCGGGGGTTGGTCAGAGCGGGTGAATTCATCAGAGAAAGGGGTGTGCCGTGAATAATACAGCATTATGACGTGTACAAGGGGTGGGAGGGTGGAAATGTATTTAGGGATTTGCAGAGCGGCCGAGGTGACGCAGGACGACGCTTTCGGGGATGATTCTGGGTCTGGGTGGGGTTGAAACCAGGTCGTGGCACTGACAGTACGACCTACATACGATTCCAACCCCCTGCTCGCCCTCTCCTTATCTCTACTTCTCAGTTTCTCAGTGACGGATCCACCCATTGAGTTTCGACACCCTTCGGAAAATTTCCGCGGAACCCGCCCTCCCAACTTCCGCCACCCTCGACGCTCCGGGAACCGGATGTCGGACGTTCTGATTGATTTTCTGGGGACCGATACGAGGTCTGACTGTGCAGCTTCTTCGTTAGACATTGAGAAAATTGTAATGGCTCGGTTCGTGTAATTTATTTAGAACAATATCGCTCACTATTCCAAGAACTGACCGTCAACGCGTCGATTAGATTTTTTGGGAACCCCTTCGACGTCTGATTCGTTCTTTTTATTTCTCAGATCGTTCGACTATTTTATTATTTTCAAGCGTAGAATCCATGACAATTGCACGCCGCATATAAATTATTTTTCTCGGAGCCGATTAAAAATTATTCAATACAAAAATTCTAGAAAATTCAGTTTCTCGAAATTGCTGAAATTCTAACATTTCTTTGGAGCAAAACACTGTGGCGGCGGTGTTCGTTGATCCAGCCCTGTTCTTACATCGTTCCTCTTTATCTGCCACCCCTAACTGCAGCCTCTTACGTCATCGGCTGCAACCGAGGTGCACACAGTTTTTCCCCGACAAGATTTCCGGAAAAACGCGAGCATTAACTCGAATGAAATAGCAACGAAACATAAACGCGTCTGTGTCGCTGTAAAAATGGATTTTCCGGGTTGTCGCGGAATTTTCATGTCACGAGACACTATCGATTCGGAAGTATGTAAAAGGTGTGTCTCACGGTGCAATGGAAAAGCATCTCCTTTGAGAGATAGCAGAAATATTATACGCTCGATTCGCACGAGCGGACTGCGCTGGAAAACATTTCTGTTTATTGTAACACGTAGACATATTTATTTATATATTTCACCGGTGTTTCGTTCAAACGAATAAAAATCACTCGTGCACTTCTGCAGTGTGGAAAGTATTAAAAAAAGGATTATAAGAAACGCAGAAACTTCCAGCATTGATTTTCAGCGGACGTCTGATCGTCGAATGTAAAATTCAAGGGTTACCGTGAGCCGAGTTCTCGAATTGTCTGAAAGACCCGCCGCGAAACAGCATCATGAATTGAACTCACGTGCACCTGGAGAACCGGCGAAAGAGCAGAGAAAAAAAAAAGGAGAAGCTAGAAAGGAGAAAACTAGTGAAACAGACGTTTGTCTGCATACACGTCGCGTAGCGTCTGCCTTTTGAGAATTCATAAATATTCCACGGACGAGTACAATGAGAGAGAGACAGAGAGAGAGAGAGAGAGAGAGAGAGAGAGAGAGAGAGGGGATCAACGTTTCAGGTTGGCCTAAAAAATTTCTTTCGAATATTTCCGTGGCTGCTGCGACAGATAGGGAGGAAAAACGTGCTGCGACACGACGTAAACATCTTTTATTGGAAAACTTTTCGCCGTAGTCTGTCGTTCGACGATACGTATCGATTTGCCAATTTCGACTGGCCCGCAGTCGGAGCATACGTCTGAGCGTACAAAAAATTTCATGATAGCAAGTCCCTGGGCATGAAGAAATTAATAATGGCGGGTCTTCAGGCGTAAGAAGAATTAATGGAAGCGAGTGACTGAGCACGGACAAACAATTTAATATAAAGTAATTAGTGATAGCAAGTGTCGAGGTATAAAGTAATTCGTCACATCGAGTGTCTAAGCAGAAGATAGAGTAATGATAGCAAGTTTCTAAGCAAAAGAAAATTAGAGATAGCAAGTCTCTAGCTCTAAAAAGAAATCAATTATGGCAAGTCTCTAGTTCTAAGAAAAATCAGTGATAGCGAGTCTGTAAGCCTGAAGAAATCAGTGATAGCAAGTTTCTAGGCAGAAGAAAGTTAGAGACAGCAACTCTCTAAACAGAAAGAAAAATTGAGGGTAGCATGTCTCATATTCATAAAAGAATCAATGATAGTAAGTTTCTAAGCAAAAGAAAATCAGAGATAGCAAGTTTCTAGCTCTAAAAAAAATCAATTATAGCAAGCCTCTAGCTCCAGAAAAAAATCAACTATAGCAAGTCTCTAGTTCTAAGAAAAATCAGTGATAACAAGTCTGTAAGTCTGAAGAAATCAATGATAGCAAGTTTCTAGGCAGAAGAAAGTTAGAGACAGCAACTGTCTAAACAGAAAGAAAAATTGAGAGTAGTATCTCTCATATTCATAAAAGAATCAATGATAGCAAGTTTCTAAGCAAAAGAAAATTAGAGATAGCAAGTCTCTAGCTCTAAAGAAAAACAAATATAGCAAGCCTCTAGCTCTAAAAAAAATGAACTATAGCAAGTCTCTAGTTCTAAGAAAAATCAGTGATAGCAAGTCTGTAAGTCTGAAGAAATCAATGATAGCAAGTTTCTAGGCAGAAGAAAGTTAGAGACAGCAACTCTCTAAACAGAAAGAAAATTAGTGATGGCAAGCCCCTCGCCTCTTAAAAAAATTCCCTAAATTACCTAAAAGTCTCTGATATAAGTGTAAAAATACTGTTAAAAGAGGATTGTGGATTTCTCTGCTTCTCCTGTTAAAAAATAATGAATGCACGTTCCTTCCTTGTTGCATTTGAGTATTTTGAGATGATCCCTATTCCCAAGACTCGTCGCTTTCGGTGTCGGCCTCGCTTCCGGCCGGAGAGGAGCTCCATTCGAAAAATTCGAGACCCCGTGAGGGGTTGGGAACTCGATCTCTCGATATGACTGCGCGATACTCCACGAAAATAACTCGGATCCGTCTGTTCGAGAGACGGTGAAATAAATTTTTCCAAAGAGCCTCCGTAGTAAATATGTACGTACGAACCGGGCAAGTGGGGGAGGCATGTATCCAAAGCGAATAGAACCACTATGCGCGTGCTTATGGCTCCTCGCGAGTCATGTATTACGGAGAAATAACTCACCCCCTCGCTGCGAGACCTAACGAGACTATCGTGCCGCGATCATGCTCCTTTTCGATCGCATGAACCGTACAACGAGAAATCTTCCACCCGAAAGAGAAAATGATGCAGAAAGAAACGATTTCTTACGGAGCTGAAGTGAACTGCCTTCTCGCGTGAAGAAGTAAACTGCGCGACCGGAAGTGTTATCTTTTGCCTCGAAACATACTGCTCGAAGCAATCGTAGGGTCTGGATTTTCAATAAATTTAAAAATTTTATGAAGTAATATTCATAGAGACAATATTGTGTGTTTAATATCGTAACATTTTGATCTAATGTTATGAATATTATTTAACAACTTAATGAGCAGTATCATTCAATGGTGTGATGTTTAAATTATTTTGAGCAGTGTAATATTGAAAATAAAAAATAGGATTCTGTCCTGTGAGCTTCCGTTTTCGAAGAATTCATTTGTTAAATATCGTTGAGCACGTATAATAGATTTGTTTAAAAGGTCTATGAGTAAATTCAACGAAGTGGAAGATGTAATTGAAGATAATTTTTTTCATTGTTGAAGCGAAGAATTGTTAAAAATTTGGAAATATGTGTACAGAAGATTTTAAATTATTTTCTTCGAAAATGAACAGTGATATGGAAAAATATTATTTTACTTTTCAATTTAATTTTGTAGGAGGTTCTCTCTTTTTGGGTGAACCATTATTTCAGCTACACCATGTATAATCAGCGGATCAGATAATTAAACAACATTCTACTCAGTCAAGTACGTAAAATACTTTCGTAGAAAATCGTCTAAAATCGTCCATAAATTAAAAATAAATTTTTCCCTAATTATATTAAACAATATATATTACAACAGCAGTTGAAATTGTCACCACATAAATAAATAATATATATTATAAAATAAATAAAAAATCGCATTTCTAAAGACCGAAAGAGAACGAACTGAATTTCAAAAATTGATTAAAAAAAATGAAAATCGAGAAAAGATAAGAAACAACACATTAAATACTCACTCAATCGAGTAATTAACAATCAAGAAATTTAATAATGTTATCAGCCAACGACTTACCTGTGAATTTCTTCATGACCGATCATCGTTTACCTTGATCTCCGACTTTACTCTTTGTCGGTTCGTTTTAGAAATGAAAATAAGTCAAAGCTAGAAGATGTCGAGTCTGAGTTGCTTTTAGGAAATTGTCATTTAGGAGTGCCAGTGGATAGAGTGAATTGTTGAAAAGAGTGGATTGGAGGAACGTGGAGAACGGCTTTACCGACTTCGCGGCTCGTTTCTTCCGGATTGGAACAGATGGAGGCAGTTGGACAGGGATTCCTCGCTGGATCGCTCGGATCTCTCGATCATCGATCCCTTTCAACTTCTCTTACGCTCAAACTTCTTCAAGACTGGACTGAAATTGCAAAATCGACTCTTAATGCAATTGAAACTCTACAAAGCAAACTTATGCAACCGAAGAGAAATTATTGCTTCGATTGCAAATTCATTTACACTGTTCAAAATAATTAGAGAGTATACTGAAACTCCTGCATGATTGATTTATATATAAAATACTTGAACCGTTCATTCTTTATTACAAACAAGCGTCAAAAACTCTGATATGAAGTACAGAATATTTTTTCTAATTCTGCCATGAGTCAGACTATTCAAAATTAGTGAAAATCCTAATCCTCTTTTTATTTTAAACAGCATAGAAATTTATTTCACCTGTTAACTAGGTCATTTTTTGTCTATAAGGACCTACCGTTAGTAGTTGAAAATAATAAAAAGGTCAAGTTTCAAATGACATATGAAACTGGTTTTAATATTCGTCAACAAATACCGTAAAAGCAATTAATAGACACCTTGCTTACAACTGAACAATTTTCACAGAGCGAGTTAACTCGTCCCTAGTTAACAGGTTACATTCCGGAAACAATGGAAATTTTATATAATTGTCTATTGAGCTCAGAACAAAATCACCTGGAAATAGTGAACAAAGGAAAAGCTGGGAAAAATTGTTTCGCACTGAGGATCACAGGAACTGGAACCGTAACGATGGAGAACGGCAAAGAAACAATCGTAAGGAATTGTTCAGGATCGAATCTGCAATATACATATCGTGTATTATATAAAACATCATTGTTACAACGTATATAATCGTACATCTCTGATCTGTATCCACAGAATGCTATTTTTTGCCTCTTTTACCCGACGTTTCGCGCAACAGGTGTATAAACAGGTATTCTTCTCGCAGGATTTCCGGTGTAAAAAAAAATAAGAACAATTAATCCGGATTGTTTAACCCGCGACCGATCATCCTCTCGATATTGCACACTGATTCGATCGATAGAACGCAGAACGAGAATCGAACGGTTGGTCGACTAAAAATGGTAGTGATGGGTTCCAAGACACTTCGAACGTGTGAACAAAAAAGTTTGAGTCGTTTCGAATGTTAAATGAGCCTATAAAGCAGCGATGGCCACTGAAGCTCCAGCCTTTCCCCACTCTAGGTCCATTCCTCTAAAATAGGCTGTCATCTGGGACGTCGATGGATCAAGGGGGCACGAGGAGAGAAGTGGAGGGGACTGAAACGAGGGGAATGGACCTAGAGTGGGGGAAGGCTGCAGCTCCGGTGGCCATCACTGCCATCAATAAATATATCTCATAGAACCAGTAAAACAAATTATAGAAGTTATTAGTACTATTGACAGAAAATTATATAATTTGTAGTTATTTCATGGCAGTCAAAGTGTTCACTACCCATCACTAAAACAGTGAATCAGAAATGGACCCACACCAATAAGAAAACAATATTTAATCTTTGTGTTGTCTCAGAAAGTTAAATAACTGAAACTTGTAACTTTCAATGCAATGAAAATTGCAATAAACTCGTAAATTAGTTACTTATCAATTTTCTGATAAGATTATCCAGCTTTCGACAACAAAGGATAAATTTAATCATTGTTTCAGAGATCAATAAGAACAATTACCCTGTGATTAAAAAAGTCAGGGAATAAAAAGGCTGAAGTCTTCTACTGATTATGGAATTCGACGATCATAATTCGATTCTCTTCTCACGCGTAAAAAAACACCGAAAGCACAGATGCAGAAACCACTCACACCCATATTAAATATCACATTGTACGACAATCTTTACACGGGAGACTAGCTTAAGGTAATTTCACATTACAGCGACGAGAATGTCGCCAAATATTCCTAGTATCTCTCGTCTTATGGTACAACCATCCTGACAAGCCTCGCGTTATCATCCAAAGCATGTCGCTGACATTTTATCACGCAAATTCCCCGGGACGAAATTAATTAATCCGTTGGAGGCACAGCGACCGAAGTAACATTTTATTAACAGGCTCGGTTCAGTTTCTAGGAGCAAAACTGCTCGTTTCCTTGCCGACAAATTGTTCAATAAACTATTCTATATTTGAAGGAATTTATATAACAAAAATTATTGTTGCACAGAGGTCATGCTGCAATATATTATTATAGTAAAATAAATATATGATGAAATGTTGAAATGTAATAAATGTAAGAGGTGTAAAAATTAAAATATTTTTGTCATATGAACTGCTTCAGAAACATTCAGTTTTACTGAACAATTTTTTATTAAGTATGCATGAGTCAGAAGTTATTGTTAATGGCGTTTCTAGTGATTCACACTACGTGTGGAAGAATATCTTCTAAATAAGGAATTTTTCTTCATTGAATGTATTGATTATAATATTCTGTCCTTCTGTGTGCATAATTTCTTCCCAGGGAGCACTGTAACATTATGAAAAATAGTACTCTGTGTGATAACGCAAGGCGTCTCATCTTCTATGCACAGGTATTAATTAATCTAATTATTATATACAATCTGTATACGATAGACTCTACACACGCGACAGGAAAACCTTCCCTGCGGTTTTCCCACCAAGAAAAACCATGAATCTCTTGCCACACACAAGGTGGCCTTAAAAGAATCTCACAACATTTACAGAAGTACTCTGCATCACAAAACTAAAAAACAGTCCCAACAAATGAGCCTGCATAAATTTACTATTTTTAAATAATCAACAACAGTCACTTTTATAAGTTTCATTCCTTCAACCATTATACATTGCCTCAAAAAATTATATTGGCCTGAGTCATGAATAACTTCCAACACATAACAGATTCTTTTCTTTCTAACAATTTAAATAATCTATCCGGGCTACTGACTTCTGTCAGTAAATCATCAATCAATTTTGAGAAGACACGTCAAAAGTTATTCACGACTCAACCTAATAGAAATATATATTTACATAAACTCAGGCCGTGACTTAGGCTAGCTCACACTCTGTATTAGGACTTTCTTATAATTTTGAAGCAGACGGTGCATCTGCAAATTGCTTGACACCCCCATAAATACACCCTGTATAAAAACTGTACGTTAACAAGACATCAATGGCGGTTCTCCAAGAGCGTTCACCATTCTGTAAATTAAAGCTTCTCTGTTCGATTTCCTCCCAACCGGAAACCAATGGAACCAATGGAACCGCCACAGATGTCCGCCTCTAAAAAATATACCGATGGACCTGAAGATCGCACAGATTCGAAATGATTCGAAACTTTTAGTAAACCGAAGAAAGAAACAGTACACCGGGGTCCAACGGTGTCTAAAGGAGCATCCAGCTGCTCGTCGGCGTTCTTCATGGTTGAAAACGCGAACGGAGCCACGGTACATAATATATGTATATATTCTACATCTATGTACATACAACGTGAACAAAGTCGGTGCAACAAACGCGAACAACAAGTACGGAAACGTCGATTCTGTTCATCGTCCTTTGGAAACGTCTTCCAACGGTCCCGCCTTTAGAAATCGTTCTTCAGGGTAACGACCCGCAACGAGCTGCATCCAGAGATCGATCCTCGGCCTCGTTTACCTCTTACCCCTTGACTGTCTGGCTGGTCATCATCTGTGCGGACAATTCGGCACGTGGGGGAACAGGTGACAATGGATCGACCTAAATCTGCAATTAAAAATAACCAACCGTTTATATGAGCTCCCTGAATCGATTTAGAGAGAAAGAAAGGGTATCGTTGCTGAAGAGAGTTGGAGAACGGTATCGGGATTGGTCTGGGCTTGGAATGTACTAATTTGGGTTCTCGAGGGAACAGATGACAATGAGTGAAGCTAAATCTGTAATTTAAAGTGTCTAAACATTTATACAAGCTCCCAGAATCTATTTAGATAGATAGAAAGGGTTCCATTGCTGAAGACAGTTGGAGAACAGTATTGAAACTGATCAGAACTTGGAGTAAGCTAATTTCAGCTCATGAGGAGACAGACGACACTTGGTCGACCTGAGTTTGTAATTAAAAATGTACCCAAACATTTGTATGAGCTCCCTGAATCTGATCAGACAGAAAGGAAGGGTTCAATTGCTG
Organism: Macropis europaea; assembly: GCA_916610135.2. Classification (NCBI taxonomy): domain Eukaryota; kingdom Metazoa; phylum Arthropoda; class Insecta; order Hymenoptera; family Melittidae; genus Macropis; species Macropis europaea. Next base: position 2,754,207 of record OU744353.1, read on the forward strand.
AAGAAAATTGGAGAATCCTATTGGGACTGATCAGGGCTTGTAGCAAGCTCGGTGCTTGAGAAAACAGATGAGAATGGTCGTTTTCAGCTTACACCTCGTAGCAATCAACGCGTTAAATATAAAAATTCACTGACTCCTAAGAATCTTCCTGCTCCATATTCATTATAATAAAACTATTGTCCCGGCAGCAGGGTGTTTACTCAGGCGACCATCCTGATCGATAATTCCACCTCTTCGTTGCTACTTTCCCTGATTAATATTCATAGAGGCAAAAGTTTCCTTATTTTTCCAGCGTCCCTTCAGCTTCGACTTGGCAAGTCGGCGGAAAACAAAGTTCCCGTCGTCTCCGCGCGAAAAACTCCGCGGGAGATGAGGCAGAAAAAGGCAGGAGAGCGAGCCGGAGGATGGTGGGCAGATGAAACGGGACTCGTTGGAGCTCGGACCACCTGGTAATTACAATAAAGTCGATTAAGACCCGCACGGAAGCGTCTTTGTTATTACCTAGCCAGTCTTCGGTCTTCTCGCGTGGAACCACGCGGTCTCGACAATTATACAAGCAATTCGAGCCTTTATGGCACTGCAGACGGCCGAAGGAGCCTGGAAAGAGCCGCAGAGACGGGAAAACGATGCGAGGAGGAAAAATCAGGAGAAAGGACGATGATGGAAAGCCTCTGCTGCGTCTGGTCTGTGAAACAATAGCGAAGATGCATAAATATGGTTTTGGAGGGATTTATTCGGTGGTCTGGGCCGCTTGTTCGGTTGCACACTATGGTGAACAGTGGTAACATGTTTAAGAAAGTTAGATAGGGACTAGAGAAAGCCGGGATGTTCAGCAAAATTAGAGACCTCCAGGCAGAGACACGGAGAGACAGGAGATTATGAAAAAATAGAGAGAGACAAGGAGTCAACAAAAAATGAGGGAGAGACAGGGAGAGACAGGGAGATCTAGGGTGCTAAGAAAAATTAGGGAGAGCAAGAAAATAGTAAAAGGAGATAAGGAGAGTCAAGACAAGTTAGGGAGAGCTAAGGAGAGACTCAGAGATCCAAGGAAAAGTAGGGAGAGACAGGAGATTCTGAAAAAATAGAGAGAGACAAGGAGTCAACAAAAAATCAGGGAGAGACAGGGAGATCTAGGGTGCTAAGAAAAATTAGGGAGAGCAAGAAAATAGTAAAAGGAGATAAGGAGAGTCAAGACAAGTTAGGGAGAGCTAAGGAGAGACTCAGAGATCCAAGGAAAAGTAGGGAGAGACAGGAGATTCTGAAAAAATAGAGAGAGACAAGGAGTCAACAAAAAATCAGGGAGAGACAGGGAGATCTAGGGTGCTAAGAAAAATTAGGGAGAGCAAGAAAATAGTAAAAAGAGATAAAGAGAGTCAAAAAAAATTAGGGAGAGCTAAGGAGAGACTCAGAGATCCAAGAAAAAGTAGGAAGAGACAAGGAGACATAATAGGGAGAGCTAGTAAAAGACAAGGTGAACCAGGAAACACCAAAAAGGCTGACAGAGTCAAAAAAAATTATGAAGAGCTAGAGAGAGTCAGGCAGACCCAAAGAGAGCTTGAAAAAATAGGAAATACAATTTTTCATGAGTCAAAATTGAGTTCAAGAATCTTATGATACAGCAGTGACCTTGAGATCAATATAACCTACCTCCATTATAGTCAAATATTTCTATAAAGTGACCAATTCTATTACTCTCTTACAGTCACGCGATACTATTATTATTATCATCATCATGAACCTTTTCACGCAGAGGATTTCACTCTGATTTGAACAATCATGAACGGGCTATGCCAATTTCATATTAGTGTAGCTATCGCAGAAACTGTCTACCACTGTTGCGTTTAGTATAACTGCCTTTCGTATGCGCGAGTGTGACAGACTATAATAAAACTTATCATTATTATTCAGAGTTTCTACCTCTTAGGATCGTCCTTCATGTCGAAGCCATCGATCTTCAGGATGTTCCACTCGTCCCTCGGTCCCTTCGAGTAGCTGAACGACACCTGAACAGAAACAGAGCGTTGGGTGAGCGATTCAGAGGCGAAACGAAATGTTGATGAACGGCGAAGCTGAAGGATGGTTCATCGACGAGTCGGTGGAACGCGATATCGCATGTTTTTGCACGTCGCGTTGAGAATCAGCCGGGGCATGCTTACGGTGAAACGCGAGACCAACTTCTACCCACGACTGGAATGAAAATATTTGTTCTGCGAGCGGTTCTCCAACCCGACACCGCCGTACCAGAGCTGCGGAAAATTTCTCCTCTGCCTTTCGTCACCTTGAACTTCGTACGGAAGGTTCAAAGTATTCTTTTGCTGGGAGTCAGGCCAGTGATCAACTTCTGTGAATGGTGAATCTCAAGGTGCAAGACTAGGCGATTTCTATTCCAAGATTCGTCACGTTGAAGCGTGTAAAGAAGGTTCAGTGTATTCTGTAAAGACTCGGGTGGCGTGAATTAATTAATGTAAAATTAGACGATTTCTGTTGCAGGTTTTGTCACTCTGAAGGTAATACACAAGATCCAGAGTATTCTTTTAGAAGGAGTCATGCTTTAACTCAGTGATGGCCACCAGAGTGCAGACTTCTCCCCACTCTACGTCCATTCCCCTCGTTTCAGTCCCCTCCAGTTGGCTCCTCGTCCCCTCTAGACCCAGATCGCAGCCTGTATGAGGGGAATGGACCTAGAGTGGGGGAAGACCACAGGTCCGGTGGCCTTCACTGCATTAACAGATTGACTGCCACGGTAGAAACAACCATTCCAAGTCAGACACTTTATAATCTTCTATTTATATTATAAATCACAGATGTTGGAGTACGCTGGACGTCTAGACAATGTATAATATGGCGATGGTACATTGTGGATAATGTATACTCCACATTGGGTCCTCCATTCTGAAGCAGAACCACTGTCACGCTCACCCAGCGAAATTCACGGTTTTTAAAATGAAATTCTGTAGTTTGAATCCTCGAGAATCCAACACAGAGGACAGACATCTCGAAGCGTTCTATCCTATACACTTGTCTGTATGTAAAATCGTTTGATTCATTCAAATTTAACTCGCCTGTCTGCAGTCTGCGTGTTAATCGATTTCTGTGTACCTTGCACCTTCCTCTACGAAATTAGAGAATAGTTCTCTGATTAGTTGCAATCCAGGTTCCACCGTGAACCGAATTCCGCAACTGTGCGGATTGTTATGGTGATCAGAGCACCTGGTGTTTGAAGGCTTCGAGCAATGATCACCTGGGTTCGTGCGAGTGAAGTTGGCCAGCAAGTTCCGAACAACGGACGACACGATTAAATAATGGCCATTGTGGCATGAAGGAAAGCAGCCGCGGTGATTCATCGCGGGGATTATTCTATTGCTCGCGATTAGACTTCACACTGCGACCCGTACCATCTTAATTCCCCCGTCACTTTTTTTTAATCCCTCTCCCGTACCGGATCAATTAATTAATCACTCGCCAGATTGAGTACACGGTTCATCGGAAACGCTGCAGCGGAGACGCTGAGATTAGACTGCTCGAGGTCATTCCCTGATGCATAGGGAATTACATGAATCGGGAGTAATGTATAGTACGTTATGATCAAAATGAACGATTGATTGAAAAGCCGAATCATTTTCCAGGTCCACTTCGTGACTTCTATACTGTAGGTCAGCGATGGCCAGCCGGAGCGACGCCTGGCTCCGCCCTACCCCCACTCTGCGTCCATTCCCCTCACGCAGCAACAAAATTGAGATCTCCAGATGAAAGTGGTGACATAGATACAAAAGTAACTATTTTATTACGTTACTATCTCTCGAGAAACCGTATTTACCGATGTTTTGGGCGTCATACTCGGACCGCAAGCTAATTGAGGGGAATGGACGCAGAGCGGGGGTAGGCTGAAGCGAGGCGTTGCTCTGGATGGCCATCTCTGTTGCAGTACATTCTACAGGATGCTTCAAAAAATGTTCACACATGTTTAGAGAATTCGTAGGTACATTTATATATTGAGACCCATGTCCTAAGGGTCTGGACCACCTGAAGAAGATTCAAAAATGTGTTGACAGCGATGGTGGAGACTCTTCGGAGGCAGAGCCGTCACATTTTTTTCAAGCACCCTGTACGTGTCGACAAACCTTTGGAAAATCGTCGTCTACGTTACCTGGTCGCCGAAGGTGTCCTTGTTGAGAAATTTCATCGGCTCCAGGTGAGAATGGAACTGCTCGACGACGGTGAGCTGCTTTTTCAAAAGGTACTCGATGATGTAGCCCATCGTGACGTCGTCTGGTAGCCTGATCCTATCCCCCACCGTGATGAATTTTCCACCTCTGAAAAGACAAACAGACGATCATTACAGTGATTGTTCGATTGGACCAACAGCGAAGGCGCTCTGTGAATTGTTCAACAATTGGCCAGTCCAAGTGTCAGGTTTCGGAACGCAGAGACGCGAATCTACAGCGTGTTACAAAAAAGGGTACAGGGTTTTGAGGGCAGACAGTACTCCGTACGTAAGTTTCGGCTGCAGGAAACTTTGGTCCACAGTTCATCAGAACAGGGACCCAATTTTTCCCAAGTGCAATAAACATTCAATATTAACGCTTTCACTGCCACGTCACTCATGTGTGGGTGACGCTTAAATTCAGTTGTTACTTATCCAACTACGAATGGCATTAGTGAAAATATCTGAAAAGGTTTAGGGGAATCAGTAAAAGCTGTAAAGAATAAATAATATCGTTGATTAAGAAGCACATGATTCGAGATTACGCTCGTGTCGTATCTATTGGAAAAATGTATTTGCGGCTACTGCTATTTTGAATTTTTATTTTGAACGTCGCGCGTGCATGATGCGCGGTCTGCTGCGTTACCGACCATTATGCAGATCGTATTTTGTTGCAAAAATGTCGCATTTTTCGAGAGTATCGAATAGACTACTCGATCGTGATTGTCGTGAGTGCGTCGCGTGCCTTTGGCTGTTAATTTTACCTTTTTTGTTTGTAGCATTCTTTCCTTAATTTTATATGATAAATACGCTTTTATGTTTTTCTGTGTTTTTCAATCAAACCAAGACGTAGTGAATTGGACGAAAATTTCCAATAGTATCAAAGTATATGAAGGTGTGTCACTTTCAGCCTTTATAGCGTGGCAGTCAATGTGTTAACACTAAGTTTACGGACATTTCTTATATACCTATCTCTACGGACACGCGTCAAATTGACGCGTAAACGAAACCGCATTTTCTTTAACCAGTTAAGTGTGTTTGACGACTATATCCGTCATGGAGATGTGGCAGAATTTTGTGTAATGACGATTATATCCGTCATGCGTAAAATCTTGTTACAATTTGATATTTAAATTGTAATTTTGGCGAAACATAAACTATATTCGTAAATTTTAATATATTTAAAATGTTTCGAGGTCAAGATGAAATGAAACAAACAAATAAAAATTATAAATAATTTGAGATGGATTCATAACTTCCTGAGAGCTAACTCGTGAGCAGTGCAGTAACACTGAATCTTTGATTATTCCGATTTTTATATTTTTTATATCACACGACAGCAACAGTGTAAATTTTTAACTTTTATAGATATTTAATTTTTTTTCTAAGTTTTTCGTTGTTTATGTATATAATATATGTTCATGTTAAGCGACTGTGTAAATATTAGAAATGAAATTGTTCATTTTATAAAATAAAGTCGCTTTTTTGACCCAATATTTCAACAGCGACACTTACTCTGTGTTTGACGACTATACCCGTCATCGCTTGATTATCGCAACACACTGGTGCGCGCTCTGCACAGAGATCGCCGCACTTAACTGGTTAAAAACAACTTATTTGATTTAAAAACAATATATTGTACACTGTTAACTTATAAATGAAACTATGTGACATTATATATTTATATAAAATTTATAATATTTAACATTATACGACATTACATTTATTCCGTGCATTTGTGAAATTCGAAATGCGTCAAAATGACGCGTCCTGTGAACCTATTGTTAAATAAACGAATAAAAATCCTACGCAAGGAGAAGTCGAGTCAGCCCAGAATTGCATAATAATCGAATGCAGAGATAATCGTCCGTGCCCCGCGACTTTCTGATAATTGCTCCCAATATTTCATCGGACCAGCGTCGAAACTTTGCTCGTCTGCAATAAATCCTCCGTACAAAATAAACAAACGAACAAACATCCCACGTGAGAAGTTGAATCGGCCCAGAGTCACATAATAATCGAGCGGAGAGATAATCGGCTGTTTCTCGCGACTTTCGGCCGCGAGAAATATTAGAATCTGATAATGGGAAAGTAACGAGGGTCCGGCGTCGGTCGCGGACCGTTTAATTGTCGGATTGGCCGGTTAATTTACCGGCATTCCAGCCATGTAGATTAGCCGGGGAAGGCAGCGTGCACCTGCCGCATCTCGCCTGTCGTCGTTCACCACGTCTTCGTCGTTGAAACTGGTTAGCCGCATTAAACCGAGTCCCCATCGCATTTATTAAGCCCCGACCATCCGACCGTCCGCCGACCGCTGGACCTCTAACGAATTTCCATCGATTACTCGATTAATTCGATCTATTAATTGGATCGATAGCTATTAATCCGATCGTTTCGAACCTCGACACGCTTCGATTACCTTGAAATCGTTCTCCACGCCTTTCAGCAGACCCTGAGGAACCTTCTTCAGGTTTTCATTCATTTTGGAGGATTTTTGTGGAGGAATCGAGATTGTAAAATAATAATAACAAAATTTGTTGTGAATTTATGCTATTTTGAGCTATTGATTCGATCGTTTGGAAATTTGGTAGGCTTCGATTAGCTTGAAATTGTTCTCCACGTCTTTCAGTGGGCCCTGAGGAACCATCTTCGGGATTTCATTCATTTTGGAGGATTTTTGTGGAGGAATCGAGATTGTAAAATAATAATATCAAAATTTGTTGTGAATTTATGCTATTTTGAGCTATTGATTCGATCGTTTGGAAATTTGGTAGGCTTCGATTAGCTTGAAATTGTTCTCCACGTCTTTCAGTGGGCCCTGAGGAACCATCTTCGGGATTTCATTCATTTTGGAGGATTTTTGTGGAGGAATCGAGATTATAAAATAATAATAACAAAATTTGTTGTGAATTTATGCTACTTTGAGCTATTGATTCGATCGTCTGGAAATTTGATAGGCTTCTACAAGGTTAAAATTGTTCCCCAGCGTTCAAGTAGACCTTGAAAGACCTCCTGTAGAATTTCATTAATCCCTCGGTAGTCTTGAGGATTTTTATACAGAGATCACTATTGCACGACAATAATAATAATATCTGTTACGAATTTACGTCGCTCGGATCTGTTAATTCGATCTCCTAGCAACTTTGCACTCTTCGATGGCCTTGAAATTGTTCTCCAGGCCTTCCAAGACCTCGAGGAACCTTCTTTAAATCGTACAACTATAATTTATACTCTTTAGATCGTTCAGAGCTCCGATGAGCTTAAACTTATTTCCTACACCGCCTGTGGGCCCTGAAGAATTCTCAGTTGGGTACTCCCGTTAATTGGCATTTAATACTCTGCCATGGTGGATCGTCAGGCATTCGAGAGGTCGATATTTCCAGTGATCGGATGGAATACGAGGATCCAGCGGAGTGACGAAAATTTCGGTGGACAGGTATAGTTGGTTGATCGAGGCGAGAGATCCACGATCCACGGTGGACATAAATCGTGCCAATTAGAGGGGCGACCGGTAGTCACAAGTTCGGCGAGCGAGCTTTTATATCGACCGGCACCACCTTCTCTCTTCAGGGCCCAACGTGAGAGAACACCGACGGACAAATGTCTCAAAGGATCGCCGCCGCCTTAGGACCGCCTATCGTACATTTGTCCGATCAACTTCCACGGTATGTCCACCCGACGGGAAAATAAATCCAGACTCCGGCGTCCACCAATCAGGGTCCAACCATTTTTCCACTCCCGCTCCGGTGCTTCTAACGAGCTCCAAGTGGGACCGACCCCATCGAGCCTACCAAATCCATAGATTCCTCTCTTCTTAGGTGTTTTACTTCCGTACAATTAGGATATTTTGATGATTTGACAGCAGGAGCTTTACCTAGGAGTAAGTCCTATCTTCAGGAAGATGACAATGTTTCTTCTGTTGCTGTTTGACAAATATACGTTGGTCCTTTGATGATAGCGTGTGTGTTTCTATGGGGAGGCTAGTCCCTCGTCTTCTAACGAGTTACGCTCGTGATGAAAATTTTGCTTCCAGGTGTTAGAGAAACGCAGTCTTGCGCTGACTCATAAGAAGTTAACAAAAGGTCGTTGGGTTGTCAGAGGATTGTCAAAAGGAAATTGTATGTTTCGATGTACGTCAACGCACTTGAAGATTAATAAGATCGTAATGCAAAGGATTAGGTATTCTTTTGGGGAAAAATTCGAGGACCATTCGAAATTAGGAACCCCGTCAGAAGTCCTCGAGTCTGAAATTTCTGCGTGTCCAGGTGAATTTCAGGAGACAGACTGACAATGGTCAATCAGTTCTCCATGCAGTTTAGTATACTTTAACGATTCTGCATGTAATAAAATTGAGTAACCAGAGGATGGAACGACGGCAGAAGAGAAATCATAAGCACACGAATGGGAAAGTAAGTTCGTTAGGCTAGGTCGCGGTCGCATTTGCAATGCAACGAGGGTTCCACGACCGACAAGAAAAGCAGGAGGAAGAGCAGGTGCTCGTTGAAACGAGCTAACTCGATCTGGGATCCTTTGTGTCGATAACGGGCTACCAGTATTCTACCAAACCTAACAGTTTTCTCCTAACCCGTAAGTAACTTTCTATCAACCCTAACAGTGTTCTAACGACTCTAAAAGTATTCTATCAACCCTAACAGTATTCTAACGACTCTAAAAGTATTCTGCCAACCCTGACAGTATTCTAACGACTCTAAAAGTATTCTAGCGACTCTAAAAGTATTCTAACGACTCTAAAAGTATTCTAACGACTCTAAATGTATTCTACCAATCCTGAGAGTATTCTAAGGAATCTGAAAGTATTCTACCAACCTTAACAGTATTCTAACGACTCTACAAGTATTCTAACGACTCTAGAAGTATTCTAACACCTCTAAAAGTATTCTAATGACTCTAAAAGTATTCTAGCGACTCTAAAAATATTCTAACGACTCTAAAGGTATTCTACCAACCCTAACAGTATTCCAGCGACTCTAAAAGTATTCTAACGACTCTAAAAGTATTCTACCAACCCTAACAGTATTCTAACGACTCTAAATGTATTCTACCAATCCTGAGAGTATTTTAACGAATCTGAAAGTATTCTACCAACCTTAACAGTATTCTAACGACTCTACAAGTATTCTAACGACTCTAGAAGTATTCTAACACCTCTAAAAGTATTCTAATGACTCTAAAAGTATTCTAGCGACTCTAAAAATATTCTAACGACTCTAAAGGTATTCTACCAACTCTAACAGTATTCTAGCGACTCTAAAAGTATTCTAACGACTCTAAAGGTATTCTACCAACCCTAACAGTATTCTAACGACTCTACAAGTATTCTGCCAGTCCTGACAGTATTCTGACGACTCTGAAAGTATTCTAACAACCCTAAGAGTATTTTAACGACTCTGAAAGTATTCTAACAACCCTCACAGTGTTTTATCATCCCTAACACTATTCCAATAACCCTATCCCCTTATACTGACCAGGGACCTCCAATTTTCGACCAGCCATTGGCCTGAATTTCAATTACGTTGATACGATTAGATTTTAAAGCACAGATTTGTATCCTTCAGGAAATTAATTGTACTCCTGATCTGGTCCTGTCATGTGCGAGCATCGTCCATTTTTATTTCGAGAGTTCGTCTTTGTGATTCAAATCTTCTGCACTCATACAGTAGCTGATAGATGGCTATTCGACTGTGGCAATAGTTACAGTAAGATGGAAGTGTTCTGTTTCTTAGGTATCCATATGTACTTTCGGAGTGGCCAGTTCTTAGTTCAGACAATTTCTTCTTTTCTATTCCAGTTTGTTGTTTGTAGTCGAAAAATGTCCTTCATCAGCGTACTCCATTTTCGGCCATCCTCTAAACGCTACCCTGCCCAAAGGATTAATCCTGGAACTCGTGGTCTCATCGCTTCCCCAGGAATCTTTAACAATGATCCAGACGAACGTGTGACCAAGAGGTTTCCTTCGATCGCAGAGTCCTGCCGGAATGTGGTAAAGGAAAAGAAGGACGGCCGGTATCAACAAAATCTGCAGTCCGGTGATTCGGCAACGGACGAAGACGGAAAGCTCGAGAGGACGCGTTCGATCTTCATGGCTGGGCCGGCCAGCCACGGTGTGCCGTAACCCCGAAATTTCGATTTCGTCGTCGCCGGTATTTTAACGAGGACGATATTCCGTGTCGGCGGTCGCCAGAAAGGACAACACAAGGTGCAACGGGGAAAAAAGGGAGAAACGGGCCACGGGGGAAAAGGGTACGCGATTTCGGGGACTAATCTGGCCAATTAAAAAGACCCGGACAGAGAGAAGGAGAGAGAGGGGCTTAGGTACGCCGGATTCGAGAATCCACCGATGGTATTCGCTAATGAGTCCTCCTCTCTGTCTCTCCTTTCTCTCCCCGTGTCGCTCTCGCTCCCTCCTCTCAGCTTTTTTCCCTCCTCTCTCTCCGTCTAACCTACGCCCCGCGGCCGCCGTCTCACCTGATCGTCTACTCCTGGAAAACGTTAATTAGACGCCGCCTAATTGCGTACGCAAAGGGACTCCCGCTAATTGGATCGACCAGGAAATTTTTGGGGATTCCGATCGGACGATCATCGGATCGCGATCGTGAGAAAATCCTGATTAACGAGCCGGTGGCGTTTCATCAACGTCCTCGATGTTTGGTCGATCAACCCTTTAACCCGGGGATGATGAGTTGTCTCATCCTGTGAACATTTCAGGTTGAGTCTGAAGACTGTTTCATAGACCGAAAATTAAATGAGGAGTCCAGTACAATAACCAGTCAACTCCATCTTTCGAGCAAATTGTGTTATGGATATAATGTTGCTATCGTCCTGTACAATAATTAGCTTTGTAAGTGATACAATAGGCATTGTACAGCTGATTATGTTTTGTTGTTTAGAAGTAAGAAGCTTTCACTGCTCAGCCATAGAAATACTCTTCTGCTCTCCTCAATATTTGATTTTAAAGGACTTGGCTAGGGCACTGCACTGGACCCTTCAAGTATAGTAACATGAAGAGTAAGTCAGTCCGAAGTTCTCCTCGAGCAAACAAACGAAAATGGAATACCGAATTTGATATTCCTTTGAGTACAGTGCACTTATTCAGCTTTTGACTGAACCCCCATCCCATGAAGAATATTGAAATAAATCTGGAATTGTTTTAATAATAATGTGCTACCATTTCTGCCATTTCTACTTCTGTTCTCCATGGAGTCGAATGGTGTCCAATTCCTCCATTAATTAATTAGTATCCTCATCTAACAGCACACCTCAGAGTCTCTTCTAATTATAAAATAGAAATTGAAGATGCTCTGTACCCACTTTGACTCTCTAAATACAAATCCTAACACCGAAAACCGAGTACCCAAGAAATCTGAAAACATGAAACTAAATCTAAACTAACTAAAAACTCCCCGAAAATAAAATATGGAATCCTCCCCTAAAAAAAGCTCTCAGACGATCACACCCTTTCGAACTGAACCCGAAGACTTCATTCCCAGAAAGAAGAGCAGCTACAGTACAGAAGGGCCTCGTCTATCCGAACTATAGCAAGTGATAAAGTGACGCACGTTCTAACTATATTTTGCATAAAAATGATCATTGTATTTTAGAATACAAGACACATAATGGTATGAAATTAACCTCTTAGCTGTGGTGCTGCTTTTATAATTGTGTATCTACGTTGTCAAACACAGAGAACGTGCAGCTGCTGTAAAATTGAATGAAATTATAAGGAAACAGCACTTGTTTTCTATTGAAAAATCAATAATTTTATTGTCTAAATTTATGCACATTTAAATAACGAATGGTAATTACTTTTCTCGCATGACGAGTGCACTCGTCATTCACAGCTAAGAGGTTCAGAAGCACAACAGTGCAACTAATAAGAATTTTAGTTATAATTAACCGTTTGAGTGCTGAACAAGTTGTTTGGACATACACCAAAAATGCGGAGCTGACTGTGCGTGTATGGAAAAAAATTAATCAATGACAAAGTAGTTATCTAATCAGATCACAAATATTGCGTTATTACAAAAAAATCAAAAAGTAGCATTCAATCACTAAAATTCCCTTTGATTTATTTCCTGGAAAACAGTAAGAAAATTATAATTCGCTTGAATTTTTCTTACAGTAATTTCCTTTGTATTACTTATTACTTTTTTGCAAATGGAGCAAATTAATCGTACGCTCCGCAAATGGAAGCAGCTTCGACGAACGCAAAATTGATACTGATAAACAGGAGCGGTCCCCGGATTTTCGGCACAGCGCTTCTTGGCACTCAAACGGTTGATCTCGGGATTGCCAGTCTTTGGATGATCGAGGTTCCACGGTAATACAGTTCTTTCCGTGGAAACGGACGACAGGGGAATACCGAGAGCGCGTGTAAATTGTTATCGTGGCGGGTTCGATCGGATCGTGACGCGTGTCCCGATCCGGCTGTATCGATATCGCGATCGAGCTGGCCGGATGAAACTATCTGGCTGATCGCGCACGTACGGCCACTTCATTCGTCGCGAGGCGGATCGTTTCTGATCGGAAATCGAAGGGACGGGGAAACGAACCTCGGGGGCAGCTCGTTCGATCCGCGGAAAGACGCGATGGATCGATATCGATCGCTGGGACGACGAACGAGCGCCGGGACGCGACTCTGATTCGAGCCAATTGAGATGTTGCGTCTGCTTCCTGCGTTCATGACTTGCCAGAAAAGTCACTGGAATGTCACTAGGATATTTGCTGAACGGAGAAATTGCTAAAAAGGTCACTGGAAATGATACTATGGAAAGCCACTGGGAAATTTATTGTTAGACTGCGGATCTTTATTTATTTATTTATTTGTAAATTGTACGGGTACAAACCCAATGTGTACACATAAGTAAGAACTATAACAAAACTAAAAGAAATGAAGACAGTCGCACAATGTAGTATTAAACAAAAAGGGAATTGTAAAGAAATTATAATAAAACGTTATCTAAGCAGCGCGCAGTGCTAAGTGTAAAGATTTTTTAAAGCTAGGAATAGAGCCACTGAAAAAATCAACCTTATCCGTAACTGTGTTGGCAGATTTTAATATTTATATAATTATATTTATGTAATTTCACGTATCCAAGCTCCTGGAGGATGCACATTTTAGAGACTGAACAGAACAAAAAATGTGCTTTCGAATATCTAAATCTCAAAATGCAATACTGTTATAATTGCGTTTCATCGGGCACATGGAAATGAAGAATATTGAATTCTAAAAATGTAGATTTGCATACAAATCAGCAGTCTAATTATCATGGAAAATTCGCAGGAAAAGTTATTAGAAAGGCCATTAGAAAAATTATTAGATGAAACTGCGAAGACATTGGTACATTTGAGCCACTCGGAAGCCAAGCTGACCAACTCTCCGCTTATAATGAATTTCACAATGAATGTTTATGTCATTGTCACTTTTCTATACTTTTTAGTTTATGGGGTTGATCGATTTGTCTTCTGAGGGGCTCGTTTGTTACTGGAAGTATGAATTAATCTTGGAATCGATAGGTCTGATCGCAGCATGATGGCAGGCTGAAGATCAGAACATAATCAGTAGGGGAGTTGCGTCTGTAGCTGTACTAAGAGCTACAGCTAAATAGTTTAAAGAAAGACTTGTAATTTTATTTATATAAAACGGCGTATATGTGCGTATTGCACAATTGAAAATTGTAATTGCATAAATTGCAATTTTGGGAGATTGAAATAACTGAACAATTGACCAGTTGAAGATACTGTATTTGATATGATTTTCCTAATTTATCTAACCGTGAGGTGTTAAATTAATCGTTCACACGTGTTCTCGAAAAGCGGTGCTGAGATAAGTGATGGCGTAAGTCAGCGGAGCAAAGTAAAAGTGTTAAATAATTAAACATTTCGATTGCTGACAGTCCACCCGATCTTCCTTCGTCGAAGGGACTTCGATCGTCAAAATATTCCCATGGCGTACTCTAAATTTTTTCCCTTCGAACCAACTCCCTCGCGGGTCTTTCTCATGGCTGCCATCTTGCACGGAAACGTAAAAAATATCCTAACAAACGGGGGGACGCGTTTAACCCGCCTCGATCGATTCGGAATAGTCTTCGAGGAAATACTTCTGAGACATTCTCCTGGAGACCAGAATTTTACGTGAAACAGATTCCGGAAAATCGTCCAGAGTGTGCTATGGACCACTATATTGGTTCCTATTAATCTTCACGTTTGTACAAACCATTATGTTATCTTACTTTATTCAAACATGCATGTTTCATTAAATGCTCTGCACTTGAACTGTTTGAGGAAGTTGAACTCATAAAATAGATTCTGGAAAATCGTCCAAAGTGTGCTATGGACCACTATAACGGTTCCTATGCATCTTCACGTTTGTACAAACCATTATGTTATCTTATTTTATTGAAACGTGCATGTTTCGTTAAATGCTCTACACTTGAACTCTTTGAGGAAGTTAAACTCATAAAATAGATTCTGGAAAATCGTCCAGAGTGTGCTATGGACCACTATATCGGTTCCTATGCATCTTCACGTTTGTACAAACCATTATGTTATCTTACTTTATTCAAACATGCATGTTTCATTAAATGCTCTACACTTGAACTGTTTGAGAAAGTTGAACTCATAAAATAGATTCTGGAAAATCGTCCAGAATGTGCTATGGACCACTATATCGGTTCCTATGCATCTTCACGTTTGTACAAACTATTGTGTTATCTTATTTTATTCAAACATGCATGTTTCATTAAATGCTCTGCACTTGAACTGTTTGAGGAAGTTAAACTCATAAAATAGATTCTGGAAAATCGTCCAGAGTGTGCTATGGACCACTATATCGGTTCTTATGCATCTTCACGTTTGTACAAACCATTATGTTATCTTATTTAATTGAAACGTGCATGTTTCGTTAAATGCTCTACACTTGAACTGTTTCAGGAAGTTGAACTCATAAAATAGATTCTGGAAAATCGTCCAAAGTGTGCTATGGACCACTATATCGGTTCCTATGCATCTTCACGTTTGTACAAACCATTATGTTATCTTACTTTATTCAAACATGCATGTTTCATTAAATGCTCTACACTTGAACTGTTTGAGAAAGTTGAACTCATAAAATAGATTCTGGAAAATCGTCCAGAATGTGCTATGGACCACTATATCGGTTCCTATGCATCTTCACGTTTGTACAAACCATTATGTTATCTTATTTTATTGAAACGTGCATGTTTCGTTAAATGCTCTACACTTGAACTCTTTGAGGAAGTTAAACTCATAAAATAGATTCTGGAAAATCGTTCAGAGTGTGCTACAGGTCACTATATTGGCTCTTATGACTCTTTATTATCGGACGAACCATTATATTATCTTATTTTATTCAAACGTGCATGTTTCATTAAATGCTCCTCAATTTAACTCTTCGAGGAAGTTGAATTCGTATAAAGGTTCTGAAAAATTGTTCAGAGTGTGCTATGGACCAGTATATTGGTCCTTATGAACCTCCACGTACGAACAAACTATTATATTACCTTGTTTCATTGAAGCCTATGCATTTTGTTGAATATATTGCAACCTGACCCTTTAAAAGCAATGAACTCATAAAACAGATTTTGAAAAATCGTTCATCGTGTCCTATGGACCACCATAACAGCACGAATACAACTATTTATTCCCCCACAGCTCTCCTTAATAAATCACACGCCTCTCATTCAGTCCTCCTCACTTTTACAACCCTGAAAAAATTTAATAACCGACACCATGCATGGTATCACAACAAATTAATTTAACGCTTACATATAAAACTCCCTCGCAGGATGTACATTTTCCAGAAATTTCACGACTCAAGGGGGGGTATTTTGCAAGCTAATGCAAGGAAAAGATTCCAGCAGCCGGCGCACGGGTTTTTCAATAAATTATTTCTCCGTTTGCCCGGCAAAAAGATCGAAGAGCGTCGGCGGCGTCGGCGGTGGCGGGAGTTTCGAAAACAAATAAACGAACGTGTCGTCGAAATCCCACGGGTCGATGGAAAGGAGAAAAAAGGCGGAGAAAGAAACGGAGAGGAAAAGAGGGCGAGGGCGAGGTGGATCTCTTTGATTCCATTATTGCTCGCCTAATTGGATTCCTCCGCGCGATCGCGGCCTGTACATCTATAAACCCGCGGCTCGTGAAACCAATTTGGGCATTCCTGCGTATACGTGTAAGCGGCCCCGGCCGATCCCGTGATCTATAGATCACCGCTGGACTCTCGAGCCGCCGCGCCGCTGACGCCCGCGAATTTTCGATCGAATACCCCGCAGAATACTTTCGAAATTAACATGAAAATAAAATCAAGACTCGTGGACACGCCGCACCTCGATCGTTCGAATTGATTGGGAGACGAGAATGATCGTGAGATCGATCCTCTGACTGTAATGGATTATGTTCGATCCACGGTGACATCGTTTCGGTGGATCTATCGACCCATCCGCAATCGGAGTTTCAATTTCAATTCGATGAAACTGTTCATCCATGCAGGCCAAAACTGAGAGTCAGTAATTGATCTTGAGTAGTAAACTTGAACAGTAAACTTGAATGGTACATGTAACTAGTGAGGTTGAATAATGAACTTGAATAGTGAGCTTGAATAATGAACTTGAGTAGTACATTCGAAGGGTGAACTTGAATTGAATTAAAAGAGTGTGAAAATAAGAAATGTTTGAACAGTATAATTTGGAAAGATTCTTGAGTCTCAGGGAAGCTGAAGCTATAGTTGTGAAATTAATTTAGCATAGATGTACCTGTTGATAATGATACACTACTCTGTGTACGTTGTCTATACTCCATTGGAGCCATCGTATAAATTTCAGAGCAGAAACTATGTTTCTTCTAATCTAGCTAAGCTCGTTTAATAACTACACTATCTGGACACTATGTAGAAAGATACAGAACAATTGCAACTATCCATAACATTAAAAAAATTAATCTCAGAACCTATATTGTCTAGATATTTTTCCTTCCTCTTTAATTGTACATCACGTTCCTAAAATTTAATTATAGCAGTACCTCGATTGTCCAAACAACAGTTAACAATAGGTTGAGTCACATTGCAACTTTCTGTATGAAAAACATTATTTTATTTTGCAATTTATGTTACCAACAAAAATTTTAGCTTGCAACTGAAACAACGTGACTAATTGCAAGTGACCGGTGTTCTGATAATCGAGGTTCTACTATACTGTTCTTGAGTATGTAAATTGCATAAATACCCGCGGATTACCGATGAAACTATGATTAATCGACAGTAAAAAGGATAAGAGCCGAACGGTGTCGCTTAATAACAGAAATTCAAGAAACGTGTATGCAAGTGGATGCGGTTAGGTTAGGTGCGTGTACGACGGGCCCCTCGGCCGTACGTTGTACGAAGGAAATGATAGAAACACAGATATATTGTCCATGCAGAATCGAGTTTCCTGTTGCACGTGGGTGGGCAATCGGCGTTCGCGGGCCCATTGTGGCCGTTGGACTCGTTGCGACCGTCGTTAATTAAGACCCATCACCGCGAGATCCACCAGAACCAGTTGTCTCCGCTTGTCACGGGCCTTCGGGCCCCGATCCATCGACGGAATCGATCTACGTCCACCGAACGAACATCAACGAGTAGCTAAACGTCATTCTATTATAGCAAACAATTATAATCCATAAACTGCTATAAGCGATGCTATATTGTTCTCTCGACGCTATCAGTGCTCTACAACTGTTATTCATCGCTCTATCGTACTCTATTCATCGACTTTTCATTTCTCTCGTCGCTCTATTTAGTATACTGCTATATAGTATTCTCCTGCTATAGTGGAGACTTCCAAGATTTCATTTTTTAACAGAATTTCGTTCATCCATTTATTATTCTACACTATTACTATATTAGAGACATCCAAAATAGGACGTTTAGATAGAGTAATTTCTAATTCTTTTCATCGCTCTATTATAGCTACTATATTAGAGACATCCAAAATAGGACGTTTAGATAGAGTAATTTCTAATTCTTTTCATCGCTCTATTATAGCTACTATATTAGAGACATCCAAAATAGGACGTTTAGATAGAGTAATTTCTAATTATTTTCATCACTCTATTATAGCATGCTTTACTATAGTGGAGACGTCCAAGGTAGGTATCTGAAGATCAGAGCTCCCACTTCAAACTGACTTTCATTTTTTAACACCATATTTTCGTTGCTATGTTATACTATACTACTATTGTAGTGGAGACATGCAACCTAGACCGTCAAAGATCATAAGTTCTCCTTCGAACTACATTCTCACTTTATTAATGCAATTGTTTTCAATACTCTGTTATACTAGACAGCTACTATAGCGGAGATAACTAGAATAGACAGCTGTAGGTCGTAACTTCTCCTTCAAATCGACTTTAATTTTTTTAACACGATCTGTTTCATCACTATATTATACTCTACCGTTGCTATATTGGAGACATTCGAACTGGGCCTGTGGGAGTCATAACTTCCCCTCCAAACTAATTTCTAATTTGTTTAATACAGTTTCTATGAACACTCTGTTAGACTATGCTGTTGCTCTATAGGAGACATCCAGAATAGAACGTCGAAGGTCAAGTGCTTTCTAATCTTTTCCCCGCGACTTCCTGAGCTCCTAAGACCGCCCTTTTCTCGCCTCGCTCGGATTCGAAAAGAGAGAAAGAAAGGAGAAAAAAAGAAGAAAAGGGAAGTGGAGCATCGGGGATACTCTTCAATCAGTCGCGGCGGTTGCAAACGGCGATGAAACAAGAAAGAAACGAAGAAGCGTGTAGTGGCAACGTCCCTGAATGAGAAAGCGGTTCGATGCACTTGCTGCGCCCGTCCCCTTCGTCCCCGTTGCACCGTTGTTCCTTGGACGTGTTGCAACACGAAAGGAACGAGCGTGCAGGAGGCAGGATAATGCCAGGACCGTGTACACACCGGACGAAACGGCGGTGAAAACGCGGAACAACCGGCTCGAAAGCTCTCAGAGTCGACGAGCTTTTCGACACACTTTCGCTCCACCTCCCCCCATCGATCATCCCTCGAGTCTTCGATCGAGAACCTCGAAAATACGGGATCATTTCCGGGGACGATTCAGGAAGATCAGCTGGGCGTAGGGAGGAAATTTCGAGTCCTTTGAAAATCAAGAAAATTTAATCTTTTTGGAAAGTTTGACGAAGCAAGGGCAAAAGCTATACTTGGGTAACAATTCTTTAAAGTTTTGAACTACAGCACATTTCACTTTCAGTGGAGTCGAATGGTGAAGTTGAGTAGTAAACATGAACAGTAAACTTGAATGGGAAGCTTCAATAATGAACTTGATTCGTGCACTTCGATAGTGAACTTGAACAGTCAACTTGAACGGTCAACTTAACTAGTGAAGTTGAATAATGAACTTGCATAGAGGGCTTGAATAATGAACTTGAATAGAGAGCTTGAATAATGAACTAGAATAGTTAGATGGGGTAATCAACTTGAATAGTGAACTTGCATTGTGAACTTGCATACTGAAATTGAATAGGACACTTGAATAGTAAACTTAAATAGTGAAGTTCAATAGTTGATTTGTGTAGAAAACTTGAATAGTAAAATTAAATAGTGAGCTTGAATAATGAACTTGAATAGTTAGATGGGGTAATCAACTTGAATAGTGAACTTGAATAGTGAACTTGCATTGTGAACTTGCATACTGAAATTGAATAGGACACTTGAATAGTAAACTTAAATAGTGAAGTTCAATAGTTGATTTGTGTAGAAAACTTGAATAGTAAAATTAAATAGTGAGCTTGAATAATGAACTTAAATAGTTAGATGGGGTAATCAACTTGAATAGTGAACTTGCATACTGAACTTGAATAGGACACTTGAATAGTAAACTTAAATAGTGAAGTTCAATAGTTGATTTGAGTAGACTTGAATAGTAAACTTAAATAGTGAGCTTGAATAATGAATTTAAATAGTGAACCTTATCGCACGAAATTTCTTGAAAAAATCATAATGCAAGCGGTCGGAAACACTTTCGATTTCCAGAACGACTGCAGAAACTTGCCTCGTACCACCTGGTCGATCATATTAAAAAATTCTCAAGAGTTCACATCGATCACCACGTGGAAAATGAGTTGGAAAATCTTCAGGGGTCCGGGAAGACTGCAGACTCCCTCAGTGGGCTGAAAAAAATATTCTGACGAGTCTAAAAGCTTTCGAATCGATATGACGTATCGAAGGGGCAAGAAGCACGGTGGAATTCGTCAAAGGATCAAAGTGGCGGGAAAAACTGGTCGATCGTGCGATTTCTTACGACCCGTTGATCTGTCGATCGAAGAAAGGGGACAGAGACGCAGAACCGGCCAGTGCGCACGACATAAATAATGATTTACGAGAGAGCGGCACAACATCGAGCATAAACGAGTGCTCCACTTGGCGAATTGCTCGTCCAGACGAAATTATTGATAATAACGCGACGTCGCTCGTCCTGATCGACCATCGGCGTCGTCGGCTTCTCGCTGCGTCCTCGAAGAACATTCACTTTGATTCTCTGGTAGATGTTGGACTTTGGTCCGAGTTCAGTCTCGTTCCAGGAATTTTTAGATTCGCTTTTGGACTTACCGTGTCCGTCGTACGATTTTTCTTGAAAGGGTGATCATGAGATTTTGTAGGAGGATGTGAAAGACAAATAAGATAGGAAAGAAGAGAGCTTGATTAAGTCGGGGTTGAGTTTAGGATCGGTTTGAAAGCTTCAAGAATTATTATTTCAATTTTAGGATTCTTTGTGTTCACACATAGAATAATAATAATAATAATAGTGCAATTTTCCTTGAGTCATCATAGACAAAATAGAATAGGAGTTGGTTAAATCTGGATTGAGTCTAAGTTGAGTCTAGACTAAGTTTGGGGGAATCGTACGGTTTCATGAACTACTAACTCAATTTCTGGATTCAAAATGATGATACAATTTTCCATGAGTCATCATAGACAGACTAGGATAGGAATTGATTAAATCTAGATTGAATCTAAGTTGAGTATGGACTAGGTTTAAGGGAATCGTATGGTTTCATGAATACTAACTCAATTTCTGGATGCAGAATAACAATACAATTTTCCTTGAGTCACCATATACTGAATAAAATAGACATTGATTAAATCTGACATGAGTCTAGGCTAAGTTTGGGGGTATCGTATGGTTTCATGAAATACTAACTCAATTTCGGGATTCAGAATGATGATACAATTTCCCTTGAGTCATCATATACTGAATAAAATAGACATTGATTAAATCTGACATGAGTCTAGGCTAAGTTTGGGGGTATCGTACGGTTTCATGAAATACTAACTCAATTTCGGGATTTAGAATGATGATACAATTTTCCTTGAGTCATCATAGACAGACTAGGATAGGAATTGATTAAATCTAGATTGAATCTAAGTTGAGTCTAGGCTAAGTTTAAGGGTATCATACGGCTTCATGAATTACTAACTCAATTTCTGGATGCAGAATAATAATGCAATGTTCCTTCAATCATCTACTGAAATAGATAGACGTTGATTAAATCTGAAATGAGTCTAAATTGAATCTAAGATAAGTTTAAGAGTATCGTATGATTTCACGAAGTACTAACTCAATCTCTGGACTCATGATAACAATAATACAATTTCTCTTGAGTCATCGCACACAAAACAGAACAGATACTGATTGAATCTGATTTAACTCCAAATTGATCTCGTTTTCAACGTAGCATACCCGAAAAGAAGAAGAAAACAGGCCAGAAGCGGTCCGTTCAATTAGGCTACATTAAAATTTAATTGAACGGTACCAGCGTGCGATTAACATCGTGGCCCGATTAATATTAACGTTACAGCCCTAATAAAATATTACGCCGCAGTTTTTTCACCGATGTTTCAAAAGTCCGGTGTGGGAACCGATGCAAAATTTGCAGCCATTATTTTTATCACATGCAATCACCCTCCGAACGAGTCACAAAGTATGTACATGGTGACACCGAGCCGACAAACGTGTTTAAAAATTTCATAAATAATGGAATTCGGAGCAGAGGAGATCATCAAAGCCACCTATAAATAAAATAAAACATGCAATTTATTAATAAATAATTGCAAACGAGTTTCTTGAAAATTGTATCAGACAGGCATGATCTCCAAATAATTTCTAATTTAAAATACGTGAGTCTTCGGCCTGTATCTTGAATCGTATATAAAATTAAAGAAAATTGGAAAATTCTCCTACTTATTACGTATTTATTTACAAATACTCACAAACCTATTTCTTGAAAATTATATCAGAGACATACGATCTCTGAATCAATTCAAATTTAAACAATTGAGTCGGCTCCGTTCCACCCTGTATTTTGAATAATTCATGAAACAAAAAATTGGACACTTACCCAGCCAGGGGCGTCATTTTTAACGCGAGGGCCCTGCTGATGCAAAATCCCGCGCCACCGGTCGCGAACCAGAATTTCACTTTTTGCTGAAACAGAAAAAAAGAGAATCGAAGTTCGTTAGAGAACGGAGCATCGCGTGGATCGAGAATAGTGATCGATCGTCCGCGTGACGCGGCTGATCGATCGATCATCGACTATCGCGGATGACTTTTCGGATCAGGGACACGATCGATTACACCTCGAACGATCCTCCAATCACGCTGGGCATCGAGGAACATTTATTTCCTGACAATTTTCGAAATCTCTGTATTTTCAGGCGAAACAAAAATGGAAAAAAATTGTTGAATCTTCAGAATGATAGCACAGGTGTCCATAAAGTTAATGAGAGTTTTAAAGTAGGTACTATGAGCAAATTATGTGTGTTGCTTGATCTTATTGTCTTCATTATTAAGATCATAGAATAAATATTAGATCACGTGAATGAATGTACAGTGACTCATAAATTGATGGAATGATTAAATTATTGCAACTTCTTTTTGTTGATAGCTATAGATTGCTATAGCTGCAGGCCATTAGAGCTCCTAGGAGACCTGGTCCAGGGCTTTATGGACACCCTGTACATCTCTGTATAATAATATAAAAACTGACACGAGTTAAAATCTTACGAATTTAATTCTCTGACCACATTACGAAATACTAATAAAAATATCAATATTATTGCTTGATGTTTATTCATTTTTTTAAGCAATTTTAGCAGTTATTAAGGTTATTATTATTGAAGTGTAGAGTTGGATTGTCTGACCACACATCGAACTACTAATAAAAATATAAATAATACCAGTTGGTGTTTATCAGTTTCTCTAAACGATTTTAGAGGTTGTTAAAGTTATCATTATTGGAGTATAGAGCTGGAGTATATTTCTGTAGACTGCTATAACCGTGGACCATTAGAGCTCCAGGAGACCTGGTCCAGTTCTTTATAGTCACGCTCATCTCTGTATAATAATTTGAAAACTGACATCGCTGGAAATCTCAAGGATTTAATTACTTGGCCACACTTGGGGCTACCAATGAAAATATAAATTTCACCAGCTGATGTTTATTAATTCCCCTAAACGATTTTACCGGTTATTAAGGTTATCATTGGAGTATAGAGTTGGTAGTATATTTCCTCAGATTGCCATAGCTGCGGGCGATCAGAGCGCCTAGGTGAGCCGGTCCAGCCGATTCATGCCACAGATACTATCTCTCTGTACTCGATACTGCTTCAGACCTCAGAAGAAATCGTGCTCCTTTCGTTCGCCTAGGCGTGGTACATGACGAACCTAACTTAATGTTGCACGTGCGTACGATACGGTCAATGCAAACCGGTCTCTTTGTTCTTGAAAAAATCCACAACCGTAGTCCACGTACACAGATCGATGGTTCTGCTCCGGCCGAACCTAAGCATCCGTGAAGCTCATACCTCGGAAACAGCTAAAAAATCGTGTGGTAAATTTGAAGAAAGCAACTCGAACGTTACTTATGACTGGACTGCGGATTTTTATGCAGTTTAAAAAGCATGCTTCTAAACATTTAAATAACAAAATGCAGTTTTAACAGCTGCATGGAAGCCTAGAAATATACACCCCCCTCTATAAATACTAACACACATACTAAATCGATATACTTCTTACCACAGAGCAAATGTATATGCAATACTATACCAAAAATCGCCGCGGAAATTAATTAAAATGAAATCATTAGAGTAACACCGTGTTCCACGAGGCAGGTGTAGTTTTTAACCTCTTCAGAGTCGAATTTTTTACAATATTTTCAAATCAGTGACTGTCAAGTAGAATAAAATATTATCAGTGCTGCCATACTACAAATTTTTTGTTTTTATTGTTGAAAGATTCGGTAGTGAATAGTTCTCTACCAGATTTTATTTTTTTTTTCACTGAGAGTAATTTTAATTTAAAAAAAACTGAATGTACACATATGTGCCAGTGTCCCTGAAATGGTTAAGGTAGTCTGTCGTATATTTGCACCCAGTTTGTTCCAGATCTTCTCAGTTGGCCTCAAATTGAAAAATTGAATAGGCCAGTGCATGATTTTATCTTATTTCTCCCTTAGAACTATTTTAAATAATTCTTTTGCAAATTTTTCCTATGATACAGACGAAATATCATATTTCATTAACAGAAACAGCAAGTGTCCCACAACTTTTGAACGGCAGTGTATATTTACGTACAAATCCATCAGTGACGACTGAATTGGACAGAGGAGAGCCGCAAGAATTTTCAAAGATTTTTCTAGAGGATGCTGGCGATGATTGGAGGCATTAATTGGGATGAAGCCGCTAAAACAGTGGCATCTCTCCGGGGACGGATGATAAGGGAGCAAAAGCGAGCCGGCAGCAATCAGCCGGTCGAATTTATCTCTGGATCGCTGCCAATCGTCGCTACGTAATTGGATATAGGATCGTATAATCGGTTCCCTTACCCTTTGCATCAACCCCCTTCGGAGGCAGCCTTCGGAATGTAATTAGTCAGAGGAGCAATCTTCCTCGACCGATCTGCCTTTCTCGGTGCCTGTACGATTCCTCGAGATATCCTCCGGCTTGGTAGATCGAAGGTAAACGAACTGATAATTCGAATCTCGGCGACTGATCATCCTTCGGTCACCCTGTCACCTGTTTGCTTTCGCTCTCAGTGTGTCTGGACCAGCGACATTTCATGCTCATGCAATGGACCAGCGATTGCCAAGCTCTGACACTGAAGATTTCATTCTGAACTTTGACAGGAGTTCGCCACTGCAATGCTGAGCGAACGCAACACACCGAACCTGCGATGTGGTCCCCTGCGATGTGGTCCCCTACAATGTGGTCCTAGGTTCTTAACCCATTTGCATCCAAGCGCGGAATAATCCGCGAGCCTACGACTGTCAGCTATCACCGAGCGCGGAATATTCCGCGAGCCTACGTTGCTTTTTCCTTTTGTGTAAAAAAATATTGTAGGAATTTTAAATAGGAAAAATCAGACCGGAGGGATCGGGAATCGAACCCGGGACCTCTCCGCTTGCAAGCGTGCGCTCTAACCACTGAGCCACCGGCCAATTGCCGATTCCAGCCGATTTTTCCTCTCTTAGCGCGACACTCAGTCGCTTCCCTTTTGCCGATCCTACATTCGGCCATCCTGCAGATCGTGGCCGCCCTCGGCCACTCGCAAATTCTCTTTTAACGTCAACGCAGATTCAACACAATTTTTCAACGCAAATTCAACACAATTTTCAACGCAACGTCACAACTTCGTCGCTAAGGCTCGAGGGGCACACGCATCTGCTTCATCGTCATCGTCACATCGCCATCGCCGCGTGGGGAACTCGCATCCCACTTCTGACACCAATTTGTAGGAATTTTAAATAGGAAAAATCAGACCGGAGGGATCGGGAATCGAACCCGGGACCTCTCCGCTTGCAAGCGTGCGCTCTAACCACTGAGCCACCGGCCAATTGCCGATTCCAGCCGATTTTTCCTCTCTTAGCGCTACACTCAGTCGCTTCCCTTTTGCCGATCCTACAATATAAAATGCGATATTTGCGATATAACACTGTGTATCAATCGTTTACAAAGTACATTCTTAATAAACTCGATGAATAATTTAGATGCCCGTCACTGCACATACGATCGACCGCGCGTGGTGATACGAGTCAGTCGTCGGTTGAACGTCGCTGATGTTTCGATGCGGAAGCTTAAGTAGAGCGATGATGCAAATGGGTTAAAGGGATTTCTGATTCATTCAGAGCTTCATTAAGCAGAGAGAAAATACAGAAGAGGTCCAGAAGAAATGAGTCAGAGACTGACGTGAGGAGACACTTTGCTATTTGGAAGAATGTTGGTGCTTCATTCAGATGGTCCTAGATAAAGTATCGGTCGAGACATTATGGCTACATTATGGTTCGATTACACTTGAAAGCACCGCTTATATGTCTCAACTTTGAAGCAGGGACCTATCTCCCCTAGGTTCCAGTCTCCTTCAAAGCACTGCTCCTCATTTTCCACCCAAACCTGTAGGTCCACTCGCTGAATGACCGCGACAGTCGAAGCCGGGTTACATGGGAAGCAGAACGAAGAAGCTGAAAAGCGTTGTCGGTCTTCAGGAACACGGTGTACCGTTTCCGTGATCCCATTGTCCGGAGCGTTAGGTGGTTCTGACCCCGGAATTCCTTGGGGTGTCCCGTGACCGTTCACCGGGAGTCGTTATTCAAATGGAGCCGAAAGAAAGGAGCGAAGTGTCCACCGTGGTTGTACATCGAGGCAACGATACCATCGTGGACAGTCGAATCGTTGGTGTATATCTAATGCATCCGTGTGGCCCTGTCCGTTTCTTCGTCTCCTCCGTTCGCGTCCTCCTCGTCATACATTGTTCGCGCTCCTCCCGGTGGCTTCACCTGACGCTCCAGGAACCGGTCGATCGACCAATAAACCCGGTGCTTTATTTGTGCCCCCGTTATCTGGAGAACGAGCAATTAACGTCGCGAAAGGGCTTTACGAGGCAGCCTGCGCCCTGCTCGAGTTTCAATCCACTCGACTGCTCGAACATTAGCCCTATGAGATTGCCAATTTCTGGATTCCCGAGATACCGCCCTGCGATAGGGAGTGTTCCGCTCCTGACTTGCAATTGCTTTCCAGAGGACTGTCCAGGAGTTTGGTAGCCCCGGAAGAATGTAGAAGGCAGCGAGGTGTCTCTTTTGCTGATGCCTGTGTAGTCCAGAGGACACGGTCCTCTGTTGATTTTGTCCAGTGCTCTCTACTGGGTGTCTTAACGTACCATGTGATTGGTTAGATTCGTTGTAATTTGAAAGATGACTAGACTATCTGATTGTGAATAGAATTTTGCATCGCCTTGGTTTGGTATGTCTGTGCGAACGACAGGTGATTTTAAAGTGTCCACTTTTAGTAGCTGTACCAGAATACCTGATACTGTCACAAGATGGTAGGGAGTGGATAATAGACGAATGATCGATGTTATCAACCCTGTTCTCATGAATTATTTTTCATTTCACTGAATCTTACTGGACCTATCCATCTATTATCGCTGGGAAAATTCTCAGTGAGTTTCAGCACCCTGAAGAACTCCTCTGTACATCGATGCTATTATCCAGGAACATTAATGAAGATCACCTATCCTTTTACTGAACCGATGCCATCATCCTAGCTAAAAGTCAGCATTGTGAAACATTGTCCTCGCCACTCAACCTATGGACGAATCAATTAACCACGAGCATCGGGTAGCTGCAACATCGAGAGCTCTTCCGTGCAACGATGCTATCGTCTAGGAATATTAATGGAGGATAATTGCGGACGAGGTGAGTCAATTTGCACGGCGTGTCCACGTGCTGCTCGAAAACGAAAAAAAATGCCCACGAGCAAACTAGACCGGCTGCGGTTCCTTGCGGAGCGCACCGGATGGGCCGCTGCAAAACGAAGATGCAGATGTCAGATATAAAGCTGCGGGTATAATAATATCGAAGCAATGGAGGCAGCGTGCGTGGTGTAGGTTGGGTTCTGTTCGAGCAGGAATGGATGCACGTCCGTGGCGCATCCATGGAGGCCGTCATGGGTCACGAGCACGTCCGCCGACGTCGTGCAATTCCAAAGGTTCACCTGTCCTCTTTCGCTGACGCCCGTTTCATTAGACGGCCGATAACGTCGGGTGCTGGCCGGATCAACGCGATGGAAATGCTTCCGGGTGCGAACTATCGTCGGTACCGTTCAGACACCGGCGTTTCGTTGCCTGACCAATTGCTGCATCGACCGATACGGTTATTCAGTTATGCGGAACGTATGTGAGAACAAGGAGAGGAAGAGGTACAGTTGAACCTGGATTCAATTAATCTGACTCCCATTGTGAGCAGAATTTTCCGAAGGGAACGAGAGTTGATCGAGGTTTTCATGTAGGAACGCTCGTCACGGGTCACGCGTGCGATCTCATCCTAACCGAACAATGGAGCTCATAATTGGCGGGAAGTTCGTTAAAATTGCTGAGAAAGTGCTGGAGGAAGTATGGTGGTTCCAGAGTGTAGACAGTCCCACGTTTGGATAATCTTATGTGTGGGTAGCTCTGAGTTTTGGTACTCCCAAGTTTGGGTATTAGTGAGTTAGGAGCACCCAAGTTTTAGCACTCTGAAGTTTAGCCCTTCTCAAGCTTTAAATCTCCCAAGTTTAGGCACTCATAGGGCTTTAAACCTCCCAAGTATGGGCACCCGTAGCTCTGAGGCTCCCACGTTTAGCCTTCTGCAAGCTATGAAGCTCCCAAGTGTAGGCTCTCCTGGAGATTTAAACCACTCAGGTTTAGGCACTCCTAGAGCTTTAAATCTCCCAAGTTTAGGCACTCCTAAAGCTTTTAATCTCCCAAGCTTAGGCGCACGAAGCTCTGAGACTCCCAAGTTGTCTTCGCGAGCTTTAAATCTCCCAAGCTTAGGCATTTACAAACTCTGAGGCGCCCAAGTTCAGCCTTCTGCAAGCTTTGAAGCTCCCAAGTGTAGGCTCTCCTGGAGATTTAAACCTCTCAGGTTTAGGCACTCCTAGAGCTTTAAATCTCCCAAGTTTAGGCACTCCTAAAGCTTTTAATCTCCCAAGCTTAGGCGCACGAAGCTCTGAGACTTCCAAGTTGTCTTACGCGAGCTTTAAATCTCCCAAGCTTAGGCATTTCCAAACTCTGAGGCACCCAAGTTCAGCTCCCCTCAAGCTTTAAACCTCCCAAGTTCAAACGCTCTGCAAGCTCTGACACTCTCAAATTCAGGCTCTCTGAAGCCTTGAAGCTCCCAAATTTAGCCTCCCAATCTTTCAAACTCCCAGCTTGCTTGCAAATGCATCGAATCGACTCGTGGCCACGGGCAAAGCTAGAACGCAACATGCTAATCCCTACGGTTATTACCGTTTCTTTGCACTCGCACAGCGGCCATTTGGAGTTCCTCTTTAAGTGCCTCCGCTGTCCAACGATTATACGGACCGCTCTACTTCGCAGCCGAGTTCTCACGTGCGATAAAACGCCTGTTCAACGTGCACCGAGCAATCTTCCATGATACCGCGTCATTCGTAGCCAGTGTTATTTCTCAGGATGAAACCAGAACTTCCCTGCACACGTTTTTATTGACAGGGATTGTGGCATTCCTTCTACCGACTCTTCTTCAGGCGAACAGAACGGATCTCTGTGGGTGTAGAAAACTGGGTTCCTCACGAATTATTTAGCCAACGAAGGTGCCGGTCCAACTGTGTTCTCTACGGAAGCGTGCCCTCGTTCAGGAAGTCGCCCACACCGTTAATCGATCGACGGATTAGAAATAACAAACGACCGGGATCGCTTGGAGAGAAACATGGCCTGTCGATGCATACACGGGTGTCCAAGGTTGCGCTGTTGAAAAACTGGCCACACCCGTCCACGGGATCGAGCGTGTTGTACGCTGGACGTAGATAGAGGCATGATTGACGGTGAAAAACAAAGATCGCGAGGGAAGAAATTAATTGGCGCGCGTTAGAGGCGGCCGAGAAGCGACAGAGGCCGCGAAGAAAAAGAGAGGTCAGCCCTAATGGAAGTAATTTCACGCGGAATACATGCGGCGGAGCGTTCGAGTTATCGCCTAAATCCTCGTCTGCGCCAGCACCGTTCTTCTAAATTTCTGTGGAATTTCGAGACCTCGAAGAGGAATTCGCGGGACTGCGTGCTTCCTGAATTTGATAAAAATCTACAGAATCTTGAATTTGTGTCACTGAATCCAAGTTTCAGCCAATAATGGATGACACGGTTGTCAAACTATGTAATAATCGCTCACTGTTGGTACCAGAAACGTATCAGAAGGTTGTCCAAAATTGGAAATTGTACCTTGCTGCTGGACGATGAGCAGAAAATGAAAGGACTGGCGTGTCGCAGGGAGTTAACCGTGATGATTAGGGATATACCTAGGCGAATGATAAACGAGGGGTAATTGCAACGAATTTCACTGGTCCAGAACGATCGACCGGACGCGTTAATAAGTAATGTTGATTTTCCGGCAGAGTAAACGCAGGCAGATGTAATCGGGCCGATAGTTTCACGGCGACCTGCACTCTGAAAACGATTCCCACGTTCGTAACGCCGTTCTGACTCTGCTCCCGTGATTTCCGCAAGATTTCGAGCGTACCGTGTCCCTTTCTTCCTCCTCGTCCAGCAATTACGACTGCTGTGCTCCTTCAACGTCGACTCGAATAATCTCCACGATTCTAAGGCAGAATTTTCCGACGACTGTATTTCTTTAGCTCTTCGAGGGCGAAATAGAGCTGAAGAGTACTTTCTGTGCTCTCGAGATTCTGTACTCTAGTGATTCTGTGCTCTATAGATACTGTACTCTATAAACTCTGTGCTCCAGAGATTCTGTGCTCTATAGATACTGTACTCTATAGACTCTGAGCTCTAGAGATTCCGTGCTCTAGTGATTCTGTGCTCTATAGACACTGTACTCTATACACTCTGTGCTCTAGTGATTCTGTGCTCTAGAAATTCTCGATTGGCCGAGTAATCGATTAGATCGTCTGAAGCTTCAATACACTTCGATGGTCTCGAAATTATTTTCTAAGCTTCCTGTTGACCCTGAGGACTCTCCTTCGGATTCAAATTGATCCTCTGGCGCCTCTCTTGATTCTGATGAAGGAATCAGAAATTTAGAGCTTCAAAACGAATAAAAATGAACTTGAACTTATGATTTATGTACTGAGGAACCTCCTTCAGGTTTCAACTGATTTTTCAGTAGAAGTTCTGAGGACTTCGAAGAAGAAGAGTAAAAATTAGGAAGGGTGCGGCACCGTGAAATGTTTAATCTCTGCCCCAGGAAGGTCGTGAATTTTGTCGTCGACGTAATAGATTATGCAAAGCAGAGAACAGCTTGCACAAAGCGACCTTGAGGTGTCTAATCTCCGCGTCTCCACAATAGCCGGCGAGAGGGGAACGTGGAGGTAACATTTTTATCCGTGGCGCCTGGAAAGAGAAGAAGAAGTGGATGCACCGTGCGATTGCAATGTCCGGCACGCATTCGGGTGCAACGACGAGCAGAAAAAACGATTTACGAATTAGGGTCCCGGGACAAGAAAATGAACCACCGGTTGATGAAGATCGACGATCAACACACGAAACGACACTACGAATTCCTCCACTGTATTATTGTATTCGCTACCTATTCCAGACTTCTTTCTTCACACTTCGACCGCCGTGTCACCCGTCTGTGAGTGACAGATTCAACTATAGAAACATCCAGCATGCTCTATGCGCATTCCATGTATGTGCGAGGAGTCTGGTGAAATCTAGAGGTACACACAAAACACGATGGTACAAAATTAATTACAGATTGTTGTTAGTCAGGATTTTATTTTTTTACTGCTTTGGGTGACCAATGGTTGGATGGCCTGAGTTTGCACATATCTAGCAAGATCGAATTAAAACAATGAAACAAATTATGAAAGTTATTAACACTACTGACCAAACTGGGCGTTTGCAATTATCGTCATTCGTATTCAGTCCTATAAACAGTTAGAAAACATGTAATTTTCAACTGAGACGCCATGGCAGTCAGAGTGTTAATTAACACGATCGGTTAATTACTTTGTAATGCAACGTTTTCTTTGATTATAAACGACAGGCAATTGGACAGACTCTTCGAGAGGAAGGTTGTTGAAAAAAAAATTAATTGGCTCCTCGATCGAGACTTTCAGAGCGTTTTCCATTCGATAATTCCGTTGAGGTCTCGATCGAGCACATGTAATTATCGAGAGTTCGTACGTTGCCTCGGGAGCTTTATGGACGGTGTTTCCACGCTCATTAAGGACCGCCTTAATTTCGTTAGCCGGCGTACGGTAGGTGAGGCGAAATTATCATCGGACAACCGTGTATATCTGCAGGCGAGGCGGCTCTAATTAAATCCGTCGCGGCCGATACGAGACGCTGAAGAGGAACGAAGACGAAGAATCGGGCGGAGGGACCCGGCTGAAAATCGTAACGCGTGTCCCGCAGATGAAGACGCGAACACGCGGTTAAGAAGTACCTTGCCGGTCGAACGAATTGCCCGAGTCGAACAACCGAACGCTGACGAGCAGAAGAAATGATGGTGTCCCGAGAATATGCAAATCTGCGCAGCTGACGTAACAGATGGCTAAAAATAGAACGGCTTGATGGTTTGAAGATTGAATCCCTCTGTTTGGATGTCTATAAGATTGGAGCTGTCGAGCTTTGGGTCGAATATGTTGAGAGAAACTTTAAGAGTTTGTAAGACTTGATGGTAGCTAGTTTGGGGTGTTGCTGCCTTAGATAGTCGCCAGTTTTGAAATTTCACAGTTGAGACTCTCCCACGTTTTCAAATCTCGAAGCTTATACTCTCCCAAGTTTTGAAACCCTAAAGCTTAGACTCTCCCATGTTCTGGAATCTCAAAGCTCAGACACTCCCAAGTTTGGAAATCTCAGAGTCTCGACACTCCCAAGTTTTTAAATCCCAAAGTTTAGACACTCCCAAGCTTGGAAAT
The DNA here is from genome assembly GCA_916610135.2 of Macropis europaea. Classification (NCBI taxonomy): domain Eukaryota; kingdom Metazoa; phylum Arthropoda; class Insecta; order Hymenoptera; family Melittidae; genus Macropis; species Macropis europaea. The sequence goes on from OU744353.1 coordinate 2,787,359, forward strand.
CTCAGAGTCTCTACATTCTCAAGTTTTTAAATCCCAAAGTTTAGACACTCGAAGCTTTTGAAACCCCAAAGATTAGACACTCTCAAGTTCTGCAATGCCAAAGTATAGACACTCGTAAACTTATGCTCTCTCAAGATTATACACTTCCCAAGTTTTAGCTCTCTCGAGTGTGGGCTCCTCCAAGTTTAGACTCACCCAAACTTTGTTATCCCCACAGATCAGACACTCCCAAGTTTAGATACCTCCTCAAGTTCTCTGCTTTCAAGCTTAAAAACTCTCAACTCCTGAATCCTCTGCTTGAGTCAACTCTACTTCCAACACTTCCTCATACATACTTCTTCAAACTCCAACTTTGGGCACCTCAACCCTAACGTCAAACTTCGCTAACTCCAAACGAAACACTCCCAACTCCGAATCGGCTAAAATTTCATTCCTCCTTCTCTCATCCTTCCCAAAATCTCACATTTTCCGAGTAGAAACGTCAGAGTAAAAACACTGATCGAACCGGTGATAGATTGAAACGGCAGTGGTCGTTCGAGCGGAGACCGAGGAGGCTAATTAATAGTTCCGGGAACGGTGAAGAGGTGAGGAGAAAGGATTGCAGGATTGAGAGTGGCAGGAAGGAGAGAAAGAGAGGATGTCCAAGGAATGCGGGACATGTGGCGCGCATCCGCGTCTCACTATAGTCTGCGAAACAGGGTGCGCGATTTTCTGGCGAATGCGGGAATAGGTGTTACACCAGGGCCGTATAGTCTTAGCTCGCATTCCCTGCATTCCACCTGCGATATTCCCGCAAATATTCCCGATGAACATCCTTCGATCCTTGCCGCGATCTACTCAGAACATGCTTCCATTAAATGGTGTATTCAATTTTCCAGATAGCGATTACGGTGACCAGAATAACAATTTTCTGTAAATCCAACAATTCAGAGAGCTGACGGTACTCGACAGTCTGGATAAAAGATGTCGACTAAACATAGAATGATGACTTAACCTCCTACCGGTATGCCGGATTTGTGTCACAGAAGTGCAGATCAGACTTCCCTAAATCTTTCTCTTTTATCTCCGTGATAGCGAAGTAGAAATAAAAACTCACAATATTTTTTACTATGTACGTACTTACAGTGTACAGACTGCAATAAAAGTATTTGTACATCAACAAATTCACTCTGTAATTACATAAAACAATTTTTACAATGTTTCTGGCAGGAAAATGTATGGGTAGCAACAATCTGACATGCAGTATACCAGTTGAGGGTTAACATTGTTCGAATTATAATTTTGTGAATAATATTTTGCAACATGTATTTGTTTATGTATATGAGTAGACATTAATTTCTCGATCCACGTCTGTCAGATGTTTTCTATTCAATTTGGTGTGTACATACCCTGCAGATCTTATAATAGATTTTTTAACAGCCTGTACATTGAACAGCACGATTCGAACGTGCAAATAATTCGAGGCTTCACCGTTTAGACGGCAAGCCGGAGTATAGTCGCTTTGTTTGCTCGCCTTTTTACCGAGGTAATAGGAAAACCGCAGAGGCGGTCGCTCGGAACGAGCAGCCTTCCCTCGGGAATCGACGCCAGCTATCTACCACAGCCCTGACCTTCTAATGCAAGATCAAGGTCAATGCAGGAATGCTGCGATTGCATTGCATTTACTCGGTCGTCAACCCAACCCAACCATACGTCTGCTCGTAGAAAGCTTCAGTAAGATGCTCCTATATATGTAAATTTACTTATAATATAATTCTCAAAGTCTTGGCATTCCTAAGTTCTGAAATCCGAATGCTTAGAGACTCCCAAGTTTTAAAACCCCAAAGCTTAGACACTGGCAAGTTTTGAAACCCCAAAGCTTAGACTCTGGCAAGTTTTGAAACCCCAAAGCTTAGACTCTGTCAAGTTTTGAAACCCCAAAGCTTAGACTCTGGCAAGTTTTAAAACCCCAAAGCTTAGGCACTCTCAAGTTCTGAAATCTCGAAGCTTAGACAGTCTGAAGTTTTGAAACTCCAAAGCTTAGACTCTGCCAAGTTTTGAAACCCCAAAGCTTAGACTCTGTCAAGTTTTAAAACCCCAAAGCTTAGGCACTCCCAAGTTCTGAAATCCCAAAGCTTAGACACTCCCAAGTTCTGAAATCTTAAAGCTTAGGCACTCTCAAGTTCTGAAATCTCGAAGCTTAGACAGTCTGAAATTTTGAAACTCCAAAGCTTAGACTCTGCCAAGTTTTAAAACCCCAAAGCTTAGACACTCCCAAGTTCTGAAATCTTAAAGCTTAGACACTCCCAAGTTCTGAAACCCCAAAGCTTAGACAATCCCAAGTTCTGAAACCCCAAAGCTTAGACACTCCCAAGTTTTTAATTACGAATTGAAACACCTCGTTCTGCATACGTTACACTGACGTTTAAAATAAATAAATTTCACCCAGCCTAACCAAACCACACGTCGATTTATTTAATTATAAATTTTAAGGCTCTAGAATATACATTCTGAAATTTAAACAGCTCTAAGACACTGCTAGAACAATTTGCAAAATTACGCAACACAGCGACAGGACAAGTCTGAGCAACACAGGATGTCTAGAGGTTGAGTTCGATTATAGAAAAATGTCTGATGCAACTTCCTGCAGCACTGCAATTATTTTCAACCACTCATCGAGTATTTTGAACATGTTTCTTTTAAGAAAATGTTGTGCCGGCTACCATACAGGGACCAAAACGGTAAAAAAGGTAAAATCGACCATTAAAGATCTCGATAGCCCGGAAAAAAAACACCTGTGGCGAGGCGCACTGTTTTCCAGGCGAAACGGCGCAGGTGCAATATGCGGTTGCACCTTTTTCACGAACTCACGACCACAGAAACATGATCCTCGTCCCCGGCCACTTGTTCCCGCGTGTCAACGATCCCCTGAAAGAATTATAGGTCCGCTTTCTAGGGTCACCCTGTACGCGAGGAACTCGATACATTCGCCGGCGGAAAAACTTTCATGGCGTTCGTTCCAGTTCGCTTTTTTCGTGCGGCGGAGGGATAAATCTGGACGCGTTTATCGGGTCGACACAAAGCGCCATAAAAATTGATTAGCTCGTTCTTCGTTGCAGATCGACGGATCTAGGATCGACAACGACGTTTCCGCGGCTGGAGAAAGGAAAAACGATCCAGCTCGAGTGAAACGAACATGGCGGATGCTCGTAATGGCTCCATTGCAGCTGATCATGGCGATTTCCTCGAAACACAAGGAATTCCGTGGGTACTGCAACCCTGGGCCACTTGTTTAAGAAATTCCCCTTTTGTTTCTAGCTTGTTCGCTCCATGTTGTCAATTGATTTTATTAATTAACACTTGGACGACCCTGTAGTTATACTCTGAAACCGTCTGTTCGTTCAGTCTCCGACTGAAACCAGCAGATATTGATTAACGGAGTCACCCAATGTCAGAATTCAGCACTAGTTGCAGCAATAGTGTTGTTGTGGATGCTATACCACCTACACTTCAACATAAACAACAAGCTGAGGCTTTTCTAACTAATGATTCCACCTATAACAGTTCCAACAATCGACTTCCTATTTGGCTCATCTCTTACGTACCCAAATATAACTACCATAAAACCCTGATCACAGTTTTGGTTTACTAGTTTCTGAGATTTTTGCAACCATACAAACGAACTCTGTGTCTTGTTGTAATAGCAAGACCAGATGATGATCCAGAGGCTCTGCGGTGCCAAAGAACGTTCCTCCAAAGAAGAGGAGCGTTGGCGAGTGCTCAGGTCCCGTACGGAGCTGGCAGAAAATTTCTGATCAGCTGAAAGGGTCCGATAGAGAGGAGGCTGATCAACGATGGCCGTTGGTTTACATTCTTCGGCCTGGCGGTGTAATTACGAGCGCATCGGCACCGGGATATTGCGCACCACGCCCCCGGTGAAAGGGTGATCCAGCGAGACCGGGAGAGGAGAGAAAGAGAGAGGTGTCCGCGTGCAGGAGCTGGTGATTTCTGTTGGCCGGTAGGCCGATCCAGCCCAGGGATAACCTGCCGATGAACCGTAAACCAGGAACTTATTACGAAGCCGTGTACCACGCAGACGCTTTATTATTACGACTACCAGCCTCCTGCTTCCAGGCTGCACGTGTTTCTAGGATCCTGGCCGAAAGGATGTACTGCTCACCGATACGCTCGCGGGGAACGTTACTCGACTGCCACAAACTGATTTAGATGAAATTTTAGTGGTGGGTCGTGTGAGACAGAGGATTGAACCTGGACAATGTCTTGAAAAAGGGATGAGGCTAACTATGTGCTTCAGGAACTGTCAGGTTTAGGCTACCAGAGAATTATTTGAAAGGGAGTTTTGACTCCAATATTCTGGTTTTTGTAGAATTTTGATGTTTACTTTATGTTGGAGAGTAAGCAAGCTTCAGTCTGTGTATGTGTGTCTAGAACTGTGGTGTCTGAGGTGATGGGGTTCGTTTAAGTTAGAGTTCTATGGTGTTTGGATGTTTCTGCACTTGGGTATCACTGTGATTTCATGGTTCGAAGTTTGAGAATCCTTTCATGAGAGTATTGCAGTTCTTGGAAATTTGTTGAGTAGGGTTTGTCTGAATTTGAGTGGTCCCGTAAGTTTGGGTACCCTTTCGTTTGGGTACTCGTAAGCTTGGCTGTCCCTAGACTGGGATACTCCTATGCTTAGGAGCTTTGTGACTACAGCATGCCTAAGTTGGAGTATTCCTGCATTTGGGTACCTATACGCTTAGATGTCCCTACGTTTGGGTATCCATCGACTGAAATATTCCAAAGTTTGGCAACTCCTCTATTGGAGTATTTCTAAGTTCGGCTACTCCTATGTTTGGGTATCTCTAGGTTTGGGTATCTCTAGGTTTGGAGACCTCTACGTTTAGAGACCTCTACGTTTGGAGACCTTTACGTTTGGAAACCTCTACGTTTGTAGACCTCTACGTTTGGGTATCTCTACGTTTAGAGACCTCTACGTTTAGAGACCTCTACATTTGGAGACCTCTACGTTTGGAAACCTCTACGTTTGTAGACCTCTACGTTTGGGTATCTCTACGTTTAGAGACCTCTACGTTTAGAGACCTCTACGTTTGGAGACCTCTACGTTTGGAAACCTCTACGTTTGTAGACCTCTACGTTTGGGTATCTCTACGTTTAGAGACCTCTACGTTTAGAGACCTCTACATTTGGAGACCTTTACGTTTGGGAACCTCTACGTTTGTAGACTTCTACGTTTGGGTATCTCTACGTTTAGAGACCTTTACGTTTGGAGACCTCTACGTTTGGAGACCTCTACGTTTGGAGACCTCTACGCTTAGAGACCTTTACGTTTGGAGACTTCTACGTTTGGAGACCTCTACGTTTAGAGACCTCTACGTTTGGAGACCTCTACGTTTGGAGACCTCTACGTTTGGAGACCTCTACGTTTAGAGACCTCTACGTTTGGAGACTTCTACGTTTGGAGACCTCTACGTTTAGAGACCTCTACGTTTGGAGACCTCTACGTTTGGAGACCTCTACGTTTGGGAATGGCTCAACTGAGATATTCCAAAGTTTAGAAATCCCTTGACTGAGATATTCCAAAGTTTGGAAATCCCTTAACTGAGATATTCCAAAGTTTGGAAATCCCTTGACTGGGGTGAGTCTGCCTTCAATATTCCCATATTAGATAGTTCTACGTCTAGGTACCCCTAAATTTGGATACCCCTACAATAAGGTACTCCTATGCCTAGAAATCTCTGTACAGAGGCTCGAGACTCATCTAGTAAGACACACAGTAAACATACAACCACACACACACACAAGACACACCAGCTACCTAGTCAGTTTCAAATAAAATCATACAAACCACACGTACAGTAATCAAATCATCAATCCAGCTTCACCAAACACGCTCCAACAACAAAGCCTCCATAATCACTTCAGACCGCTCTTTGGCTGCAATCCGCGCCCTCGTTCTCCAGCTTTTGAAAAACGGGGAGAGGTGTTTGGAAATTCTCCTCGTGCAACGTACGCGTGTCGATATCCCATCGGCCGTTTGAAAGAACGCAAACGACGCGTTCGAGGCTAATTATCCCCCCGTCGACCGTGGAAAAAACGCGAGTGCATCTAGTTTTCCACCGCGATTACGCTCACGGGTTTCTGGATCGAGCGTACAAAGGCCTGTCGCAATCACCGGTCGATCCAGCAACGGTAATTGAACGCCATTGAGAATTTCTGGCCCAACAATGTAATAGGCACATAGAATTCCGCTCGAATGCGCAGTGGCGCCGACATGCAACCGGTAATTTCGATCCCCGCGCAATAACAAAAGCCCCGGTAATTACTCTGTCTGCCGATACTTTCCAATACGAGGTGTCTAATTACCGGACCACGGACGTTTACGAAATACTCGTTCGCGAAACGCACACGTTTTGCAAAACGGCTGCAACTCGAGGTGCGTTCATCGTGTGCATGTGTCAGAGGAAAATGACCGTACCGAGAAGATGAGATCGGCTGGAGGCGCAAAAGCAATGGCCGCGGGTGGACGTAAAAACGATAGAGGAGGTGAATAATGCAACAGGGTCCAAAGAATTTTCGGAAGAGTAGGTATACGCTTACTGATATAAATAGTCGCCTTCTCTGCTGCAGATATTAGATTGCTGCTGAAACAGAAGCAATTGGACCTACGAAGGTACGGTATTTATAAAAAAATTAATAGCAGAGAAAATGACAGCAATTTTAGTCATCTTCTCTGATGAAGGTACTAGATTCCCGCTGGAAGTAGCCCACCGATGACAAGCAATTATACCTGTGAATGTAAATACTGGAAAGAAATTAATGACAGAGAAGATTTCACCAATTTTTAGTCATCTTCTCTGATGAAGACATCATATTTCTGCTGAAGAAAGCCGAGCAATGAATCCTCAAACCTACAAACTGGGATTTCAATGCACTCAATCATCTACTCTGACGGAGACACTGGATACCTCTGGCAGCACCTATCGAAGAAGAAAATAAAACCGTAACGAACTTCTAGGCAGCTTCATCGATGGTTCGTTGCACAGTCGATCGAGAATTTTCCTCGTATGATGCACGTGTGCAAAGGTTCTAGGTCCACGAATAGTCCCGCTGCTGAGTGCAAGGAACTCGAAGAGGGAGTAGGGGCGACGCGAAAGAGAAGCAGAAAGAAGGGATGAACGTGGTTCAGAGGGGGACGGATAGAAGAAGGAAGCATAAGAGTGGAAGAAAGAAGGGAACAGCGAGTATTTCTCGGGCAAATATAATATACGAGTACGCGAAGCCCCCGGGGAGAGCAACGTCCACCATGCCGAGACCATAATCTCGACTGGAAGATGGTACCACACCCATGGGGGGTCGGGAGGATAGCTGGACGAAGGACGAAGCTCATCGTATTCGTGCAGAAACGAGCACAACTATGCCAGAACGTGTACCCACCTTTCACCCGTACATATTGCGGTGTCCGTTGCTGGATCCTTTAGAAATTTTAGATATACTGCCGCTGAAGAGTACCGTAAATCTCAGTAGTATACGCGAGTACTCTGTACTTTGGGTATAAGGAAGATTTAGATGCTTTTGATATTTCCTAGCTCGGACACGCCCAGGATTCTGTGTGGTCAGTGGGAGGATTTACGAAGTTCCATATTTTAAGTACGGCTGCTCTGGAAATAGAATAGCAGAAATTTAAATGTCTCGAACCCGTGTATTTTATGCGGAAGCAACTTTCGAAGCAGATACTTCAAGTATGAGGACGTCGAAGTTTGATACCTGAAGCTTGAGCTTTCCAAAGTTGTGTGGTCTGAGTTTAGATAACGCTTGAACCCAATACCCCAAGTTTAGGTATCCTCTTAATCAAGTAGCTCAAGTTTATGTATCTCCAAAGTTCAATACTTCAAGTTTATGCCTCCCAAAGTTCAATACTTCAAGTTTATGCCTCCCAAAGTTAAATACGCTGAGTTAACATGTCGCCAAGGCCCAGTGGATCAAGTTTAAGTATCCCTAAAGTGAAAGAGCCCAAGTTACAGCCTGTCAATGTGAAATACTCGAAGTTTAGATATCCCCAAAGTCAAAGAACCCAAGTTTAAGTATCCTCAGAGTCAAATACCCTCTGTTTAAGTATCTCTAAAATTTAATACCCAAAGTTTAGGACTCCCAAAGTCAAATACTCTAAGGTCAGATATCCCCATAGCCCAATACCCCGTGTTTAAGAGCCCCCAACATCCGATACTCCAGATTTAAGTTTCTCCAAAGTCCAATACACCAAAGTGAACCCTCCAAGGCCGAATCTCCCAAGTTTCATTGCTCTCACAGTCAAATCTCCAAAAATTAGACACTCCAACGATTAAAATGCCGTCGCTTCTACCATCCACAGCCTAAACTTCCACATTCCCTGGGCCTCGAAGCGTGCTCCACGCGACACAGAGAATCTGAGTGGCGTTTTCGACGGTCTCCTGGAAACGTACCACCCGACATGATGGATTTCGCAGAAAGTGTTCGTGATCTCGGTGGGAATGCAAGTGAATATCGTGAAACGGGACCATTTATGACAGCCTGGGGAATGAGATTCGTCTGGCCATTATTACGGTCTAGGTTAGCTTAGACTCGTACAATGCGGCAGGAGTAATCGCTCTAAATTAAGGCGGAATGAAGCATGCCTTCCATTCTCGGTAAATTTTGAATAATTACAGGCAAAGCGGTAACGCGTTGGTAAAAATGATCCCACGTTCTCCATGCGATCTCGCGAGAACACCTCTGCAATAAGAAGCTGAAACTTCACCAAGAAACTGTACAGAAACGATAGATTCGATCCCCCTTCGCGAATCCATGGAAATTTAATAATGTTTCACGAAATTTAAAAGAAAATTTTGCTCCCACTTTCACGCCAGCGCCCTATAAACCTCCGCGTTACCGCCCATAAAAATCCTGCGAATTCATCTTCCTCGTTCAGCAACGAGGGATCTTACGAGCAATAAAATCGTAAAACGCATCGTTCCGGCATCACAGGCAGCACGTGACCCAAAAAACAAACACTGTACCGGTATCCATCCTCAATTCCCTCCCTTGTTTCCAGAAAATCCTCATGTTCCCCCTCGAAATAAAATTACAGGTTCCCTGTCGTTGGCTCGTGGCGAAATTGCGCTTAGAACAGCGGGTGTGCGAGTTTTGTTTCGTAAAATCGATACGTTCTAAGGAAAAAGAGGCCGTGATACGTGTCTAGAACGTGGCCGGTGCTAGCCAGGAGACTTTAAGTGGGTTAGCATGCGCGTTATCGATAGCGAGGCTCGGTCGATCGACTTTCAAGGGGGATTCTTTCGAGGATACTGGTTCGACCGGATCGTAAGAAGGCTGAATGAAGAGGACCTCGAAGAGGAGGACTGAAAAACATCGAACGCATCGAGTCGACCCTCCCCTTTATACAGGCCGTGTCCGGCGAACAATGTCCATTCACTCGAAACGCTAAACCGGTCCGAATATGTTCGCAATCAAAGTAGAATAAAACGGAGAGAACCTTCGATCCCTCCCGTCTAATACTCTTGCGCAAGCTTACGTAACTGGCTTCTCGAAACGGATACGTGTTTTATTAAAAATTGAGAATCTTTGAAAGGGCCGTTTGAGGAGAATCGGTCCTTCGACGACGGGGGATAGTCAAGTGGACTTTTCACTGTGTGCGGAAGGATGTTTTTTTTTATTTCAATTCAGAGTACTGGACTCTGAGGACACTTCAACTTTAGGTATTGCTTGCTGGGGGTGGCTATAGTTGGGGTATTTCACTATTGATGGACTTAAGTTTGTGTTATTTGACTTTAGAGATACTTAAAGTTAAGGTATTGGAATTTGGGAGCGTCCAAACTTGGGATATTTGAGCTTTCAGGTACTTAACTTTGGGGTATTGGGTTCTGGTGATACTTAAGGATGAGGTAATAGGACTTTGAGGTATCCAAACTTTGAGTATTTCAGTTCTGAGGTGACTAAACTTGGGGTATTTAACTTTAGAGGCGTCTAAAGTTCAGGTATCTATTATTTGGGGTGTCTAAACTTGAGAAATTTTACGTTTGAGGCGCCTGAACTCGGGGTATTTAATTTTTGAAGTACCAAAACTTGGAGTATTTAACTTTTGGGGTGCCTGAGCTTGGGGTATTTAACTTTAGAGGCGTCTAAACTTCAGGTATCTATAATTTGTGGCGCCTATACTTGGAGTATTTAACTTTTGAGGTCTCCAAACTTGAAGTATTTTACATTTGGAGTAGACAAACTTGAAGCATTTCACTTTTGAGGTCCCCAAACTTGAGGTATTGGAACCTTGGCGCAAATTTAAAAGTTCCTAGGCCAGAATTTCCCCTTCTAAACGTCGAACGTTTCAGACATACGTATTTGGGTTCAATTACTCCCAGATAAAACTATTTCCCTCGCTCATCCATCTCCGAGTACCTGATAGGAGTGTGCGAAGCTTGTCGAACACGAATGCCACGAAGAATCATCGAAAAGCGGAAAAAACGGTCGATTAGAGGTTAACGAGGTTGGAGGAGAAATCAGAGAAAGAGAGATATCTGGCAAGCGGTTGATGAATGGCTGCGATCGGTCCTTATAAGAAACGGTTAATCTCCGCGAGAAGGAATGAGTCCTCTGGGTTTTACAAGATTTATCGTTTCATCTTGCTGCTACTGGTTTCGATTTCGTTCCCTCTCGACCATTACCTTTCGAATCGCGGACCCTACAGAACGTATATCCTTCAGAAAAATACTCCCATTCTCAGTTCGGACAGAATAACGAACTATAATACCATCACACGATTCATTGAACCCCTGCACGTTCTCCGAGAGCATCGAAGTAAAAAGAAAATTTCTAGAAGAAACTCTGACTCCTAAAAAATCATTATACATCTTTCTCTATATTCTTCGTCAATTATTCATTTAATGGACTGTTAAATTATTCTTTCCAATGCCTTGAAAGAAAAATTATCGAAGCATTAACCCTTTCAGCTCGACGAACCTACGCATGGACTTCGAAAAATCGTGCGCCCTGTGCTACGGGCCACCGTAGTGACGGAACATTTATTCTACGGCATGAATCATTATATTTGGACGAATCATGACTGAAAAACCTCAGGACTGACAGACTCAAGAGTCCGTACTCGATTTAAAAATTCCTCTAAATAATTGACAAATAAAAAATCGATCGTCAAAGCTAATTTAACCCTCAACCTCCCGTATATACCTAATGAACAATTTTCGGAAAGCCTGTCAGCAGATTCGGATCAATCGAACGCTATGAAGGACCTATAGGCGCAGCCTCACTCGTTCGCAGGGATTTAACTTTCTAATTTAGAGAGGGCGCGTGTCGCGGACGTGGAGGGAGCAAAGGGGATGCAGCGAAAATTCTGCTGCGCCACCGACAAGCGGATCAAAGCAGCTATTAATTTGTCTAAGCGGATGATGAATGTGTCGGAGAATTTTTTTGAGGGCAAACAACGTCCCGTCGGGCGGAAGGCCACCGTCTGACAACGCTGCTCTTTTTATTTCCCCCCTCCGATCTCTCCGTTCTTCTTCTTCTTCCTTTTTTTTTTTTCGGCGAGGGAAAAAGGATTAATGGCCTTATAGCATGACACTGTCGACCGATAAGATCGCAGGCCCGTTTTACCTGTCGGCTGCCGGCGATCATATCGCGGAATCCAAATCGCATCGTGTATCTCGTACAGCCGCTCGTAAGACAGGCCTTTTATCGATTTCTGATCCCCGCTACCCCCGACTTTGAATTTCTGACGGTAGTCCAACCGTCCACCATGCTCGACGACTCATGCTCTTCATCATTTTATTGTTACTCTTTTAATTGCTTTATTATTTAACACTCCAGCGATAGCAGACACCCTGCGAAACCTTGTGCTTTAATCGAGGAATCTTTAGGCTCCGCTTTCGAACTGATTATTTTAGAATTTTTATTTTATGAGTTCTTATTTATTTACGTTTTTTTACAGTGATGAATACGTATGGTTATTTGTTTTACATGAGCAGTATTTAAATGAATTAAATCATGTAGAGAACAAATGATATAAAAATATGTTATATATTTATAATTTATGTGAGCGAATATTGAGCAATAATTGCTTAAGACTCATATCTAGCACCTTTGCAGCCAATTTAAATACTTATTGATGTACAGAAATTTGAAGATAATTTTATAACGTCTGTTGATAGTGTCATAGGCGATTTAGCCGTAAGAATAATTGTTAATTATTTTCTACTGATCAATTAAAGGAAACGTATCTCGAGAGAGGTGCTTAGCAATTTTTTGAACGCTTTGATAATTTTTGTAAACTTGTGAGAGCTGCGAAGCTCAACGAAATCGAGGAGAACATTCTCTTGGGTCAAGAAAAAAAGAGAAAAAGAATTTCGTTTAATGAAAGAAAAATGTTCTTGTTCGTGTTCGAGAGAGTATTGCGAGGCAAAGAATCGATGGAGCTGTTTCTTCGAGCAGCCAGTGTAAACGGTAAGAAAACGGCTGGAAAGTTTATGGGAAGAAGGTTAAAAAGAAGAAAACCGTTGTCGTCTTTTCCCTGTCGCTTTTCTCCTTCGTCAAACTCCACCCTCCGGTGGGAAACAAGGCCGAAAGGCTTTAGTTTAAGCTCGCAAGCTGGAAAATACAGCTCGACGTAACGGCTGCTTCCTCCCAGATGCATAAATTCGATAAGACCACCCGGTTGTGACGTAATTCGCTTTCTTCTGGTTACTGGCAACAAAGTCTGCAATTTCAGCCGGTTTTACGTATCGATGCCTGTCGGATTTTTTACGTATGAACTCATGCGAATATAAATGACTCCGTACGCCTCAAAATTTCGAAGCTTGGGATTCACGTTGTTTGAAACTCTTTGATGCTTGGAATTCCTAATGCCTCAAGGTATTCAAGCTTGGAATTCACAACGCCTCAGAGTATTCAAGCTTGGAATTCACAACGCCTCGAAGTACTCAAGCTTGGAATTCACAACGCATCAAAGTACTCAAGCTAGGAATTCACAGCGCCTCAAAATATTAAAGCTAGGAATTCACAACGCCTCGAAGTACTCAAGCTTGGAATTCACAACGCATCAAAGTACTCAAGCTAGGAATTCACAGCGCCTCAAAATATTAAAGCTGGGAATTCACAACGCCTCGAAGTACTCAAGCTTGGAATTCACAACGCATCAAAGTATTCAAGCTTGGAATTCACAACGCCTCGAAGTACTCAAGCTTGGAATTCACAACGCATCGAAGTACTCAAGCTAAGAATTCACAGCGCCTCAAAATATTAAAGCTAGGAATTCACAACGCCTCGAAGTACTCAAGCTTGGAATTCACAACGCCTCGAAGTATTCAAGCTTGGAATTCAACGCTCCTCAAACTCTCGAAGCTTGGAATTCACAGCGCCTCAAACCTTCAAAGCATGGAATTCTCTGTACCTCGAATTCCCTGCGTCTTAAATTTTCTCCGCCCTGAATTCTCTACGCCTCAAAATGTCCACGCTCTGAAATCCCATCGTTCCTAACTTCCAACACATTGAATTCCTTACGCTCCAAAATTATAACCTATCGAACTCTCTACACTTCGAATTCTCAGCGCATAAAATTCCCACCGCGACGAATTCCTGGCGATTCGAATTTCCAAGCAACTGAATTCCCTGCGCGTTGAATTCTCCACGCACGGAATTCCCTGCGCCTCAAAGTTTCAGTGCTTCCAATTTTCCACGCGCATAACTCTCAACGTCCCGAATTCCCGGCGCCACAAACTCTAAACATGGAATTCTTATCTTCCCCAGAGACCCGAATTCTCTAGGCCTGGAATTCTCTAGGCCTGGAATTCTCCGCGCCTCAAAGTTTCAGTGCTTCCAATTTTCCACGCGCATAACTCTCAACGTCCCGAATTCCCTGCGCCACAAACTCTAAACACGGAATTCTTATCTTCCCCAGAGACCCGAATTCTCTAGGCCTGGAATTCTCCGCGCCTCAAAGTTCCAGTGCTTCCAATTTTCCACGCGCATAACTCTCAACGTCCCGAATTCCCGGCGCCACAAACTCTAAACATGGAATTCTTATCTTCCCCAGAGACCCGAATTCTCTAGGCCTGGAATTCTCCGCGCCTCGAATCTCCAATTATTATCGAGCTGACAACACCTACGCCGTTCACCAGGTCCTATGCATTTGTTTTCCTTTCCCGAGCGTGCTCAATTTCGCCATCGGACCTCCCGCGAGGCTCCGCCGTGTAGAAACGAATTTCACGCTGCTAGCTGCCGGTCGCGAGTAAAAAAGGAAACGCTACTCATTACCGTCTCCGTTGGTCGCCTCTCGAACCGGAAGGGGGAGGTTCCCCTTGCAGACGGTCCTGCTGTCGTGAAACGGAAACGACACCGACCACTTCGGTCGTAATTTCGATTCGCATAAAAGAGATATAAATGTCAGAAACTCTCTCTCCCGTCGACTCTGTTCTCAACTGTACAATTATCCCTCGGTTTCATCGCTGATTCTGATCGTAATAAAACAGTAACTAATTGACAATGAAATTGTTTATTAGATCAAATTAATCTTCATCTTCTTTGTACGGAACCCAGGATTGACTGTTATGGCCGTTTAGCTAGGGCCCTACAGATTTAGGTGAGCCCAGGAATCATCAATTTGTCAATGGCAATAGGGAGACTGAAGATGATCATCCATCTTACCGCTGCCCGGGGTCAGAGTGGCTTATCTTCGACGATCACTTACCTTCCATTTGTTCTTGCTCTCTATGTAACCTAGCATTGGCTGTTATGGTCATTTAGCCAGAGTACTGCAGTTCCAGGGGGATCATTGTGAAAATGTTCTGATGCACAGTGTTTATTTATGAAAGTATCAGGACACCTAAATAGCAAGCTCTGCCTACGTTGAGTAAGCAATAAAACCATGAGACAAGGAGTTAAAGAATTCCTGTAAACGGCTCCTGATGCCTCCTAAATGACGTTTTTTCGCCGAGCACCTGGCAAGTGGCCCTGTTCGATCTTTACCGCACCGGACAATCAATTTCAATGAGTCACGATTAATTGAAAATTTGTTGAAACAGCCCAGTTTCTGGGTCACCGTTCGAACGGTACATAATCATTCGCATTGGTCGCGACGGTGGTCCCTCTCATCTTTCTCGAAATCGCAAAAAAGTCGAGTATAGAATGAGACAGGGAGAAAAAGGGAGACGGAGAGAGAGAAATGCAGGACAGGTTTCATTTGAAGCAGTTGTTTGAAACGAAACTCACCGGTCTCTTGGAGGGTTCCGGCCCCTGTCTGATGATCTCCAAGGGTGCTGGAATCGAGGGCCTGCCGAGGTACCAGTCCTCCCGTGGGTTATAGTTGTCCAGAAGCTTCAGCAGACGTGGCACGTTCACGTAATTATCGTCGTCGAAGTGGCAGAACCACCTGAAACACGGGATTCCCTTTAAAGCGCCGCCTCGTTTCACGTTTTCGTGTGGGATAGAAACATCGTCGACTGTTTAAACGCCGGTAATTATCGCCCGTACCCGATTATCTGTTAAAGGCCCGTCCTCGTTAATCGCGTCAACCTCTCTTCGGCCTCCAAAAATCCGTTATCGAGCCGTAAACTAAACCCTTCAGCACCGTATTCAAAGATTTCAAAATTTAAAAAGTCATATTACATGCTGAACCTATTCCTACATTTGTCAACACGTTGAATTCCCACTGTTCCGAATTACCAGTGCGTTGAATTCTGTGCACCTCGAATTCAAAACGTTTCGAATTCCGAACGACCCGAATTCTTAACGCTTTGAATTCCCTGCGACCCGAATTCCCGACTCTTGTAATATCCAACGCACTGAATTCTCTGTGTTGCGAATTCTTTGCGTCACAAAATTCCAGAGTGTTGAATTCCTTAAACTACGATATATATTAATGCGTTGAATTCTGTGCAACTCGAATTCAAAACGTTTCGAATTCCGAACGACCCGAATTCTGAACGCTCTGAATTCCCTGCGACCCGAATTCCCGACTCTTGGAATATCCAAACGCACTGAATTCTCTGTGTTACGAATTCTGTGCGCCACAGAATTCTAGAGTATTGAATTCCTTAAACTACGATATATATTAATGCGTTGAATTCTGTGCACCTCGAATTCAAAACGTTTCGAATTCCGAACGACCCGAATTCTTAACGCTTTGAATTCCCTGCGACCCGAATTCCCGACTCTTGTAATATCCAACGCACTGAATTCTCTGTGTTGCGAATTCTTTGCGTCACAAAATTCTAGAGTATTGAATTCCTTAAACTACGATATATATTAATGCGTTGAATTCTGTGCAACTCGAATTCAAATCGTCTCGAATTCCGAACGACCCGAATTCTGAACGCTCTGAATTCCCTACGACCCGCTGATACCAACCGTCAGGTGTTAGAAAATACACATGCCTGATGAAGGACCACTTCTTCCTGGATCACTTCTATATTCAACTACACTTACAAACGAAAATACAACCCATAACGATCTACCCCAGGCATGCCTACCAGAAACCAGTGGATATTGCACAAAGCTCAGAATAAAACCAACAGAACGGAATTCTATTGAACCTAATCCGAATATACGAGCACGTAACGAGCATAACCTCTCTGCTTATTACTCGACCACAGGAAATAACCGATAAAGGTATCGCGAATATCATCTGGTAAAGAGGGTTGATCAGGAAAAACCCAAGATGTATGTTATCGTTTAGGAAGAGGCTGACATCGAAACGCAATCTCGAAGGCGTTTCCCAGAAGAGGTTCGAGAGAGGAGAGAGCATGAGCGGACGGGTGTATAGAGGAGCGTACGATAGGCGAAATAAAATCTCTGTAACGAACAGTTCCGCCGTACCATTAGCGCTACCGGGTGGCCACGGGTGGTCGATACGTAGGTACCTGCAGGCATCGTTAATACACCTGAATTCCAGCTTAATGGCGTAGCCGGCTAACGTGGCGAGGTAGAAACGACGTTGCGGTTCGCTACGTATGCGAGCAACATCGTATCTTCCGCGTGAACCGGAACGATACGGTTGTTTTGACAATATGAGCCAACCATCATCGATTCCACGCCTTTTACAGACCTTGGGGAGGTGGTCTGATGGGGCGTGTGAAATTGGAGCCGTGACGAATTTTCGTTGGATTCAATGTTGTAAATTTTGAATCTGTATGTTCCGGAATTGTTGATGTATTAAATTCCTGTTGGGATATTTTTAAGCGTTGAGCTGTTAATGGGTTGCATTTCTGTTAACTCAATTTTCAATGCTTTGAATTGTTTAATTCTCAATGTTTTAATTGCCTATGGGATGAGTTTTCGAAGCAATAATGTTCTAACGCGTTGAATTCAGTACGACTCGAAATCTAAACGCTTGGAATTCCGAGCGACCCGAATTCCCAGCGCCCTGACTTTCCTACGACCCGAATTCCAAACTTTTGGAGTATTCGATGCTGAGAATTCTCTACTCTTCAAGTTCTAAACGCGTGGAGTTCCTTATGCCTCAAAATTCCAGAGCGTTGAATTACTTACGACCCGAATTTTCAACGCTTTCGATTCCCTACGCCCCAATTCCCGCTTCAATTCGCAATTCTAGACAAATACTAAACTTAGAACAATATCTGCACGCCAAATTTCCTACGACCTATCAACGTCCATCCAGCAAAAGTGACTAAAGTTGAATCCACCCCTGGTCGAAGGAAGTCGACGTCGTACACCGTGAGCAATGTGCGTGAAGAATGATAGGATGAGTGAACAACCCCCCGTTAGAGTAACATGTGCACCGTTTCGCCATAACTTCCCCCACGAGAATAACCAGAAGGAGGATCCACGGCCGTGGGAACCCCCTGTTAACAACGCGTGGCAGTAGCCCTTTAAAAACTCGACGACTGCATCGAAAGGCTCGTTCACACGTGCAACGACACGTGCTCGCCTCTGTTTCCTCGTCTCGTGCGTAATGCGCAAACTAAAATAGGGGTGACTCTGTAAACGGGGTGACGACTACATTGCTGCCGCTGCTTTTGTGGGAATCGTACCCTGCCCCTTTCCCATCGACCACCGAGTCGATACTCGATTTTTCTGCTCGTTGATCGTCAAGCATGGCTGATCGGAGTCATCTACGTAAAATCGTCATTCGCTCCTTCACGGAAGAACCAAAGTAATGCACTGACTATGACACTTTTCGGTTGTTATCGATTATTATCGACAGCCATCTAATGCACCGCGTTTGTAAGGAGAGAATGTCTGCAGCGGGTCTGATAGTTCAGTGGAGGAGCATCTGGGAAGGTCTAGGTTCGATTCTAACAATTACTCCGATCCAAGAAATTGTTGTCTTCCTTGCAGACAATCAATTGAGAAGATTGCTGCAGACGTAAAAGGACCCTGACGAGTCAGACCCACGTGAAAGTGTCCAAACTGTTGCAGAACGTATCACCGATTTCGAGGAAAGAACGCGAGAACGAGTTTCACGGCAATCAATCGGTACCACGCGAGCCTTTTTGTCGGCGGACGGTCTCGTTCGAACTTTCACGATGCTCATGAGCTCAATTAGCCGGTTAATAGTGAAAGTCCAATGAATCGGACCAGGGTTAACGGCAGTTTTTTCCTGTCCCCTTAAAGACGCCACGGAGGTGCGAAAAGAAACGCTGTCAGCTGCACCGTTCGCGCCAATTATCATCGCGATGAGCAAGAACGCTAGCCCGTCGCAAACTCGTCCCTCCCATTAGAATTCTGGATGGTCCAGCTTCGGTTCTAGGTGCTCCAACTTCTGTTTTAGGTGCTCTAGCCTCTGTTCTATGTCTAGCCTCTGTTCTAGGTGCTCCAGGTGCTTCTCTGAATGCTCTAGCTTCTGACTGAATGCTCTAGTTTCTACTCTAAATGCTCTAGCTTCTGCTCTGAATGCTCTAGCTTCTACTCTAAATGCTCTAGCTTCTGACTGAATGCTCTAGTTTCTACTCTAAATGCTCTAGCTTCTGCTCTGAATGCTCTAGCTTCTACTCTAAATGCTCTAGCTTCTGACTGAATGATCTAGTTTCTACTCTAATTGCTCTAGCTTCTGCTCTGAATGTTCTAGCTTCTACTTTGGATGCTCCAGCTTCCAAAAAACTTTCTACGCTGCACCACAGAGAAATAAAATGATTAAATTATCTGCCTCACGAACAATACAGATTCGAAGGAGTAATTGTAGTCTACAGATAGCCAGAGAAGGTTCTGACAACGTGTCCGCACTGGTTCAATTCTCCCCGTTTATAATCCTTGCTGATTTATAATCTGGACCAGTCCGGATGCATGAAAGCGATCGCTTTTACAAGAAAGGGTCGTGCTCCCGGCACGATTTAATCGGCGGGTCGTGAGCACCACGCCCGTCTCGACGGCGTGGCACACGTCAGCCCTGACCTTTTCAGATTCTTGCCAGATCGAAACGATAGCTGATGATAAACGATGGCTGATAACGAAGCTCGCCGAAGTGCTGCGTACACGGTCACTTCGATATGAATGTTCGAAATCTCTTTAAATCCCCTGCGACCCGAATTCTCAACTCTTGGAACACTCAACGCACTGAATTCTCTGCGCCTTGAATTCCAAACAAGTGGAATTCCTTATTCTTCGAAATTCCAAGGCGCTGAATCTCCTAGGCTCCGAATTTTCACCGCCCTGAATTCACGACGCTCCGATTTTTCAATGCCTCGAATTCTCTACGACCCGAATTCCCAACGCTCCGAATTTTCAATGCCTTGAATTCTCTACGACCCGAATTCCCAACGCTCCGAATTTTCAATGCCTCGAATTCTCTACGACCCGAATTCCGGAACTCTTGGAGTATCCAACGCACTGAATTCTCTACTCGTCGAATTCTAAACACGCGAAATTCCTTACGCCCCAAAATTCCACTGCGTTGAATTCCCTTCGCTCCCAATTTTCAACGCAATGAATCCTCTGCGCGTGCAACCCTAAAATTATTCCCAAAAATTCTCAAATTGAAGCCACACCTCGCGCCCGATCATCATAATACGAGGCCAGATAGCTCAAAATCGACTCGAGTCACAACTAGGATTCCTGCGTCCGTTCTCATGGAATTTCAAAGAATTCCGAGACAGCTGCGAGGTGTCGAGGAAGCCGCGCAGGTTCGCCGCAAGAATTTTTCCGCTCGCGGATCGTTTGTTCACGCACGATCGAATTCCGTGGTCACGGAAACGTTCGATGGATCGAACATCGCAGCCCGGTCGGCTAAAAGGAGCAATTCGGTCAAGTTTTCGCGTCCGGTTTTTCAGGCACGCGAGGAGCTCGACCGTTTACACGGTAATTAACGGGCCAGGCACACCCACGACTCATTAAGTCTCATGCCAATTTGGCCTCGATGTCAATTTGCCGGCTCGTTGCTCGTCCACGCGTGCTTCACGTCGGACACACACACTCATAAACATTCTCAGAGTATTTTACAAGAGACCAGACTCGAGAGCTTTTCAGAGTACGAGTTGGAGCTTTTCTGAAAACGAGCCACTGTACTTTGTATAGCTGCCTTTTTATCTTCTTTAGTATAAAAGCTCCTTCGTGAGACGCTCAGTACAGTCATTAGGGATAGTATAATTTTTTTGCTATGTACAGTTTGTTATCCTCTGTAGAAACGGTGCTTCAGAAGATATGAGATTAATTAAGAAATTTAAATAATGTGAGATTCCCTGTTGTCAGAGGTATAGGAAGAAATACGAAAGGATTTGGTTCGTGAAAATCAGCAACGACACAAATGATTAAATTTTAATCGACCACCAAAACATTTTCATTGAAAACAACTATGTTTTCAAGAGACTGATTATATCGTTTCCTTCTATTTTTAATATAAAACACAGAGACTACATTCCATTTCGAAGGACTACGACGTACTTCCAACAGCAATAATAATTATATTTCTTGCATTATGTGATTATTCATCGAAGATAAAAAAGAACCAGAGAGGAATTAAAAAATGGCAAAACCAATTTGAAGGCAATATACGATAAATAAGTGAAAACGGAGCAAATTCGCAGCTGTAAAGTTCCATGTTCATCGAGGTCGAAGCGTATGCGAGGAAAAGGATAAACAGAGATAATTATCGATCGGTACGATTCTTCGTCGACGTCGAGGGGATGTTCGAGCAATCGAATTTGGTAGTAACGGTCATCAGTATCCATCGACGGTCGAAAATGATAATTAATGAACCGACAGTTTCGTGATCGATTCATCATCGAATCGGACGTATCACCGAATCGTCCGGCTAATGATCTCGAATCGATCGTGAAAGCTCGAGAGAGTCGAGAATCGTTTCACCTCGCAGAGGGTGGCTCGTCTCTCTCCCCGGGTGGACGTTGTATTTAATTAAGCATGCCATTTCGGATTTTACGAGGTTCGCGCGGGCATCAAAGGGCCCGAAGTGTCGAAACTCGCAGCACGATGCCGAACCGGCCCGCTTGTATTTTTTCACAGGCTTTAATTAACAACCGTGTACCCCCGAGGCAATCATTTTACTTCTCCCTCCTCTCTTGCGTTTTGTTTTTATTATCCGGGAACATTGCATCACGACCTGAATAATATTTGTTTCGGTATAAATGCGAGGCCAGCTCTTTGTGTAGAACACACTGGAACGTGCATTTCATGGAAGTGAGATTTAAATTGGTTGGGATGCAGACTCTGTTTAAATGAACTTTCAAAGATATAGAATTTTATGGCTTGGAATTCTCAACGCCTCAGAGGTTCAAAGCTTGGAACTTTCAACGCCTCAGAGGTTCAAAGCTTGGAACTCCCAGCGCCTCGAAATTTCAAAGCTTGGAACTCTTAATGCCTCGAAGTTTCAGTGCTCAGCACTTCCAACGTCTGGAAGCTCCGATGCTTGAAATTCCCAACGCCTCAAAGTTTTAAAGCTTCTAATTCCCAACGCCTCAAAGTTTCAAAGCTTCTAATTCTCAACGCCTCAAAGTTTGAAAGCTTGGAATTTTCAACGCCTCAAACGTTCAAAGCTTGGAACTTTCAACGCCTCAAACGTTCAAAGCTTGGAACTTTCAACGCCTCAAAGGTTCAAAGCTTGGAACTCCCAACGCCTCGAAATTTCAAAGCTTGGAACTCTTAATGCCTCGAAGTTTCAGTGCTCAGCACTTCCAACGTCTGGAAGCTCCGATGCTTGAAATTCCCAACGCCTCAAAGTTTTAAAGCTTCTAATTCTCAACGCCTCAAAGTTTGAAAGCTTGGAATTTTCAACGCCTCAAACGTTCAAAGCTTGGAACTTTCAACGCCTCAAACGTTCAAAGCTTGGAACTTTCAACGCCTCAAAGGTTCAAAGCTTGGAACTCCCAACGCCTCGAAATTTCAAAGCTTGGAACTCTTAATGCCTCGAAGTTTCAGTGCTCAGCACTTCCAACGTCTGGAAGCTCCGATGCTTGAAATTCCCAACGCCTCAAAGTTTCAAAGCTTGGAATTCCCAATGCCTCAAATCCTACAACTCCCAGCGCCTCGAAATTTCAGTGCTTCGAACTTCCAACGCTTCAAAGTTTCACAGCTTGCAACACCCAGCATCTCAAAGTTTCAAAGCTTAAAATTCCCCACGCGAAAAATTCACAGGCTATTCCTTCGACCACTGAGAATCGTTCACAAGGAGGAACCCCGATCTCTCATAAAATAAAAACGGAGGAGACTTCACGCCTTCATTTCTTCACCTTCCGTCTTGCTGGCATGGCGGAGGTTCCCCTAATATATATGCAGATTGCAGGTACAAGGAGTGCTCGGATTTTACACGAGACTTCCTCATGTACAATTCTTCAAGCGGAGCACACCTTCCTTCCGATGTGCCGTTTAAAGCAGTACATCACCTAATAAATATCATTTCTGTGCTCCGTTCCAGCGTTGCAACATTTTTCCCTCGAAACGCACGCCTGTGCCTGCTGTTCAGGAAGTTCGTTCCCTGGTCAATTTCAAATTCGCTTGATCGCGAAGTCGGTTGGTCTGTGGCATAAATGATTCATGTGTCCCGGTTTGGACTTGATACGTATGCAAATTAGAAGTGTACGCCGTCGAATTCCCTCGTTTGAACGTTCCACTTCGTTTTTCGCGATCTCGTTAGATTCTACGTTGATTCGCTAGGGTTAATGCGCATTCGTGGACTAAAGTGGTACGATACTGGATGATGGAGAGATTGGAATGATTCGCGGTTGCGGAGGTGGATGAGACGTGATGGAATTCACATGCGTGGGAGGTGCAACGAGCAGGAGATACGACGCGATGGAAATTCAGAGAGTGGCAGGACAAGTGTTGAGGTGTTTCGAATTAGAGAAATGGAAAAGGTGTATGTATAACAAAAATTATAGGACAAGGAATTCGGAATATAGCGAATTTGAAACACAGAGAATTCTATGCACTAGAAATTTAGAGCACAGGGAATTCTATGATCTGGAAATTTGAAGCACAGGGAATTCTATGCATTGGAAATTTGAAGCACAGGGAATTCTATGCACTGGAAATTTAGAGCACAGGGAATTCTATGATCTGGAAATTTAGAGCACCGAGAATTCTATGATCTGGAAATTTAGAGCACAGGGAATTCTATGATCTGGAAATTTAGAGCACAGAGAATTCTATGCACTGGAAATTTAAAGCACAGGGAATTCTGTGATCTGGAAATTTAGAGCACAAGGAATTCTATGATCTGGAAATTTAGAGCACAAGGAATTCTATGCACTGGAAATTTGAAGCACAGGGAATTCTATTATATGGAAATTTAGAGCACAAGGAATTCTATGATCTGGAAATTTAGAGCACAGGTAATTCTATGCACTGGAAATTTGAAGCACAGGGACTTCTGTGCATTGGAAATTTCGAGCACAGGGAATTCTACGATCTGGAAATTTAGAGCACAGGTAATTCTATGCACTGGAAATTTAGAGCACAGAGAATTCTATGCACTGGAAATTTAGAGCACAGTGAATTCTATGTATTGGAAATTTGAAGCACAGAGAATTCTATGCATTAGAAATTTCGAGCACAGGGAATTCTATGCTCTGGAAATTTAGAGCACCGGGAATTCTATGATCTGGAAATTTAGAGCACAGGTAATTCTATGCACTGGAAATTTAGAGCACAGGGAATTCTATGCATTGGAAACTTGAAGCACAGGGAATTCTGTACATTGGAAATTTGAAGCACAGGGAATTCTATGCACTAGATATTTACATTATAAGATATTCTACGTGTAGAATGTTCAGTCTACATGATTTTGACAGCGCAAACTATTTGTTCGATAAAACAGCCACAATTGCAACCGTGTGTTCAGTGGTGCAATCCGATTGGTAAGTTAGCTGGAAAATTGCAACGAACACGGAAGCGCAACGAGAGAAAAAGGAAGCCAGGGACGGATACAAACGAGAAGAACGAGAAATCAGGGATAAAAGGTAGGAAGAATGGAAGAGGAGAGAGGAGATCAACGATCGGCAATTTTCTCGACGTGCAATTTCACCTGTTGCGCGCATCCGGCGCGAATCTGATCGCTTAGCTCGATTTGTGAAGGTAACGAGCCGTCTCGAGTATTCTGAGCCGATTATCGGAAGCTATGGACATTCGATTCTCCCTGTTCCGAGTTTCGACCTGTTTCGTCGAGATACAAAGAATTCCACGCAGAGAAATGCAATGCACAAAGAATTCCGTAGGTACAAATTCAAGACGAAGGGAATTCCATATTCCAAGTATTCTAGACATAGAGAATTCAAAGTGTAGAACTCCAGTCATACAGAATTCGGTGCACAGGACTTCCAAGGCTAGAATACAACACACAGAGAATTCTTTACAAACGAACTCCAAGTACAGAATTCAAAACATAGAGAATTCAAGTCACCCAAGTGCAGTCTGTATGGAATTC
Source organism: Macropis europaea (assembly GCA_916610135.2). Classification (NCBI taxonomy): domain Eukaryota; kingdom Metazoa; phylum Arthropoda; class Insecta; order Hymenoptera; family Melittidae; genus Macropis; species Macropis europaea. The sequence goes on from OU744353.1 coordinate 2,812,224, forward strand.
ACTGAACCTACATTCTGCTATCTACATTAAACCACAACCAACACGTTCTCTCAACATCTCCACCAACGACAAATACCTGCAAACCTCCCACATCGCGTGATCAAACCAAGTAGCCCATTATTTAAGAACCGGGTAAATCGAGTTAACATCAACACCGCGGACGATTCAACTTCAGCCAAGACATCTGATTCAGATGTTACAGCGAATCTCTCCGGTTACGAGAATCCTGATACGACCACCCGGAGACGCTACCACCTCCTTCATCCATCGTCTCGTCTAACAGGAAACGTTCGAACTCATCAGCAAACCCATGTAAAATAAATCGAAGGGGACACCGGTTACGTAGGACGATTTTTTTCAACGCACAGGATTAACATAATCATCAAGCGAATCGGCTCGAGTGCAACGCGACTTCATGCGAGGCGGAAGGCGCATCACTGGAGGTAGGGGAGGGGATGGAAAAACGAAAAGAAAGTCGAGAAGCTGCAGGATGTTTCTGCGTGATCGCCTTGAAGATACGACCTTGAAGATCGGCCCCTCGCGGGTTGGAAAGGGATCGAGAACTCCCGAGGAATCTTCGACGACAATTAGTATCAGTGGAGGAGAGGATGAGGCGAAGGCAACATCTTGCAGACGGCGGTCGATTAGTCACCCGATACAGGTGCGGCCAGGTGAGACCGGAAGTGCCACTTATCGGCGAACTCGTGACGGAGGAGATCTCGATCGTCCCCGATTTCCTCTCGCCGAGTCGGCCGTCGACTTCCTCCTTGTCCCTTCGCGTCGTGTTCGAGACTTTCGAAACCGTTCCGATCTATCGATAACGCTTTTCTTTTTTATCTTATAGACCGACCTGGAATTCTGTATGCTGAGAATTCCCATTGAGTGGAATTCTTTATGCTGAGAACTCTAAACGGCTGGAATTCTGTACGCTGAGAATTCCCAGTGAGTGGAATTCTTTATGCTGAGAACTCTAAACCACCGGAATTATCTACGCTGAGAATTCTCAACGATTGCAATTCCGTGTGTCCTGAATTCTTGAATGCTCTGAATCTTCTAAGCGTAGAATTCTCGATCCATAGAATTCTCTGTGCTTTGAACTGTCGAAACACCAGGACGGTAATTATGTTAATATAATTTGTACTGACAAGAAGTGACCTTGAGCAACTGGATGGAGCGAATGGAAGAAAAATATAACACGGATATTTAAAATTGCAGAAACCAAATTAATTATTCATGTAAATTCAATTGATCGATCATTGCGACAGTCAGTAAGTTAATATAATTTCTACGGAAAGGAAGTGACCCTGAAGAACCAGAGAGAACCGATGCAAACGAGACAGTGGTGAAACAAGCAAAAAAAGAATTTCACAACTGCATAAAACGAACTAATTATTAATATAAAAATTAAATTCATCCAATCACTATCTCAATATCCTTTCCAAAAATACCAAGTGACCCTGAACGGCTGAAAATTTCCAGCTTCCGCAGCAAGACACCATCCAGTCGCGTCGGAGCGATAGCATCGACAACTGGGTGAGCCAGACAACGTTGATCGTTAACAGCTCATGCAACCTGTTCTCGCGACGTTCGAACAACGCAAAAAGATTGCCCTAACACCCCCGTAAAATTCCGAAAATCGAGCCACAGCCAGCGAGATACTCCCGGGAGGAAGTGTGCACACCTCGGGCGTTGTTTGTCAAATAAAACGAGCACGATAAAGGCCGGCCAGCGTTTTCGAAGGGAGCAGAGCCTCCGGCGAAGGTGTTGTCCGAGCTGCTGCCGATTAGCCGGCAGGAGAGAACGAGAAGAAGCGGACAAAAGTTTTCCGTTGCGGCGGCACGATCGTGGCACGGTCCGTACACGTGCAGCCCCGGGGCCCCACGGGGGAAATTATTGATTATTAAACTGGGGCCCAACGCGGTAACTATCCTGAAACGCCGTAACCTGGACTCCGCCGGAGCACCTCGAGAATCGATTCAGACTCGATTCTATCCTTCTGTTCGAGAAAAATATTCGTCGCGAAATCGTGCACGCCGGAGAAAGTCGATGTATTTTCATCCAGACTTCCTGTCGCGAATGACCAGCGATTATTGAGAGATTCTGTGCACACGGGTGTGGAGAACTCGACGGAATTCTGGGGTGCGGAGAATTTTTTGGTGTGCAGAGAAAATTGAGAGCGGGGATGTTTTGAATGAGGGAAATTCTGGGTGTGGAGAATTTTGTGAGTGTAGAAGAATTCGGAGCGTAGGGAATTTGGTGCGTGGAGAATTCAGAGCGCAGGAAACTAGGTGCCTAGAGAATTCAGAGCACAGGGAATTCGGTGCGTAGAGAATTCAGAGCGCAGGGAATTTGGGGCGTAGAGAATTCAGAGCATAGGATATTCGGCGCGCAGAGAATTCAGAGCACAGCAAATTCGCTGCATAGGGAATTCAGAGCATAGAAAATTCAGAACACAGGATATTCGGTGCGTAGAGAATTCAGAGCACAGAAAATTCGATGCATGGGGAATTCAGAGCATAGGGAATTCAGAGCACAGAATATTCGGTGCGTAGAGAATTCAGAGCACAGGAAATTCGGTGCGTAGAGAATTCAGAGCACAGAAAATTCGATGCATGGAGAATTCAGAGCACAGAGAATTCAGAGCACAGGATATTCGGTGCACAGAGAATTTAGAGCACAGGAAATTCGGTGCGCAGAGAATTCAGAGCACAGGAAATTCGATGCATAGGGAATTCAGAGCATAGAAAATTCAAAACACAGGATATTCGGTGCGCAGAGAATTCAGAGCACAGGATATTCGGTGCGCAGAGAATTCAGAGCACAGGATATTCGGTGCGCAGAGAATTCAGAGCACAGGAAATTCGGTGCATAGAGAATTCAGAGCACAGAAAATTCGATGCATGGAGAATTCAGAGCACAGAGAATTCAGAGCACAGGATATTCGGTGCGCAGAGAATTCAGAGCACAGAAAATTCGATGCATGGGGAATTCAGAGCATAGGGAATTCAGAGCACAGAATATTCGGTGCGTAGAGAATTCAGAGCACAGGAAATTCGGTGCGTAGAGAATTCAGAGCACAGAAAATTCGATGCATGGAGAATTCAGAGCACAGAGAATTCAGAGCACAGGATATTCGGTGCACAGAGAATTTAGAGCACAGGAAATTCGGTGCGCAGAGAATTCAGAGCACAGGAAATTCGATGCATAGGGAATTCAGAGCATAGAAAATTCAAAACACAGGATATTCGGTGCGCAGAGAATTCAGAGCACAGGATATTCGGTGCGCAGAGAATTCAGAGCACAGGATATTCGGTGCGCAGAGAATTCAGAGCACAGGAAATTCGGTGCATAGAGAATTCAGAGCACAGAAAATTCGATGCATGGAGAATTCAGAGCACAGAGAATTCAGAGCACAGGATATTCGGTGCGCAGAGAATTCAGAGCACAGAAAATTCGATGCATGGGGAATTCAGAGCATAGAGAAATCAGAGCACAGAATATTCGGTGCGCAAAGAATTCAGAGCACAGGAAATTCGGTGCGTAGAGAATTCAGAGCACAGAAAATTCGATGCATGGGGAATTCAGAGCATAGAGAATTCAGAGCACAGGAAATTCGGTGCGTACAGAATTCAGAGCACCCGAAATTCGGTGCGTACAGAATTTAAAGTACAGAAAATTCGGTGTATAGAGAATTCAGAGCACAGGAAATTCGGTGCGTACAGAATTCAGAACACAAGACATTCGATGCGTAGATCACTCAGAGCATAAAGAATTCAGACCACAGAAATTTAAGTGATAGGAATGCAGATCGTTGGAATTTCAAAACACTATCAAAAGCTCCTGCGTTCACCCTACACCAAACAAAACACAAAGTTTCCCTTTCACATCGGCAATCTACAGTAAAAAGGTCAGCAAAACCCCGGCGATCCTCACGGATGAATCCTAGGGTTTTCAGCGCAGCATCCACCGGCCCGTATAAATGAAACTGGTCGCGGTTGGTAGCCCTGATAGCTCGTTTCCATTGTGCTACCAGCCGGACGAGAATTACCCGCACCTTGCCGGGAATTAACCGAAGGGCTTTCACCCCTCGCGCGGCCATTCCGCGCGGAATCGCCGTATTTACGTATGCACCGCGCGCTGCGCAGATGGACCTGCATTCAGGATTCCGTGGCATACAGCCCACACTGAATCCTAATACCGTTGCACCCTTGCTAAATGGCCACTGAATAAGTTTCCATGGGTGCAACGACCCTCGAAATAAAGCTGCAACCCTGACCAGGTGAATGCTGAGGGGGTTGAATCAGTATTTTCTGCAAATAAATGATCAGAGTCTGCGTGCACCTCAGGCAGCGAATTATCCTTCTGGGAATAGTTGAGGCTGAAGTTGAAGGAGTTGAGAGTTGTTGAAATTTTTAAAAATATATATTAAATAAAATGTGTGAGTCGGGGTTAATTGAGTAGTACAGTTTCGTGTCTCGATTGAATTTAAATGTGTTTCATCTTAATACACTCTTTTCGATGCTGAGAGAGAATGAATGTATCCTCCTAATTTAGGGTTACAGTAGGGCCTCGATTATCCAACCTGTAATTAGCACCAGGGTGTCTCGCATTGTAACTAATTAAATAAAAATTCTTCTCCGAAAGTCTGAGGGCAGAATTAGCTGCAGCTTGCAAACAACGACTCGACGCATTAAGGTGTTCTGAATTATAGTAAATTCCTGTCGATAAAAATCGAATTTGCCACGAATGTAACGAGCGTGAGGCGATGAATATTTTCAGATAGCACAGACAATGGTCAATTACACTCAGCAGACACATTTTCGTGGTCGTTATTGCTATCGACGTTGATCTTTCACGATAACACGGTGCAGCTGCATTGACCGTGCAGCTTGCTGTAATGTTACATGATGAAGTGTTGCAAGATTGGCTGCAACCCGGTAACCGTCTCGTGATAACAATTATTCGCAATAATAAAAAGTCGGCAGCGGTAATAACAGCATTACCAGGTGTTTACTGCACACCGAAGCGGCCTACCGATCAATAATCTTTCCGAGTTCAACGGTGCACGACCCCGGGTCGTTAAATACACGCGATTCGAGCATCGAAGGGGCGGGAATTCATCCAGAATATCGGATCATTTCACAGGTATTACGTATGTTTTCTCTCCGTGAAGTTTCCCCGTGTGCTGAATTCGAGGAATCGAATCCGTGATACGTGGAATTGGCTCTGGTACGAATTTTATAGGTGCAGAACTCCGAGTAGACGGAATTCTGTACGACCCGAATTCTTAACGATTCGAATTTTTTAATATAGAAAAGTGTCTAGGCATAGAATCCCTCTAGACCCGGAATTTTTAGCGTGTTGAATACTTAGATGCTCTGAATTATCTAAATACAGAACTCCCTATACGTGGAATTCTCTACGCCCCAAATTAAAACGCTTGGAATTCCCTAATATACCATGTAGAATTCTGACTTCTGTGAATTCTCTATATATAGAATTCCCAGCTCGTGGATTGTTCTACGCTTTGAATTTTCTAATCGCAGTGTTCTCGATGCACGGAATTTTCTATGCCCCAAATTTCAACGCATCGAATTCCCTGATATACCAAACTTTCTAAGCCCAGAATTCTGAATTCGTAGAATTCTTTAGCCCCCGAATTTTTAGCATGCACAATTCTTGATGCTCTGAATTTTCTACATACAGAATTCCCAATTCGTGGAATTCTCTATGCCCCAAATTACAACGCATCGAATTCCCTGATATCCCAAACATTCTAAGCACAGAATTCTGAATTCCTGGAATTCTCCAGACCCCCGACTTTCATCCTATAAAATTCTCCCGCAGTCTCAAACAGTTTAAAAGCAGAACCCCTGATCATCGATCAAAACAAAATGAAACAATTCGCTAAAAAATCACGGTAACACAGTCCTTCCATCTCACAGTCAGAAAACGCTTCTTCAACGTTCCTCGAGAGGCTCTTCAACCGGAACCCCTCAACATCCACCCCTCAAATCCGTAGAAACAATTTCTGTCCCTCCGAGCGTCGATGCGGCGCACTTGTCCCAAAAAACGACACACGGAATCCTCGAGTGGTTCTGAAGTTCCGAGAGAAGCCATCGTTCGGCAAAGCAACGGAAGCTGCGTCCTTATTGTCCAGCTTCCGTTCGAGAACGCCTTTACGGCTAACTTCTGATCGAATGCGAGCGAGAGAAAGGGTGGACAGCGGGAAGGATGGAAAGCGAAGAAAAAGACGGTAAGAATCGGTGAACGAGCTCGTACCGTTACGAAACGCTTCGCAGAAGGAAACTAGTTTCTTTCGAGGACGAAAAAAAGGGAGAAGAAAATATCGGACGACGGTGGACGTCGAACTTCTGGACATTCGATACACACAATAAGGCCAGACGCACGCATCCACCGCAAGATTTTCTTTCGTCGACCTCGGGCAGATTTTGTTACGCGGATACGATTGCGTCGATCCACGCACGTTTTCTCGTGCACGATTTTTCAGATTATTTTTCGACGACCGCAAAACAGCCCCCTCGATCGACCGATGGCCTTCGATTTTTCGTTTTCTTCATAAAAAAACATCTATGTGTTTTTCTATCTCCTTCAATGTGTGATTCAAAATTAAATACAGGGTTCGAGAAACGAATTTGTACAATTTTTCCTTTCACTTTTCGCGGACCATAAAATGGCCCCCTCGATCGACCGATGGCCTTCGATTTTTCGTTTTCTTCATAAAAAAACGTCTATGTGTTTCTCTCTCTCCTTCAACGTGTGATTCAAAATTAAATACGGGGTTCGAGAAATGAATTTGTACAATTTTTCCTCTTATTTTTCGAGGACCATAAAATGGCCCTTTCGATCGACCGATGGCCTTCGATTTTTCGTTTTCTTTATAAAAAACGTCTATGTGTTTCTCTATCTCCTTCAATGTGTGATTCATAATTAAATACAGGGTTCGAGAAACGAATTTGTACAATTTTTCCTTTCATTTTTCGCGGACCATAAAATGGCCCTTTCGATCGACCGATGGCCTTCGATTTTTCGTTTTCTTCATGAAGAATATCTACGAGTTTTCTCCTTCAACGTGTTTTAAAAGCAAACACAGCGTGTTCAAGAAATTATATAAAAATTAACCCTGTGGCTGCGAAAGACGTGCATGGTACGCCTCGAGAAAATCGTTTCCTACGTGCGCACAGCCACTATCATGGCTTCGAGGACTAGTTCTCTATACCGAATAATACATGAGAATCTAGAGCTCAGTCAGAGCATAAAACTAAATAATGAATAAATAAATCGTAGGATGAAGTGAAATAGTAAATGAAGTGTTCAAAAACACAGAAAATCAGAGCATAACAATACAAATGAAGAAAAGAAATGAACCGTCTTTGTTTAGCTAATATTGTACCGTAAACAGCGCTTAATTTTTATTGGAAACGCGTTGCAGTCAAAGGGTTAACGTCTGAAGACAATACATGTTATTCTGTAGAAATTGAAAAAATCTGTAGAATTAAATGATCGACAAGAATGATGCAGAGGGTCTGCAGGACTGAGGAGACGGGATGATCTGCGACGGACTGTGATAAGGAAGGAGAAGAAACTGGCAGTCGAAACGAAAGGTGAAGATTGCGGGAATGCTAATAGCGAGACGAAACGTTCCGTGGAACTCTTTTGTTCCACTTTCGAGTGTATCAAGTTATATTGTGTACCGGCAAGCATCGTGCCGGATGTAGCAATGAGCGGCGCGGCGAGAGTCAACGAGCCATTTCCGGGGCCTCTCTGCTGCAGAATATTACATTGATAACAGAAATTGCCTTCCAAGTGTTCGCGCCGCAGAAGACGTTCTCCTCGAGACGTCGAGACGTCGTGCGAAGAAATTCGCGACCCTATGACATCGGACTGGCCTTCAAATCGGAGTCTTCCGATCCGGAAGTACATGGTACTGTTAAATGGGGATGGCTCTTCGAGGTGCAGAAAATTAGGAACGTGGAATTCGAGGAGTAGAATTCTCAGGCACGGGGAAGTTCACGTACAGACAATTCTGTGTGTAGGTAATTAGAAGGTGAGAAGAATTACAGGTGTTAGAATTGTCTGGAATCGAGAATTCAATGCGTAGGAAATCTGGCGCATAGGGAACTGCGAAGTTTGGAAGTTAGGGGCGTAGAGTATTTCATGCGTAGTAAATTCGGGTCGTAGAGAATTCCATGCGTAATAAATTCGGGTCGTAGAGAATTCCACGCGTAATAAATTCGGGTTGTAGAGAATTCCACGCGTAATAAATTCGGGTCGTAAAGAATTCCACGCGTAATAAATTCGGGTCGTAGAGAATTCCACGCGTAATAAATTCGGGTCGTAGAGAATTCCATGCGTAATAAATTTGGGTTGTAGAGAATTCCACGCGTAATAAATTTGGGTTGTAGAGAATTCCGTGCGTAATAAATTCGGGTTGTAGAGAATTCCACGTGTAATAAATTCGGGTCGTAGAGAATTCCACGCGTAATAAATTCGTGTCGTGTAGAATTCTACGCGCAATAAATTCAGGTCGACGAGAATTCATACGCGTAGCAAATTCGGGTCGACGAGAACTCTACGCGTAGCAAATTCGGGTCGTAGAGAATTCTACGCGTAGCAAATTCGGGTCGTAGAGAATTCCACGCATATCAAATTCTACGTGTAAAATATTCAAGCCGTTGAGAACTCGACGTATTAAAACTTCATGGAATGGAGAATCCGATGCGTAGGAAATTCGGTGCAGAAAAAATTCTGAACGTAGGAAATTCTAGTACGAAGCCTAAGGAATTCCCTTAAAACGTTCCGGAAACTTCCGAATACTCGATCTTAAAATCCCAACCCATATTCTAAATACATCCTAATCATCCCGACGCTCTTAGCGATCCATCTTTCGGAACGGTCGCGGCATCGCCAGCAGCATCGAGACAAATGAATTAATGAAGATTCCAAGAAACCCAGTGATCCGATCTCACATATTCAGCCGAGCAATCCCATCCGATTCTGAATGGAATCATTCATGCGAGGACACGTATAAGACGACTCTCGAGATACGACGGGAGGGTAAAAAGTGTCTCGAGTATCCAGCGAACCTCACCAATCGCATGATACCGTGCCACCTTATCAAGGATTCGAGGAACTTTTTATCTGTGGCTCACCGCCAGGGTACGGCGTGCTTTTTTCTCGACACGATGACAAATATCGTCTGCTCGTTCTTTTTTCCCTTTGTTTTTCAGTTCGAGCACGGAGTCTCGTAATTTCTACTTCGTTCGTCTTGGGATCAGTCTTAGGAACATTGGAACTCCTTCAGACATTCAGTCTTGTACATTCTGTAGAATTCAGAGCCTAGACGAATCATTCTATCATACTGACACGTCTGTGCCTTGGTAGAAAATGAGTTAATGTCCAACATGATTGCATTCAGGCAATTATGAAGTGTACACTCGAAAAGAGAACACTCTGACTTTTATCGACTGGAATTTTTAGAAGTTTTGCAAGCAGATTAAGATCCTGGCGATACTGAAATGAATTATGGTTAGCAGATGGCCCAGCAACGATTCAGACGTTAATGATCGGTCGAGTTTACGCGAAAACGGATTCGAGAGCTCGCAATTTCACGCTCGACACGCTTCCAGTTCCGCGAACCAGGCTGGATTACGAGCAATTTATTCGCGAGCGAATGCAAACTATTTCTCGCTCGAGGAGGTCGTTGCAAAACGCAGAAGAGCCCCGGCGTCCTTTCGAACTGTTTTCCCGGTTAAACCGAACAGTTTCGCGGCTATTAACCGAGCACAGGCCATAAACCTTCAACCGCTTCAACGTTGATAGGAACTAGCGATTTGTTTATGCGAGCACAGGATTTCGCAAGCTCCTCGTTGCGACACGCTTCGCCAAACAGACCGAATGTGATCTTTTCATCGCGGAAAAACTGGTCTGATCTGAGTGGGACGCAAAATGGGTAAAAATGTTTGAAAAACAGTTACTCGGGGAAGTTCGTAGGGACTGTGGACGATGCTTAAATTAAATTGGACGAAATGAAATCAGTAATTATGAAGTTTGAAAATTTGAACGTGAAGAAGTTAGGATGTATGGAATTACATGCGTAGAAACTATGGAACTTAGGGAATTCGGGTCGTAGAGAATTCCACGCGTAGAAATTTTGGAGGCCAGGGAATTCGGGTCGTAGAGAATTCCACGTGTAAAAAGTTTACAGCTTACAGAATTCGAGTCGTATAAAATTCCACGCGTAGAAATTTTGGGAGTCTAGAGAATTCGGGTCGTAGAGAATTCCACGCGTAGAAAGTTTAAAGCTTACAGAATTCGAGTCGTACAAAAACCCACGCGTAGAAACTTCAGAGTCTAAGGAATTCGGATTGTAGAGAATTCCACGCATAGAAAGTTTAGAGGTTATAGAATTCGGGTCGTACAAAATTCCACGCGTAGAAACTTCAGAGTCTAAGGAATTCGGGTTGTAGGGAATTTCACACGTAGAAAGTTTAGAACTTATGGAATTCGGTTCGTATAAAATTCCACGCGTAGAAACTTCAGAGTCTAAGGAATTCGGGTTGTAGGGAATTTCACGCGTAGAAAATTTAGGGCTTACGGAATTCGGTTCGTACAAAATTCCACGCGTAGAAACTTCAGAGTCTAAGGAATTCGGATTGTAGAGAATTCCACACGTAGAAAGTTTAAAGCTTATGGAATTCGGGTCGTACAAAATTCCACGCGTAGAAACTTCAGAGTCTAAGGAATTCGGGTTATAGAGAATTCCACACGTAGAAAGTTTAGAGCTTATGGAATTCGGGTCGATAATCCACACGTACAAAATTTAGATTCTGCAGAATTCAGAGCGCAGACTATTCACTGCGCAGAAACTTTGAAGCGCCCAAAAATTCGCACAAAACCTCCAAAATAATTACTACATTGTAACATTCATTTTAAAGCAATCAACAACAATTCTCAACCACTCAACGAAAGGTATATTCCACTGCACTCTATGCTCAAGTTTTTCCACCGACCAACGAAAAACTCTCCGTCCTTTCTAACGTTCCGCAGAGGTCCAGGTGAATTGGTCAGGACAGCGCGGTTTTGGCGAGCGAACGAGAAGAGAAAGGGAGAGAAAAAAAGGAGAAAGAAGCAAATGAAAGGGTCGAAGGGAGCTGCTCGCGTGAGCATGATCTTTGTGAAGGCTGGCTCGCGTGGAAAAAGGAGCAACCCGGAGGGGACGAGTGGAAGAAAAAGAGCTGTGGAACAAGGGTAAGAAGCGGCTGAAGAAGGGAAGGAGGACGAGAGCATTGAAACGCGTCATTCGATCACGAAGCCGGTATCAGGTGCAAACCAGTTTCGGTGCATACAAGAGAAGTGCACCGGCGGATCTGCAAATGGCGACACGCACTCTACGTATTCCGGACAAGTGTGCACCAAGACCCCATCGTGCCACCACGTAAATCCATATGACTTTAAGCCACCTGCACAACGCTCCTGATGGCCGGCAGGACGTCCTGAAACCTGGACGAACGATCCTCTCGATCAGCCAGACCTTGAGGGCAAAGAAGACCTTGAGGAGCACGAACATAAACTGCCAGAATTTTAAATATTCTTGCTTTTCGAAGAAATTCAAGCTTCGAATCTGGAACCATCTTCAAGTCTAGAGTCTCATTTATACAGAGGGAGATATTTGGAATGTAGGGGGTAAGATTGATGTCCTGGATGAATGATCCTTTCGATCAGTTAGACCTTGAACTGTGAACTGAATTATGAGTTTGAACCTGCTGACTGTCAGGATGTCCTGAACCTAGAGAAATGATCATTTGGATCAGCTAGACCTGGAACTGTGGAGGACCAGGAATATTTCCAAGTCCATCAGCACTCGGTCTGAGATGGTCCAGAGGACGAAGATTAATTCGAGACCAATTTATCCTCGAATTGATGGCTTCTTAATTATTATTAGACAGTTATTCTAAAGCTCCCAACGAAGCAACTCCTTCATTCGAGATTAGGGAAACGTAGCCCCATTTTGGCGATCAGATTCAGCCTCCGCAGAGCTGACATGAATTTCTGAAACGCTCTACGCTGTTTCGACGATGGATTATGTAAAACGTTATGGACCATGGCAGAGCGGCCGTATTATTGTTTTAAACGGCAGCTCGACGATCGATCGTTTAATCGATTTGACCCGACGTCGCAGGAACCAATTGATTTAGATGACGCTGGATCGTTGGACCGTGATCCGTCGCGATTAGTCGAATCGATCGTTGCGTAACCGTGTCGAAATAAACGATGATACAGAGTGACGTTACTGCAACGAGGCCTACATAGTTTTTAATCGAACACGTGAACAGCGTCCAGCGAACAGCTTGGCCCTGTTCCTCAATTGGTTCCATGGGAACCTCTAACCTATTATTTCAGGACACTTTTTATCGAATATAACAGATACTTCATTAGGAACCCTACAGCAGCCACCTGATAATAATTAGCAAACAATGACTTTTAGTAGATTGGTCTAGAATTGTTTTTATTATCTGGACTCCTTTAGTAAGGAGACACTTCATTAAGAAGCCTACGACAGCCATCTATTAATACCTAGATTCGTCTAGAACTGATTTTTATTTTCTGGACTCCTTTAGCAAGGAGGTACGTCATTAGGTACCCTGCAACAGCCACCTGATAATAATTAGCAAACAATGACTTTTAGTAGATTGGTCTAGAATTGTTTTTATTTTCTGGACTCCTTTAGTAAGGAGACACTTCATTAAGAAGCCTACGACAGCCATCTATTAATACCTAGATTCGTCTAGAACTGATTTTTATTTTCTGGACTCCTTTAGCAAGGAGACACGTCATTAGGAACCCTGCCACAGCCACCTGATAATAATTAGCAAACAATAACTTTCAATAGACTGGTCTAGAATTGTTTTTATTTTCTGGACTCCTTTAGTAAGGAGACACTTCATTAAGAAACCTACGACAGCCACCTATTAATACCTAGATTGGTCTAGAATTGATTTCTATTTTCTGGACTCCTTTAGCAAGGAGACACGTCATTAGGAACCCTGCAACAGCCACCTGATAATAATTAGCAAACAATAACTTTCAATAGATTGGTCTAGAATTGTTTTTATTTTCTGGACTCCTTTAGTAAGGAGACACTTCATTAAGAAACCTACGACAGCCACCTATTAATACCTAGATTGGTCTAGAATTGATTTCTATTTTCTGGACTCCTTTAGCAAGGAGACACGTCATTAGGAACCCTGCAACAGCCACCTGATAATAATTAGCAAACAATAACTTTCAATAGATTGGTCTAGAATTGTTTTTATTTTCTGGACTCCTTTAGTAAGGAGACACTTCATTAAGAAGCCTACGACAGCCATCTATTAATACCTAGATTGGTCTAGAATTGATTTTTATTTTCTGGACTCCTTTAGTAAGGAGACACTTCATTAAGAAGCCTACGACAGCCATCTATTAATACCTAGATTGGTCTAGAATTGATTTTTATTTTCTGGACTCCTTTAGCAAGGAGATACGTCATTAGAAACCCTGCAACAGCCACCTGGTAATAATTAGCAAAGAATAGTGATAGTAGCAGTATTTTCTAGACCCACCTAGATCCAATTTCAGATGGTCCTGGTGTACATACACGCCTTAACACCCTGCATAATTCCATCCTCAAACAAAACAGTGTTTGCTAGAACCTCTAGTTCAACCTACAGGATTGTTCAACATCCCAGGCTGAGTGGCTGATCAGTTTAAATCATAGACGTCCATTTATGAAACGCTCCACATACTCCTAACTACCAAACAACCCTCGACAACCAATCCTTTCCATCAGACGCTGTTCTAGGATTGACGTTCATCCTGCGGACCACCGCAGCACAAAGCAGCGTGTCCCTGCGGTCCAAAAAATTCAAAGGAACATGAACGTCGAGGTACAGGCCGTTCCGATGAACAACAGGCGCATTCCTATCGGCCATTAGCATATCGGCGACACGTATGTATCGAGTCGAAAGGCTCGTCGCGTGCAGACAAGAACAAAAGAGCGAGTCTGGCGTGGATCCAAGACGATCGTACGTGGACAATCCCCGTTTTATTTCCCTCCGGAGTGTCCCCCGGAGAAATAATATTCTCGTCGGTGCACGGATTCCGGGAACAACCTGCTATCACCGAATTCATGGCACGTACATGCACGAGGGAGTGGAAACGTCTTCACCGATACACCTGCCACGTACCTTTTAAGGCGGGATTACACGTTTCCTGGGCCCACGCAGGGATTTAGAGAACCCCCGACGAGGATCAAGGGGGCGCATCGACGAAGTGGCAACGAAAGTCAGAAGATTGCTCGATGACAAGCCACAACTACCATCCCTTAATTTGTTGAGGCTTATGCGACGCGATGTACAGCTCGACGGCTGAGTCTTGCGCCCTGGGGGCGTGGCTTGGACTACAGTAAGCACTGGAGGGCATATAGACAGGTTTTGCAGAGAGTGGACTATTTAGATTTTGTTTGAAATCAACAGCTGAACCATCCTTGCTCGCTTTATCGATACTGATCAGTAGACTGAGGAACAATATGCAATTTGATGTAGTCAAATGCCACAACTTCCGTTCCTTAATTTGTTGAGGCTTACGTATTGCGATGTACAGCTCGACGGCTGAGTCTTGCGCCCTAGGGGTGTGGCTTGGACTACAGTAAGCACTGGAGGGGATATAGACAGGTTTTGCAGAGAGTGGACTATTTAGATTCTGTTTTAAATCAACAGCTGAACCTTCCTCCTTCGCTATATCGACACAGATGAGTAGACTGTAGAGTATGCAATTTGATATAATCAAATGCCTGAGGGATGCACATTTATGAAGCAAACGAAATTAAAAGTACTCCATTGCATAATATTTAAAGCACGAAATGTGATTTGGACAAAGTTCAGGTTCTCCGAATACATTAAAACAGAAAGTAGTTTGATCTAACACTTATGTAGTCTACTGGTAAGCTCTAACTTGCTCTAAATCATATGTAAAGTCGTGATGTAAGAAAATAGAACCATTATTATATTTTTTCATCGCTAATATCCTTTTGTTTGAAGTCAGCTAAAAATTCAGAGTAATGTATAATAGCTACAATAAAGAGAACAATGATTTGTATCCGCCTGTAAAGTCCAAGTTGAAACTGTCGAGCTGTACTATGACCAGTAGTAGGTTCAGAGTACGTGTACCCCCATTCTTCGACCTAATAAAGCAAGTACTTTCTTTTACACAATCTATTCCAATCGTAAAATAAATTATTTCACATTCCGTGAGCCTTCCATTTTTATGTAACAAAATCTTTTTAGCCCTGTACACTCCAGTTTGTCGATGGCTATAATCATTTGCTGTTCTCGGTAAAATTTCAACGTCCAGCGAAGAATTTCAGGACGCATGCAGCGACAGGTCGCCGGGCACGACGAGGTTGTTGATGTTTTATGAAAAAAGGAAAATGGAGGACGGAGAGGAGGTCCAGTTCGGACCTCTAAACGCTTATTACCCGACATTACAACCAGCCCTCTCGCTGTATGTATAATACAAAGTCACGCGAGCGTTCACCGTTGCAGGGGAACTTCGTGTCCAGCAGCGGAGCAAGTTTTTTGCCAGCCTCTCCCGGTAATTGCAGATGCATCGGATGTCCCGAGGAAATCCCCAGGTTCTTCAGAACGGAGCTATCGCTTCGCCTCGAACCTTCAATGACCTTCGTTCGACTCGAAATGAATCTAACAGGCATCCAATGGAGAATCATGGAATTTGCATTGGAGTTGCAAATTTTTTGCCAGCTTCTCCATGTAGCTGCAGTTGCAGCTGATGTCCTGTGGAATCTCTAAGATTTCCAGGATTCAATAACCTTGAAGACAGAGTGCATCTAATAGGCTTCTAATGGGGAATAATGGACTTTGCATTGGAGTTGCAAATTTTTGCCAGCTTCTCCATGTAGCTGCAGTTGCAGCTGATGTCCTGTGGAATCTCTAAGATTTCCAGGATTCAATAACCTTGAAGACAGAGTGCATCTAATAGGCTTCTAATGGGGAATAATGGACTTTGCATTGAAGTTTCAAATTTTTTGCCAGCTTCTCCATGTAGCTGCAGTTGCAGCTGATGTCCTGAGGAATCCCTAGGATTTCCAGGATTCAATAACCTTGAAGACAGAGTGCATCTAATAGGCTTCTAATGGAAAATGAAAGAAGAGAATATATGAAGACGAACTGTATTGGGTGGAGTCATAAATAATTTCTGATTTGTCTTCTTAAATTTATTGATGTTTTATTAGAGGATTATTGTTGCTTCTGCAGCTTGTCTAACTTCTAGGGACCCTTACTTTCAAACCTGAGGCCAAAATCAGTAGCCCAGATAAACTACTTAAATATTTAAAATAAAGACACCTGTTATATTATACAGCAGTTCACAAAATTGATTAAATACTTTGTCTTACTACTGTCAACAATCTTCTGACACCTCTGGACCAACCCATCGACATCACTCCCCACCTTTCTGATCTAATTTTCACATCAATTCATTCAAAACACCTTGAAGAGTCTGCTCCACCAAACCCACCCTGTACAGCAATCTCTCTGATCAATCCCAACTTTAATCTTCTGGACCTTATCTGTATCTTACCGCAAATTAGTTTCAGGATAAGAAGAATAGGAAGTTGACCCTGAAGAGTGTGCAAGAACCGTTCCGAAAAGGAAGTGGATTCCGTTATCGCGATTCCACGTCCAGATCAAACAAGTACGTGCTTGGATCTTGCGGTGTTCCAGGTTCCGCGAACCGTATAGGAAAATGATGAAGGTGCGTTCGAACCGAGCACAATGAAAAGATTTACAGAACCGGGCCGGGTTATTTGAACGAGGCGATACAGCTATCGTAGTACAAACTATGGCTATTCGAAGCTGAAACGCGATAAGAGAGGCTGAAATGCCGCACGCTCCTCGTCATCCGGCTTGCTGATCCTTTCACCGACCGTACCACGGAATACCGAGATACGCTTCCACCTATAAATCATCGGTATCGTTGTTACCGATCTAAAATTCTATTACATGCAACAATGGTTCAAGGTACACGCACGCCGTACTACACTTCGCGCTTGCACGAAATTTGTCCGTCGAAATGGATTAGGAGAGGATCAAGCACCGTTCACGCCGGTTCTCCAGCTCCAAATTCGCTCTGAACGGGTTTCATCGAAGGATGAAGCTCGGTTCACGCGGGTTTTTTAGATCAAAATTCGAAGGATATGTTCGGTTAAAGGATTAAGCACCGTCCACGCGGGTTCTCTAGCTCCAAATTCGCTCTGAACGGGTTTCATCGAAGGATGAAGCTCGGTTCACGCGGGTTTTTTAGATCAAAATTCGAAGGATATGTTCGGTTAAAGGATTAAGCACCGTCCACGCGGGTTCTCTAGCTCCGAATTCGATTTGAACGGGTTTCATCGAAGGATGAAGCTCGGTTCACGCGGGTTTTTTAGATCAAAATTCGGATATGTTTGGTTAAAGGATTAAGCACCGTCCACGCGGCTTCTCTAGCACCGAATTCGATCTAAACGGGTTTAATCGAAGGATGAAGCTCGGTTCACGCGGGTTTTTTAGATCAAAATTCGGATATGTTTGGTTAAAGGATTAAGCACCGTCCACGCGGCTTCTCTAGCTCCAAATTCGCTCTGAACGGGTTTCATCGAAGGATGAAGCTCGGTTCACGCGGGTTTTTTAGATAAAAATTCGAAGGATGTGTTTGGTTAAAAAATTAAGCTCAGTTCACGCGAGTTCTCCAGCTCGAAATTCGTTCTGAACGTGTTAGGTCTAAGTAGGGTTAAGCTCAGTTCACACGGATTTTATAAATTAAAATTCGAAGGATATGTTTGGTCGAAGGATTAAGCACCGTTCACGCTGGTTCTCCAGCTCGTGTTGGGTCCCAGTAGGGTTAAGGCCAGGTCACACGGGTTTTGAGCTCGAAATTTTTTGAACGTATTTGGTCGAAGGATTAAGCCCGCCTCACGTGAATTCTCCAGTCCGAAATTCGTTCTAAACCTGCCTGGGCAAAGAATAAACCTGCCCTAGATCAATTACCTGCACATTACTCACTGATTTTCCCAAGAGTACGATTTCTTGATTCTCGATCTCCCTGTAACCTGAATTATATCACGTTTCATCCTAAAACGAACGAGAGCAAACGTCACGGAAGTCGAAGGACGGTAAAGCCCCTTTCACGCGTGTCGCGTGACAAATCTAATGCGGTTATCGTCTGAAAAATTGCCGAGACCTCGACGAGGAATTTTTACTCGATCAATTCCCGTCACCTCTGATTCGAAATTTCTCAACAGCCTCGGGTCGGCTATCTCCGCGAGAAATAAATCGATTTGGGGACGAGGAGACATTTAACGCGATTTCGTTTCAGGTCGCGTAGCCTGTGTTCGAGTAACTGAATTCCGCTCACGTGGCCGCGATCGCCACGTGTAAAAAAGGCTTTACGCGCACGAAACGAATTACAATTGAACCCACTGCGTCGTCACCGAATTTCCTTTGAAACTCGATTCACCTGCGCGTTTCACAACTGTTTTCACATTCTGATCCCCTCACGATTTATTAAATAATTTCTTTTTGAATTAAATTCTGCTCGAGAAACATTAGAACAAAGCCTCTTCGATGACTGTCAAGGTCTTCTTCGCTCAGAAGCATTAGAAATATTATCAGAGCAAAGTCATATAAAAATACAGCAGCATTTAACTGGTTTAGGAGTAACTGAATTAAATTCTGTTCAAATAGTTTCTTTTTTTTTACCAAAGCATCGTCCAGGCGAGAATTTTTATTTTTTTCTTCTGCACAAAAATTGCAAAAATTTCTACGCAGTAACGGTCGATGTTCAACGGAGAAACGTTCGACATGTCGAACCCTCGAAGCTTGTAATCGTTCTGGAAACGCAGCTGCGCTGCCGGAATTCCATAAATTCACGGGGTTCTTTATCGATAGCGCGAATCACCATGAACGTTCGCATAATTGGCCGCTGCGAGGTGCAAAATCGTCGACGATAATTCACGCGAGTGATAAGTCGCAGCCTTTTCAACGTGCCCGCTGGAATCTCGTCGTTCAAGAAAAATTCTAATTCGTTCCTCGATCGCTGATTCGCTTATTGCGACGATTAATCCAGAAACTGATCGAAAGACAAAGTGAAAGAATATTCCCTTCTTTTTCAATTTTTATACATGCCTGATCGATATGAAAAATAATCGCAAACATTGCCTTAGAAAATATAGTTACAAGTATCCAGGCCTAACGTCCAGTGCGGAAGATGGACAGGCGTATTTAATCAGCAGGCTACTCGAACGCCCATGCGCGTTTTCCGCACGGTCTCTAGGAATAATAAAACACTTACGAGTGTGCATAAGACCCAAAGGGTTAATTTTAGTGCCTATATTCATTAGACATTAGTACTCTGTTCCACAAGTCTCAGACCTTTGTTTAAGACCCTGTACAGGTGCATTGAGACATACTGGCACTTTCTCCGAAACAGAGAATTATTTATTGCTCCAGCAATACTCGTTATTCGACGTCTGTTTGCTGGACACTTTTTATTCAGTTTGAGGAATATTATTAACCCTATAAATCCTGAATGAAGCTTTCCTCTACAAATTGCTGCATTATTGAAGCCTTAATGGGTCTGCTCCATTTTTAGCCATTTTTAGATCAGAACATGTTCTACGTTTCGTGCAAGGGACCGTTAAATCCTACCATTAGTATAGTTCCAATAAAATCTTACAGATATAACAAACTGTAAACAAATAGAAAAATATTAAATTTCCAATTTTCTGGCAAGATCTCTGTATTTCCTAAAATATTGTAATTTCTGGACCGGTTCTCGCACCGTAGCCCCCAGTTTCTCCGATCACTGTACACCGTAAATCAATCGCAGACAAATGTCCGTCGGACAAGCGAGTGCAAAAAATTTCGCGAGGATCCGTCGAAGAGCATAAAAGTCTCCGTGGCGGGATAAATCATGCGAGCGCAAGGGGTTGAAGAAAGGTGGAAAAAAAAAAGGCCGACGACGAAGAAGAGGAAGAGGATCCTGAAGAGGCCGAGGAAGAGGATCCTGAAGAGGCAGAGGAGGAAGAAGAAGAAGAAGAAGGGAAGGAGCCCGCATGCGACATTCGAGACACTCGTTTCTCGAATGGCTTCGCGTCTCGAAAAGGAGGAACCAGAGAAAGGAGATTGAATCGTCTCCAGCTCCTCTCCTCTCCTCTCCTCTCTTCGTTAATCCCGCCACGTCTCTTCACCCTCACGACGACCGCCCCTCCGTCCCCCTGGACCCCTTTATTCTGGACTTTTCTGAAAGAGCACAAAAGGATGGCCCGTGCACGTGCAACGGCCAATCGGACCGGCCATCCGCAGCACGTGTTTCGCTCTGAGGACCAATTAAACGGCCGATCGATCCAGTTTTCTTTTCCCTCGGGAAAACCGATGTTCGAGGCAGCCTAAACACTGTTTATCGGACCACTCGAAGGTGCTTGAGATCCCTTAATACGGAGAAGTGGAAACAGACCACGGTGGCCGGAGATTGGGAAGAGAAATGGTATACCTAGCGGAAATTGCTGGGGTGCTTTAAAATTTATAGAATTTCTTTTTTTTAATTTTGTGTACGGCAGCACCTCGATTATTTTGTAAAAATTAAAATAAATTCAGAGCTACTAGATAGGGTCTGTGTTAAAAAATAGTAATAATTTCTATATCTGTGGAAATTGCGAATTCACAAAATTTCCTCTATGAATTTTTAAACAGTTGAGTGCATTGACAAATCTGTATGAACATCATCAATTCCTGTCAACTTTTCCCTGAACCTACAGAAGGCTGGCAAACAATAAATAGTGAAGTGGCATTTTCTGAAAATTAAAATAAATTCATAACACCGTATTAAAAAATAGTACAAAAATCAGAGGTATCTGGTAATAACTCCCATCTTCTAGGAAATTCAATTCCGACCCGTTTTCATGGGTATTAATCCCAACCTGTCCGGCCGACACCTGGGAACGTCCGCAAGCGAATAGAATTCTTTTCACGTTCCGATGGTTATTCAGGGGGTCTCACGGGGAAGTCAAGTGATCGTCCAGGCATTAAGAGAGCATCCAGGGGATTTCCGGTTTCTGCGAAAGGGAGTCGACTCGCTCTTTTCCCATAACAATCCCTCGTCAGATGCTTAAACTGTTTACCCGGGCATGAGCGGTGAAACACGTAAAGCAGTGTGTGCCACGATGTAACCACGATAAGTGGCCGAGATCAAAGAGCAACTTACACGATCCACGGACCCGTGGACGAGCTGTAATTGCGGCTGTTAATCTGATTACGGAAACGCCATTACTATGGCCACCATGTTGATGGGAGTAGGGTGAAAAAGGGGCAATGAGAAAGTAACTTTTATCTGACCGATTCATTCGATTCTCACAATCATCCCTCTGCAGTAATACTAAAAACAATAGAGGAAGCTTTTAATTTAATATAATTTTTATTTAGCCGGTCCATCTGATTCCCACAATCATCCCTCTGCAATAATATGAGAAACACTAGAGGAAGCATTAATTTTTAAATAATTTTTGTCTAACTGGTCCATTCGATTCTCACAATCATCCCTCTGCAGTAATACTAAAAACAATAGAGGAAGCTTCTATTTTAATATAATTTTTATTTAGCAGGTCCATCTGATTCTCACAATCATCCCTCTGCAATAATATGAGAAACACTAGAGGAAGCATTAATTTTTAAATAATTTTTGTCTAACTGGTCCATTCGATTCTCAAAATCATCCCCCTGCAGTAATATAAAAACCACCAGAGGAAGCTTTTAATTTAATATAATTTTTATTTAGCAGGTCCATCTGATTCACACAATCATCCCTCTGCAATAATATGAGAAACACTAGAGGAAGCATTAATTTTTAAATAATTTTTATCTAACTGATCCATTTGGTTCTCAAAATCATCCCCCTGCAGTAATATAAAAACCACCAGAGGAAGCTTTTAATTTAATATAATTTTTATTTAGCAGGTCCATCTGATTCACACAATCATCCCTCTGCAATAATATGAGAAACACTAGAGGAAGCATTAATTTTTAAATAATTTTTATCTAACTGATCCATTTGGTTCTCAAAATCATCCCCCTGCAGTAATATAAAAACCACCAGAGGAAGCTTTTAATTTAATATAATTTTTATTTAGCAGGTCCATCTGATTCCCACAATCATCCCTCTGCAATAATATAAGAAACACTAAATGAAGCATTAATTTTTAAATAATTTTTGTCTAACTGGTCCATTCGATTCTCACAATCATTCCCCTGCAGTAATATAAAAAACACCAGAGGAAGCTTTTAATTTAATATAATTTTTATTTAGCAGGTCCATCTGATTCACACAATCATCCCTCTGCAATAATATGAGGAACACTGGAGGAAGCATTAATTTTTAAATAATTTTTGTCTAACTGATCCATTTGGTTCTCTCAATCATCCCCTGCAGTAATATAAAAAACACCAGAGGAACGTTTAATTTTAAAATAATGTTTATCTGACAAGTCCATTCGATTCTCACAATCATCCCTCTGAAGTAATATAGAAAACTACAGAAAATGTTGAATATGAGTGCCATTTTCTCCAATACAAAGTTTAATTCTCCAAAATTCAAGTCCTCTTTGTTACCAGCACTTTTGAAACGATCTACAGAAAAGTATTCCTAGTAAGTAATTAAAAATGGCGTAGCATGTTTATACAGGTATTATCAACCCCTTTCAAACAGAAAAGAGATCAGAGGGAACCTGAAAAGCTACCAGTTGGAAGAATTTCGTTTGCCACCGGCTCCGGACGGGGTGCTGAAGAGATAGGAAGATAAATAAGTGGAAAGTCGGTAGGAATAATGAAAGAAAAGCCCGTGGAATGGGCTGACAGCGGTGAAACACGGTAATTGGTTCGCCACGACGGCGTTGACGTCCCATTAGGCGTGTTTTTCTAGCCACCACCTCTTGCCAGAGATAATATTTTCACGCCGAGATCGTGCTACCCTATCCAAACATGAATTTTCGACGGTCAAGCCGGCAGCAATAACATCTCATTTGCAAACAACCTGAAAGCTCCGCTGGAAAAACGTCTGCGCTTCCGACCGTCAGCCGAGCGACTGAAATTCACCAAGGAAACTTTCGAAAATGATTTTCAGGCTCGTTCGAACTCTCAAACGTTTCAGACTCGAATTTTCACCTTAAAATTAGTTGAACGAACCCCTTACTACTGACGCAGAGTCTGACAGACTCAAACACAGACGTACTTCCATTTCTTTTTAATTTTTAAAATTGCTAATTATTTTCTGATACAAATTTTTAGCAAAGCGTGGCAGGGAAGATCACCCTGTACATGTGGAGGAAGCGTTTAATAATGCTCGATAATGGGTGGGGTCTTTAAATCCGACGGACAGGGCGAGATTGTTCGTCGGAAGCGTTCTTTCCTCGTGCATTCTTCTCCGGTCGAAATCAGACGCGGCATTGTTCCATCCTGAGGGACGTGGCAGATCGACGTTCTATCTGATTCGATGTATCGCAGGAATTATCGATGCACCGTCAGGTGGAAGACCGGTATCGATTCAGGAGAAAAAGGGACGTGCGCGTGGTACGCGGGATAAGTTCGACGTATCAGATCAACTCGTCCACGAAGAAGACGTTCGTGCTCGATTCGTACGAATGGAGAACGTTCACGACCTTCAGGAAAATAATTTTCAGGGGATGTTTGGAGATTTTTTGGAGGAGGAAGAGCTCTCAGACACCTGGTGTAGTTAAGGTAAAGACTATAGTAATTTAGTAGTATTTAATTTTTGATAAGTTAATTCGAGGCGAACGCTGCGTGCGGCTGAGCTTCGGTGGTATAGAGCGAGCCATTGCGCCGAACGCCTATGTGCGTCGACAGCACACGGTAAGAGGCTTTGTCAAGCGTCTATAACTCTTTTAATTGTAATTCAAATGTTTGTTAAAGCCATGTTTTCTGGCATGGTTTCATAGACACTTTCTTCACCCATTCAAGGCTATATACATTTGTTTTTAACTCTTTGGACACCCTGTATGTATCTACCTCAAGAAACAATTTCTGTTTCTTTACTGTCAGTATGATGCCTGTGAAAAAAATCGTGGCAGCCAGAATTCTTAATATATGTTTCTGCAAATTTTACTGTATGCACTTCTTAACATGTATAATCCAATAAAAAAATTGCATGTCAGTAGCATATACAGATTTCAACAAAAAAATTCTCAAAGAGAGGTATACTTTAATCTGTCTAGGTGTATACGTTCCCTCATGAATAATCATTTAAAATATCCAAATATTAGAAGAACGCATATTTGGAACCGTAATAAAATAAAGAGTACATTTTTAAACATTTACAAAAAAGAATACAGTTTTATCTCTTACTCCATAAACGTGGGTCAATTTTGTCTGGGCTACTTCCAAAGTTTGAGTCAAGTGGCTTTATATTAAAAATTATTTTTCAAATCTAATCTATCAGATTTTATTCAAGACTTTCACATGGGACATAAGTGACCCACGTTTACAGAATAAGGTTGATCAAACTTTCATTTCTGTAACGGCCATAGCATAAAAAATATTGAACTTTAAGAATGTACATTTGCATAAACACCCTCAGTCTTCTCACGAGCAACCTACCGGCGCATGATGTTGCTCATTCTCTAAGACCGTTGCATTTAAGAGCGAAAATTCTGCATCGGAATAATGAAATGCACTTGGGATGTGAAATCGAGCGTTTCGAGAAATCCGAAGAATGTGCACGGAGTCGAATCGATTCACGGGTGGAACGACCTCGATAAATAATTCCGTGTGCAGGGAGGGCCGGGTGTTTAGCATCTAGGAAAGCGAAGCGTCGCATAAATTGCAATTTTTTCGCCGGCCCCGAAGAAATAGAAGCGGAGGCCGTAAACACGCTCGGGCGAAGGCATTTGCGCGCGAGCAATATAAATATCAATGGAACGAGCCAGGTCCCTTGGATCAGCAACGGAAATATAAATCTCGCCGGAGAAGAAACGCTCCAAATACAATGTCGAAGGGAACCGACGATCGTTTCAACCTGTTGCGTCCATTACGAGAGGCGGAATCAATGCGTCCCGGCTAATTAAGCGGATAATTCTTCATTAACGTGCCACGACTGTGTTTCACTTAGCCTCCGGATAGCTCACAATGGACCTACCATTTCTGTGGATCCACGCTACCGATTATAAGTATTTGGACACTTGGAAGCTGACTAAAATATTTATAATCAATTTTCCAAAGTTCATATTACTATGTATCACTGTTATTGATGTACAGGAGAACTGAGATGAAGTGTATGTTAAAAATCTGACCAACGAGTGGATGAAGATTGAAGGATGGACAATAACAGCGTTAACTATTCGAGGTAGCCTGACAGTTAATTTGATTGAACTAGATATATCAATCGCTTAAAGACTCCTGCGA
The DNA here is from genome assembly GCA_916610135.2 of Macropis europaea. Lineage (NCBI taxonomy): Eukaryota > Metazoa > Arthropoda > Insecta > Hymenoptera > Melittidae > Macropis > Macropis europaea. Next base: position 2,837,747 of record OU744353.1, read on the forward strand.
TAAACAGACGCAGCGCAGAGGCACTTGCAAGACCAATTTTCGTACACCTCTGATCATTGCCTTTTATTTATACCAGTTGACGTTAAATCTTATCTTTTCTAATTATCATTGACTCTATATGAACGTGTGAGAGAAACACAGTGGCCAAAATTACACTGAAAAGTTTTACTTGAAATATATTTCATATTTTTCCCATAGGAAGGTGTCCAACTACTTATGGACGGTAGCGTCTATTCCAATAATACTGAGATTTCTATCATTTCCAGGCATTCTTAATTTGCTTCGATTTTCTTCACAGGTGTCAGATTGTACAGGGTGTCCAAGAGTTAGAGCAATCTCTGCCAATATGTTCTATGAGTGGAGACAAGGTAACATGGATTAGGTCAGGTTCTGTTTCTTTAAATAATGAAGAGGACGCTCCAGAGGGCACGTAGTTTCGTTGTGAAAAAATTCAGCTGTCTCAGGGAGCATAAAAAAAAGGAAATGGTACTCACTTCCGGCCGCTGTCGAGGAACCTGTCGAACTCCACGGACATTTTGCAGCATAGGGCCCGCCTGTTGTGCGAGGATGAACACTTCGTGTTGATCATGTGGCCGTCTGCAAGCAAACACACAGGTTCTCAGTGAAGGGTGGGCGTGCAATTAATTAAGAGGTTAATAATCATCCTCGTGGGTCGTCGCTACAGAGGCTTAATTAATTTGGCACGGTGGCTCTCGCTCCTTCAGGAGCCTGTTCCGAGAGAACAGGACATCGAGATCATCGCGATGTTCAAACACTCCCACGATACACCTGCACCTGCTACCGCATGTTCTAATTATCCTACGGGTAACAATAGATAGATGATTAGCCTGAACGGTTTATCGGCTCCCCCAGAAAGCCCTGACGTTTTTTTTCTGCTGACTGAAGGATTTCAAGTGGCACTGGGGAGCTTCTGTAAACGACACAGTGCTTGAAACGTCTTGGAATGCTAACTGCCTTCTGTCGATGGCCAGAAATGTATCAGAATCTCATCTTCCCTGCTTAAATAATTCTGTATATAGAAGACTAAGGCACCTAATTGCTCTGGAGACTGGTCTGATGACTTAAAAAGAATAGACACCTAAATAACTGATAGTTAAATCCACAAATCCTACATATCTGAAGACTCAGGGCTCATATGCACGACTGCTACGTTTTTTCAAACCGTGGACGACTGTTCTGACAGATATTAGCTAGCTGGTTGCCCTGTAACACGACTGACGCATTAGTTATCCTCGAAGCAGAAGCGTGGGTGGACCAACGGGGAAGATACTGGCTGCGGAAGAAGAAAGAGGATACAATGGTGGTCAGAGAAGGAGAAGGGATGAGCACGCGAACCCTCGGGCACCGTCCGACATTTGACCTCACCACGCGCTGTGCCTCCACCTTTTTCTACCTGCCTCGCATAATCAACCCTTCGTTTGTCCAGCCAGGTACCTATCGCTTCTGCTAGGATCCTCTGGTCCAACCTCGTCCTTCCTCCTTCGCGTCGCATCTTCCACCTCCCTTCTACATTGTTGTTTTAGGTCGCGTCCCATTGTTTCAGTACTTGTGCTCCTCCACCGAGTGGAAAGTGGATGATTCTATACTCTTAGGAGCTGCCTAATGAAAGATTAGGTAGATTCTTTCTTTTCATATTAAGTTGAGTCATAAATAACTCCCAGTTTGTCTTCCTCAATTTATTCATTTCTGTTACTTCTGCAGCATGTCTGTGTTTCAGGGCTGTTTACTTTCTGATGTGAAATTAAAATCAGTTGCATAGTCAGACTGTTTGAATTTTTATTCCAATTTTCAATATTATTTATGACTCAATAATACTGAGAGTTATTAACCAGCCAGTCCATCGAGCGCTGGTCTACCAAACAAGCTGAACCTAGCAGAATTGTTTCAGCGGAACGAATGATACCTATCCCAGCAGATCCAATTACGCTTTTCCAGCGATTAATCGCACGACTTCACCGTCTGGAGTTTGTAGTATTAAAATCTTTCTGATTGAATAATTTAGCGTTTTTGGAGCGACCGGTGGATGATCCAACGATGAGAGAGAGAGAGAGAGAGAGAGAGAGAGAGAGAGAGAGAGAGAGAGAGAGAGAGAGAGAGAGAGAGAGAGAGAGAGAGAGAGAGAGAGAGAGAGAGAGAGAGAGAGAGAGAGAGAGAGAGAGAGAGAGAGAGAGAGGGGGAGAGAGGGGGAGAGAGTTTAATTATTTTATTTGGATGGATAAGCGAATCGTGAAAAGGAGCAAACTTTAGAGATGATTGACGAGCAAGAATACCCAGTTGTTCTCGGATAGGAGCCTCGTTTCGCCGGCAATTATCGCATAAACGAGGGCAACCATTAAGCTCCGCCGCCATAATTATCCCTGCCTCGTATTACAACAGAAATAAACGCCCTCGTACATGTTTCTTTTTTTTAATCAAGTAGTTTCGACCAGAATAGCCGTCTACTCTGGCCTTCGATAGTTAACGTACATGGTGTGACAATTAGGTTTCAGAATTGAGCGAGTACAAAGAATAATGATCATCTGAGAAGACAAATTGAAGACTTCATGTTCTGAACAGTCAATTCCTGCTTCAGATTAGTTCATTTTATCTGAGACTAAATCGTCTAAGTCTTTTAATTTGGAGCAATTAATTCTTGCTTCAAATTAGTGCAATTTATCTGAAACTAAATTGTCTGATTCTCCATATTTTATACAGTCAATTCCTGCTTCAGATTATTTCATTTTACATCAGACTAAATTGTCTAAGTCGTCTAATTTGGAACAGTTAATTCTTGCTTCAGATTATCGCAATTTATCTGAGACTAAATTGTCTGAGAAGACTCTGAGAAATTGTACTGTAGCAACGGAGCCACACGAGGTTCCCAACGTTTTCAGGAAACATTCTAGGGAAGATCTTAACGAACGATGTTTTCGGGCGCCAGCCTTAATTGCTTCCTTAATTAACGAACTCGACTCTAACGCGAGATGGGTCCCTGACCCGGTGGAACTCTCTCACTGGAAAAGTTAGGGTGCCTTCGTGCGTATGTACCTCTTGCTAACAAATCGGCTGACGTTAATCTCTGTAGCGATCGACCTCGACGAATTCAACGTGTTAATACTCTCTCACATTTCAGCTGAAAGTCGAATTACAAAATGAAAGTTTCTGAATCATTTCGAACAGCAGATGAGGAAGATACTCACTGGTTTGATTTTGGAAGTACGGGTCGTCCCTGTCGGTGAAGAACCACGTCTGAAATCAAAAAGTATAATATCAATAGTCATCAGAATGCACAAGGTGTTACATAAATAACTTAATTCTAATCTTCTTCTATTCTTTATATTTTTAATTTCTCTTTCTCTTCACAACAATACTGGAGAACCAAAATTCTAGGTTCTAAGAATCAGAGATTCATTTAAAATAATTCCTCAAGTGCTCTGTCTAGCTCCAGCATTCTTCAGCGACCCAACTCAAGCATAAATGATCATGTACTATAGAGACAACAATTTACAGAAAATTACTTTCCTTCCATTTAGAATTTTTCTTGCTCTTCACAACAATGCTGGAGAACCAAAATTCTAGCTTCTACTAATCACAGATTAATTTGAAATAAATCCTGAAGTGCTCTCTCTAGCTCCAGCATTCTTTGGCAACCCAACTGGAGCACAAATAATCGCGTATTATCTACTAAACAATTTTCAGAAAATTTATCTTCTTCCATGTATAATTTTGCTCTCTCTTCACAACAATACTGGAGAACGAACATTCTAGCTTCCAACAGTCACAGATTAATTTGAAATAAATTCTCAAGTGCTCTCTCCAGCTCCAGCATTCTTCAGCAAGCCAACTGGAGCACAAAGGATCGCGTACAATCCAGTAGACGATTTTCAGAGAATTTAATGACGCGCGTAACACCTTCGTGCGACGAGTTTTCCCTTTGCTTTCCCGGTCGATGGTCTCATCCGGATGAGAGGGTATGGTAGCGTCGTTAGGATCGGCGGCGGTGCACGTGTTAAAGCAGTCGCCTATTTTTAGTTGGCGAGTATCCCTTCAGGAAGTGAACGGCTGCGAGAACGGCGGGAACGGGGGAAAAACAGACGTCACGAGCATTGTCTCGAGGATTTTCACGTGGCTGGATGCGCTTTCATTACTCCCGTCGAAGTGCACCGCCACTCGTCCACGTAGAACGCGGAGAACCGGCTACAGTCATCAATGATCCCGTTCTCATGCGCGCGGGAACAAAGGGAGACGATCAGAGACTCTGGTGGAAATGGAAAAAATCGAATTCGACCACAGAGAAAATTCAAAAATGCTGAAGAAACGAGAATGGAGTCTATCTCCGCGATAGAGGCCTACCATTCACTTTAGAGTATTGAAATTATAATAAACCGCTCGGTGCAAAGACACGTTTTTCTGCAGACGTTCTGTGAACATGGAAGCTGTTTAGGGGACTATAGAATTAAAATTGTGGGTTAGGCTACTATTCCTCTGATGGCCTCAATTCTTCCTGAAGACAAGTAAACCAGAGCAGGACCTCGATGATCCCAACACTGGTCATCACTCGGGGGATCAGTACTCTGCCTAGATAACTCGAATTTTAGTGCTAAAACTAAGTGTCTCAGTATGTTTTGGTACTCCAACCCTGCAAAATATCTAACAAAACAAATTGTATATTTTAATCAAATTATCTGACTTCGATAATTCATTCAAATACGTAGGTTTGCGGCAATACACAGTGGCTGGGCCAGTACGGTGGCCCATAGCACAGGGTAACCGATTTTTGGAATGCGTATACATGTGCGTTCGTCGTCCTCAAAGGGTCAATTCGTCACCAAGGGACAAATTAAGTAGGGAAAACGAGCGACAACGTGACTCATACGTTTGCCAATTACAGTTCGGATAATCGAGTTTGCAGCGTATTCGCGCGAGTACAGTCTGAGCGACGAGACGGATGTCCGGTGCGATTAAAAGGCCGACGGAAGCGAGAAAAAGAATCAGAGTATCCGTCGGGGCGAATGGGATGCGAAAAAAAAATGGAAGCTCGTCAGCGTTCGCAGAAGGAACACGAATATCCGGCAGAAGAGAGAAGAAAAGGAGCGTCGGTGACGTCAGAGGCACCGGCGTCGCGTTACATCGACGTAATTACGTTAATCCGCGCACGTACGTTGCATGGTGCCGGGGAACAGCATCGTCGGCTTTCGAGATCTTCGAGATCCTCTTCGTTCCCCGGAATCGCCACCGGGAGCTTCGAAACCGCTCCCGTGGGTGGACCGGCGAATTAAGAAGCTCGCATGTTACGTTCAATTAGGTGAAACCGAGTCGATTCGGTCACAAAAGGTTCGTTAACGTTAGTCAGGCTTGTTAACCGGTTCGATGCTACGCGCCAGTATAGTGGCATTTCGTTAATTAACACTAGGTTTACGGGACGCGTCATTTTGACGCAGTTCGAACTTCAAAAATGTGCGGAATAAATGTAATGTTGTATAACGTTGAATATTATCAATTTTATATAAATATATAATATCACATAGTTTCCTTTATAAGTTAATAGCGTATAATCATTTTACAGTCATCTGGTCTCCGGAATTCTCAAAATATGACCTAATGTTAGAGAGAGTGCAGCATAAATTCATCAGACATATTGCTTTTAGACTAAACAGACCCATGTTGCGCAATGATCATGATTATGACCCATTACTAAAGATACTTGATATGACTTCTTTGTATGATCGCAGGATTGTCACTGATCTATCTTTTTTAGTCAAAATTATACATGCTCAAATCTCCTGTCCTCAATTATTAGAACTTATTCACTTTTATGCTCCCGCAAGGTATCTTGGAAGAAGTCATGTATTTCATTATGCTACCATAAAAACTAAATATGGTTCTAGTGATCCAATTATTCGTATATTAAAATCTGCCAACACAGTTACGGATAAGGTTGATTTTTTCAGTGGCTCTATTCCCAGCTTTAAAAAATCTTTACACTCAGCACTGCGCACTGCTTAGATAATGTTTTATTATAATTTCTTTACAATTGCCTTTTTCTTTAATACTACATTGTGTGACTGTCTTCATTTCTTTTATTTTTGTTATAGTTCTTACTTATGTGTACACATTGGGTTTATACCCGTACAATTTACAAATAAATAAATAAATAAATAAATAATATATTGTTTTTAAATCAAATAAGCTGTTTTTTAAAGAAAACGTGCGGTTTCGTTTACGCGTCAATTTGACGCGTGTCCGTAAAGATAGGTGTATAAGAAATGTCCGTGAACAAATGTTAATGAAACAGAGGGCCCTTGGTAATCGTTTTATTGCTAAGCGCCACTATAGTGGATTTTCGTCAGCACGTTGAAGGGCACAGTGAAAGCGGCTGTACCCAATCAGACACGATATAATTTACTATTTTTTATATAAATTGGGGAAAAAAGAAAAGACTTGAGCATTCAGTCGTGTTCTTTTGTTTCTGTATTGTTGCTTCAGTATGAAATTTGCTCAGAATTCTGCGAGAATCAATAATTATTTAAGACGTTCCCTGCCATGTGTACCCTTTTCGGTACACGCATCAGTTTTAATTTGATCGCATAAACAACTCAATAAGGGTTACCAGCCCTTGTGAAACTTTGTATAACATTTACGTTAAAATGATAGTAAAAATAGAAAGTGTAATATGAAGTAGATAAATATTTGTACAATCAACCACGTGTGTTAATAAATAGCCATTTTCGCCTGTCCGTTTAATTGCGGAATTTTTCACTGTGGCAGGGAACGTGTTAATTAAATTTAGGGTGTCAGTCACCGGTGACGACCGCGGCGCTCAACCTGTTAATTAATCTAACAAGCCTCGTTAACCATTCGGCTGCTATGTGCCATTACAGTGGTTTCTCGATAATCGAGCAGAACGTCTCATTGTCCATTTGGATGCTACGCGCCACTACAGTGGCCTCATGCTAATTAACCCCTTGCCTTATAATAACCAGTCACACTGGTGATACAGATTATGATCTATGTATTATAAATATCAGTTTCGCTCAAATATCAATTTTTCAAAATTCTATATTACAACACCCCTAAAGCAACCTATTTATGTTGATAAATATTCTTCCTAGATTTCACCCTTAGAACACTCGAACAATAAACTTCAGTGCAGATAGCTATTAAAAAAATCATAAGGCAAGGGGTTAACCGAACAGAACACCCTGTTAGCCTTTCGAGGCAGCTTTGCACCACTGTCGTGGCTTAGATATAATTCGACTACTCCCCTATTTCTGTTTATTGCTAAAAATTCTAAAGGTGCTCCAGCGCACGCTGAATCGAGCGTACGAAAAGCAACACAGGAACCGTGAAAGTTTCAGGGCGGGCTTTACGATCGAAAACGCTCGTCCAGTGAATAATTTCAAGCTGTCGGATGTAGCCATCGAAGTTAAACGAATTGGCGAAACGACACGAATTCACGGCGGCCGGAATATAATCTACAAAGTGTTTTCAATGTTTCTGAGTGCATCGAGCGCGTTGCAACGGTCGCAAAGGGTGATCCAATCAATTCGAAGAGCAGTCGACAAGATCGTCGATGAGAAAGAGAATAAAAGGACGAGGTAACTCCAAAGGTACCGCGCACTTTCCTCAAGCAAAATCACCAGCGGCGCGGCCGGTGAGCGGATTCAGATAAATAAACGACGTAATTGAGCAATTACCCGCGATGCTCCGAAGGCAAAACTGCTTTCGTTAAATTGAAGGGTTCGGATGAACGAGTGACCGAGTCACTGAAACTAACGACAAACGATCGATCAGGTTCTTTTGAAGAATCGGCCGAACCGCCGACGCCTATCGATAACAACAGGCCAATCGACCACGATGACTGTTCAATTACCGCAGAGAAAATATAGTAGCAGCGATTTTGGGTCGTAACGGTAGCCGAAAATCTCACAAATGTATCATCTTGCTGAGAATATATTACCCTGAGTCATAAATAACTTCCTACACATAATAGTCACTTTTTCTTCCTAAACAATCAAATGGTTCACCCAGTCTATTACTTTGCAATCATCCCTGAAGCTCAGATATACAGGGTGTCCCAGCTTATTCGTTACAAGCTCATAAAATGTTTTATATGAAAGTTCCATGCTATGAGAGGCCACATCTTTTGGCAAAGGCGAATGTTTTTTTACATTATTATTTTAAGAGATACAGAGGTCAAGTTCTTTTTTTTAAATGTATTGTAGAAGCAGCAGAACATTATCTGATAATACATTAACTAATTGGAAGTTATTTATGACTGAACCAAATAATATTGTGTTCTACAGAGAAATGAGATTTTCCAGAAATTGGTATCTTGTGTGATCAATAAATTAAAGACGGTGCGATGATGAAACACGAGAGAAGAATGAAAAACGAGTGGAACGCGTGTAGGAGGGAACGCGGGCAGAAGTTCGGAAGAAGTCGATTTACATTTTGAATGAGCCCCCATCGGCGGGTAAACAATTGAACGCTGCAGGCGACGGCCCGCTTTTCTACCTGACTCTATTCTCTTCCCTCGCGGTAAATCATCTACCATAAATTGGATCCGTGAATTCGCAATACCGTGAACTGGAACACCGACGGTTAATAACTTCGATATTTCTTCTCGACGCCGGACGATAGGATTCCGCAACGTCGGACACACCGAAGAGCAGAAGAAATAAAACGCAGCGCGCGTTCGCCGGTTTCCCATCTCCGTCGGCGAACGGGCCCGTCGCGACCGGGGCCCGTCGCGAAGGCCAAGGGAATTCGCAAACGAACCTCTATCTTCGCTTAATCACCGCCTGTTCCGCAAATTGTATGCGATTAAAGCGTCGAAATCGGCCGAGTCTTCGGTATTATTGATCCCAGCGATCGGGCCAAAAGGGTAAGGGCTTCGAAGGAAATGCTGCATTCGTCTCGTGGCTAGAGAAAGGTCGTCGGGGTCGAAGGTGAACCGTGAGATTCTCCCATGTGAGGAAAATGGACGGGTTTCGCTCCTCTTGACTGATCGAACGTCTTACACTCCTAAAAACAAAGTCCGATCAGCGCCGGGCGAAGGTAGAATTTCATGAAATTCATCTTCCGCGGAATTCATTAATCCTACGAGGTAACAGGTTTTGAATCTGAGGCAAACGCTGCGCCTCGGCGGGGAAGATAAGTGCTCTGGAATAGCCCTTTACTCCCTCGAGTAATTCTGGCAAATGCGCAATTCCAGGGAATCTCCCGACTCGAATGTTGGTCCCCTGGCTTTCTGGTCTCCGTTCCAGGAAACGGAGACGGAGAGGAGGCTCCGCTATGCATGCAATTAGTCGCGGTGAGATAATATCGCGAAAGTTCTGCTTCCTGGCCCGCTACCCGGACGGACCTACGTGTTTCCAGACAAGGAGAAACGGAGATAAGCCGGCGTAATGGAAGGAAAACGCGAATGCCTGAACAGGTATACCAACCGCCTCTACGGTTATCCGTAACACGGAGGTAACCCGTGAAATGCGTGCTAAAACAAAAATTATTGCACCAAATTAGTGTGAAGTTTGGGTACCAGACTTTGGCTACTCTGTACGTTGGCCTGCCTCCCCTAACGATTCTGACGATCAAGCTATACTTAGGGCTACATTTCTTCCATCGACTATGCCCGCGTTATCTTCATTTCGCTTCGAATCATCAGATCAGATACCGATAGCATCTTCTGAGGCTAAACTATAGCAACCGAAGCAGCGTACTTTGTGAGGGTAACAGTACGCAGGCTAATGGTCAAGAAGGAGGGAAGAAACGGAAATAGAACGAACCTTGTTCCCACGTTGCTCATCGAGTTCTAAGACCTCGTATACAAATGCTCGAATGGTAAGAAATCGCACACAAAGTCGCTATTATACTTTACAGGCGTCTATTAACTTCTTCGGAAGATTGATTAACGGGTGAAGCCTGAAACCATCATCCAGTACGTTCTTTAACACCAAACTTTAACTCGATACGCACATTTCTTCCGTTAAAGATATCTACGAATAAAAAGAATTATTGCAATTATGCAAATGCTTGCAGGTAGTTTAGAATACAGCGCCGTCGATCGCAGCGGCGGGAAAAATAGGAACTAGCCCTTTCTTGGCGCCAAAATGACGGCGTCGTAGGTTACGATTACCGATCTATAGATCGTGTCCTCCGATCGGGCGAATGTTGTTAAATTTATATTGCATATTATAGCGTCTTTAAATAGAGACACTTTCAGAGTTCAGTTTACGATTGCGCTCTCATCCAGAGACTGCGGAATGAAACGACTTACCTGATCTCTGGCGAACTGGAACCAAGTATCGATAATCGCCGGAAGCCGAGAATGATGATAGTGTTTGGTGGTTTTGACGCTGATGAATACGTCGTCGAGGTTCGTGGAAAACGGTGCCATGGTCGCGGTAGCGATAGCTGGGGTCACCGATGATTCCTCGCTGATCATCCTCCTCGAAACAGGCGCTTCGATCACTATGCTTCTGCTATTCACTTCGGCCATCTGATCGACCCACTGTAACGATCACCAAACAATTTCGATTGAACGTTGGTTCGATAGTTTTCGATAGTTTCGAACGAAATGAAGTATGGTTCAGATTGTTAGAATATTAAAGTTAGTAAATGGTACTATCCTTCTCCCGCTACTGATTTTTTTACTGCACTCCGCGCTCTATCTTCTACCGGTCTTGCATGATCATGTTTGGTTCGGTAAAGTATAGCAAGGGAAAACTTAACTTTTGTGCTACTCCGTTTTCAATTTCCCTGTAAACTGTCCGAAGTTGAAAATAGTTGCAGCAGTATGTTACATCAATTTAAACTAGGCGTCTAACTGTAGCCTTCAGTTTGAAAGCAGCTTTTCGTCGTCGCTTCGTAAACATGGCAGCCGGTAATTCGATCGACCGACTCCGGTGACAAAGATTCTTGGAAAGAAAGCACGTGCACGGGGCAGTGTTTACCTCCGTTTCGCTACGGACGAAAACAAACTCCGCCGTTCCGTGAAATTCGATTACCATTAAATATCGTACCCACGAAATGTCGAGAAATAATGGAACACCTTCGCCACGGTACACCGGCTCAAACTCAACCGAACGCGGACAACGCGAGTCAAAATATTCCGAAACGGAAGTCACGCGTCATCAATCATTTGTATTAGTCTTTTTAATTATGTAATTTCATTTTACCCGAGGCACACGTTTTGTATTGCATTAAACTGAATCGATATTATACTTTTGGATATGATAATAGTTTTACTATAAAAATTGTAAGAATACGCTCTGATCTAAAGCGAGTCACCACAACTTAGGATCTCAAATAACTGCTTTAGTTTTGACATTACTAAAGAAACGTTTTATTTAGCAAAATTTCAAGGCGACTCTTACGGTTTCTAGCAAATTTATAAATTCGCTGTGCCCTTGAACCGAAATTTATTGTATCACCGGTTTCCTATCGCAACAAGTCACAACCTAAGCAGTTGTCCAAGGCGGCAAGTTATGACTGACTCGTCTTGCGTTGCATAGAAAGAAATGGAAGTAATGAGAAGAGAAAGCTTGAAAATAATGGAGAAGTGAAGTTCGGAGTAGAATTCTTACCTGACGCGGTGCAACGGCCTGATAAAGAAGGATGGTGGCGTAAGCAGTGGCGAGGATTAGCGCCAGCGCCTGCAGGCCTCTTCTGGTCGGCACACCGCGGGGCATTTTCGCACTTCCGGTCCCACCGACGACGAACTTCATCGACCGTCCCTCCTCCGCCGCGTCCACGCGATTTTCACGCGCGTTCACCATCAACGCCGACAGCCACCCCGCATCCTTCCCCTCCTTTTGCCTCGCGACGAAAAATATGCCAGTCATAACACAGAACACCGATCACTTTCCACCGTCACGTCCCTTAACCGCCTCCCGGTGCATCGATCGTCGTGAAACAATTCGATTCGTTATCGATCACGGTCTTTCAACTGGAACGTCCTCGTTCGCCGCGGCTGCGCATCCCACTGGCCCCGATTCGCTATGATATGCAAACGAGGATAGTTCCACCGGCCCGTAGATCGCGACGATCTGTCATGGTTCGATCAGAATTCCGACACTCGATGATCGTTGATGATCACGAGCTGTAGAGAACAGGGAAGATCGAATCGTGAACCGTGTCACGAGTTGTAAAATGTTTGGCGGTGGATGGAGAGGCGACAGGTGTTTGGGTTGACAGTCGAGTGGTTGTCAGACGAGACCAGTTTGCGGTGCACGAACGAACGAGGTCGACACACACGAGAATCCGCTGCTACCCGGCGCGCGACAAGCCACCGACTGAACACATGGCCGGTCGCTGTAAACATCGCCACTTGGCCTGGCTCGATGGTAGGGGAACGAGTCTGAGAGCGGCATAGTCCCGAGGGGAGGGGCAGCGGCTTTAAAACAGGCCACCGCCCCTGGACTATCGCCACAAATTACCGTTCCACCGACTTTTAATGACGACAGAAAGTCTGTTAACACGTCGAGGGTCGGAGGGACCGAAAATGAATTTTTGTAAATGTAACGGGTGGGTCGGGTGACGGAATCTGAAATAGAAGGAAGTCGAGGAGAGTTACACAGAGACACGTGGTATTTTTGTATTACAATATTTAATTATTAAGATCGTTATATTTACATTTGTACATGATTGAATGCACTTCACTGTATAGGAAAAGTTAGAACGGACAATCGTAAGTACTTATCATGCGCGCGTACATCCGAGCGATAGTTATATTTCATGGTATCGTTGGAATCGTCGATTTCAAGCACAACCGTGTGTCTTTCGTTTTTTTTCTCTCTCTTTCTACAACAATACTCTTTTTCACGTCATCGAATTCGAATTAGTTGCAATCTCCCCTCCGAACCAACGTTTCCCGATTTCCGATAGAAAATATATTTCTATCCCGATGATTTGTTAAAGTTCTCGAATAAATACGTTCTCGACATTATCGTCACGATAGCTGCCACTTTGCGCTTTTCAAGATCCAATTGTGTGTGCGTTCATCGCACATGATTCACGTAGCTCTTCGGCGTAGAAGAACTATGCTATTGTACAATTTAATCGCCGGGCCGAGACGTAATCCTAGCAACGACACTAAGTCCTCTTGCGTTAACATTAAAAACGCTTCGCCGTCTATATTCTGCAACAGAAAATATCAGCCCGTCAGACATGGTTCAGACAAAACGTGCGAATGACTTCGTGAAATTCTCTCGACACGTACGTGTTTCCTGAAAATATTCCCAATTTCTTTACAGTTGGGGACACTTTGTATAAATTTAATAACTTCCTCGTTCGACCACCGCCGGGGATTCGTGTTTTGCCTAGCTACTACCCTGTTCAGAGCATTGCTATGCTTTGCCCATATGTGTGGAGCATCCGGTAAAGGATTATACCCAGGATTATACACGGACTGGTACAATTCCGTACGCAACTGCTTGTCAGGCATATTCGCGGCGTATGGTATAGTAGTTAGCGCTGAATCACCATACGAGTTTGTGAGAGAGAACAAAGGTTCCTCGGAAATTTGCCGTCTATAATACATAAACATCATTAAGAATTTTTTAAAAATGTTGACAAACGTAGGAACATAGGGAGATCCTGTTAACAAACCTTTTCTTTCTTTTTCTCAAAAGCTCATCGTCATCAGTCTGTCCGTCGCTGTGATGGTTTTTCGATTTACTCGATCTATAACAATATCAATAGTGAATTTAAATAACGAGAAGTTTATAGATTATGTGAATATCTTGTGACGCCTTACTTTTCTGAGTTTTCAGACTTGTCATTCTTATCCGACAACTCGCCGTCCTCTTGCTTAATATCTTTCTCAGTCTTCAGTAATCTATCGTCCGAGAACAACGGCTTCTCAGACTTCTCCATTTTTATTTTATCAGTCTTTTCTGTCTTCGGTTTGTCCTGTGCATCGTCATCGAAATCGCAAGTCTCGTGCTTCGAGTTAAGCCTATCGGACAATTGTCTAACTTTATGAAGATTCTGCGGCGAGTAAGGACAACCGGATGCGGAATTGTGCGTTGCGTATTTAGGTCCCTTCACGTGCCCTATCCCTCGACAACCATATGTTCCACACTCCGGCCTGTCGTTCAAATTGTCAGGGGCTACAAAGTACAACATTCTTGAACGTGAGAACATAAATTACGAAGATATGTAAAAAAAAAGTGATCTATAAATCTTACTTAATGGCGGTTCTAAAGGATGGCCTGTCTTCAAACACCAGCCCATTGGATGTATGTCTGGAGAGTCATCGTCTACCCAGTAAGCATGATTTTCTGGCCATCCATCGAATCGTATTTTCAACCTGAAACATGAAAGTTTAAATAACTTTTGTTCGTTCACTTAATTTTACTCAGATTTCAAATTTTCTTAATTTACGAACATGTGATCCTTCACGTCCTCGACTGTCGCTACCCTGATCAATTGAGGTACTCGTTTATCGACCGCCTCTAATTTCATTCCGCGCTTGAATCCGCAAGGTGGTCGTTGTTTGAAAGCTCTAGCAGGTGCAACCATGGAACGCGTTTCTCTCAGATACGCATCCCACGTAAAGGATTTCGGGTCTTTATAATCTGAAAGCATTAATTTAACATTTACTTATCAATATTCCGCTTTCTTCTGATAAAAAATTAAAAAAAACGTCACTCACTATTTGGAGGGGTGAGACTATGACCATTGTGATGACACCATCCAACAGGATGAATATACGGTGAACTCGCGTCCGCCCAATAATCGTACACTTCGTCCCAAGAATCGAAATGAACTAATATACGGGAATCCATTAGGCCTGCTATACTAGCTACACAAACCAGCGAAGAATGTTTCCTATCTACTGCTTCCAATTTCATTCCCACCCGGAAACCAGTTGGAAAGACCGACTAAAAAGATAAAGGAACGTGTTTATTGATTTGCAGTGAATTTTCATGTGAACAATTTGGTCAGAGTCTGAGGCTTACACTTTTATTTGAAAATATATTTTTCGGTGCTGCGGTAGCTTTGCATATTTTCAGATATGCGTTCCAGTTAAAATTGCTAGCCACGTATCCCTTTGGCGGATCTAATCGGTGGCCATTTTTCTCCGACCACCCGACAGGAAATATATCCATGCTATCTGCATTTACCCAAAAGTCGTAATTCTCTGGGTATCCATCGAAATGTAAACGTATTCGATAACCTATCAGTAAATACATAAACATATAATGATGTTAAGATCATTTGAATTTGGAGGAAGAAATATTAAAGAACTTACCTACTACTTCAACGACCGTGAGGACACAATAACGCGACGGATGTTCCGGGTCTAT
This sequence comes from Macropis europaea, assembly GCA_916610135.2. NCBI lineage: Eukaryota > Metazoa > Arthropoda > Insecta > Hymenoptera > Melittidae > Macropis > Macropis europaea. The sequence continues at coordinate 2,853,061 of OU744353.1, forward strand.
TCCTTCCAATTTCATTCCAACCTTGAAATGATTTTTACTATACGGAAACGGGTCCTTGAATAATTTCACAGGCGCTGCTTTCGCCTTACAGTGTTCGAGATACTTGCACCACGAGAAGCCGAGTTTTCCTGTCTGCCAAGGATACTACATACAGAGACACATTTATAAGCCGTGTGTTCGATATATTTCGAAACGGAGTTCCATTCCACATACCTTCGACTCGGTTGAATCTCCTTGACTTTCGTCATCCATTCCCGCAAGTGTATCTTTCGTATCCTCGTCCGTTTCCGATTTTGCTTTGTCTTGTCCCTTATCATCAGACTTTTCTTCAAGTTCTTTAGACTGCTGTTGCTCTTGCAGTAACCTTTTACGTTTTCGTTTCGCGCGTAGATCTCTGCAAACGCGTATGGCGACTAATTTAAATACATGTTTTTATTAGATATACAGTTATTTCTGTATAGACTTTATTAGCATACTTTAAATCTTTCTCCTTTCGCATCGCGGGTTGCTTCTTAGATTCTATTATTTCTGTACACGTTGGACTACACGATATTGGACTTTCGAACTCCGCAGCTAATCCGTAACACCCACAACCTTCACAGTGATACATCGTATCTGCCGAAACGGTCCTAGATTTTCTGTCGTCAGCTACAAACGTAAATAAAGTTCAATGAAGCTGTTTAAAAGAAAACTAATAGTCACTTATATTACAGATACTCACGTTTCTTCTCAGCATTAACATTGTTTACCGTTAGAGGACTGGACTTTGAAGAATTCTGTGTTAAACAGACGTTCTCTTTGTCACCAATACCGTCTTTACCTTGCTTACTATTTTCATCCTCATCTACCACTTCCATAATACCGAATTCATTCATACAGAACTGTAATGTATAGATAGTGTGTTAAAATATATAATAATTTGTAACGTAACGTTCTGAAATTATTTAATGTACCTTTAATGTACTCCCAGGAAGAGTACCGACGCCATCTTTCCAGTCGAGGACCTTTGCAGCATCGAAATTGGAATCATTCTGATGGCTCGTGTTTAAATGATCTTTTAAGTCGTCATGATTACTAAGTTTCGCATCGATTTTATTGTCTGATATCGACTCAATGCCGCAAGGAGCACGCGTTTTAATAATCTCTATTTTTATATCATCGTCCATGGTGGTGTTAAGTTTCACGCTCTTATCCTCGCTAGGAACCACTTTGATCAACGTAATGTCGTCGTCATTTTGCACTTTCTTGTCCTTGTCTTGCTCCGATTCAGGACTGCTCAAGGCATAACTCACGTCGACCATGCTGTCTTGAGGCGATTTTGGAAGGCTCTGTTTCTTCAGCCTCTTTTCGTTGGATCCCCTCAGTATATTGCTTATCGTTTTCTTCCTCTTTTCAGGCATGCCAGAATCATCTTTCTTCGGAATCGGAGTAATAACGGCGGAATCCGGATTTTCCGTAATTTTTATACTATCGGTAGAATTAGTGTTTCCCTTGTTCGCGTTCAATAGACTCATTTTTGCGATAGGATGCAAGGGTGGCGGATGTGTAGCTGAATTTGTTGTTTTGGATTCCCGCAAAACTAAAACGCGAAAAAGAATGAGTAAATATAGTTTATTAAATTAAAAAAGAAATGTATTAAAGGAGTTTAACTACCTGTAATGGTTCCTTTGCTTTCTGTACTAATTTGTCCATTGTTAATTTTTAAATTAAACATACTGGGTTTAGTGGGTCCACTCTGTTGAGGAATACTGACTGGTAACAACAAGTTTGCCATATGTTTGGGAGGCTGACTTTGAGATCCTGTGGTAGTGCTTGTCGATGTTTGAGCCAATTGTGATATAACTGGTGCAATCACTAATTTTGGTTTAGCTATTTGAGTTGTTGTTAGTGCTCCTGTTGAAAAATTGTACAGAATGGAATAAGACTGTTCTTATCAAAAAGTCAATAAAAGTGACATTGTAAAATAATTACCTGCTGGAATAACAACAGACTCGCGTGATTTATTTGGCTTAATAAGCGTGCCAAGGTATGCAAATGTATGCTTGCCAGCTTGTGCACTTGTCTGGTTTCCCTGAGATGTACTTAAGGGCACGATCTGGGCAGTAGAAGCATTGGATTTCCTAAGCAATATGTGTTTCTGTCCTTGCGAAGTTGTTGTGGTACTGACAGTATTAATTGGCCGGTGAATCACAATATGCTGTTTGTTCTGAGAAGTGGTAACCTGACTTGGCCCTTGTATAAATACTTTGTTCTGTCCAGTGACAATCTAAAAAAAAAGTTAAACAAACACTTCATTGATGATAAGGAAATGCTCCAAAAAAAAAAAGAGAACAAACTGGTTCAGCAAACTTTGACACTTCAATGCACATCAAACAGGTACATTTTCTTGATGATGAAGAATTGTGTAATTTGATGTAACTTCTTCTTATCAAGCAAATTTATATGCTTGAAAGAATTATATTTTCTTGTCCTTGGTATAATATGATGTAAAGGTCTAAAGTGGTTATGAGTATAATGCTTAATCTAATCTCTTCCTTTCTACTTGCAATTCACTGTAGCTCAAGTGTGTAGAACAAATCTATATTTACTATAAAGAGATGCATCACTCACTGCTACCACCTACACATGGAATCTAAGACATCAGACACTTCATATATATGTACATTGTATATCAATTCACATATGACACAGTGAAACTGCTCTGAACATTGCATACTCAAACTACCACAATTATTCCAATTTATTTTATAAAATTATAGGTTACACTGACCTATATATGTAACCATGTAGTTTACTGCACTGTATAGCACAAAGTGCTAATCTACTTATGTAAGAATCATGTTATAAGTATTAACAATTAAAAAAATATCACAAAAATGTTTTTTCATTTAATTCAGCATCAGATACAAAAGAAAAGTGAATTTTCTCAGAAATGCTCCAATAAAAAAGTTGAACAATGGTTACCTGATTATTGACAGGATTGATAATAGCAGCAAGTTGGGTGGCACTGGGTGAAACCAGTGTCTGGTTCGTTGTCGTCGGTGGTGCTGACCGCAACTTACTCTGCTGTATATATAACAAAGGCATAACGGGTGTTGCTGGATCATCCGACTGAGGTGTCTCCGTGCTACTATTCTCATCTACGTCGTCTACCACTATTTCCTCCTCCATTCTGCCAAAACAAACAACACAACCAAATATATTTCACATCCTTACAATATTCCTTAAAACAATCATAAAAGAAAGACCACCAGTCAACTGGATAAATCACATCTTCCAGGCTCTTTATTCACTTCAATTCTAATATAATACAAAACCCAATGAAAACTATAAAACGAATAAACCAGGAAACAAAATTAACTTGAGGATTGCAAGTTTCTCCCTACTCCCAAAAACTACTTCCATCAAATCGTATCAATGAAAAAGATCGTTGGAGTAGTACGAACCTAACAGCGTGTACTCGAACTCTCTATCACCAAATGAAATTTCTCGCTAGTTACATAATTCGCGGGCAAATTGCAGCTCGATCGTTCAAATGCAACGTTGTTTCGCTTGTCGACGATCAGACGAACCGACCATCCGCTACAAACAATTCGATTCCCATAACCGGAGCGTTGTATCGGCAAACGCGATTTGAAACACGCGCCGCAACTATTATTCCCCTGTGCAGAGTTTATGTTCTTATCTTTCACGCGTTCAAACGGGACCGGCTGCTTTATAGAAATTCCCTTAAACATTCCACGGGAAAGCACAGTGATAGGAACACCATTGCTTTCGACAGTTACAACCAAACAACGATCGTTCAAATACTTTTCCAAATCGTCCGTCGCGCATCACGGAACCACTCGACGAACACAACCCGCACGCACACTTTTCACCCTGAATCAGAGCGGACGCTAATAAGTCTATACAACCGGTGTTCCGGTGGAAAATCGATCGATCTCCACGAACGATTCTCGAGTTATCGATCGGAGACGAACGGAACGAGAATTCTACAGCTTTCCGAACGATTATTTTTCACGGATCTTTCAAGCGTTCGAGCCTTCGGTCTCCGTACGCTACAGCTAGGTCCTCATAGGCCCGAAGCGTAGTAGCGACGGCGCAACAGGCTCCTTCCCATTGGTCGAGCCGCCGCGCGCCGACCAATAACAGCGCTCCGCGGACACCTTGCTCCACCGCGTTCGATGCACGGTTTTTCACGACCACCAGCGATTTTCAAATCGTTCGAGGATCGTGGGGCACCGATCGATATCCCTGCATCCTTCTCGACACTCTTCACGATCGATCTTCGATCTCGAATCGATGAATCTGACGATCGGAACGTTGGTCAATCTCCCGCCAAATGCCGTGGGGTAAAAAAGGAGCAATCTGCGTCCTGCTGATTGATTCTGAAGGGAATATTTTTTTCAAATATACAGCATCCTCCGAGAAGTTTCATTGTTTCTTTTATCGACTTTCCAAAACGATTTTCGATATTTCATGGTGATTTTATGTTTCATTGAGATTCATTCATGAGAAGTCAGCGATTTCGATCGAAGTTTCGAAGTATTGATAGCGTGAAATTTTGTTATGTGATTTTTCCGGTACACCAATGGCAGCGCGGCTCGCGTGACGTCGCACCGTTATCGTGATCCGATTGGTCGAGGTAACAGTGCAATCGGGAAAAGGATTCTTCCTTTGAAACAGCAATTTTTCGACCACAGCTACCGTTGGTAAATTTGAGAAATCTGCCGTTCTTTCGTATCGCATCGCAGGCGAAAATGTATCGTCCAGATCGAACGATAGAACAGGCCAATCAGAGCGATCTCGTACGCGAGCCAGACGAACGCTCGAGTTTCGATTTCGATATACTTCTGCGTTAACCTCCAAAGTATAAAAGCTCTGATTTCCCTGATGCTCAATGCATTATCGATTCGTTTTCATGCATTTACAACTCGCTACGATTCTTCAAACATGTATACACACTTCTTGTGTTGTTCCAAAGGGACAGAACGCGTTACCAGATTGTTCCTGGAGAATTTATTAAAAATTTCAATGAAACCAACATAAATTATTAATAATACGATAACAATGCGACGTAGCCACGAATTGGTCGAATCCCTCTATAAATTCATGAATATCTATATAAAAACCGTGTGATTGAAATAAAACAGTTTTCTTTTTAATTTTTACAACTTCGTACAAATTACCCTTGTGGTCCCGTGTAAAAAAAAATCATTGCTATCGGTGTTCGCTATAACACCGTTCCCTGGAACGAACTACCGAGGTTACTGAAAACTTTTCAAATACTATAACACGATTCGATTTTTCACGCTACTAATTCGTTCGTATGAATATGCACTCGCGATTACAACGAAGTCACGATGCCCCGTAGCATCGTTTCTGTTGTTTGTTCAATTGCAAAAGAGTAAAACGGTCAGGATCGGAAATAAAAATGATTGCGATCGCGACGACGCTCGTGCGAATTTTCTTGCTCGTTCCGTTCGTCTCGGTGCGTGTACAGTTCGATAGTTTTTTCCCGACACGCCAGTGCGCGAGAACTTATGGGAAGCTTTATAGGTATACTTACTAGGATAAGTGAATGTTGGTCTAACGAATCGCGAGCGGTAATTTTAACGTTTGTATTCGATGAACGCGCCCTCGTGGCGAATGGTTACGATTAAAATCGCAATCTGGATGTTCGATGGTGCCACTGTTACATTTTACACGCGGTCAGCACGTTGTATACATAAGAAATTATATGATAATAAACTCACGTTTTAAAGTTGTCAGTCGCCATCATATGCGAGGAGACGGTATCGTCCCGTCTGCGCATGCGCGTCGACCCGTGTTGCTTCTGCTGCGAAGACGCGTTCACATCCGTACACGCCGAATGGAACGAAATAAAAGCGTCTCATTTTCGGAAATCCGTGCCATTGATGAATTATATCCTTCTGAACGACTTTCCCCGTCGTTCACGCGTAAATTGGAAAATCAGACGCTTTTTACGAACACCTTATGCGAACAGACGGCGTTGCACACGTAATTACGTTAGCACGCGTTATGCGGACACGTGAAACAATGAGTCCACTTACGTTACTCTTTCATGTACGCACGATCAAATAGTAATGAAAAGTTATTCCCTCCTTTTTTTAATTTCAGGATGGAATTGTAGATGTTTTGTTACGGGAAATGGTAAAGATAATTCAGGTTTCTCGCTGAAAGGGGGTGGAGATTAAACAATGCGCTTTTGCGTATCGATCGAAATAAAAAATAGACGGGGTGTATGAGAAATTCATTGGAATTGATGAACAGCGACTGGACAACTTATTTTTTACTTTATTCTCGTGGCGATAGTGCTTTTGTACATTTAATCGTGTGATTTAGTAATATAACCGTGTTATTCATTCATCTGTTTTTTTATATACAGGGTGTTCTAACTGGAAGTTTATGTGAGCGTTCGAGATTCATGCATAGTGAAACTAATTACATTCTATGGATTCTGTGATTTCATTCAAGTCTCATGAGTTTACAGTTAACGGTTGAAATGTAAACTGAGATGTTTTAAGAGAGCAATTTGAAGGACGTTGTCGAAACACTGAAAGTGCCTTGAGAACGTGATCTTTACATTTTCCTACATTATCGACTCGTTTTTTTCAGGTAGCATCGTTAATTTATGGGTGGCGCGGGCGATCTAATCGCGGGATAACCTACGTACACGATTTCACCTAAAAGAAAGACGTTCTAAAGAAGAATATTCGTGTATTTACTTCAGGGATTTCGAAATGAATGTCCATGAATCGCAAACACTACAATGCACACGTATTTTAATTCGACTATAATGCGAATGAACGCCGATGAGCGCTGCGTTTAAGGGTACATGTCGCGCCATCTTTCAGTCCAAGGCGGAAGTTTTGCAAACTAAGTACATGTCGCGCCATCTGAAATATCGACGTGATACTAATATGTCGTTTGACTTCTGCCTTGTCCTGCAAGATGGCGTGACACGTACTTGCATGTGTAACGCAGTTTTTCGATTATAAAAGAAGGATGCAGTTAACGAACTATAGTCATTTGAATTTCTATTCGCTCTGTGATTTGCCTGTTTCTGGTTTACATCGAGTTATCTTATTTCTAATTGAACTTCCTGGTATAAACTGTGAACTTTTTAGGAGTAATAACAGTCTGATAATAATATTAACATCAGTAACAGTATAACTCCTCAAATACACAGTGAAATGTCAGTCTCTGTACTTCTTATTACATTTATAGTAGTTTCGCTTATCTAATAGTCTCATTTCTGATTTCTTACACCTATTTTTTGGTTTTAGAAACATGATGCTTGTATGGGGACGGTCTGTCATCTCTCTAACTGAAACAAAACGAAAATATTCCTCAAAATTCGTGCTTTCGGCAGAGACAAATTGTCTCTGTCAACTACACAACCGTAAGTCGCTTGTTTCCATCAACGATTGACGCTAAAACCTGCCTCAACATTCCTTTGATGGATACGTGCGCTAACGCTTGCGCTCTGTGCGGTTCGAACAGATTCAACACATGCGCGTGAACCACCGTGTGGAAGAGCGGAAAGCGCCACGAAAAATCATACGAAAGCCGAGGTCGTGGCGAAATCGCGTGGACACGATCGGTAGGACAGAAAAGAAAGGAGAGATGGTGTTGGTGGTGTCGTTGGAGGATCCCGTGTCCATTGGCGAATCTCGTCGGCGCGCGAAATCAACGCGAAGCCGTGCAATGGCGTAGAGAGACGGTCTCTTCTCCCGTGTTGTCGTGCTATCAGCTGATGGACTCCATGGACCTTCCGCTTATCAAAACAGAAGACATTGCAGCGGTAATTCCAGTCCATCGTGGCGATGTATCTTGTTACAAGGCGTGATACCGTGTTTGTCGATACAACACGATAATTCGAAACTCCACGAGAGGATTTTTTTTTTATTCCTCGTCCGCTGAAACAACGCCTGACTCCATTATACACCGCTGTCATTAAATATAGCCAGTTTTCACCTGGTAAGGGAGAATGGACTATCGTCGCGAATCTGTACGATTTCTAGCTGGAATTTCAATTTGTAAACCTTTTTTTTCGGTGTTTTTGTTTCTCGATTTGAATCTTCGTACAATACGATAGCGTCAGGAAAATCAAGTGTACCCCTTATTCGATTCAAGCGTCGACTGTGACGCAATCTGTACAGTGTTTTCATACGCAAAATGAACAGTCTGTTGTCTTGTTTTATTTTTATTGTTTATTTCGTTCGACAGGTTGCAAACACGGTACCAGTCGATCGGTGGTCGAGGCGTTCTCCATGTTTACATGAACGTTGATAATTGCTGTTGGTATATTACACTTTGACCCGGTGAGTTATTTTTAAAACGAAGTTCTGAATGGCCGCGTGCGTTTCGGTTGCATTCTTTTTGGTGCGTCGTCGAAAATGCGAAGTTGCAGTAAACAATGAGCGTTACATAAGCGGCGGTATGCAGTGTTTGCATAATAATGATAATAAATAAATAATAGCTAAAAGAATCTACTATTAAGAATTGCAATTATGTTTACTTAAGATGAGACAGATTTTTGAAAATTCATAGGATAAGCTAATGGTATTTGGAATTTGTTGCAGAGGAATCCATAAATTCTGGAGAATGGGGGCTGTGAGCAGTGGTCAGAGCAATGATGAGCTAGTGGACAACTTAATGAAGTCCGGGTTCATAAGAACAAAAAAGGTAGAGCATGTATTCAGAGCAGTCGACAGAGCAGACTATTTTCTGTCATCACGTAGGGACAATGCTTACAAGGATATCGCTTGGAAGCATGGGAACATACATTTGTCAGCGCCTTGTATATACAGCGAGGTGATGGAGGGACTGTCTTTGGAACCAGGGTTAAGCTTCTTAAACCTCGGGTCAGGAACCGGTTATCTCAGTACAATGGCGGGACTCATATTGAGTAAGAACACTGCTATTTCAATAAATTCGTATAGAATACGTGTGATATCTTTCTGCCTTTCTTTTTAGGTCAACACGGAACAAATCATGGCATTGAGTTACACGAAGATTGCATAAAATATGCGTACGAGCGACTAGAGGAATTTAAACAGAAGTCATTGGCTCTGGATGAATTTGACTTCTGCGAGCCACTGTTCATACAAGGTGATGCATAGAGAATTTAGTAATGAGTGTATGTGACTCCTGTGAGAACGGAAAAGAGTCATGTGACTGTACGTTTAACAGGAAATTGTCTGAATGTTGCACCCGGCAGACAATACGATAGAGTATATTGTGGTGCAGCCTGTCCTGAACATTTTGCAAGAAGCATTGAACAGTTCGTGCGTATAGGAGGGATCCTTGTAATGCCGTACAAGGATCACTTAGTTCGCGCGCACAGAATAGATGAGGATACTTGGATGCATTTCACAATGTTCCCTGTATCATTCACCCCCCTGGTTGTGCCTACCGCTTCCGAGCAGACGATATTTCACTTACGTATGTACATATGTAAACATCGTTAAACAAAAGGACAATGTTTGCAGTTGATTTACGGTTCTGTGTTCATGTTGCAGCCGAATGCGATCCCCTGTCTTTGCGAGAATTATGCAGAGGTAGGATCAGAAATCGTTTAAGGGAGAACGTCTGGAACGAACACGCAGACCTGGAAACTAAGAAAACCATACAACCAAGACGCAGAAAGAACGAATTTAGTCCCCCTCTTCAGGTCAGATTCGGTCCACCCCATCAGAACTCAAGAAGATTCGTGACGATTTTCGAGGAGTCCGACGAAGTTCTGTTCGACGAGGACGAGGAATTCACGAGAAGAGTGGACCTCCTGCTCCACGCGGCGCTGTTCGATGTACAACCATACAGGGTACAACCGTTTATAAATTCTTATGTGAGAGCTATGGTTCAGTCGAATCAAAACGACGATCCGAATTGGCAGGAAGAGGACAACGACGACAACGACGACAACGACAATCGGTGCAATGAAGATTCCGAAAGCTCGGGAAATAGAAATGCATTTCTCAACGAGGAATCTCTTCTGTACACGGCCAGAACGAATGATGCGGAGAGGGATTCCAACTTGATGGAAGCGGAATCGGAAAGTAGGATCGACATGCCTGCGAACGACATTAACAAAACGTATTTGAACGGAAGCGACAGCGACACGGAACCAGAGGAGCCGCTTGTACAGCGCAGAAGGATGACGAAACGCGAGAAAACGGATAGCGAAACGGTCGAGGATGTAACGTCGAGCAACGAAGATGCCAGCTCCAGTTCGAACACCAATCAGTCGGATCCGGAGATCGTGGATCCGATGGACATGGATCTGGCTGATATCGTGCTCAGCACCACCGACATCTCTCATCCGATTTCCGGTGATAACAGCTCCACCGAAAAAGTAATAATCGCTCATTACGTGGACAGCGACGCCTTTTCTACTTACATGAAAGAAAAGATCCATCAATTACCATTGCCTTTCCCATTGAAGTTGTACATAAATTACAATCGAGAACTGTAAGATGATTACCATTACTCTTATTTACATTACTCTTAAATTACGTTTATTCTTATTTAAATAAATACATGTATCACTTTTTATTATGCAGTCATTTACATGGAATCGTTATTGCGGTTCGACTATAATCTGTCCTCGACATTCCAAATGATCCTTGACGATACAAGCATCACAATCATCATCCCTTATCTAGTCGTTTATCGACGCTCACGCCAGCTTTTTCGCCGGTAGTTATCGCATTGTTCAACGATGACTCACTCAAGCAGATGAAACACTTTTCAGCTATTAAGTAATCCATTACGTACCACGAACGGTCGCCAGATTTCGCCGAAATACCTCACCCATTCACAGATACTACCATCAACGTTCCATGTAAATACCAGACCCGACTCTGTTCCCACTTGTATCCATACTGAACACAATATCCATTAACAGGTCGCACACGAGGTCTTTGGATACCCTGAAAAGATCCTGAAGATACCATGAAGCCTGGAATCCAAATGCTCCCTTCACGATCCTACCACCCTGTCACGTGATCCGTCGAAGAACGCGAATTTCCCGATTTGTCAGCGTCCCTGCGGATACACCACCACTTTCTCCATCTCGTCGGGGTGTCTGTGTGCGCGGGGTGCACTGAGGGTGCGCGTGGAGAGATCAGTTGTGCGGAAGAGGCTAACGCCCAGCTACCCGGCAGATCGCGGGTTCGTCCGTTCGCGATAACACCGCAGGACCCTCCTGATCCTAATTTTCAATCGTCTCGAGAAAAGCGGATAAGATCGATCACGATGTGTCGTTCGCGGGATAGCTGCGCCCCGCGTAGCTTCATCTTCGTCTAGCTTGATCGCGTGCATGCAGACGGTACCATGACACTGTACACCCCATCAGACTCGCTGGTGAACCGTTGCGCTAGCAGTGAGATCATCCCTCGAACGTCTCCGTGTGAGAATGTAGGTGTAACGATGAGCGACAAAGTGCACTCTGAACAGTGGTGAAGAGGTGAACTCTGGTTCCTCGGATCCCTGATGTAAGTAGGACTGCACGTTGTATTCAGAGAGAAGGTTTGCTCTGTTAACGGGGTTCAGACTGAATGCTCCGACGTGTGTTTGCTCTGCCGTGTTTATTGAAGAGTACATAAGGCGACCGTGGCTACTGTCCCTGTTGAATGTGTTTAACAGCAATTATGAATTTAGTTTAGCAGATGAAAGACGTTATTTAGTGGTCGAATGGAATATTTCTTTGGAAAAAGGATATCCTTTCTCTATGAGCTCTCTATCTCGCGCCATTTTACCAATTTAAAGTAAATAGATAAGTCAAAGTTTTATATCAAAGTTGCTTCTATTGAGCTTGTTCTATGATTGCCTGGTGCTTAGGGATGATAGTAAAAGCTTTCCATAAATTGTACAGATGGATCTCTTGAAGATGAGGCCTACGGTGCTGTTCGTCTGGTGTCTGACCCTAATCGGAGGCTCCACGACAACCGAAGTGTCGTGCGGTGAACGTCTTACGGGACCTAGGGGAGTGATCCAGACTCCAAACTTCCCCAATCCGTTCCCGGTTCCCGTAAAGTGCCGTTGGGTGATCGACGTATCCGACATACCAGCGACGAACAGCTCCATCGTCGTCTACCTGGCGCAGGTCTACGTCTACAAAGGGCTCAGCTTCACCGAGTACGCTTACTACGAGTCGGACAGCACGAACTTCGGCGCGATGCTGATCAAGGAGATCACCGAGGGCAACGTTTTCGAGTACCGCTGGTTCAGGACGTTCAGGCCGTTCCTCGTCATCGAATTCGAGCTCGATCGACTCGAGGGCAACCACGTACGCGTTCTGAACGACCTGCTGGACGTGTACGGGTTCAATGTCACGTACCAGATGACCGAAGACGAGCCGAATTCGGATTCATGTTCCGTCCAGCATTGTTCTTATACCGGGAACTGCCTCGTGTCTGCGGACTACGCGTGAGTCGGTTATTATTACACCTGATTTCTATTTTGAATCAGGCTTAACCGCGTCTACAGGCATGTCAGCTTTGATAATTCTGCTGCTTCTTATTTGCATCAGGTTTAAACACCCTGCAGCGGAGAACAAATGGACCCTGTCTATTATTTGTCCTCTTGGAACCTAACGGCCCTCAAAACAATTAGGACCTCCTTGTCCCGTGCTGTTGGAATCTAATCAAGCTCCTTTATCGTTTACAAGGACCATCGTACCTATTTGCTGTACCATAGATCATCCTACTCTGAGCCGTATCTACGAGGCGCCAGTTTACAGAGCACGGCTTTGTAGTTTCGAGCGGGACGACCTATTTCAGCCTTGCATTCTTCATGAACAGTCGCGAGAACGAAACTGCGATTCGCCCGCGGAAAGTTCGCCCCGAGTAATTTCGAAGAAACGCTTTGATAAATTGCCCCGGGAACTCGTCCAACTTTCCCCCGCCGCGCTGCCGGCCTCCGGTTTAAACTTAAGATGAAGAAAAGGAAAACTGCGTCGCGAGCGAACTGATCGATCTCGTTTGTTTGCGAGAGAATTTCGACGGTTTCGCCGTGGAGAATAGACGGAGTATACGAGATTTACGTCCGACAGAGTAACGTCTTATCAGCTCATGAATCATTAATGTACCCTGGATCTCTCTTTCGATTTGTCCCGGTTATTCGACTCACAAATGATGGGATTTCTTCTGGTTTTTCGCAGGACCTTCTCCTGCGACTGCTTCGAAGGCTTCAGCGGAAAGTATTGCAACGAGGGGCCCTTGTGCTACGACGATAGACAGGATCCTGTTTGCCAAAACGGAGGCACTTGCAAGTACGACCGCTGGAAATTGTCTAGAGCTCAGACACCACTGTTTAGGGACATTGTAGTAAAATCTTCATCGTTGACTGCGGATGTTTATGCAAATATACAGTCGTAGATGTCACTTCTTTTTGTTTTAATGCAGTTGAAGAGATAGAACTAGAGATGTATGCTTTTGAACTTGTTGAATTGCATAAAGATCCGCAGTCTATTCATTACAAACGTGGGAAAAACTGAGCAGAGTTCAAGGTTCGTCTCAGGGTTGAATCAGTACACTTTTGAAGTAGCTAAAAATAGATCCTCGAGAACGAGTATTTCAAGGACCATTCAGTGGTCTCTTAAGGGGCCACAAAACATGAACTGTGGGAAAGCGTAAACAGAATACAAGCAGCCATTCCTGAAGGCTTTATTGCATCACTCGAAAGAAATAGAGTTACAATTTCCCTGAACAGTCGTGCGTCGCGACCTTGCTCCTTAAAGAAACCCTGAGATCGATCGTAGGATGAATGTGGGTCGATCGTTAAGACGTCCCCCCGCAACTAAACTTCCCGAACTGTAAAAGGGAACTTCCACCGAGGAAGAAAGTTCGTCGAACAAGCCTAAATTTCTGTTTCAGGCAAATTGGAGCGGAAGCGATGAAATGTCAATGCAGCGAAGGCCACGTGGGTCGCAGCTGCGAAGTTCAGCTTCTGGACACTTATGACAGCGGTAACGATCCCTCCCTATGAACATTCCATTTATTTATTTACGAATGCATAAAATAATTATTAATCAGACATGATTCCTCTGAACTTGAGGGTGTACATGCCTACAATAGAGATAGCGATACCGAATCCTAGTAAGGGATAGTCACAGACATCGGATGGCCAGATTCTTAGGCGACAAGTCTGAGGAATATTTGCCGCAGATTATTTTTCGATGACTCACGGCCTCGCGGCTACGCCGTGAGTCATTCACGAGAACCAGCGGTCGTAGCACTGACGGGGTCGTTGCTTGTTCGCAGAATGCGGTGCCGAGAATTGCATAACGCAATGCCCTTTCACCGAGGTCGAGCAGCCGTGCAGCTGCAGAAACGGTACCAGAATATACAACAGTAAGCTCGATTTTTTTCCCATTAAATCTTCATCAACCTTTCCAATTCCATTGAGTAATTCCGGAAACTCTTGCAGATCGGTCGAGGTACGAGTGCAGAATAAAATTGTCGAACGTCGCGTCGCTGCGGAGCGGCCTGATAGCGCAACACGGCAGTTTAGAGTCTTACGTCGGCAGACAGGTGAGTATGGAATGCCTGATTGCACGCGGCATGCCTTTTCCGCGTGCGGATAGCGCAGAGGTCAGAGAAGCTCGTGAGTTACGAGATCAGATCGATAGGTTGCTGGCACAAGAAGCGCCGCGTTATCGTCGCGCTGTTTCGCAATCCTGACTGTCAGAGAGCTCACCAGGTTGTTTACAATCGAGCACGCGCTGTCGCACGACGAGCGTGCACACAGATGTATGCATATAAGTCTGCTGGCAACTGTTACTGAATCACGCGACACGTTCGTGTGACCATACAGACCGAACAGCTCCGATGAAACGACGGCCAGCAACCGTGGAATTCAAGAATTGTTTTTCCGCGAGCCGCAGAATTGCCAGACGGTGCATTCGTCGAACCCGTGATTCTCCCTGCGAACGTTCTCGGGCAACGAGTAGCGTTTCAGTGGTACCAGACGCTTCTTCAGGTCATTGGTCAGACCGTGTCTGCCTGGGTCGCCCAAGAAAATTCGCGCTCCAGAGACCAGAGCGTTCTCCAGCCAGACGATCAGACTTCCGGCGATCTCCTCGTCATAGAGCATGTCTCCGATGAAAATAATATCCGCCAGACCTTTGGCTGGTCCTTGCAACAGATCGTCTGGCGACACCTCGATGTCCACGTTGTTCAGCACAGCGTTCATAGAGATTGCTGTGCATGCGACTGAAAGTATAGAGAAATTATGATACTGTGGGATAGACGAAGATTCTTGGCGTTAAACTAAATTTGCTACAACATATCTGCTTTAAATTCTCGAAACTTTGGTACACACTTTTCCTACATCCTCTGTAAATATTTTTCAGAAATTGCCTGCTAATGTCAAAGCGTGACCCGAGGCAAGGTACTCTTCGGTATGAATGCAATTACCAGAACGACCGAGGCCTGATAAAAGAACAGTAGAAATGCTAAACAACTTGTCGCGGATAGGATAAAGCGACACGAAGAGCTCGTACGATATGAACGTGACACCCTACGCGTATCTGAAGAGGATCGGGTCGGTTGTGTAACGGTGATCTCGAACGGGACCTCGGATCGATGTAACCGGTGAAAGTGAACTTGGAACAGCCCCGTGAAATACCGTGTTACTGGGTCGTCCGTTCTCCTCGTCTCCGAGGAATTCAATCACGAGTCCTTGACTCGCACGTGTGAATCACTTTTTATTTCTTTTTCCACGCGGGCAAAGTGGCTCGATCTGCTTAACAAACTAAAAGAATGTCTCCGAGTTCGGATTTTTCATATCGTTCGATCTTCTCGATTTCAGATCGCCACTAAATGGTCTCGTGACTCGCTGGGAATGTTGTTTTCGTTTTCCTCGTCGAGAGCCCGTCGATAGCATCAAACATTCAGCGGCGATGTAGATCATTCGGATACGAAATCGGTCCCGGCTACGCATGATGATTCTTCAGGCGGTCTTCCCTCTTCTTCCTCGTGCGCAACGATTTCGCAGTCGCGCGTCGTTCACGAAGACGTCGCGTCAATTGCGATGTATGCAGATGCGTCACAGGCATGCAGCACCGCATGAGAATTAGATCCAGGATGCAACGGACGTGGTCGCCAGACAGAACTGGTTATCTCTCACTGACGCATGCAACCGGATCGGCCCTTCTGCCTCTGCTCGTGAAACGGGGAAACCCGTGACCCACATCGTCGACTTTCTTCCATTCAGGGAACAATTACCGGCTGTAAGAGCCGTTACACGCAGAGGAATTCTCGTGTTACGTTACCGATTGCTCCTTTTGCTTCACTCCTTCTCAAAAGGATCATTAAGGGGAATTCTGAAATGATTTTCTGGATCCTAGATTCAATCTTGAAGATACACCGCTCCAAACGGAGACTTAGGATTTTTAATACTTTTGGATAACGAGGATACCACTGCTTGTTGGTGGCTGATGTCCTCTAATTATTTTAAGCATTGTTATATAATGTACAACAAATTTGAAAGCACACGCGATAAATATTCATTGCAACTGGTTACGAAAGACCAATTTTGCACTGTCATTGTTTATTATTAGCAATTAAGCGATATCGGGCAGTAGCCTTGATTGTTCTTTGCTTAATAACTGGGCAATTAATATAATCTGCAGGTGGCTCGATAAATTCGACATTTTTATCATTTTTAATTCCGTTTAATACTCTTCAAACGGTTTCTGGGATTCTTAATTGGATCTTCGGCATATCGGTGCTTCGACAAACTGTTTTCGCCGGTGTGCACAAAGGCAAAGCACAGCTTTCGGGTTTTCCCGCTTTCGTTCTCCAGAATCGGCTGCATACCGGAATTTATTTGAAATGCAGATAACATTAGGCAGCCTCGATTGTTTCCATTGATAGGGTGTCTAAAATAAACGGAGTTCCGGGAACCGTGCGTAAGTGCACGTGTAATCGTCGGTTCTTTCGTTTTCGAGTCGCATTTTCGAGCGAGATTCCGTGAAATGTAGCGTATGTTAATGCAGCCGAAGAGAAACTTAGTAAAAGCAGGGAGTTAGTTCGTTCTGTATCGGCGGTTCAGGAATTCGGTGCCCCTTCTTCTGGTTCTCCGAATACCTGTACAGGTGTACGTGCACGACGTGACGTCAATTCTGCTTGCAAGCGTCTCTTCTTAATCGTCCACGTGGTATTTCCACCGGTTAGTCCGGCTGCGACCCGTTTCGACGGGTTCCAGCAAGGATGAGGTCGGTTCTTTCCCGTGGCGGTCGGTTTCCCCGTTTTACAGTCCCCGGGAAGTTCCCTTGCATTATCAGCAGAGGATAGAATGCCTCTGAACTCGACAGTTTCATTTAATAATTAATAATCTTTTATGTTGTCGGATATTCCACGGAGCGTTCGACATCTCACAGCAGAGGATAGAATGCATCTGAACTCGGCGGTTTCATTTAATAATTAATAATCTTTTATGTTGTCGGATATTCCACGGAGCGTTTGACGTCTCACAGCAGAGGATAGACTGCATCTGAACTCGGCGGTTTCATTTAATAATTAACAATCTTTTATGTTGTTCAATATTCCACGGAACGTTTGATATCTCACGGAACGAATTAAATCCGTTTACTGGAAAAGAGTTGATTAAAAAATAACAGTAGCTCGACTGCGATGATGCAAGGTCTACTCGAGATTATGGATTATGTAATACACGCATAACCCGCTTACATTTATGGTTGGATTACAATGCGACCGAGAATGTAGGGAAACGTGAATCTTTTAGGAAGTAATTATAAATAAGACTGTTCTTCTGGAAATATTTTTTAAATGGCTTTCCAGGCTGCCCAGAATTCTGCAATTCATTTTCTACTATGAAATATCTTTCTGGAAGAAATGCATTAAGAGATTTCTTTCCTGACACTGCTAGAAGTATAAAACGATTTGTCTTATCACAGAGAAGTCTATTCTGAGGATTACAATATTCCTATTTCTTACAGACCTTCATCGATGTCATTCGCAACGACCCTCCTCGCTCCAGCAAGCTTAGCCGCAATGGCAGAAGCTCCACAGCCAGCTCCAACATCCAAAACGCTGATACCCTTCTTCGACGGCTGAAACATTTCCTTCTGATCCAGTATGAACCTCGTCAGAGCCTGTCCTCCCGGCCAGTAGATAGACCAGAACGGTTCCTGAAAAACCTTCTTCATCGGATCCTCTTCAAGAACATCCCTGAACGGTGTACGATAGAGTTTACAATTGGGCGTCAATAGAAACAGCTTGATTTCCGGTGTCATATGATTCCTCGTGATCTCTGTGTTACTTAGAATCATCTGAACCACTTCAGACTGGTTTCTGACGATTCGATCGACGGTTCTGTCGTCTCTGAGACTCGTGGCGACCGTCCATGCGTCCGAAGAAACAGATCTGTCGAGAGATCTGCGTAAACGCAACCCTTTTGTTAGGATCATCCTGTAAACCTAAACAGAAGACGTTTCTGTTAGAAATCGAGACATTGTTCCGAAGCTTATCGTTAATTAACAACCATTCCGTGTCGTGAGAACGGCCGAGGAGCTTTCGTATGTTCGGAAAGACCTCGATAAGCCGACGATCGCATTCTCGGAACGATATCTCCCTTTGCAATCTTATCCAACTCGCTGATAACGTCTCAATTTTTTTCCATTCACGGCGCCGATAAGATTGCGACCGGTCTTTGTATATTTTTCTAGAGGTCGTCTCGATGCTCGAGCCACGAAACGTTCCCCGATTACGACGACGCCGAAGGCGATTGCGCCATATTCGCGGAATCGCCTAAATTTTTCAAGGACGAACGTGAATTTCATCGTCTTAACTTATCGAACGGTCACTAACCGTGTACAGATTGTTTGATTAACCGATATTTCGCTGGATCAGCACACCGAACCCAGTAAAAAGGGCCGCGTAAGCGTGGGACGTTTATGTCATCGTTTCCGAGTTATTTAGGATGTTCAAAATGAAAGTATTCGAGATTCATTGATGAACGGAAGCTATTTTAACGCTTTTGCGCCTCTCTGAATAGCGTCTTCCTCGGAGAGCCGGTTTAAAAATAGACTCTTCGAGCAATGCTGATGTTCCACGGTCCAGAATTAGCCTGAAGACTTATTTTTGAGAGAAAAATACTTCCGACGTATATCAGGCGTTCCAATCGAAAATTCGCCCGTTGCGAAGGGGATGAAACTCGCCAGACCCTTATCGAACGCTCAAAATGGTGCCCATCTGCTTGTAAACATTAATCAATTCTTTTATCGATATTATTCCACGCGACTGATAAAATCGGAGTTGTCGACGCGAGAGTGCTTTCACTCGGTCTTGTCATTTTGTTTATGCAGGGTGTCCCTGAAGAAAGTGGTCTTCACCTTTTATTACCTTACATCAGAATAATGTACCATTCTCATTGATCGTTTGATGTCCCGGTGACACGCCCCTCTGCAAGGGTTGTTCACCTGTCCGTATTAATTTAATGAGGAAATATTCTGCGCGACCGTTGATCTCCGTGACGAACGTCAGAAACGCGTGAGGATCGTGCGATTTACTTCGCGTGTGAGTAAAATATGACGTTTTCCAGGGTTTCGCTATTCGACGGGATGCATCTAGAGTTAACCGGATCGTGCGGTGCCCACGGTATTTTTAGAAGCACAATTACGGAGAACCGACCTTTCTATGGAACGATCTCAACGTCAGCCAGCGATTTCTCGCCCGAGGACTCCGGGATTCCCCAGTTGCCCGCAACAACGCGTTGAAATGGTCTGGAAGGTGGCTGACCTGACGAGGCCCAATTCACTTGGGCCTCTGTCCATGGCCCATCTACTGGGCGCTCCACCAGATCCGAATCTACGCGGATACTTTTTTACTATCTGTCGATTCTTTGTGCAATCGTTCATACTATGGTACAGGCACCGAAAATAGGCGCTGGGAGATCATCTGTTTATTCAGACTAAAGTATAGCAAATGTGAAGACCCCGCTTTTTCTTCCAGAAACTGGAACTAAAAGATAAAAACAATAGGAACTATAAGTTACGACAGAGAGTAAAAATCAGGAGAAAGTAGCGATCTTGAAGCGCCTGATCTCTGTGTCTCTACAGTAGTCTGGTCAACTGCGGTGTAAGTAGATTCAGACCCTTTCAGACACGTTCGAGCAGTCCACCAAGTACAGTAGAACTCCATTTATATGAACCTGTCGGGAGACAAGTTGGTTCACATAATCAGGTGGCTCATATAATAGGAGTCTACCTGTCTCCCGCCACTGACTGATTTCTCGTTCATTTAATAGCAGTTCACGTTCATATAAGAGGATTTCGCGAAACATTCTTCTCTGAACTTATAGCAATGTTAAAAGCCTTGAAACTAGAGAAATTAATTTGCGAGCATAATAATTACGCAATACTTAATAAATTCATTCTTTACTTTTTCTGATTCTAGGAAAGGTATAGTTTCGGGTAACTGTGACTGTGTAGTTACTGTAGTTATACGTTCATATAAGTGGATTCAGGCAGAGGCGGCAGTTCATATAATAAGAGCTCAGCTGGAGTTCGGTTGACCAGGCACTGCTAAAATTTAGCCCATATAAACGGTGTTGAGATAAACGGAGTTCCACTGTAGTTTGAAACTATTTGTGACTGCCTAAGACCAGACTCAGGTTGTCCATCGTTCGATTACCTAACGCTTGCATCGGTGAACTCTAAAAATTCGATCACACGCAAGAATGCTGACGAAAACAATGCGGACGTTTCAGGTGTCCGTAGAGTCCGTTGAATCATCTCGAAATTGCAGGTGCAGGCGGAGGCTATAAAACGTAACTGCGCGTTGCATAAGTTCGCTTTCCAACCTGCTGGAGTTGAAATAGAACCGTTACGCGCTCGTTATATCGCTGAGATTTAATTATAACTCCGTCGGTCGCCCTTCGAACGTACGCGCCGATAGAAAATAGGGATTAAGCGGGTTGGAAGGGGTGACGACAGAGATAGAGGTTCAGACAGATGCGGAATATCGACTTTCCGTGATTCCCCTTAACAGACTGTGATTCCCAGGTAGAACTCCAATTGTTTTATCAGAGCACACAGTTAATTGCAAGGCTGATGAAACCGAGAAGACGAGACGTTCGCTGTGTTTGCATCATGACTCGGTACACATGTTCAGCTATGTATAGCTGCATACCAGACACGGACACGTGTTATCGATCGCCTGTCGCATGACACCAGCTTCCCTGTCGACAGAAACGGACACGGGGCCTGTTGACCCAGGCGAATTCCGCGTTAGCGATCATCGATCTGTCAGGAAAGACGCTGCGAACGTGCTACCACCTGGTCAAAGCCGTCGGACCAGTCCGAAGAAACGCCATCTCATTCATCGATTCCCTCAACCCCTCACGAACGTCCAGACGATTTTTTGCCCCCCTGTAATACGCTAGAAGGCGTCTGCGGCGAATGTGCGTCGCAGAAATAGTCCCTGACCCCGCCACAAACTCAACCGTGCTCCTTCTAGGACGTCTTGACGCCTGCAGCTAAACGAATGACGCGGCTACTTTCCGGCGACGGAATCTTTCCTCCTCGTCGGTCCCTGCGTACGAGCCACGCTGTTTTACGCAATAGACAGGCCTCGTATCAAACTTTCGATTCAATGCGCGTCTACCAGGCGAATGTACCTATCGGAGGAAAAACCAGACCGTTTTCCTCGTGTACCATTCTCCTGGAACGTTATCACACGCATCAGAGGAAGATATACAGCGGTCGTAAACTAGTCGAAGTGTCAAGTCTTCGACTATCTCTCAAATAGGTTCGCGTTATCTTCAATGTTACATCGATTGCCCACAGTATCATTTGCATATCTCTGTACAATAGAGTCTCGCATAACGCGGTTAATACGTTACGCGTTGTACGAAACCGCCATGTAATCATGGAGATAACAAGCTATGCTCGACCAAAGTAAGCGGGGAATTCCAGCATGTTATTGTACAGCGCGTTGTACGAGAATCGCGTTATATGGAAAAAGTCGTCGCAATATTTTTAGCGCGTTGCAGGAATTAGCGTTATACGGGAGTTCACTGTGATATCAGTGGCTACGATTGTACAGCAGCGTTGCAGCGATGGCGTGCTCTGTGCACGAATATGGTTGCGAAAAAAATGAATAGCATGAATTAGAAGGAACGAGGTACCGGGAAGTTTTTGTATTTCACGTTATTTCGTTTCCCGGTAAAACTTTCGTCGATAAAAAGCTCTCGTGTGTGTACTCGCCGCGTTTATCTGGAATACCCGTGGGTGTACGAGTGGCGGGAGTGGTGGGGGGAAGGAGTGTATAAAAGCGACGCGTGCCGCGGCTCGAGGTCAGTCGTTCTCGAGCCATCGCGCAGATTGTTTCTCCGTGCGCCCGTTGCGAAGCGAAAGTACGCGAAAGCCTTTCATTGTTGCGCAAACTTGCACCGGAAGCGGTCGTGTAACTGTGAGTAAGAGAAGACAGAGGATTTCAGTGAGTCCGTGGACCGGATCGAGCTCGAAAGTGCAAGGTTCTCGTGATAAACTGGCAATCGAAGCCGAGAAAATTCGCACGTTCAGTGAAGTGTGCAGGAGAGGCAAGCAGGATCGAACACTCACGGATATGACGCGTTGTCAGAGTCTTCAGTACGCCTCCACCGGATTGACAGACAGGTAAGAGGATTCAACTTTGACACGTGACGAAGCCTGCCACGCTTTTATCGACCGAACTCGTTGCGCGATTCGTTTCGAGAGATTGCGGTTTGATTTACCGACCGCAGATACGTGGAATTCGCGAAACTCGAAAGAATCGGGTCACCGGGACTGGACTGTGGATGTTTATTATTTTGTTTAATGAAAATCCTCGGTCTGGTGTTACAGTCGAGTGTTACTTAGTTCTCGAGGAATAACGTGTATTGTTTTTCAGTGGAAAATTCTCGTGGCCAAACATGCAGGGAGCCTGCCCAAAGAGGACCATCACGTGCGGCATGCTGCCCACTTTGAGAGTCCTGGCGTCCACGGAATGCGACAATTGTCAGGGGACCGTCTGCTTGGTGCCCTTCGACGCCGAAATGGATTCAGCCAGTCACCTGCAAATGATTCTCCTCGAAGCGTACTGCAGAGAAACCGGGATCAAAGTGGTCAGAGTGTCCAGGGAGAGGATAAAGAACCATCTGTGTCCTGGAAGCGGTGATCCATCCTGTGTGCTTATATCTAACGACGACCCCTATTTCCTCGATCTTCCGGAGTGAAGTGGATGCAGTTGAACATTGGGAACGAATATATTCCGACTGGATGCAGTCTGACGAAGTTCTGCTACGTTGTAGCCCTGTGAAGGACCCGTACGACGATCGATGACAGAGTTTCCGATCGATCACTGTCGCCGTCTCGTGAGCACCGACACAGACGGACGATCAGCGTTATCACGACACCGGAAAAGTTTTTCCGTGTATGTACATCGCGATAAGCGCTCTCCTGACCGAAGAGATTAGGTTTCAGGAGATACGACGACGTAGAGGTCGCTGGTGGCGCGTCTGCAAATTGTATGCGCAGGTTCGCGTGTTCCAGGAACGCGCGGACAACAATTATCTTGTAATTGTCGAATTGTTACTGCCGGAGGAGCAGAGAGCAATTATTTTGTAATTGTTGTAATTGATACCACGTATTGCATACGACTGGATGATTATTTTGTAATAATATATACATACGTTAAGATGATTTGTGTTTTATTTTTACCGGCCTTCCTTGATCCCTAAATCCTCCTGTAAGCATAATGTTCATTTAAGTTAAGGATTGTAGTCGTAGCTTGATGTCATAACAGTAGATTAGGCTGATAATGAACAGACATACGCTTTAGAGTTCAATACCCTCTGGGAATTGTTTTTTTTTTCAAGTTCATCTTCAAGGTGAACGTCGCTAATTCATTGAAACTATTTGCAGCTTGCAAAGTACTTGAGGAATTCTAACATTTCGTCCATGGAGGATTTACAAATCCTGAGCGTGACGTGAGTAGGTACATTAAACAATAAAGAGTTCAGTTACCTTTTAGCGAAGCTCGTACACCAATTGCAGTTTAAACAAATTAAATTGAGAGAACCAGGGTCTCGGATAATGTTTTCATTCGAATCGCATTTGCGTAGGCCGACTTCGGAAATCACGTTCCACTTTTTTGGGAACTCCGAGGATGGAGATAAGATCAGAGAATCCCTCAACAGGCTGGTTCAGCGTCGACGACTCAGCGAAATTTCCCTCGAATCGACTCACTTCACGTTTCAACAGAAGCCAGCTCTGAAATTACAGGTACTCCTCCAGTTTCATTTCATCCGACGATAATGACCCTAAAGCGATCGATGTTCTCTCAGAGTCTCCGCCTGAAGCAGGTGAGCAAGAACGAAGTTCATCTGGGGGACCAGTTTGTCCTGTCGTGCATGGCTCAAGGCAGTTATGGCATGAATTTCACTTGGTACAAGGACAACATGCTGGTGAACGTGAGCAAAGCTACCAGGTAAAGAAACATCCATTAGTCCCTCAAATTAAAATACAGATGACTGATACAGAAGTCTGACTTTCGTTTTTTAGAGAAATCTCGTATAGACACCTTCCGAACGACGGATCCGATCTGCACACGTCCTTGCTGACCATCGAGAAGGCAACCTTGCTGGACACCGGCCAGTACACTTGTCAGGTGGTAGATTGGAGTGTGCAGCAATGTAGAAGCATTTATGTAGACGTGAGGGATGAGCCTAACGTGAAGGTGATGCCTATGAGCGCTACCATAGACAAGGTAACTTCAAAAATAATCCTCCAAGTCCTCTGGTCCTTCCAAATTCACTGAAACCGAAACTGGTCTCCCTAAACTCCTTCTATGTTTAGGGTAGCAGTATACAGTTGACCTGCATGACACCAAACACCCCTAATATCGGAATAGGATTCGGTTGGACGAAGAACAGAGCTCTGCTGAAATTAGAACCAGGCAGTGAAGTGTGGGAGGATCTCTACCCAGCTGGAAGCATACTGAAAATCACAAATGCACAGGTAAGTGAGTGAGCATGGTAGCCGTAGCAGAGACAGAAGTATGTGGAAATTGATGATCCTGCTATGATTTCAGAAATCTGCAATTTATACCTGCAACGTGGCAGACAAGTCCATGTCGGTTCGCGTGGAAGTTGTGAATCGAACGCTGATACCAATCTGTTTAAGAAGCAAATCATGGGGTTTGAATTGGCCAGACACTGCGCCAGGCTCTGAGTCATTGCTCGAATGTCCTCAGCACTTCCTGGGGAGAAGAGTCTCAAGATTATGCAGCATGAAAGACGCTACGACACCTGAATGGCAGACGCCTGATTTTTCTTCATGTCTGTACCGGCCTCTCATCACACATTACGACAAGGTGTCTACCGTCTCTTCAAGTTTATGTCTTCCTTTAGAATAATTGGAGTTTAATACTGATTAGTTTCTGACTTTATTTGTAGTTTATGAGTTTAACGTTGGGCTATCAGAACACGACAGGTTCTGACACTATCCTCGTCTTCTGGGAGATCTTGAGAGCACGTGCGCTGCCTCTCTATCCAGGCGAGGGTGATCGTATTTTATCAATGTTGGCGGAAATTGAGCGTTATCAGGAGAAAATCGATCCCCCAGACTTGCATGTGTCGACAGAGCCACTGATACGAATTATCAATCGGATATTAAGCGACGAGAATTCAATCTTGAGTCAGCAGGTAATGCCAGCCGGCCCTGATAACCGAGGAACCGACGTGAATCATTTGTTTACATTCTTTAGAAGGTTCTGCGGTTGCTCCAAATTACGCAACAGAGCTTAATTCACTGGTCGAAAATAACGAGCCATCCTCACAAGCACCTGGCCCTGTCTTCGTTGGCGGTGGACGTCCAGCAACTGCAGCAGCACAATGGCGACAGCATCACTCATTCCCTTCAAATCCCTGCGGACGACTCCATGTAATTATTATCAAACAACTGAATTCACAGATTCGTTTCTAACATGGTTCATCGTTCACAGGTACCCCCATTGGTACGACGATAGGGTGACCATAAGATTGTGGAAGAAACGACAGAGGGGAATAAAGACAAACAGCACCCTAAGCGGAATCGTAGTCGTTTACAAGAACGTGTCTCATTTTCTTCCAAACACTTACGTGAAAGAGCTAGAGTAAGCGTTCTAAAGCACCCTCCGATCGTTCTCCACCTAATATACTTCATTCTTGCAGCGATGGCACGGATTTGGAGTACCGTATCAACTCGCGCGTCATCACAGTGGCGGTGCCAGCCTTCAGCCTTGACAAACATAATAAAATATGGGTGGATTTGCAAATGAAGCACGCTCAAAATCAATCCAGTTCCTGGGACGTGTCCTGTGGTCTCATAGACAACTCGGGTGCCTGGGACCTGAACAGCTGCATCGCCAACACGCTACCAGGAGACGCTACCACTCATTGTCTTTGCCCCAACACAGGGACCTTCGCTGTCTTTCTAACAGCACGAGCAGTCAGGGTATGTTCGAGTATAGTTCACAGCTGGAATCTGTAATAATTGCACTTACATTTACGTTACATTCAGTAATGCATCTGTTCTCTTCAGGTTGTTCTCGCAAAGAAGGAGCAGACCACGTTCATCGTGATATTCGGATGCAGTAGCTGCCTGGTGCAGTGTCTTCTCTCATCTCTGGTCCTGGGTTCCTTTTGGTGGAAGAACAGAACCTGGCTGAACTTCCTGAAGCTTCAGTGCTGCGGTGCCTTGGTTGGAGCGATGGCTGTCTTCATCTACGCTGTGCACAATAATCTCCCTGAAGTGATTAGAACGTCTTATCTTGTTCATAGTTTCACAAATATGTTACCAATGTATTCGCTTTATTTCAGAGCTCCTACGCCATCGTGGCGATAGCTCTGGAAGCGTTCCTCCTCGTGGGTATGTCTGCACCGATATCGGAAGCTCTGATCATCTACGCTGGCCTGACTCAAATTCAGTCCGGTCAACATTTCCAACCTACCGTCATCGCTGTCATTACTGGTTTGAACGAATACGTTAAGAATCACACAGGGATTTTATTAAACGTTTACATGAGAGTCTTATGGCATTTAGGTGTACCAATCTTGGCTGTGCTGGCAACAGAACTCACCCACAAGAGCACAGGATGGAGACACGAGTCCTGGTGGCTGATATTCGGCAGCGGTGTCTATAGTATATTCGTGACTTGCGCCACAATGATGTGTCTCGTGTTTGTATTATTATATCTAGGGATTCTGCACAAGGCTCACGCTCTTGTCGAGGAAAACGTTATGAAAAAGGAAGCGATAGAGGCAAGGTACGAATCATTGCACTCAACCAAACTTCTTGGCTCTCTGAAACTAAAACATTGTCCTCTGTTCAGACTACGAATGCTTCATCGAGCTGCCATAGTCATCTGCGGGGTCATAGCAATGGAAGCTTCCTCGATCTTTTATATAAATTCTAGCTCCATCATCTTCCACTACGTGTTCGCGTCCCTGTCGTCAGTCTTGGTAAATACAAGCCTCGTCGATCGCTTACCGTAATCCATACACTTCACTGACAATGTTTTGTAAATAGGGTTTTGTTATAATAATGGTTTACATCGTGAACGGCGAGTTGGCGATCATAGACTTGATCCTGAGGAAGCTGAGATGGAAGCAGGACACAGAGGAGGAGATAACGTCCGAGCCAATCAAAGGTATCTAATAAAATTGTAAGAGTAATGATTGTAAACGATTGATACATAATTAAAGAAGCGACCGTTCGCACAGGGATAGCTCTGACCGTTTGCCTCGTTCCAGTGTGCTCCAAGAGCGGCGCAGAGGTGGAGAACGACACGGCGGCGCCGCCTCTGTCGTCGTTGGCCGTCGGCGAGCCCTACCTGGAGGCCCGCGGTATCGCAGCCGGTAGCATAGACATGCGCGAGTTCGTGAACGAGTCTTCGTCCTCGTACTCGAAGCCATCCGTCCCAGTCGCCAGCAGATTCTTGCCGGAGATCCGTATCGACCACTCCGACGACATAAACCTGGAGAACTACAGCACCAGTCCACGAAAGTACCAGGAGACGATCGCCTTCGACTCCGTGTTCGCTGCACAGCCGACGCACTGCGCGAACGAGGCCTACGGACCGTCGAGCGAGTGCTGCGGTTTTCGAGACTACGGCAACTACTGGGAGCCTCAAGGTCAAATCTTCGTGGCGCACAACCCGGCGCCAGAGACCTCCGCGAAGGTTCTCTGCAGCGCGGACGTCGAGTCTCGTCTCACCGGCATGCCCGACGTGACCCTGGCCGTGAAGAGCGACGCGGAGCTGCTGTCCACGACGGAGCTGAAGAGCAGGGAACAGGTGAACGCCATCCCGGACATAGCCAACACCACCGAGCGCAAACAGCCGGACGGAGAAGAGAAAGCACCGGAGATCGTGATCACGAACTGCGAGGCCACGACCAGCGGAATGCTCGACCGTATCTCTCATGACCTTGACTATCTGTTGAACCGTACTCACTCCACGGATGGTACTTAAGCACCAGAACGCGTGTACTTCTGATGAATGAGACCGAAGGATCGCATAGTTCTCGCGCACGAACGGCTAAACGGACGGCAGTACTTTTTAACGAAGAATTTATTATTATTGATCGTTTGTAATTGTTACTCACCGTTGCGTTTCACGTCACGTAACAAAGTTCTAGCGTTGTAAGAGGATTATCGCATCACGCTTTCGCAGTGTGCTAAACGGAATATAGGAGAATGTACGATCTCCGTTCGTTTACAAGTAACACGCGTACGCTCTATCGTCTGTATCGTTAAGAACGATCTAAAGAACATTGATTACTATTTAAGGGGACTCTTTGTAAGGACGTATTGTTTTCTCGTCACGCTCCATCCGTTTAAAAGGAAAACGTGTTTTCGCATCGAACGCTCGCGTCTCACCTTTCGCCAGCGAGGTTTCACGCAAATAATAAATTTTTGATAGAACACACCATCGCTGAGGAGTTCCGTGATTTTCTCTCATTTCCAGAATCAGTATGCGGATCGTGATCGATCGGGAGGAGGGGGCCCGAGGATAAGAAACGCGAGGCAGCGGAGCTCCGAGTTTATAGTATTTTTATTTATCACTGTCATCGTACAGACCTTTCATAATATCCACGATTCAGTCGTCGCGCTTCTTTCACCTCTCTTCGTTCACGTACTTTTTTCTTCCTTTTTTTTTTCTCGTTTTTATAATTTGAATTATAAAGCTATACATTGAATTTTTAGTCTCGATAATCTACTTACATTACTTAAGATCGAAGTTTACGTTGTTGGTAAATAGTTTTTTTATTTTTCTTGTCGTTTATTGCTAGCATGGTTAGTCGCGTTCGCTTAATGAAATGCGTCACTGAAAATTGTTTACTCCTTTTTTTTTTTATTCTCTTTCGCACGCACGCACTCTCTTTCTCTCTCTTTCTCGCTTTCTCTTGCTCTCCCGTTTTCTCTCACTCTCTCCCTCTCTCTCTATCTATCTCTCCGTCTCTCGTGCTCTCTGTCTTTCTCTCTTTCTTTTTTCCTTTTTAATCGAGGTATGAAATCGGAGCAGTATCTCTTGGCCAAGCACGTGTTATAAATGCAAAAAGACATAATAAGGTCGGTGTTAGTTGTTTTTTTTGTTAGCACTCGAATATACCTATTATATGACTAGTTTTCTGTGTCAACAGATTTTTTGTTTTCTTAAAAATATAAATTATTTACAAGGATTTCAGCTAATTTTATCGAGATTTAATAACCTTGGTTTAATCACATCGATAATACCGAAGTATAGGGAGGGCCGTGGCTTTGCGGATCGATCGCTAGAAAAATCGTGAACGGTGTTTTGAGCGAGCATCGTCGTTTGCTATATCTAAAAGAAAGAACAAAACAAAAGAAAAGAAACGAAACCTGATTTGTTTCTCCTTTTATTTCGTTATCGTGAACAAGGAACATACGATTAATTCAAGAGTTAATAGACGGAACGAATTCGAATGTATTGAGTATTTTCAGCGAAAACGATTCATCGTTTGCATTTTCTTTGAGAAGTCTTTCGCATCGTCGCGCGATCGGGCTGCAACGTCTGCGATCTAACAACTAAAATCGTTCTCTCCTCTTCCGGTTCTTTTTTTTCTTTTCCTTCAATGATCGGTCGAGTTTGCGTATATACAAAATAAATTTCTATGATACACATCTTCGTTTCGCGACGGAAAATAATTTTTCTCTTTTCCTATCGATCGCTGGTTCAAAGAATTCACGTCGAAAAAATGCCCTTCGTCTCAGCCTGAACGATGTGCGACAGCAAATAGGAGCGGTTACAATCATGATTAGCAATCTTTACTCGCGTACAGACACAAATGGAATTGCGGTTCGAGCGGTATACGTTATAACATAAAAGTCTTTTAAACTATGCCTGTCGGATCGACCAGAGATGGCCCACCGATCGAAATAAATAAAACCTCACGTTCAACACGTCAAATATAGTCCGCAAAGAGAGACGCATCGTGTTCCTGATAAAAAGGATACCGATGTCCGGTCGTGTACTGCGTTTAGCCTAGTGGTTTAGCCACGGCGCCCTTTTTTTTTTGTTTCTTTTTTTTTATCATTTAATTCCATTCTTTCTTTCCTGTTTACTTAAATATAAAAATACATAGCCAGTCTATACATAGAGCGTGCAAAGTGGCACAGTGAACTGAGTTACCAGATATCCTGGATGGTTAACTACCGCTTTCAGTATTCGTCGGTGGTTCAGCATCGTCGTGACTTTTGCTTGTGACGTTACTCGACACGGGGAGACCTGAGGTTTTTGGCAGTGGGTTAGTAGTTATACTATCACTATTGGATGTTGCCGCATTATACATAGAATTATCAAAGTGTTGCAAGCATGGAAATTCTGGACCAGGCAGCAGTAAAGTAGTTTGGGTGGGAAGATTAGTCAATGATACCATTCCTGGTGTCATCATTTGCTTGTTAAAGCAACTCCTTAATGCCTCTTCGATTAAATTTGCTATCTTATCACGATCGTTCTACAACAGATTCGTAGATTCCCTTAAAAACGTTGCTCGTGAATTATATGGTACATCTTGCACAAAAGGAACTAGTAAAACCAGACACCTGATGCTCGATGGAGTGTGATAATTACCTCGTTAATGAACCCAAAATGTACAAGCTCCTGCGCGAGAAGCATCGAAGTATCTACTTGGCTCACAGGACACGTCAATTGCCTATTCATTTTGTCATCCATTCGTAATAATATTGTCATCTATAAAATATATCAGTGTAAAGTAAAACAGTAGATTTGGTTCGTACTTGGGTCCTATTAGCAATATGCATATACGTGTCACATTGCGTTTAAGCTCACACTCACAAGTAATTCGCAACTCTCTTCTCTAGGCTTAACGTTACACATCATATTAACTACTCTTCGAGACTCGACGTCCACTGGCTCGGGTGTGACCGATTTCACCGACTCGGTCACTTCGGGCGATATCGCCCTCGGCCGAACCGGCGGTGGTAGCTTCGCCATAAATGCTGTCAGGGGATATATACCGTATCTGTCGACACAGAAGATCATTGACATCGTTAACGAACATAAAGTTCGCTCATGCAAAACTCACCCGGCACACGGTTATCGCTTCTTATAATCCGCATTTTTTTGCGTATACTCACTTTACATCTTCGACAAACTTTTCTAACTTCTCCGTAACGGGTATATCACTTAATCGAATTTGCTGAGCCAGCCGACCTTGATACTTAATTTCCGCTACAACCGTATCAGGCCCGTATAGCCTCTGCAGTACCTCGTCCGTTATCGTTTCTGAAATGTTGGCTGCAAAAACGAACAGATTGTCAGAAAGCCTCGAAGAACCTGCACCCGTCGCAATATCATTTCTCGTGATAATTTCTGTAATCTAGTTAGGCCGTACAAAAAAAAAAAGGGTTGTGTGCGTGTCTAGTTTGCGGTGCACGCTGCACCGCTTGACACAGCGAATTGATAAGATAACGCCGGTGTTGTTATCGAACTTACTGGCTGAATTGACCAAAGCATGCGCCGCGAGTAATTTCAGCGAATGCACTTCGAATAAAACGGGATGAAAGAGGAGCTCCCTTGCGCTCGGCCGACTGAGAGGATCTACTTGGAGACATTTCCGGATGAAATCTTTCTGCTGGGCATCGTCCAAAGATTCTATAGTCTTCCCAACGTTCTCCTCGGTCACTATAGTACCGCTATCGCCGTTCCCTTGAATTTCTAGAGCAGCCATTTCCAGGGCGCACATTCCAAACGAATAAATATCGATCGCAGGAGTTACAGAATCTATGACACAATATCAATCGTTAAACAAATGATTTCAGAATGAGAATAGTGTTCTACACTGCGGAGAGACGTACTTCCATATTCAGGCGCCACGAAATGCATATTCTTCATGTTTGCTCTACACGTTTTAACATGATGATGGATCGCGTCCGGAGCCACTGTAATTAAAACAGAAGAGCATCGTTAATTTTGCAAGCTGAACTTCATACAGCCATATACAAAGGTGATATATTTATATGAAAGTATATGACAAGCAATGCATTAGAAAACTTTCCTCGCGAGGCAGCAGGAATTCCTATTCTTTTTAAAAAAAAGATGATAATTCGGAGTCTTTTTTTCATATGGAATACCCACCACCTCTGTCGTGACGAGTGGATCGATAAACCTCTAGAAAAATTGTGTTGTAACTGAAAACTTCTCCTAAGAGTAACTTGAGCCCTCATACGGTTAATAATTCTCATCAGCATATACATTTGGTATGTGCAAAAGTGCCTCTGAACTACTGTAACGAACTAAGTACAAACAATTGTTTCAACAGAAGAACTTACAAATCTGTTTCTCTGTTACATTCATAGTTTGAAGAGGCACTTTCGTCGAGCATGGTGAATATTTTTTAGCGAGGAAAACGGGATCGAAGGAGTTCATTTTATTGGTGATCGGGGTACAACAAAATATTGAGGTACAATGAAAATGCGTGCGCTGGATGAACTCAGAATGATTGAGAGCAATGCGGAGCAACCCTATGCCCTTCTATGTCATAGTAATTCATTAACTGGAGGCATGAATAGTGCAATATAACGGCACTAATGGTAAATAAATCTGAATATCTGATATCAACGTATATAAACAGTCTAGCAATAATTAAGATGTAGATATATATAATATATATACATACAGAAATGGGAGTGTTTACCTCTTTGCGCCTAAATTACTTAGCTGGCAATAGTCGACGGTTATTCTGGCGAATGTACTTTCTCCGAATTCACCAGCTTTTCAGTATTTACACCAACCAAGGAACGTGGATGTCCGTGGACTTTTATCATCCTCTGGGCACCGACGAAAGTACGATCGTACTTCCTCTCTCTTCGATGGCTTTGCTGTGTTTTTTTCATTATCTAGATTAGCCTATCTGCTACAATTAAAAATGAGGACTCAAGTTACTCCTAATATGAAAAAGCAGTTGATACACAATCTTTCTAACAGATTTATGTTACTAGACAGGTATTTCTTTAAAAAAAAAAAAAGAGTATTCGCATATGCATTACAGAGAATCATGTCGCAATGATAAACACGGCGACAACGATTACATGAATGATACAGATCGAGTTTTCCGGAATGTCCGGTGAAACTCAAAGAACACTTTGCTGTGCCATTAATCTCATTATAAAGCTCAATTAACATATTATCTCTTCTAAGAACTGAATCACACTCTCTTTCACGCATTACGTTTAATTATAATAGAACATGTTCCTATCGAAGTTATTGTTTGCACGACGTTTAATCTAATATTAGATAATACGCGTTACATTATCTTTTGTACAGAGATTAATCGGGTAATTGTAGAAAACTTATTTATTACTGCTGATTGACTTATCGTATAAGAGGCGAACAGGCAATCACAGTAATAGCAATATACGTACTTTTCATGTTACCCCTTTGTAAGAACAAAATAAATACCAGTTTAGGTTCACAGTCGTTACTTTTTAACGCCACCGCTCGGTCGATTAATAATCCTATATTTGTGACATTTAGTTTTCTTCCATGAAAATTATGAGAAACAAAACTATTAGCCTCTCATAGTCCTGTGAATAAAAAAAAGGGAAGCACCTTGCAAAACTCCTATTCCAATGTATGCTGAATAATTTCATTTGGGGATTAAATGATCTCTTGAGAATACCTACGAGCAGCTACGTATTGATACTTGTTAGCAGAGTGTTTCAGTACAGAAAGTACAGGTATATTAAGACTGTACTCAATCAGATAGAAAGTGTCCTACAGAATGATAGATTTTTTGCGTTTTGTCACAAAGCTACTTACCTGAGCCAATTTTTACAAGCCCATTATGTTGAATAAATATAGTGTCACATGTAAGGTTTCCATGAATAATGGGAGGTGAACAGGAATGCAAATAACTGAAAGATTTGAAAATTCATTAAACTCCAATTATAATGTAGTTCAAAGGTATAGTTAGAACAGTAATTTAAGAAGTTTAGTAGTATGTACAAGGAGTTGTGTTACCTCAATGCAGAAAGTATTTGGGTGCACCAACGCTTCCATGCTTGCAGGGGTAATTTTTTCACATTACGCTTTGTTCGTTTTAGGAACTGTTTTAAAGACCCAGAGGACATATACTCAGTTATAAATATAACCTGGTAAATGATACAAGAACATATAAGTAATAATATGATTCATCCGCGATACTTAATACTTTGTATTTCCTGTATGACTCACTCGAGGCTTATCATTGTGAGTATCCGTCCAGTACCTATGAAATTTAACAATATTTGGATGTTCTAATTGTGTCAGGTTCTCAAATACAAGTTGTATTTTTTCCTCTTGCGCCTTGAAGTTTTTTCTTTCAGAAAATTGCACCTCATTCCAAACAACTTCAACACCCTCCTCTGTATCCATTGCCAAATAGGCACAGTCGATTCCTGGTACATCACGTTGCTCCACCTAAGGTGACAAATAATACTGTTTACAAAAGAGTTTCATCCCATTCTCTTACAGCTACTTAATCAATTATTTTCAATGTTTAAATCAACAACATAAAACAGTTAGTCTCTTTTAAAATTACAATTCATGAGTATATACATTAATACGTATTTACAATATATGAAAGCTATATAGAGCAAAAGTGAAATCAGGCTATTAATACACTCGAAAGATCTATATATGGTGTGACAGAATATATTACTGCAATCATCCATTTTAAAGTTACTCGAAGCACAACTCAAACAATTTCATGCCTATTTGCCATTACATCAATGTGACCTTGCAAGGAATTTAGAGAGGGGAGATAATTCAGAGCAGGGATCTTCGTTGTAGGTATTCATGGTAATGTGCTACATTGAAGTAACAGATGTAGAGGCCCCAATTACATTACATCTTTCTGTCAAATATATCTTGAAACACACAGATGCATAAAATAGAAGAGATAGCCTATTTTTCTTTAAATAGACATACCTCCATTTCAGTGACTTCGTTTTCACTGCCTCTGGCTGCTCCAAAGGTAGAGCCTTCGGCTAACGTGGACTTGGAACCTACATATACCTAACATAAAATAATAGTTATTGAAAACAACGAATAGACAAACATTTCTCTTGCATTTTTTTTCTGTACTACTCTACTTTTATATTCTTTGCAAACAGTATTTAAATATCCTGAAATAACGATAAATATAGCTTAAAGATTGCAGAACAATTTTAAGTTCTCTTGAAGTGGTTTATCATATTAGATTTCTTGTTACAGCATGAAATAACATACAAAACGTGTTAGAACAAAAACAATCTTGTTAATGTAAGTAGAGAATAGTCCAACTATGCCGATTTATTTTTAGGATGAAATATGAAAGAGATCTCTGTTGCTGAAAGCTTAGTGCCAAGAAACTGTTGGTGATTAATCTACATATATATATTCCAAAGTACTTTATGTTTACACGGATTCTGCAAAAACATCCTTTGCTCGTTCAACAGTTAATTCTGAATATCTGAAAATAGTGCATGTTAAATACATCATGGTACATACAATATATTCAAAGTACAGACACATGTTACAATAACAATTTAAACCCTTCATCATTGAAACTATCATTTAGGAAATACACAGAGGAAATACTAAAACCCGTGTCCCAACATACAAACATTCTTCCTTCTCCACAAAACAGATTATACACAATGCTCTACCGAATCGAAGTCTCTGTAAACAGGATTATACGTTTCAACGCATTTTAAGTTTCACCTGTGTCGCAGTATCGGGTTTCCAACGAACCTTCTGCGACACTGGCGAGACATGCCCGCCTTCAAACGATATTCACTGCGAGATCCTCACGGACCTCCGGATCTCACAGTGGTGTCCCATCGAAACGACGGTGGTTAGATCGGACAGAACAGACGGAGATTGGTTTAGATCTGGCGGGACGAAGGGTAGATTAAGGAGATGTTCTGGAGTGGTGTACCTCTTCCCGGCGTTTGAGCCACCGCCCGCAGGGGCTCTCCTCCAGGATCTCGCTCTCATCCTCGGAATCTTCACCACTTTCCCGCGGTGACTTGTGCTCTGGGTCCGTGCTGGAGCGACTCCCGGGCATCACACACGCGATTAATTGCAGGAGCAGCACCGAAGAGAGCGCGAAGACGCGGCGAACAAAGTCATCGGTGTCGTCGGTTTCGAGTCAGTGTCGCATTGGTGAACGCGTACGCTGGCTGGCTGGCCGACGACGGCGTGGATGCTGACGAACGCGGAGGTCGGCGACGGCGACGACGGCGGCGGCGACGTAAGGAGGGCGGACCAGGGTGATACGGCGGAGCTGCTCGTCAGTGACACATGCAGCGACAGAGAACCATCAACCAGGTGAACCCGAGTTCTCCGATATTTCTGATCTTACGCGGTCACGCGCACGGATCGACGGCGTACGGACTCCCTCAGGCCTCGGCCGGTGCACCGGGCATCGCGCGGCCCACTTGCAAGTCCCACTGTCAAAATAAAACCTCTGTTATGAGCGAAATAGCTGCGATATGACACACACTCGAGTACTCATTTTCGCTCTGTCTTCGGTCACGTTCGCCCAGTATGGCGATCGCCGTGCACCGCACCCCTTTTTCACGGCGACACGAACGACACCTCGCGATCGCTCCCTTGCGAACTGATCGCGATCCAATTGGTTCGTTCGTTCGCCCTGCAACCCGTCGTTTTTCTTATTTTATTCATTCATACGGAACTCCGGCTTGTTCCTGCAAATTTTCTAATGAATCATTATTTATGATGAATGGAGTTTCGAGGCATTTACGCGCGACCGTGGCCGATGATATTGATACAGTACGACCACCTGGTCTTGAGACCGGGAGGCGGGACTGATACGCAATACAAATCTAAACGATAATAAAAACGTAAGTTCTTCTAAATAATTTCTCTATGTACTAAACTGTTTTGTACTTATTATAATTCATTTGATAATGATTGTTATGTCTACGAGTATTGTTGATAGTTACAGTGTTTATTCTTCTAACAAATTAATCCGATGGCGCGATCGTTATTGAATTAACATAAAATTCGTTTATGAATTTCCCAGCGAATTTAATAGCGCGCACGTTGACCTATGTTGCGACGTAGTTCGTGGCCAATGTTTCGCACATGATATGAATTGTCAGAACTTCGAACTGGTTAATAATTGAATTTTTAATAATATTTTGTAAGTTACCGCTCGAATGGTCACGTCCTTTTCGCTCAGAGTTGAATTCTGCACCGTATTCTGTGATGTAAAGTTGATTTGTACTCCTGTCCGTTGATGGACTTACTATGACGCACGTGTGCGTACTGCGTGGGTTATTGTTGATGAAGCAGTTTCGTAAGAATTGTATTTGCAATCAATGTAATGACGTCTGTGAAAACTTTACCTCTGTTGGAGGGCGCAAAATTAATCATCCTTGATGAAGGTGCATCAGTAAATACACATTTTTTTATACAGGGTGTTGAAAAAGTGTTGAGACCAACCTTTAAAAACATGCATTGCTCTTCAAAACGTACGGCTCGATTTTGATGATAATAATGTTCATACATTTCAGGAGCTGAAGCATTGTACGCGAGAAAGTTAATTGCAGGATGGATACAAATATGGAAGGAGAGAGACCCTAATTGCAGCTTTGACTTGTTATTATTTTCTGAGCCAAAGTCTTCTTACCAAAATGAGCCTGAACCTTTTGCATCGCCTGGTGTGAATATATGTGACTATTTTACGGTTGATATAAACAATGTTGATTTCAATGTTGCTTATGAAAAAGACTGTGACATTCTTGAGCACATTTTAAAAGCCAAGAGAGAAAAGTCTATAGTCATTGTTGACTGTTTGACTTCTTTGATACTGTTTGTTGGATTATCAAAAGCTTTATGGTTTTTAGATAGATTAAGTAAACAAGTACCACAGCTAATTTGTATTTATAGAAGAGACTTTGTACAGAATGAAATATCCTGTATTGAAACACTGGGAACCACATATGCGAGAATAGAAAAGTATCTTGGTGCACAGATGAATAATAATTTTAATTATACTGTAGAATTTATGCATCGTAAAGTAGGTGGTACAATTTTACGACAGCATGACCTGGTGACCCAGTATAATACGTCTTATGATATTCAAACAGAAAAGATTGAAGTGCAGAGCAAAAAGTTAGAGTCTGCATATGATGAACCAAAACAGAAAATCGAATCTTCGTTTAGGATAGAAATAAATGAAAATGAGATGAAACAGAGGAAGGAAACAGTGTTACCATACATGCTTAACGCCAATGCAACAAACACATCCAAAATTCTCTATCAACCAGACGATGTGGATGACTTTGATGAGGAAGATCCAGATGATGATTTGTGTTTTTAATTATATTCTTATTTTTTGCAAAGGAGAATCTGCAATGACACAATTTGGTGATTGCTCTAACTGAAATCAACCATTTTATATTTATTTTGCGCATAATACAATTTCTGTTAAGTTATAGTAGAAATATATATTTTGTTGCTGTAACAAAAATGATTTTATAAATGTTCCCTTTATGAATCATTCGTCACATGAATTGTATTGATACACTGTCATTTTCTAAAACAATGTTGAATGAAAATCATCTTCACAATGATTCTGTAAAAAACTACAGGCAAACAACTTTCTCAAAGAAAGACAAACACTTTAGACAGTAGCACCATTCTCAAAATAAAATATATTCTACCGTTTGTCTTTGGCATTCATTAATTTACTCCTATTACCTTTGTTCGAAATATTTCATTGTATAATAAAATATATATGTCAACAATGACTGTCATATATAACATAAAAAACACAGCCATACGCATAGGAGATTCCTTCTAAGAGAGAACAATAATTGAATATAATTTCTCACATGTAATCGTTTAAATAAATTACAATGCGTACGTACAAATTCTTTAAAATGTGTAAATAGTTTGCAGTAAAATGACTCGCACGTTATAAAAATAAATAATCAGAAACTACAAATACTGCTACATGGAATTCTCTCAAACAGTTAAAACTATGCTTCTCACAGTGTGTCGTGATGCAGATAAATAAAGTTAGAAGGAAACGCAATCTTTAGTAAAAATAATTTAAGGGCAAGTATCTTAACGATAACGTTTACTGAAAATTGCATTTCGCTATGTGAAAATGATCGCCTGGAATTCGATCGAGACATTTCATAATTAGGCGCTGAAGGTGTAAAGCAAACTTTGATCGTAGAAGTGATGGGTTCCATCGATATGCTGTAATACTCTGCTTTCCAGTAAGCTACGGCCGTATCGAATGGCCTCGTCTCTGGTTAGTGCAATGCCAGCGTCGAGTAACCAATTAACTAAATCAGTTCCAGTGAAAACACCTTTGTACACTCTTAACAAGCGTCTTCGACATATAGATATACGAGCACGACATTCGGCTAAGTGGCAACGATTAAATTGATCCCGGATAGCCTTCGCTTCTGGGCTCAAAGCATCCTCAGAAGGAAGCTCCAATTCTTTCCCTGCAAATGCAAAGTTATACTACATATCTGGCATAAAATATCCTCGAAATATAAGTACAACGGATAATTTTACCGGCGCGCCATTTACGGCACAATTTACGCAACCAGCATCCCAGTTTCCCTAGACCAGAATCCAAGCCAAAGATTGCAAACGCAATTAACGATTGGCCAAAGTTCAGAGCAACGTCCAAAAACGACAATTCAGCGTAAACTCCAGTTAACTGCTCCATTACTAATGTTCCAATCGATATAGATAAACCCTGTAAGTAAATGTTGTATAATATTAATTGGTACGAGACATTTTAATCAACAATTACGCTATGCGAGTGGAAAATTTTTGTCGTTCACTCACAATGAACATAGAGCACAGGAGTAAAATCAGAAACACCAAGTGTCGTAGAGTTTGCGGATCATCCGTTGCGGTTCTTTCATCCTCATTGTCTGAATACAGATCACAATCGTCAATCTCGTTGTTATTGTCCCTGCATACTCCATTTGAACAGCCATTTGGATAATCACAGCCAATGCTATAAGGATTTAACGTTTGTTTAGCAAACGAAGCTGCAGTATTTATAAATTCTTGTGCAATTCACTTACACTGGTGTATGAGAAGTTGAAGGTGACACGAGATCTTCAACATCTACTACACGTCTTTCAGTGTTATCGTTGATAGAATTGTCTGTGTTATCTATTAAATTAGCGTGAGACGCAGAAACGTGTCGTCGTTGATATCTCTGTTGCAAAACCAAGCAGCCCAAAGTTACTGTGCACCAGAAAACAATATAAATACAAAATTGTTCTGTATCATGTCGCTCTTTGCAGCGTATATTCTAAACATACCGATGAAACAAAATGTTAGCACAAAAGTAGAAGTTGCAGCTTGAGCTCTACCAAATTGGAAATTGGGATTTCTGAAATCGTATTCCGTCTTCTTTGGAGTTATTGTGCAACACATTATAGTCACTAGCAAAAGTGGAATTCTGCAAACATATAATACCATGAAAATTATTCTGCTGAATTGTAAGGACTGGTAGAGAAAGTTATTATATTTCATCATACCCCCATCCAATAGGGAAAAACCATTTCTGTACTTTCTGAACAAAATTCAAAGAACGAGAACTCAGGTATAATAAAGTTGCAGCTATTGCCATTGTCCACATGCGACTCGCATAAACTCCTGTAGTGATTAGAATAAACTGGATGTACCTGCAACGAATTACGGTCATGACAATGGACTTAAGTAAAAAGATAATAAAAG
This sequence comes from Macropis europaea, assembly GCA_916610135.2. Classification (NCBI taxonomy): domain Eukaryota; kingdom Metazoa; phylum Arthropoda; class Insecta; order Hymenoptera; family Melittidae; genus Macropis; species Macropis europaea. Next base: position 2,894,370 of record OU744353.1, read on the forward strand.
CTATCAATAGAAAGCAATACAAATTACCATAAAACCGATCCATTGCTATTTGGCTCAAGTTTAGTCCAAATTATAACACCTATAGCTGTAGCTACCTGAAATTAAAATGTCTTCGTGAAAATGTAAGCTATGCATTGTACAGATTTCATATAGAAAGGAATTAATACGAACCTGGGCGACTATTATACAAAATGTACACTTATGGGTAACGCATTTGTATTTCTTTCGTCCTGGTCCCATAAAACAAATAATCAACCACACGCAAATGACGGCAGAAGCAACGCTCACGTCGAAAGAAAATACATTTAGTTGATGCGCATAACTCGCTGGAGTAATTCCATTGGAAACCGTGTTAATTAATTTTGCCGACACGAACATAAGCGGAGCGGAAAGAAATGTACAAGCTACCATTGCGGATGCGATTAAATCGATTTCAAGATTGTATCTGAGAGTAAAAATGAATAGAGCTGGTGCAGTTGGAATAGTACCATACAGAAACCCATAGGTGCTCAGATCTTGCGTATCCGTAGCATTTTCTCCAGCATTTAAAAGAATGATAGACTCTCTAATAACCAAAGGAAGAACCAATAATTTGACTGATATCAATATGCCTGGTATTACAAGAGCTATACCCTTCAACTTATGCACTTTTCCCACCATCATTAAACCCAAGAGAAAGAGGGCACTGGCTGAGAAAGCATCACCAAATACTTGAAGAATAGTGGCAAGAGCACATGGTACCACATGGCTAAAGATAAGGTTTCCTATAATACCAAGTACAGTCATGAAAAGCACTGGGTTTAATGCTATTCCTTTTGCAATGGAGTAAACCATGCTTTTCAAGCTGCCATGGTCTTCTGTACGCCGTTTTCCAATCTCCAATAACACGAACCCAATTGGATTCAAAATAGCCAATGAGATAGGAGCCATTAAATATAAATATGCTGAATATTCAGGATGTGTCTTTCCATACAATGCATCAACTGCAAAAACATACTGTTAGTAATGTTGCTGAGAAAATATCTATCATACTTTGTATTTTACTTACTCATAGGGTACCCAATAGCAAAATCATTGCTTTGAGTTGTAAAGATCGCAAAGAGTGCAGCACAACCTGGATTCGACTGTTTCTTAATGACTAGAGATACTCCTAGGACAACAAAAAATACACAACTCTTGGCTAACAATACTGCGAGTAGGAACTTCCAGTTCACTAAAGAAAAATCGAGCTTGGCTAGAGACATGAAGATCAAGGATGGCAGAGCAAAAGTTCCCACAAATGTATTCAAACCATTGGCCTCTGTCTTTGTGATAACATCGAATCTGCCTGCTACATACCTACGAAATAAATCATTTGTTTAATCTACAGCAGCAGAAATATTTAAGCTAAAAATTATTTTAAGAATGTACCCGCATAATATAATAGCAAAACATTGTGTCAGTGCCAAATACAAGTTGTCCATTGGCTCGCTTTTCATTACTGTAAACATCATCTCGTCTGGGAGAGACATGGTTGTTGAATTTTCTTTATTCCTGCAAAGATAAAATGTGGACTCAGTATCAAAATATGTACACAAGTGTGGCTGGAGAAAATGCATGAATCATTACCTATCAATGTGTATGACAGTTGCTCATAAACAAATGAAACGTCGTCATCTTTCTAATACGATCTCATTCCGAAACGGACGATTATATAGAGAGATATTATACAGTATTAGCTTCATGTCAATCTCATTTTTGTTCGTACGATTTCTTCGTTCAGTTCCTGAAACATGAAATAGAGTACACCCTGTATATAGAAAGTAGCAACAGGCATATGTTCATGCATGAAATAAATTGGCAGCGCAAGAAAGGGTAGGCTAAATTATGAAAATTAGCGACGAAAGAGTATTATGCTTGCTTAACAGCGAGTTTAACGATAAATGTTGTGAAACGAGGGAAAATGTCCACTTGTCATTACAGGAGTGTTGCACAACGTCAAACTTATCGTCTGCTTGCGGTAAAAATGAAAACTACGCACAAGAAACCGCTAACAGCCAATCCGGGGCGAGGAAAAAACAATTCAATGTCACTTAGTTGGTTAAAAATTGGCGATATGATTGCATATCGGCGAACATTCGCGATACACTAGCCGCATTACGTACATGGTCAATTTTCAATCTCATCCAGCTGCTCGCATCGATAATACTTCGCTGAGTCAGCTGATTGGACCACTGAGTCACGTGGCGCTATTCTTCTTATCAGCAATATTCGACAATATTTTCTACGAATAGGTACTGCCCGACAACATAGTCTGGAGTCCGGAAGGCGTGACGCATAAACTCTTTACTACGATGACAAAGAATTAATGCCACGTTCTTTCTTCATCTTTATCTTTATTACAGTTCCTACATAGTACGATTATACTATATATAATATTCTGATTAGAATACAAATACAGGTGAGGTGGAGAAATATACAGGGTGTTCGAAAAACAATATTTGGGAGTATTTTATATCTACTGTCGATAACATGAATGTGCTATGGGAGGCAAAAGTCCAATGACGCAGAGGGAAATCACGTTTGTTTCACATGAACCTGGAAGGCATATGATACACGAGTATATCGTATTACGTCCAATCAATGAAAAACTTGGTGCTCACGTTTCGGTGTTTTGCACCAACGTATTCGCTTGGAAACTTGTACATATTGCGCATTAATTGTCCAACGAGCTTTGTTCTAATCATCTTTGTTGTATCGATCAGCTGATAGGGATAAGGCATTACGTTACGGCGAATGGAGAAATAATCGGAAAACTACCGTCGCAATAGTCTTTGAACTTATATAAAACGCGTAGGAAAATATTTGAAACGGAAATAAATGTAATATCGTTTCCAAGGAAAAACGAAGGGGATTAACGGCGTATCGATTGATTGTGTAACAGAGTGTCTCGTAGATCGATACCAGCGATTCGCGAATTATTGCAATCCTCTTATCGATATCACGTAATCACATGATCCCTTTCGATATTAATACATTTTGAATAGTAAAAAAGGATGTGAAAGGATAGTTATATAAATGTTTTATTTTCATTAATATTATCCCAAGGTCAGTAGAAACCATTCGCCTGACTTTGTGTTCACGAGACCAATACATACGGAGCACTATAGCGACTGGTAGAGAAATATATGTGCGTCACTGACCTGTATGAATCATACATTCTTGCACCTTGCGCAACATTGTACTTTCAGAAGAAAAAAAAAACATTATACGCTTTTCTACATGCTTTGTTTCTCAGTTATCATTGTTTACAACAGTTTATTTTCCCGGAATCGAGTATAAACGAAAAGTCTGTGCAAAGCCTCTTCCTTTGCTCATGGAATTCGAGAAGAATGTCTGATTTCTTGGTAACAGCGAAACTACTTAAAATTACTTTCAATCGAAAAATTTTCCTGGAAACTTCTAACGATAAATGGGTACATGCTGGATCATAGATGTGTATCGTTCGCCAGATTAGAGCGTGGTAGGGGCAAGTTAGAAATCAGTTTGATCTTATCTCGAATCTCGATCGATTTCGGGCAAATCACGCCAATGGCGTTTGGTTTACATCCAATTTTCCTAAATAAATAATATAACTGCGTCGCAAGTAGCTTCTAATCGGAGCACGTATCGGGTCACATTATAATCACGTGGCCGATAGCCAGCGTGTTAACACGAATTATACGCTAATTCACGTGTTTGCGTGCCGTGAGTACACACACACACGCACGCTCACGGTTCGAGTATTGGTGTGTCGAGACGGATTCGTGACGTCAGCTGATTCACTGAAAACAAGCTCACGATTTCTATCGTGATAAGATATTCGTCGGACAAAGAGAAATCGTGAACCTATGGTTCAAGGTCGTTTGAGCCAGCGCGTCCAGAAATGCATGGGAAAAAACAAGAAGGGCGGGAACCCGTGTACATTCAACTTTTCCTGGAAAGGGTGCCGATTATAGTAACGTTTCAGGGAAACACAGTCGTTATTTACCGTGACGTCGGCCGGGCTGACGTAAGGCTTCGATAAACGAACAGCTGGAAAACGGTACAATTTCTAGAGGCGCGATCTCATCGACCAATCATCACCCAGATGTACAACCCATTCGCAAATTTCGATTTTCTTTGACCCGTGTTCATTGAAATTCCGCCTGAAACATTTTCCCGAGCGATGCTGAAATCATCGTGCGAACGCCGCGATGCGTTCAGCTGATTTTCATGCGGAGTCTGTCATGAGAACGCGTTCGTATGTTTTGTAAACGTTCGCATGCAATGTGAGAGAATGATAATGAAACGGACAACGGAAAAAATGTTGTTTTTCTCGGTTTGTTTAAAAAGAGAAGAGAAAAAAAGAGCAAGAAGACTCGCGCGAACTGCGTCTCCTAAACTTCACGCGAGGTTGACGGTCACGTGGTGAGTGGGCGAGGGACGCGGTGGGGAGAGGAGGCGGGGCGTACGGAAGGTATATAAACCTGCGCTCGCGTTCCACCACCCAGTTCTGCTTGGACCTTGAACGTGTATAGTGCGCCAAGCCTTCGGAGGAGGGAAAGTTTTTGTTTGTTTGGTGCGCTCATTGTATGGGTGAGTTGTATACTAATTTATACCTTTCTTTTTTTATGCTTCATTCAAATAAATTTCGAAACGAACGCTGGCTGTACCCGTTCGAGAGGATGATCGTCTCTCGTTCGAATAATTCATCCGGTACCTCGAGCATCTCGTGTCCTAGTTTAGGAGGGAAATACCCTTCGCTTCGAGCACACAGCGTATTTCTACCTCGAGTCATTAAACTCGATGACGCAACGTATATACCGTTAGCATGCTAATTCCTGTCCTAAGAAAACTCAGCCGTGGATGCCACTCGATGAATGTAAACACAAAGTGTTTTGAGCGTGCAGTCGGTGCTTTTGCGCTTGCAACATGGTTGCATTTTCGAATGGGCCTCGGTTCGGGAGTCTCTGATCGTATCGTATTCGCGTGCACAGGCAGACTTACTCGAAAATTGATTCCTGTTTTTGTATTCCGATATCCTTACATAATTATCTGTGCACTCGATGATCCATTTGTTTTGATCGCGGCCACGGAATGGACGATGGAGAGACTTTTTCGTATGTTCGCTCGGTGAATCGAGTGCAATGAACGGGTCGCAACGACGACGGAAAGCTCTCGTTTCTTTCGCATGATCGCGTTAAGCATAGTGCATTAGCGCGAATGGTAACGCTACGTGATGAAGGTGGTAGTAGACACGTGGCACGCCACACATCTATTTGGTCGTGTATTGATTCACCATGCGTATTCACTGTCGCCATGTTGGACACCAAGCCAACGACGAATCCGATCCGCTTCTCTGCACTTATTTCGCAAATTTTCTCATACGGCACCGTGCTGATTCGTGTTCTCAAATAGCAGTGGACTTATGGTAATCACTCGTATGCATAAACATAAGAATCGTCGGAAGTGTCTCACGATCTTATCGGTTCGACATGATAATCGCATATCCACGTAGATACGGGGCGTCTCGTTTAAATGCACGCATGACGTGAGATTTCTTGCTTCATTCGTGTTATCAACAACCTCGAGATTTCTTATTTTATATTCCTGATGTATTGTAGGATACCCTATCGCGTCCTTTCTAAAATTAGTATATTTTTGTGAGCACTTCAGGAGAACTTTTTAACATTGAAACAAATTAGTATGTTATTTATTTTGCGAGATCACAAGAGTATTATGGGAAAAACTTTCTACTTTGGATTTTGATTACAGAGCGAGAGAAGAGTATAAAACACGGAGAGAGCCCTGTGGAGCCAATAAGCAGCTGCAGGGATGAGCATGGCTTCGTGCCAACGGTTGGCCGCTGGGGAAGCGAATGGCCGAGTTGACTCGAAACGGCAGAGATATGGTGCCAGCCGCATGGGCAGGCACGCGGGCCCTGGATCAGGGGTGTGCCGCTACCCCTGCCAGTCTGGGCCCATTACGAGTCACCAGCCCTGACCGTTTCAACGGTCGAACAGTATGAGGAACTAGCAGGCAGCGTTGAATTAGAAACGCAGCACTTACTGCGCGAGCATCGCTATGATACCATTGGCAATTTCCTTAGGTACGTATATTGTTACCATTTTTTATATCTGAACGATTCTCAATTTTGTACTGATTGTATGCGGTTGTTAACAGATTCTACAAGGACTATGTTGCAAGTGGTGAAAGCATGCTGGACCGATTTTACCGTAAATATCAACCACTGATTACACGTCAACATCATACATGCGTGGGTTTGGGATTTGAGTTACTGCAACGGTTAAGGGGATTGAATAAAAGATTTCCTGGTATAGCAAGTGGCCTCTATTTGGTGTCCTGTGAGGAGGTATGCTTAAGTTAACTTTGAAACATTATTTACTACCTTCTTCTTATAAAAATCTTTAGGAAATTGAAATTTCGTTCTTTGCTAAGATTTAGACATATTGAACTGTAACACTTTTAATGTCAAACTTGTATAATAAAGAACGATAACATATATGCGTAACAGTAACTACTGCTTGCATTGAGAATGTCTTAAAGAAATGCTGGAATGAGTCAGAATTTGTTAGTGAGCATAACATTATATTTTACAGACAATTGACAACATCGCTAATTACGTCGGTGGGCCACCCGCCGCGGACAGTGGAGAAAAGGAACATGTACTAGTGTGCCTGAAAATTGAAATTAACGGGCGTCGAGGAGTCATGCTCCTCGATCCTGGATATCATGTAGCCCGAGTAATTACTGTGATGGAAGATAAATCATACCCGCATACAGGCTGGTTCATTCAATCGGATGAGCCGGATTGTAAGAAAGAGTACAACTACTTTCTGTGTGCAAGTGATCCTGATTACATTGAATGGCATGAGAGGAAAACTCGACCTGGTGCCTTGGAGAGAACACAAGTAGCTCTTATATACGTTGCAAGACCGTATTTGACTGCCATCGATGTTACGGAACGTAGAAATTTGGTTTATAACTTTAGAAGCTTGCTTGCGAGAGACACAAAGGGTCACCTTACAGCCGGTATATATTTTCCCGTCGTGCTGGACATGAACAATGCTCAGACATTCACGATTTTTTATCAGACCAATAACGGCAAGAAGAGGGTGAAGATGGCATTCAGCAAATTCTGCAGTTCACCAAAGGTACATAATATTTGCGTGATAAGATAATGTCGCGTTGTGTATTCTTCCATAACAAAGATAAAATTTTTACAGATCAATCCCGATGCAGAGGAAGAAGAGATTATTGCTGAATGCGCTCGACAGTTAGGTCTGCCACAAGATACGCTGGAAGATCTACTTTCTGCTCTTGCCACAGTTATGAGCGATGCAGCTTTTGTGGCGCAACTGTTGGCTATTAACGCAAGAATCAACACTTTGGCAGAGGACAATTAACAGAAGTCAATCCACCCAGCGTGGTGCAGACAAATGATAACGTGTCATTTCTTATGCTGGCTTTCCTCCTACTTTCTTCTCCTTTTGTTAGCCACCGTCTTAATGCTTTGCTATGTACTATAAACAGATTCGTTTTATCCATAGCATTTAATATTTTTTAGAGGATATATTAAAGAGTATAAAGAATACGCGTCATATTTTGCGCAGTGTTGGGAACTGGTTCAATGGAAATATTAACATCAGCTTACGAATTTTTAAGAACTCTATTTTTGTATATACACTAACGACCTATTACTTATGAACTTTTCTCTGTACGATTATTTTCATATATATTTAGCCGTCGAATCGTATCTAGATTTGCTAAGTTTTCATTGAAACGGTGTCAAACGGAGCTAAATTAGTTTATTACATTCTAGTAGAAAAAAATTATGCTGGTATTAGGGGTGATTTATTGTATTTGATCTTTCTGGTTTTAGCATAAAGAAAAACTGGGTTACGAGTTGTACTAAATCTATAATTTTTATTCAAATAAACAGCGACAGGATTATTACATTCACTTATACATTTATTGATAAATATTCTACTCCAAAATATGTTCCTTCCTATTACATTCTAATAATATCGAATGCGCTCTCGAACACATCTTTGAGCTTAAATACATGTTACAAATAAAAATAGAATTTTTATTGAACCTTTCTTGAAACGTACGTCTTTTCCGAATGTTGAATACCTGAGAAATAAAAAAAAAGCAATACTTTATAGTTTTTTGAACTACGAACAAAATTTCATTGTGTCAGTTATCTCTTAAAACGTAAATTTTACGAAATTCCGTAACAGTTCTTCAGTTATGGATTTATACACAACTAAAACAACATAAAGTATATGTTTCTTAACATTCTTACTCTCATACTTTGTCATACACCATGTTGATACATCTTTCTGCAGAATCTCTACATATAGTTATACCTGATCATCCGCAGAGATTCTAAGAAACAGTAAGTCTATAAGTAAAGTGGAAAATAACTGCGATGAAACTTCGGTAAATACAAACATATGGAATTTCAAATAAAACTTAATTTTATTTTATAAAACAGTGGTTCAAAAGAAGAACCATGCTTCAAAAAGTAGCCCATAAAATAAGTATTTTGTAAATTTAGTGAAACGTACGATCTCTATCTATTACTAATAGTTATAACAAAAGATATAAAATTTACTCGAGATCAGCTTTACCGAAGTTTTGCAGTTGTCGTCGGGACACAGTTTAAATGGTTTTTAATAGAAGATCTAAACATTACTATCTGGTACAGTATGACGCTTTTTGCAATCTTTAGCCTCCGGTGTGTGCTCACGTTTTCGGTTTCCTGTTACATTTGTAGTACTTGCTGCAGCTGCAGCTGTAGCTGTAGCTGTCGCTGTAGCTGTAGCTGTAGCTGTAGGTTTAGTATTAGCAGTTTTGCTGTTACCGGATGAGTCAGAACTGTGAACACGAGAACATTCAGAGTATAGTGCTGTACCCCTTTCTCAGGAAACAGTAGTATGAATGAATGAGAACGCAGAATATCTCCTAACACTATTCGTCCATGTGTATGTTACAGTACACTGAACATAACAAATAATGTAGGATAAAGAGCAACGTACTTACGTTGCACAAGTGTCACCACTGTGTACTATGCATTTACTTTATTAACATTTGCGGCTGTACCTGCAATGCAAAATGGTATATACCATACCACGTTTCTCGCTACAGTACAAATCATATAAGAAAGTAACACTTCATTCTGATATATACATATAATTTAATGTTTGTAAGCATTCGCCCAGCAATAGCAATATATTAGATTGTTCTAAATAGTTCATGCAGTTTTAAGTGACCCTTTCAATTAGTTTCTTACCAAAGTACTTGAAAAGTAGTTGACTATTTCCCAGACATACTTTAAGTTCTCCGATAGTGATTATTAATACATTGTGGCAGTTTCATTGGCTTTATAGATGATGCATTCTATGTACTCCAAAAAAAATTTTAAAAATAGAAGCCAATCATATGCCTGTTTAGAAAATAGTATTAACTTTCTGGACAATCCACAGAAACGCATACTTAGCGAGTCAGAAGCCCACATTTTCACTATTGTTCATGAATATGAAGATTATATGTTAAATGTTTATTCATCAACGCATGGACATTAATTAATGATGAATTCGAGACCAGTTTAGCAGCTGAGAGCTACAAAAGTGAAACTTACCTCAAAGCATGAGTTGTACTGTGTGCTTTAGGAGCAGATGGCAATCTTAAATTACGTCTGGGAGAAGATGTCCATCTTGAAGAATTAGAGTATCGACTATGAAAGCATATAACAAGCAAATGAATAATATACAAAAGAAAATAAATTTCTTGACAGCTATTTCAGACACAAATTAAATTCCCATGTTTACAATCTATACAAAATAAAAAAAACGTGATTTATTGTTACATTTATTTTATTTATTTGTACTTATAATCTGGATGTTCTTACATTATAAAATACTTTTGGCAAGTTTGAACTTTATTACTTTCTTAAGAAACGTATCATAGTTAACAACCTATTATTATACCGGCACTAGTAAATAAATAATTACAAAATCATTGATTTCATGCGACGAAAGAACATCGTTCATAATTTACCATTGAGAAGCGAGAGTAACGTTACAGCTAAATAGATCAAGTATCACAAAAATAATAGAATAATACGCGAGTACACCTATCGAACATGCTACATTGAAACTAGAAGAAATAAAGATAAAAGCATGCGTTGTTTTATTTGAATGCTCGAGAATACAGAATTTTGATAGGGAATGCACGAAGTAAGATAAAAGTAACATAGCATGAAGCGATCCTGTTTCTCCCTTCACTTTTTTCTACTGCCTCGCCTCCTGGATTTCTTATGCACACTGTATAAATTTAAATTTATCAGTGATATTGCTTTACATGTTCAATACGTTTTTTCTACAGTTTTACATCTACACTACATTCAATTTCCAAAGAAAACTTACTTCATCAAAATGTACAGTCCTGTTTCATTTATATCCCTACTTTTTCATGCTACATGCATTAAAATTGTATGAAAGTTCTTTTTTACAAAAAGTAATTCTTATTCTTGCTATTGTTGAAACACTACCCTACCTCTAGTAAATACTCTTTCCAAGATCTTGGACATCATGTATGTTATTAGAAGTGTAATAGACTAACCTTCCTGATGGATCAGGTAAAGCCAATTGTCTATGATCGGGCCGGCTCCTGTGACCATGGCCACCATAGTGAGAATTTCCAATTGAACGGCGGGTACGAGTTTCCCATTCGTTATTGAAACTCTCTGCCTCTTCTAAAATGCAAAATTTTATGTATATTCCAAACTTTCAAATGGCAAGAACTTATGAAACTATGCCAAATTACCCTCATCAAGATTAATGAATTCCTGATGCTCTTCTTGTTCACCACTATGAACATTTTGCTCACGCTCCAAAATGTGGGCCCTTTCTCCAATGTGATGGCCAATAGCCATTTTCTTTAGTCCAGTACGAGAATCACAGACGGTCTTCTTTGTTTCTTTTACACCTCCAGGAGCAGTTGTGGTGGACATGGTCTCTTGATAAACCTGTGGACGACCATCAGGCCCACTGGCCATGGCCATCACAGAACTTGAGGTGAAGGAGTGACAGTTTCCATTGTTACCCATGTTGCCCTACAAATTAGAGAAATCATATAATTACTTGTGTACAATTGCTATAAAAAGTTAAGACCGAAGAACATGTTTTATAAAATGTACTGCAATAATGAAAACCAAGAGTCACGCACAAAATCTGCGAACAATCTGCCCATGTTGAATGCTGGCATCGGCGGAAATCCAAAAGGCATCATTTGCATGTTATCCTGATGACCCCGGATTCTGTGAGCACCGTCGGTAATAGCATTCTGACCCATCATTACGAATGGATCATTGAACATGGAGTTCATCATGCTGTTCATTTGCCTCATGGAACGCATGTGTGACCTGTACCAAGATGTCAATGAATCTTTGAGTATACATTCTTCTGCTTAAAGTACAACCTCCATAATTCATCCATACACATAGAAAAATTTGAACAGATCACATTGTCGGGAAAATGCAGTGTGCAAAATAAATGAGGATGCGAAACAAACGCAAATTGCTATGAAATTTGCAACTGAAGTTCAGACAGGTGCCTAAAAGGGGAACCAAAAAAAATGGTATTTTTGCGGTTTGCTTAAATTCGTCTAATGAAATTATTATCGAAGTATATTAATAGCAACCGATAAATAATAATCGATAGAGAACTTTATATTCGATAATACATTCTCTATACAACAATCAGGAGTTGTAAAAGCAAGAGCTTACCCAAAAATAGGATCATCGTCGAGATCACCCATCAGTGATCCGAACAAGGACATTTTGGAAAACAGTCGATCGAGCAGTATCAGGAAAAAAAACTACGATCAGCAGAGGAACACGTAATAATGCGGTACACTTCAGTCGAGTGTTAAATAATCGGATTTTCCTTGAAAAGATTCCGTTTGCGAACGTTGAAGAAACTTCGGGAAAACGACGAAAAGCGAACGTTTAGCGATATCTGGCAGCAACGTTTGTCGCTCTCGAAACGAACAGTATACAATGAACTGATCTGGATTGATGTACAGTTACACGACGCATGTACATTTTCGGCTTTACGACACGTTTACATGACTTTCTTTTCGATCTCCCAAAGAGTCGTTTCATTGGATGCACGCCTGAAGGTTTTCACTGTTCACGCTCTCGTGAGACGAGTTTTAAAGGTCTTTGAATCTTAAACAACTGTTTTTAGAACAGTTTAAGAAAGAAATTATTTAAAAGACCTAAAATCATGTATCTATAGAGCAAAACTTTTCTCAAAGCTACACTAAGGACTCGTTTTCAATAAAACGATCCTGTTTGAGGATTAAATATGCATATTGCAGAAACTTATTTGTTCTTATTTTAATACACTATAGATAATTCAGCTGATGAATTTTCGTTACGTGTAAAAGTATAGACAGTCCATTGTCACTGTAGTATCTTCCGTGTCACGCCTCCAAGTCTCAGGGTTAAGTTGTCGAACTGTACGGTCACAAACATTTCACCGTACGGTAGTTCAATATCGTTAGGAAATAGTTTGCGCAAAGAGCTGAAAGATTCGAAAAATGATGAGGAATTAATGAATTTGATATGCATACGATGTTTTGCAGGTTGTATGGTGTATAAAGATTGAAATGTAGCTTATGAAATGAATTAGAAATTTCTGAATGTCGTTCCAAAGAAAGTAAGGATCATTAACGATGCTGTTGACTTTACGAAAAAAAAAGGAAATATTTCAGAGAGCGCCACGTGCAAATTAATGAAAACACGTCACCGTTACATTTATTGTATGTGAGGAGAGGAAACTGAATTCTTCCACGAAGAGGCGACGTACGAATGTAAACTATGTGAAAACTCGGTCGTACGGGAAATCGAAGTCTCTTCATAATGAGCGAAATGTACTTAAGAAACGTTACGCCAGTAAAAGAATTATGGAGGCTGTTCTAACCCAACTTTCTCTCCTGTAGGTAAAGAGTAGAGGTGAGTTCATTTCACTGTTACAATATTTACAAGCTGAGAAGTGTTTCTATTCGGAGTTGGTTGTTCAGAAAAATCATCTCTGAAGTTGTAGAAGTACTGTTAAACTTCTGAGCAATACATAGAGTTTTGTAACTTTCATAAAATTCTAATGATAGCTCTTAGAATGGTAAGTAGGATTTAAACCATAATTCACAGTTACAAACAACTTTCCTTTCTTATTATGCAAGTCTATGTTTTGACTGATCAAATTTCTTCGATCATTATGAAATAATTTATGTTTGTTATTTGTAGAGCACTATAAACCATGATGTCCAATGGTATTCAGATTTCCGCCAAGGAAGTTGAAAGGAAACCAATGGTGAACAACATGCATTGTTCACCAAAATCATCCTCGACGGTGAAATCCCCACTGATGAAGTTATCTTCGTACTTCCTGGCTGTACGGCCATGGTTTCTGAGCGCCTCATTGATGCCAACGCTTTTAGGATCAGCTCTTGCATATCGCTTAACAGGCTTGGCGAATTTTAGCTGGATATCTTTTATCCTCACATTGTATACTGTGTTTTGTGTACACGGTGCTGGTAATGTAGTGAACACCTACTTTGACTACATAAAGGGAGTAGACAGCAGAAAAAGCGATGACAGGGTATTAGTAGATCAGCTTTTGTCAAAAGATGAATTGGTCTCTCTAGGGGCACTGTTGTACGCAGCAGGATGTCTGGGTTTCATTTTATTGACGACACTATCTCCTGCAAAGATGGAACATCTTGCTCTTGTGTACTTCGGAGGATTGTCCTCTTCATTTCTATATACAGGTGGAATAGGATTGAAATACATCGCGTTAGGCGATGTTCTCATTTTAGTTATATTTGGCCCAATTTCAGTCCTGTTTGCGTTCATGGCTCAAACTGGTTACGTCGAATTAGGTACAATCTATTATGCTATTCCTCTCGCATTAAACACAGAGGCTATCCTACATAGTAACAATACACGAGACTTGGAGAGCGACAAAAAAGCGGGAATAGTAACGCTAGCTATTTTAATAGGTCATACGGCGTCTCATGTTTTATATGCGTTTTTATTGTTCACACCATATGTAACATTGATGGTGCTTGCACTTAGGTACTCCGTTTGGTTTTTGTTACCAGTGGTTACTCTGCCAACTGCCTTTAAAATAGAGAAGCAGTTTAGAAGCCCTCACATGATTCAGAGTGTGCCTAAACAGACAACTAAGTTAAACATGTTTCTGGGCATTTTGTATGTCGTTGCTTGTTTACTCGCGAATCCTCTTCCTTATTTGTAACGACACTGTATCCCTGTTTGGTAGAGAACACGAAAATTATGGTTCAAACGATTATGTGGGCTGCTAAGAACCAATCGGGCGCGTAATCTCGTATATTTTGTTACTGTCATTACTTCTGGATTGTTACATGGATCGTCCATCATGTAATTATTGGATTCGCTTCCCATCTTTACAAGAAATTGACTTTTAACTTTCTTGTGTAAGCATTGCCATGTATATTGCAAAACTTGTTTCTTTCATAGTGTATCTAACTAACAATTTTCTAACACAACAAAGACTTGAAAAGGAATGACTTTCCAGCAGCGTAATGATCTTTGATATGTACAAAAACAATTGCATCATTCAGAATCTGAACTTACACTTTCTCTAACGTGTGAAAGAAGCATAATAGGTGTACACCTAAAATGGGTGTAAAAACGTGGATTTTGAAACATAATTATTTAAATATGTGTATGTATATGTATAATTTATGTCATTGTTTAGAATTCTAAGTAGCATTATTTATGCGATCGAACAACCATGTGCATATCCTGAATGTTTTGTAATTCATGAAATGGAACATGACATTGAAGTTTTCACGTTTTATAAATTGATAAACTTACAATGGTAAGACAATAAATGCGTACCCTATGTTGATCTGTAACAATGTAATCGAGTACAATTTCCTTGTTTCATACAAAAATTCGAAATACTGTGTGTAGTTTTTATTCGATTCTTGTATTACACATATTTTTAAAAATGAAGGGTGTGATTCAATCAAAATACATTGTTTAAGGGTACAATTAAGGTCAATGCTTTTGTTTATTGCATACAAGAAATACATACGCTGTACTTTCAAATACAAGAATCACAAAATCTTTGTACTCCAGTAAAATTGAAACTACAAACATATAACGTAACTGTTTACAAAAACGCTAGTTATAATTATTTAATATTCATTGTTTTAAACCGGACAAGAATAACAGAACACTTGTACCTTTCTGAAACATAATTGTGGAAAGAAAACATGTTTTTCTGATGATAATTTAATAAATCATTCTTTTATTAACCTACATTTTGATTCAATGCTTGTACAAGTTTCTCATAACACGTGCGTAATTTGTTTAGTAAACTTAACCTAAATTCAAAGTGATAATATTACTAAAAAATATTAAAGCATTTTATATGAAAAAAGAAAGCTTAAATTATTCATAATTACAGTATTTTAATACTGAATGTTTTATTATAAAAATTATAGATTCAATTGTTAATAAAAACAAAAGAATTTCATTATGTTTATGATCAAAGGGTAAGATCGATACATCGAAATTCGTACGATCTCGATCTGAACAATTCGCTTGCGATTTCACACATGTAAATATTTACGAATTTCGGCGAACATTGAGAGATAACAAAACTTACTATTTTACTTATAATTTCTTTCTTATTAGCTGCAGCTTTTATTTGTTTATTGCAATCGATAAGTTTTAACTTGATAAATACAAAAAAAATGTACGGATCTCTGAAACTTCTTGATCCTGTCGTGAAATGCCCTTACGATAACCACCATTTAATTGCAAGATCTCGGCTGCAAAAACATATTGTCAAATGCGAAAAAGTGAGTAAATGAAATGTCAAACATATGAAACACTGCATAGTATAAGTATGAAACTACTTTATTTCATAAACATCAATAATTTCCTGTTACAATATACATATTTACAAAAATTGTTGTAGAATTACCCACCAAACTACAAAGTTATGTGTCCTTTTAATGCGACACATCGTTTGTTCATGAACGAGTTGGAAGAACACATTGTTACCTGTCCAACTCGTAACGTGCGGGATGCATCAATGTATATAGGTGCAAAGAAATTTTTTACTTTTTTTTTGTAAATTTTATGCTTTCAATTAATAACAATAGTTAAACCATTTTGTTCTATAGAACCAAGAAAACATGGGGCAACGAACTTCAAGTTACACTCTGAAATTTCGAGTACGATAGAATGTACAGAAAATTGGGACTTGGAAGTTGATGACCCAAGAGATTTTGCAGATCAAAACTGTTCTTCAGTCAACAGTATTGAGACTTACGAACCAATTTTTGACACAAAGTAATGATGAATCATCCAGTTTCTCACAATTAAGATTTCTTATTTTACTGTTTTATAATTCGTTGTTCGATTATATGATTTCAGAGTCAGAAGTACCGCTGAAAATAAAGATTTAAGAGCTCCACGTGGTTTCTCAGAAGCTATGATGAGAGAAGCAAACGAAGAATCAGGAGTGGAGGATGTGGAGTCAGTAATCAGTTCAATGGGAATTGGAAGAGGAAAAATTACCTTACACAAGGATAAATTGAAATTGATTGGATTAGGCAGAGGCAGACCAATGAATACTAATTTCTAAACTAGCTTTCAGTTCATTTTTAATACTTATCAGTTAAGCAGTCCATTTCGGAATATTACATTTTATATTTCAGATACGTATCTTTATGTTTTATATTCAATTTGAAAGAATTTAGTTTGTAATCTTTATATTCCCAAGAAGGGATAGATCTGGGAAACATGTTCAGTATTAGCTTTGTCGTTTTTAATGAGCACAACTGACAAGAACAACGAATTTGATCATTAGCGGGTAATAAGTATCGATTAAATACTTAATAATTAATACGCGTTTCTTTCCCAGATTGTTTTTTATTTTCACAAATCGTTTTATTTTAGTAATTTACAGTAATCGTAATATTTACAAATATGATGCGAAGAACTTTCCAAAAATGAGTTACTCTTAGTTATCTTATATAGAAGACATCATATAAAACATTGTTACAAATAGTATAGTATATGCAAGAAACAAAATTCTTGAAGACCATGTACAAATGTAGAATTGCGGTGACACATGTATGATTTAGTGATACTTAAATCGTCAATTATCCTCAATTGTGTTCTTTCATTGTTTTCTTTTGATATGTAACAAATTAAAAAAGTGATGGTTACATAATAAAGAGATATTTTTCTAACACTGAGGATGCAACTGAACGCTCATCTTCTTAAGATTATACCGTTATAATAAGAACAGAACAGACAATACCTTCCTGCCAATGAATAACAATGAAAATCATATAATACCGAATTCTACGAATTGATACTTAAAGAAGTGTGTGATACAAAAATGCATATATACGATCTGCTACAGTTATTTTTTCTCAATGATAGTAGCTTGGTTACTTCGGCTAATTACAATAGGTAATTATAATTCCACATTTTTCATATTCCATGCACAGTATCACATTACATGATGCGAAATACTTTATAATCCGTATTTACAACTATGATAAGATTTAGTCTAGCGCGTTTTACAAACCACAATAGCGTACGATGTCATTTAACAATAATCGTGTGTGACGTTGATAATTAATGGCTTTTACGTTGAACGTGAGAATATATTGGTGTAAATGCAACTTACAAGAAAACCATCGAATCGATACAAAAACATTGCAATGTTAACGAACATAGATACGCCTTCAAGAAGTCCCACATTGTTTCACTGAAAACTCACGGAATGTCGTAAATTTTTCTACGTTTAGCGAACGCTGTGCGAACAATCGTTCGGACAGACTACAGTTTCGCAAACAGAAAATGAAAGAAACAAAATGATCGAAAGTAGAACGAATTCTTTGAATGAGCACGAATACCTTAATGCTGTGCGATGAAAAAGAAAAGAAAAAGATAATTACAAGAAAAAGGGAAACAAAAAGCATGAATCAATCGAGTCAGATCCAAGAAAGAATTACATGATTTACAACGAAACGTACTCGATCGGATGGAATAGTTCCAAAATAACACATCGTTATATACATAGATACATGTATGTATCTCTGCTCATGAAATTTATTGAACGAATACGCATGATACAATTACCATGTACATCTTTATAAAGGACCATGATCGCTGCAGATTAGTCCTTTGTATTTCTTTTTCGTTCACTAGCGTGCAAAGAGTCACGCGTTCAACATCTGAAACAAGAGCTCAGTAACAACATTTTCTCGTAACCGTTCATACACATCTTATGTAAAACGAATTTTGCATGAAATAACGTTGTTCCGTTGTAGGTGATTTCGATGATCGTTAAAATGGTTCTAATTCTATGCGACTTTTAACTTAGTATATCGTTTACGATTTTTTTAACGCGGGATATGTTTTGAACTTTTTAACCCGCAGCCACGTGCAGCAGAACGTATAAAGGAACAAGTGCTAAGTTTCTTTTTTTTTGAGTTAGGATTTTAATTTCTCCGTACACCGACTTGCCCGTCAGCAATTATTCAGGAATTTCTTTCCTTCTTTTAGTTAAAAGTATGCTCGGAGTAGTTGTTTAGCAGTTACCTAGCTGCAGTCTGTTTGTAACTTCTTTTAATAATGTATAAAAAACTGTAAATTTATTGAGCGCAACATTTGCACAAGAGCGAGATCATTGCACTATAATTCATTTACCACACCAGAATGATACACCTGTCGGGATGGTGAAATGTATCGTGTAGTAACGACGACATCAGCCACGCAATTATTGTGATGTGTCCGTAAAGTTTCGCTTGCTCGTTACGTTCCAATCACAATTTATATGCTCGCCGATTTTTTTTTCTGTTGCTTCCACGTCAATATCTTTTCTTTCAAATCGAGCACTGAGGAAACGTTATCATGTAATTAATATTCATTCGTTAGTATGTAAAATGAACTGTGCACTGCTGGCCATGTATAAAGTGTTCCGTAACTAATAGCATAATTGCACATGATTCTATATGAAAAGGATAATCGTTCCCGTATACATGACCAACAGCGTACACTCGATTAGAATTGAGAATAAAAAAACACAACTCACTTGGCGTAAGCATGTCTTCGCTGAGAGGTTGCCTGCTGAAGGGATCCGTAGCGCTATTCAGAAGGTGTCTGATAATGACTGCCTTGTCCATAACGATACCAGACGGAAGTTTAACAGGTTCTTCCATCAGAGTATCCATAAGAGGATCCTTGAATTCGTCAGGCGCATCGCCGTAGTCTTCGTCGCGTGCTCTATTGTCCCTAGCGATGACCGCTGCACGTTCTGCGAGCGACAGAAATATTTCTATCTCCATGCTAGTCTTTATCAATGATTTTTCTAGCCTATTCGCGGCGTCTGTGAATAATTCCTTGCAAAACGAGCGCTGGAATTGTGAGAATGACCTGATTAGTACCAACAAGTTTCTTTTCTTTGTTGCTTAACGGAAGTATGAAAAACAACACGTACTTCGTCGCTGGCCAGAGCAGCCGCGAAATTCTTATTGCTGCCCAGGTGAATATATATGTCGACCAATTGACTAAGTAATGCTCTAGGTTCCCATCCGTACTTCTGTGGATTCCGTACTTTCAGATTCTTGCACTTGGGACCGCACAACTGTTTCAGATTAAAGTTTAACATGGCACATAATCTCCCGACCAACTCCGGCCGCAAGAATGGCTCCTTGATATCGGCCGTTAAGTATTGAAACATGGCAACGGTCTCCTTGGCCAGAGTGAGATACGATCTCGCTTGTCTCTCGTCCGCCGCCAACTGTCTCATCCTCGAATGCTGTTGCTCCTGAGACAACGCTGTCCATGATCTATGATGAGACATCAGTTCTTGTATCTCGTGTATACGCTTCAACGATTCTAAGCTCTCGTCGAGCAAAAAGGTGGTGTCGTTCATCAGCATGTTGATGAACTTTACGAATTGCTTGCCATTATTGCTTTCATTGATGATCGACTCCCGATGCACCGGACTCTCCCACATGGACTTCAGTATTAAACTAATGTGATAACGAATCGAGAATTTGTCATAGAACTCGGAACTAGAGCCAGTCGTTTCGACGTCTGTATAGAACTTCATGAGATACGACGCTAACAGTGTTTTCGATATCGGATGCGCCATTACTTGGTCGTGAAGCGGAACAGTTCGCCCCTGAAATCAGCGATATAGTTTTAAATAATTCTGTTCTTCTAGCAGCTACTGTTTCAGTACAATCTGTGTTAAATGGGTGACCAAATTCTTACCTGAAGGTTGGGATTTATCACAAACAGTACTTCAATGATTTTTGCTATTAAATATGGATTTCGTATACTATGAGGAGTACATACTACAACAAGTAACCATGTGATGAGCGAATTGTCCATATTCTTTGCTACCACATCAGGGCTAAATCTAGAAAAAAAAAAACGTTACACATTAAGTTTTTGAAAGACTGAGTATGTCTGATTGATCAGAAGCAATAGACGATGGTACTCACTGAAGGGTAAATAACAAAAATTCCGCGATATCCTCGACGTACCATTCTGGTAGCGCTGTGAACTTCTGTGGAAGTTCTTGAGATAATGGAAGATCAGGAAGGGGGTTTCCTGGTGGTGTCTGAGTCAATAGACTCAGCAGAACCTCCGCTTCGGAAATGTAAAACTGCATGCACCTTTTCAACAAGAAAGGATCGATTAATCCGGCATCGGTGCACGACTTCGATTTACCAAGCTGTTTCAATTGCTCCTTGCAACGTTTTATCAATTCTTTGTTACGACCTGCGAAAGGTGTGTCTTTCCATTGCGGTTCAGTGGCTTCCAAATCGTCGAGCATTTTCTGCACGTCACGCAGAGTCCTCAGCTTTCTCTGGTATTTCTGTAAAGCCGGTAACAACGCTATATGGTGACAATGTAGGGTAAGAAACCAGCATTGCGTTGGAAACTTTGGCTCGACCCACTTGTGTGTCGCTTCTAAATGTTTTAGCCATTCAGAGACTTCTTGGGACGTGAGTTTCAGCCGCGTGTCGTTCTTTATGTCGACGTAACTCGAAGGATGAAACGGATACAGCGGATCTATCGTATCCAGTTTGATCTTTGTCGAAAGCATTTGCAAGACTGACAATAAATTCAACATGAATCCGTCTCCGGCCAGAGTGGACTCTTCCGTTTGTATCTGAGCACGTTTCTCATTGTGACGCAGCAACGTCGCCAAGTACGTTAGCATAGCGTCACGGCAGTTGCTGTTTGCGAGTATCGCGTGGAGCATTTGGTGTAGAGACAGTCTAGTAATCTGCAGTTCCAGATGCAACGGTAAGCTCATTGACTTGTCGATGACCAGGTTGCCGCTGAAGAATTTCTCAGCCACGGTGGGTTGATCTTCGGCAAACACAGACAGCGAGAGGAAAGGTCCGAGGAAGGACGTGACAGTGAGCTCTCTGCCTGCTGCCGATGTCATGATTTCTGGCAGAAACTGAACTTGATGCGTGATCAAACGACAAATAGGTCGTATGTTACTGCTGGGTCCGCAACGAATTTCTATCAATTCTTCTAACGCCTCGATCGGCCTCCGATGCGTGATTTTGATCAAACTGGCCTGCTGCATCGACAGGTACAGACCTTGCAGAAGTGGAGTGAAAATCTTATTAAATACTATCGGGTTCGTATGCGTTCTCGCTACGAGTTCGTGCAAGTAGCCCCGTGGCACAGTTTGTGACAATACTGGATACAGAAGAAGTGTCATGGATAGTGGATACACGGCCGCAGACGGAGGAATACCGACTAGCCGTTGCAGTACGAGACAGGAATACTGTACACATTGTGCTCTTAAAACGGCCAGTACGTCAGAAAGTGGCGGTGTACTTGATTTCTGTTCACAAAGAAAACAGCATCACATCATGTGTATCGGCGGATATGGTTTTGTTAAATAGTAGTATCGGTTATACCTTCGGGTGATTTCTTTCCTCGACGGCGACTCTCGAGTAGCAGTCTAGTAAATACGTGAAACTCTTAATTTGCGAGGATTTACAACATATATCACAACGGCATAAAGCACCAACTGGACGTGACAAAGGACGCCCTTGACTATTAGGACTGTTGTCCCTTTCTGGTGTTTCTACAGTAATATCTTTGAAAGGATCTTCTCCTCGTGTGAACATGCACAGAACCTCCATTAATGCTTGACTGATTATTTCTGAGGCATCTGTGATCTTTTGTGTCAATACCTGTGCTGCTGTTTGCGGCAGAAATATGCTCCTGTCTGAGGCCTCTTTCCATGACACACACAATACACGCGAGATGACAAAATGTATTTGTTCTGTGGTAACTTCTGTGCTGGAGCTTGTAGTCTAAAACATAAATACAGATAACAATCACGTGCGTACATTATTTTCAAGATTCTATACAATACTTACTCGTGATCTTGACTTTGTATCCTTTCTATCAGATTCATCAACTTCCATATTTTCATTTGCAGAATCTACATGCACCCTAGAAGTACTATACCGTTTGTCATTGTTCTCCTCTACTTCCATTGGCGTAACGGGAGTCTGAAATTGCTGCTGATTCGTGGGAGATATGACTTGTCCTGTGAGTGCCTTTGATGGACCTGGTGTGCTTGGAGAAACTGAAGTGGCATTGTGATTCGCAGTTTTTGCTGAAGTAAAAGTAGCCAGATCTGCTAAACGGGCCATCCGCCTTCTCCTCACCTACAATTAAAATATTCAGTGTTATTCACTTTTCCTTGTTATCCCTTACTACTGATTAAAAAAGAAAACAGTATTTCATAAAACACAAGCAACTGTAAAGCAGACTGCTTGGTAATACAAGTCATCACAGAAACTATATTTGACTTGGAACATATTAAGACACTGCAAGAGTGGAACAAAGCTGAACTATATTTAAAACAATGACAAAGGAGACATAGAATGACACGAAAACCCAAAATGTAGTTTCCCATAATGAACAAGAGATTCATCTAGAAACAATATCTCCTGACATGTTTTGGAGTCCATGGATCAGGAAATATTTGTTTACAATGCAAAACATTGGTCCACAGCAGGGATCAGTGACAAAGGGGGATCATGCTGAAGGGATCTATCTATTGTTCTAATGGGAAATGGGTTTTAATTCGTTATTGTTACATAATGATTCGAACTGGTTGAAACGATTAATTTACAATTAACCCGTGGTGAACGTAACTCTACGGTCGCGTTGTCATGTCGCTATTCCTTTGAACTGGACGCGAGAAAGGATAGGGCCCAAGTGGAACAAAGGGGAAATGTAACAACAAAATGGCCCCAGCTATTGAATAACGATTGGAAACGACACGGTGCACATCGGTCTACTCACTTCCTCTTTGCTTAACTCGTTCATGACGATCCTTTGTTTTTGCTCTAACCTCCGGCCCGTCGGTTCGCAGAGCGTGCTTGCTAGAAATAAAGTTAACGAGTGCGATGAGAACGGTGCTCGCCGTTAGGTGAATCCTCAGCGCGAGATACGTCAAAAATTTGGACAGTCACTCCACATCTGTTTGCGTTTGGACGTGAAAGCAGCGATTCCACACCGCGTTACGGATAATCACTGCCAGGCTGCGTCGATTCTTCAAAATAGCTGAGCAACTAACATTCTGGCGGATACGCATTGCTCTGATGTTGCTGCGTTTCCCCGCTGTTTTCAACTTATCACCAGAAAAGGTTATGACCCGGATGACCGTTCTTTCAGATGAAACCAGACGAAGTATAGTTCCCGAGAACTCGATGATCCAAGCATCTCCTTTTCTTCTTCTCACTCTGCCTTCAAACTGCAATTACAATTTCATTAGCCAAGAGTTATCTTTTACGCTTTAAGTAAAATATCATATAAACTATATGTATCAATAGGTTTTAAATTAAAACTCTATTGTCCTGTTATCATATTAAAAATACTTTAATCATTTTAGATTAAAACGTCGCATGTGTAGGACAATTGTGTAACTTTACATGAAGAATGTTAATCGTTTGCGAGTATTAATAACGCAATGTTACGTTAATTTTTTAATTTAATGTTGAATATTTAAAAAACATCCGTTTCGAAGCCGTCGCCGATCGGTTGCGTGTCTTCGTCGTCGTCTTCGTCTTCGATTTCGCATATCCAGAGAATGTTGTACACGGAATTCGGGAAAGCGGACGTTGGACCAAGTATGTGCAATCGAATGTCGCAATTTTTCAACACGTATTTCCACTTCAGGTCCGTACGTTGCGGAAGTATCATTTCCTGAAGAAATTCGCGAAAAGTTTAATTCGATTGCATCTGGTTATTCTGTCTAGTTATAAACGGGGAATGTCGAACAACCTGGAATTCAGCGGCCGTGCAACCGAGAACCCGTTCAGCCACGTCTCCGGATAAACGACAACCGATCAAATATCCCGTGTCGTCTTTTAAGTTCACTTTTAAGTTGAGACTCATTACATTCAAAGGTACGCGGGTACCATTGCCTGAAGGACACTCGAGATTCATGCAAGAATCTTGAACATCCAGAACGATCCTCTTGCATAATGCGCTACAGTATTAAAAAATCTGGGTTAAGGAATCGCTAACTGTAGCTGAGAAGCGAAACGTTGAGTTTTCAAGGGTCCACTGTAACGTGTATATACAGAATGTGGGAAGTGACCTTGACGAGTCAATATTTCACTCCTCCTATCAAACGCATCAAATGCAGCTATATGAAAAGAAAAGAGAATGAACCATCTCGTGGATATTATTCCAGGATTCGTGCTGTCGACGTTAATGTCCATAACCAAAGCTTTTAAAATCGTGGCGAATTGAATTCTCTCTCCTTGCTTCGGCTTCTTGTTCAGCTTGTTCGAAATTTCCTGTATGGTCATTGTAGTTGTAATGGTGTCCGCTGTTAAAAATTAAGAATTAAAAGATGAGTGAGTTTCTACTTCAACGCGTAAAATATTGTCAAACATAACTGATGTCTATGCATACGATTGGGCGACGCGAATGAGCTTCCGGATATCACGTCAGGATCGTAACATTGCACTGAATTCCTGACTGTGGTCGTCTGTGGCAAGTTAGGATTCTCCGTGATTAGAGTCTTTCTGGCTGTAATTTATTGGTACAGAAATTTTTAGTTTAGTTTAATCATTGACCCGTGCTTGAGAAGGTAAAACAACGTTGGTCGCCAGCTACTTTAGGGATGGGTGACCATATTGTTTCTAGACAATTAGAACATTAATGGCAGAGTCAATTAGTCCCTCAATCATCAGTCAATAACTAAGTCAATTTTGTTGGATTACAACCTATCGATAAAACGGTCTTTTTCCTGAAGTTATCGTAACCGATACGAGCATCCGTGAGAAGGACAACGGTCTGTTTAGGCTCCCAGAATATCGCCCGTTCGATCCACTCGTTCTCCCAAAGAACCAGCGATACTACTTCGTCCGTTGACCCATCCGCCGCTTCAAAGTTGCGAAATTTGATACTCCTTCCGTCTCGAGTGATCACGTTACGGATATCGCTGATCTATAAACACGTGAATCTCTATCAGACACGTATGTACAATACAATACCGCCTGCTGACCTTGTAATACGTATCAGTGACCTTGAAATTGCCAAAGACAATCCGTTAATCATTTTCTAATCGACCTCTCCTATCATCTACTGTTTTGTGTTTTTAAAAAACGGACATACAAATGTAACGACGACCAAAACGTCCACGTATTGATCGCGCAGTGTCTCCAGGTTCTCAAAAATGCTTTTCAGACTTCTCAACCCGGTCAGGTTCTTAATCGGGAGCATCAGCAGGGGTTCGTATTTTGCGCGTGTTGGTGCGTCATGGATTTGCACCAGCGAGTTGCCCTCGTTCACCGTCAGACTGCAAGAACTGGACACCGACGGTACGAACATCTCGTTCCTGTCTTCTGGACGACGTTCCACTACTTTCGGATTTATCACCTCCACTGTAAGACAATTCCATTTCATCAGTACCATTATACTCCTTTACCGCTGAAGATATAAAAAAAACTATATATGATATTTAATTGGAGGTCGTTCAAGGTCATTTCCTCCTACTCGCCAGGCGGTTGTATACAACATGACCTAATAGAGACCTGTTTGAAGATTCCAATAACATTTTTAGACTTTGTTAGTGAAAATGTTGCGTGTATATGATCCAATAGAAACTGACGTCGATGGCCAGACAGATATTAAATGGTTTCATAAAGTGAACATAATTATCATGTCTACTGTCTAAATTTAACATCGTGTTAATTGTATAAATATAAGAGTACAGCCTTCAATAGCTACATACTCTGCTCATTCATAATCTATACTAAAAACAGCGAACTATACATTGTCTGGCCATGTACGCCTGTTTCTACTGCGATGTTCAGTCTGTTAAATGTTCTATCAGACCTGTATATGCATATGTTTTACAAATTCAGATTTTCAACCGTTTTTACACGAACCTACGTTGCCTACACGCAAATATGAGGAATATTTCGTTACAAATGGCACGCTGCCCCATACGGTCACGTTTATGGTGTCTTCTTCAGAGTCGCGTAATGTGAACGTCCATACTCCCCGTTCACCATTGTTGACTGAAAGTGACGTTTAATTAATTTATTAATTGAAAATCGGTGCGTAAAGTTATGTGGAAATTCGTTGTAAATTCATCTAGGAGGAGTGAAATTCATACATCTGGTCCGCGTCGAGTCAATCCTTTTCATGTTGAAGCTCTGTATGATTATGCCAATCACGAGCGCATTTTGGGCGCCTGGTTGCAGCGAATTCAATGCCTGCCTGTGTATAGCCGACATTCTCGATGTTTTCCGCAAATATCTATGCTTTTACCAAATCCAAAACGCGGCCTTCTGTCTTTACTCTTGAAACAAGTAGAGAAACAATTTTTGGCGCCTTCGTTACCGATCTATTTGAATTCAAAATGGCGTTCGTAAAGTTACCATTCTGTTCCGCATACAAATTCAGTGGTTCAAATTCTCTAGTAATATTATCAGTGTTCCTGAAAAATTGAATTGAGAAAAAACGGTCTATGTCCGAATTTAAAATGGCGAAATCGAAAGATTCAATTTTAATTCACCTTATAAGTTTCATAATTGAAATTCTCTAGAAATTATACTATCAATATTAACAAAAAAAGTAGATAAAAGAAGATGATACTCGGTGATCGATCGATCCATTTAGAAACATTGAAGCCCGAGAACGTAATCGATAATAGATGCGACGTTTCCCCCATCGAGCGCCGTTGTGAACGCGGCTTAAGGCCGGAGCACCCTAAAGTTGGCAGTGCCGTCGCGAGTGACACTCGATTCGCTTTCATTGACTTTAGTGACGTCGGTTCGTGGGAGAGGTGAAGTTTTGTGCGAAGTTTCATGTGATTTCGGACGATATTTACGGGCCCGTCAGGATTTTATGAAACGATGTCTGACAACGAACAGAAGGCGATGCAGCTGCTGGCTGAAGCTGAAAAGAAATTGACGTCGTCGAAGGGGTTCTTCGGATCGTTGTTCGGGTACGTTCACCGCATCGATTTACTTGAACTCGTCCGCAGCTAAATCTGCGATCTCCGATCTTGTTGTTCATTTATTAATTCTCTTAGTCATCGATCGCGATGACCGTACCCTTTCCACTTGTTTTTTATTGTTCTCCTGACATATTTGGGTGTTCTCGATGCGCAATATTTGTTTTAATCGATGGTCCGTTCATTCTTTCGCTTGCATATGCACCACTGTATATGTAACATACAATCACTACGATATAGCGTGTCAAAACTAAATTAAGACACGCCACCGCGGACGCATACATTTTTCACGGACCAATAATTTCGAATCGCCCGTCACATTATTTTCAGTTTCTGCTATTACTTGTGCTTTTGTGTACATTGTTTTATGAGTCATATTTCTGTTTGAACGACTCAACCAGAAACGAGAGGTACGTGAGATAATGTAATCATTCTGTGTTGTTTACTGGTCAAATTCAGTCAAGGATATCTTTATTTTTTTCCAGAGATTGTTTAAACACTTTTAAAGGAAAGTTTTGTGAATCATGTTCATTCTACGGTTTGTTTGTTCATGTGTTTTATTTTTGTTACACCAGAGGATCATCGAAGGTTGAGGAAGCGGTAGAATGTTACCAACGAGCCGCAAACATGTTCAAGATGGCAAAGAACTGGAGTTCGGCTGGAAGCGCGTTCTACGAGGCTGCAGAGTTGCACGGAAAGGCTGGCAGCCGCCATGACGCAGCCAGTAATTATGTGGATGCTGCTACCTGCTTCAAGAAATCTGATCTAAATCGTATGGGAAGTTTTGTCATTTGTAACAAGCAGCATGTTATGGTTTTTAATGTTTTTGATTTATTTACAGAGGCCATTAGTTGCCTGCTGAAGGCGATCGAAATTTATACCGATATGGGTAGATTCACGATGGCTGCCAAGCATCATCAGACTATAGCTGAAATGTATGAAAGCGAGGCAGCGGATCTGGAGAGTGCTGTTCATCACTATGAACAGGCTGCTGACTATTTTCGTGGTGAGGAAAGCAATTCCTCTGCCAACAAGTGTCTTTTGAAGGTTGCACAATATGCTGCGCAACTTGAAAATTATGATAAGGCTATTGCAATTTATGAACAGGTGAGATAGAGTGTACCACTAGTGTTTTGAGTTACTTCTGAGGGACAGAAATCTATAATGTTTCATTCACAGGTTGCTTCTGCATCTTTAGAAAGTTCTCTATTGAAGTATAGTGCAAAGGAATACTTTTTCCGGGCAGCACTGTGTCACTTGTGTGTTGATGTCTTGAATGCACAGCATGCGATTGAACGTTATCAGGAGCAGTATCCTGCATTCCAAGATTCTAGGGAGTACAAACTGATAAAGGTATAAAACATGGCTAAGTATTAACAAAAGAAACGCAGGGTTTAAGTATATGTTGTCAAACGTCCTGAATATACTGAAAAGAGATTTAGTGTAACATTTTGATATGGTAGACACTTTAATTTTCATTTCAGACATTAATAGAACACCTTGAGGAACAACACCTCGAAGGTTTTACAGAAGCTGTAAAGGAATACGATTCCGTTTCGCGATTGGATCAGTGGTACACGACAGTATTATTACGTATTAAAAAACAAGTTAACGATAATCCAGATCTACGCTGATCGGCTGTCCCTTCTTTATGCTATTTCCTGTCGATGATATTATTACTCCAACTCTATATGTATTCTTTTTTAAGTCAGGCCCTGCTTTCAGTGGAACTTGTAAAGTAGTTTCGTTTTTATACCCAAATATATTTTTCATAATGTCTCCTTGCACTCTTGGCAACTGTTACATACTTTCATCTAATGAGTTCAATCATGTAATCACGAACCGTCGTCATCGAAGAGTATAAAGAATGAATTTCAGACATTCTGTGAACCTTGTTAGTTCATTTCGGATGCCGATATACTGGGCAACAAAAGATAAATATAGAATTAAATAATATTGGAAGTTTGTTGGTATTCGTAACTTATAAATATATAAAAATAGCTTGCCGAAAAGCTATAGCTTACGCAGTTTAATTTCGACGCATACAGCCGCGATGAATTATCGAGGACCGACATTAATTGATTTTTGTGAGTTTAATCGTCTCAGTAGATGCGGTGCGACTTTAAAACTGTGTATTCTTAACGGCTTGATAATATTTATTATCGATCGATGCTTTCGATTACCAGCAACAATTGTAGTGCGACTTTACTTCGTAATGAGACATAATGTAACGTTACATTCTACGTACATATTTTTGTGGAATCATTGTAACAAATCGATAAGTCGTCAGTTGTTATCTTTACAATGCCAGAGTATCAGAATAATGTACATGGTGTGCATATTATCTTTTTGAATTAATCTATTTTTTGTTAATACTGGGCTTTGTTCTACGTTTGTTAAAAGATTGATTATCATTGGTTCTGATATTTCCGGGTATTTGTTTCTCGATGATTATGTGGTGTATTTAAAGGAACATTGCAATGGGGAATATAACGCATTTACTTGCAAATGTTACAATGATTCCTTGTTTGTCGAGATTCTGTTTATATTCTTCTAATGTGGAAAGCTGATTTTATCAATGTATATTTGTACTTATAAGTAGATTCGAAATAGTACGTAACAGACATTAAAGAAGCATTGAATCGTTACAAACGAACTTAATTTATTTCACGTTGATTTAATATTGCTTCGTCAATTATACTTCTGAACTTTATCGCGACATTTCATGTTTAAAGCGGGTCGCATTGTTTGAATATATTTATTGGATATACGTACGAATGTTCCATTGTTAAGTAGGAGTAGAAGGAATAGTTTGCATGCACAGAAAGTTACGAAGCGTGGACCTAATGTAAGCGCATTTTTCGTGAATGGAATTCAGAATTGTAATACAGCTCATTCGAACGAATCGCAGGAATCAGACTGATACGAAAAGTAGCGTCTCAGTCGTGCAATCTTCCATGTAGTATGTTCTTTGCGTACATTTATATATACATATACACACGTGCATCTGTATATTAATTTAACGATTGTAATTATTTCATCAGCTAACATTAACTTCGCAGAGAACATTAGAATTGATCATTGTAAATTCGTTAGACTTATGCATTTAATATTATTTAAAAAGGGAATAGAATCTGCTTTCTTTTGAAACTGTGGAACTGAAACGATATGTTTCAAAGGAAACCAGCTAGAAAATAAATTTGTGCAAACGTTCTCGATCGACGAATGAACTGTAGTGGAAGGAGCAGAGAGTCTGAGCAATGATCTTGAACAGCCAATATTCCGCGCCGCTACTATAAACCTAAGTACATCACGATGAATTCTACATTTTATTTGCGTTGTTGTTCACGTACTTTAAAGTTTATTTCGTTCTTCCGTTTCGTTGGTTCTCTTTTATACTATACGATGGTGATGTCTGTGCGAACGGATACTCTGGAAACATTTATTTATTTATCTGTATATAAGTGAAACGTCGGTGTACTGTATATTTCGTTTCTGGACTTGTGATTAAAATGGAACTACACCAAGACAACCGAGGCCTTTTCATGACTCGATTTCAGTTCTCTCAGCGTACTATAGAACTCGCAGCATCGCATAACATAGATTCTTTGATGGTAACAGTGCTTGAAACCCCGGTAATCCACGATGAGGGCAGTAAACCGTGCGCAGTTAAACGATATCTATAGACACAGATAATCATTTTATAACAGCGTTGTCCGAACTATATATTATTCAATAACAAATAATTCACCACTGTACGCATTCTCCAGCCTCTCTAGACTTCGTAGCGGGTATAGACAATATGATATAGGGAGTTACACACTTCTGTACGGTCTCGTCGCATTTAATCGTTCGAAGCATGCGTAGTCTCTCTTTTTATAATAATAATTACGTACGCGAGAACAATTATAGGGGAGTGTAGTTGTAGTTCTTGTATTGTAGTCGATTGCACATTGCGATGGATTTACTTTGTAAATAAAGGTAATTGGATACGAACATGGATTGTGTATTCGTTACATTAAAGAATTTCTGTATCTGCTGTAAGAATTACTGATAGGAATTCAGCGTTTGAATCAAACGCGGTTTGCGCGAATATCAAATATGCAACGCGATTGGTTCAAAGATAGAAACATGATAGATCCTAGTTTTCAAATTTTCCCGCGACTAACTTTTTTTAATGAGGTTTCTGAAACGGCCTGTCGCGGCGAATATCAGAACTTTCGAAAGAGCCCGTGGCGCCATCTCTGACAGAAGTCCGCAAGTAAATAGCGAAATTCCAAGTGGCGCCATCTAGCGAAAGAGACACGATTTTTTACAGAAAAATCCGCTAGTGGCGCCCCGAGCGTCACGTCGTTGCTTAGTTACAGATCTTGGCAGCAGATGTCGCCACTTGCACTTCGATCCGCGCCATAGAACCTCGCATCATAGATGGCAATGCCGTCTTTCGCGCGGTCTAGTGATTTTTTATTCTGACCTTGGCAGCGAACTTCAATTTTCCCGCGGTTTTAACGATGTCCTTCAGAAACGTCACTGGGTTTTCCTTGTCCCAATATGACGTCAGCAACCGGTAAATGGTAGCATTTTTTTTTCTCCCACTACGCAACCGTTGACACGACGTTTATCTTAAGTTTCCATACCATCTGCTATCGATTCTAAGCAGACGAGTTCCGTACACGTCACGGGTTCGAGTAATTGTTGTTTGTATAGTGAATTTCCGGTGAAAGCTTAGGTAAGTTCTGAAACAGTTTAACAGTGTTAAGTATAAAGCTCCGGGCAAACACGATTTGTTTGTGAGTGTTTCGTAACAAGCGCACAAACATAGAAAACGGTTTGGCTACATTGGGCGTCTCCATTTCTATTGTCTGCCGCTATTAGGTTCATTAAACACGTTTACAATGAGCGTCGAATGCGTTTCATTCATTCTAATCAACGGTATTCTTCGATTACAGATACTTCCTGTTCTGACAGTGTGTTTGGTAGCAGCAAAATGAGTTACGGATACCAAGTAAGTACAGCTGTCCTGCTATTAAATTTTAGAAAGTTATTGTTTTATTGTTTTGTGTGTGCAAGCAATAAACCATTTGAGCAATATGATGTGCAAAAGGCGTGTAAATATAATATTTTAATTTGCACATTAATATCAAGGGACCACCGGTGATTCAGTTTCCTGGACATGTACGACCACCAACGTCGTTTGGAGCTCCACCTGGTACACCCTCTGCCCCTGGTGCTGCTTCTGCCCCCGGTGCTTCGCCTTATCCTCAAAGTGGCAACATAGGTTACCCTAATGCTCCTGCATCTTTTGGAATGCCACAACCTTATTCTTCTTATCCTTCGTCCCCTTATCCATCTCAACCTAATCATCCTATTCCTGGACAGTGTCTTCCTCCAGCACCAGGAGGTCCTCAACAAATGCCTTATCCTATGCCGCAACCTTCTAATCCGTCATATCCACCTCAACACACCCAACAACCATATTCTACTCAACATAGTCAACAACCTTATCCTGGTCAACCCTCTGGATACCCACAACAACAGAATTATAACATGTATCCAACTTTTCAACATGCACCAGATGCACGTGAATGTTTTAGTGGACCTTCACCTTATCCTTCTACTTATTCGAGTAATATAAGTTCCTATCAAGTCGGAAGCTATCCTGGGGGGCAGGGTGCAGGATCTTATTCTCCGTATGGAGGTGGATCTGCACCTCCAAGGCACTCTGGCCCAGCCCCAGCCCCCCGGCGAAATCAGTTTACACCTAAGGTGAGATTGATGTAATGTACATGGAAATTTCGTTGTTATTTAATTGTTACTGAACTGTATTTGTCTCTGATAAAAAATACGGTAATGTTTATGAGTGATTATTGATTTGTGTTACAGTTGTCTCCCACTGTTGTACCCTATCCTGATTTCGATGCCAGGGCAGATGCAGAAGCTTTGAGGAAAGCTATGAAAGGATTTGGTACGGATGAGAAGACCATTATCCATGTACTTGCCAACCGCAGCAATATGCAACGCCAGGAAATTGCTGTTCAATTTAAAACTCTATATGGAAAGGTAGAAAAATATTCTTGTTGAAGTTAGCCAGGGAAGAATGTAACTATTGTATCTCTTTTTCAAACAGGACCTCATAAAGGATTTGAAGTCTGAATTGTCTGGAAATTTCGAAAAATTGGTTCTCGCCATGATGATGCCTTTACCTCAGTATTATGCTAAAGAATTGCATGATGCGATGTCCGGTATCGGTACCGACGAGTGCGTGCTCATCGAAGTATTGTGCACCATGTCCAATCATGAGATTCGTGTAATTAAACAGGCTTACGAAGCAAGTACGTTGAGTTCGTAATTATACAATACATACTCTTCAATTATTTCGTCTGTGTTCAGATTTCAATTTCAATGCTTTCAGTGTATGGAAAATCGTTGGAGGATGACCTAAGAGAGGATACGTCCGGGAACTTCAAGCGTTTGATGGTTTCGTTGTGTTGTGCAAACAGAGATGAGTCATTTGAAGTGGATCAAGCCGCCGCGATAGAGGATGCCAAAGAACTTCTTAGAGCTGGTATCTAATTTTCCTATGTACATAGCACGACTGTGATGCAATGATCTCAGAGTGTACAAACAGTCATGCTTTAATTGTTTACAGGTGAACTTCGTTTTGGAACCGATGAATCAACATTCAACGCGATTCTTGTTCAGAGAAATGTTCCGCAACTGAGACAGGTATTTCACGAATATGAGAACATAACTGGGCATTCCATTGAGACTGCTATCGAGAACGAATTCTCTGGAGATGTTAAAAAGGGTCTTCTTGCCATTGGTTCGTAATAATTCTGTACAGTATAATTCATAAATGGAACATTTATTTATTAACTTTATATAAATTCCAAAACAGTGAAATGCGTGAAGAACAGAGCTGGTTTCTTCGCTGAGCAATTGTATAAAAGCATGAAAGGTTTGGGTACAGACGACGATCGCTTAATTAGGCTGGTGGTCACACGTTGCGAAGTGGATATGGGAGAAATAAAAGAAGTCTTCAAGCAACTGTATAATGAATCTTTGGAGGATTTCATATCCGTCAGTACATTTACAAAATGAACCAACGCTTAAGAAAAGTAAAAATTTTATCTAACACTACAATCTCTTTTTTAGGGTGATTGTTCCGGTCATTACAAGAAATGTTTTCTGGCTCTTGTGTCTTAAACTTGCGCAAACAGCTGAGAAAATGATTCACTTCTGCCTCGTCGCATTTAATGGCCAATTTTCGAATACGAATCTTTATACCGAATCCGTGTATAGTTGACTTATTCATGTCTGAAGATGGTACAAGCCAGTGCAATGTTCCTATACATGGATATCTTCCTACAAATAGTTTGCAAACGATTTGACGCTTTAAACACGTTTTTCGTTGAATCTCATGTTATTCCGTCTTTTCAGAACTTTATGAAAGTATACAACAAAACCGAGCCTAAATGAATGATTAGAACACAACGTTCTACACAATGCCAATATTATATGACAATGTATTTTATATACAAATATATATATACACACACTATATGTTACTTATACTTGTCTACTATGTATATTCTATAGATCTTATAAATAGATCTGATTTTCGAAACTATTTTATTAATGCTTGTAATGTACGATGGGAATAAATTTACTGTTTGTTGCTAAACAACGTGTTTGAATCGTTGACCCCTCAGAATAAATTGAATTAAATATTTGTAACAAATAAGTTCTACTGAAAGTTAAGTATGCAATCAAATGAATTCAAATGGACATAATGGCGTCACGGTATGTTGACTACAGCGCCGCCATGTTCAATCATAATGAATTGTAACAGAGTAAACTGTACACACGCGCCTACGTGCGCGTCGGATAAACGTAACTGTGTGTATTCCTGGCGAAGTTTGTTTGTCAACGAATATTTCGATTTTGTGACAGAATAATTCCAACGAAAATGGATAACGACAAAAGTACGATGCTGGCTGTTCTCCAGCTACTCAGGAAATATAATCTGAAGGTATGACATGAAATATTTCCTTATTAAACACTTTCTAACCTCAAACTGCTATATAAACATTGAGCATTCATTGTGAAGTAATAGCTTATCCTTGTACTTTTATATGAAATTCATGGAATAAGCGAACAGAAGTATGCTATAATAATTGTTATAATTGAATTATATTTATAGAGTACAGAGGAATTGTTCAAGAAAGAAGCCAACCTGACAGACATCTCCCCGGAAGATGCACAACAAACTGATTCTGAAGTGAACAGTGTACTCTCTGCATACAAGAGTGAAGGAGACCCTGCGCTCTATGAAAAAGCATATAGCGAACTGAAAAAGTTTGTAGAGGGTTCTTTAGATATATACAAGGTAAATTATAGTTAAAATGAAAACTATAAAATTGTTGCAAAAGATGAACTATATTTCTTATTGAAAACAGCATGAATTGGGTACAATACTGTACCCAGTTTTGGTACACATGTACCTGGAGTTGGTTTACAACAATCATTCAGAGGAAGCTAAACAACTTTTGGAAAAATTTGGTGGGAACCTGGAAGATTATTGTCAGAATGATTTGAAGAGATTATCCAATGTTACTAGACGTGAACAAATGGCTGGAAATGAATTAACTGATACTTTTAAGTACGTATGATACATTACTTCATGTATATTCGTTCATAATAAAATAATATGCTATGAATTATGTTAAATGTTACACAGGTCCAATCAGTTTATAATCAGGATGTCAAGGGACACACTGTCAATATTAAAACGACACTTGCAGGAGAAGAAGCACAGTGTATTATTAAACATTATACAGGAGCACCTTTATTTTGATATGTATGAAGGTGTAGCAAGAAATAAACAGCAGATTGATGCAACATCAGGTGCAGTAGTTGGTGAAGCAACCAGACAAGGTAACATTCATTGAAATCTTTTAATTTAAAAGAAATAAAAGTCACTACATAAATGCTTATGTTTCAGATAATAAGGCAAAAGTTTATTATGGACTTTTAAAAGAGCCAGACATTCAGTGTGTGCCACCCACAGAAGAAGAAGAGGACGACACTGGTGGCGCGGATGGAGACAAACCAAAGAAGAAAAAAGCTAAGAAAGACCCTCTGTTTTCAAAGAAAACCAAATCGGATCCAAACGCGCCGCCCGTTGGTAGGATGCCGTTACCAAATTTGTAAGGACATCGTTTCATAAATACGCAGTTCTTTCTTCACCTGCAGTTTGGTTAACAGAATTTCTTTAAGTACAGAAAAGATGCCGACAAACTGGAGAAGGTGAAAGCGTTGAGAGAAGCATCGAAACGCGTTGTACTCGGACCAGACACGCTACCGTCTATATGCTTTTACACACTTCTAAACGCTGTTCACACGTAAGTATTTATAATAATTAATCACTCGATAATTAAAATGAGTACACGTATAACGTCCGACTCAGTGTTACAGCGGCGGAGGTGTCGGAAGATTCCAGTTTATTGTCTATTGGATTCAGTGATTCCTGTATAAAAGTGTGGAGCCTAGTTCCACAGAAGTTAAGACTGATGAAGACTGGTGAACAATTACAAGATATCGATAGAGAAGCGGACGACGTATTAGTGAGGATGATGGATGATCGCACGGCAGAAACGTCGAGGTGTTTATACGGGCATAATGGTCCTATATACAGTTTGTCGTTCAGTCCAGATAGAAATCTTCTTCTTTCGTCTTCAGAAGACAGTACAGGTACACAGTATTCGTAATGAAACGAAAGGCCTCCACCTCGGATACACTGTGTACATTGGAAGTTGCCTACTGCATGATATCTCATGTTATAATGTTTTACAGTAAGACTGTGGTCTCTGCACACATGGACGTGCGTTGTGTGTTACAAGGGACACTTGTTCCCAGTATGGTGTGTGAGATTTTCACCTCACGGCTATTACTTCGCGACTTCTTCACACGATAAAACCGCCAGGCTCTGGGCGACCGATTCGCATCAGCCTCTACGAATATTTGCCGGCCATTATTCGGATGTAGATGTAGGTGTATTTTAACCGAATTGAAAAACAAGCTGAAGATTTACAATTTACAAGATTGCAATTTTTTTCAGGTAGTACAGTTTCATCCAAACTCGAACT
This sequence comes from Macropis europaea, assembly GCA_916610135.2. Lineage (NCBI taxonomy): Eukaryota > Metazoa > Arthropoda > Insecta > Hymenoptera > Melittidae > Macropis > Macropis europaea. The sequence goes on from OU744353.1 coordinate 2,932,165, forward strand.
ACGTGGCAACCGGTTCCAGCGACATGACAGTAAGATTATGGGACTGCGTAACCGGTAGCCAAGTTCGATTAATGACTGGACACAAAGCCCCGATTTACTCCCTTGCTTTTTCCGCAGAGGGTCGATTTCTAGCGTCAGCTGGTGCTGATCATCGTGTTCTAGTTTGGGACTTGGCGCATGGTCATCTTGTCGCCGCTTTGTCTAACCATTCTGGTACCATTCATTCTTTATCGTTCAGCAGAGATGGAAATATATTGGTCTCAGGTAACTGTGACTCAGATTTAATCTGTTCTCGACAAGAACATTGAGTTATTTTAAAGAACTAATGTTCTTTTATGGAAAACATTATGATTATAGGATCGTTAGACTCTACAATAAAATTATGGGACTTCACGAAGCTCGCGGAGGAGATGAGTTTAGAAGATGTGAATGTCTCGCATAATCCAGATGTGAAAACGAACGCAGAAACGTATCTGCTTCGGACATTCCCGACGAAAAATTCTCCGGTTCTCGCTTTGCATTTTTCTCGGAGAAATTTACTATTGGGCGTTGGAATGTTCGAATCGTCGTAGCCAACGTAGCCGATCCTCGTCAACGAACCTCACCGTTACCGATGGGATACGGCCTGGCATCGGTACGTCGTTGTTGTAATATAAGAGCGTTTGTTAATAAATTTTTTCACATTGACTACACGATGTACCTGAACTATACCCGGCATACCTTCGACGCGAATGTAAAACAGGTTTGCATTCAAAATAAAGTACGAATAGTGAGGAGAAGTTGCATTGTGGTAATGTAGTTTTGTTACTCAAAGCTTAGTACAAGTTCACAGAGAAGAAGAAGAGGCAATGGAGCGTATAGAACAATGCTGTTAGGATTGGAGGTATTTGTGAGCACATGCATCTCTAACGAGGAGAACAGTAACCGTTGTAAATCAACGGAACTCTGAAGACAAAGCAGATACCGCATAACAGGAGATACGATTGACGAACTTAAATTACACACGGAATATGGATGGACCAAGAATGGACGTCTGCCGTTGACCATCGCATTTCAAACATCCATATTCCATTTTCCTGATTAAGCAGAGTACCTAGGGCTGTATAGCAATCGCAATCATCGTTTATTTAGGATTCCATCGGCTGCTTCCTCTTGTATTTTCATGAGTCTCTATTAAATTGTCTCCTAGAACAGCGTGACCGCACCGGGTAGGTTTCATTTACACAATTCTTTTCTCTGCCATCAGACCACCACGGATTTTCCGATCTATTTGTGGAATCTATTTGCAAGAACGAGATGCAGCCGAAGTATTCAGTCCTTTTCAACATTTCAATGTTTTCAAGTTTTCGGCCGCAGAAAAGGTTTTAAAGCGCGCATAAAGCGGGACTCTGCGATTTGAGAACGAGATAAGATTCCGAAAAGGAAGAAGAAACAATTTCAAAGGACACTTTTAATAAACACGTATAAATTATTACCAAGGACAGTCGCCAGAGATCGTCGTCGACCACTTTATTTCTGCTGTGATATTCATAGCTGACCGACATTGGTCTTCAGATGTGCATCCTTTGAAGAAGCCTAAATAGGAACTGAAACGATACGAGCATCCGCATATGCTCGTTAGACTCGAAGGTCGCTCGAAAATGGAGCTGAATAGCAAAATCTGTATCTTTTGAAAAGGAACATTCGCCGTTTCACTTGTTTATAAGACTGCAAACGTCCCGCTTCATCGTAACCGGGTCATTGCATTAAAAAATGATAGAGCCTTGACATGTAAACCTCTGAATACCCTTTTTGCATTTTTAATTGGACCCATTTTACCCTAACTTAGGGCAAATGACGGATATCAAAGCGTGTCTCCAGTTGTAGACTGCAGTACCGACTCATTCATCCTGAAGAATTTTGTAAAAAAGACTGATTGTGATGATAGTGACCAGAGAAGGAAGAGTTGCTATTGAAAGTAGAGTAAAATTTTTGTAATAAATGAGCCACTACTGCGTTAAGGTAGGTACGCACGTTACCGACGGAGCAACCTCTGCAAGCAGGAATAAATAATAAGCAAATAAATTACGAATAAAAGGATACGCAGGAATTAATCGGTATGCAAGTTCACGCGAGAAATTTATTTCCGATTGTTGATACGCTTACTTCTATCACAGCATACAGACGTAAGTTATACGCGCTTTTTTTTTTTACCATACGTGTGTGTGAGTGGTATGTAATGTATGTATGTATGCGTAGTCCTCTTCTCATGTATGTTTGTCGATGTGTGCGCACGTGAAACGATGGCCTTTAGTAGTTAACACTTTCGTAACATGGTTACAATCGTATGCGTTGTGTTCGTTTCTTCCGTTCTCCTTCTCTATCCCTCTCGTTCCTCTCTCACTCTCTCCCTCTCTCTCTCGAAAGGAATAATCAACTATACATCGATCTCTAAAAGTTCCAGTCAAGCCTCGCGCATCGATATCAAACCTAGGTTAATACATATGTGATTTAACTATAATGTTTAATATCGTCCTCGATAACGTACTTATGAATTCTGGATAGGTTAGGTTCGCGGTTAACGGGGGAGCGTAGAGATTCGGTTTTCGGTAAAACGAGAATATTTCTGAACCGAGAAATAGTTTTTTTTAGAGACAAATAAAGAAGTATACTTAACGAAGGATAGAAGACTATAATTTGCAATACAGTATAAAACCGTTACTATTCGAACGTTTTAAAGGTTTTAATTAACGACCGTGTCTCTGAATTAATAAAAAAAATGAATATTCTTATTCTCGTTCGGTTCGTAAGGAAATTCAAATTCAAAATCTCGAACTCGATCGACGATCGATCGCGAGATATCTCGAAAGCTTCGTCTAGGTTCCCGCGTTAACGATCATGGTTGCGTGTGTGTCTTCGATAGAAAAAACGATGGAGCATCGACGGATCGACGCAGATCACACCGATCGAATTTGATAATTAGATGGACCTGGAGGAATGGTGATAACGCGTTGGTCGTGATAAATCCTTAGGATAAATTGCACATGAATATCGTCGTTCGAACGACGACAGTTACAAAATTATAGGAGTAAAACCGGTTTTTAAAAGTGAAAATCGAAATATCCATCGAAATCATTTTTTTCTTTTCATTTATATATTTCTCGTGATACGTAATCTGGCGTTCTTTCAGCGTTCTTTTTTATTTTTCTTCAGGTAAATCACAGCAGTTTCATTTCTCCCCCGATGTTCACATGCGACTTATACAGGATGTCCGCACTGAAACGTTACAGCCCCTTAATTTCTTAAAGTATCGAAGATACTGCAAAATTGTTTATAGGAAAGTCGTATGATATGAGAGGACAAATTTAATGGCAGAGACGAATTTTTTCTTGGATTATTTATTTAAGAGATACGGAGGTCCAGTGTGTTTTGTTAACCCTTCGATTGCGGGCTATTTGGGAAACGGGGCGAACGCTGTGTGCGGTTGAGCTGTAGTAGTACCTAGCGAGCCATTGCACCAAACGCCTATAGGCGTCGACAGTACGTGATGAGCTCTGTCAAGTGTATGTAGGCTAAAAAAATTCATGTCTGCCAATAAATTTGACAACTCGTGCCATACAACTTTCGCATAAAGAATTTTCCGTATTTCCAATATGTCAAGACGTAACAGATTGTAAAATCTCAGCGGGGACACCCTGTACGACTTTGTACTCGCAGCATCGACTTCCGGTCTGCGTCGTCTCCCGTCGTTGGACGTTTGTGGCGCTACCTCTGCAACCGACCGTCACGTAAAAACGTTTCTCTCTCTGTTCTTCGCAAAGTACGTGTCCTACGTTCGTTTAAAAGCATTATACTCGTACGTACGGCTCCTTTCTCATTCGTTACATTATTTTTCTTGTATTTTTTTTAGTACAAGCCAGCGTTGCCCGGGAGACGCTCCGTCTGCGTACGGCACTGGTCCAAACGGTACACCGTCTGCGCGCGCAGCGACGCGGCAATTTTAAATCCTAAAACGTGTGTTCCTAGAGCTACGCTGTGATACCGCGGTTTCACCTTGAAAACCATGTACAAGAGGCCTTCGTGCGGCCCGATCGACGTCCATCGACGCGATCCACGCTCCGTCCGGCCCAACCGGAAGCTTGAAAAAAATTCTTCGAATCGGTGGGCCCACGGAGCGAGGCATCGCGCCGTGGATGGTTCCGTTCGGGCCCGACGGCTCTTTAAATGCCTTCGAATTGGTCTACGGAATTGAATACGATTATTGCGTGTAGGTTTCGGTCGCGCGGACGCCACCACCAGGTTCTCTTTCTGTGCACTTGGGTAGGATGATCAGAGGCCAGCGAGGTAGGCGTAGTAAAAATCCTGCGTACATTCACACGGTGGTCTCGATATTCGCGATGGCGTATTGTCAACAAATACTGTCCTTCCCGTAATTCTCCAGGTACATCTCCTGGGGCGTGGCGAGGTTGTAGCGACCGCTCAGCCGACTTCCTGTCAGCCCGTTGTTATGATGAGTGTGGTTCACGTGAAGATGATTCACGTTCAGAGCGACGTTCTTCTTTTTCTTACGAGCCTTGTGACGATAGAGGCAGTATTTCAGGCAGCCTGTAGCTAGTAAAAGGATCAGGAAGATACCTAGGGCACCAGCGCCGACGGCCACGTACAGCAGCGTCACGCCGAAACGGTACGAACAGTTGGCTTCCTCCTCGTCGAAGCCTGAAGGGCAGTGGCGGATACCGTCGCACCATAAGACTGAACTTATGCATGCTTGTATTTCTGGACACCTGAAAAGAGGATATAGATGATGTTGAAACGACTCAGAGGATCGATTAGCATCTTTTAGAAACAAGAAAATCAGCTGCACCTGTAAGGACATTCTTCCTGAGGCAGTATTGTAAAGACGTTGGGACCAACGCTTGGACTGGGAGGTCTCTTGGAAATGGCCATCCAAGTGACAGCGTAAAATCCCGGCTCCCGTTGAAGGAACTCAACGACAAAGCTCCTGGAGTGTTGCGTCATCGCTACGGTCGCGTTTATGGCGCTGTAGTTCCAGCCACCAGAAAAGAAATCCACCGTTCTGGCGGTGTCGACGCCTCCCTCAGGACAAATCACGCTTCTGTCCTTCGTGTTAGCCGCTGAGTAAACGACGATACGGTTCAATGTCGTGCACTCTTCAACATTGTCCAGAGTAATACCGTATCCAGCGGTTCTTAGGTACAGAAAATTGATCCTCGCGTCCACCGGTTCTATGAGCCAGGGTTCGTTCACGCACTGGGTCGCGGTGAGGTCCTCCGTGTTGGTCAGAATCTCCTCCACGGCGGCTACACCAGGAATAACCCGAGGCAGAGGACTCCTGAGGGATATTTCGCCGCTGGTCCCGCGTAATCGTCGCTCCTCGAGCTTGGCCGAGCAAGCTTGCTCGCTCGTGTCTGCGCCCAGAGCGACGAACCGGTACTCTCCTTCGAAGGAGAAGTCCCTGTAGTCCTGGGTCACGTTCATCAGCGTCACCGTGAACCGGACTTCCACCACGTTGGACGTCAGGGTTCTGAGGACTATTCTTTCGCTCACGTTCGAGCACAGACAGTCGCGAACCTGGATAGAACAGCACGAAATCGTTATTAACATAAGATTCATGATCTCTTCAGGTACGGCTGATCGATGAGGCGTACCAGTTCCACTCCTTGCCAAGGGTACTCAGCGATGACGAGCTCCGCGATGCCCGATTTCGCCGAGTCTATTGTACGCCGATCACAAGTCCACCTGTTCACCAATGGATCCACGTACGAGGAACATCCCTTGTCTCCGAACGAGGCTCTGGTCACGGACAGTTCTATCCTGTGGTCCGGTTCCGCCTCGAAACGATACACACAGCTAACGTTCTGCGCACCACCGCGTCCATAGAAGAACACACTTTTCGGCGACGCGAACTTGCCGACGCTGGACGAAGAAGAAGACGACTTGGAGGAGGAGGAGGAGGATAAAGAGGACGTGGAAGACGTGGACGAAGTCGACGCGGAACCGAACACGTGGTTACAGGAGAACGCCTCGTGCACGAACTCGTATCTCAGTACAAAGCTTATCGGGCAAAGCGCACTTCCTTGACGAAGATGATGCTCCAGCGTGAGGTCCCTGCCGGTCGATACGTAGCTCTCAGCCAGGCTGCAGGGCCTTGCATGGCGACTTCCGTTGCGGAGGAGACTGTGATCGCACAGCCGGGGTGTGTCGTCCTTGCCGAACTGACCCATCAGCGTGATATTCTGAAGCGGACAGAGTAACGACGCTCTTTATTTTTCAGGACTGAATGGCGAGAAGCTGAAGTGTCCATGAAGAAGGTAGCATACTTTCCGTGATGGTATCAGGTTCTCCAGCGAACGGTCGCCGTCCCAAATTAAAAGTTTCGCGTTGCACTCGCCAGCAACGTTGATACTAGCAGCTGCATCCGTGCTGGCTGCGTAATATTTCACGAAGGACAGCCAGACGATTTCGTTTGGCTTGCCCTGGAAATGATAACGACACGTTGTGTTTGGAGGTAACGAATGCTTCGGGTTCTCCAGAACCCCTGACGAACTCTCGTCGCTGGATATATAAAAATCGCAGTCGTTGTTCTCCTTGACGAAGCTCCGTGACTTTTCGTCCACGAAGAGCACCTGGTAACAAGTTACGATCGGTCCTTACAGTAGTATTCTATGAAACTTTCAAAGTATACCGTACATACATCTTACTGAATCGTCATTGCAGATGTAGTTACCTGAACCTCTAGCTCAAAACCAGGCAGGAACGACAGCGGGATGGGATGAAAGGGATTGTCGTACGGAGACGTGTGAAACTCTAGGAGCATCGTGTTATGGCTGCTGACGATGTCAGGTACAGCGTCACCTCCGCACAGTCTGACCAACACCTTGTCAGAAGTGGATCCTCCGTCGTACACCGTCAAGTAATCTTGCACGACGTTGCATTCATCCCACACTCTGGAGGATCATGCGATTCATCAATGAGAAGAGCATGAGAACCTTTCAGATTGTCTGGACGTACCTTAATATCCTTTGACTCCTGTCATATTTCACGTCCTGGTCCTTGATGTGTATCTTGTGACTATTCCGCTGGCTCACGGCCAATAGGGCCCTGTGGCCAGGAGGGGCTCGGTTTTGCTCCACCCTGTAATAGCAGGTGACGTTTCTAGGATAAACGCCAGGATAATTCGGCGATTGAAGTCGACAGGCTCGCGTGTCGCATTTGGTCAGCACACGATCGCAATAAGTGCCGTTCACTAGCTCCCCCCTCCACGTGGACATGCTGCTGTTCCCGTATCTGAGATGAGCCTCGCTTCGTCTCAGGAACTTGTAGGATAACTTGAAATCGAAGTTGTAACCGATACCCTGTCAAATCATCGCGAATCGTTTGGTAACCTTTAGCAGCCAACATTTTCAGCTTCTGCTATAATTTATGGATGCTTCTTTTGTAAACACCCTTGTTTTACCTGCGCAGATAGACGTAACAAATACAAGGTCAAATTGATGGATGGTGTTTCGCTATAGTAAACCGTGTATCCCCATGCGCTTCCACACCATTGGCCTCCGGTAGCAGGGCGACCTTCCTCGCGGATGGTCATGTAACCATCTGGACATCCTTCCGACGTGAACGATAGAAATCGACCAACGGTGAACGTGTCGAAAGTCAACTGCAATATTCCACGGTTAAAGACTCCTGATATTTTCATATGTATGAAGAAAACGACACGAGGTAAAGGAAAAGTAGAACATGAAATTGCAACTGAACGTAGACAACACTAGACAATTAGCTGAATGAAATAATTTGCAGGCACTGGGTGTTCGCGTTATTGGTACCAAGATGTTTCTAAGGAACGGATGGACGGAAACAGAAGAGTAATCTTGACTGACGCACAAAACGGTTTCATTTCAAAGCTTCCATTTTCGTTTCATTTACCCGCGACCCATAAAAAGGGGAGAGGACACCGGTAACGCTGACACCCACTGTGCAGTTGCGAGTAAAATGAAAGAATAACGGACAAACACTGAAATAAACAAACTTACAAAAGAATTTCGAGAGAGACAATCTATTTTCGCTAAAACGGCACGTGCGCGGGCGCGTGTGTGCGTGCGTGCGTGCGTGTGTATCCTACGGGTAGAGAAAAAATTATAATCCGAGACAACGGAACGTAGGCGAGCGGAGAGAGCCGTTCTGTCTGCCTCGTGACAGTCTCCTTCCACTGGAAGAGGAGTCAGCATTATTTTTCTACGGTTCGCGTCCCTTCTTGTCCCACCTGAACTAGGTCTCCGAGATCAGACCCGGCGGCAGTGAAGTTGAGATGACACAGGAATGGCAGTCGATCCTCCCTCGGCCTGCGTACTTCCACCCTGTAGGTCCGGCCAACGTCACCGTACAATGTTCTGTTGCACGCTGAAAAAACACACGTAAGAAACTCCTTTACCATTCTTTCCTCTGCCATGCCCGTTTCATTCTTTTCCCCTTTTGTTCTCCTTTTTTACACGAAGGACATGCTTTCAGATATCGAAGGAGAGTGCCCTGGATTTTTAGCGGATGTTTATGACAACAAGCTAATCAGTGGGATGCTTTGAGGTCGTTACCAATTTTTTTTTGGACTCCACAAGGAAGAGTTTGCGAGGATAGATTTAAGAGAGTATCGATCACGTTACCAGTCGCACAATTGCTGTCTCTCCCTCGGTTCGACGTCGTACCGTTCGAAATTTCAGGCTGCGCGGATTCAACCGACTGGGGCTGAAGTTTTGAAGCAAATTCGGAATTGCCGTCGAGGGTAGGGACAGCAACGGCGACATAGGATCGAAGGAAAGGCGTGTCGGAGACTCACGGGTGCAATATCTCGGCTCGTCGGACTTGTCGCCGCAGTCATTTTCGCCGTCGCAGTATTTGTCCTGGGCGACGCAGCTCCCGGTGCCGCATAGGTACTCGGATGGCCTGCAAATGGAATGCAAATAAAACGTACAATATCCTTTTTGGCCCAACCAGCCGGATATCGTCGTTTCTCTTCCCCGGACACGCGCGTAGAATTTAATAGGTGGCCATCGCTCGAAACGCTGCGCCACGCGATTTTTCGAATAGGATTCAGCTTAATCCTATTCCCGTAAGCGGCCGCGGATGGAAAAACCGCGCGCGGGAATGAAAGCAACGGGGAAAATTTCGATTCCGCCCGGACCTTCGACTCTGCGCCGGTCGAACGGCGGATATTTAAAGAAAGGATTAGTATAATGCTAAATACACCCTATTGGCTCTTCTGTTTTCATTCAATTTACGCATTACGAGAGACTGCGGTGGCTTCGTTTTACCCGTTCCCGATTATCCTGTTTCTCTACTGTCCTCTGTTTGTAGATAAACGGCAGTCATGGTGTTTCCATGGATCTGGCATAGTGCACGATGACCAGACCATCAGTGAGACGTACCTGCAGGTAGGCACATTGTCCAAGTTCGTCGTTGGCGCGGTGGTCGCACTGGACGACGACTCGGACGACGTCAACCTCGAGTACACCGGAAAGCCAGGATACCCAGAATAGTCTGACGATATTCCAGGATGATAACTAGCGGAGCCAGCCTCGATCGAGGCCGTGATCGCGGCTGCGATCAACAGCAACCGCCGGCACATCAACATGCCCCCTCACCCTGTAAAACAAGCAACATCATCCCTAAGATTGATGATGGAACCTTAAGAATCCACTGGTCCCAAACCAATTGATACGGCTGAAAGGTACGGATATCCCCTGTAAAATACTTGAGACCACAAATTCATCGTGCAAAGTGAAACTTAACCGCAGGACAATGCGATCCAATTAATTACAGGGGAAGAGCAGACGTTTAATTCGCTCAAATATTCCGGAGCCAGCAAGGGGACGATTTTAATATGCGATACGAGGAGCAGCGTGGCTTTCACAGGATGGAGAAGGCAGTTTTCGAGAAAAGCCGGAGTGGCCAGAGAGCATGTGGATAGAGGGTAGAGAGTGGATTATGCTAATTCTATTCAGACGGTTATATTTATCTCCCGAACAAGGAATATGTTTCCTTATTTCCGGAGCAAATAGCCGGGCTGGAGTTTATCTCGTTCGTTCATAATTTTTCCACCTCCCCTTCTCCGTGTTCCAGCGATGACGAAGAGTATCGGCGCGGCGCTGCAGGTCTGACGCAGAAATCTCATAAAAGATAACCGGATTTAAAGCGAGAAACTGCGTGGTACGCGCGTGCCGCTAAAGGCTCTGTTTATTAAGTCGGCCGGGGCAGAATCTGGGCCAAACCCGGCAGGAACACGTAGCGGAATATGGTAATTTCGGTGGCTGAAACTATCTCAGCCAGCGAATATAGTGGCTACAAGTGTCACAGGAATTGCGAGCAACTTACGCGCGCGCACGCGGTCAATTGAATACACGGGATTCGGATCGGCCGATTTCCTAAATTGTCCGGGAATTATGAATGCTGGCCGCGCGCACGAACAAAGAGCCGACTCGTGCCAGCGAACAAACAACAATAACCCAGCGGCGCACGTTGCTGGCCCGCTGAATGGACCGATAAATTCTGACAAACGCCATAATCGGGCCGAATGAGGGAAATCTTCTGGATTTACCGTGAATCCAGTGTACAGGGTCGTTTGGAATCTTTATCCAGGGCCGAGCTGAACGTTCTCTTTGCGCATCACAGCATCTTCCACTCACAGAGGATCACCGAAAGCGGGTTGTACCGGTTGACAACCGTTTTTTTGTCTATCCTGACGCTCGAGTTCTTCAGCTACGGCTGAATCGATCTCGTGGAAGGGTCTTTAAACGTCATTTTCTAGCATTATGTCGTTTTCAGTGAGAAAAAAAGCAGCGACATTACGGAAGGACGAGAGGACGGAGGAGGACGCGGGTTAAATTGGCCGCACGGGCATCGAAATTGGGTCGGTGCACGGGAAAATCGACTGCAGATTGAGAGGACCTCTTCGCGGTGGATCAACCGTCTCCTTCTCCGCCGTTGGTCGTTTCCATCGATGCGAAATTGGGGCCGGCGGAATCGTCCGCCAAGAATAGGCAGGCCGAAATCGTGGATTTCCACGGTTCCACGGGTTCCGATCGTGCTTAGGCCGTCCCAGGGAAGAAGAACGATTCTGCGTAACAACCGAACGACCCTCTCGCTCCAGTTCTCGGAGACCGTGCGCGGATTCCAAGCTCCACGCAAATTGGCCGTGTATTTTGGCCCCCTGATCGCGCCAGCGGTTCCCTGTAATTGGGGCTGCTGCCGTAACTCTTCGTGCGAGCTTTATTTCAGCGGGAAACGTCGATTGCCAGTGGATGCTGTAAGTAATTCTGGACAGAAGATGGTCTCTGGATGTAGTTTGGAACGGTTCCAGCGTGATGGGCCTCGTATGACTGGTTTAATTGGACTAATTGCTTCTTTGGATTCGGCTGCGTGACACGGTGCCACTTTTACAATTACTGGATACCATCTTGGACTCCTCTGGCTCCTACATAAATCAGTCGATAGTTTAAACACTAACTTCAGGGAAGAGGATTATGTTCTCAGAGAATAATCTTCACCAAACACCCAAACGTGAGTGCAAAGCTTTGAATTGCTCTGGCTGTCCTGTACAAAGGTAAAAGTTCGTTAATTTTCAGGATGAAGCTGGCATTGGTGTTCTCCGGCTGAACGAGAGGAAACACGGTGTAGCTGGTCCAGGCTCTCGTTTCAATTCCGTCCGATTAACATTTTACGTAGGTTCGCCATCTCTGCTCTCCCTAATCTCGCCGAAATAAGGACGCGAAATCGTTTCGAGGAGCGACGGCTAAAGTCACCTCTGGCTGGTTGGCAAGCGGCTGCAGTTTCCGCGTTATTGATCACGCGTCCCGTGCCCCTTTTTTCGCGATCAATTGCAGTTCACCGCTGGTCGATCGATATCAATGGCACTTCTCGAAAACGCCTTGCCGCCCGCCGAGGCTAGCAACCTCACCCGGGACCCGGTTAAAATTCAATAAAACCGTGCATAGGCCATTTCGCGTCGGCGCTCCTCGTAAATTCCCGCAAGAAGCTACAACCTGTTGCTTAATTATAGCTTCTACCTCGTCTTTCTCTACCTCCGACGCTATCATATGACATCGACAATCGATATCTTCCGCCGCTGTAAGGTAACAGCGTTACACGAGGTACGCTTTTGCTTCACACCCGTCATCCTCGTCTTTCGAAGTTCGATGCAACGATGCGACGATTTTCACTGTCTCGATGTTCAAGGTTTTACGAGATTCCTGGCTGGATCGATGACGGAATGCTTCTGGAGCAGCCTTTTGGAGTATCTGGAGCAGAAGTTGCGATTCATTGAAGCATGAAAAAGGAACTTGTGGAGCAGGATTTACCAGGAACTAAAGAAAACGAACGTTGAGGATGAAGATCCAGTGATAACCATCAGACCAGGTGTTCCTGTTGCACGGTCGATGTTATAATTAAATACACGGGATAGCCATCGGTGTACATCACTCCATAACATCAGACTCGATATCGATCCATTTCAACGAAGAGCAGCAAGCATCCTGGGTCATTCATTTCATCTTTCGGTCTCTGGTTCGCGGTTCGAGAATCGCTAGTTTCCCATTCAAGCCGCGCCATGGCTGACCGATAGCCATCGACGGTCGACTATTCAATTCGTCCAGAATATTCGACAAAGTCTGTTCGAATCCAGTTCCGTCGCTTTGTCCCTGGTATCTGCTGGACCATGTCGTTACGAGATAGCTTTCCTTTCCGCAGGGGAAGGTGCCAGGGAAAAGTGACGATACCAGTGCATAATAAACTGCGATAAACCATAAGGGACTCGTTTCCACTGAAGCAACCGCCGTTGGGAATATTGCAAGATATTAAAAATTATAGAGGATAAATAAGACGGAAACTGCTGTGCAGAGGGCAGGCTCTTCAGGTTATTAAGTATTGAAAATTCGAGGTCGCTCGATAAGAGGATCTAGTAACCAATTCTTACTTTATTTCTTCAGCTTCAAATACAGTGGAACCTCGCTTATCCAAACTATAATCAGTAACAGGATGACTCTCACTGCAACTATATTTCATATAAAAATGATAACTTTATTTTAGAATAGATTGCAATTAAGTACACGGTGTCGATAATGATATATTCAGCTTTTAAGCAACGTAGGATGATCAGTGTTTGTATAATGGAGGTACCACTGTATAATTCCGTGTATATTCGTAATACAAACTAGAAATTCGATTTTCAGGGGGCCGAGACTCCGAAAACCGGCCACGGAGGTTCCACCGAATTTCGTCGAGCATCCGGGCAATTTTTTTCTCGCTTGCAACGAAACGCAATCTATAGCGTGCCGTGCATTGCACCGGAGCATGCATCCCTCGGGTGTTACGAGACAGATACAACGTGTCCGTCTATTGGCGGACCAGAAGGCAGCACATATGTGGTCGAAGTTGGACGTTGGCAGGGAATAGTGCCAGGAGGAACCGAAAGGGGAAGGGAATAAGTGGCGTTGGTTGTTCCGCGTTGCCAAAAATCAAACTTTTCCGGACCTGGCCCGTAGAAGGGCGTGCTCCGATAAATAAAACGGCGTATTTTGCAGTGTTCCGCGGAATATTTCCAACGAGAAGCGTTCCGGGCTCGCGTTGGTCGAGAAACGGGACACACATATCCGTCGGTTGATTAATATTTGCCCGTGAGCGGCTGGTAAAAGCGAGCTATTTAATTACATGCTACGGGGCAGGTCATTAAATAAATAAAACGGGACGCCAGATGGCGGTACCGACGAGATAAAATTTTAATCCAAGCAGAACGAGGACGATATCGGCGCAGGGAATCAAAATTTCAATGCTTCTTCGACGGTCCCGATCGTATCGTTATCTCGCTGGATTACAAAATGCAGCGGATCGTTACGCGACGACCTTTTGCGCTCCAACGATTCTCTTCACGAGCTGTTATTTAATACAAACGTAGCTTCGCTCGAAAGGAGGAATCATAGCGATGGCATCACCGATGTCATAGAAATTTCTTTCTGTTAAATTTAGAGGAAAAATAAGTGGACGCGTGGTAGTGGATTGTTGTCAATGCACAGTATTCTTACCATGATATTTTGCATTAAGGATTTAATGTAAGCACTGAAATCGGTGGCCCCATTGCCATGATCTTTCCTCGTTGATGCTATAAAATGAAACGGACGATAAATGAAAGAGAAAATTATTGAAGAGAAACCATGGACTATGATATTTATAAGAGACTTTATGGAACGGCGTATCGGTCGGAGCTTTTATATATCCAACACGTATTTACGACGTCCGTTTCATCGAATTGCCAGCCGATTGATCGATCGTGGCAATCCTCGTAGATCAAACACGGCCGTCAGCCTCTTTCCTACGGCGCGAGCTGAGCAAGTAGACGCCAGTCGTCGCGACCTGGCATCATCAGGATTTTATCTGGCCTGTAATCTCTTTCCATCGGTAAAAAGTCAATTTATTCGAGCTGGCCGTGCAGCACGTTCGCTGATAAATGTCCCCTTTTCCGATCCTATCCCCTCGAAACTTATTCTGACCGCAACGTGTTGCGTCACTGCCGCGTCTACACGCCGTAACCGTGTTTTCCATCCATTCAGGGGTGCAACGGGGGGAAAAAAAAACGAGGAAGAAATATCGGTTTCATTCTCGTCGAAAGGGGTGAGCGATATCGCGCGACGATAACGAGACAGACAGAGAGATGCCGCGATGGAGGCTGGAGGAACACAAGTCAAGCCGGGAGAATCGAATTTTCGCCCAAAGGGTACGGCAGAAATTGGACCTTATAGAATTTGGCCCCTCTTATTAATCTCGTTGTCGAAGTTTCAGACCAGGACCTCGATAATCCGATACCGGTGCTCGATATCGGATTACCCCGTACCAATTGAAAAATACGCCGCGGCACTACGACATTTTCAAATTCCAAGGATTCCTGCACCCCACCTGAACATTTTTCAGATGCGTTCCAAATTGCATTTCATCGGTTCCAGCGTATTGAATAATTCTGGACACTTCCTTGCTTTCCGGTGTGTTGCTGTTTACCTGGCAATGAGGTTCTGCGTCACTCTATGGATGCATGGACCATCGATGAGCTTCTATGGTTTCTTTGGGGTAGCTAGCAGTTCTGTTCTGTGGCTTTCATCTGGCATCCTGCACCAAACGAAAATGAAGAACGTCGGTAACCAGGTTTCTCAAATTTATGTCACGTGCATTCATCACCGGCTGATTCACCCTTTTTTCAATATCCGTGTTCGCAGCAATTTATAGCAGTCCACGTATCGCGATCCAGCCGACAAAACAAACACATGTATTGCCAGGCTTGTCTATCAGCCGGCGGATGAGGATTGCTGGCACGACATGGCATCATCAGGATCTTATCTGTCCTTGGTATCTCTATCAGTCCATCTCGTTGATGAAAAGTTAAAATAACAATCGATTCAAATGGAATGATAGTCACCACCAGGGTCTACAGAGACACTGTGGATAGTAGGGGATCGACTGTACCGTCACCAGGTCCTGCCAGTGCTTCGCTATAGCGCAGACATCAGAAGTAGACGCTTCAAGGTCGCTTAGACTCACTAAAATAGTTGGTATAAACGATAGTGGACGTTGTTAACAAAATGATTAGCCACCTCAAGGTCTAATCTTTGCGACACTGCCATGAAATGGAACGTTTCCATCAAAATTCCAGACGGGAATCCCAGGCATGTATTCTCCCGGTTCCTTGGCCTCCTCTCATTTTGACTTTTTATTCTCCAGGTTGCCAGTGTTCGCCGGTGTTTCGCTGGAAGCACGGTCTGGTCGAATTCAGAGGCTCGTCCTCCGATGCGGAAAAGGGGAGACGAGCCAGCCAGGGAGCAGCACGCGAACGAAGAATACCACGCGATTGTTAGGCGTCCCCGATTAATCTACGACTTCTTTTCCTCTCCCCGTCGACGACGCGGAGATGTAGTGGTTCTCCCGTCTCTCCTCGTGATTGCGACGACACAAAGACACCGGTCCACTCGTGCAGACGCGACCCACCGAGCCCGAGGTAGATATAGTTAAGTGGGCGAACGTGGGTGTCATCGACAGGGCTGACTACTTCCGGCTCCTTTTCTTCTCGTAGACGGTAATCAAAGTACCACCACCAGCGCCGAGCCTTGAAAAATACTGCAACGACGGTTTGATTGGCCTGGGTCCGCTGATTGGCGCAGGAAACGTTCAAACTACTGTACAGAGTCCACCGAGCCGTTTATATTGAAAAATTCACGGTGATCGCAAGGGAGTTTTATTTAAAATGTAACGCGCAGGAGAAACTGTTTGCTGCGCTATGGCAGAACGTTTTGTTACTTTTATTAGGAGCGCGTGGTCGACGCTTCTTTTTTGGCGAGTTCACGTGCAGCCAGATACACATGGTTTCCGTTGGCAAAAAAAATGTCAGAGGCGGAAGGAGCCCAGGTTTTAATCAGGCTGGAACAATCCCCGGCTTCCAAATTTTGCGTCACACAACGTGGACGTGGTTCTCTCATTCTTTTTTTTTGTTTTTTTATCCAGACCGCCGGGAAACTTGGAAAATCGAGGGACGCCGTGAAAAGCTCTTTTCACTAGCCGCGAACAAAAAGGGGGAAACGAAATTTAATCGTCTTTCACCGTTTCAAATCCGGACGGTGTTTTCGGAACGCACGAAATCCGAGAGGGACCGTGAAAAAGTATGGAGAAGAGGTAGAAGTACGCCGGAGGAAGCGTGTCAACGTTGTTTCGCGTTGTCTTTGAACCGTGCTATCACTCGTTTCAGATGCGCCCCGGAGCTGTGACGGTGTCGCGACACGGATGCGAGAGGGCGTCGGCAAAGCATTCTCAGGAAAAGGGAAATTAGCCGATCCGAAGAAGGACCGTCCCGTGTCAGGCATTATCTCCGCTACAAAGAGGTTAACAAAGCGAGGCCGTGTCGCGAATGAAAAATTTCTGGACCGTTCCTCATAATCAAGGACGTGACTAATGGACTCGCCGTGTAGCAGAGGCTGCACGAGCTGTAGAGAATGCAAGGCCGTCGCACGCGTTGCTCCCGTTCGCTAAAAAAGCGGCGTCGATAATTCCGGTAGCTTCGACACGGTGACTTCGGCCAACTGCTCGTGAATATTTCAAGAACGGATCCCTGAATATCGCAGACCGTACGGAACACTTATTCCTGGTTCCGGTGGGACGGATAATTAAAGCTCGAACAATGACCCGCGGTCGGCCGGAGATCGTTGCCCGATAATCTGTAAAATATTCTATTCCAAGAATAATTATAAAAGCAGTCGGAATTAAGCTCGAGGCACTCAGTTGTCTTTTTCTCTTGCAGGTTTCCGAATTGTTCGGCGAAATATTATTCAGAATCGAGAAGAACGTCGGAGGGTCTTGAGGAAACTCTGGAAGCATCGCTGCTACTCGGATGGCTCGACCGAAGCATACGAAAATGAGACTTAAAGGGCGGATAGAGATGAACCGTTTTAAGGGTAAAAAGGAGGCAGTTAGAAGTGGGGTTGCTTGTTGATTAACTTTTCACTTCGCGTCCTTCCTTTGAAACGGTCTGTAGCTTTTCAAAAGGTTGAATCAAAACATCGGTCGATCAATAACACGCGGCTGACTCAGGCAGCTTGATTTAATCATTGCCAGGATGGTAATCTTAACGGTGCAGTGAACTATACTGTAGTACAGTAGGACCTCGGTTATCCAAACTGTATTTAATAAAAGTATGACTCACTTAGGTTTCTCATAAAAATGATAATTTTATTTTAGAATGTAGAATATATAATGATGCAAAATTAATTAATGATAATTTTAGCTTGCTACTGATATAGGATGAACCGAGTTTGGATAATCTAGGTTCTATTGCATATAGCATACAATTGTACATTGTTCAAGGATTCTCATTTCTGACATAACCGGCAATTTTTAAAATGCTAATACTCGAATATGCGCGCGTTCGAATAATCACAGCCCTACGCGAAATAATGCAACATTTCGTGTATCCACGAGAACATGCGCGCGCGGGCGCGCACAGACACGCCTGCAAACCGGAAGTTAACGAAGAGCTTGTAGGCGAACAAAAGACCGTTGTTATCCGTGGGAGGGTAATTGTTCGACGTTGGGGGGGGTCGCAACATGAAATTTCTGTTCAGCAAAATCCGCGGCCATTTAGCTGCCACGGCATTATCCCGATGAAATTGAAACGCAACAGCAGCACCGGCTGTGCGAGACGATCGCGAGAAAAAGAATAACGAAATGATTAATTCCATGCGAGCGACTCCTTTCAGCCTGTCCTCGCCACCCTCGGATCGGTCACGTTGTGCAGGGCGCCGCGAATCATTTTTGAGCGATCTAATTCTTTCGCGTTTCCTCGTCCAGCGAGCAATAATTTATCACGTTGTAAAGTTTCCAAGAGGATCCCGCACGAGGGGAAGTCCAACGAGCGTGGAGGAATGTAAAGGCGGACGGGTATAGAAGCTGGAGATAAAGAAAGAAAAATAGAAACTGAAAGGACCGTGGAGGGGCGGGGTGGCGAGGAATGTAGGGCGGAAAATTCAGGGGATACTGAAGAAAAATTGTACGTGTATACACAGTCACAGACAATAGCGTTTAGTCTGTGTCCTTGTAACAGATCATTGTAATTATTCTATCAAACTGTTTTAATACGCCGTAGACGTTTTGTATCGCAAATATTGAAACAGTTTGCTCGTAAAAAATTCGGGACACCCTGTACGGTGTTTCGCGTTCCTTTGTCTCTGGCCCGGATATATTCAATACGGAGAGATCGTGTCTGTTTGTGTACGCGCACACACAGATGCATGGATGGACAGATAAACGGGTGGATAGACAGCCGGATAAACAGATAGACGAACCGATAAAGCTTTTTTTTTTATTTTGGCAGCGGTGAATAAAGGGGTGTAGAAACGACGGGTCTAGGGTGGAAAAGGGACAAAGAATGAAAGCGAGAGAGCGAGAGAGCGAGAAAGAAATTGTCGAGAGAGGAGTACTGCTAATATCCCGGGGGCGGTCGTGGGATAGGGTGCACCTGCGCGTATGACAGATACGCCCCTGGCATAAAGGCGACATTTAGGTCAGCGGCTTTTACCACATGCAGACGGGCCTTGCCAGCGATCGTTTTCGCTACTAGCGCCATTCATGCTCCTGCCTGTGAACAAAAAAAAATCCCTGCCATTGTTCCCGCGGACTGTATTATCATTATTATTATTATTATTGCGCCGCCGTTCACGCGAGTCGAATAAACAGCCCGGAGCGTTGGAAACGCGTTGTAATTGATCACCAGGCCGAAAAGTCTCCCGTGATATCGAGCCGTGCTCGTGACGCAAAAAAGTTATGGTCCATTCATTACGAGAACGCGAATATTAATTCCTGAGAATTTTTGTTTTATCACGCCCGCTCTCGACTTCCGGGGGACCACCGAGAAATGAAAAAGTTACTAGCCGAGGTGGCTGATCGTTTTAGTGGAATTTCTGACGGGTTATTGGCTTGCCGGTTCTATCGATCAACCGTATTATAGTGGAAGCTGCAAATAGGCAGAAATTGGAACGTCAATCAGTTACATCTTGTTAGGATATTCTTAGCCACGACGTGTCGCGTTTATGGACACGTAATGCAGCTGCACTTTAAGCACGGCGAGCGTGGACAGGGAATTTCTCTTTCCATCTCGGTCGGAATATAGGTTGGCTGTTATATATTTATCCATCAGACAGTATAGCTCAATTATAGAGCACTCTGACTATGGAATAAATTACGGAAGGATAAATCGCCTGAAATTCGCTCGTCGATTACATTTTATTGATAGCTCTTCTCCTGCTGGATTATTAGAAATCGTAATACGACGAAAAGTCATGGAAGTCGAAGAAGGGCGCCTCCCCAAGTGCAACACCGATAATTAAATGAGCTTTTGAACACTGACAGAGCTTAATATTCGAAATGTCCTATATGTTGTTTGAGGTGCAGACAATTAATAGTTTATGAGATCTTTAATATTATAATTTCGGTGGTCGCATCTACTATAATATAAATGTTATTTAAATTAAAATTTTTTAATTTTGAGTGAATATTTGAATTTTTTAAACATGTAATCGCATATAATCTCAAGATTTTAAGACGAAGCAACTACTCCGGGCTGTACATATAAACAATTTCTATACTACAGGTAATGGTTAAGTTAGGAAGGATTGGGTAGTCGGAACTTTCACATTAAATATCTCATAAAATATCAACCCCCTGATCTCAAGACCATACATAGCCAGCTTCCCAGTATTAAGCTCCATCAATGTACAAAAGCTCAGCAAAATATCAATACAATACTTGAGAAGGTTCCCTTATAAGATCATTTTCTAAAAATTACTGCACGCTTACTAATCTTGTAACATTAAACATTGTTAATATTACAGATTCCTATAGATCCATCAAGAAGTTCATTGAAATCGATAGATCTGACTGCTGAGACCTCTCATGGGATCAAAACCTAACCTAAACGAATCCCATTTCGGCGTTACATGTTGATCCGGCAGACCTAACTCGACCTGCGTCAAGCTCAAGTCAGCATCCTGCACCGTCCTGAACGGGGACCAAACCCAGACCTAACTCAACCTGAACCCAGACCTGCGCCACAGGGTGTAGCGATTGTTCTGTCATCTGGCGAGCAGTTTGCGAGGCGACGATAATTCGACAAGGGTAATGCGGCATGGGTACGTAACAAGAGGAAAATTATCGTCCTGACGGCAATTTCGATTCTGACAGGGCTTTGTCGCGGACAGCCAGCTGCAGTCGTGGACCCGTAAGCTCCGGACGCTTCCGGTTGGTAACGACTGTTCCGTATCTGTTTGTCCGTACGGGTTGTCGCCCTGGGAGCGTGCGAACCCGAACAGAACGGACATAAACCCGAAGCAGTAACAGCTTATCGACTATTCCCTTCTCGAATTGCAGCACGGCCTTTTAAGGAGCCTTCGCCGGGAAAACTTTACGACGAAACAAGAAAAACCGTCTTAATCACGAGGAGCCCGGATCGTTTCGACGGAAACGCTCCGCCCGGAATACGGAACGAGCAATCGAC
Source organism: Macropis europaea (assembly GCA_916610135.2). NCBI lineage: Eukaryota > Metazoa > Arthropoda > Insecta > Hymenoptera > Melittidae > Macropis > Macropis europaea. Next base: position 2,953,226 of record OU744353.1, read on the forward strand.
CGATATACGGCGTTATCGATTATCCGTCCATCCGGCTGCGAAGCGAATTTCGATATCCGAAAACGTCTCGCCGGCCGACAACCGTTGAAAAATGAACCGTGGCGAGAAATAAAAATACTTGGAAATATTGTAGATGGCGCGCGAGCCTGCACGGATGTATTAAACGGAAGAGCGAATTTGTCCTGGTTGGCTCGATTGATCAGGGTTCGATGAACGGAGCGTCGAATTCGATGCTCGAGGCGGAGAGTATGAAATTTAGGAAACACAAAAAAATGAGGATAACCGAATGAAAATACATACGAGGAATCATTGTACAAACTTCAGGAACTCGGTGCAAGTAGAATCGGCGACCCATAGTCAGACATCGCGGTCCATTTAATTTTCAAATTCAATTTCCTCGAAAACGTGAGCTCTCGCGAATAAATATTATTTTACTGTTTCGATTCATTTTTATACGAGGAATCGTTTAAAAATTTGAAAACGCTCATAGGTGTTTCTCAGTGTAGATATAAATGTGGATCGATAGCTATATAGATATTCGTTTATCTCAATTTATGTTAAATTCGCGTTGTATTATGCATGCAAAGGCGATAATTCGTTTGTACTGTACATAACTAAATTTTTAGGAATCATTCGGACGATCGACGGGGTTCAGCGAAACGGCCATGCACGATGGAAGCGTAATCACTCGGAACAGCAAAGAGCCGTTGTTCAAAGGGAATCAAAACGTTTTCACCCGGGAGAAACGTTCCCGAAGAGTCGAAAAAGCCTTCGTTTTTGCGCACCGGGGAAAGTCGTTGGGTTTTTAACGGGGGTGTGTATCGGAAAACGTCGACGAGGTAGAAAAGAGTATCGCGGATAATGGGGGGTGTGTATCAGTCTTGGTATAAGTTATTGCTGAATCAGTCGTCTATTCGTATCGGGATAAATCCCGGTGAAATAGAGCCCAGGTGGCATCGTCGAAGTTACCATATACACGGTGTCCCTATAAAAGAAGTATCCATTATTATATTTAACGATACATAGTTCCATTTAACGCGTCGAGTACCGCAGTAGAAATGCCAGTGCCTGGTCAGACACGTTATAATTTGGAATCACACTACTAGAACACTACAGTTTGGAATCACTTCCTGATATCTGCCAAAATCGATCGTCCTGACGAATTTTGTAGTGGTCCATCGTTAATATACTAGACGTAAACAAGAATATCTTTAACTTTAAAAACGTATATTTTAAAGACGCTCTTTTTTTTTCTAAAGGTCCTGTTTTAATTGATGTAGTGATTCCAAACTATTGGCTAGTAGTATAAATCATGAAGCAAACTATTTTTTAACGGCGTGATGATCTAAATTGTATTTTATATTATTATTGTAATCTCTGTGTCTGTCCAGAAGTGCATGTGCTATAATCAACGTGTTAACCCTGTGACTAAAGCTAGACCTACAAGGCATTTTATAAAAAATAATGAACACCCTGTACATGTTTCTTTAACGAGAACCAGCAGAGAAATCGTGCAGCAACTTTGATCAAACATTTTTTGAACGCACGAATATAAATTTCTGTCGTCGACGTTCTCTTTCGACTGCGAGCATCATGGAAAAACACCCTCGCGGGATAGATTCCGTTTCTTCGCGACGCTTTGAATTAAAAACCGCGAGCGGATATCCATTATACAAGAGGAGCCGCGTAAACCGCATGCATGTGTACAAAGAGTTCTTCTTTTTTTTTTTTATAACAATCGCTAGGGTGGAGATTCGAAACCGTTCCATATTCTGAATTCATTTGTTCGCGCCGAATCACCGCCGCTTTTTCCATACGGAAAGACAGAGAGAGAGGCCGCGGACGAACTAAAAAAACGCTCGGTGACGGGTCACTTTCGATCGAGCTTTTTTTTTCCGAAACGCCAGACGCAACGATCGCTCGGTGTTTTTTTTTCAATTTGCCATAAATTCGAGAAGAAACGGCGGGGGTTGTTCGGGACGAGGAGAAGAACAGAATTATCCGGCTTTTTGTCGATACGCTCTCGTCGAACATTATTCAGCGGGCTTTTGAAAAGGGCCGCACAGCGAATCAACGATGATAAATTCGTAGCGTGACGCGAATAATCGTCCAGCGGACAAAAAGCGTTGAAACAAAAGCGGTCGAATGCAAAACATAGAAAAAAATCGTCGTGACTCCTCCATCGGTTCCGGGACATTTAATTCGTCGGTTACGTTCCCTTTTTTGCGCTCTCCGCCTCTCTCTCTCTCTCCCCGTTTCTCTGGCGCACGAACTGACGACGAATTAATGCGAAAATTTAATGCAGCTGTCACGGGTTCGCCGGAAAATCTACGCGTTAACGCGGTTAAATCGGCGCCCGTTTGCAACGCGTTTTGTTAGCGCACCGTCGATCGTGTTGTAACTCCCGACCCGTTTTCGGACGCGCTAATTGTAATAATTTTCTGCCTCCCAGGCGTGCCGTAACAGCGACGAAAGGACACGGCCCGGTTCCAGCCTCAGGAATTGCACGTACACGGAACAGGACGGCCACTTCTACGATCCTGTCTACAGGGTGTGTCGACTGAAATTGTTTTTCAGAAATTTGGAGGCTTAAATAAGCAGGTGTGACAACAATTATTCGGTTACTGAAAGAGCAGCTTTATTTTTAATGATATTAACAATCATCTACAATTTTTTTTTACAGAGAGATTTTCCCTGCAAGAAGCTGAAGACTAAGTCTGAAGTATCCAAATATGTAAGTTGTTGATGTGAATCCTGTCTGCAGAGTATGTCAACTGAGACTGATTTTCAGAAGTTTGGAGGCTGAAGAAGCAGTCCTGATAAATTATTCGGTTATTGAAAGGGCAGTGTCATTTTTAGTAATATTGAGGATTATCAGCAATGTTTCTTACAGAGAGATGTTCTCTGAAGAAAGCTGCGGACGATCTTGAAGTCCTAAATTTTGTAGGCAGTGAAGCACCTGATTGTGTATGTTATTTGTACGAATTAATTTGAGCTGAAATTTCTTATATTGCTCTGCTGATTCAATTTCTAGTTTCCACATGGTACATATGGATCACACACATGGCGTGGATGCAGTGCAGTGAAAACTGCGAGCAGATATATTCGCCCTTTCCACGTCTCTGGAGCTCACCCCCAGCAGCACACCACACCCCCTGGAGAACATGAGTATTAGCGTTTTATGGAGATTGGCAATTCGAGCTCGGTCGTGGAAACTTCGAAATTATTTAATTAGAAATTCTTGTTGCTAGGAATTTTACATGCAGCCCCGGCATAAGCACAGAAACTAAATATGTACCTTGCGCTAAGTGGCCACGGATTTGAATACCTCAAACCTTACTCGCCCTCCTCGCCTACCCCCTTCTCCAGCCACTAACGAAGAATTCGAAGACCCGGTATCAGCGTTACTGGAGATATTCGTTCGATTAAGAACTTTTAGCAGGTTTTAGAGATCAGAGTCTCTTTGGTACCGTTGATGAAATATCGTATGATGTCTGATGTTTAAACTGCAGATCTTCGTGCAATTTAACATACTCAAATATCTATCTCACTTCTATAACTGCATTAATATACAAAGTATTGAACTCCAAAAATGTATACAATTTGCATAAATATCCGCGGTCTAGTAATATCACTGTACACCGTTTTACAGCTTCATAACTTATTTCAGGTTCATTCAGTAAGTGTCCTGAAACTGCCAACCAGGATTGTACGCTGATAAGGGGAAAAAACAGACTTGTGGTTGTCAAGAATTTTATTGAGACCTCGATGCAGTTCCCTATTCTTGCTGATCGGCAATTATGCAGGAAAATACAGGATTCCAGGAGCTCCTTATTTACTGGGGAAGCGGTTTCGACGAGGACAACGAGCGAAATTGGCCGATTTGCGGCTCGCGACGCCGGCCAGTCGAGAAATTAGATTATGGGATCAACGTGACGCACGGCCAACGTACTCTGCCCGTTACTTTTACCCGTTCCAATTCGACGATCGTAATTGTAATAATTTCACGCGGGAAGGGTAATACCCCCGAGAACGTACCGCGAGCGTGTAATCGCATTCGCGTGAAACAATTTGGCTCGGACATGAACTTGGGTGAGAAATGTTGCGAAAAATCCTGAAATCAATTGCGGATGGATTAATTCGCCAGCGGGCCGGCCGAGAAACGATTGAAACTGCGGAACGCTGATTTATGGCAACGGTTGCCCGGCTGTGAGCTGTTTGCGTGTTGTACTTTAAAAGAATTCGATTTCCCAACTGGGAGAGCGATATTTGCGAGCCGCTATGACGATTTCCAAATTGCTTTCGCGCCAGTAATTACTGAGACTGCAATTATATTTAGGTCAGTGTAATAATTGATGGGGCAGTATTTTTATAACTCTTCTAAAGAATGAAGAATAACACATTAGGTGGTTACGTTTGTGCAGAGTCCTATGTAAATTGTGAAACTCAGTAACTGTAGAGTTTGGATCGTGTAGTTAAATAACAGACAGCTCAGTGAAGTTACAAATTATTTGAAAGCTCTGCATACTGGATGTAGACACTTAGAGATATTTTAATATTTGTTTCTTTTTTTTTTGTAATCGGTAAATTATTTCAGATCATTCAGGCACCTGATTAGGTAATTCTTTGGAGCAGGATATTAAGTTGTAACTTCAGAGAAACGTCTGATTGCTGAGAACAGCTTAGAACATTCGTTAGATACAGAACAGCGGCATGGCGAACACGTAACAGCGTAATACGGCGAAAGTTCGTGTTAGATGCTAAAGGACATAGGCGTAGGGCAGAAGTTCTTAAGTATATTCCCTACAGAAATAAGTTTAGTTAGAGTTCCCTTTAACCTAAAGTGTCCAGAGCTCTAGTTTCAAGATCTATTTAACGCGGATACTCGTTTGGGAATACGCTGCCGTCCAGAACTTTAGGATGATTTGACAGTTTCAGCCGATATTTAACTGGTCAAAGGGTTATCGCTGAAGAACACGCGAAAGAAATTCTGCTCCGAATTTCGAAAACTCGAGCGACGAGTGTTTTGCCAGAAAATGTCGACCCATTTCCGCGCGTAAATTTCCTCGAGTCACATTTTTCGCTTTTCATCGTGAAAATCGTGGGAACGTTCCTCAAGGTCTCTAGCCTCGAAAACGAGGCCTTCTAGGAGAAAACTTCGTGGCACGATTTTAACCCATTCCAGCGCGACGAAGTCTCCTCCTCGTGTCGCGCTTTTTCCTGTGAACGATCTTCCTCCTGATACACGGTATGCATAGGGTGACACGTTTAAAATCGTCAAACATCTTAGAAACTGTACAAAGAAAACATCTGAACTACTGGTGTTTCAGTACAAGCATCATTCAATTTTTGTCTGAAATATTTCTCAATATTATTAACAGTTTCAAAGATAATTGTGTGGGTCGACTTAACGCACTGCATGCCTGAATGTTATTTAACACAAATTAAGAGAAAGATGTCACCTTGAAGTGCCCATTTTCTGTGTCTTTAGTGTACCAGATGATGGTACAGAGTCCACCTAAAATTCTGGTTAATTCTGCTACATAGAAAGAGGAGGTACGCTCAGTAATCAATACAGGAAGCGTCGTTAACGCGGTCTTAGAAAAATCTGACTCTCAAAAGCATGAAAAAAGAAGTGTCGGCCCCTTAAAGAGTGGAGGAAGCTTCCCTTGTAGGAGCAGATAGGCCCAGAGAACCGTCACTAATTCGTTTCCTAAAGAACACCCACCTACGCCTTGACTGTTACAATCTTAGTTGATGACCAAATTCTGGAGGTATCTAACAGTACACCAATCAATTCTGCTGAGTCACAAATAACTTCCAATTCATCTTCCTAAATTCATCAGACATTGTTCCTTATAAATCAGAGGCCTGCATAAACAATCTGAGTGTCTCCAAGCACAAAAACTGTCACCCGTGGGAAGTTATTTACGTCTCAGCCTCATATTTCGCAAACATAGTATTGAAATGAATGATACCACGCGTACACGACAGCAGCCGTCGGAGTGTCGACCGGAACACCCTGTGCATCCAGAGCATACGCAAACGACACGAGTTTGTTTGGATCAGTTCCATGCACGCGGCCCGGTTTGCTCGGCGTGTACACTTATCCAAGCAGGGAAAGGCAAAACACCGTGAGAGGATACATATGTTCCGTGCAGGCGTCCCGGTAATCGATCATGGGAATATCCCGTAAAAAAGTACGCGGATGTGTCTGGGCCATCGGTCTCTCCGAGTGTCAAACGAGAATTAATAGTTCGCTCGAGTAATGTACAATGTGTAACGGGTCGTCTGGTACACGATGAATAAAGATGAGCGCGCTGGCTTCGAATCGCTTCATCGACGTCGCGGAAACAGAGGACAAAAAGAGTTGGAACGCTTCGAGGAAGCTCTGGAAAGGAAAGAAAAAGAAATTAATAATCGAGCGGCCGGTGGAGGGGGCTGTCGGAGGCTGTGGGAGGGGATAGAGAAATTTAACCGGTGACCTTTTTGAAATTCTAATTTCGTTGAAAGCACTTCGAAGCAAGCGGATTTTCATTTTTTTTCCACCTCTTTTTTTTCTTTTTCTTCCTGTTTTTTCCTCTCTCCCTTCGCCCTGTTTCCTTCCGTCTCTCCCTCTTATTTTCTTTCCCCCCCGCGCGGAGGGCGCGTAACGAAAGACGGAAATAAACGCTTTGACGAGCGTACTCGGTAAAAAGATTAATGAGGAGAGATCGTTTCCGGGGATTTCAATTTTATTAAGGCGGTTCAAAGGGAATCCCTCGATACGGCGCGTATATCCCTTCGCGACGGATTTAAACCGCCGAGAGAGTGGTGGAAGAGGGAAGACGAAGAAGGAGAGACGAGGAAACAAAACGAGGAGAAAGAAAATCCGACTATTGTTGCGAATCCGTGTAGACAATGCGTGGAACAATCTTCCTGGCCCGGCTAAAAGGAAGCTAAACGCGCAGGATCCTCCAGAGTAACCCTAAGCTGTAATTAGTTAAGTTCACTCGGTTTTAGCATCTGAAAAGTGTACATAAATTGAACATGTTTGTGTAGTCAGAGGGCCAAACGAGACATGAAACTGTAGTAGTCGCAAACGCACATATTTTGATTAACACGTTGACTGCCATAGCGACTCAATTTTAATTAATTAAATAATTATATTTGGAGCAATTTTTAGCACTGCAACAATTAAATTCTTAAACATTATTTTTCTGTATAATTTATAAAGGGCAATTTATATCGCGTCTGACCAGAGCTGGCTGTTTTCACTGTGGCAGTTCACGTGACGGCACGTTTCGCGCCACAGTAGAAAATCCAGTACCTGGTCAGACACGCGAAAATAGCTTCTCTTAATATATCTGGCTACAGAAACAAATATTCATCGAATTTACATTGAGACCAGAAGCTCGCATGATATTTCTGACACTTGTTTTCGCATCTTGCTCTGACACTCGGACGGTTTAGCCAGAAATAGCATCTCCGTGTCGAGAACTCCAGTTTTAGAGTGTTTGTACTTTTATAACGTGTAAAACTGTTTAGAGGTTCACGATGAGAGTGAGCAAACGTCAAGGCAGGTCTGAACAGCCTTTCATCCCGGCCTCAATCTTAATTCCGGGACTCTGACTCGTCTTGGAGTAATGATAGCGTGTTATCGGTCCCCCAGCTCGAGCGGAGAACTCGATAAGACATCGTACGCCACTCGACCGATTCTAATACCAGTTTGACACTTGGAGATCGATGAGAATGGGAAAGTATCGTACATCACAGCGCCGAGGAAAATTATTCGACCGATCCGCGGCTATAAATCACGGGCTTCCTGTAATGATAATTCGTAAGAACAATTGTCAGTCGCGACTTCAACTGGGTTTTCCTATTGAATTTTTCATCGATACCTGCGAGTGTCCATAGCGGGGACAGGAAGATTAGGCCTGTCAAGGTCACTTTCTTGTCCACTGTACAGCTTTTCCAGTTTTTCTGTTTTAACCCTTCAGGATGTGATACTGTTTGGGAGCTCTAGATCGTCCAGAAAAGTGGTGTAGAAAGAAGAATTGTAAGAATTCTCCACTAAGATCAGTAAAATATATCTTCCTTTGTAAGAAGTTAAAAGCTGTAGGTCCACATGCAATGTAGAGCGATACCAAACTTTCTGACTGTGAATACTTGATAATCTGATGGCCTCTGTCACGTATATGTGACATGATTCATTTAAATAATACGCACGTGAAAGAAATAAATGGGCCTGTCACTAAAACAAAAACAAATTGCCAAGTAGTTGTGCAATTCAGATTGCAAAATAATTGATGTAAACAGAATAATGTAGGTGTGTTGTTACTTAACTAGATTGTTACAAAGATTCACCTCTTACATATTAAGGGTTGAACACTCTGACTGCTATATCACCCACATATGGGTGACACTTAAATTCAGTTTACATTCATCTGAACACTATTAGTAAAATATTCAAGGAGATCTGTACAGTACCAGCAAGAACTGTAAATAATGACTAACATTATTAATTAAAAAGAGTATAATTTCAGACTGTATCCACATCTAGCAGGTCGTGTCTTTTTAGCCTAGACGTTATGGCAGTCGCCTTCACAATTTCTACAGAAAAGAGAAATTTATATGGCGTCTGGCCAGAAATGTCTGTTTTCACTGTGGCGATCAACGTGTTCGCAGGTTCACTGCATGGAATTCTACTTAACTAAATAATTACTAATTTGATTAGAATTTTGAATAGAATTAATATCGCAATAAAAAGTAGAAGGCCAAGACTGTGCAATTGAGCAGTTACATATTCTTTTCCTTCATGATTTGTGTTTTAAATGAGATGTTATAGCGCGTCTGACCAGAAACGTCTGCTTTCACTGTTACAGTCAACGTGTTACAGAACGGTCAGTCGACTCGCAGGGGAAGTTCTGCCCTTGAACGGCCTAATCCGGTCGTCCTCGCTACATCCACGATCTTCCATCGTAATTAGGCGTTCGGTGGGCAACGAGTTCGATCCTCCCACGCTCTGGTTCTTCTCATTCTCCTTTTCCCCGGCGATACAAGACACAAAGTCCGCTCACGTTTCGAGCACAGGTAACTCTCGAAGGAACTCCGTCGAAGTATCCTGTATTAAATTACAGACGGGAGGCGTAAATCTTCGTCGAGCGACCGACTCCACCGCCGTCGCCGTGGAAACTTTTTATTTTCTCTTTACTTTCCGTTCTCTTCCCCTTTTCTCCTGGCCAGCTTTGTATAATGGACCAGGGTGTTCATCGCCGTGTCACGGGCCCGCACCTTCTTAAAGGACTACGAACTTTACAGACCCGGATCGCTTATTAATTCCCCTCCGTTCCATCCGCCGAATCAGTATCGGTGTTCTCGAATTTTTTTTTTTTTGGTAACGCGGACAGATTCTTCCGCCGAACGAGCTTCCAGAGGAAAAAGGGGAACAAGGGTGGATCGACTGTGGCGAAGTTCCCGGAGTTTGGAGAAATAAATCCGTGATCGGGACGGAACCCTCTTGCAGGCTTTTTCTCTGCAAATCTTACGTTAATGATTCCTTCAAGCACCGAATGCTTAGGTATTGTCTGCGGGAGCTGCTCGTTGTGAGGAAAATTTGGAAAATAATAGGACTGCCACGGTGGAAACTGCCAGGCCTGGTCAGACGTATTATAATATTCTGTTTTATATGGAAATCACGAGGGAAAGAATATTTCACCGCCTGCTCGTATAGTCGTCACTTGACATTATTATAACAATATTAATTCTACTGAAAATTTGACAAACTTTAGCAGCTATTTAATTATATACAATTTGTGGCGCTGGTCTCCAGTCAGCCTGATGCAGTATCAACCAAGAAACAGTTTCTTTTCTTAAACTCCTGAATGTTCAACATGAAGACAGTGGACATAATCCTAAGTAACTCTGTTAATTTGGAAATTGAAGGTTTCACTGTACTGTAAGTATCTAACCGAAACAGTCTGCTCTATTTGAAGGTATCAGTCTCGCTCTGAGCTCATTGAAAAATAATAACAATAAACTGCGACAGAATTGACGATACAATTTTGCGCGATAATCAAGGATATGAAAGAAGACCGTTCGCGTGTCAGTGATCACAATAAAATGTTCCAATTGTTCAGACGTTCTGAAATTGCAGGAACGACACGCTCCGGGTAACGCGGAACAGGCCGGTGGAAAAGAGGATTGTTCCTGTTTACGGAGAAAGAAAACTGCAGGCGGCGATAACGTGGCGAAATTCCGTCGGCGCTGTTAATAAAACTTACGAAACGTAATAAACGAGCGACGTGTATCGTTGATACGCGACCGACCCACTTTTTCGAAGATCTATGAATATTAGTTTAACGAACTCCAGACGGAGATACGCGGCCGGGGTGGGCCAAGTATCGCGTGACACCACCCCTGCTCGAATTTTTCCCCCTTTTCCTCGTGAAACGGGCTGGTCCCACCTGGCCGGATAATCAACGACCTTATTCTCGCAATTTACAGACACCCTTAACGTCGCTCTTCTCGCCCCTTCCTCTCTCTTCTACTCTACTTCCTCTTAAACTTGCCAGATTCGACGGATTAGCCGGTGTTAGTAGATTTCGAGGTCTCTTCCCAGTTTTCATACTTGAGGAAACCTGGAAGATAGGTTGGCAGAAGCTCTGGTTGAAGGGACAGGTATGAAGTAGGTTTAGGATATAATGTTCTGTATAGAGAGTGTTGGAAAAGGTTTCAGACTTTGGGAGCATACAGTACCTGCGATAAGGAACATAAAATGTCTGATGGACATAGGTCTTATAATTAACCCTTTAAGCGTTATAGGCATTTAAGGGTTCTCCATGTACTGCTGTGCCTCGTGCGGAGAACGCCGTAGGGCGTTCAGGTGATACGTTTATTAAATACGCTCAGAGACGGTCAGCACGGAGTGTATGGTTCTTAAGGAAGTAGCTTGTTCTGTGCAGTTTATCAGGTTTCGTGTCACAGTGAAAACATCCGTCATTGGTCGGACGCAAATTTTGATACCTGAGGATCCTTGGAGCGAATGATCTTTCGAACCTCCTGATGAGTACCTGAGGATTTTTTAAATATACTTGTAAATAGTTTGTTAAATATATTTCAGGAGATTTTTACATGCTCGTGCTGTACCTGATCTTACTCCTAACTTGGAGAAGTGTGATATAGGACTGTTACCTCTTGGCAGCTTGATTCTGACATTATCCAATTTTAAGTGGAGGAAATTTGGGATAACGACCGGTTTATTAGAAGTTTCAAGTGAATTACGTTACAGGGGGGGGGCTAAGAAATAATGGAACGACGCACGAAAATACCCGGAAGAAATAAAGAGGAACTCCCTGTTGCGTGCGGTGAAGTTGACCTCGGTTTGATCATGCTGTCGTACCATAGCGAGTTTTGTTCCACTGGAAGTTTTTCGAGGGATGTCTGTTAGATCACTAACTAACTTACCAGCTTATAATTAGTTACTCAAGTTTCACTCAGAATAAAATAGAAAAAAAATGAATTATCTATAGTAAGTGACATTACTGAATCTTACAGTCAGAAGGATCTACTGTACTGATGGTATTGGCATTACCTTTCTTTCTCAGGCTTGTATGAGGCTAATAAAAGTATAGTAAGGATGTTTAGATTAAGCAGTTCAAGGTCAACTCCACTTAAACATTGACTTCATATTCTTAACACAATTTTAAATTTTTAGCACAAACTACGCCTTATGTGTTTCTCTCTTTCAGTGCACATATTCACAATAACATTCTTAATATATACAAAAAACTAAAAAGCTGTATAGTAGACAAAGTATAGACCCTGAGATGCCTAATCTGTATATCTCTGCCACAGTAAAATAAATTATACCCTACAAGTTACAGTGAGATCTTCCACTATAGACACCCCTAATACCTGAGGCTGAATTTTCAAAATTTCAGCCTTGAAGATTAGCAAGCATAATGCGCTTAGAGCAAGTGGAGCTGTAGCATTCACTTAGAGGATCCTGATCAACAATTCGATCATGGTGCATAGGGCAGAGAAGCCGATCAACGACAACGGGTCAGAGTAATAATTCGTGCGGAGAACATCGGAAACGGTCGGTACGTCTGAATCGCATATCCGGCCGAAATGGCCGGATACGAATCGGGTGTCAGGTCTGGGAATCCGGCCGGTCGATCGGTCGATTATACACGCCGTAATAGAGCGTCACGTAGCTACGAGAATCCGTTGTGTACCGGGCAGGTTCGACGAGGCTCGAGAGGTGTCGGCGAGAAGCTTCTACACCGTGTGCCACGCTTCAGGATTTCCAGCCAAACACGTGTACGCCGCGTATACCTTAGCCGCGTGTTTCCAACAAGGAGTTAACACCGTACCATCCAGTGTCCTGCAAGCAGACCTGAGAAAAATGTTCAGACTTTCTCTGCGGAACTATGGACGTTCTAGCTGTCCCATTTTGTTCTATAACTGAGTGTGCACCGATGAAAGAGATTAGGTCATGTAGTTAAGTAGCAGGTGGATCAATAAGGTAGCCAATACTTCAGAAGCTGCTCCATCCAATGTCAGACTCGGTAGACATTTCATACTGCCCCTTTGCAATTATAGTCATACCAGGTGTACCATTTTAATCTCCAAGTGGATATACACTGCCAAAAATAATTAGAGGACCATGTAGTTAAGTAATAGGGGGTTTAATTTAGGTAGCAGATGCTTTAGGAGCTGTACCATCCAACATCAGGGCTGATAACAATTTTAAGCTTACTCTTTATAGCTATGGACCTACTGGGTTTCCCATTTTTATGTACAAATGTATTAGAGTAAGATGCAGGCAAGTCATAGATAATTCAATGAGGTATCAAGTACTTTAGAAGCTGTACACACTGTACATAAAGGATATTGAATAAAAATAGTGTGAGATTATTCAGGGTATAAAAAATGGTTCAGAAGTTATACAGTCCATCTGAAGAAGCCTCACAAATAAGTTTGTGAGGCACCAAAAATCTTCAATATTGTAAAATGTGTGCTGTCTGCCTAATATCCACAAACAGACTGCTTGCATCAACTAGAAAACTAAACAGATGTCCCTGGATCAAGGTCTAAAACCAAATTTCCAATACAATGGGAGTTTGAGAGCTGGTCAACCAAGAGAACCAAAGAAGAAGACGAACCCAGAATACCGAGGCAAGAATAATCGGATTGCGGAGGACCTCGTCTTACTTACTACCTGTCGGCAGATACTTCAAGCAACACGATCGAGGAGTAATCTTCGCTTAATTACGAAATTATGTCGACTGGGACGCCCGTAATCGATTCGTTCGTCAGTCGTCGCCGTTCAATTAAAACTTTTCTATGGCGGGCGAACGGCCGAGCATACATAAAAACGTCCGTCGACGTTACAAGTGAAGCAGCCTCACATAATTAATGCTACACTCTCGTTTTAATAACAAAGCAACGTACAGAGAATTCCAAACAAAACTATAGCAGCTGCTCGTTTACTGCGAATCGACGTAGCCGACTTTTCGCAATAATCCATTCGCCGCTATATCCTAAAACAATTCAACAGAGGTCATCCGACGACCTCATTCTTTACAGATTCCATTGTGTGGACTCCTCAGGTTTAATCTAACCGTCTGCAATTGCCGTCTAAGATTTCGTTGCTGCTGTGGCAAGCTTCATGAGGATTTAGGGACCGCTGACACGGTTCTCGGTCCCTGTGCGACGTGCAGACGCGGGAACGGCCAGGTTGGAAAAAGATCCGCCGTGTATTGCGTTTTAGCTTGATTCTGAATTACCGGGTGAACACGTGTACATGTGTATCCCCTTGTTGCGCGTTTACCGCGGACATTAAAGCCGCGGCTTTAACTGACCCCAGCGGAGCTTCGACGATATATTTTCTCTGCGGAAGCTGGTAAACGCTCTGCGAGACCCTCCTGCTGGATCACCCGATCTATACGCTACGTCGATGACTCGAAAGATCTGCTCTATATCGGCCGACGACACTAATCACGCGAAATCGCTTATGTCTAAGCTACACGCAGGCCGTATCTAAACAGAAAAATGGTACGGTTAATTAGCTTATGGTTATTTAAATGTTTGTCCGTCGGATTCGAGGAAAAGGCAAACAGAACTTTCACTCTGACCTGATGAAATGGAATCACTTCCGATATTGAAGCGGACCCGCTGTTTACTCTGATGAAGAGGGGTCACTGCTACGGAATCATCAATTTTCATCGACTCTACCTTTTTTCAGTCAACCGAAAAGAGACTGCGCTAACGCTTCATCGCGTCCTATTCACCTAGAAAACAAAATTTGTTCCACATTTCTCGTTTCGTTCCACGAGGAAGATCAACTGCTCGCCTTCGTTATAAATACGGATCGCTGTAACTTGAAATTTCATTGCAGAGATTGTCTACAGACCGTGCTATGTGGGTCGTTGAAGGGTTAAAAATGAATGAAAAGAAATTAGTAGGACTTTCGACGATGGTGGAGATCATTTCTAGGAAAGAAAGAGAAAGAGAGAGAGAGAGAGACTGGCCTTCCGTGAATTGGCTGGAATGAAACGGTGAGCGGAGAGTGTCGGTGTGCAGGGGAATTCCGCATCGCGAAAGGGACTAATGAAATCGTTATAGTTCGCCAGCCTTTGAAACGCGGGATCGTAAAGAATTACGGGAGCTCGCCTGTTTCCGGCGGTGCTCCCTTTTAATAAGAGCTCGTCGCCCGTAAGTAGTGTAACCTGACGTCCTGTTTCTGCTGGGGAAAAAAGGACATCGAGCAGCTCGTTCCGCAGCTTCATTCGAACCGTCCAAGGAGTCGAGTCACCTCCAGTGTCTTCTCGCCTCCATCCGAGACGGAAAAACACAATGCAACGCGGTGGAATTCCGTGGATGCTCCCAGTGTACACTGAACAGAGGAACCTCCGCAGTTCTATCTTGATAAATACGGAAGGAACACCTGGTCCAACATGGAAACCTTCGAATTTGGATCGTTCAATCACGATCCTGGCGTATACCAAGGTTCCTTTGTTAGTGGAAACCGCCATAAGGGTGGATCAGGTAGATAGAACTGCAGGAAGAAGGAGATCCAAGGAGATGGTCCAATGTGACTGGTAACATGGCTTGTTTTTGCAGAGAGGTGGGATTCTAATCGTTGATAGGATTCTGATCAGGAATTGATGAAGAATTCCTTAGTGTTCTAGGTTGGACAGGAAGTTCGGTGCGAGTTGGACAACTCTGGAGGTAATGCTTCAGTGGATTCAGATTGTAGGTCTAACGGAGGGTCTAGCCTTTTGTAACTGAAAAAGAAGGTGATGGTAGGCATATGAATTAACCAGAGGTAAATTTAGTATAGTGTTCTAGCTGTATTAGTAAGTTGTAGCCTAATTGTTAGCCAAGTGTAACTGGTAAAATAGCTTGTTTTTTTAACAGAGATGGGATTCCAATGCTTGATAGGACTTCCATCAAGAATTAACAAAGAATTCCTGAGTGTTTTAGGTTGAACAGGAAGTTCCACATAAGTTGAGCAACCCTGGTGTGTACAGGAGGTTCCTTCCTTAGTGGAAAGCGCCATAAGCGTAGATTAGGTAGGATAGGACAGCTAAAATAGCGTGTTTGCTATCAATGCTTGATTGGACTCTGATGAAGCTTTCTCAAAAAATGCCTCAGTGTTTCAAATTGGGGAAGGTTCACAGGAGTAGTGGATGCAGATTGTAGGTCTAACTGAGAGGCTAGCCTTTTGCAACTGAAAAAGAAGACCACAGTAAGCACACGAATAAACCAAAGCTAAATTTAGCACAGTGTCCTAGCCACGGTGTACCTACTGAAGGATTTTCATTGACTGTCGCTTTTAAAAAAGTTTTTCTGAACGCCTAGCGAATGGACTCTACCGGAAAGCGGTTGGACATGTTCCTCGAAGAAAGAGATACAAAGCGAAGCAACTTTGTCGTGACTATGGACTCGCTACACTGGATCTCCATGCACAATGAACACAGCACACTGAATAGCTACAATAGTGTCCTTCTCCAGAGGAAACGTTGTCCGGCGTGTTGCAGGGAACTTCCGTGAAGCTGCAAAATATTCCAGACGAAACCATTTCCTCTGTCGTGCCTACTAAAAGGAAAGGAAATTAAATTTGTGTAAAAATAGCAGTCATTCATTGAACAAACGAGATCATCATGGTATCAGAGAGACAGTACACGGCGAACAAGACGAGGAAGAGCAAAAGTCGCCTCCTGGGGATCGTCAGATCGCTAATGATCGAATTTAATTCCTGGACTCTCGATTCCTAAATGACGGGGCCACGATGAAAGCCGGCCGGCGTTGAATCGATTCGAACACATCCCGTGGAGTTCGAGTTATCGGGAGCGGAGCTAAAAACGCTGGTCCCGATGGGAAACGGGCAGAATGAAATACTATCTTGACCCTATTTACAATCCGTGTATTCGAACGAATCGTCGGAACGTGTCCCGGGATCGTTAGCGGACAATCGCGACCAATTTCGACCGCCGCGCCCGCGAAAAGTATCATTTTTCAGCGGATCGTTTTACGAAATAATGAGAACACCGTTGCACGCGTCGAAAATACAGACTGCGGAAAAACGGCGTGAAAGTTTCGTGACGGCAACTGTACACCCTCTGGTGAACAGTTTTTTTTTTTACAACAAAAGAAAATAACTTTGCACACCTCGCGTGGGTCGTTTTTTAAAGATCATGCACCGTCTATAAATAAATAGTTCCATCAGAAATATCGCGTTCATTTCCACGATAACGGTCGGATACTTGAGAACTGTATATCAAAGTAGTGACGTTAATCCATTTTCGCATAACCGTGCTCGATAAGCATGACAAAGCAGCGTGGAGAACGAGTTCCGTGTCCGTGATTTATTGAACAATGAATCCTTTGGTAGCCGGCGAGATCAGAAACATCGCGAGGCGATCTCTGCACAGGATTTTCAGTCTCGAACGTAATTTATTGTTAACTGGTCGCGAGCTGCGCGTTTCACGCGTAAATAGATTGGCATGATCGAACAGCCAAAGGATTCACCGTCCTTCCTCCTCTCTTTCAATTTCTCCGTGCTCAGCCTCCGACTGTGCGGCGAGTCTAATCGAAGCGGTCTCAAAGGAGCCGGTCGTCAAAGCGCTGGCAGAAAACCGGGTGATCAAAGATAATCGCGATGGCGGACGCGTATCGGTGCTACGATCTTGGCCAATTTTTTCTCCCAGCCTCGCAGTTGCGCAATCTTCTCGTTACTTTCGGCGCTCGTTACCGTCCCTCCGTGAGAAAACTCGGTGCGATCGTCGAATTCCCTCCGCGGGGTCGAGCGATCTCGTTCCTCTACGCCCTCATTGAACTTCCACTCTGTTTACTCGCGTGCACCGTCAGCTACCGCACGCTCCAAAGGGTTTTCAGTGAAACTCTCCGAGAAAACGGACGGACGGTCGGGAAAACAGAGAGCGAATGCGTCGAAGGATCACGTTGTCCTGCGGTTTGGGTGTCTGGGGATCGGTTCCAGGTACTTACATGTCCAAGGATCGGCTACGTTGAACGCCCGGCCTAGGTAGGAAGGATTCGTTGATCCGGTGACGTGGAATAGCCGGTTGGCAACCGATGCTCCCGCGAATGTCCTGCGTGCACGGTTATCCGGGTTTCTCGAACTCACAGAAGCTCGTCGCAACGGATACAGTTCGTTCTCTGGCCGGTCATCGTCACTGGTAGCGGTCACAAGCACGTCCCGTTTTCGTGGTACTACGGTCGGATGTTTTGCCAATGACAGACGCGGGTGGACGGAGCCCGGGTGGTTCCAAACAGGCTCCGCGTTCACACTGTGTCGGATGTCTCTGTCTCCTGCGAGATGCTGCGGAGGATGTTGCGTGCACTTTCGTGTGGCGGTGGTCCGGTCGAAACGCAGCGAGCACTCGACGCGACGAACCGGTGGACGAACGAAAGGAGCAGGAGTGCGAAGAACTACGGAGAAGAGGGGTGTAGAGTCGGAGGGAGAAACGATTTGGGTGGTCGAGTGACTGGGGGTGGCTCGCAGACCCGGTGGTTGAAGGTTTGCTCGCCAGTCTGCCTACCTGCTCGCCAGCTAGCTCACTTTTGCTCGCCTCTGCCTGCCTCTACCCTCTGTCTCCACTTCTACCTCTGTCTCTTTGGCTGCGCAGGACCCGCCGCGACCCGGCCAAACCCAGACCCAGCGTGTAGGTACCGCGGGCTCGCATTCGAGCTCCAGCCACCCCAGCTGCTCTATCCCCTCCAGAGCAACCCCCTTCGCTCTCAGTGCTGTGCCAAAGAACCCTTGCGCCACCGGGAACGAATCTGAAAAACAGTGCAGCTTCAGAGGTTGCTCCAGGAACGACGGCTCGCACCGGACGAGGAGAGTTCGTTTGGGCTCGCTTCAGGAGCAATCATGCGAATCTGATATCGATGCAGCTAGAATTTCTGCAGACTTCGGTACACCGCTGTGTATTTAACAGTAACTCGAAGTAGCATGGGACTTCCTAATCAGACAGAACTGATTTGGAGCCGCAAGTTAACTATTGGCTCAACTAAAGTCCACTGGGTATTCGAAGCACACTGTAATAGCGACACAGTCGTCCTGAAAAACAATTTATCGAGCTTAATTATGAGGAGTCATTAGGGGACAAGGTTATTAAACGACCTACCCGAGATTGTAGAAAAATTAACGCCAACAGAACTGTGAAATTTGACTTTGAAGGGGCTGAGTATAGTGTTCTTGGAAAAGAAAACGCGTCCTACTTTCTCATCTCTTATCCCCGCTTCATGTTTCTCGCCTCCCTCGCAAATGCTTTCCTCGAAATGGCCTGCAATCAAATACATACGTAAATGGACCGTTCGTCCGTCTCCATGGAGGGATTTCAGCGCGAGAAAACGGTGAAAAAAGGGCGGCGGGTGTAAGGTATAATTAAAAAGGACCACCTTGCGGGTATCCGTCCGATCAAACGGAGACAGCTTGAGTTTCCGCGGCGCGGAGGACGCCTTTCCTCGTTGCGTCGCTAATTAATTAAGAAGGATACCGTCCGGTCGAGAGGATAACAATTACCGATATCAAAACGACGTTGATAAAGCGCGGCTAAACGATTCGGACGGGAATTATCGATTGCTATCCACGGCGAATCGCCTCTTGAATTAGTTACGCGACAAGCCACAAAGCTGGCCCGGACTCTGGATGCTAAGTAATTGGCGCACTGTAACGAGATGTTTCTTATGGAAATAGCCCTGTTACGCGGCCGCGGGAAGAGACAAAGATTGCTTTCTGAAGCGATCGAAACGGCAGAACGCGGCTGCTGTTGCAAGCAATAAATGGAAGGAGATCGTCCGATAAAATAAACTGTGGCGTTAACAGGGCAAACAGACCGGCGACGGTCTCGTGTTTGCTTGCACGCGAAACGTATCTGCCGTTTTTACAATTCAAGCACGCGTCATCCGGTGTCCCACGAAATCGTCCCGCCCGAAAAGCACATAATGACGTGAAATTTGCAGCGTTGCAGCGTCCTGGTAGCTCGTGCGAGCGGTATTTTTAAAGACTTCCGTGAAAAAGTGCCCCTCGAACGCGGCCAGACGTCTTCACGCGCGTCGGTGAACCGAGCTCGTGCGAGCGGACCCTTAATTGCGTGTCAATACTTCAAGAGGCGGATCTGGAGCAAGAAAAATGTGTTACATTAATGTGGAGTACGAAGTGTAATTGCACAGAGGTGCAGGGTGTTTCTTACGCCGTTTATATAACGTTAAAATCGTGCAGAAACATTTCCACGCGTGACCCTGTTCCTGGGCTGCATATTTGCGTATCCACTTTGTGAGACACCCTGTACATAAAGCTCTACGTATTGTCTGAGCTATTCGGATGCTTTTGACCTTGGGATTTCAGTAGGGGAAAGTGTTGTGCTGCCTTTAGCTAGAGAAGCGACAGAGTCACCGATTCTGAAGACAGTGTATTTGATATTGTTCTTCAGCTTCGTCTGAGTTTGGCAATAGGGATAGCATTGTCGTGTCCAACGAATTCAGGCTCTGTACTGTCTTTTCTGGCTTTGTAGAGCCGGCCGGTTGCAGCGTTGACACGTAATTAAGAGTCATCTCGTCCAGGCGGCCGGTAATGTAACGCGAGGACGGCGGAGAACGTGCCAAAATCTTGCATTAAATTCGAAACTGGTGGGCCTGACAGTTGCCAGTCGTTTAGAGTGGTCCTAGGCTCTTGAGTGCTGCCTTACGGCACTAACGACAACGACAGCCCCCTCCAAACAGCCGATTCCACCCCTTCGTCATGCTCCCCTCTCCGGGTCAAGCTCCGCGATCAGCATCGAGCCGCACCACGGTACACCTATTTCAACGTGCCATGCTCTCTCGATGAGTCTGCTCGAAACTACTAATAGAAGACGCTCGACGTCCTCCTGGAATCAACATCCACCATCCGATGCGTCGATTACGAGAAAAGGATAACCTTCCGCGAAGACTATCGTCCGTCTCGTTTGCTCCAGGCTTCGCGGAATCACAGTTGTCGAAGCTGAACATTTTATGAGAGATTAGAGAGGCACCGGAGAACGCTGGGAGGAAATTTGTAACCGACTCGATCCGTCCTTAAGGGGCTGCTGCTTCCTACCTGAAATTTTTAACAGAGTTTTAACAAGAAACGCTGGAGCAGGCGGTGCGCCGGGGAAAGCGATGAATAAAGATTTTACAGTTTTCCGGGATTTACAGCGATGCATCATGCATCCGCAGAATCCTTTGACAGCCACAAACATGTGCCATAAAGCCATACGATTGTCGGCCCGGAGGATGTACAGATTCACGAGAGATCGGTGCATCCCTTTCGACGTGGAACCGTTGAAGTTTCTTCAACGAATATTAATCGAGAGGAGGCTGAAGAGGAAGCCGACGGTTTTCCAATCAATCGAACACCGAAGATGCTCGTCGATACGCAAAGTAGAGGAAACAAAGTGGTAGGTATCCCGGCTGGAAGATCGTGGCGCGATAATTACCCGGCATCGAACTTCCCCGATCCCTTTGGAACAAGTTCCTCGACACGTATCGACCTCTGAACGACCCGAAGATCTCTCTCTCTCCAGCCAGCCGGAGGGCCGTGTGATCGATAACGCGGCTGTGGAACAAAAACCTCTGCGACCGGCAAAAATACTTTGAACGATGCTTAATATTAAAGCGGCGGAGGAAATTTTGGCAGCTCCCAGCATCCATCACGGCCTCTTCCAGCGCGCATCAATTTCTAAGCAGCTCGGAATCCGGTTCCGGTCGGACGTCTAAGCAACCGGATCGATGCGCCTGAAAGAAACATTAAAACACGCTGTTTAAACGGTGGAAAGAGATTTTCAAACTAGCACGGGGCGGATTGAAAATTTGAACGGACGTTGGAGCTTCAGCGAGGAGCTCCAGGACTTCCGCGGAGACTTTGAAAACGCTTTCGCGCTCAGGATACGCGTTAATAATTCTCTGGCCGCAAACACAGCTGACTTTTGGAGAGGATCCAACATCAATTTTTACGACATGTTGCGTTTGGACCCGGCCGTATTAAGCCGTAAGTCCTGCCACGGCGGTCCAATTTCTTCTCTGTTTACCTATAAATTATAATAATGGACTTCAGCGGACTGTGCAGCGTTGCGACGAAAATTCAGCCATCCAGACGCTGAGCGAAAATACGTTTACCTGTGCTCGAGCAGGGAAAAAAGCTGGACGTTTCGATTGGCTATAAATCCAGGGATTTAACGGGAACGTTTCAATGTCCAGTCATCGTGCACGCTGAGTTTGAAAAATGTTAGCCCGTAACACCTTTAATTTTCCAGCCTGTACAGTCGAAAGCTGGCTGCACGGACATTCAAGCCGTGCCTTTGTGACCGTTCCTGACCGTCGGCGATTCGCGCTTACGCTATCTTTTGTCCGGCCACGTTAAATGATGTATCGCCGGTGCAACGACCCTCCGCAGCCCGGACGAGTCAAAAATTTACCTTACAAAACCGTTCGACGTTTTTCTTCATCGCCGTAACGCGGCAATAAACGTGGAACAGATGAATACGAACGTTCGTCGCGATTTGACGCGGCTCTCGCCGTTCCATCGATCGACCCTCGCCAGAGTAAATCTTTCAAACGGCGGCGAAATTCTGCTGCGAGGAACGTCCACCGGGTCGGTGTTGATTTTTATGAACTGTCGGCTGTTTGTGCAACTGCAAAATTAAAAGAGCTACATTTTTTTCAAAAGACTCGACGCGGCCGCTGAGACTGTAGCTTGCAAACTTCGGAATTATTGGAGATACAAAGTTTTCAGATAAATATGAGGCTGCTGCATGAAAAGGGATCCTGTCTCTCTTAATTCACCCAGTGAATTATGAATGTATACTGATCATTATCTTCAACTTGTCTCCACTTAGGCAGCTCGTCTATTCCGGAAGCAAACAAATTTTCATCTTTTTTCGTGGGAGAATTCTGACAGTGCATTATTCACCCCATCTCCATTATTAAATTTGTCCTCATTAAAACAAATTCATAGAGACGGGAACGAGTGGTAGTCCGATGCTGCGATATCTGGAGAGCAAAGTGCACGAGGACGAATTTCGTAGACCAGGTGATGTCTAGTTTCTGTCTGGCCTCAGGTGTGCTATGTGGTCGGACACTGAAAATTCAAAAACACGTAGTCTTGCAGAGGCAATCAAAATACGACAGAAATTAGGCAACAAGTTGATATCTAGTGACAAGCTGAAAGTGGCGATTGCTCTCCACCTTCGAAGGGTCGCCTTGAAAGCGGTAACAGTACAGTCGACATCAAGGGACGATTCGAAGGGCGTGTATCAGGAGTGTGATAGTGAACGTTCACGCGAAGATTAGATACACCTGCAAAGATGCAGTTAACCCGGGTCTAGCAGCACTGATATACTAATTGAATTAGTTATTTCGAAGCGGAAAGTTAAGGGCACGTCCGCGCCAAGTTTTCACGCTGAAATAACTCGCAGAATCGACGTGCTGCCGGGCTCGCGGAACTTTCGTTTGATATCGT
This sequence comes from Macropis europaea, assembly GCA_916610135.2. NCBI lineage: Eukaryota > Metazoa > Arthropoda > Insecta > Hymenoptera > Melittidae > Macropis > Macropis europaea. Next base: position 2,976,216 of record OU744353.1, read on the forward strand.
GCGCGAGTATTATTTAATTATCAGTTCGACGGAGAACAAATCGATCTCCGGGAATAAACAATCCCGTTGTAAATACGCCGTTCGGAAATTTGCATTACCGTTGTCCACGCAACGGCTCGCATTTATAGTCAGCTTTATTTTTCACACGCTCGTTCCGGGAATGAGCGAGGTGTATGCTCGCCGATAATTCGATGCGCGAGCGTTAAAATATTTGAATCCTTTTATCTTTCACAGAACGAAACGAGCGGTGTCATATAAAACAGAAATTACGGAGAATCCAATTTTTTTCCATCATTCCTCCACGCGTGTGCGCGTGTGTACGTACGGACGGAAATCCGTGCACCTGTAACAGAGCATTTCGCGTTGAGTGTTCCTTCCATTTTAAACGCGCTATGAATTATTCAAGGCGGTTCGCGGTTAATTAGGAAATATCTTTAGCGGATGAGTAGGTATCAGGAAAGAACAAGGAGAAAATGAAACTTACATACGGCCGGAGGAGACCTGTAAAGGAGAAAAAGGGTAATAGCACGCCAGACCAAAGTGGGATCACTCCACTTGCAGGGATCAGATACGGTTCGACGACGCTATAGGACGATTTCAACGGTTCCAGCTCGGTGCCGTTATACTATGATATATGTACGTCGGCTGCTTCATGCTCTGCCCTTCCATCTGCAGCTGCAACATTATCGTACAACATTAGCACGTGCGTGCCATGTAAATCGAGTCATGTGCCGAAGCCGCACGGTTTTTCCCTGTTCATTAAGTCGCGCTAATCGAATAATTAATACCCGCTAATTCGATCAAACTCTTGTTAATGCCGACTAATGACACGTGCAACGTGGAATGTTTTACACGGATGCACTATAAACATAATATAGACAGTTCAACGGATCCGCTTCCTTGAACAAGCAGGATCTACGTTGAATATATATTCTTAGAGATTAATTCTCTTCTTTGTTATACAGCGATTCGTCCTTCAGTACCATCGCAAAATAATTTGTTCGCTTATTAATAGGTCTCCTCGCGACAGACTTCATTGCACGATTCGTAAAGTAATTACCGGTGCGAACGTGAGTATCACTGGCGCAGAAAATAGGAGCATCGCATGTTTGGACTCCGGATATGTTCTCGTAGGGCGATCGCGTGCTGATTGGCCAGTATTTGTCGGGTCGCTCCACTTGTACGATCAAGTACAGTGTACAGTGATTGCATCGAATTCGCTCAGAGGAAACTTATCATCGTGCGGATGAGCTCTGCGCGCGTGAAGGGATGAATCGCTGCGATCAGAGAAAAATTTACGATCGTCACTCGTCCGGTCCGTGACCTAGACTTTGGTAACTTCATTTTTAGAGATTCGTCACCTCGATACGGCTCACGAGAGAACGCAATTTGTTAGAAGACGAAAAAACTGGACGGAGAAGGTGGAGACTGGAGGTGGTGGGATCCTTTGCGTGCCATTTCCTTGGGAATTGTATTGATCTTCTTTTATTTTTGACTCCACAATGATCATAGAATAGTAATGCTTATATTAATCTTTATTCACATGTGTTTGTAACAAAATATATTTATAGCGCCTTAAATAGGAAGTTACCTTAACTTAATTCGATCCGAGTATACTATACATGCTAAGAAGCTTCGATATCGCGAGCGTCTTGAAACGCCGAAACCAGAGCGTTCAATTGCACCGGCTCGCTGCAACCAATCGCTACCCTCTTCTCTATTTCCGCCAGCTTAATCACCAAATCGATAAGTATCGGGTCTGGAAACTCAACTGAAACGAAATAATTAATCTTCTCGCGTCTTTCTACAGAACTCCTTCGAAAATGAGATACACGTACTTTTGTTCACAAATAAATGGAGCTCCGTTAGAATGTCCTGCAGCGCGAGACCTTTCATCAGCTTCATGTCTTGTATTTCTGCGTATCCATAAGTTAAGGAGGGAACAATATAACGACAATGAATAATTTTTTTACAATGAAAAGGATACTGGAGTAACACATTTCATAGGGCTCGTTTAACAGCCAATTAATAATGTTCTTTATATCGATTGGGAGAGGATGTCCCACGCAGGTATAAACATTGTCTTCTGTAACTTCCCCAAACGCGAGTGCTGTACTTTGAAGAACGTTTAAAACTTTTCTCATGTCTCCTCCACTTAGGGTCATCAGTGCTCTCTTTCCATCTTCAGAGACATTCAGACTGAAACATTTATATTTGTATATAGACATTTTTCTGATACACAGCTTCAAGCTGTACTATATTAGTATAAATGTATTAATATACTTTTCCTCTTTGATAATGTCCTCGAGCCTTGGCAAAATTTGTTCCGCAGACAGTGGGCCAAACCTAAACTTGGTGCATCTGGACTGAAGGGCAGGAATGATTTTGCTGAGGTAGTTGCAGATGATACAGAACCTTACATTGTCTGTATATTTCTCAATAACTGAAATACAGTCTCTTAATAGAACTCATCCAATTAAATATAACTTACAAATGCAGCAACAGAACCTACTTCTTCTAAGAGCATTTTGTGCATCGTTGGTCATAGCATCAGCTTCATCGAGAATGATCAGTTTAAAGCCTGACCTGTACATTGTACCTGTGCTGGCAAAGCTGAGAATCTGTCCTCTGACTATACCTATACCTCTGTCATCCGAAGCATTCATTTCTAATACCTACAAAAGCAAAGAAACTGAAGAATAACATGGAAGACCACATGAAGAGCAAAGACTATTGATAAGAAGAGATCAAACCATTGAATTAAATTGGCCTGGTGTATATAATTTACGTGCACAAGCCAGTATAGTGCTAGTCTTTCCTGTACCAGGTGGTCCATAGAACAGGAGATGAGGAAGTTGATTTTCATCGATGAACTTATTTACTGTGACAAAAAGCATGTACTTAATAAACATGTTTGACTGTTGATCCTTGATAAAATCATTTAAATGATACAGCTACTTACTGGTCTTAATAATTTCTTCGTGAGATATAAGTTCATCCAATTTCTTGGGACGATATTTTTCAACCCTGAAATGAAAAACCGGTATTAACAATTCACGTACTTTTAGGGATATTTTCAAAACTCAGTTATGAATAAAACATAATTCTTACCATGGTAAGTTCGCGGACGTTCCAGCTTTCAATGACATCGTTTATTAATCAATTTTACCTCATAAACTTCCCTGAAGAAAAACCGGCGCAAGGTTAGAAATGGCGCGTTTTGGAGCTAATTCAACCGAAGCCGGCTGCAAATGGCGCCACAGCGCGCCATTCTTCTTTCAAACGAGCCACTTCGATTGGTGGATGAATTAACCGAAATTTTTCAACGAATATTGCATTGCACGCCTGTTTAATTACACGAAAATTGCATTAAACTTCTTTTTAATTAATCTCATAAGCAGATTCTCATATCTGTTAACTCGTGAAGCCTTCAGATCCCGAAAACACTCGACTTCCACGACAATATTCACGTGACCTTGAAATGCAAAGAATCATCTGCCGAAGTATACCTTAAAACAAAACACTCATTTTAGATGAATAAGTAATACCTGAAGAAACGATGAGTAACCAAGAATTATATCAAAAAACTCCCCGACACATTCTTCTCCCCAAAATCCTGTTCAAGCTAACTCTGCAGGAGTACCAGAACGACGAGAACCTGAAGACCGAGTTCCTGAACATGGTCACGGATGGGAACATGACGAGATACTACGAAGAAGCGTGCAGACAATTCAACTGGCCGATCGACGAGGACCTTTTGAACTCCATGAAACACGCGAATGAAGTTACATTGCAGGAATTAGAGTCTTCAGGGAAGTCCAGCCTGGAGGACTGCATGAAACCGTCCGGCTGGAAGGAAAGAGTGAGATTCGTCTGCGAGGTCGGTGACCTTGACCGTGGCAAAGATATCGCCGACTCTGTGTTTCAGGACGAGACCAACTCCACGACCGTCAGAGCTGAAGCAGCTTTTGCCTCCTTCAGGATAGCCTACGTCAGAAACCATGTTCGCTCAATGGGCAAAATAATAGCCGAAATAAACGGTCTGATAGAGAAGTCCTGCACTGCAGGAAGTGACTGGTGTTGTCGTAACAAACTGAAGGTCTACGAAGCGATCTATTGTCTGGCAACACGAAATTTCTCTCGAGCAGCGTCCCTGTTGCTCGACTGCATCCCCACGTTCGAGTCTTACGAACTGTTGTCCTTCAAGGAGGTCGTGGAGTACACGGTACTGTCTGCGATGATCTCGTTGTCTCGATCGGATCTGGATCGCCAGTTGAACAACAACGGACTGCTGCAGCAAGCGTTGCTTACAGAGTCCTCCATGTACCGAGAATACTTTTACTCCCTCTACGACTGCCATTACAAGGATTTCTTTGAGAATCTAGCATGCATAGAGACCGAGATGAGGATCAATCCGTTGATTCACTCTCATTATCGTTATTACGTGAGAGAAATGCGTCTCAGAGCATATTCCCAACTGTTGCAGGCATACAGGACCATCAACTTGAGCAGAATGGCCGCAGAGTTCGGTGTTACCGAAGAATACATAGAACAGGAGGTGGCAAGATTTATAGCGAACGGTAGACTGCATTGTAAGATTGATAAGGTGGCTGGAACAATTGTTACTATCAGCAACGCAGGTTGTGATAGGGGACGAGCACCCGACGCCTCGTGCGATCGAGGATTGATTTATCAGACTACTATAAAAAGGGGAGACACTTTGCTTAATAGACTGAAGAAACTCGGTCAAGTGATCGATTTTTGAATGTTATGGTTCATAGAGAAGCGTTAAATTATTGCGATGTCTGTAACGATGATGGAATGTTAAAACATCGTGGTTTTTGTTGTTCGCGCCAGCAATATTCATGATCAGCTAACAACCGCTACAGTTGAAGCTGAAGTTCCGATCGTAATAATAATACTGACAAACATGGTCCACGAGGCGCTGTGTCCCTCAGAATAATTTCGTTATCATTTGATCGACGACACTTGTAAAACGAAATAATCCTGTGTCAGTTTACGTCTTCTTTAAATGTTGAATCCCAAGATACAACACCAGCTATTGTTACTTTGTACAACTTAAATGGTAAGTTGTGTTGTAATCCAACCTAACCTAGATCTGCAGACAAAAACACATTCCAGAATATTTCAGTAGGTTTCAAACTTTTGACAAAGGATTATGGCTCATCGAATTCTTAAGAGATATCCCAGGTCTATTTATGTGGGAGGAAAGCCAGTAGAGCAGCACTTTAACTACTTGCTTGTATTAGACTTAGAATCTACATGTAAAAAGTATGAGATGCTCAATCCACAGGAGATCATTGAATTTCCATGTGCAGCTGTGTCTACGAAAACCTTTCAAGTGGAGAATGTTTTCCACGAGTATGTGAAACCTGTACATCATCCACAACTTACTGCATTTTGCACAGAGCTGACCGGGATAATACAGGACATGGTTGAGAATCAATCTCGCTTTCCAGAAGTGTTTAACAAGTTTTGCGAGTGGTTGGAGGAACACAATTACTTTAAGGATGGCAATGATTGTGCTTTTGTTACTTCTGGTGACTGGGACTTAAAAACAATGTTGCCCAGTCAGTGTAAGTTAAGCAATGTATCATTACCAGACCATTTTACCAAATGGATAAACTTGAAATTAACGTTTTGCGATGCAACACAATACTATCCGAAAGGTATAAAAGACATGCTAACACATCAGAATCTTCCCTTTGAAGGAAGGCTGCATTCTGGCATAGATGATGTTAAAAACATGGTCAGAATAATCGAAAATCTTCACACGAATCATAACGTCCAGTTTAAAATAAACTCTGCACCTAATATCATAGAAGAATATTTAAAGAATAAAAAGCGTTGAGTAAAAAACGAATTAATTGGAAACTTGTTTATTAATACTAAAATATTGCACATATAAAAATGCAAAAACTACAATCTATGCTGAATAATAAATATCTTGATTAAAAAAAAATCTAACTTTAATGTCTCAATTTACAGCCGTTTCACGTTAACTCTTATTTGTACATCTAGTTTGTTGTTCTCCGTATAAATCTCAAGTATCGCATTAAGGTTGCGTTCAATCTTTTTCTTGCACTGTATCTTCAGTTGAAAATCTCTTCTGGTTGGTATCATTCCCTCCGTGGGAACGACGCTCAAATACTCTGTATTGGACAAGGCCGTTTCAAAAGGCTGTGCCACTGCGCAAGAAGTTTTTACCGTTACTATGGCTTCTGTTCTTGTAGGCGGAGTTAAAATCACTGTGGTCGGAGTAACTATAAAATCAGCAGTGTCTATATCATGCTGAAACGTTCTGTTTCCTACAAGTGTGCTGAAAAATTTTTAATTGGATGTACAGAGGGTTGATCTTAAGCAGGCGTAATAATCACAAGATATGATCATACTAACTCAGACGGTAAAAAACTTTCTCCATTGCCATCGTATATGTGACTGTTATCGCTACAAAGGGAATAAAACATTTGCGATTCATCGGCGTTGTCGTGCAGAACGGATAAAGTCTCATCTGCACACATCTCCATTGTCAGCATTATTTCGTGCTGACGAATCCCACGACAAAGATCTCCAAGATTTTGCTGTAATTAGAATTAATAGATAATACTATTGTAAATTAATTAATAGCGAGATCTTAAGCGTAGACCGTTTACCACTGAATCTCGAATAGCACTTATGTCTGACGTTAAATGTTCACCGGGAAAAGCCCTGCATATTGGATGAACTATGTTTCTGAATGCGTCGTTTTCACTTCCGTTCAGTTCTCCCGTTTCTTTCATTTTATTATACAGTCTGTAAATTAAATTCCAAATTGTTTTGATTCATTGTAATTACTTTTTGCATTTCATATATACACACCTACGAATTCGCCAACGCGATGGTTCGTCCCCGTGAGTGATTAGTATAGTCCCCACGTGAGATACATCTGATCGTTGAAGCAAAACTAAATCTTCTTTTCTCGGTTGGAACTCTAGAGTCACCCACTGAACTTCTTTTGGATTTAGAAGCAGCTCCGTTGGATTGATGTGCCAACTTGAAATCATGGTAGGATACACAGCTGAAATTGTTAAAATATGTCGATTTGGTTGGCACATTCACCAACGTGTTCGTTTGTATAATAATACCTTTTGGTGTTAATTTAATTTTGACGTATGAACACAAGTCCCCGACATTTTGTAGTTTTAGTCTCGCATTTAAGGAACCTCCAGAATTTAGGGTGCCAAGGGACAACCACATTTTTCCACTGGTATCTTTGAATGCTTCAGAAATTTCAACCTTGCTGTAACCTCCGTAGCCGTACAAAAATAACTGGAAACAATAAAAGAGTTTCATAAAAATATCCCAGAATTAACTTGCTGCAGGATTTTCTTACCACTTTCGAAGGACGCGATTCATTATCCTCTCTTCTAGGTTCAAAGTGTCTAAATATTATCTTTCCTGTGGCTGCACCTAGATGATGAGGACTGAACATGACAGACAGGGTTCTGCTCTCTGAACCTTGCAGAACCAACACAATGGTAGTTCCAGCAGCTTGACGTTCTCGGAGGAACTAAACAAATCTTCATGATTTTAAAAGTTTAAACAATGAAACGACTTCAAAGTAATTTGATGCTTTACCCGAAAATTCTTGTCGTTGTCAGATATGACGGCCTGTATCTTGATCTTATTATTACTGGTATTGCGTATGGTAAATTCTTTAATATCTGATTTTCCCGCTTTCAGGCTGTTCCAAACCAGAGCAGCATGAGTCGTTCGTATAGGAATTTTATCTCCAACCACGGTAGACCCGGATACCGAGCTAATGGGCGAATTTCTGCCAGAGATACCTGATCTATCGCATAGCAAATCAATCATTAGAGTTTATCGAAGATTCAATAAATTCCGAAACAAACGTTCAGCATACTTATTTGAGATCACACTATGTGGAGACGACGGAGAGCTTACAGATGACAAATACTGAGGCGTCTCGCAGCGAGGATAATTTTCGTTCTCCGCGTCCGTGAAAAAATTCGATTCTCCGATAATTGAATAATGATAAGCGTTATTGGCAACCGTTAATTTAATTTTCGCATGCCTGCAAGTATACAGATATAATATAAATTAATTCAAGGCACTGTGTACATTGAGATGCTGCTTACTTACACTTTGGCAGCGTCTAAATGTTGTTGTTTGTACGTGACGAAAAAACATCCGGTCTCGTTAGGCTTCAAAAACAGATTATCAGGCTGGACTGAGAAGTATTTCGCGTTTTTTGCAAATTCACTATCTTGTACGAATGAAGAAGATATTGTTATTGGCGTACTTCCGACATTGACCACGGTTAATGGTTTGCTTTGCTTACTGGGAACGATCAAAGGCAAATCTGTATCGATTACTTGTAACTTACAAGTTCCTACTTGTACGACAAGAGGAACTTCCTTGATCAGTATAATATCGTCCGGACCATTTTCTGCATGAATGATTAAGTTGCCGTTGTAACGTTGTAAAGATCGTTCTGCAGCTCTATGCAATACACCCTTACATCTGACATTCGCCGTAAGTACTTCTTGAGGCTTCAGTATCACGCGGTGTGATTCCTCGCAATTGTCAAGACTGAACACTGATGGATCACCCTGCTTTAAACAGGACAAAAATAAAAAATAAGCTTAGGGATTCAAGGTCATTTGAATAGCATTATTACCTGTGGTACAGACAACCTGATAGGAACATCCACGTTGTTTTTGTTTTTTATCGTAACAGGTAGAACTGCCATGCTGTTCTCAACAATGCACTGAAAATCTAATTCGAACGTTTGGGAAGGGCTTGAAACAGATATGTTAATTTCTTCCGGTTTGAAGCAAATTATGTGCTTCATGGTCCATTCTGATCTTGTTACCATATCCGATACTGTTATATTTAAGACTGCTATGATTGGTTTACACATCTTCACTACAATCACCGCGATCTGTAACATGTGTTCTGTAGTATATGTTATTGTCAAAATATGTATAATTGTTATTTACTTTGGCATGTTGCTCCGCGTTCGGTTTAATGAGAATAACATCTTTCGGTAATGTAAGTCGAACATTATGTTTGTCCCCTTGCACTTGGTGCACGCTTAACGAACAAATAACCCATCGATCGCTTTTGTTTACAAGTTCGATGTCGGTCTCTCTGGGCATACCGACAATGCAGTTGCATAATTCGTCCGTGTTTCTCCCGATGACAACATCTATAAAGCAGTCGGTATTAAAACAGAAGGAAACCAAATAGTCGTAAAACTTATATTAATATAGTGTTATATCATACTATTTAATTGAGCTTGAATTCCTTGTTTATTTGAAATATCTTGAATAGTATTTTCTGATTTATCTTTGTAAGAAATGTTTTCTTCTTTTATCAGTTCTTTCTTCCCTATTTCTTCGTTTTTCATGTTACTCGATTTTTTCTCCTGGTTAAGTACCGCGCTAATTTTCGAAGTACGAGGCGACAATTGTTTGTCCACATTGCAATGCGAAAGAGATAATTTAGACTCTTCCAACAAAGCTTTATAATCTAAAAGTAACGATCGTTCAGAAGCCAATTTTAATAGGAAATCTGTAGCATTTGCTAATGACTATACCTTTATTGTACGAAGACGTTAAGTTTCCGTTGCTTATTTCTTTTTTCAGCTCCTGGCAAGCATTTTTAAAACTCGTTTTCGCTCCCATGTTCGACTCGTATGATAACATTCTAGGGATCGTGTGTTTCACATCTGTCGATTCGTTCGTGATTTTGCTATCTAGAGATAATTTCGCAGAAAGATTTAGCAGCTCCATGTCTTTCTCAAAATTATCGATACTTCTACTTGGAGTAACCGGCATGGATTTCCGACCTGAAGACATTAACGTGTAAGTATCTCTAGTCACGCTCGCCTCCTCCATTTTTGGTTTTCTCTTCTTTTTCGCCATGATAAGTTGATCCACCAATCTTCTAGGTGTATCACTATCGATATTTTGCAGAGCTTGAGCTATACTACTCAAACTCATGATACTTTGTTCTTCTATGTCCTTCGTTGTACACGAAATATTCGTATGAGTCTTATCTTTCACGGAGAACGACGCAACCGACGATGCTACGAAAATCAAAAACTTTGTCACACATAACAGAAAGACTTTTCAGATAGATTAACATTAATATTACCTTCTGTCATCATAGTAGAATCAACCAATGGTATCATTTGACCTTTCTTCTTAGGGCTATCCACAGACAAACCTAAACTCGGCCTTTCCACCGCGTCATCCGATAATTCTCCAAAGTTTCCACATTTTCTTTTGAAAAACTCGTCGACGGACATCTTGCGACCAGCACAAGACCTGCAATTTGATTGTGTCATCCTCGTGATACAGAAATTACAGTTTCAGACACTTACTCTACCGATAGATCTAGTTCACCGATGATACCAGAGAAACAAGATAGATTTAAGTATTCCTTCTCGGCAGACACTGACGTCGGAAGGGCGTACGAATAATTTTGTTGCCACGAGATTTCATCTGCCAGCATTTGACTGGCCATTTCTGAGGCAGGACGAAACTCTTCATTGTTAAATTGAGCCATTAATTCAGCGGTAGTCGTGTCAAACGTTATGGTATTTACATTCTTATTTGATGCTGATGACAATCGTTTCTCTGAACTTCTACTCAATCCGGACGAACGCGCGGTTATCTCGTTTGGCTCAAAAACGACCTGATTAACATTATCTATACAGAAACAGTTCTGAGTAATTTATGCCTATAAACTGATACTTACACTACCGGTTTTGTTAATGGATGCTTGCATAGTATTTTCATTTGGACAATTTGATTGATTAGAACACATGGAAGATCCCTGATCAATCCGAATCAAGGGTGTTATGTTACCAGATAAATTCTGAATATTTGCATTGTTTTCTTTGTTTGTATCTGCAAGAATGAAAAGGTATTACAGGTCCAAACAGAACAACCCATACAGGTGTAAGGATACATTTATAAAATAAAGATTTTACCATAAATTGATGTACCCTTTATATCACTGCATCTCTGAAGTAACCTTCTAGCTAGTTCACGTTCTGTATCTTGCTTATTCTCGTTCAATCTCTCCGGTTCTTCCATTTCAGTGACTTCAGCTAAAACTACAAATTCATTTCTTAATAACTGCATCTATACAACAAGTGCATAAACAAAGCTAAGAACTCACATGAAGATATATTATCAATTATACCAAGCGAAGACTCTTCAGACTTCTGTATTCCATCAGACTTACGTGTCGTAGGCTGTTTACATCTGGCTTCGTTAACATCATTTTCTAGGTACTTGCTCTCCAATCTGAAAGACCTTCTTTTCAGCTAAGGATTTCTCACGCTTATTATAAATTAAAAAATCTGTAAAAACGGAGAACTCACGTGCTTTTCCTTTGAACAGTGGACGTTGCTTGAGGTTGCGGAGTGTTCAACAGGGTCACGTCGATGAAGTTCGCTCCCTTGGGCTTCGACGGTGTAAACATCGTACCACGCTTCTTTGTTCCGTCTGTGGCTCTTTCCTCTGTTCGCGAAGACGACGTTCAAGGGACCCTCGGCGATTTTCCAATCGTTGAATCGATAAAACGCAGGGGAGATCGCACCATATTCTCCTCAACGTATTGTTTGACAGTTGATCGATTTCAGCGTTCAAATTTGAAAATCCTCTGAGGTCACCGATCATAGAGTATACGGAGCAGTTCACTGTGTTAGACTGACGACTCCAGCTTGGTGAACGTACTGGAACTGCCATCTGGATTAAATGACGCCGAAGTAATCACCATGTGCATCGTAGATGACAATGAGACCTGTGACAGCAGGGAACATTGATGAATAACAATTGACTGCAGTTTCCAGAGAGAAGCATATTTTCATTATTATGTAACAATAAGGTCCACTAACAGAGTGTACTGGAATTTGATGATTATTATAAGATAATTGTAGAAGTCATTAAGAGGTTATGTTTTTATAATACTTGTAATATGCTGTAACATATTGATACTACAATGGAAGAGGAAATTGTATCATCGGAGAGGAACAGATTGAGTTATGAGAATAAACTTATATTGGCACCTATGGTGCGCATTGGCACCCTTCCCATGAGGCTCCTTGCAATTGATTATGGTGCTGATATAGTATACACAGAAGAGCTTATTGATTGGAAGCTACTACGGTCCTTTCGCCGTAAAAATGGTAAGAGAATGTTTATGTTACAATTACCGAAAAGAAACATAGAAGTTGCTTTGAGATGTTTGTTTCTAGATGTCCTTGGAACAGTTGATTACATTGACAAAACGGATGGTACAGTTACTTTCAGAACTTGTCCTAGAGAAAGGGATAAGGTAGTTCTACAAATTGGTACCTGTGATGCTAGCAGAGCTCTGAAGGTTGCTAAGATGGTAGAGCAAGATGTTGCTGGAATAGACCTAAATATGGGTTGTCCTAAACTGTTTTCCATAGTTGGAAAAATGGGAGCTGCTCTTCTGCAGGAACCAGAAACAGCAACAAAAATTCTGAAGACATTAGTGGATAATCTAAGCATTCCAGTGACTTGTAAAATTCGTGTACTGCCTGATTTGCAAAAAACTTTAGAGCTCTGTGAACTTTTAGCATCAACTGGTATAGCAGCTATAGCAGTGCATGGCCGGACTGTTAATGAACGACCTCAGCATGCAAATCGTAATGAAGTTTTGAAAGAAATCTCCAGTAGGCTCACAATACCAGTTATAGCAAATGGAGGCTCAAGGGATATACAAAAATATTCTGATATTTTTAAGTAATACAACAGTTACATTGTTTATTAATCATTATTAAGATGCTGAATATATTGTTATTTATACAGATTGAAAATAATTACAGTTGCTTGTAGGTTTAAAGAAACAACAGGATGCAGTAGTGTGATGCTTGCACGTGCAGCTGAATGGAATTGTTCTATATTTTATAAAAATGGTTTACTTCCCATGGAAGATGTAATTAAGTCTTATTTAAAGTATGCTGTGGATTGTGACAATCCTCCTTCCAATACTAAATACTGCATACAGAATATACTTCGTGAACAACAAGAATCAGCATTAGGGAGAAGGTTTCTTAATTCTCAAACTTTGGAACAAATATGGTGAGAATTATATCATTTGAAGATCATTGTTATTCTTTGCTATGTATATTATAAATATTTCATTTTAGTGATGTATGGGAATTAAGCGACTATTGTCGCGAAAAGAGAAAGGAGTTCCAAGAGAAAGGCTTGTTGGGCAGATCTCAGGTCTCACCAATGAAAGAGGACGACAAACAAGAAGGAGAACAACCTTCTAACAAACGAAAAATTTCTGATGACGAAGACGTGGTCCTAATGCATTGCGCGTTCTTAAGAAACAATTACGTTACAGACCTTGAATTACCGAAAACTATATTACACAAATGGACTCAGACTCAGAGGAAAAGGATGCCAAACTATGATACACTGAGCAAAGGAAAACTTTTTCGGTCTATTGTTACTGTTGACGGGAGGAAATTTGGATCATCCTTCTGGTGCATATAAGAATATACATAATATGAATTCTATTAGGCTGTTACGTATTTTTCAATAATGTAATTCTACTTCTTACATTCTTCAGGGAAAAGAACAAAAAATGGGCAGAACAAGGGGCCGCATTAGTTTGCCTTTTCTCTTTAGGCCTAGTCAGTGAGAAAACTTTTGCTGCAAGCGGCAATACACCGTCCTGACATGAAATAATTGAAAAATAGAGAGAATTTATAAAGCTCAACACCGACGTCAAATGTACTTTCATAGATATTTTATATCGGACTAAGAAGCTCATATTTTTTATTGATTTTGTTATCAATAAAAACGCTTTCTGTTATACAGTAGTGTTTATTTAAAAATCCATAATGCATGGCATAGATATTATTGCTAGTAACTTTCATAATGATTGTTGAAATCGACGCGCCCTCTATAACCAAAACGACAAAACAAGTTAGTACGTCTGATTGCGCCTCAGCGTGCAGTCAGTTGAAAGATATGGTTAGGTTTTATTCTAACCATAAACAAAACTTCTAGAAGACTGTTGAAATTGGTGTAATAAAATTAAATAAGAGTAGTTTGTAATACAATAAGTAAAGTATTGATTTACAATGGGTCCACCGAAAAGGTTCAAAAAAGACAATGGTATGAAAGTATAAAATTATTTGTTTCTCAGCAATAATTGCATAATTTTCAAAAAAGAGGTCCTTGTACCACTGATTGTATGAGTGGTTAGTTACTGCAAGTAAAACAAAGTTATTTCACAATAGAACAGTAGCTGTCACTTGTGTTTGCAGACAGAGGCAAATGGAAGAAGCGTAAAGAAGATCCTGAAGAGTTCAATGATGAAGATTCCTTGGATGATAATGAGGCAGAAGGTGTACCAGATGCAGCCAAGAATGATGTTGAAAAGCAAGATGAAACAGCATTAGAAGATGAATTTGGTGCGAAAGACTATCGTTCACAGATGATTTTAAAGCCAGATTGTACTTCTAGACCACTTTGGGTGGTAAGTAATTGATATTAAACTGTTCACCTCAATTTCAATCTTCAGAATGTAATACTGTGTTACAATTCAAATAAAAACTTTTAATTTAGGCACCAAATGGACACATATTTCTAGAGTCCTTTTCACCAGTGTACAAGCATGCTCATGATTTCTTAATTGCTATATCAGAACCTGTGTGCCGTCCTGAACACATTCACGAGGTAAATCTATGCTTAGAAGTATGGATTTAAACTATAATTTATGGGGAATGCTAATACTTTAAATTTTGTTTCATAGTATAAACTGACAGCCTATTCTTTGTATGCTGCTGTCAGTGTTGGCCTCCAAACTCATGATATCATAGAATATTTAAAGAGGCTCAGCAAGACTAGTATTCCTGAAGGAATTATGGAATTTATAAAGTTGTGTACATTATCATATGGAAAGGTTAGTTCATTAATCACACACTTTCAAGTATTTTGTAATATTCTGTGTGTCAAATGAAATTGATGTCTTCAATTTCTATTGAAGGTGAAACTGGTATTAAAGCACAATAAATATTTTGTTGAATCTCCATATCCTGAAGTATTGCAAAAGTTGCTGAAGGATCCAGTAATTCAAGAGTGTAGACTGAGAAAAAGTGTTGAAGAAGAGAAAGAAGAAATAATTACAAATGTTCAAGGCAAAACAAAAGCCCCCCAGGTAGTAGCCTTATCACTACTATAGTTACTGTAATCAGAGACATTAACACTATCTATTTTTCTTACAGTTTGGAGCAAAACCCACGAACAATGTCCCACCTGGGACAACTAAAGTGACTGAACCATCCAATGATCAAGTTCCAGCAGAAACAGCCCCTGTTCCTGAAGACATAACTACTTTCTATGACAAAATGGACAAGGAAGATGAAGATGAGGAAGAGGAACAAGAATTAAAAACCGTTAGTTTTGAAGTGAATCAGGTATATAACTTTTATGTTACTTAACAAAATACATTCAGAGTGATATTCCAATGCTTATAACTTAATTTTGGTATAGGAAAAAATTGAAGTGATACAGAAGAGATGCATAGAATTAGAGCACCCTTTATTAGCAGAGTATGATTTTCGAAATGACTCTGTAAATCCAGATATAAAGTAAGTAATTTATGTACATGAGTCGATAAAGAGAGAACGCGTGAAAAATAAAAACGTTTTATTTTAGTATTGATTTAAAGCCGTCAGCTGTGCTGAGGCCTTATCAGGAAAAGAGTCTGAGGAAAATGTTTGGAAATGGTCGGGCCAGATCCGGTGTCATAGTTTTGCCTTGTGGTAAGTTTGGTTTCTTTTCTTTTCTGTTAAGTTCTGAAGTAAAGATATTCTAAGTTTTGTTCTCTTCTTGAGGTGCCGGTAAAAGTTTGGTAGGTGTAACAGCTTGTTGCACGGTACGAAAACGTGCCTTGGTATTATGCAATTCTGGAGTGTCGGTTGAGCAATGGAAGCAGCAGTTCAAGATGTGGTCGACAGCGGATGACTCGATGATCTGTCGATTTACAAGCGAAGCCAAAGATAAACCTATGGGTTGCGGAATTTTAATTACTACATATTCTATGATTACACATACGCAGAAACGTTCCTGGGAAGCCGAGCAAACTATGCGCTGGCTTCAGGAACAAGAATGGGGAATCATGGTTTTAGATGGTAATCTATCTTTGCAATACTCCTATTTTTCTTTAACCGAATAAGTTACATAATTTGTCATCTTAGAGGTACACACGATCCCCGCAAAAATGTTCAGAAGAGTATTAACAATTGTTCAGTCTCATTGTAAATTGGGTTTGACCGCTACATTGTTGCGAGAGGACGACAAAATTGCGGATCTCAACTTCCTGATTGGACCTAAATTGTACGAGGCCAATTGGTTGGAATTACAGAAAAGAGGTTTCATAGCTAGAGTACAGTGCGCTGAAGTTTGGTGTCCTATGACACCGGAATTTTACAGAGAATATCTCAGTTGTAAACTGAGTAAAAAACTGGTTAGTAATAATTTTCTATTAATGTAATTAACTGTATTTGATTATTCTTGAACGATTATTTTTCTTCACAGTTGCTCTATGTAATGAATCCTAACAAATTTCGCTGCTGCCAATATTTGATACGATATCACGAAAGGCGCGGTGATAAAACCATTGTTTTCTCAGATAACGTTTTTGCTTTGAAGCACTATGCCATTAAAATGAATAAGCCTTATATTTATGGACCCACCAGTCAAGTAAGTATTGATTCACCACTGAAATGAACATAAACATTTCATTCATTTATTTCGGTTTTATTTTAGAGTGAACGGATACAAATTTTACAAAACTTCAAATTTAATAACAAAGTGAACACTATATTTGTGAGTAAAGTGGCAGACACATCCTTCGATTTACCAGAAGCTAATGTCTTGATTCAAATATCCTCCCACGGAGGTTCACGAAGACAAGAAGCACAGCGATTGGGTCGAATCTTAAGAGCAAAAAAAGGTTTATTTCAGCAAACATGGTACTACTATAAGCAGAACAAACTTCGTACTAATATTTTCTTGTAGGAGCCATCGCGGAGGAGTACAATGCATTTTTCTACACATTAGTGTCCCAAGATACAATGGAAATGAATTATTCAAGAAAGCGTCAACGTTTCCTTGTGAATCAAGGATACGCTTACAAAGTTATTACGAAGCTCGCCGGAATGGATGAAGTATTTATTACTTTCTAGCAGTTTGAAAAATATGATTGTAATATGGTTTTAAATCTCGTATTCTTCGACTTATGAAATAGGAGCCAGATTTGATGTACACGTCTCGAGAGGAACAAGGACATTTGTTGCAACAAGTGCTGTCTGCCAGCGACATGGATGCGGATGAAGAAAGGATACCTGGAGAAGGACCACGACCAGTACGTTGCGAAAGTATAATAAACAAAGCGTTTTACATATCATTAACGGTATATTTATTTTATTGTTTCAGATCATACGTAAAGCTGGCAACATGACATCTATGTCTGGCGCAGACGATGCAGTTTATTACGAATACAGAAAAGCTCCTGGTTCATCCACTGCAAACAAGCATCCCTTATTTAAAAAGTTTAGAACATAAGTGTTCAATCATGTATGTATATAGTATTTCACGTTCCTTATTATTTTCATTACTGGTTGACAATCTTTTTGTATGTAAAATAAACCTTCGTACCGATATACATTTTCCACAGTATGTCAGTTTAGTAAGAAACAACGAACAGGTTGAACGAAATGCTAATCTTCTGATAGTTTCGCGAAGGAATTGTTCTCGGCATGTATTTGCCGAGAACGATAATCAATAACCAGCGCATATTGCGCACTTCATCTCTCTTGGTGCCCGGCAATCCTGATAATACGATTTACGTGGTAGTAATACAATTACGCGAATGTAAACTTGCTGGACGGTTGACTGTAGTAATGCGATAAAGATATTTCCGATAAATTTGTTAGCTCAGTGCGATAACGATCTACGCACCTGCCTCACCTCCTATTTACACAGATAGAGGATTTTTAAGTATAAGGTCACAAAACTATTATTTGCATTTGTCGTGTGCATTACATTTGTCCGATGTTATCCCACTTGTAGCAGGTACAACATGACTGTGTCAACAAAGAAAACTGAGATTATCCCTAAGAAAGCAACAGGGCACAGATTAGTACATATAATCGAAGTTCGGCTCTACCCGAAGTATTACAAGTGTACTAATGAAATAAATTCCAAAGCGATGAATCGTTTACTTCTACACTTCTTATCTACTTATTACGTTACTGTACACGCAACCTCAATGTTCTGTTCCGTTCTAATTTCTATTTCCAGTCAGTTTTTTTGGACGAAACGTGAACGGACCCTTACGTTATTCTATTATATCAAATTTCATCATATTAAGGACGCTCGAATTTCATACCTCCACTTGGAGCGCACTCTACAATTCCACGGTGGCCGACTCTATAACTAAAATTTAGCTTCTTTTTAACATTAGCGGCTGTTATATCAGATCATTAACGCACCGCTATCGATGGCGATCGTTTCTCCCCATTTACGTCCACGAACAAAAACAATCTCCCAAAATTAATTTCTTTAAAACCGAGTGTCCAAAATTTTGTATCATACTCCACCAGTATCTTTCGCATAATTTTCTCAAAACAATCCCAGACACTCTATGTATAAACATTCATAAAAATGTTTTTCTCCGGATAGAAGTGTAGCGGCTTACAATGCGATCGGTTATAGAAAAGATAAGCAATCAGTGTCACGGGCCAGCGTGGAGGTTGCGAAAATTTCGCTACGAGGTAGAGCTAGGTTTTCATAAAACCGTGCGGTCGCCGCGTCGCGCGTCAGTTGGCCGTTCAGCCGATGACGCGTTCGCTCTGAACATAGCTTCGAGCCGTCCGTGCGATCCGCCGGTTCTTACACACACAGGCCAGTTATCCCGACGACGCTTCGCGGTGCGTCGTTGCACGCGAGCTAACGTGTCCTGCTCTCTGTCGTCTCTCTCTCCGTTCGTGGGCTTGTCCGTGTCATCTCTGTAAATACGTACGCCGAAGAACCGTGTCCGAAACACGTCGTTCGACATGACACGCGCCGATACGCACGGCCAGTGGCGTAGTCGGGGTCGAGGCGTAGCAGGACGAGTCCGTCCCGTCGCATCGTTATGAAAGGAACAAGCATTCCTGAGCCTTGACACGTTCGAAAAAGTGAACGTGAGGAGTGTACGCGGCTGTCCGGAAAGAAACAAAAGCTCTGGACGAGACGAGAAGAGAAGAGAAGAGAAGTGCGTGATCCGGACGCGAGAGGGGCGAAGTTCGATGCGTCCGTGAGAATTGGGGAGGAACAAAGAGGGTGCTTCGGTGTCGGTGATCGTGAACAGGCAATCCTTGATGGTACAGAGAGCAACAGAGAGAGACCGATGAGAGTCGGCGTGCCGGCGTTTACCCCAACCGCGAGAGAAGCTGGTGCGTGAATGTATAGTAAGCGTGTTCGCGGTGATCGGGGTGGTGCTGCACCGTGCTGGAGGTTCCCTGGAACCCAGCGATGGACAGCTCGTGATCGCGTCGCGACGCCAGCGTCGAGGATGCCGCGAACTGTGTTCGCGCGCCCAACGATGCCGGTCTCGAGGATCTCTCGGAGATACCAGACGAGCGTCGAGTAATCGAACGTGAGACACGGAGGTTAGACACCTCCGAAGATGAACTCCATGGTATATACCCTGTACGGGTTCGCGATATTCTTCATGATCTTCTGGTCGGCATTGTGGATCGTTCACGTACTGGCGTTGATAGCCGGTCGGTGGAAGTTGCACCGTAAGGTCACCCAGGTACCGACCTACGAGACTCCTCTGCCAGGGGTGTCGATCATAAAACCCCTGATGGGAGTCGATCCCAATCTGTTCAGCAATCTGGAGACATTCTTCATGATGGAGTATCCTCGTTACGAGTTACTCTTCTGCGTGGAGGACGATTCGGATCCGGTGTTGATGTTGGTGAGAAAGCTGATCGAGAAGTACCCAGAAGTGGACGCTAAACTGTTTATCGGTGGTTGTAACGTGGGGGTGAATCCCAAGATCAACAACATGCAGCCGGCTTACGAAGCGGCGAAGCACGAGCTGGTGTTGATCAGCGACAGTGGTATCAAGATGAAAGAGGACACACTGTTGGACATGGTGAACTACATGACCGACAACGTGGCGCTGGTGCATCAGATGCCGTTCACCTGTGATCGGGAGGGCTTCGCCGCGGCGTACGAGAAGATCTTCTTCGGCACCGTGCAGTCCCGCATGTACCTGGCGGCTGACCTGCTCAGGATAAACTGTCACACGGGCATGTCCGCGTTGCTGAGAAAGGCGCCGCTCGACGATGTCGGCGGCCTGAAGACGTTCGGCGTCTACCTGGCCGAGGACTTTTTCTACGCGAAGTCGTTGACCGACCGAGGCTGGCGGATCACCGTCTCCTCGCAGCCGGCGTTGCAGAACAGCGGACACTGCGAGCTCCACTCGTTTCAGGCGAGACTGAGAAGGTGGGCGAAACTGAGGGTGGCAATGCTGCCAACCATGATCCTTCTCGAGCCACTCAGCGAGTGCTTAGTGTTAGGTGCCTGTGCTTCCTGGGCGGCCAGCGTCCTCTTCGACTGGGACTCCCTCGTTTTCTACCTGGTACACATACTCTTGTGGTTCATGCTCGACTGGACGCTTCTGTGCGTCGTGCAGAACGGCCCGTTGCCGTTCAACAAGTTAGAGTTCGTATGCGGATGGTTGCTCAGCGAGATCACCAGGCCCTACCTGTTCCTCCAGGCGGTCCTGGACCCACTGATACAGTGGCGGTCCCGCGTTTACAAGCTCAGGTGGGGCGGCGTCGCCGAGGAGGTCAAAGCGAAAGTCAAGTATTAAACGGAGAACCGCGAAAGTATTATCGCTTCTTGGGCCCTATCGCCGTCACAGCTTCGAACGGCAGGTTGACGAAAACAAAACGCTTGGACGAGCGGAAAACGCGTGTTTATCGCCGGCCGCAGGGAATTTTCCTTTGCTTGATCCTGTTGCTGAGGATCGAGACTTCGTATACAGGGTGGGGAATCAACATGTTGATATGGTGGCCACTGGTAACCAACGTATCAATTCAAATAGGACTGCATAACAGCATAATTTTTTCTCAATTCTCAAATTTTAAGTCAATTTTTGTGTTACAGTAATAATATAGAATACGAACTGTGTCATTGAATTATGAGAAATGTAGGGTAGCTAACGATATGTATTTAGAAGAAAATGGTATTATACTGTGCTGTACCAGTTACTTTGATGTAAAATTTCTACATGGAGTCGTTAAAGTCATTTCAAGGATACCCTGAAATGTGGATAGCCAAGGTCATAATTCACCACCCACCCTGTATGCTATTCGTAGCAAGGGATCACGAATTGCCAGAACAAAAACGTTCACTTCGTAATGCAGTTAGTAGTGCAATATTCGCTTTCAATTCTGCAACGGTAATAAGAAACTTGCGATTTCAAACTGGTGCATCGTCAGCCAACCGATGTTCGAAGTAGTGGCGGGGTACACCGCAGGAGTCAGACACATTTCTTAAATCATTTCTTTCACGTTTCTCTCGGTTCGTCAGGAACAACGTCGACCATAGAACAAACAGCGTGGTCTTTCTTTTTTATAATTATTCTATGGCGCGTCTAGTATTTATTAAACTTGTATTACGTCCGAACGTGAAGAAAGTACGCGACGCATACGTACACACATTGAATAAAAGGGTTGCTCGCGCGCACAAACACATACGTACGTTCCTTACGTAGTACGTGCGCGCGCGCGCGTGCTCCCACGGTTTTCGATCATTCGACGCATCTCCGCCAGCTCGTAGTAACATGCTCAATTCTCATGCAATGTTCTACTCTTTCTCTTTCTCCTTTTTTTTTAGCAACGTTAGGAATAATCGATGACTCGAATCTTTTTTTTTCCCGAAACGAGGCCAACCTTTTCAGCGTTTTATCGCGTTGCAAAATAATTGATGCGCCCTAATGAAACGGTGCCCGCGAGAAAACACGGTTACGAACGCTTGGCATGATCAACCCGACACCTCGTTGATGCACGGTTGTTTTGCTTGCAGCCATCGTTGCAATGACGTGACATTGTTTTCGACGCTGTTTGTTTTGTCTCTTTCGCTTCGATTAACGCGTTAACCGGTTCGTTTCTCATCCGAACGAGTTCCGTCTGCGACGAATGCAACTGCGCCTTAATTTATTTTATGCCTCCTGCTATCTACGGCTCTGAGCAAACTTTTACGGTTAACGGGTTAAAACTGTTCGAAAGAGCGTTTCAACGAGTTGTCGCTGAATCAAGGAGGTGTTGCAGCTCGACGTGTGATAATAAATAAATAAATAAATCGCGATAGAAATTGAAAGGTAAGGGGAACGAAATGGCGGTAATATTCGTTGTTGGGTACCGCATCGTTTTCGTTATTTACTTTCTCCGTCGATAAATCAGCGGATAACTTTGTTGCAAAACGGTTGTTCGTCGAAAACGATTAATTAACCGTGCACAGATGGCGCGCGTATAGTCACGAGATCGCGGCGTTTATGCTGAATTTGGGCAATCCTTTGCTCTCTAAGAGGAACAACATTAAGAATCCTTGGTTAATTGTATTGAATTTGTAGATAATTGTACATTCGCACGATTTATTTATTCTTTCGAAACTATTCGAATAAACATGATTCGTACTTTTTTTTTGTGTTTTTTTTTGTGTTACGGAAACAGAGAAAAAAGTTGCGTTCACGAGTGGGCGTTAATTATCATCGCGCGACTACCTATCGGGAATTGCTCGAACTTTCGTCGACTCTGGTAGATTTATCGAGAAACACGTACACATGTATGTGTATATATATATATTTTTTATGTCAATCGAGAGATATTAGGCTCTCAAATAAAAATTTCGAGAATGATTAATTAGCGGCCGAGAGATATGGTTACAGTTACAAAAACATTCGACCGTGCGATCGAAATCTAGTCGAAATTTCTCGACGGATAAGTTCGCGGGTTCCGCTAGGAAAGATAACCGGCAACGTTGCTTAATTCTACATCTCCGTCGTCTACGTGGTGGCCTTAATATTTGCTACTTCCTCTACTCTATCTTTGGTTAAACGAATTGTCCAGGTTAGGATTAAGCTGCCTCCATATGTACGTAGGCAGCGACAAAAAGTTTTTCGAAGCCTTTTTCTTCGATGTTTAGGAACACTTCATGTCTCGGGAATATACCCATTTGTTTCTCAAACAAGCAGGCTTGCGCGATAAGTTAATACTTTTTGCGTGAACTCTTTCTGGAGAATTTACAAAACATCCATACTAATCACAGAAACAATTTTTCCTTGTTCTATGCGACGTCACGCGCGCTTCGAACGAAACCATCGACTCTTTGTTCGTTCTCATTAGAGCGACAAGGAGGAATCGTCCTTACGAACGAACGCTAATTGCACCGCCGTATGTTTTTTTATTCCGTGGCACGGGAAACATCGTTGAACGTGTTCGAAATAATTATTTCATGCCGCGTGATTAGAAGAGCGCTCGTTATGCAAGCTTCGTCGCAGAGATTATAATCTTCCTGTGTTCTTTTCCAACGGGTCGCCATTTTTAACGAACGATGAACAAATGGCGGGAAACGAGATCTCACCTTACTTACCGATCGAGCGTTTGATCGTTTGATAACAGGTTTAATAATTTTCTGGTCACGATCAAGGCCAATGCAAATATTCAACAGAATTAATTATACTCGTCAAACTTTAAATTACACTCAGAAATTGTAGTAGAAGAATTTGTACAGGCTCGTTGGGGAGTATTCGCTGCTTGAGGCTAGTTTCTATGTTCAAGTCACGCTCGTTTCAAGTATTCGCGGAATTCAAGCGTCCGTGTTCGAAATAGATGAATTTGTCCATCGAGATATTTTCTTATCGCGTTACGATTAATGCAAACATTTAACAGAATTAATTGTACCCATGAAAATTTAAATTACACTTAGGAGTGGCGCTAAACCAATTTTATGGGTTCGTTGGGGAGTGCTCGGTGCTCAAGACGAGTTTCTATGTTCGAATCACGTTCGTTTCAGGCATTCGCGAAATACTAACGTCCGTACTCGAGATAGATGCGACTCTCTGTCGGGAGAATCTGAAGCTTTGAAAGTGAATCTAAAGCTTTTGACCCTTAACACTTTTATCAGTCAAGTGGTCAATTAATTGTGATATTTATACTGTCGCTAAACGCCACGGCCGATGACTGTTTAACCCTTAACCCCGCCGCAGTTTAACCGGTTAGGACGGTTAGGTCAAGGCAGAAAGCGCCCCGAACCGTTTAGTCCGTGCAATGTGTGGACCAGTTAAATTGCGTCAGACTATTCGCTATACGCAAATATATCGATAAATAAAGCATAATATAAATCTTAATATTTCTATGAGCGGAATGAAATTTATTTTTCTTTCTTCTGTCGTTTGCAACCGATAGATCGATTAATAGCCTCTATTTTAAGAAGAAAAAAATATGAAATGAATAATTGTGGAGGATAAGAGAGAAACTGTTCGATTGTTTCGTTAATTTACTGCCGCGTTGTTCGATTTAATTAATCTCACGATGAAATTTTCCGTCGACATCTCCTCGCGAACGTTTCGTGTCCGCGTTGGAAAACGCGGCGCGAATTAAAAGGAGTAAAATTAAGAGGGGAAAAAAAATGGGGACGATGATGTAACAATCTTATCGCGGAGAATCTCGAGGAGATTGCTTCGAGCTTAAAAGAATTCCTCTTGAATTTATCGGACGCTTTAGCGGATTCCTCCTCGGTATTTTTCACCGGGGGGTACCGCTTTCCCGCGTGTCAGTGGAAACTCTTCTTTTTCGAACGTTCCAGCTCTCACGGTCACCGGATTGCCCGGATGTTATCCGCTGAATCTCTCAGAAATTTGTACCAGCAGGTTCGGATCGTAGGGAGATGAATTTTTTCGAATTTCTTTAACTCTTTGACTGCTACTCGTAGAGGAGGCGAACGCTGCGTGCGGCCGAGCTGCAGCGGTGCATGTCATTGCATTACACCGAACGCCCATGGGCGTCGACAGTACGCGGCGAGCGACCTTATCAGGCGTCTTTAGGTGCCGATAGCATTCAAAGGGTTAAACGCCACCTCGATATCATGGTTATAGCATTTTTATCAATAACGCAACATGTCTTATAACGAACGGCACTTACAGACGGATACTTCGTAATCGTTTTATAGCCGACAAACTCTTCAAGGGTCGTAAACACAGTGTGGAAATTACACGATTGATTTCCTATCGATCCGAAGGATAGCGTATCAGATCTTATTGCGAACGAAAAGAAACATATTCTACGAACCGGTTCACCGATAACGACTATCGATTTCCAAACATCCTATCACGAGGAGAAAACAATCGTTTTATCCCTGATAAAACTGCTGAATCGTTACGATCGAAATCTGCACGTGTTTTCAGAACTCCGTCGATTCGCTTAATTCACAAATTATCGTATCGATACACCCGGATCAAAGGTTTCGCTTCGTCACCCCACGTCTTCGCGCTGTTATGAGTCAGTATTTTAAGACCTGGCATCCTCCTGAAAATTTTCTCGTCTCGAGGAAACGCGGTCCGAGGAAATTGAATGGTGGAAACTCCTCTTTGCGCTTTGGGGATTAAAAGAACGTTTAATCGAGGCTGCACGGTTTCGTTTGTGGAGCGACGTTATGCAAATACGCTGAACGAGGAAAAATCGTGACGTGCGTGGAATGATCGTAACGTCGCTGCGTGTTGTCAGTATATTTTTTCCAAGGCCATATGACCGCCGAAGCCAAAAATAGTTATTAAAAAATCCTTATCCGTTCACTTAGTGAAATGTATATAATTTCCTCTGTCTTTAGTTTCAAGATCCTGATCTCGAACGATTTCATTTTCATGCGAATTGCCTTGACGATCCATTTAACCCTCCGACTGCTAGTGGCGCCTACAGGCGCTTGTCAAAGACGTTCACCGCGTGCTGACGACGCCCATGGGCGTTCGACGCAATGGCTCAATACGTGCCACAGCAGCCGGGCCGCACGGAGCGTTTGCCTCGTTTCCAAGTAGCCCGCAGTCGAAGGGTTAAAATCCGTGTCATTGAGGCTGAATAAATTTTTTGTTGGAATTAATGAATAACTCGAGCTTACAGACGGATTGTATTGTTAAACGTAAAAACTTTCACCGGGTGAGTCAGAATTTTTCGTACCGGATGTTCCGCGAAGCGACACAATGACAGAGCGGTATAGTGTTCGTGGAATATGTTTGGTTTCCTACAGAGATCGGTTTATAAGCGACTTCCACAGATACAGGATGAGACAATGGCTACTGTATTCGTGACCTACCGTGAAACGTGACCTACCGCGACTCGAGAGACCGGAAGTGGTTCGATCGCGACAAAAATTCTTGTTAAGTAATGATTAAAAATGAACAATCGATAGGATTTGGCCTGTTCGTGAAATTTGTCACGTTGAAGCTTTGTTATCTATCTGCGATCAGTCATGGGTGCTTATGTATGATGATCGATCTAACTAGATTGCGTGACAGAATTTAATTAACAGGAAAATCCAGATTACGAGTCACAATTTTTTTCGATTATCGAACAGTATGATGAAATAGTAATACGGAGTATTTAATGAAAAATAATGAGCTGCTGGTTAACAAGAGCTGTCCATAATTTCCGAACGTAAGCCGCTATAGTGACGCGTAGTAGTCAGAGGATCAACTTCGACGCAGAGTTCATTAAATGATCTGAAACTGAGTTCTGAAAGGGTGTACATCTTTTCCCGAATGTGGAAAGTATCTCGGGGTACAGCTGAAAATTTACAGTAATTTTTATGAATATTTTATTATTAAGAAATGAAAATACATTAGTGCGATATAATACAAATATAATCTTCAAAAAAGGGGAGGATAAATTTAAAAAATGATCTATAAATTCAATTAGAGCAGAAATTAGAAGAGAGGAACTCCAGTTTTTGGTTTTTAGTGCCTAGGATACTTGTCCAGGATTAAATCTATTGTTATTTTGTATTAAACAGTATGATAAAGTAAGACCATAAAATGTTATATGAAAAATAACGAAGCATAAATACAGTTAAACAAACTGGTGATTAGCAAGAGCATCGATGAGTCACTATAGTGACGCGTAGCAGACAGTGGATCAACTTCAACCTAAATGACCTGAACTTACAATTAAATCCATTGCTTTTTTATATTAACCAGTATAATAAAATAATAATATAAAGTATTTTATTACGAATAATGAAGTGATTGTTGGTTAGTAAGCGCATAACTTCTGAATACGACCTGCGAAACCAAATGAGTGACGTTGTAGCTGTCAGAGTTAATTAAATAATCGAAAATGTGAATCCACTCCACCGACTCGACTAAATTTAGACATAATGAAGCGATAGGAGCTTCGATTCATCATCGTACTTACATACGTACAGACGCTTTAACGGGGATTATGAGGTCGCATAAAATCTTCGTGGATTCCTCTTTGACGTGGCGTCATCTTCCTGGAAGTTCTATATGTGTGCAGCGTTAAACCGACGTGTCCAGTCAGTAGATAAATGAGCGCGGTACATAATAACTGCGTATATGATAAAAGCATGATTCACGCGTAACTCCTCTCAGCGACGAGATAACGCTGTTCTCTCTGTTCTCCCGTCACTTTTGATACGACCCTTTCCATGGTGGATGAAAACTCGTATGATTTTCTCGTAAACTGAACATTCTGCCGCCGGTGGAATTCGTTCTGAATTCACAGAATCCTAATTGCAACGTAGAGAGATTAATAGGCTCTTCTTTTTTGGATCGTTACTGCAGTGCATAATTCGTAATTTATTATACTAAAAAGTAGCGAAAAGAATTTGTAATTTATTATATCGAAAAAACGGCGTCTGTTAGGTGGAGTGTCACGTACCCCATTAGAATTAAATTGCATGTCGTTTGGTATATTACAGATACTTTTGCATTTACTTTTAAAGCAAATATACTTTCCACGCATAATTCGTGTATTTTCCTGTACAACTAAATGTTGTTTGTGTTCATATAATATAATTTTATCTTATTGTTTAAACAATTAAGAAAGATGGGGTATGTCGCTCCACACCTGACACTTCTCGGTACAAAATTTAATAATGGTGACTGATCTACAAACGTCCAGCGTCAAATGTCTAAAATACGTCTGAGGTCTAGGAAGAAGATGTTCATGACAGTGACTTAGGGACACAGTAAAGGGCCTAATATATTATTAATTAGGAGAGAAAATGCAGTTTGTCTCGAAGTCACGGCAACACAAATGATTGTGCATCCTAGGAGTCTAAACCTACACAGATCTTTCTATGTACTCGACTTATGGCTCGTCTACTTTTATTCGAAAGGTTAAGATTCACTGAAACCATGTAGGGTCTTAAGAACTTGTAATAGCAATCGAGAAAGTACTTAATCCGATTTTTCTGTGGGAGAAAAATTGTGGTGGATAACATGTTGGCTAGAAACAAAAATAGACGTTGTAATTTTGGATTTGTAGTAGCTGTGGATGGGTCATCAAATGGAACAATGAAATTCACTGGGTTTTTGTGGAATTCTAAGCGTTTGTAAGAACGTAGGACAGCGTCTGACGATTAGGGCGGGTCTGCTACTTGTCCAAGGGAAGTGAAGCGAGTTAGGTCTCCAACAACAATCCTATCGACTAAACAGAATTAGGAGTACAATCTTCCGCATGTTTTGTGGACTGAACATAATTCAGCACGTTCTAAATCCTTCATTCTGGCCATTCACAAAAAATTAACGAGTTGGGTGTCCGACCACAATCTCATCGATTAAGTAGAATGAGAAATACAGTCTTCGGCATGTTCTGTGGACTGAACATAATTCAGCACGTTCCAAATCCTTCATTCTGTTCATCCACAAAAAATCGTGAACAAGAGATACAAGAAATTAGTGCAAGGGGTACGAAAAAGGGGTCGCCCCTAATTTCGTGCGGTCATAATTATTTCACGTCGGGGCATAATCGCCGTACGTGTCACGATTACGAGCTCACGCGACGTGGAACACGTTTCGACGGCAGACAGGTAAAAACGAATCGAAGCGAGCCTCGTTTAGTGTCATTACATAATTGAATATCGTCCTCGGGCGTAGCTCGTTCGTTCGAGTAATAAGCATCGCGTCGAGCTTATAAAGCACCTGGTCTGCACACCTGAATGAACGCTGCTCGATGCGCGGACTGAAAACCGGAAATGCAACCATTCGACGCTTTCACGTTAAGCTACGACGAGAGAGCCGAACGATATGAACAGTGAGACGTTTCATCGACATACGATGGTCTCTGTTTAACGTAACATCGACACGTCGAATGATTCCCTCCTTTTAATCAACGATAGACGCTGATATAACGCCAATCGATACCGCAGGGATTCGATAAGCGGCGATGTATAATGTCTATAATACGGCCACGAAGTACTGGCAGTTCAAGGTCACTCGTTCGATTGTGTATTGCAGTGGACGGAAAAGCGTGTTTGTAATTCTGTTTGTGAGTCAGTGATAGAGAAGGGAACCAAAGTAAATTAGGGAGAGACAGGTAACAGTAGGGAGAGCTACGCAACATCAGGGAGAGACAGAAAATATTAGGGAGAGCTAGCTAATGTCAGGGAGAGCTAGACAAAATCGGGGAGAGACAAATAAAATTAGGCAGAGTCAGAAAACGGGGTGTCCACCGTGTCTCTTCTGTTCGCATAATGTGGCTGTTTCATAAATAAATAAATATTATACACACGATCAATACTTTAATAGGAAGGAAGTAGAACCTGCAATTGAAGACATGAATTCCAGAAGGGCACAAGTTCACCAACCAACATGTTGAGGAAAACAGTTCTTTTCGTTTATCTTCCGTACTTCTCCATTAATGTTTCTGATTTGTTTTTGAAAATATTTTTTATACGCACATTTTAAGTTGCTCTGAATGTCACTAGATGATTTTGAGTGACCTGGACACAGTCATCACTAGACTGTGGATTTTTATTCAATCGAACACATCCGAAATCATGAAGAATGCACACTTTACAGCGTAAATGAAACATGAAATGTACTTTTAAACATTCAAATCGCAAACTTCGGTTCTACCATGATTGCGTTTCATCAGCCACATGGAAATCGACACTATATATTTGCATAAAAATGTGCAGTCGAGTCATCAGCAGAAGCTTGTGCGTTGTTTTGAAATTCATGGCTTCGGTCGCTCGAAGGTTACACGAAATAAGAACTTCCCGATGAAGTGCTGAAGTTTTCAACGTAATGAAGATCTTCAAGCGAAGTTCATCAAGTCCCTCCGAGATCCCTCGAGGATTTCTAATTTCGTGCGACGCTCGAAGCGATTCGAAGTGGTTCTGCGGATGTCGGCGTTTACGATATTAACTTCTGACGTCTAAAAGAAAGATAACTACGCCTTTTCTAATCGGGAGCGACCGCAGACAGAGCAAACAAACATCTGATTCGTTTCGCCACGGTGCTCCCAATGAATCATCCGGCGAATCACCACGTGGCGGGGGAGTCTGAGCGCACGGATTGTCAGACAGCAAGCCGAAACAGCAGCCGTTCGATTTTTTGGATGAAACTTCGCATCGCGGATTGATTTTTGGACAGAAGTTCGCGTCGCAGTCGTTGATAGAAGGCGACTCGAAATCGATTCGCGTCCTCGGTCGATTCCGTGCTTCGAACCAGGCCAGCTGCGTTTTAGGCTCCCGTTTCCCATGCCAGTCTCTTCGATCAGACCGACTGCGTCAGAGCCTGTCTGAAAGTTGAACGTCCGAATATCAAAGGCGATTGATTTCCTTCCAAAGTGGACCATCGATGGTACAATGCTTTGATAACACAACGTTTACAACATTTTCGAGAATTTTCTTCTTTCAACCCTTTGACTGCGAGCACCGCCTTTGGGCGCCCGACGCTAACCGCCTGGCTGCGAACGGAGCCTTCGGGCGCTCCGCATTTGCTAGAAACAAATGTCAAAACAGGGGTGATGCTCTCGAAACGCCACTTTTTGGGGACAAAGGCACTTGTAACCGTAAACCTCAAAGGGAAAGATAAATCCATTCCAAGTGTTCGCGGTCAAAGGGTTAACATGGACCCTGTTCGCGGCTAATTCAAGGTCCTTCCTACGCACGGAAGACATTGGCCGTGACACAATGCGATAGGACAAGAGCACACTGGTCCAGTTTGTGGATCGCCGATAATTTTATTATTATACGATGATTCACCGTGATCTGATTCGGTCGTGATGAATCATCTGCTCCTCGAGACAAACGCTATCAGCGTGAACATGCAGGACTTTCGATACTCTATGAGTCTCTATGATCATCTATTTTCGTTTAGCGTTATTCTGCTTGCGTAACGATGTTCGCAGCTCCTTTATCGTCCGCTCGAGAAATCGAAAGAAAACAGACGACAACATTATAGCGGAAATCTTGTATATGGTTGTTTTTCTATCCGTTGCTACTTAAGCGGCAGTTTCTTAAGGAGAAGACCTTGCAGTCAATTACAGTCTGTCCAGGTGGAGCGTGACCGGCATAATTTGCAACTAATTTGTTTTAAAAATAGAAGAAACAAAGCAGTGATGCTTCTGTTCGAATCCACTGAATCGCCTCGCTAATTAACATACAGAAAGTGTTCCTCCAGCGCGATGCGTTCAGAATTTCTCATTATGAATGGGTTTCGAGGAAAGTTTCCACGGTCACGCTGTATCGAGACAGAAACAATGTGATTCCTTAACCATTTGATCCTGGTCTACTTGGAGGCGAGGCGAACGCTGCGTGCGGCCGAACCGCGGCTGCACGCAGTCAGCCATTGCACCAAACGCCCATGGGCGTCGTCAGTACACGGTGAGCGGCTGCAGCGATCAAAGGGCTGAGCACCGAAATTTTCGCCTGAAAAAATTCAGTGAAATTCTTAGATTTTCTATCGATATTTTTATTTCACTTTAATTTCACATTGCTACTAATTTTATTTCATATTAACCCTTTCGCTGTTAAAACGGAAGACACTGACGGGCTGACAGCCATTATACTGGCTGAGACGTGCAGTGTCACCTGTGCTAAGCACCGCCTGAACGATAAATCTGCTTCTGATGTTTATTTGACACAAACAAATAAAGAATATTAAAAGCAACAGGAAAATATGGAATATTATAAACAATAGAATTTGAAGAAGGATCTTCTAGCTGATGTTTTAAATTTTGGGTCAACTAAATACACGACAGACTTAAAACTGTACTTATAGAACGTCTAAAAGAATTTGCTGGTGGAGACGCGAACCTAATTCAGCACAGACGTGGTCGTCGATGATGACGTCACCAGTGAAAGGGTAAATATTTCACCGTGAACCGTGCCCTGTTAAGGAATCACCGCTAAGTAGAATAAGGTAATTACAATTTCATCTGGAACTCGCAGAGGGGACTAGAATTCCTTGACTTTTCTACGTGCAAGCTATCAGCTGAGGCTGACAGACGGGCGAACGGGAAAAGAAAAATTCGCGAAACGGTAAATCGCGAAAAAATTCCTGCAGAACAACAGTCCACAGCGAAAGCTGGCGTTGCTAATTGCGTGTTACGCAACACGGTCGCGTGATTCGACGAATAAAATATCGTTTCGAATGAAAAACCCTATAAAAGTCGACGAGCTGCCGGAGGTGTATGTACGATGCCTAGAAATGATGCAATGTGAAATCCAATCGCGCACACGATAGCGTATGCGGCGTGTACTTGCACACATGTCGAAAAAGAATTGCGTTCGCTTATGTTCTCTATGTTCGTTCCACGTACATAATGTTTTTTACGCGATTACGCCACCGAGACGGCGTTCATCGCGAGTAAACAAGGAGGATCCAAAACATTCGGACAGTGTTTACTGGCGTCGCGTGGCTGATAAAAGACCCTCTCAATTACTTTTTTTTTTTGTGATTTCGAAATTAAATGTTACATTCTCGATGTTAATTTATCTGTCGACCATTTTTCGCTCGCGTGGAACCGTCCCGCGAGCCGATGGAACCAGGAAATTTCGAGACCGGAAGCGACCCTGGTCCATCGATTCGACCGGACGCTCCGTGTTCAAGAGTCGCGTGATCTCCTTGTTGCAGCTAGGCTGGCAGCGTTTGCGTTTTTACATTGTTTTCTTTCTTGTTTGTTGTCAGTATTTTTTTTTTTTAGTATTACATAAATCGACCAGTAAATAGTTCGTAAGCACGACGGATGTATACTTAAGGAGGATCCAAAAAAAAAAACGTGGCCAAGCGGAAGCAGCTCTGTGATCTGCTTAGATAGGATTTCGCCGCCTTATGTAATTATATGTGATCGCGACACGTCGCTGCGTCCACATGCGATGCGTACGCATACTTCTTTTTTCGTTTTCTCTCGAACTCTGTAATTCGTTCGTCTCTACCTGGTGGTGCGAAGGAAACCGGAAATTCGACGCCCCCGGCGAACGCGCCACAGATTTTCGAGCGACCTCAGTTTCGAGGCGTCACACCATATACATATCTCAGCTGCGTCTTTTCTTTTCATTTTTTCTTTTATGTAAGCCCGAGTATATTATATGATGATTAATACGCAGTTCGTCCCGTTTCGATCGTCGAACGCGTCGAATGAGCGGCGCAATGAAACGAACCTGTTCCGCGGAGGGCAGAGTCAGCGAACGTCAAGGTCACGGACGATATGCTGACCTTCGAGTTACTTTGAATGAAAAAAAAATATTTAATTTCTAATTGTCATTCGTCAAACGCAACTGAAATGTTCCTATCGCTTGTACGTCATGATGATTCATGAGAACGATCTCGATAAATCGTAACGAATACGTAATCTCGTTTTGAGGTTAATATATCATGGATTTATCTTTACTAACGTAACATTGCTGTACTGGCAAGAATATATCATTCCATTAAAAAAATACATTCTTGTTACCTTGAAACGTTCGAACTTGTTGCCCTGAATGAGTTTGTGTATTGAAACGGGACACCCTGTATAGTATTGATATTACGCATAATTATGTATATAATATATTATATATATATACACTCGTGTGTAAATGCGGAAGACTTATACATGCTTTTACTTACGATCGTTATTTTCTAGGTGAAAACGCAATCTTTTTACAGGGAGAACGATTCTTTTTGCGCCACCCGGTATGTACTTAGGTGCGAACTGTTTTAGCGTACTAGTCATTTGTTCGAGATACATACGCGCATCGTATAAGTTACACGTGCCCGTGCGCGAGGGGTGTAAATATTGGCCGGAAGTGAATGATTGCGAGGTTTTAAAGGTTCAAGGGGAACGCATAGTCCGCGACGCCCACGCGATTACCGGTTGTGAATCAGTTAAGCCGCGTTTGCAATTGGCCGCGCCGCGAACACCGGAGAATCCGCGATGGTTCGGACGAGATTTTTCGCGAACGCGAATCTTCTCCGTCTTTCTATATCCGCCTTTACTAAAGCCGCGCGCCTCAATCGCAAACGGGGAGAACGTTGCCCTAAAGAAGATGTGCACAATTTTTCCATTCCAATAATTTATTCGTGTAAAGAACAAATTGTTTACTGCTCAAATTACAGCAAGGTCGAAAGAGGATTTAAACCCTTTGAGAACTGAAAATCGTTCACCGTGTGCTACGGGCCACCATTCTGGCCCACGCACAGATGTTTATTGTACGCTATAAATATATTATTTAAATATATGTTTCGTTACATATTTTGCGGTTTTAGGACGTCGGAAGAACTGAATAATCGAGTACGTACATGTTGTAATGAAATATTCAGTTCAACGCTTGTTCTATTGCAAATAATTTCAGCACGCGGGGCACGCTTTTTTCTTGAAATTTTCAGGACCCGAAGGGTTGAAATTCTTCTCTTCTTGACCAACTGTGGCATTCTTGATACTCTTTAAGCTTTCTTTGGACAATCACTGTATTTCATGGTATTCTCGTGGTGCAATTTATGTATTGTGGTATCAAATGTGAATTATTTATTACGATATTATTTATGTTCATTTTTTTTCAAGACGAGTTTGAATACTCACCGAATGGTCCTCGTTCCGGAAACATTTTTTAAAGTCTCTGTTTTATCGACCACTATTCTCGATCCCTGTATCTCGAGGGGGACTCGCCTATTGCGAATTCGCTGTAACGTGATTCCTGATTAATCCTCCGTTCACTTTGAAGCCCGATTCGGCCAAACAAACACGGCCGAAACGGGTCAAGGTTCCCTATTGTCCGATATTTGGCCCATCGAAGATCCGATGGAGGGTGAAACGGGCAGAAATAATTTCATTCGAGGCGATTCTACTGTCCGGAGAACGAGAATCACGGGGAATCGATTCCGCTCGAGTTGCGGATCAATCGAGACGACTTCCAGTTGGTCGAATCGGAACCGTTTTAGTTCACGTAGGAAGAGATTCGATGGCGCTACGATCGCGTTGCGATTATTAGTTTGCCCGATTTGGCAAACGGTTCGCACGAATCACCTGGCGACCTCTTCTTGCAGATCCTATTACAGTCATTGTCGATAAATCGCGTTAAGAGGATTTGGAATCGCGTTATCACGCGCGTGGGCGTCGAGGCTCGTTGAACGTTCGCGACTTCTTCTTTATTCCCTTTTTTTTTTATCTCTAATGAAAGTATCGTTGTACAGCGCGCCATAGTATCGTCTGACGTCTCGCCTAAGTCTATTTACGACCGTACTAGATTTCTTCCGCCATACGCTAGTGACTTTACCGCCTCGAGGTATAATCGCTGAAAAAGGAACAAGTGATACCGCGAGTAGGGTGATTCGGTGCAGGGACAGACACGATTCATCCGTTTTTAGGATCGCGATCCGCGGAACATCGTCGTTTTCGAGGTTTTTCTTCGAATCGTTATTCCGTCACGGGTTTCCCTCGCGTGAACGTTTCAGCGGCTTCGGAATAGAGATCCATCTGCAAAGCTCCGATAAACCGCCGGCTAAAACGTCGTCTATCCGATTACCATGATAGACACGATCGATCCTCGTTCAGGGATTATCTTCGCGCAGCTGTCTATTATTCCATTGTAATAATAATTTTCAGTTCCTCTCGATACTGTGATACGCGATTTTTCTGTTTCGACGAGGCGGTAAAACTGCACGGTGCCGCAGTTAGGTCTGTTTACATTGGTAGAGGAATGGGGATAGTACAACAGTGCGAGTAACTTGTTTACATAGTCTACTATTAGTTTGCATGGAAATTGAAAGTAGAATAGTGCAGGAGGAATGTTTTGCCTAACGAGTTTGCTCTACTGACAAGTAGAGTCAAACCTGTTCACTGAAGACCAGTAGGCGGTAGTAAAGTAAAAAATGTAGCGGTGGGAGAAGGCTGGTGGTAAAGTTACTATACCAGCTACTGATTTTAGTACTCTACTAAACGCTTGTACTATCGTTTATATGAGTATAGTAAACGGATTTGTGCTACTAGTCGTACTTTCACAGGTTTTACAATTTGCGTATAATCCAAACGATGGCGTTTCAAGAATTTACTCTTTGCGCGACGAGATATAGTCATTTGAATTTCCATTTGCTTTATGATCCACCTGCTTTTGGTTTACAACGAACACTTTTTCTTATAAAAATATAGACTTATACAGTACATAACGGTACAACCGATAGACTGTAAACTATTTGTTTAAATATCTTGTTTATGCTTATCCACTTGTTCTACCAGTGTAAACTAGACTTTACGGTGGTTTCGTTTGAACATCTCGGCGGGAACGGTCCGCCATTGGAACATTTATTAACACTTTCGCTGCGACACACCGGGTGGTCCAGTAACAACGTACAAACAAGAGGTCTCTCATTGCAAATACATGAAAATTATAAATAAACTTCTTGCACATGTGTATTTATTTCATTTATTTATTATTTCGTTCTTCTTTGTACCGTGAGTACTGGGCTACCCTGTGATAAGAGCCGTCCATTGGCTCCTGAATCAGTCTAACCATAAATTTTTCACTTTTTAGGATTACTCGCGTGATCCATTGCTTAAGACAGTCTGAATGTTGAACCTCGGATAAGCCGGGCAACATTCTGACTTTTATCTGGCAATTTATGACCAAACGTGTCCCATGCACGTGAATGCAGTGCTCCACGGTTGGCTGGAAGAGCATTGAGGGCCGAGAACTTCCAGTCAACCGAGGTAGGGCAAGTTGTCGCCTTCTCGAGCTTTGCTAGTAAATATTGTACTCGAGAAGGCGATGACAACTTGCCCTACCCGGTTGGCTGGAAGTTCTCGGCCCTGGCAACTCTTCCAGCCAACCGTGGAACACTGTGGAACAATTTTAGTCATAAGTTCCCGGATATAAATCTGTGAATCCCACAGATCAGTTGCCAACTCATTCGATACATGTGTCCGGCAATTGTTGCCCGGTTTATGCGTACTTTCAGCGATTATAGTCTGCAGCGGAAACCTGACACCGCTGAGATAAACAAAAAAGACGACATTTCCCGTGGCGAACGTGTTGCACAGAGATAAAGCCGTTCTGTGCCGTTTCGGCGATGACAATGAGCGTATGCACGTACGTAGCGCGTTCTGTACGACGAATCGACTCGAAACAACAGGAGAAGAAAAAAAGCTCAAGCGTGGACGTTTATAATAATGCAGCGTGCGCA
Organism: Macropis europaea; assembly: GCA_916610135.2. Lineage (NCBI taxonomy): Eukaryota > Metazoa > Arthropoda > Insecta > Hymenoptera > Melittidae > Macropis > Macropis europaea. The sequence continues at coordinate 3,013,986 of OU744353.1, forward strand.
TATAAGCGGAGGATAGAGAACGATGGAGTGATAAAAAAAGGTTGTAAGAATTTCTGTCGCTAATAAATGGAACACTTGTTACTTATCAGTAGGCTCTACGATCTTCTGAGTCATGTACTTTTTGTTTCTTTTTTTTTCTCTGTTTTTCTAGAACTCTCGGTTTGGTTCTCCAACACCGATTACGCCGATCTCAGTATCTAGCGATGGCCGTTCAACGCGTTCGAAGCGTCTTGAAACCCATCACTGATCATATCTCTGCTTCGCATCCGTGCAAACGTTCCTTTCGAGCTATAACGACAGGGTCTCAGCGTCGGGTCGACCCTTTTCTCTTCATTTCTGTAAAAATAATCGCTCACACCGATAATCGTTCACCGAAAATCGTTCAGATTGTCTAGAGGATCTGAAGGTGTTTGTGTTTACTTAAACTGATTACACAAAGTCATTGCACGATAACAAAATGTAATTTTCTACTTCAAGGGCGCCTGTAGGTCAGTGTACATCACATACAGATCATGCTTTGTCTTTTAAGTTTCAAGGCTGTGGTGATGAAATACGTCATTTCATAGTGTAATCTGTATTAACACATTTATTGTCTGCTCGCCTAAGGATTCAGGACAATGTTAACCCTTTGCGGCAGTGGGTGTGGACTTACACAAGATTGTTCTATGAAGTACAGTAAATTTTGTTTTATCCTCCTGAACTTCTAACCGCTAGAAAATTCTATCTTACAATTTTTCCTTGTATGATATTTTTTAGACAATCTAGAGCAACTAGTGTCTGCCAGTGCGCCGAGAATGTTTCAACTTCCTACCACGAAGGGTTGGTTGGCTACTTTTAATTCTTATCTCGTGTCAATGCCTTTCAATTATTATACACATTTTTATTATGACACAGGATGAAAGTCTCTTCTTTATGCACAACTTGAATCACCATGTTTTCTGTTCAAACTCTCCTGAATCTGTTGCGGATCAAGGGACAATGAACGTGTTGAGGCAATAGGTGGAAGAATTATCCGGTGTGAGCAACCGTACAGCTGCACGAGTTCTAGCTGATTCTGATTCCTTGATTTCGTGACTGCCAAATGAAGGGTTGAAACGCGACGATCGAATGTTGTACGCTCTGTCGAGGCAATCGATAGCCTGTAATATTCGATAGCAATATAAAATGTATCTACCGTTCGTTGGTGGAGCCTGAAACGTGAATATACATAAGCGAGAGTGGGTTTGCTGTGTGCGTGTGGCTGACGCGTGGGCAAAGAGGAGATGCAACAAGAGGCGACACTCCTGACGAAGAAACCACTTTCAGAGAGAGACGAACGATACAACCAATTTAAATGCCCTTTTGGTAATGATCGACAAACTAAGGTAATGATCGTTGAACCCTCAATCAGGATTGGTTGGAAAACTTTTTCGGTAGTATCAGACAACAAAGTGGAAATGCTGTAAATCCAACGGCGATCCAGTTTACAAGGGCATTTAAGAAACTTTACTTAGCCGACTATTTCCATTCAAGCTTTGTGAATTGTATGGATGATTCTGATAATATATTAACAAATTCAGCCAGATTATCAGAACGAGCAGTTTCCTTATTAATTGTTCCAGCTGCTCGTGAATCTCTTCATGTAGAAAATATTGCTGAATATTTATTACATAAATGTTTGAAAATCCATTTTTGCCAGATATGCAAAACATTTTCTACAGACTATGAATAGTTAGGTGAAAGTAATTTATTTATACATTTTAAAGCATATGGGGCACAGTAGAATCTATATGGTGCGTTAAGAAATCCCCATGAAAGTTTTTATAATTCCTTGTTTTCCTTAGAAACGATGTTTTTCTGAAACGCGGAATTTCTTTAAGCCCATAACAGTATAGAAAATAATTTATTTGAATTACGTACCAATTTTGAATCCTGTAAGGTTGATGTAAATATTCCGAAAGCCAATATTAGCAACATGCAAGAAATTTATGACGCAAACAGATTTCCAATTATCAGAGGTTTACGTGAAATAAGTTAATTTAAATTTCCCGCTTGTCTATACAACCAATTTAAAGGGACAGGAAGCCTGTCAAGATCAAAGGTACCGCTCGGAGTGTCGCCTCTTGGTGTATCTACTCTTCGGCGTGGGCATCCTCCGTACGAGTGAGGAAAAGCGTGTTAGACGGGCGTTCGTGTATGATTTAGTATAATTCTTTGCAACGAACTGATCCGTTCAGTCATCCCTTGAATGATCCTTGGCTAGAGCTTTTCTACGTGCGGCTGAAATGATCTTTTGTCACTCTCTGTACCCCGTGTAGACGCTTTGACATCGATTATTTCGGGAGATCCACATCGTTTTCGAAGCAATAAGTTCGCGCATGCCCGCAAGGACGCTTCCGTGTCACGGACGTCCGTCGTGACCGAACGTTTTCCTTCTTTTCTCTTCTGTTCCGTCTGCGTCTCTGAACCTGAGATCGCGACGCACTCGAGATTCTTCGACGCGCTGCTGCGACGTGGATTTCATTTTCCGTGGAAACGGCTGGAAACGAAAGGATGAAACGGGACAGAGCCGTCACGAACAACATGATTCCTCGCCGTGACTACTTGTATCGCGCGAATACATTGCCAATTATAGTTTATAAAGAACGCAATCCATTAGGCGGGTTCATGGTCGTTCATCATCGTCGCTCATGGTCATTGTAAAGGAAACAGAGGAAACAACAACACTGACTCTAGAGTCCGCCCGTGTTCAAATGGTGATATATACATCATCGGTTAATAATAATAACGTTCAACAAAGAATAACGTTCAACTGTACATGTTTATTAAAGTACCTGAATGGAAACCACCGCCTTGTGTTTTCTCTTCGTCGACGAGGACAGATCGTGTTCTCGCCGCGTGTAAACGACACCACACTGCAGTCGAGAAAGCTCCTTCTTTTTTTTTTTACTTTCTTCTTTCTTTCACCGCATGTATAGTTCGTTGCAGATGCCCGCAGGCGCCTTAAAATCTAAAAACCGCCTTGCTCCTGAAGGAACCGCCCAACACTTTGTCGTTGGCTGTTTTACTATCCGCTGGGACATCTACTTATCTCGATTGTAATCAATATTTTAATTTACACAATTTATCTTCGCAAACGCACCGTCTCACGAGAGCTATCGCTTGTTTTTCCACCGTATCTGGGCCCGACGAGCCTCTCTAAAACACAATAGCCAGCTAATTCTCGTCGAGGAAACTGGATGGATGCTTTAAAAGGGTCGAGCGAAAGGAACGGGTCGTTACGCGGAATCCACGACTCGAATTTCCACTCTTTTCTCACATTTTGCCCGCGAGCTATCGTCGATGAGCAGATTCATCAGCTGATGAACTCGGAGGCACCCTGAATGTCCCTCCGACCTTGAGAAGCCAAAATTTCCCATTCCGTCTGTAGAGGACGAAGCTGTGAAGTGAGTAGAGACCTTAGACTGCTCTATGCTTTGCATTATTCCTTATCACAGACCTCTATCTATTTTTTTTTCAGCACCGCGGAGAAGATGCTCTGTCATTCGTTTGCTTCCACGTTGTCCCGGATACGCGAAGCAAGGTAAAGCGACGGGAATGAGCCGATTCGAACGCGATACTCATTGATCGACCCGAGCTGACCAGAGAAAATGCATTGCATCGCCGGTTGCGTTGGTCATTGATCTTCTATCCGCATCACGCGATACGTTGATCCGCGTATCGCGTTACGGGCTTCGTGTTTCCAAGCTGGAGGAAACGATTCGTATTCATTTTTGCTTGAAAGTAAGTCACGGTGACGCGTGGCGCTCCGTCGACGGTCAACTTGGGAAATCCTGAGGCATTGCTCACCGCGGACCTCTGCGTCTTCATCGGAGAGCGGATCCATCGAGTCACTCGGCAGCTTCGCGAGACTTTCAGGAAGAATCCTCCTCGGTGGAGCTGTAGGATAAATAATCGAACCATCCATGGGAAACACCCACTGCAACGCATGGTTCGGATAAGGAGCTTCGTGTCTCAACCATCTTGCCTGCCAGCCGTCGCTGATGACTCACGGAAGGAGTGCACGGACTGCGCAACCCCGCTCGTTCTGATCCGATGATTTCTAACGTCACGGAGTCTCTTTGTAACATAATTTTTTATTCATCGTCGGAGGCGAATTGAAAAGCATGCGCGTGACCTATAAATATTGATAGCTACGTGCACCGTGACTTCATTTCCGCGTGTTGCAGGTGTCGCCTGTGACGTCCACGGTTTGCGTAGCCGGCGAAAGGATACCGATGACGACCAGGAATTTATCACCGCCCGAGAACACCGGTTTCCCCTCGATTGATCCGACGTACGTCTCGTCGAACGATCTCTTTTTTATCTTTTTTAAACGCGCGTGACGCATGTCCACCCTTTATTGTTTTTTCTTCCTCCTTTTGCAGGCAAGGTCGCGTGCTGCTATTCTAAGTTCGTCGTACGGCCGGTGCACGCCTCGTCCATTCATCTCGGCGAATTATTTATGTAATTCTCGCGAAAGTCCCGCTGCCAAGGCCGGTTCGCGGTATTTAGAGAGGACTTGGCTAATATTCGCGCACACGTAGCCTTCGAGAAGTTGAGGTCGCGCGTTGTCACCTGAGGACAGAGGCGGATGCAGCGGAGACACGAAAATCTGGTCGTTCAAGGTCACTTTTATGAGCTGTTCGATACGTCCACCGCTACAGGAATTAAACAATTACCTATTCCGATCATATTCCAACTGTTGTCAATGTCCAAATACGGTACAGTGCAAAAGTCTTAGGCCACCTACGTTATATTACAGCTTCGCAGTTTTGCCGCTAAAGACAGTACACAAAAGATTCAGCATATATATTTTATCTTTACAATATTATTGCACAGTGTACTGTTGGAAATTATATAAAGATATTATAAATTCAAAGAAAAATTTAATGTTTCGTGTGGCCTCCTTTTTGCCTCTTTGTAATAATTTGGTTCGAAACTTCTTGCCACTCCGTTCGCAATACCTCAAGTTCATCCGCATTTCTTTGGTTCACTTTTTCTCCGACCTCCGTCCAAATAATCCCAAACGTGTTCAGTAGTATTTATATCGGGACTTTGAGGTGGCTAATGCATAACTGTTAATGCTTCATTGTCCTCTGAATCTTTGGAAATTTTTTACAATTCCGGCAGCATGTTTGGCGTCATTGTCATGTTGGAAGATATATTTCTTACCAATTAGTTACCCAGACAGCACTGCACGCTTTTGCAAGATCTCCGGGAAAACATTGATATAGATTTAACACTTTGACCGACACTTAAATTCAGTTATTAGTATTTGCTAATTTACTTACTAATGTTTAATAGTACCAGTACAAAAATGATGAATATTCCTAACATTCTTGATTAAAAAGATTTTAACTTGAAATTGTATTTTCTTTGTATAGACATTTAGAAAGATGGCCATTTTCAACCAATACAGTGTGGCAGTGAACGTGTTAATTAAGTGAAACGCAAGCCTGACACGGTGGCCTAAGACTTTTGCACAGTACTGTAGATCTACGGTTGAATATTTGCAATCCGAACAATCTGTGTTCAGGAAAGCAATTTATAATGCGTCTGCCCAGACACGGCAATGTTCACTGTGGCGGTCGACGTATGAACGACACTCATCATGTTAAGTATGCAGTTTCAAACGTATGTTGATAAGACATTCGCCGTTTCATTGTTATAGGTAGGTCGTGTGCCGCCGTTTACGCTGAAAGGTGCATCCATGCTTTTTGTTCGCTGCATGGCTAGGATGACCATTGTGCCGAGGGATGGAAGTGGTTGCATTCTCTGTCAAATAGTGTATCAATGATCGATAACACCGTGGCCCGGTTTTTTTTTAATATGACGGAAGATACAATGGCGCGTCTAGGTCGGTGGATCTCGAGAACCAACCTACTTTCGGGATCATGATTTTTTACCTCGTTACGCTCGCATTGTATCCACCGCGGTATCGCTAACAAGGGAACGACGACTGCTCTCTCTCTCTCTCTCTCTCTGAGCGAGAACATTTCGGATTTACCGGTTCGGTTCAGATTCTCAGGGACGAGCAGCGTCCGTCTCGTTAGCGGCTGTGACGATCATTCGAACGAATCTGTTAATATTCGCGTGTTCGCGGGCCGAGTTCGCGATGCATAAATATTTCATGAGGGAACTTTCCTCGGTGGCCGGTGTATCAATATTCATTGGGCCTTAAAAGAATGAAACAACTTTTTCGTCGTGTTTTAGGAAAGTTCCGGTCACGAGGGGGACACGAGGCTGAAATATAGAATATACGTTCTCTTTACGTAACACCCAGGGAAAAAATATTTTTTATGTAACCGGTCTTTTCTCTCGCTATTGACCCGACTTTGGAAAGAATGACACGGGCCTATTTATGCCGGCTGAGAACGGCCGGGACGAAGATAGACGCTAAGCATCGCCACTGTCAGGTATCAGAGAACAGCACGTGGATTTTTCCTCGTCACGTAATATAATTGCAACAGCACAGCGATTTCGATGGCGGAGGCGGTGAGTAATCTCTGCCGGAACAAAGCAACGAGAACCCAAACAACGCATAATCGCAACGGTGCGTTAAGGACTCTAAATGAGGAGAAAACGGTGCACCGTTAAGGACGCGTGCTGGAAGGATTTGAGAAAACAACGAAGAAACTCGTACGAAAACATCCCGAAGGATAGACGAAGGGCGTTTTTTCGCTCGATAATCGTTTAGGTGAATTCGCGTTGTCTTTCTGCCAACGAACACGCTGAATTACGACATTTTTCAAGGGCCCAGTAAGTTTAAATTGGAGTCCACTTCGCGGCGCTATTTAAAATAGCGTTTTTGGCGCCAAATGTAAAAATGTCGTGAAATTCTATTTTTAATCGTCCGACGTGTAATCACCTAGGAATAGTTATCTAAAAATTGCCGCGGAAACATACTGGGTGTCTCGAGATAAGTGTCGTTTGAAGTAATGCATAAATATCTCAAGGTCTGCTTCTTTTCTCTGGACAGAACGGTATACGGTTTAATCTCTTGTTAGATAAGAAAGAGAGCATTCAGCAACGTCTTCGGTGACCTGACCTTCATGTAACCGAAGGTCGGATGAATGAAAATTAAAGCGGCCACGTGTATTTTGCATTGCTATTTGAAACCACACGTGTTTTGAGAGACCCTGTGCATGACCAGGGAACGTATCTCATTACTATACATGAGCTTGTCAGTATTCGAAGCTAAAAGCTGTGTACAGCTGAATGTAAACTTATCGTTATCACTAACTGCAACGAACTGAACGTCAACATTAGCTTTACGAGTCAATCGCATGGTTTGACAGACCGTGATAGTCGAATCAAGGCAGTTTGCTTATTTTTATTGCACGCATGTTTGAATAGTAAAACGTCTATCCTTTTAATAGTACTACGAACTATAAACACGTACCACGGACTTCGATTGTAATACCGTGTTATACTCCATTATTTATCTTCGGATGAAGAGCATCGTTTTACATAAAGCGTTCTGCATTTAGAATTCGTTTCATCGGGGAACTACGAATTTTCCTCATTTTCTAGCATTCTTGTATTATACAACGATAAAATCAAAATGTTGAAGCGTCCGTGAAGAATTATTTGTCGCTAAATTTAAATATGAACCTAACCAATTAGATAATTATAAACGCTATCATCGTTCATAAGGCTTTGATTTTGATCTGCTATATAAATTTTCGGGTGTTTCTTATCGATAGGTGGCGGCACCGGACAGGGCGCGTTAAGGTTCGATATTAAATTCGGAAAATGTAACATTTTTGCGTTACATTTAATATAACATAACGATGCAATTATTCTCCTGAAAAGTTATAAACGCAAAGAAGAAACCTCATTATTCTTTCACTAATACATTTTTTTTATTTACATCGAATTACATTCTGTACGGAATGTTAATTTAAACGATCTTCTGTCACGACAGTCCAGAACATTTTTTAATCTGTCCATCATCGTTAGTACGTTTCTAAAGTAAACTATTTCGCTCCAGTTCGTGCATTATCGATAAAGCGTGAAAACATCTGCGAACGTCCGCGTGACACGAAATCATCCTACTTAATAATTGACAGGTTTAAAAGGTTAAACGAGCATTGATGCTTCCAGGCTGTTCGTTCAACGTTCTATCCTGGTCTCTTTTCATTGATGAATTGTTTAAAAACAAACGAACCCCGGCGCACGAGGCGGAATCGTGCGAACGCGCGGCGTCGAGGGGGACGCCGCGGTTGAGCACCACTGGGCCAAACGAAATCCGAATTTCCAATGCCGTGAAGTTCGTGCAGAGTTTTAGGGTGGTGTAACGATTTCACGTCGAGTGCGCACGAACATTTGCCGCGATTACACGACAACTAGTCAAGGGTAAAAATACTGCAGTACTGCTGCAAAACTTTCAGCAGAAAGATCAACGCTGCATCGACGATGCATTAGTCACGCTGTCGCTTTCGACCGACCGAGAGACATTCACCTCTATGCACTTTTTGCAAAAAAAAGTTGGGCCACGCTAATCCCGATCGTTTGGCATCCTCCGTCAACTTACACGGAGCACTTGCCAACTCCCTGCCACCCTCGATTCTTATTCATACACCGCAGAAACTATATACATTCTTTTAAATAAACTATACTTACACCCTCGACGACTCTGCGTTGTATTTTTTAGAATTTTTTAAGGAATGCAATTTTAAATTTAACTTTTAAAATCAATTTCTCGCTAAGACACTGTGAACACAGTCACGTGACATTGTATACGCGAGTATATTACGTTGTTTCTACGATTAAATAGCGTGATGCGGGTACAATCTGCTTCTTAAGGAAGCTTTATCGGTACGTACTGCTAAAAGTTTTATTGATCAAAGCGAAAGCTTCATTGCTGTCCATGTCGCGAAGTAGTTATCAGACTGTCACCGTTCGTACATGAGTCATTGAACTTATTACTCTGACATGAGAGACCAAACAAATGAATCAGTTTTAATGTAGCTGTATGCAACATGGCTTTTCCGGCCTAACAAGCTCCCATGTTTAGAGTGAATCATTCTGAAATTAATGCACTACATTGATATGTATCTATGTATGCGATAGATATCAAGGACAGAGTATTATCTAGTGCAGCGTGGAATAACAAGAAGCCCCTTTCCCACTCTGTCACCGCAGACGAGATACAGAAATTAGTATTAACCCTTTGCCGCTGTCAACTGCAGGCGCTTAACAAAACCGATCATCATGTTCTGCCGACGCCCATAGGCGTTCGCTGCAATGACTCGCTACGTGCTACCACAGACCGGCCGCACGCAGCGTTCGAACCGCCCGGGACTCTTTGTAGCGACATCTCTGCTACAGGCCCTGAACTAAGTAGTGGCGGTTGGGATAGCTGGCGCCATCTCTGCCAGAAGCCCTGAAACAAGTCGCCGCGGATACGACAGCTAGCGCCATCTCTGATAGGAGTCCTGAACTGAGTCGGGATGGGCGGGACAACTGGCGCCATCTCTGAAGGAAGCGCGGAACTGAGTCATGACGGGTAGGACAACTGGCGCCATCTCTGAGAGAAGCCCGGAACTAAGTCGCGACTGGCGGAACAACTGGCGCCATCTTCTGCCTGCAACTGGAACTGTACAGCGGCGTGCTGCTCGTAGCGCCCCTGGCGGATTTTTCTTTAAATAATCGGGTCACCTCCGCTAGATGGCGACACTTCGAACACCGCAAGTAGGTTCCCGAATTCTGACAGAGATAGCGACAGGTGTACTGTCCGCCGTGACTTGTTTCCGGATTTCTGACAGAGATGGCGCCACTTGTCCCGTCCACCACGACTGGTTTCCGGACTTTTGATAGAGATGGCGCCAGTTGTCCCGTCCGCCGCAACTTGTTTCCGGACTTCCGACAGAGATGGCGTTACCTCTGATTTGGACGGCACCGCGTAATATTGCCGAGTAATAATAAATAAAATATAATTTTAACACATTCTTCAGATAACATATATTACGTATTATACTTTGTTAATAAGTTTTATATGTACTTATGTTCCTATAGTATTATTTAAGTAATAATTTATGCATTTTGTACATTTAAATTACAGATGTTTAAGAATATCTAGACAGTTAAGTGAAATATATGTTAATTCTACGTGAAATATAAATAAAATATAATTTTAACACATTCTTCCGATAACATTTATTACGCATTATACTCTATTAATAAGTTTTATATGTACTTATGTTTCCGCAGTATTGTTTAAGTAATGATTTATACATTTTGTATATTTAAATTACAGTAGTTTATAAATGTTTATAGTGTTAAGTGAACATTAGGATTAAGCCTACGGTAAATTGTAAACAATTGCTGAAATTTACTGTAATTTCCAACGATTATTTAAATAAACAAACGTTAATCTGACATATTGTATTATTATTTATTAGTTTATAAGTTCCGATCTTCTTCTTCCCTTAATTTTCCTTTTGAACACAGTTAAATCGTAACAAAAAACCGTAAAATTCTAAGCTCTGAAATCAACACTGCGTAGAGAAAACTGCGGAATTAATTTGCGGAAATTCCAGGAATCGTGACGTCATTTCCAAGAATCGGCGAAACTTTGTATCACCTCTTCTGGTATCATGTTCTCCTGTTACAAATTCTCGATTTTACCAAAATTCATTCGGAAACTTCGAAAAATTCTAATTCGCGGAATTTCCTGGAATCGTGACGTCATTTCCAAGAATCGGCGAAACTTTGTGCCACCTCTTCTGGTATCATGTTCTCCTGATACCAATTCTCGATTTCGATGAAATTTCGCTTCGATGCTCTAAAATTTCTAACTTCCGAAAATTCCTGGAATTGTGACGTCATTTCCAAGAATTGGCGAAATAGTGCTACCTCCTCGGTTGTCATATTCTCCTGATACCAATTCTCGATTTCGATGAAATTTCGCTTCGAGACTCTAAAATTTCTAAGTTTCGAAAATTTTCGGAATTGTGACGTCATTTCCAAGAATTGGCGAAATAGTGCTACCTCCTCGGCTGTCATGTTCTCCTGGTACCAATTCTCGATTTTACCAAAATTCATTCGGAAACTCTGAAAAATTCTAATTCGCGGAATTTCTTGGAATCGTGACGTCATTTCCAGGAATTTGCGAAACTTTGTGCCACCTCTTCTGATATCATGTTCTCCTGATACCGATGCGAAATTTTACGACAAACTCCGACCAATACCAAAATTTGATCATTTTTAACAGAGAACATGGATACTTACGTGGTTTTCCTTCTCCTTCGAACTTAAATCTTTCCGTGATTTCTGTGGATTGTTTCACTGCAGCTTTTTCGTGGAAGGATTTTTAATAGAGAATGAAAGGGTTTTAAACTAGCAACTACTAAATCAAAAGACGCTGAATTCGTTTAATTTACATTTATTTAAACAGTTTCTCGTAAAGTACAATATATACAATTTGAGTACAATAGAAAGAATTTATATAATCGAGGTTCTGTTGTATTTGTATTTTACGGTTTCCCGCGAAACTATATGCGTCTTCGTCTGCTGGTGATGCTAGTGACATTCGCGTGGTGGAGGAAAGCAGCTCTTGAGGGGGCCCCTCCATGGGACGAGTCCGCTCTAACGTATGCAAATCGCCGCACAAGATAATCCGATGATATGAGCAGAGGAAGATCGCGTTCTCGCGAACGAAATTCTGTAGATAAAGAGTAGAGGTGTACAGGAGAATCCTTAAAAAATTTCTTCTTCGTCTCGTCGACCAGTAATCGCAACAAGATGCAACGTGCTCGAACTTTCCAAGCATGACATTTATACGATGCACCCGAGTTGCTTATGGTTGCTTGTCTATATAGCTGGATCCGTACATGCCTCGATTTAGAAACGATGTCTATTTTTCAAAGTGCGTTGCGAGACGTGTGAACGGGATTGAAAGAAACTGGACACTGAGGATATTAAAACGAGCTCCGGTAAGAGATGAACAGAATTGTGCGAGTTTGTTGGTTAGCGGAGATACTCGCAGAAATAATAGATTTAGATCGATCAACGTACACGATTTTATACGAAATATCTCTATCGCTGTGCAGCTCACTGAACATTGTAACTATAACAAATTTTCCTTAATTTCTAGCTCAGAGGCGGTTCTACGCACGTGAAACCTTGATTGGTGACAACAATCGTCTCGCACGTAACCTATGTAACGAAACCGAATTAGTGTTACGATTCAAGATGTTAACGAAACGATCGATCGGTATATGGAATTTGTGGCAGAATAGATTGTGGTGATCACCGTGTAACTTTCGTACTTACATCCTATGGAATTGAATTGAAACAGCACAAAGACAGTTTTTCCACATGCCGTAGACTAATTGTACCATTTGTCGAATCATGTATGCTCGTTGTGTTGCATGGTGTTCGTAGACTATAATATAAAAATTATGTATTCGTTGCGTGTTTCGTAACGACGGCCAAGCGGTTCTTGGATGTTTTGATACCGTGTAATTGTCGGTCGATCGACTGATACAAAACTTTTAAACGCATCTTTGTGCTCTCCGCCAGAGGCGATTAATTGTAGTGAAGGTGCCATGAAGTAAAATCAAAGGATGATGATGGGCGATCAGTTTCGTAGCAAAGTCGAGCAATATTCACCAAAGTCATCGCCGAGGGGAGCTCGTTCCCCTGTTGTTTCGCGGCAGGATTCTACGGGGACTCTCAAGACAACCATATCCTTGGGAAAGAATCCTTCTATCGTTCACAGTGGGCCCTTCTACTTGATGAAGGAACCCCCTGGTATAATTCTGTTCAATAGACATTATTAAATATATGCATTACGTTTAATTAATTTACATTGTGTTTTATAAATGTTGCAGGGGAAAGTGAACTCACAGGGGCAACGAATTTAATGGCCTATTATGGCCTAGAACATTCTTATAGTAAATTTAGTGGAAAGAAACTCAAAGAACAATTGTCCTCGTTTCTACCTAACTTACCTGGGATTATAGATAGACCTGGTCATTCAGATAACAGGTACTTTTATATTGTTTCTTATTGCATATAGTATGACCTTCAGACTTTTTAACATTCTTTTATTTTTTAGTTCTCTGAGATCTGTGATTGAAAAGCCTCCAATTGGTGGAAAGGAATTGTTACCATTGACCAGTGTCCAATTAGCTGGTTTTCGTTTACATCCTGGACCGGTAAGTAAATTCAACTGTACTGTAAACAGATGCATTAACTGCAATACTAGGTGTGATCTTAAACTTACCGTCTTTGCGTAGTTGCCGGAGCAGTATCGCTATATAAATCAAGCTCCACAAAGGAAGCATAAAAATAAACATAAAAAGCACAAACACAAGCCAGGAGAAGTACCTAGTGGACAGGAAGCGGCGACAACGGACATTGGCGGTTCTGATACTCATGAGAAGAAACACAAAAAACAGAAGAGACATGACGAAGAGAAGGAAGCTAGGAAAAAACGAAAGAAAGAAAAGAAAAGAAAAAAGCAGAAGCATAGTCCTGAGCACACTGGAGGATTAACACCGTCACAACATTCCAATTCGTGATCTTTAATCTCACCCTTTCTGTTTATACCTAACTTTTGACCTGACATCACTATTTTGATAGACGCGATTAAGTTCTTTCTTTTCCATTAAGAAAATGTATATGTACAAATAACTGTAATGCTTAGGTGTATCGTACGTGAATTATGTTGAAGCGTAAACAATTTTTCGATCGTTTATTTCTCGACTGTCTCGAACTTGTTGATTCGGTTTATTCGTTGCCTTTGTTCATCTGTTTTGTTTTTTTACATAACACATTTCTAATCGATACCTGATCTTCAATAACGGACCGTTCATCTTCATTTTATTTCTGTTTAAAAGCATCAGATCATCTTCTATAAAAATTGTACACTATCAATAATGTAATATAGAATCGACTGTGTAAAATGTATCTCTTTTACGTGTATACATATGACGTATATGTGCGTTGCGGTGTACTATTCAACCCATCAGGATCATCAATTTTTCAAAAACAGCGTTGAAACTTCACTTACGTTCATTAAGATCATGTGAAAAATTGAAGTCTCTTGATGAGCTGATAGGATATAGACAGAATCATTATTACGAAAGAGAAAGTATTGCTGTTTATGTAAATATTATGTACGGCTGGGAGACGAAACAGTAAAACAAAACGATCGTTACTGCATCGATGGTAGTGCTTTTTATCACGACCGTGGAAATGCAATGTATTCTCTTTTACAAAGAAAACCAAAATCAAGCATTGCACTGAAGATTAAATGTAAGCGTAGTATTATGATACAACAATAAAGATATTGATTAAATTCTATATTCTCTCTATCTTATAACCCTCTCCATACCATAGCAACAATTTATTTAAGAGTTCAACAAAAATTCGACTTCTAACTTTCCTATTACTTCTACTTTTCTGACGACAATCAATTATATTAAGATAATTAGATAGCTATAATTATTGATAAGAAGGAATCGGATTACCTCAGATTGCACGTTTACGGTTTCAAATTTAATTTCGCTATAATTATTGACAAGAAAAAACAAATTAACGCAATTGGAACGTTCACGAATTCAAATTGAAATTCACCGGAAGTGCTAATGTAGTTGAGTCGCTATACACTTCAATGAAGCGCCATCTATAGAAGATGAGTTCCGGTGTTCGTGGAGGACATCCGGCGGTGAAACGGCGAGCTCGTCCATTGAGCTCCGGTCGTTGGGATTCATCGTTGGAAAGTCGCTCGATTCCCGCCATTACGTGCTTTTTCTACCGTGTAGCGATCTGATTACCGGAGGAAGGCACGATGACGGACAGCCGTAAGTTGAAATAGAAACTTTCATTCTTCACGTTCGAAATAACGCGTTTGCAAACGATAGAAAATAGATTTTGATCTCGCTGAGGCGAACAGAGTCGCGTTTTCCAATGCGGCGGGACCTCCTCGACCGTACATTTTCCTGAAATCCGTCTTACAGCCACACACGACGCTTCTTCTGAACAATTTTAGCCGTTTCTGAATTTACTGAACTTCCAAGTTGCTTTCTAATGAAGAACGAAGGTATATATTAAGTAAAACACGATTTAAGGCGGACTAATCGGGGTAGCGTTCTTCGCTAGCAAGAGCTTCGTGTTTATTGATCGGCATTTCACGTCCCACTTTTCTACTCCATTTTGAATTCAAATTTCTAGCCAATTTACAGAATAATTCCTTTGGCGAAAGTAGATGAAATATGTAACGGAGTAGGAATATCGGTGATGAGAATTGATTATTCATTAGGGTGGAAATTCAACCATTTTCTATTTCTAGGTACTGTAAAATGGTTGATTTCTCTCTGATTGTAATTTGATGTATTTGATTGAAATATGAAATTGTGAGTAATACGAAAGTTGTTGACATTTTCACTTAATAAATAAAAATGTAATATAAGAGTGCCTTGGATGAAACTTTACATAAATACAGTGTGCATAAACATGTATTGTGTACTATTATTAAAAGAGGTTATAACTGTTAATGAACAATTTGAAAGTTGATAGGTACTTTTTAGATGTATACTATTTAATGGTTTTTATCATTTGTTTTCAGAGTATTCAAATTACCAGCAACAGGGGTACAATCAGTACAGCCAGCCACCACCATCCGGTGGTCAGGATACTTCGTATCCTCCACCTTCTAGTGGCGGTGGCGGCAGTTATAATCAGTATAGTCAACCACCACCGAATAGTGGAAGTAACTATAGCGGTTACAACAGTTACAATTCCAGCGGTGGTCAAGACTACAATCAGTCCCAGAATCAGAACAGTTACAGCCAAAACAGTTACGGGAGCGGAGGCGGTTCTGGAAGTAGTGGTGGCGGCGGCAGCTACAGTGGAAATTATGGACATGGGGGTGGAGGAGGTGGCGGCGGAGGCTACAATCGCAATAATTCTGGTGGAGGCTATGGTGGAGGTACTTTAAACATTATAATTATACTAATAAGTAGAAACACTCGTGTTACTTACACTTACATGTTTTTTAGGCCAAGGCGGAAGTGGTGGCGGTAGATATGGCGATCGTGGGGGATACAATGACCGCTCTGGCGGTGGCTACAAGTAAGTTCATTTCTCTTACTATAGAAATATATAAATATATGATGAAGCGAAAATGTTATGAGGTCAAAATAAAAATAGAATTCAATTATATGTTGACAATATTGATCAGTGAAAAGGTAATACATTCATTGACTTAATCAAGGTATGAAATGAAGTTCTTATGACAAATCTTGTCTCTTTGCAAATGGTTTTATGCCCATTGGGCGTTAATATGTTTGAAGTGTGCCTACAGGTTTAACACACAGGTATAACTGGTAAAAAGGTAAAAACAGGTTGTATACGACAAATGACGTAAAATGGTTATAATGTGTGGTAATATGTTCTGATTCTGCATTGTTGCAATAATGTAAAGAACATAATGCGTATATGTAAAGGTTTCGCATGATGGATCATACCTGTACAGCGGTTGTTGCCGCCACTGGGGCCACTGTTGTCTAAATACTACTACTTAGGGTTGTTGAAATCGACTAGACAATCATAAGACGTTTAAAGTTTTTGTAAGAGATTACAAACATTCATAAAAATTCAGAAATGCTATTTTTAATCTGTAACTTGAGTGAACACATTCATGTTTATTCAATACACTTCATCATAATAAAATATTCATTTTGCATTACCATTGTATCAGCTGTTCATTTAAAAGTATTATAGGTTCTGATTTTCTTTTTCTATTCTCTCAACTTAAAAACCTTACCTGTGCCTTTGGAAAGTAATCAACAGTAATCTCTTACCATTAAACTTTTAAGTACAAGATTCGTGTATATCTGGTGTGAATAGGGTAATTGTTCACACGGGATTGTCTTGACCAATTTATCTCTGGTGCGGAAAAGTATTACTTTGTTTCCGTTCTGTTTGTCAGTATTGGTACCACGATATTTAGGTGATTTTTGCATGCTGGACGGGACTGACTAACACGACGTCACGCCGACATGTCTAGTATTAAATAATATGGTGACTACAGACATTTAGACAGTAGGTACATCAAGAAGAGAGGTGGCGAGCAGCATTTGATTCGCCATGCGTCGATCGATCGATCAGTCTGTCCATGAGTCAACTCATTGGTATATCTGCTTCTGTGTTTTAGCAGTGGCGGTGGCCGTGGTGGTTATAACAAAGGTAAATGCACCAGACTGTCTGTACTAGTCTGGTGCTATTCAAGCTTTCACTCTAATATTTACAATCTAAATACTCGGTTACTCGTATTATATGAAAGGGCTGCTATGCAACATTTGTTAGGGGTGTGTAACGTTTTTTTCTCTGGCAACTAAGACTTGCTCAGAATTCCTTGATGTAACATACAAAAAAATATGTGGGTAAACTTTATATTATCGCAGCACTATGGAAGCTGCTTTGATCACCAATTGCTTTTTTTCATACGTATGAAAACAAGTCTCCCAGAGTGTTAAAACATCCATATTCAAAGCAGGTTTACATTGTTTCTCAATTTAATAGTAATACTACATAAATTCCATTGTATGAGTAATCATCTATCCCAGATACAATTTGAATGTAAACACTTGTCTTTCAAACTGTGCTATAAAATAGAGCAGGAGATTTCATAAAAAGGGACATTGCTATGTAAATCGTAGGTACGATCGCAAGGTCCCTTGATAAAATGTTTGTCTACAACGTTTATCAGCACTTGTGCTGCTTGTATACGTACTCCAATACTTTCTAAACACATACCAGGATCAAATCAAGCATAAAAGGCAGCTGGTGAACTAAATACCTATCCCTGATTGATCGTGACTTCCCCAGAAGTATTATTATAGGGAAACAGTAGGGGTGAAAGATAATGTTGCAGCCCTTTTGTATGTTAAGCTGCAACCTTGTGTTCTCTACGTATTATTATATGCTACTAAGAGTGTTAGGGCAATGAGTACTAATACTTTTGTTAA
Organism: Macropis europaea; assembly: GCA_916610135.2. Taxonomy (NCBI): domain Eukaryota; kingdom Metazoa; phylum Arthropoda; class Insecta; order Hymenoptera; family Melittidae; genus Macropis; species Macropis europaea. Next base: position 3,031,991 of record OU744353.1, read on the forward strand.
TGCACGGGTCAAACGGAATGAAAAAAGATATCCTTAAATCGATAAATTTTACGATAACGGAGGAGTTGCGAATACTGTATAAGCGTAACGACAAAAATACTATAAGTCAGCAAATTATGAAACCTCGGATATAGTTGAAAATGGATACGTCACTGTTCAATAGGCTTTACAAGGCGAAATTCATACGTTCATGGGGTAAAACTAAATATCAAGACAATAATGTATCTGTAAAAAAATGTATGAACGTGGTAATTTCTAATGTGCATCGTGAGAGGAATTCTTTTCGCTTTCTAAACATATCTTTGAAAAAGAAACCGAAGAAGACTCGAATAGTTTCATATTTTCTTCGAGGATAAAAAGGAGCAAAGTATTCATACATTTAAAACGAGTACACGTGTATAAAAGCGTAGACTTAAGATTCGTTTATCCCTTCAAAATTCGTGCGAACGTGAAACGTATACATTAAGAATATTTTTTCTTTTAATTTGTAAGCAGAATTTGAACCAAGCTTGAGGTTTGCAAAATTCGATTAATCCTTCAGAGGGTGTACCGTTTCGTTTAGCTGTTTTCAACCCGACATAAAAAAATTTCCACACGTTGTTAGCTTAGAGTTTGTGTAGGTTTAGGGACAGTAGATTTGCAAGTATTATTCCTACTTCAAGATGTACGGTGCCGGGACAGAAATTAATTCGTCTCACATTACAGGGGGCTACGGTGACCGTGGAGGCGGCAACGATGGAATGGTCACTCAGGAAGATACTATTTTTGTATCTGGTATGGATCCTGCGATTTCGGAAGAGGAAATCTGCACGCACTTTGGTGCCATTGGTATAATCAAGGTAAGTTGCTCCATCCTCGCGCTATTCATTTTTCTCAGATAAGCAGAAAGATAATAGAAATATTTCTCCTCAGCACGATAAGCGAACCGGCAAACCCAAAGTGTGGATGTACAAAGATAAGAACACGGGAAAATCAAAGGGTGAAGCCACCGTGACTTACGACGACCAGAACGCTGCTCGTTCAGCGATAGATTGGTTCGACGGCAAAGAGTTCAAAGGCCGTACCATAAAAGTACAAATTGCTCAGCACAAGAGCAATTGGCAAGGAAATCGAAGCGGCGGAAGCCGTGGAGGAGGCGGCGGTAGTCGAGGTCGAGGAGGCGGTGGTTTTGGAGGTCGCGGAGGTGGTGGCGACAGAGACGATCATCACCGTGGCGGCGGCGGTGGAGATGATCGTCGCGATGGAGGTGGTCGCGGAGGAGATTGGAGGTACATTTTCTTTCAGTTCATTGCTTCATGGCAATGCATGTGCAACGGAATCTCGATTATCCAAACTGTAATTGGTAAGAGGGTGACTCACCTTGTCACTACGTTTAGCATAAAAATTAGTTCTATATTAGAATATAAAACACACAGTGGTATAAAATCAGGTACACGGTGTGAGTAACGATAATTTTATCTTTTAACTCACGTACGATGACTAATTTTTGGATAACCGAGGTCCTACTATACTGTCCATTCATGATGAGGTTTGCAAAAGAACTCTAATGAATAACGTATGAATGACTTGTTACTAAGATTTTTTTAAATTTGCACAGGTGTCCCAATCCCGAATGCGGTAACACAAACTTCGCTTGGCGAGATCAGTGCAATCTATGTAAAAGTTTGAAACCGGAAGGAGCTGGTGGTGGTGGTGGTGGTGGTGGTGGTGGTGGAGGCGGTAGCAGCGGCGGAGGCGGAAGAGGAAGTCGAGGCAGTGACCGAGGTGGTCGAGGAGGTTTCAGGAATGATAGAGGCGGTCGTGGAGGCGATAGAGGAGGTAGAGGTGGTTTCCGTGGTGGAGATAGGGGCGGACGAGGAGGTCGAGGTGGTCCAATGAGAGGAATTGGGTTAGTCTTTAAAATTAGTTTACAACAAATATAGCACATGAACCCCGGTAACTTCTTCCTCGGATAAACCTTGAACAAATTTTTCACAGTAAATTCAATTATAATTAAATTTTACATTTAAACATTAATTGAAGGTAATCGAGTTACGTGGTTCATGTTGCGTAAGCAACGTTAGTTCACACATATATTAATATAGTATGTTTTATTTCAGACGAGGAGAGAGAGACAGGGATCGTCAGCGTCCTTACTAAAACCTTATTTAACGAGTGATTGAGAGATCACTGATCAATGTATTGTACACATTTTGTACACAATTTCAACGTATGTACATTCATCGTAACACAGAAATCATGTGTTATATTCCCCATTTATCATCGATTTGTTTCTTCTCGCACACATTTTTTATATTCATGAAGATCGATGCGTGACGCATAATTTTTGTGTTTTATATAATGCATGTAAATGATAATCATACGTGTAAAGTTACATTTTAATAAATAAGACCTTAGTCCTGTAAAACATCATCGTGTTCATCTCGTTCCTTCTTCCTGCCATTCGCGCCGTACAATTGAAAACCCAGAAACGCTGGGAAATTTGTTTATTGAAAGATAAAAATATAGTACAATAAATTTATATCTATGTATGTATACATGTATATAAATCTAATAGGTAATAGTAATTGAAAAAAGGAGTGACATCTATGTAAACCAAAATAAATACATTGCGTTCTTTACCGCCAAACGCACGCCCCGACAATTTCTCGATTGTAAATCGATAAGCAGTATTTTCTTTAAATTTATTCTTTCGTAGTAATTATGTCTTACATATGGATAGATTAGATGAAGACCTCTAGTTCATGGATTTACTTGAATGGTATGATACTTTACAACTCTCCTCACCCCCGTACTTTTAGTCTCTGCGTTTACGTTGCTCTTTTGATACTTCCTGTAAAACAATCGAATGATAAATAACCGGTTCGTACTGGTTCTTACTTAACAAGAATAAGAGTATTACACATATTGTACCTTTACCTTTTGTGTAAGGATTATAAGAAGATGACGGAAAATACTAATGAAGTCTATGAACAGGTCTAAAGAGTGCAAGATGAAATCTTTGCTACCCATGTGGAATTTCTCAATGATCAATTGGGTATCATAGATCACAAAGCCGCACATCAAGAACAATCCCACATACAGATGAGTTTGATAGAACAGTGACCAACGCAGGAAGAGATTTATGAAAGAGAACAGGACCATCATGTTCAGCAAGCTGATCAAGGTTCCTCCAAGGAATAACCAACGTCCTCGTTCGGCCAGAAGGGCAGAAATACTGAACGATACAAATACAACACTTGTTCCTGCAAAGAAAGATATTGCATTCATAACATGTCACAACCGTAGAACCTTGAAATGTTACACTTTACATATTGCAATTCCTACCTAATAGCGCACTGACTACGATGCTCGGATTAATACTTATAACCATCTGTAGTAATGGGCCCATTCCAAGGCCAGACAAGAAAGCGAATCCCAGCAGATAGCCGAGCCGCAATTTTTTATTTTTCCCATTGTCTGGTGTGCTGATCAGAGCAAGTAACAGACCAAAGGTACCGAGGGTGGTCAACAGATTAACCTGCAGGAGCTCTGTATACAGATGAACATACGCTCCGGCCATGGCCGAGACCGTCGACAGTGACAGACACCCGTAGACATTCTTCAAGTGTTGTCTGACTGGCGCTTCCCTTTAATCACAAGAATCCCTGCTGTTATCAGACTTGAACAACCGCGTGACGCTCCATGTAAATTAACAGGAATGTCTTAAAGGTCATGATTAAAAATTAAAATAAAGTGAAGAAAAAAAGGAGGGTGGGGGAATCAGCATGATATGTATTGTATACGGCTGGTAAGTTGGCAGTCAGGATGGCACAGAGGGAAGAGGAGCACTTTGCTCGCTCTGCCTATCACATGGTGCTGTATTATCCGATTAATAAATGCGACCGTTCGGCCGATAAGGAAAATGCGTGTGCTTTGTTTTTATGATCCTATCCGACTACTTAGGTCTGCTGTAACCAATCAGACCAGCATTCCTTCCGTCTGCCAACTTACCAGACGCATACAGTACAATGTTCGAGAATGTTTACGAAGATCGTACGGCGATTAAAGTTTTGTCGATCATGCTTCGCGTACGAAACACGTCACGCAACGCAACCATGCTCGAAAAGTTTCTCCGCATGATATATTCAGCCTAATGGATTTCTGTAGTATACGTGCACGCCCGAAGGTCGTGTACGTACAACGCAGATAAAGAAGCTCGCGTATCGCAATAAAGTGACGTGCATCGGGGAAAAAATCGAGCAAAGTGGAACGAGCAGAGGGGAAGGATTTCGTGAAACGGATGGTCGTTTGCAAAAACGAGTTACATCATTATCGTCTGGACGATGATCGTGCAGATAAAGCCGTACGAATCGCGACGACCGTCGACTCGTAAAGCGGAAATAACGCGTTCCCGACGAAATTGTCAGATTCACGGTCGAGACGTTCTCGCAGCATGAAATTTCAACTTTTCCGGATGCGCGACATACTTACAGTCTGTTGGAGAAAGAGCTCACGAACGAGTTCAACACCGCTGCCATAATTTCGTTGTCGGGTCGCACGATATCACACGAACCTTGTGAAACAACACGCAACAACTCGCTCTCTGCACTGTTGTTTTCCTCTTGCACGAAACGAGAATAATCATGAACACTCGAGGAGGTATAGTCCCGTTTTCGCGGACACGTCAGTGATATTCCTGTGCGTAAATTTCGTCGGCGCGTTCCGATTGGTCGACGTGCCTCTTGAAATTCCACGGAACGTCAGCCTACGTGCGACGAGGACGGAGGATACGGCGCGCCGCGGGAGAGACGAGGATGGAAGAAAAGTTGCCGCGACGGCGGCGACATCTGTAGCACGGAACCGCAGTCACGTCATTTCACAAAGTCACTATGAGGATAAGGATCGTTTATACCGACGATCTTCCAATTTTGACAGTCGAAATTTAACTTAATCGATCCTCGTGCCCCAAACGACGTGATTCGCTCTTTCGTCCGGCTTCGTCGACGATTTTTACAGGAGCTCAGCGGTTGCACGTGAATGCGATTTACAGTACGTCGGCCATGTTTGCTTGTTGAGAAAAAAATGAATATTGAAAATTTTCTGAAAACTTTTGGTCAATGTAAACAAACTGTTTCAGGGTGGAGAGAGTACTCTGGTACACGGCAAAGACTATGGTGATGATTAGAAGTTTGTCAGAAAGGGAAGTTTGTATGTAGATAGAGAGAGCGTAATAAGTGGAACCATGAAAGAAATGTTGACGAATCAAACCGGCTCAGGATATAGTAATTCCTTCGTTAACAATAATGGAGATGCCAATTGTAACAATAGTACAGATAATAATTCGAGGAGGTACGCTGTACTGAGTACAGATTGGATATCTGCGATTGGGGAAGAATTAGGGATGCATCCTCTGCCAGATTCTTTGCTCCGGAGACTAGCTGAAGATGCTTCGTATCGTCTTAGAGAAGTTCTACATGTATGGTTCATTCATTGTTAAATTTATTTCTGTAATGTACTGTTTGAATGTAATGGATGCAATATTTTCAGAAATGCATAACGAGACTGAAACACAGCAAGAGGAAACGTTTAACATCAACAGATGTTAATGCTGTAATCACTAATCTGTGTGATGTGGATCCAATATTGGGTGCACCGGAATCCATGCCAGAATATCACACAGAGGCTAGAGTCTTTGTTCCTAATGAACGTATTGTTAATCTAGTACAAAGGATAAATGATCCTCTTAATGTAACTCAGAACAATGTACCTTTTATTCAAGGTATACTTCTTTTACTTATACCAACTATTATTGCATATTTCAGTTAGTAATGTTAGTTGTCTCTTTTATATAGAATCAGAAATATGCGATATAAGGCTCACAGAGGCACGTAATAATTATGCAAAACGTGCATTGAAGACATTGTTTAATGGATCTCAAAAGACCTTTCAGGTATGGCAAACTTGAATTCATTCATGCAGTGAGTTGTATTAAACATGTGTGCTTGCAGGTCTTGATTAATGATTGTGCTACCAATGCACACTTGGGTGGTGAAGGAGTCATAGATAAACTTATGTCAATTGCTAGATCTATGGTAATTTCAAACAACGCACAATACACGAGAGTATCTACACGAACGTGCCAACTTATTATCGCGATCGCGAGTAATAGCGAAGCGGTTTATCCATATCATTTAACTTCGGTAATATTCTGCAGTAAGATCATATAAATTGTAGCAACTAACACCTTAACGCACTGCGAGTTTCAAGAACTCTAATATTATTTTTTACAGGTAGACAAATTGACTGAGCTATTATTGGAGTTACTTCTGGGCCAGAGTTTTATAAATCAGAATCTCGAAACGCTTTTTAAAGAATGCGCGCTGAAATTAATGCTTCGCTGGCCCTCGGTCGCCGATAAGTAAACACACTTTTGTTTAACATTCCGTTACATTACTTAATCGGTAGTATCATTAAAATAACAATTTTGATCGTCATAGGTTTATTCCCACGCTAGAAAACGTGTTAAGAGAAGAGAAAGAAACCATTGATGGAAGTAAAAAAAAGACAATGGCTATTGAACTGTTAGCAAGTATTCAACCTTTGATATTTTTTCAACAACAACCACAATGTCCACTATCCGTGGAAAACGTCTTAAAATTTGCGCCGCCCGGCTCTGCTCTCTGGCAAAGGATAGCAGTGAGTTCATTTCACCTTTAACTTACCTATTTGTAAGAATTTCTCCTAATAATGATAAAAAAATTTTCAGCTTGCTATTTGTGCTCTTATGAAATCGCAGAATCACCCCATAAACCTTGACGTTCTCATGGAACATTATGGGGATTCATTACTGCCATACCTGTCTTTCAATTATAGGAGCGCAATGAACGAGTGTAGAAAATCTACTCCTCTTCCTATTACCATTAAAAGTAAGATAAAGTATGTTAACGTTAGGCCGGTGGTAGCTAGTCGAATGTTATGGGATCGACAGACCGTATTTCCTGATTCTACTTTGCGTGGTCCAAGGCGAGAAATAAGGTATGCAAGAAATTGTGTAATGTTTATCAACGACTAATGAATGTGAAACAGTGCTGTGTAAATATTTGTCGTGGTTTTTAGATTTGCATTTGCTGGAGGACGACCCGTACCACCGAGCAATTTACGGCGGGTCAGTTTGAGAGCTAATTATCAAATTTTAAGAAGCGATCTTCAGGCGACGCTCGCTCTGGTCGCTTCGCGAAGACTGCTGGTACTTAAGGACAAACGGAAAAGGCCTTTTGATACTTACAATTTGATGTACGGTTGTTTGTAAATTTGTATCGTCTGCCGATGGATGCTGTGCATCCGCGGACACCGTAATTTAAACGATCGATTTTTACTCTCCCTACTTCGTGGCTTTTAATACAAATGAGATTATTTTTTAAAACGAATTTCGTCTTATTCCGAGAACAAGGAGAACACGAATTTTAATATGTCCTTACTAAAGCGAGAAAAAGTTACTTCGCGTTTTCTGTGTTAATGATTATGAATAGCGTTACCACGTAGCGTTTAAGTGTCGTTATTTATGCTGCCTGTAATCGTACCACGTTTTTACGACAATGTCTCTTGTACGCTGATATATAAAAAGTATGACAAGCACCGTTTATTAGATCAGCGATAAGAAAAAAGTAATGACTGACCTTATTGAAAAAAATTAATTTCATCCTGCGATCCTCGCGGTAGTCTAGTGCGTGGTAATAGGTGCGAATTATTCAAACAAGTAGTACAGTGTGTGTCTTAATTGGCACCTGTAACGCAAATCTTTTTGACATTCATATTATTTCTGAACATTGTGAACCTCGAATACTTACCGTAGAAAGTTGCTGTCGACATAAAACTCCAATTTTACAAAGAAACATGTAAGAATCGCATATGTAAAACAAACAAAAATACAAGTCGTTTTATAATCCGTGAAACATGTTTTCTCCCTTATTTATCAAAAAATTGTTTAGCATGAATCCATTTATTTAAGTATATTAAAAAGTTATGTCACAATCTTCCTTTCTTGTGCACCAGAAAATCTCTTTAAACAGAACTGTATTATAAAGCGCAATCCCAAAATTATTCCATAAAAATACAAAAATCCGCAATTCCTTTAGGGACACTTTTCTCCCATTGTTTGAAGGAACTTTTTGTTATCATCTATGAGCTTTTCCAAACGTTCCTTTGTCGCTGACGTTTGTCTTTGCGCGAGCTTGCGTGTCGCGGTCTCGATCGCTACTCTGTAACCAGTGACATTGCGAAAGACTTTAATGTGTTTGTCTCCAGCGACCAACAAGTATTCGCCTACAGCATCGAAAGCCATACATGTGATGGGACCTATGAAAATATAATGTTAAAACGATTGTAAAAATCTGTGCTGGCTACACAGTAGATTAAAAAATAGAAATACCCATGAAGATATCTTCTATGGTATTGTCCAGCTCCCCAGTAATAGTGGAGTAGAAACTTAACGAGGACCCGTGTGCTATCGCCAGAACTTCAGTATTAGGAGAAATCGATATATTAGCTGATGTTGTCTCATCCCAAGCTCCAGTCAAAATCACGTGAGGGTCTTCTCCTTTCTCGTACTCAACTGTAAGAGTGCAATGTGATCAATGTGGCGAAATTCTAGAGACTCCTCTAAAATAAATGAAGTGAATTATTCTGTATATTACTCTTTGTATCGTAGAAACGGTATGTGGCATCTTTTGATACAGTAGCCATGTGTCCACTATCAGCGCTAAAACTGAAGTCGAGTATTCCAGATGAATGACCAGGAAGATCAAACGCTTTTGACACTTGCTTGAAGTCTCCCGATTTGGTGAACACCACTTCCCATACGTTCACGTCTGGAGTAAACCCTGAAACACAGAATTCAGAGATGTTATTACATTATTTTAATACTATGTTTTACAATTAATTAAAGCTATTATAATTACCAGAAGCAGCTACGAAACGTCCACAAGGTGACACACGAGCTCGGTACGTAGATCCAAGGTACAATTCTATGGCTGCAAGGACCTGTCCCTTAAGATCCCATATTACAAGGTCGTTTGCTTTACTGCACGTGATTATGTATTTTCCTGTACATGCTATATCCATGCCCACAACGTCGTCATTGTGTCGCTGAAATGTTAATAATATAGAATGAGTATGAAAGATAATTTAAAAAATACAATAAATAGTTTAAATACATACTTTTGGAAATTCTAAGGCTTTTGTCGCTGAACCTAGAGTACCGTCCGGTCTTTTGGCAATCTTGTAGACTTCCATGTTGTTCGTCACAGCTTTATGTATAATAAATGCTTTGCCATCAGGGGACCAGCGTACTAAAGTAGCATGATCAAATTCTATGTTAATGCGCAGCGATCTCTTCTCCTTCACCGTGAGTTCTTTCGTACACCACAGTAACACCGTTCTATCTGTAAAAAGGTAAAAATAATAGATTAAATAAACGTTCACGTTGTTTTCTTTCTGATAAAATGAGATATCATATCTATGTGGAAATCGATAGAAAAAATTTACAAGTGAATTATTATAAAGTTTCTTTATTAAATAAACAATTTCGGTTTCCTAAGATTCGACAGCAATTGAAACAACTTTGAATGAGTACAATGGTCTAAGATAACAGTATCTCATGCTGGTAAATCGTTTTAAATGTCACGATTGAATACACCATCCTTCGATTCTACATAAAAGATAATAATCGATAAACTCGTAGCTTAATTCGTTAATGTGATCATTTCCTTCGTTTGCTCGGCGGAGGCATAAGGTCGGAGTCGTCCTGTATGAATCGATGCCTGTCGATATAACGTAAAAGTTGTTCAGTCGTTACAGGCGACTTAATACTTTTGCACACGGAGTTGGCCGTCTCCACGGAATTAGGAAACGATTTGTCGGTTCTTTGACGCATGAAAATCCATTGGCCGTTCTCGAATTTGCATTCTATGATCGCGTTGTTCAAGTCCTTTATCTGTTTCGTGACTTTCATTTGACTGTATGGCACTTTCAGTCCGCCTACATACAAATGTCCAACTTTCTTCGGGAGAATTCCCTCTCCGGATTCTGTGACTATTTTCAGTCTAAAATCGACCGAATTGTGCGACAAGGGTTTCCACTTTAGAACCTCCTTGGACAGTCCTGGAACGTACGGCTCCTTGGAAGGTTGAAATATCAAGCCGTCCGGTTCGTGAAGAAGTTGTTTGGCGAATTTTTCGTTCAATAAACTGGCGGCTTGCGTCACGTCCCAGAAACATTTTAATCGTACAGAGAAAGGCTCTCTGTCTTTGTTCAGTCTTCTCTCAGCAATCGCTTTGTGTCTGCCACGCATGATTTCTTGTTCGATGATCTCGTAGCGAACGGGAAAAAACGCGAATTTGCTGACATCTTTGCCGTCGTACATGACTACGTCGTACACTAGATATCTTGGGTACTCCTTACCATCAGCCTTGTCAATCACCATCTCCTGGAAAGGTATTTTTATGAACATTTGTAAAACAGTTCATAAAGTTTGTATCAGGGATTACTTACACCATCCAATAGTGTGTCTCTAAGAGTTCTTGATATATCCCTGTGATGTGGGAACGTGATTCCACTAACTTCAAACACACTGTTATCTCTGTCTAGAAAATAAATTTCTCCGTCCCCTTGTATTAACATCATGTACCTGAATACACACAATCAATTAATATTACGATTCCAAATAATGTATTTAATAAATTATCTGACCTGGTTCCGTCTGCTTTCCATGATACCCTATAAGGTTTTTCATGTAACAACCTAATGTTATCTTCATCCATTGAAACTGGCTGAGAGCCAGGAAATCCTGATGATTCCCAACGACACATATCTTGAACACGTCTTTGTATTCCGCTCAGTTTTCGTTCGTCCAAGATAGGAGTTACACCAGGTACACCGGCCATAAACTGTGGATTCTTATTATTGAATTCACGCTTTCTCTTTTTATTAGGTTTATTGTCTTGATTACAGTCACTTTCTGAGCTAGGACCCTCGTCTCTATCTTCGATATTGGAATCATCATACTCTAGACACCAAGCTGGTCTAGGCGGAGGACTCGGCGCATCCTCCACATCGTCATATCTTCTAAACAACTCTTGAAGATAGTCGCCTTTGTATATACCTGGTGGCCTAGCGTTTGCAAATTCTACTAAGCCGGCGTCAACACTGGTTCCATCCGCTTCTACCAAGTAACTAATGATGAGGAAGCCAGTTCTATTAAAACCATGAGTGCAATGAACACCAATGATCTCCAACGGATTGTGTGCTATGAAATTCTTGCAGACTTGCACAAAAGTTCTGGTCTGCTCTTCGGAAGGCGTTTCACCGTGACCTCTGCACTGCAGTTTCAAGTATTTACAACCGTAAGCTTCTAAGGATTTCTTATCATAGAATCTGCTGGTATTTGTCAAATCGATCCATAAACCTATTTTTAATTTCTCGCTGCGCAGGGAAGAAAACAGCATATCTATATTGAATCGACATTCTTCGGGGACTTGGCTGTCGTATGCAGAGGAAAGCGGAGTTTTGAAGGCCAGAAATTTGTTTTGAATCAGTTTCTTTGCTTTCCTTGGGCAGTGAAGCCATCGAGGAGGAATAGGACCTCTGCCATCATTCCAATTCGACATGTTCGCAAGCTCGTTTGTAAAATATCGACAAGCTTTTCAGTTCGTTGACAAGTCTCACAAAATTACAATTACTATGAACATTTCTAGTCAATATAGAAACGTGACAAACGATCACAAATTGACACCATAACCTGTACGCTTGTGAGACACTTTCGTTTCTTCGATATCTCGAGGGCAGATAAACAAATCAATGTCGACGATTCGACTTCGATATATCAATGAATCGATCAAACGCACGGCGTTAATGGAAAACCACGTGAAGCACACGTTTGAACGCGTATTTATTATCGAAGTTGTCGCAACAGCTGTTACTGGCGTCCGCTGACCGCCATTACAGATTCTCACGGCTTCGACTTTAACGACCTCGATTAATCGATCGTTCGACTCGACAGTCGATAGCTGAAATTCGAATTTGAAAATTTCGTACACTGACAGAGTTATCTTCGAACCAAAAACAGTCGCTATATTTGGGACGTTTTTTCGGTTTGACATTCGAACGAGTGTTTCAAACACTGTAATCCTTGATATAAAGATAAGAGTTGGCGATCTTATCAACGAGGTTATAAACATTTGCTCATCGTTCAACGGGTTTACATGCGTCCTATGTGGAATAAATACAAACATCAGGTCTTTTACAGACATTTCTAACTAACTTCAGAAATTTTGGAACTTTTAGATCGTGTCACATTTACTTTTAGTGACCGAACAAAACGCTTCAAACAAATGTTGGTTGATGTCAACGGAGACATAATCCGATGTCTTAGTTTTTTTCTAAGTAAAACACATACAAAGGTCAACTTTATTTTTTAAATAAAATGGTATGTTTTTCTGCTTATCTTCTAATAGAGTGTTTTAAGACGCGTGCAATGACCTTATAGTTGAAGGTCAATTACAATGAAAGATGATTTAGTTCATCGAACAGGTGGTACGCTTGGGTGATTTACAAATTTATCAGTTATCTGCAAGTGTTCGAAATGGTAACCTTGAACATCGATGCACGTTCTAAAGCGATTCCTTTTGTTATCGATGGAACATCAAGCAGCCTCAAGTTTCATGTTTGATTTTGAATCGCGTTTCAGGTCATTTTCGGCCCGTGAACCTTCTCGCACGCTTAGAAACGCCGTTCAGGGTCATCGTTGTCCGGATTACTTAAAATATAAGCACGAACGCGAAGAGCAAGGCGAGCACGCATGAGTGGCAGGGGGGAATCGTGCTTGCAAGAAAGGAATAATTCGTCCTTGATGCTCCAAGTATCATTGGCTCCACGGACGAGTAATCTCTTGCTCATCGGTCGCCGGACGTCAGCGACAAAAGCTTCAAGTCCTCGTTGTCGCTACCCGGGCCGATAAGGAAACGGCACGAACATTTTTTTTTTCTTTTCGAAAATATATTTAGGCACGATCGCACACAACGATGATTTATTTGTTTATCCAAGCGAGCGCGCGTACAATTACTTTCTGTCGCGTGATTAGCACGTTATAAATTTCAGCTGACGAAGATAAGGGAAATCGTAATTTCTTCTACTTCAAGGTCACCCGAAGGTCGTCGCATCGAACGCGCGTACACACAACTTCGCCCGAGTTGCAACGGTGTGGCCTCAACTATGTAGCGAACCGGTAAATAACGATAACACAGAACCGAATGCCCATTACTCGAATAAATACATATTCATTCGTTATTCCAGAACTTTCTATCGCGTGTGGAGGAAATTTGGATATCACACGGCCATTTCCATGCGCATGAATAGAATTTTGCAAATGTAATTTTAAAGCGTGCAGAAGATCGTCCGTGGACGATACCAGCGCGGTGTATCGCTTTCACGAAGAACTCGCGTGCACGGTGTTTCAGAACAGGATATCAAGGCTTTTAGAACGTTTTAGAGAAAGGATTACGAACTTTGAGAACACGTTGCTGGATAAAATACAGAAAAAAACTCCTAATTGGAGTATATCTTAAAATAAGTACTCATTGACGCAGAGAGACGGAGTTTTATGTCCTACAACCGTGTGATCCTCTTTTTGAAACATCGTGTACAACTGCCGCGATGGTCGTACAAATGGAAAAGCAGAGCTACGTCTTTCGAGCTGACCGGAGAAAGCGTGACCGGGGTAAACGAGAGTAGCACATTGCAATAAAGCGATACTCGACGCTAATATACGACCGGCTAAATATAAGTTGTTCCCTCTGCGTGGTTCGCCCACGCGATGTGTTCGTTTTCGATACGTGCAAATCGTTATCGGCCCATGTAACACTTCCTTGACAAGATACCTAGGTTCAGGACATCGATTTGTAGCACTTTACCGAATACATAGTTGCTAAAAATACGAAATTCAAACAGACTCTGCGGATATTCTTATCTAAATCGCAAACAAATAGTTGCATTCGAAATTTTAGGAACATCTAGAAAGATACCTAAGCAATCTAGAGATCCAGAGAGATATGAGATCTTCGTGATATCGTTACCCTATTGTTTTCAGAAACCTTGAGAAAAAGGTTAGTTTTCGTAGGGTTTTTCTGTTTTGGCGCGCGCAACGGCAGCGCCGCGCATGCGCGTAAACGTGCGGCGTATATTGGTTAGGAATAGAACGTTCCTCTGTGTAAATATTGACAAATGCCTATGACACTTTATAATTGATTGCCACTTACAAAATAACAGTGTAAGAAGTACATACAAATATTGCGGCGTACGGCAGAGTTTACGATGAGACTATGTTTGGTAAAAAAAAAGTCTGTGTTGTTTAGAGAAAGTAAAACTTTTTTATTTAGACTTTTATATCGATTTTTTCACGTTCGATGTATCGCTGCAGAGAATCGTGCCAATAGTGAAACGTGAACGTTTGCGTCAACGATCTCGAGCATCTCGATTATCGAGCGGTCGTAGACGCAAATCGACACGAATTTCCGCTGACGTCGATCTCTCGACCATAGATCGCCGTCACGTACGTTACGATAATATTGCGACTGTACTTCTGTTCGATCGATTGACGTCGATATTTTTGCAGCGGGCACGAGCAATTTTCGTCAATCGACCGGACGATAGCAGCTTCGAGACTATCGACATCGACATCGATCCAGGGATCACGGACGGGAGAGAATTACGGTACCGAACGGTCGGAAATGGATCATCGATACGGAGGAAGTTACTTTCGATACTTACTAATGAAGCGTCGAGGGATCGAACGATAGTTATATGGTATCGTTCTCGTCGCTATATCGATAACGCATAAGCGGGAATTGATGTAACATCGAGCGTGTCGCAATCGGCGAACAAACGACGAGCCACGTTCGTGTCTTCCGTTTGATTTCACAATCGACAATGGCCTAACGTACCTCCGGAATATGTAATACGCCTCTCCTCGAGAACAGAATTTTGTTCTATTGGATGATTCCAACAGGTTCAATGATTCTTCCTCCTTTTCGCAGCTTCGCCCGGCGTCATCGCACGAAATAAAACGATAAACTCTTCGCCGTGGATCGCAAGGACTCGTTGAAATCCGAAAGAAGTGGGACGCCTATCGTAATAGCTGCGCAAACAGCGAGACCAATTACCCGAAACGTGTAAATTCTCTAAACTTCGCTAACGAATGGAACGAGAAACACGTGAAGCCTCTATCTATATATTTGAAACCGAACTTTACCTTCAATGAGTTTAATAGTAATAATAATAATAGGTATCGATTAAGGTTGACCTACCGTGACCAGCCTGAAGAGTGGATGTTCTTTGAATTTAAAACGCATAAAAAGTACAAGTGTGATTCTTTTGATATTTGGCAGTATATTGGAGAGTATTTTAAGCTTTCTGCGTTTAAAATTGTATGCAAAAATGTCAATATTTGAACGAGATACAGAAATTCAAGTAAAACGACTTTCCGTGCTCGGCTGCGTGGCGTAC
Organism: Macropis europaea; assembly: GCA_916610135.2. Taxonomy (NCBI): domain Eukaryota; kingdom Metazoa; phylum Arthropoda; class Insecta; order Hymenoptera; family Melittidae; genus Macropis; species Macropis europaea. Next base: position 3,047,528 of record OU744353.1, read on the forward strand.
ACGATTCCGCCATTTTGGTACTCGTGCAGCAGAGAAACGGAGAATGTTTCGAACATCCATTTTTTAAAACGACAAAAAAATTGTACAGTAGGATAATTTCTTAGTAGAAATTCGATAAGATTCTCGCCGCTTATTGAACGAGTATTTATTTGTATATATCGATTGCAGTTTTCTCCAATGAGAATATTCGAGCGGGAGCGCAGCCGTGGCACAATGGACACGTTTGATTTCTTTTTCATCGATAGAGAAATTTCGAAGAAAGTCAAGATAAGGTGCTAACGGCGAATCAGGAGAGCAGTATTTCACGAACGAACGCGTCGAACGGGATAACAGAGTTACTGATCCGACGAGAGTCTAATGAGTGGTTCGGAAAATTGGACGTTGCTCAGCAATTAGAATCTTCGTCGAGGTGTAAGTAAATGCACGCCTCCGTTAAAATGCCGTGCAATTTACTCGGCGAAGGTGAAATTCATTTTTAGGCACTCCATTCGAAAGCTAATTTTGTCCTGATGAGTCACGGATTTCTTTTTTTTTTTAGGAAAATACCATGTTCACAGTTACGCGTGCCCTTATCTAGCACTGATAACCATCGAACGAAACTGGTAGCTCGACGATTTACGTCAGAAATGTTTTGTTGACCCACAGGATACCACAACGAGACTAATCGGACCAGCAAATCGCTATCTCGAAGACTGTTTCTCATCCTGTTATTTCTTATTTCCTTCCTGTGTAAACAATCCGTTTTTATCACTGTCGAAGTACAGTGAATATGTTTGTAGGTCCTATAATTTTATTTTATTTATAGATAGCCTGAGCAGAAATTGAGGAAGCCTAATTTTGGACGCGGTGCTCCTCAGGATTCTAATATGAAAATTAATAGATTGAAGGTGTCTGCGCGAGGGAAACATTTCACATAAAAAATAATATACTGCTTAAAACAATCGGATGATCAGTATTTTCAATCATTTTAAGCATACGCTCCAATATCAGCACAGAAAGAAACATTCTGTATCTCCTGTTGCAATATTTTCAGTCATTGTACATTGTGCATGATATTTGCAGCTTTTGCAGTACGTGATACCATTGTTAGTATTTATTTAAATATGCGACTCTCTATTTTGAGCAGCGTAGAACGGCTGAGGTTCTCGTTTCTCATTTTCATTGTAAATAAATTTTGTTCAGGAGAGAAGAGGGCCACGATTTCCAAGGTGTACAGTGCGTGTTGAGCGACGACGGAGGTGGAGAAAGTTCCCGTGGTCCCTCTCGTCTCCTCGCCGACGACGTTTCTACCGTAGGAAACGCTTCCTCGAGCTCGCCAGCCTTATCCGAAGAAAGAAAGTTGTTGCTGCGCCTCGAAACCAGCAGATTTTCTCTCTGTAACCTGACTGCTCGGTTTTATCTGGCCTGGCCGACATGCCCTGGTTAAAACAGCATCCTCTCCTTTCCCGTGGAGCTCGTTCGTTCCACGACCATCCGCGACGTACTCCTGGAGGCTCCTTCCCGCGTCTTTTGGCGGTCACGAGCACGCGACATGACTATTTTTACTGCGACGATTTCGATTCGGGCCTTGAAGTCGCGGACAGCTGAACAAACCCACGATGAAGCATGATTTTCTCTTGTATTATATTTAACGTGAGCGTTCGGTCGCAGGACGCACCGAATGATTCACCTGGGTGTGTTGTTGTAAAAGAGGCATCATTCTTCATGTCGAACCGCGTGAACTATTTTAAGGTTCACTGTCATACGAGAAACACCTGAACTCATGCAAGGTTGTAATTACACGTTCTGCAGAATGTTTTGCTTATCGCTTTGTATAGGTCAGTGAAAATTGCCATAGCTAGTCAGACGCTTTGTAATGTACTATTTTTAATACAGGGTGACGTCGGAGGAAACAGCGGTGTCTTGTCAGTAGATTTTGCAGTTGCGAGGGCCTCGGATGACCTGGAAAGGACCAGTTCTCGGTACAGCGACCAGAACTTTGTTTGTTTCAATAGAAAGGGGTGTACTCCGACCAGCTATTCAACAGTACTGTATAAAACAATAAGTTTGATAGCGAGTTAGATTCTCTGAACTAATAGAGATGTACTTTCTAGAACGTAGAAGACTGGATGATTTGATCTGAACACCTACCAGTCGTTGAAGACGTTAAAAATGTTTTGAAGCCCGTCACACTCTCAAGGTGCAGATCCAGGATGAATCTAATTAATCAGAAGCCTACGTCAGCCTCTTATTACCACATTTTTGTAACAAAAATCCGGAAACACGAGTTTCGACGATTTGTACCGTGAAGCTGCCGATGGACTCTCGTAACGGTAACGGTACAGTTCACCAAATTCAGTGTGTCCTCGACGATGGCCGGGCCGTAATAAACAGCGTGGAATGTCCAGGGATCATCGTCCAGAACAGACTTGGGCAAAATGCTTTCAGATACAAAATAAAAAATGAAACCAAACGACGATACTTTAAAAACAATTTTGCAGCAGTCTGGTTTTCTATCAAAGGCAAACAAATTATTCAAGTATTTACTTTAAAAGACAGACTATAGCTTTCGCAGAGGAGCTGACGAAGCATTGTAATGTATCAGCTGAAACAACATCATGAGAAATCATTTTGTAAGATGACCATGTTGCTCGTATAAACATTTTCAAATAATTTGAATCGAACAACGCCCAAGTCTGATCCACGGAGGATTCATCAGCAGGGGGGGGAAAGCCAGCGTTATCTTTCGCCGTTGTGTAACGCATCGTCAGCTTCTAACGTGCTCGCGCGTTTGAGTCTCGGATCATAGGCCGATCGATCGTTCACCTCGAATGTCCGTTTCTTCGGGGCAAAATTAGGTTCATCGACCCGCCTCTTCGTTCATCCAGTCTCTTAACAAGAAGAGGCACCGCTCGAACGGTGCGACCATGAAGGATAAATTTAAAGGAGCCAACGCCTCCGGTGTCCCTGACCCGCGTAAAAACCTTCCTACACGGTATACAGCATGAAATTCAACGTCGCCCGCTCTATGTGTCTGTATGTAATTTTTCCGTGTTACACATCGTACGCGAACACGTTTTATTCAACTGGACGGACCTTGAATTTTTCGGAGGTCGTTAAGATAATCACCGTACAGTTTAACGAGCAGCGCATAATAATTGTCTACGAGCATTGAAAGAGCGATCGATCGCTTCCTCGTTCGATTTTCCGTTCAACTAACCGCCGGACGTCGAGGAGAGGTCCTCAAGGACCGTATTCCAGATCTGTCACTCAATTTAGAAATATAGTAGAATCTCGATTATCCAAACTGAAATTAGCACACAGCGTTATTAACGATAATTCTAGCTTGCAATTGACATACGATGATCGAGGTTCTACTCTAACACAGAAGGAGTACTTCCGAATTGTAAACTCCTTCTATACAAGGACCAAACGTCAGGGACATCGTTTTGATGAATACTAAACGTCCCTGAGGTTTCGACTCACCTTTTTCAACGTCCTGTACATATTCATGTGTCGCAGGGGCCATCAACATAATAAGTAAACAATTAATTGACTCGAATAAGGGGGTCAAGTAAACGAAAAGTGGCACCGGAAGTCTTCGGGTTAATTGGACGTTCAGCGGGCGTTATTCTAAATTCTGGCCTCTTAATTGATTCGTCCGGCCTTGAAATCTGAACGATGCGAAAACGACGCGGGCGTCAAAAGCTTCAGGCTTTTTTTTCAACGGAATCGATCGAGCTTATGCAACGAGATCGCAGCATAATCGTTCGTTGTGTAATAATTGCGTAGCGGACAGGGCAGAGCAAATCTTCCACGGCACTGTTTCGACGATAAAACGGGGACCTACGAATAATTCTATCGGAATGATCACGTCCGAGGGCAGTCACGGAATTTCGTAGCTCTTCGCCGCTATCGCCGCGTTCCACGCGCAGATAATCGAGACGGGGCATTTTTTCTTGTCGTCTCTCTCAAGGACTATTTGATACATATACGCCGTGGCGATAAGAAAAAAAAAGTACTGAATAATTGTGCGTTACACAACCGTTCGTTCTTGCGTTACTGGTCGATTCACGTTTCGCTATCACTTGAACCGGTGAGTGTTTTTGCTAGGCAAGGTTCAAGGGTAGCTCATCGAAGGCAAACGCCGCGTTACTCCTATGCAAATGGAGGGTGAGACACGCTCACTTTGCATAACTTTTAAATCATGCGTTCTTTGAATAATTGTTCAATCTCCAGCTTCAAGCTGAGCGAAACCAATTGTTCAGAAACTGAGCGAAGTGTCTTGTTAGCTGTTAAGTTTAAGGTCAACGAGGGCTAATACATTTTTACTCAGCATGTGGTTATTCTTTCAAATTTTGGCACCAAAAACGTTCTGTTTGAAGAAACAAGGTTGACCTTAAATCTTGGAAACGACTCCACCTACTATGCAATTTTTCTATATAACAATTTCTCATAGGAGGCGTCATATAAAAGTTATGCAAAGTGTGTATCATGAATGGAAGATAGGCAAACTATATGTAATACTCTGTTGTTTGGACAGTGTGAGCATGTTAGGGGTCTCACTCTGTAGAAACTATAAATGATCGATAACAGTAATCTCTCAAGTATCAAAGTAAAATAAGCAAGATAATTTATAACACTGCGTTGATCAGAAAATTTCCATTTTAATGTGCTTGTTAATTTCCTACACATTGTCCATGAATCTCTATTACCATCTACTATCTCTCAGCCGGCTTACTTGTCCAAGATAAGTGGCACAAAACAATTGATAATTGTCCGCACTATTTTCTGATCAACCCAATGATTTATCGCTCCGCCTAGGAGCATAAAAAAGAACGTTTTCGTTCGGACGGTGAGAAGAACGGGTGTCGAAATAAATGACACGACTCTTTGTGTTATGTACAAAATGTATTAATAGCGTCCCGACGTCCGCGGGACCTCGTGGCCGTCGAAAGGACGTCACAGAATTTCTTCAAACGCTGGATCGATCTTTCGATCTTTCGATCGCGCGATCCGCTCGGAGAACAACAGAATCTCGTACGGGGAACAACAAATTCGTCGAATGCACGTTTCTGGGAAACGGGGATAAAACTTTGCTGCCGATCGATGCGCGTCCCCGTAATCAGCGTATCGCGACTCGATCCGTTTGTTTTTCGTGCGATCGCCGTATCGCGGCTCGATCTCCGCTCGATCGTCGCGAGAACAACGAGGTGAAATGTTTTATTGCTTCGTTTTTGTACGTGCCCCGGTGATAACCCGCAATAACTGTACATCGCTCGAAACTTTCGCTCGGCGTAGCCGAATAATCCGGCCGCGGTCTTTTTTTTACCAGGAAGCGGACGAAATTCTCGTCCAAAGATACGATCGTCTCCGGTTCTTGTATTTCTTTCACGCGTGCTGATCCGCGTCGAACGCCTCAGCACGAAACCTCGAGACATTGAAATTCAAATTCACGATAGACGATCACACACGCGCCGTGGAGGATGGACGAACGTTCGTAACACGTGTAATGCACTTTCGAGGACGACGAAATACACTTTATCGACGAGCGTTCGCTGTTACCGTGCAAAGGAATATCGCTCATTCGAGCGTCATGGAAATGCACATGATTCACGCCGATCATCGCCGGCCGAACTATCGATAAATCTTTCCGCAAAATATTTGCATACGTTTTGGCGGAGTCAGGTGTATACAGAGTGTTTGGTAAATGGGTGTCAATGGTCTCAGGAGCCGAATCCGTGCGGCGTAACGAATGAACAATTTTATATGTACATACAGTAGGTTTTAAATATACAGTGTCCCACGAAATTGACAGGATACCTGTAACAAATTACATTTTGTATATGCCTCTGAGATTCGAGGTCAGTCGACTGTACTTGCACAAAGGAAGAAAAATAATTATGGAAATGTTTGATCGATTCCGTGAGACACTGTAAATCCACCGATATATCATTTAATTTTCTCCAATCAAATGTACCACCCGCAGGTATTTTTTGTTAATTTTATTGCGGCTCATTCGGCCCCTGAAAATATTGATGCACGCTCATGGGACACCCCGTATATTTCTCCCATTTGTTACAGTGTACAGCGATAAATAATTCATGAGTAATCGCTTTGTTTCTTAACTTTCGTCGACAAGTGTACACGCGTTCTCGAGGCCGATAACATTTTCATGATAATGATATGTTTCTCCGTTTCCATTTCGTATATAGCACGCTTCGATCACAGTGTCGTCATTATTGTTTTTTATTTGCTGTACGTATATTTATATATATATATTTATATATATATGTATATCATATCGTATCGTGTCATACACAATTGCTTTCTACGTGGTTCGAGAAATTTCGCGAACTAGATAAAAATTCGTTGATTCGCGGCAGAGATAGAAATAAACGGAGAGAGAGAGAGAGAGGGGGGGAGAGAGAGAGAGAAGGAGCAAGAGAAAGTACGAAATTGCGGAAGCAGACGTCCGCAATCTCCTGGAACAAAATGATGTAACGTGTGACCTTTATGCTTTATAGATCCCCGATCATCGTGAAACATAGCGAAACGGTGCGAACTTTCTTCGAGCAGGCTGTCGTGGGTGGTCGAGCCGGACAATGATCGCTATATCACTATTTATACAAACGGCACTGCGTGCTCAACATCGATTGTTTCCTGAAATCCGCGGATATCAACAGAATCTGTTCTACCGTTTCAAAATCTTGCACGCGATGCTCCTGACGAACAATTTGCAATATACATAGCAGATAATATTGCATAGATTATTGTTTTCTCATATCGAGCCGCCTCTGTAGTATCTTTGTATAATTGGACACAGAAGAAGCCAATTAGCGTATGCAGAAAATAATGCGCTTTCTCTTTCGTGCTTCTACCAGCGCGTATCGATCGTAAATAATCATTTTGTTCGCAGAAGCGCATTTGTATGATCCAGAACAGACTGCGGAGCGATGCGAACGAAGACGAAAAAAAAAAGAACACGGAGATCGATGAAATTAAACCAGGGATATTGATATAGAAGATTTATTAAATAAAAAAAATCATTGATCGGAAGTGTCGATAAATTGTCCGTACAAAATATATATCATTTCGTCGACCCTTTGCATGCTGCGTTCTCCACGCTCCTACGTCTCACGTCAAAAAATATTCCTCTCTATCATCTACCAAAATTTGTAACTCGAGGCTCAGGTAGAAGACAGAATGCAAAGAGTTAGAAATTTCGAAAAACAAAAAAAAGAATAAAGGCACGTCGCAGACTTTGGCAGTGCGCCGGACGAGCGAGTTCGATCAGCGATGATCCGAAATTATTTTCTCGATTTTTAACCCCGTGACTGCGGGCCGATCGGAAACGGGACGAACGCCGCGTGCGGCCGAGCTGCGGTAGCGCGTACTCTGCCGTTGCACCGAACGCCCATGGGCGTCGGCAGCACGCGGTGAGCGACCCTGGCAGCAGTCAAAGGGTTAAACAACATTCGACCAACAAAAAAAAACCTCTGGACCTCGATCGATCATGAATATCATCGACACGTCGAATTATTTTTGATGAATCGCTGGATCATCGAATTTTCTTTTTTTTAACCGAGTGCTTCATTAGTCGAGGATCCATAAATCGAGGAGGAGAGGTCAAATCATAGCTTCAGCGCGGATCGAACCACCGTTATTCGTACAATGAGTCTCGATTAACGAGTCGTCCTTTTGCCTAACGGTTTTCTCTCTCTCTCTCTCACGCACACACACACTCTCTCTCTCTCCTGGCCTGTGTTACGCAATCTTCTCCACACGCACGCAAAATGCCTTTCTTTTTTTTCATTTACGTCTAAGAAGAACGCTTATCGATAAGTGTCCATCGAGGCAGAAGTACTCGGACCGACGCATCCCGTTCTCCACCAGGAGGATCGAGCGCCGAGGAGACGCTGCTGCAAGGCGATGCAGTCATCGACGGAGTTGATCGATGATAACGCGTCGGCATCGATCGAACCGGCAACTGATTTACCATTCCGTCGATAGATCGTGGCCTTTTTACATGCGGTCGTGCGTTCCTCCGAATAACGAGAAGCGATCCGCGCGAGCGTATTTTCTTCGTGTACGTCGATCATGCGAGGTTACCGCCACGCTTACGTAATAGTAGATTCGAGAGCCTCGTACCGTCGACGGAAATAGCAGAATCGTTTGGAAAGTCTCCGACGAACCTATCTCGCGGCTGCAGTTGGAGGAAAAGAAAGAAAGAAAAAAAAAAACAATAGAGGATACGAAAATGCGAATAGAAAAAATGCTCTCTTTCGATGGCTCGATCGGCCGAACGCGTCGAACCTTTCGCGGCTCGCTCGAACGAAAAGAGAGGAGAAGAAAAGAAAGCAGAGCACAAGGGAGTTCATTATGGCTCGCGGCGTCGCGGCGCTTCCATCGTTTCTCTTCAGGGACCCCCGAGGATTCGTTCACGATAATGAACTCTTATCTGCTCTTTGTCTTGCTCGTCTCGTTTTGTTCCGTCGCCGTGCAGGGAGCGAGGCTTCCTTTTCGCCGGTTCGACGGCTCGAAACGACGGACTTCAGCGTGACGCGGGACAATTCGAATTTCATCCGGAGCGTGTGCATTGTGAACGAGACCGCTTCAAGGCTGATGATGATTCATCAAGAAACGTCATCCGACGCGCGCGATATTCAGAAAAAGGAACGAGACCTTCGCCGGACCATAATCTGCACGAATTTCTTCGGCACGATTTAGAATCTGCTTTGCACGATATTTATATTTATATATACAAAAAAAAGAAGAAGAAGAAGAAGAAGAAGGGGGTTTCGGATGAATCGATGAACGAATCCTCGAGACCTTCGTGCTTGAGGAACATTTTTTTTCGAGTAGGATGCACAGGTACTTCGTCTCGCGACTTGAATAAATATTATGCTATTTACAAAGCGATGAAACGTATTGCTTCCGTGTTGTCGAGTGTTTGGCGGGATGCTGGTGAAATGAATGGAAAGAAACAAAAAGGATGTACGGATAGACAGCAGAGATTTTTGTGTACGCGTCGAACTTTCTCCGGCTCGAGCGCGCTCGGTGCGGGCGCGTATGTACAAGTCGAGGCAACGAAAAAGAAATGGAGAACGACGGCGCGGTGGATGAGACGATGATCGAGGGCGCGTTTCGACGCGAGTCCATATAAATAAAAAAAAAAAGAAGAAGGGAGAACGATGACGGAGGGGGTGTAAAATTAAGTAAAAATTCGGCCCGGGCGAGAGCCTGTTCAGGGATGAATTTTCACTGCGCGAAAAAAAATGTTCGTCGACTCGGAGGGAGTAGAAAATTCTTAGGTCGAACGTGCACGTATACATACATCTATAAGGTGTCGCGAAAAAATCTTCAATCGAGTTCCATGCACGAAAACAATCGAACATTCTGACGAACGTGTACCCTGGAACGTCTCCGCCGAGAAGGCTCGTGTCAGAATCTTTCCGGTTCTTCGAGTCTCTGGAGCGCGTTTGAAAATTTTCCGACGAGACCTTGGACACACCCTGTACAGTCAAAACGAGCACACGAGGCGTCAACGACGTCGGTAATAAAGTATAAAATCACGGAGCATTATTTTAAGCGTCCAGCGAAATCGGACACGTGGTTCTCAGGCTGCTCGGTCAGGATTTACGTACGGAGACACGTACGTTTAATACGCCACCACGTAGCACGATACTGTTTATCGTTAATTGATAACACGTGGCTTCCCTTCCGCGAACGTCGTATCGTCTGCTCGAAGAAACTACGGGAACCCAAGAGAAAATGGATCATGCAAGCGAAAAAGACTCCTCGGTGCACGTTCGTCCGGATAAAACGCGACTGCGAGCGGAGGACACATCGATCCTCGAGAAATGAGAACTGCCTTTAGCCCGTTGCCGCCGGACCTATAGGCCGCGCGTCGAAACTGACACGCCGCGCGCGTTTCTTTGAAACAAACAGCTGATGCTTCGACTTCGGTCGAATATTATCATACTACTCCGTAGCTACTCCAATGCTATTATAAATTTTTCCCAGTTCGGGCACGCCGGGTTCGCCGACACGGCCAGAAAAAAAAAGAGTTAAAGAAACCAAAAAAAATTCGCGAATCGATTCGAGCAGTTTCTCGATCCATGTGTCCTCGTTCAGCGGCATTTTCTAGACGCGGTTTTCGAGGAGAATTTAAATGCAAGTCGTTGTGGAAGCCCGAGACACTTACCAGCATCAATGACGCCGCGTGTCCTCCTCGCTGTCTACGTGTACGAAAAAACGACGCGGGATGAAATATGCATGAGGTCGTGTGGTAGAATCGCCTACGTACATGCGTATACGTATATGTCCACGTAGAAATGTGTGTGTGTGTATATATACATATAGCTATGTATGCACGTGCATACGTATATATACACAGGTACAAAGGTATGATCCATGAGAGCGTGAGACTCGATACGACAGCATCGCGATCGTCGAGGAAAACGTTTCGGTCGGACGTGTCCGATCTATAGATCGAAATCTCCAATCGATGAAGAGCAACAACGATGATGGTCGGCCAATCGTGTACTACGAATCGTTGGCCTCGAATACACGCAGCCGCTTAATATGTTCTCGGATTCGTTGATGACTGCCCTTGCTGAATCCTACTTCAGTGTAAATGACTTCGCCAAACATGGCTGTAATAGACCCAATGGGTATTATGAATCGAAGGAGAGGTCAGCACGGCAAGGTCTGACATTGATGCACCTATATGTGCATCGGTGGCGAGTACAGTAGAAAACAGAGAACTGTACAAATTTCTATGACGAAAGAAACGAAATATTGTATAAAAGAAACTCTAATAACGCGAGTGTACCGCAAGGAATCGTAGAAACAGCGGAATTAGGTCTTACAATGTTATTTATTTGTTCTGTATCTTATCATACGATGTTGAATTATGGTTCACCGCACGGACGGACCTAATTTCGGTGTTCCTGCAAAGGAGGAGATTCCGTTTCACCGTCGAAGAGAGAAAGAAATCGAGTGAACACGTTCGAGCAACCGTGAAGCGTTTTCCTCGACAACCACGGCCGTGTACACCGAGCACGTCGTGTGCAATATGATAGCGCATGAATTTGATGGATGAGCGAGGGTTTGCATGTCGAAGTCCATATCTGTGCGAGTGACAACGAAGCGCGTCCCCGCGACGCGCGTACAATCGTTTATATTTCTGTATATGTTTAGAACGTATCACAGACTTCACTTGGAACTGAACACTGACGGAAGAGTGCGGGATCGCCGTGTCCCGGGGAGATCATCCTCGCGTCTTTCGCATGTCAGAGAAAGACCCGCAGCCCGGTGACACGGGCCGACAATGGAACTGTACACGGCGAGAGACCTCGACCCAAAAAACATATCGCACAGTCCATCCGAAAATCGTCTCGCGAAACTACAACATCCGACAGTTCGTTCACAGCGTGTACTCGACTCGTCATCGAGGGTACCTTCGTCCTCTCCCTGTTCCTCCGGGTACCCTCTGCCTAGGAGAGATCGTGTTGTAGTCTTCGAAGCATGAGATCCACGGCGATCCTGGCGTCCTCGACGGAATCGTGCTCCGTCACCTGGATCTCCCTCCGCAGCACGGTTCTGGCTAGAGTCTTTAGGCTGCTGCGAAAGGGGTAGCCGAGGAAGTGGGGAAACGCGACGCAGGTGTCGATCACCGTCGTGTGGAGTATCCTCAACGCCCTGAGGTCGTTCTCCAGACCGTGACCGATCAGAATGGTCTCCGCGTGGACGAAGCTGGTGAGGTCCTTCTGCACGTCCCTGAGCGTTTTCGTCGCCCTCGACAGGTCCTTCGCGGTGATGCCGCTGAATCTCGTGTTGTGATCGATCACCTCGGCGTCTGGCTTCACCAGGGTGTCGTAGACGACCTTCCCGTCCATCCCGACGACCGTGACCTTCGCCAGCTCCAGACCCCGCCGCGTGAAACACATCTCGCAGTCCAGAGCGTACACGCCGTAGTTTCCGTCCTTCGGGACCGTTCTGGAGGGCCTGGTGCGAACGTACCCGTCGAAGGGTCCGTTGTACCCCGGCGCCAGGCCCGTCCACACGTGCATCCTGGCCGTGGTGCACCCTCGAGCCGTCTCTCGACCTCTGCAACACTCCCAGGTGTCTCCGTGCGAACCACCCACGACGCCGCTTCTGAGTTTGCCCCAATGGTACACGCAGCGTTCTTCGTGCAGGTACTCTCCGTCTTCTCGATTCACGTAGAAGCTCTTGTAACACCTGGCGCACCTTCTCTCGACCACTACCAGCTCATAGGGGTCCGGGGTGGAGTCTCTTCTGGACTTCTCCTGGTAGCTCGACCCGGAAGAGGACGAGGAATCCGTGGAGGACGACGATTCCCCTATGTCTGAACTCTTATCGCTGTCCGAAGCGCTCTCCTGTTCCAGATCGGAGCTCTCCACGGAGCTACCGCTGCAATTTCCGCTGTCAGCTTCGCTCTCCACCATGGTCCACGAGCTGGACCCGCTGCCAGGGACGAACTCTCGAGCATTGGCGTCCAGGTGATGATAGCCTCGAGCACGGTGACCCATGGGGTGCTGATGATGATTGATGATCACGGCGTAGCCAGGGAAATAACTGCACTCGACTGGGTAGCCAAGGTGAGCGAGTTGCTCCCCGGTGAGCGTGTACCTGCGAAGCAGCGAAGCCAGTGCAGCGTCGCTCAGATGATGAAGTTCCTTTCTCTGACTGCTCAGGAAGATGCCTCTGGACTTCCTGGAGCCGTTGTTCGAGCCGTTATTAGCCTCGCTGCTCGTGTCCGCTCTGTGGGAATCATTCTGACCTTGATTCCGTCTGGTGCCGGGGTTCTTTCCGCTACCAGCGTTTATACCGTTGGATTCCGTGCTCCGGGTGGGGCTGGTCGGGTACTGTTGGCGACAATGGAGCCGACGGTGACGCTGCTGCTGCTGAGCCGGCTGCTCGTCCTCGTGTTCGTCGTCGCGCAGCTCGCGACGCTGATCTCTGGGAGCTCTCGTGCGATTCTTCCGCTGTCTTCTGCTCAGGATGGCTCGATCCTCCTTCGTGGACGACGCGGACGTCGCGGTGCTCGACGTCGTCGTCGCAGCTGACCCCGTGGACGCCACGGGGGACGACGAGGACGTCGACGACGGGCTGGACGACGATTTGTTGCTCTTGCTCCCCGTTGTCTTCGCAGATGATGGCGCGTCTCGGCTCACCTTACAGCTGGAGTACCGATCGCTCTCCCCAGGGTCCAGGACCTCCTCTTCCGGCCGCAGGCCGCAATCTTTATGTCACATACAAAAACATATATGCGTCAGTTCATCGTCCGGCAGCGATTATTATTACGAACGACCTACGTTATACTGTTAGGTTTCACCACACACCACGCGCATGCATTTCTCTGTCCTTTCTACTACTTTCTGCTGGGTCTTCCAAGTTCTATCGCGGTTAGGCTTTCTATGGTCGACGCACAGGGTGTTCATATCGTGAACCATTCCGTGATTTTTTTGTAAATTTTCTAGCTACTTTTTCGAATGTGTTAGAATTAGAATATTCGGTCCTCTTTCAAAGACAAGACAATATTAAGAAAACTTGAGTAATTGCAATGAACGCCCCGTATGATGTTCGTTAAACGATCTCTGATGTCCGAAACGCGAAAAAATTTGGAAAACATCATATCGAAGAGGAACAGAGTCTAGCTTCAGCGTGTCTCTCTCGAAAAATTCGTTCGAACGTCCTGCGACCGCACTGTGGTGACCGATGCACCAAAAACTCGTGTCACATCGATCGGAGCCGCTCTTGACCCAGAGACCGCCATATTTCTGCCTTGAACCGATGCCCTACTGCGATCTGGCCAAACTTGGTACGATTCCAGCGCGAAATATGGCGTTTTTCTGTCGGTCGAAGATCGTCCGACGCGAAAAACGCGGGGCCCGGCCGGAGAGATTCGAAAGTTCGCGCGGTTTTGATTTCTCTGGACGGAGGCACGCGGGATAAGAGCGGAGCGGAAAATAAAAACGTTCCCTCGCGCGGTTTAATCGATGGGGAAAAATATACGAAAGTGAAAGCCTGCCACGGACGTATGAAATAACGTATATGAACTTTTGTCTGTGCATAAGATTCGTGATCTGTATCAACGCATCGCCTCTGCGTGCGCGCCGTCGACTTTCGATAGCGAAAGAAATTCTGTGCGTCTCTCGACTCGCATCGTATTGCAATGTGAAAAAACATTCTGACACGTTCACTGTCCCAGTTTCGACTCGGTCGTTGAATAAATAAATGTAATAATTACGAAGCACTCTATAGAAAAGAAAAAGAATCCTGCTGTGAATGATACCGAGTGGACGGTGAACGTGTTTGCTCAGAAAGTTGGAAATAAAAAAAATAGAAGAAGCTTTAGCACGTTTACTGCCATAATCTGTAGCCTGAAATCGACACGACTTTCTAGTCTTCGACACAACATGAAAGCAATCTGAAATTATATTTTTTATAATCGATATTTATAGTTCTCCCTCGGTCTGGTAGATCTTCTGAAATGTTTTAGCAATAGAGTTCGTGTGCGGATGAATGACAACTGAATTTAAGCGTCACCCGTGTATGGGTGACACGGCAGTCAAAGTGTTAATGAAACCGCTGTCGAGAAGCATGAGAAGCTTGCATCACGATGCAATTGCAGTCGGAGCCGGCCGAGTCCTCTCGAGAATAAACGTCCCGTAAAAGTTTACGTTTCAAAGTTTACGAGCCGTTCTCCAGGCGCAGGATACAACTTTTTTCTCTCTTCATTAAGTGGCTGCCGCGTTCTCGTTATAATCGAGCGGCTAAGAACCGTTTGGCGCTTCTTATTCGCCGTGCAATAAACAACTTTCGCCAAACGGAGGAAAGGGTCGCTTTCCTTCTCCGAATCGCGTCTTACCTCGCAGGAAATAAAAACGAATTTCAATGATAATGATCGTTGAATTGCAAAGGTGAACGAGATAAACCAATTGCGCTGTACGGTTGCGTCAGACGGTCGAGAGAGGAATTTTTCAGAGAATTTTCCAGAAAAATGAAAAAAGAGGAAGGATGACGTTACCTCGATGTCCTCTCCTGTCCATCCCCGCGAGATTTTCTCGATGACTGTCGCGAATAATTTCCGTGTTAGGCGAACGCGTGCCGATAAACGATCTGGTTCTCCGGGTCGGGGAGTGAGAGAGACAAAGCGGTCGAGCGACGGAAAACAGAAGACGGAAAGGAGGATCGCACGGCGACGAGAAGAGGAACGCAAGAAGAAGAGCGCAGACGAGGGAATTCGCCTGTGTCACTCGGATAACGGAATACGGTATCCCCGTTCGCCAGGAATGACCGGCTTCGATATGTACCGTTGCGTCATTTCATGAAATCATCCGCCTCGCGCTCCTTCGTCGATTCTTCGAGGAAATCCCGACCTCTATGGAAGTCTGACTAACGCCGCCGGGAGAGAGAGGGGACGAAAACGTGTTCTACAAGAAAATCGACTGGCATCTCCAAAAAACGAAAAATCATTGCATCGGTCTGAATAATTTTTAGATCTTTTTAAAAGAATCGGCTGGGTGGAATAATGGTTTAAAGGTGTGATTCGTTTACCAGGTTGCCCATAAGTAGGTTTCTATAGCAGATGCGTGCTGTAGGCCACTCTGATGACAACTCATCTCCGGTTCATGAACCTTATATTCGATTTTGAAATGATATACTCATTTTGAAGAACCGTGACGACCGTATTCACGAACAGACGACATTTAACCCTTCAATTACTACGATCACCTATGGACTCCCACCGAAGCCTCTCACGGCGTGCTGCCAACGCCCATGGGCGTTCGTTGCAACGCTAACTATGCACTGCCGCCGGTCATCCGCACGCAGCGTCCGCCCGGAGGTTCTCACATCGTTCTAGACGGGAAATCGGTCGGCAAATCAGATTAGTCGGTCGAATGGGAAATGTCGGGCACCGGGGGATACGCGGTTGATCCCGTCCATCGAATTATCGGCTTACGAGGATGCCTCTGATCGTCGTAACGCTGCAATCATTCTGTGGGCTTGATTTAAGGCCAGAGAATTTCCCACATCGCACTATTATTAGCCCACCGGTCGGTATGGTTACGTTACGAAAAGGTTGATAGCAACAGCCAGTGGCCCCGAATTCTATATATTCGTTTCCCCGAATTAAATTCGGCACGGCCGATCGATCGATCCATCGATCGCGACCGGTGAACTTTCGAGGATTGCGCGAGGGTGAGGCCGTTCTGGGGAAATCTCGCGACGATTCGACGGTGAACGTGCAAGTTCACTAGCCGTTCCTTCTAATTTTACGGCGAACTGCCCGCGAAACGATTTTCGAGGCTATTTTCGCGCGGCGTCTCGCGTTTCGAGCCGCGAACCGTGTTTACGATCGCGACAGCTGATTCGTCCCGATAATCGCTGATTATTTATTGCGAGCTCTGAATCATTCATAGCATTGTTTCCGCGGGTGGCCACCCAGCCGATGAGTCACCCCGATTACCGAACTGCTCGATCGAGTTATTGATCGGCACGATTGAGGTTTTAAGAAGCAATTAAGCGGCATCGTCACAGCCTGATGAAACAGAGGCCGGTTATGACGAATAATTCACGCTCGACGCACCTTGGCCCGCGGAGCGGTCGAAACCTCGCGAAATTGATCGCGAAGGTGAATGGTTATGTAAACAAGCCTGTGTTTGCATGTATTCTAATTTTTACTTTTAGGGAGAACGTGGGCTAGAGAATGGGGGAGTTTTCTGAACTGGAGTCATCGGTCAAGTTTGAGGAATATTACTGAGTTATATCTTCTTTCTATGTTTGCATTGCTCATGGTAAATGAATATAAAAATATTGATATACAGTAGAACCTCGATTATCCGAACTGTAATCGGTGACAAGATGACTCAGGTTACAACTATGTTTTACATAAATATGATAATTTTGGTTTAGAGCATGAAAGCACACTGTGGAATAAAGTTAAATACACAGTGCCATTGGTGATGATTTTAATTTGTAATTAATCTGGAAGAGGAATTTTTAGGTGACCAGTGTTCGGATAATCGAGGTTCCACCGTACCTGAGAGTTAATTTCAGAGAATCTTTAACACGTTCCGTGCAGGGTGGGTCGTGTACGCCCCACGCCCTACATTTAATTAAATCGAATAACTTGTTTGGTTATATTTTTAATAAAATTAACCCCTTGCCATACGATTTTTCCAACAGCTATTTGGTGCTGAAATTTAGTATCCAAGTGCTATAAGAAGTAGACGCAGAAAGAATGTTTGTAGTCACGTACTGTTTGCTTTAGATAATTCTCTGAAAGTCAAGGCTGCTGCAAAATAAAATTTTTAACAATTGATATACAAGTGAAACTCATATTTACAACGTACAGAAGATAATCTGCAATGCGAACGTGACTCGTTATTATCAGGCTGAGTCACCAATAACTTCCAGTGGCTATGCTTCAATTTATCACAAAATTCATGCCTAATTATCACAGCTGCATATTTGAATGTTTACAAGTTAGTGGTGACTCAACCCAATTTAAGACAAGAGGTTAATGTTGCAATTATAGTCCCAAGAAATAATTAGATGTTTCTCTGCTTGAGTGTGCATTTTATAAAATAAAAAACATTTTACCGTGCATGACCAGCTACGGAGTTTTCCACTGCGGCACAGAACGTGTCGATAGAAAATTTTTCTAAGCTCAGGGGAGTGAAATTAGAAGAGGATCGTAAACCAAGACGGTAAAAGGATTCACCCGGAGACAGATTCCGGTTAAGTGATCCATTTCCTCGAACGCAGACCATAGTTCTACCGGCTCTTGTTACTCGGGCTTCTCGGTGCACGTGGTTTCGTCTCGCCGGATTCGAGGTTACACGTCCAGAGAAACGAGAGAAGAGAAACTCGTCGGCTTTATGCGAAAATCTTCCATGGTCAACGGGTCACCCACGAACCCATCGAAGGATGTCGCGCACGAAAATATTCAAATATTTGAACCCTTACGTGGTCAGGTTACGAAACCTCTAACATTTCATGGCCAAAACGATCGACGAAATTTACGTGCTCATCACGGTCTTAAACTTATTAAAATTCTATGTATAATCTTATGAATTTCTATTCTTATTTAAAAAAAAGTCTCAAAAATTTCCCGAGAGAAACGATCGTATAATATAGTAGAGACTTTGGCAAGTGTCTCAGAATTTTTCAAAAGCCTCATAGGACAGTAAATAAAATTTAGGCTTGGACCCAAGTGGCCCCAGAGTCTGCAATAATATTTTCGTTCGCGCGGGGTGAATATAACGAAAGATCCGGGCGTTTAAATCCCGTTTTCAATCTCGAAGATAAAACAGTGAAAGTGGTCGCGCGTTGGCCGGTGGAGCGCGCGATTTTTCCATCATTTTCATACTTTCACTCCGTGTGTCCCTCTTTGGACAACCGGGTCGTCTGAGCGTTCCAAAGGAAACAAATCACAGGCTGGGTGGGGAAGAAAAATACCCTCGGCCAGCCTCAGAATTCTCTCCCCGAGCCTACCCCGGGGTAAAAATGAGATAAAGATCAGGGTGCTGTACGAAGGGACGGTCGAACGTAAAAAAATCCTCCCGACGTTCTATCGTATCTAAGCAATATTTCTCCGTTTTTTTCGACAGTGTCGCTTTGAAGCCAACAGCTGGATTTCAGCGGAACGACCCGGATCGTGGGCCCGTTTACTTCTGCCGATGGAAACAAACGAAAAATCGTAACGAGTAACGCGAGTGTCCGGTGGCGGTAACGCGAGCTCGTTCCTCCGTGTAAAAACGTGTTTCCTTTACGGGTTCCTCGACTGGACTCTCTCGCGCACGGACACGCGACTTTTGCTGTTGAACGAGGAGGAAACGCGGTCGTAAATCGCCGAGAAGAGCCGCGAGACGAAGAGACAGAGATTGGCTATTGTTGCCGACAACAACAATCGTTACGGACAGCAATGACACATGCACGGTACACATAAAAAGCGAATCGCGCTCGAAACGCGAACGGATTCTATGCCGTCGCCGTTTTTTTTTGCTTTGTTTTCAACGGGATCAATGGTACACTCTTTGCTCCCGTTGCCGTTAACCCGCCGTTACTGCGCTTCAAGGAGAAGATTCTCCCTCTATCAGAGGCACGGATTTTTTATCGCTTTTCTCGCGCAACAATTCCAATCGTTGCGTCCTCGGCCTCCGGAAAACAGAAAGGAATCTTCTGATTGTTATTCTCGAGACAAGTTCTTTGTATCTTTTCCTTGTAACGTGAGTCGTTCTTTTTTTTTCTCTTTTTGGAGCGGTGCGCGTATGATTTTGAGGCAGATGAGAGGCAATTATGGAATATTTCTATTTGGTGGTTAACCCCCTGCTGCACGGTTTTGTTGATCGAGTGCACTAACGTCTCAGTGCTCTGATAAATAAAATAATGTACACTGAAACCGACTTTAGCAATACTAATACTTTGACTTTGGTTAATTAATTAGGAAACTGTGTTGCATTTTTCTGAATATGAACATTTTCGGGAAGTGTCTGACGCGTTACCAGGCAAGGGGTTGAATATTAAGATCAAAGAACTTGAATATCCTTTTTGAATTATTATGGACAGAAACATCACATCTGATGACCATACGTATGTAGAAAATTCTTCTCAAATATCTCTGAATTTGTTCAGTTGTTTTAAATAAATTTAGCTACCACTGTTAGCAGTATATTGCTTCGCCCAAGATGAAAAAACGACTCTCATATACCTCAAAATATTACAGTAGAACCTTGATTATTCGAACAAGGGTCGACCCAAAATTGTCATCCTGTGTCATTCACAAGCTGCAACTATGATTACTTATTCTGTGTACCTAATTTTAGACCACTGTGTATTTTAGATTCCAAAATTAATTTTATGCGAATCATAGTTACAACGTGAGTGACCCTGTTACCAATTTCAGTTTCCATAATCGAGGTCCTACTGTACTAGATAATTCAAGCTTCTACCACCCTAAGCGTTTCATCAAACGTTGAAAAAACACAAAGATCACCTCATCCGCGGTGTATCGGTCAGTGTTTGCTCTTTGCTTTTTTTTTCCTATCTGAAAACACAATTTCATCCCGGCTCAGCGATAAGCTTGGACGAGCAGAGCCTCCGCGCGTCGGTGCGATAAAGAAACGATGCCTCTGACGGAGAGTTCTCTTGTTTGTCTGGTCTGTGACACGTACCTTCGGCACAGCTTGCGAGGAACTTGCCGTTGCTGGAGAAGTTCATGTCGAGGACAGGGGCGGTGTGTCCCTTCAGGGCGCCAACCATCCAGGAATGCGTGAATTCCTGCTGAGCCTCGCGTCTCTTCTTGTTTTTCGCGCGTTTGCTGCTACCGCCGCCACTTCCGGTTCCACCGGCGTTGCTCGAGCCGCTCGCGGGTTCCCTCGACTCCTCGAACTTCACCTTATCCGACTCTGCGGCATCTGGAAAACCGAAAAACACGGTTCAATTCTCGGTTTCAAGGACCTCCGGGTCGAATACGAGATGTTTGTCAATATACAGGGTTTCCCAGAAATCGTGGCACGAAGAGGATTCCGCGTACGAAAATAATAATAAGGTTTTCAAGGACGATGCGTCGTTTTTGAGAAAATCGACTTTGAATACCGTCGAGCACCGGCGTATTTAAACAATAAGTTGGTTTTTTTATGTTATATTGAGGCAGATGTATGATAGTGACTCCTGAATAGAAATGATTTTAATTTGTAATACGAATCTATAAATTAAAAATCACGCGTATGGTCGGAAGAAGAGATTAGGAACTCTTTCTTAGCAGTTCACTGGTTCCTTGTTTCGTTGAGTAAAAATTTGTTCACGGCGAATAATTTATAACTGAACAGCAGAAATACCTTATAGAGATTTAATATATTATTTTGATTTTATTCGATCACGGCACAGAGACGCGGTTTTCTTTTTAATTAAGTGCAGGTGCAGCTGAAGAATATTTGAACCAAATTATATTTTTCTATGACGAGTCACCTGCTTTTCGGTTGTGCCATGATTATTGGGACCCCCTGTAGAATTCGGTCGAAGTTGAGGTTCGACCGGAAGCGAAATGATTCTGTGAGCTGACACAAAACGAAAATGTAGAATAATATTAATTTTGGAAAGAGTGTTCGACTTTGGGAGAATCTGAAAATTGTAAATAATAATTCACACAGACTCTGAGCAATAAATTTTGTAATTTCGTCAGAACACTTTCTTTCCTATAATTTCTGGTTCCTCGTCTTTAGAAGTCAGAAGCGACTTTAATAAATAGGCTATCTAAATACAGCTGATGCTATCGAAAAACGAAAAACGCTTCTGTACCAAGGTCGCTGTTCGCTTATCGAAACCCCCTATCTTTCTGAGGCAACCGGATCAATCTTTAATCATCCTAGAAGCACGCACTCAAGCTTCTCCGCGTCGCCCTGCACAACGTTCTCGGGACCACAGACGCTACCGAATAACCTAAAATAAATTCTGCAACCGATGTAAAAAGAGTTACACGTTCAATTAATCCGTTTCCAGCGGTGAAATAATACCAATTAGCAGAGCAGTGGAGTCCGAACGGTCTCGGGCCGCGAGGGGCAAAAAAAGGAGAGTCCCTTCGGAAAACTGTGTCACACGTTTAAAAATAGTCGCGTTAAAATAGAGAAGTTTCGTTTTCCAGACCCACGCCGGGATATTTCGTTCCGTGGGTAGGAAAAACGGCTACCCCACGTGGTAACACCACATTCCAGTGTCCCCACTACACACAGCACACACGGCGTCTTTCAAAACATTTCAAAATGACAAGTGGTAGCCTCCTCACCGTATACCAGTCGCGTGGTCTTCAGTATTTTCGTTGCTGGCGATGTTTCTTATTTTCCCAACGCGTCTCGGTTCAGCCGTCGAAGAAATCCACGCTACGATGCAGCGCGAGAAACAAAACAGAAGCACGTGACTCTCTCCGAGTCCGAAGAACAACTTGAGGAATCGATGGAAAAGTCGTAGACAGAATGCAGAGCGGAAGGAAAAATTAGCTTGATCCTTGCTGCGCGACGTTTTCACGCACACTAAATCAGCCCAACTGGCCGACTGGCCCTTTTACGTTCCTTGACCTGGTGCAACAGGCACACTGATTTGTCTTCAGGGTGAACGATCCAACCACCACCCGAAAGGTAACTTTTTGACCCACTGCCCCACCCCAACACTTCGGAAACCCCTTCTCACCCCCCCGGTCGGTATAACCGGTTCTCGAATTGTCTCGTAATCCGGACGGTAGCTGGAAAACTTCAGTCCGGAAAACACTTGCCATGTTTCATAATTTATAACATGCACTGGGCGAATGCGTGGATACTATTAGTTAAAACGAATGCTTATTTCGTCAGTCGGAATGGTACGAGAAAACTGAGATGGAGGGAGCATAGGTGCTATCTTGAATCGAGAGGAATTGTACAGGACGTCGAAAAGGTTGCGGTCAAACTTTTGGAGCATGCGTTATTAATTAAAATAAACAAGAGTCTGAATTAAAATAAACAAGAGTCTGAATTAAAATAAACAAGAGTCTGAATTAAAATAAACAAGAGTCTGAATTAAAATAAACAAGAGTCTGAATTAAAATAAACAAGAGTCTGAATTAAAATAAACAAGAGTCTGAATTAAAATAAACAAAAGCCTGAATTAAAATAAACAAAAGTCTGAATTAAAATAAACAAAAGTCTGAATTAAAATAAACAAAAGTCTGAATTAAAATAAACAAAAGTCTGAATTAAAATAAACAAAAGTCTGTATTAAAATAAACAAAATTCTGAATTAAAATAAACAAAAGTCTGAATAAAAATAGGTAGAAAAGTTATTAGTCCAGGAGTTACAGGACTATGAGCTTGTAACGGAGTAACAGATTCTATTGTGAGTTTATTGAGTTGTTATAACTAGAGTACGGATGTTTATACAAATATACACGTTTAGAGTCTAATAATTTTATTTAAGGCAGTTCAAGAAACAAAACACACGATAAAACTGTAAATTTGTATAAACATCGCTGATGTACTTTTGGTTCGCTCATTTCAAAAGACGTGCATCTTCCACGTATTCGAACATACTGAAGTCATAAATAACTTTGCCTTCTTAAATTTGTTAATAATTTATTACAGGATTAATTATTTGAATTTTTAGAAAGAAAAAATCTGTTATGTGTGGGAAGTTATTTACTACTAAACCCAATATTAAATTGCATAAATATTGGCAGTGTAGCTATAACTTGTCGATTATTTAAATAAAAAGCAGAGGATCTTTGAACCCGTGCGTGCATCTATGAGGAAACCTGCCTAAGCTTGTATTGAAATGAACCTGGTACATGTTGAACATAAGCTACAGACCGAGACAACGTTCAACTGATGAAGACATCTTGCAACTCCGAAACAAATGATTTTTACACCCACACGTACTCATACTTTTCTGTTTATTTTGACGAGTACCACACGCTCCTTGTTTGATCGGAATTTTGTTAGCACCCTGTAGAAAAGTCGAGCACCGCGTCAGTAATGTCTTCTTCCAGACATTTATTGCAACGTTATTAGCCGGCTTCTTATGATCCATCGTTAAATCGCAATGGTTGCAGTTACATAATGATCCTGATCATGACTACCGTCGATCCTCCGACCACGTAACAACGCGTCCGCTGCGAAAATATAGAATCTTCCTGCCGATCCCTTCAGGTATAAAGTGTATTTCTAATCGAACGAAGGACTTCATCGGCTTGCTTCGCAATTATATTTTTACCAGTCAGCTCGATTAACGACCCACGGATTACCTAACTCGCGGTTAATGCGGCTGCTTGCAAAAAACGCAGCTGTAAAAAAAAAACAGAACGTGTAACGCGTTGACGCGGGTTTCGTGCAGACGGGAAGGTCCAGGCAAAAAATTAATACAAATTAGTCTGACGAGTCTTTTGCGAAAATATGGAGACCCCGCGTGCCGAACGGAACAATGGATGACTCGATAGGGTTGGATCGAAACGGTGAGACGAGTCAGGGACAGGTAGGTTCGTCATTTCGCGGTGACTCATCCGTTCGAGGCGCACCAAAATCCACGTGTTGCTTTCTCTTCGTGCCTAACTTCGGAAAAACCCGTTCCACGGCTTTCTATCGGTCGTTTAATACGGTCGTTTGATGTTTTTGTGATCGCTCGCTCGTTAAGGGACGAAGACAATTGACCTGTATCGTCGAGCGTCATCGATTACCTGGACAGTCCGTTCGAACCCCAATATACTTGTCATCGGCGTGGCATGACGAGCTCTATTCTCTTCGATGCCGCTCCTAATCCTGTTCCCCTCCTAATTCCCCATATCACAATGCAGATTCGGTCCGCAGAGTGGACAATGAGACGGGCTCAGCGGTTTTTACTACCGACTCGCCATTATTTCGCGTCATAGAATTCCCGAGCATCGACTGGAACCCTTACTGCTTATTATTGTTCACCGTACGGTTAGGCAGCCTTTAGAAACAATCGGACGACATGCAAACGAATCCAGGGAAATTTGGCTAATTAAGCAGTACTGAGAAGCGCGTCGTGTTTATGACAAGATTTTCAGAAGAAAGAAATATTTCAATAATGCTTGTGTAAAGGAAAGAAATATTGAAGAAAGTATAAGTGGAATTTATAGAATATTTAACGCAAGGACAGTAGCGTAGAACGCTCGGTTAAATAATTAGTGTTTGCAAACTATCAGCGAGTTTCAAGGTGTTGAGGTATGTGTTTACAGATAGACCAAACCTTTATTTAGCAGATCAGATAGTGAAGTGTTTTAAATTGAAACGGAACAGCTATGATAAAAAGTATACAAACACTACTGTGGAATTAGGTAAAATTCTCCTATTCTTTTAGGAAATTATGTATCGGGTGGTCCTGTAATTGTGAATAATTTTTTAATTCAAGAGGAGAAGCATTTTTTGAAGGAGGAACGAAGAAGTTAGGCGAAAGATGGAGCATCGTTGTAGACAGAAATGTGAATTTGTCTATGCCTAAAAATAGCAAGAAGTATTTTTATTTTTTTTTGCATTGAAGATTAATAATTTTTCTAGACATTCTACAAGTATTTGAGCTTTCAACAAATAGAAATTTGCAAAATAAAGAACAGACTTTACAGTATACTACGTTGCAAAACTGAAAAATAATTTGCAGAGAATTCAGAAGATGCGTTTGCTGAAATCATGGTAAGAAAAAGAAATTCTTGAGAAAGTTTGTTGGTCGTGACTGTTTTTCGTCGATTCCCCTGAATGCAACTTTTGCAATTCCGGGTCGAATCTCGATGTTATCGTACGTGAAGCTTAATTTAATTCCCCGAGCCTGGAGAATAAGAAGAAATAAAAGAGCGTAGCTAGCCTCAACCTAGTTTTATACAAACAATAAAGCCAGGTAAATATCCACGCGAACGCGGAGCAATAAAACGGGACAAAGGCTGCATGCACGTGATGCATTTCGGCCGCTGCAGCGAAATGCAGTCCGGCAAGAACGTTCTGTTCAAGAGAAATACAGTGTCTTATAAATCATGGCACAAGGAGATAATTTCTCCTGAAAAAAATAGGTAATAAATATTTTTCTTCGACGCTACGCCTGGAAATTGATTTTTAAAGTCGGCGAAACGAGCGGTCGACTCAAATTATTTTTTTCAAATGTGCACTTGTAAATAAAATTCTTGAAGCCACAAGGGAGATATTCAATTTTTTTATTTAGCAATAAAAGATCAAAGGTGTGAAAAATGTTACTCTGCAGTTTTTATCTATTTTTAACCGCACAATTCATTTTTCTCGAGAAATATGCAACTTGTCAGAGAAAGTTATTTTATGTTTTTAAATTGGTGTCTCGTGAATAATATCTGGTACCATGCTTTACCAGACACCATGTATATCGTTTAATTGTCCACTGCTGCGTAGTACTCGTGGCTCGATTAAGCTTATTTATACCGCGATAAAAACGTTAAACGTTTCATCGCCCTCTTCGACACCAGTTTTTCTTCTTATCTCCGCGTTAAGAAATTTAGACTCGATTCGAGGAAAAATAGAAAACTGGGTGCCACGAACTCTTTCGACTCGTATTTTCATTTTATACCATCTGCACCTAGCTACGTCCTGCTCCAAAAATTATTATATTACCTTTTAAATAACCTACACGCGTTCATGTGAATTTATTTTTCTATTCCTTTAATTATTCAATAGAAGGTGTTTCCAGGTGAGAAATAATTAAGTTAATATTCTATATTACTCCTACGATTATTCTCTTAATATGATGGATATTCCAACGTTCTCTAAATACGATTTTTCATCCATTCAAACGCAATACCTGGATTAATAATAACTCCATTCCATAGAAGAATCGATGACAAGTAGCGTAAACGCGATAATCGCGATTCGTGGGCGAAATTAAAAGGCAGCGGCCAATAAGTTACGCATCTGCGTTTTATTAACGCGCTATTATGCCAATAAAGACGTCGTAGAGCGAAGCGTCGTGACGAAACCGTACTTGCGTAAGATTTGTTTGCCTCTGAACATCTCGAATCGTTCGATCGATAGTGTATCTGTTATCAGTGAAAGTTCTGTGACGTCTGAGGCCAGAAAGGTCGTAAATAAAATATTATGCCATTAGAAACATGTATAAATTATTAATCCTGTATCGAACGAACACATATTTGTTCGAACATTATTATTTAATAATTCAATAAGAAAAAACGAGGATCTTATATAATTTAATACAGTTCAGAAGGCCGAGAGTTCGTGACTGTACGATAATTTTTTTCCCTTCTTTCGATCTTGGCTTATCGATCTTCCTGTGCTCCGAAAATGTATCCCTGTCGTGTGATCGCGATTCAAAGAGCCCAGATAAGCTATCACGGCTTGGACCGTTCCGTTTTCACTCTTTTTTTTACATATTTCTGTGAAAGAAACGGCTCCCGGCTCATCCGTAATAGATATCGATCGGTACGATCGATATTGTAATTACCATCCCCCCCGTTATCGCGATCACGGAAATGATAAAACTGTCCGAGCTGAAAGAATTTCGTTTCCTGCGTCGATAACGTAGAATGCCACGGCCCGATCGATTTAATCGCGAGCAGCATCGTAATTGTTGGAGGTATTAATTATGAATGTCTCCTGGGGCTAACACTGACGCGCACGTTTCGATGTTATAATTTATCTCGATGTCTGAATTGTTCAACATTTCATCGGCTTGGAAATTATTGGGTCACCCGGTTAATTGGGGAAGTAATTAAGTGATATTCTCGGAGAATTCGGGATGATGTTTATTAAAGATTAAAATTCTCCGACCAGAGAAAATGATAAATAACGTTGGAATTATTATGGCGGTTTCAGGTAAGACTCGGACGATTTTAAGAAGTCTGTTTTTTACGTAACAAGGTAACTTGAGAAAAAAAAAACAATGATTTGCATTCGTGGAGGTCGTTTAATCGATTATCTTTTTTAACAGAAGGCTACGAAGTGCAAAGTATTTTTGTCGAGATGTACGAGGGGATTCGTGCTTTGTTTTCTGTCGTCTGGGTGGAAAAATGAAGTGCGTTCGATAAATAGAATAGTTGTCCGCGGTCAGTGCACTATTCCCGCTGCGTGTCGCGAGTTTTCAGGGACGTGTTTTACCGCACTGGCCCGGAAAATCTAGCGCACTGCGACAAATTTATGTTCTTTGTCGGAGAGAGGCGGAAAGTCACCTCGCGATGCCTTCAGAACTTTCAGAACCGACGACCTTCAGCGCAGGAAACTATTAAGCACTTAATCGCTTGGAATTTGTCGTTATTTGTTATTTTTAATCGTCGTGCGGCTGAGCCAGTATACTGGCAGTTAGCAATGTTTTTATACTTTTTGGTAGAAAGAGATATAAATATAGAAAGTCTTCAGAGCTTTGACAGTTGCTCAGCCTTATTGCGGGAGACTGTTAATTATTTAATTAATTGAGACTTTTTATTATTTGGAGCTTCAGCCAGTATAGTGGCTGCTAGCACTGTTTGTATATTCCTTGGTAGAAAGAGATATAAACTTAGAAAGTCTTCAGAGCTTTCAGAATTGCTCAGCTTTATTGCAGGAGACTGTAAATTATTTAATTAATTGGGATCTTTGATTATTTGGAATTTTGAATTGTTTGGAGCTTGAGCCAGTATAGTGGCTGCTAGCACTGTTTTTATATTCCTTGGTAGAAAGAGATATAAACTTGGAAAGTCTTCAGAGCTTTCAGAGTTGCTCAGCTTTATTGCAGGAGACTGTTAATTATTTAATTAATTGGGATCTTTGATTATTTAGAATTTTGAATTGTTCGGAGCCTGATCCAGTATAGTGGCTGCTAGCACACCAGCTGTCAACATCTTTAAACTTTAAATCGCAATTATTGAAAATTGTTTTCGATTTTCATACCACCTAGTCACTATAGAAAATAATCAGACACGATCGATCGCCACAACAATGGCAAAGATAATAACTTGTCTCGCGACAAGGAAATAGATCAATTACAATTTGAAGCTTGTCCTCCAAATATAAGTCACCTAATTCCAAATTTGATAAGGTATCAGTAAGTAGATACAAGCGAATTGTATTTGAAACGAAAATAAAAATTAATACCTCCACAACAATTTCAAGTAACGAACCCTTTCATAATTTTGGAAAAAACAATGAGAAAGAAATAATCTTTAAGCTATGGAAAACAATTACTATATCAATATTTATGATTTTTGGAGCGGTTTGAAGGTTAAAATATTAATAAAAAAAATCGATATACATTCAGTACTAATCAGGCGCTGGCCACACACATACTACAGTGTTCCACGGTTGGTTGGAAGAGCACTCGGGACCGAGAACTTCCAGCCAACCGTGGAACACTGTAATTAAAATTTCATTTCAACTTTTGATGTCAGATGAATTCAGTGACAGGATTTCCAACTCCTCTACTTCCCCGGCGAATAATTACTACAGCTTAGACAATAACACGGTACAAAAATTCATGAATGTACTACAACCGTATATCAACAAACCTACAAAGTTTCACAAAGATACGCTGTTTACTTCTCTAAAAAAAAAAATTCCCAAAACAGGCCCAGAAAGGAGAATACCCCTGACACTCTGCCAGCCACAATATATTCTCCAAGAATAACAAACTCTCTAATTTATAATTACTTAATACTATTAGTGACTCTCATAATTTATTTACGACTTCTATTAGACCTTGTCACATACATATATTTGTTAACACTATATAGAATCAAATAAATCACGATCGAACCCAAGTGTCACCCGTATACGGGTGACACGGCGGTAAAAGTATTAAGTTACAAGTACCGGGTGCGAAAGCGTTGAAGATGTACGGCTAGGAACGTTAGAACGTGGTTCCTTTTTCTCTGAAATAGGAGATGGGCCTCCAAAGGGAGGGGGGAAATAATCTTCCTGTGGACATTGTCCATTCGCAGTGCGTACGGCCCTGAGCGTTTCTCCTCGCAAGTACACGTGTACGCACGCGAGACGCGCGTATAAATACACACCCGGTGTCGGTTTATTTATACACGAGGGTGGCCGTTCGCGTGTCTCCTCGCGAACGAACGACTTCGCCAGGCCAGAGAAAACGCCACGTTTTGTTTTCCTTTTTTCCAACAGAAATTCATTGTCATGGCAACGAAGATCCAGCGACGCGGCCCGGCTCGCGATCGACACGCTCGATAATCGCCGGCGAAAACTCTCCCTTTCCCCTTCCTTATCAGCACCGTGATTTTGAACCTCGACACGGATCAGCAAGCTCGTTTCAAGGAATGATCATGAGAATGCCTCTATGGAGTTTGACCTGGATTTTTATGGACATACGGGGTGGTGAAAAGAAAAGGGCTGAGGACAGAGAGCACTCGTGTGGTGGAGGAAAAAAGTTGTAATAAACACGGGTCGAAGAATTAATAATACTCTGACAAAAAAGTACTCGTAAAGTGGAGGGAAAAAATCCAAATATAGGTCGCAAAATTAATATTGTCGGAGGTGTAAATAAATGTTTCATTCTGTTTAAAGCATGGAATTCTGTGGTGCGGAGATGTGGAGCATGGAAATCGGAGGACATGTAAAAAAGCTTCTTCCTTTTTCTTTTATTGGAAGAAGAAATAAAGAATTCATAGAAAAACGAGGAATTATTATAATAAGTCTGGTAATATTCATTTTTTGACCCGTCCGGTAGGACTTTCTTACTCCACTTCGGGAGTATTGTCTGTCTTTAAAATCCTGAACTCCTTTGTTTGAACATCCTGTATAATTATTTCAAATTATAGAGAAAATGTGAAAGGAATTTTTTAGTGAATGCATTCGATTCTGTTCGAGTATGTTTAATTTATTAACTCTTGAACGACCTTTAAGTATAAAACTGAATTGAAAGAGCCGTGACGTCTGACGAGTAATTTGATGATCATGCCATTTTTCTTCTTTGAAGGATCATAGTCAGCGCTGACCCTAGAGGCCATTTCTAGAGGATGACTATAGTCGTTCTTAGTATTTAGAGATCGTTTTGCGTCATGCGACTATAGGCGCTCTCAGTAGCGAAAGGGTTAAGTAAAAACAATTGAGAGGATAAGATCGAGTGAAAGTGAATGATTCACTTTGTTCTAAAACGTATAATCGATTGTGAAAAATGCATTTGTACGGAAGGATCATCCACTGTTAATACCACCGAAGTTCATTCGATATTTCATAACAGCCTCTTAATTCTTAATATTAATTTATGCAACGGCACTCCGTACAAAGTGACACAGCGAGTGCAATAAAGAGACGTTTACACGTGTTCCCCGGCATGATTGTTACCGAAGGACGGGGACAACATTTTCTCTGGTGTGATTCTATTGTCCACGCTGCATCTGCAGTTCTGCCACCATGTGCTCTTGCACGCAGTGAAATTGGAGCGGGGGAAGCTCTGATATACAGGGTGTAACGGAAGCAGCCGGTCAAGCTTCAGAAACTTGTTCTGCTCGTCTGACTGAAAGAGGAAAGATCGTATGAACGCGGAACCTCAAACAGTTCCTGTCTTAGATCCATTGTTTATTAAAATGTTAAGATATATACAGTAAATATTTAGCAAAGACACTGCTACTACTACTAATAATCAGACCAACGAGATGTTAAACAACATACAAAACTCCATATAATGAAGATGTTAGACACATGATATTTTTTCATTAATAATACTGAACAATCCCTACGGGCCACTATGGTGGCTGTTCGCACGGCCCTGTATCCGCAACCAACTTCCACTCATTTGTCTAAAAATCGTGCTCATACCACTTAAACAGACGGTTCGTACGACCTTTCTTTCATTGTTGTTGTTATTATTATAATTTAAGGTTCAACCACAGTGGTTATCAGCTTTCTCTTATTGTACAATGTGCAGGATATATTTCTAAAATTTGGCTAACTATTTTAGTTCCACCCTGTGAAAACAATGATTCGGACTATTCGATATATCGACGGAAGACAATTTCAACAACTCGGTTCGTAAAGCTCTGGAAGAAAGTCTCATAAAGCGAAGCGCAGCAGGGAACATCGCAAGCTGGCGCAGCTGCGCTTCTCTCTTTGTCTTTGATTCACCCCGACTCCAACCCCCTCCACCTCCCTCTGTCCTTTCCGCACAGAGAAACCACCCCCGCCATTATTTTATCTCGATAATCAACGAGCCGTTACATCGCGAATCCGATCGCAGCCGGCTTAACCTTTTCCCTTCAGCCTCCGTGCGCGTTCCGCCAAACGACCGTCGTTAACGCCGATAAACTCTGCACGCCACGCGAAACGTTTCCACGTGTTCGGAAAACGTGTAAATTCGCGACGCTGATAATCGCTCGAAAATCACACGAGCCGTTTCTGCGCTTCGCTATCGCCAGCCAGGAGCCAGTTTACATAAATTTCACGTGCACACGGGAAGTCGTATGCAAAATATCGGAGATAACGGAACGCACTAATCGCGAAATCATAATTTCCCGCCAATTTCCTCGTGCTGGCACGCCGAGCGCGGCGCGTCACCGAGCGCCGTGTCGCTCGGATCCGTTTCCTCGGTTCTTCTCGAATAATCAAAATTATTCTGAGCGAACGGGAGACACTTATTTGTAAATAACAAATACAGTAAGACCTCGACTACCTGAATTATAATTAGTATCGGAATACATTACGCTGTGATTACGTTTCGCGCAGATATAATTTTGTATTAGACTGCAAAGTGCACGGTGGTACAGAATTAGGAACACAGCATCATCAATGAGAATCTCATCTTCTAACAGACATTGGATGAGTTTCGAACGATCGATGTTTGGATAATCGAGGTTCTGCTGTATCCGATATAAAAATCCTCTAAAATGCAACGAGTTCACTCAAGAAGATTCGCCTGGGAACGAAAAGATAGTCTTATCGGTCGATTCTCGCGAAAATCGAGAAACGTGTCTTTCTCTTTCTCGCTCCCGCTGAAGCGAGACAGAGATAGAAGCACGCGAGCACGCACGCGTGAATTCCTTCCAGCAGGCCTAGATACGTGTTTACAGGGGAATCGGTAAATGGCAGTGCTTACTTTTCGTCGAATTCGCCGATTTGCTGTTCCGTGACAACCGGCTGACGATGTAGCCGATGACGAGCACGAGGCCGCCGAGGAACAGCGTGCTCGCTAGCACGAGCACGGACACGCTCGTCCCCGGCGTGAATCTCGCTCCGGTATCCTCCATTCTGTCGTTTATCGGCCACAAGCACACTGTTTTTAATACACTGTCGAGACACGAGACTCCCGCGAACGATCCCCGTGAGATAGAGCAAAAGCACGAGACGCGACTGGGTTACCGCGTGTTCCAAAAAACACAAGTTTCACGCGCAACGATCCGCGGACTGTGCGTCAACTCCGCGCCGGACACGAACCACGCGTTTTATAGATCGTGCACGCCGAGCTGGCACGTGTTCCGGCCACGAACCACGAGAATCGAAGGGACGAACACGTTCGATCGATCGAACCGAACCGCGCGATCGTCCCGCGTCATTCGAGTCCTCTTCCAGCCGCTCGCATTCCACGAACTCGATTTTCTCTTGCCACCGCGGACGAAGTTCCTTCGAAGCTTCCGGGTCAGAGAGTTCGTGTTTCATTCACGACACGATACGTCATTTTTTCGCTTCTTCAGGATCGATCGATAAATTCGTGGTTCAGGCACTGTCGGTCGGCATCGCCGGAGCCGGCTACTCGGTTTCGTTTTCGTCTACAGAAACGAACGAGTGTCGAGCTCGGTCGTACGGAGATTAGGATGGCTGCTCTGATCGTTTAGGATTTATCGTGTACTCACGATCGATCGGAAGAGGATCGCGTAATTTAGCGATGTTACCGCGCGACTTACGTAAGCCATTTGGCCGATCGCGTGCTCTGGCGGCACGATTCGAAAACAGAAGCTAAGAACGTGACGCTCGCGGGCTCTCGAAACGCGTGTTTGCCTGAACGTGCATTTAGTGTGCCGGTATATACACGCTTCCACGGGTTTAACTTGCTCCTACCCCGCGAACCCTACCATCGTGTTTTCGCCCCTCCAGATAGCGGCGTCGCTCTCCCACCGAGAACTTTCCGCACTTGCGCCGTGAGAAGCTCGAGGAGGCGGCGGCTATCGATGCCGTCGCCATCGATCTTCGAGCGATCGATGCGATCTATCGCACCTTTCCACGCGCGAGAACGCTCGTGGTTTGAATCGTGATTTTTCAAATTGGGTGTTTCATTCGCTGGCGACGCATGGGTGTTTTTAATTGTATCGCACGGGGCTTTGGGAAACTGTAGTATTGGGACAAAAGATTGTACTGATTGAGTACGACTCTTTTAATAAGGTTAAAATATTGGTTTATCAGAGTGATCGATGGACATATCTTTTTGCAGTTTCTAATCTGGCGGCAGGAACAAATTCGATACTCTTTTAACACGTTGAGCGCCGCGTGTACCACCGGTGACCCACGTACCAATTTTAATTTCGTTAAATAATTGATTACCCCAACGAAATTTTGAGTTACATCTATTTTACAATGGTAGTGCAAAATAAGAAGTATATTAACAAATAAATGGATGTTTATGTCTTCAGTGATGCATGTTAATAAAAGGGTGTACTTGTGTATCTGACTAGTTGCGGGATTTTCCACTGTGGCGCTCAATGTGTTAATTAATTAACACGTTGAACGCCACAGTGACAACGGCCATACCTAACCAGACACGATGTAATTTACTATATGTTATATAAATCATAAAGAAAAAAGAACATTTGAGTACTTGATCGTGTTCTTCTATTCCTACATTATTGTTTCAGTATGAAGCTTGCTCAAAATTTTGCGGGGATCAATAATTATTTAATTAAATTAAATTTGAGGTGTCGGTCACCGATGACTGACGCGGCGTCCAACGTGTTAATAAAAGTATTGGAACTGAAAGAATAGTAAACATTAGTCCACTGGGCAGCTCTGGAGTTCTCCACCAAGTTTTTTTTATAAGCACCATCTATTATTAAATAAAATTGCTGTTTTAACTATTATAATTCGCACTGTGTTATTATTATGCCATGTACTTCGTAGATATAGTAGAGTTTGAGTTACCGTGGACCAAAGATGTTTGATTTTTCGAGTTAGAAGGATTGTCGTCCGTGCAACTTTATCGACCTCCTCGATAATTTAAAATCCGTCAACACATCCGCCGACAAGTGTATTTTAGACGACTTCCTAATCACACAAGTCACACTACTTGGCATACGAACAATGAAATATGTAATTATGTATGCAATTATGTATGTCTTTCTACTACTACTAAATACATTATAATCTTACAAATGCAAACAATAGCATGTTATGCATGTTAACGCTTTGATTCCCATGCTGTATTAGCCGAAAGTGGCACACTTTTTCGAATTTAATAAAAAATTCTTTACATTTTAAATTATGTTTACTGATACTGTTAATATCGAAATAAATAGTGTAGACTGTTAATGGTAGTCACCCAAGACCGCTGTGGCGGTGAACGTTTCGACAAAGAAATTTTGAATCCAAAATGATTCATTGCCAGATTGAGAGAAACCGCACTTCTTTATCGACGGTGAATGAAAATGACCGGCAGAGGAGAAACTCAGCAAAATACCAGAAAACTCGATATGCAAATGCGAAACCTTTCACAGAAGTCGATTGATCATTTCCCTGCGACATCGTTACATCCCTGTGACACGGTGTCGAGATTCCAGGGACCCTATTGCATCGATTCATTCATGCTACCGGGTGCGTTGTCACGATTTTCTTGGAACACGGTAACGGTGTTCCAAGAAACTCGATTACTATATTCCCCGCACGAGATTCTCGAGGAATTCTCCGTCGTGCCGCGTCATCTTGTCTGATAACGCGACAGAATTCTCTTATCACCGGCGAGCTCTTTAAATCCTTTTTCTGGGACGCGCCGTCGACGGGGTCCGACTTCCGCTCGGGTCGCGATGAATTATTGAAAATTGAGATTTTCTCACGGGTTGGAAAATAGGTCTCGCGCTCGGTTCACGTGCGTGTGCATTATCGACACACGGTTACTCGAACCACCGTGACCCAACAACTAGGCTTACAAACGTGCTCGTAACGGCAAGATGCGTTAAATTCAACCCGTTACTCGCCCCGTTACTTTTCCTCATTTCAAACGTCTTCGTCCTCGATTTCATCCTCTCTCTTTCTCTTTCTCTCCCGCTCTTTCTCGCCCGCAAGCCTCGATCCGGTAGCAATATAAACAGAAGCCTTCGATACGATAGCTGGATCCGAACTGGACACCCTAAAAACGCCAGAAATCTTTTAACGCATTGCCTGGTGCTCAAGGTTACCGGAGCTGGCACGTAAAATGCTGCCAGATTGAACAGTTATTAATTCTCATAAAATTCCAACTGACGTTGATGTGAAAATAATAGTAGCAATTAATGTTTATATTAAATACAGCATTTTATAGCGCGTCTGACCAGGAGTGTCTGTTCTCACTGTGGAAATCAAAGTGTGGAGGCTTTGAATCTATCAGTGGGGGCAGCCATGTCTAGTCAGACCTATTATTTGCTGTTTTTAACACGTTAAATGCCGTGGGGTCACCGGCGACCGGCACTTCAAATTTAATTTAATTAAATAATTCTTGATTGTCACAAAATTCGGAGCCAACTTCATACTGAAACAACGTAGGAACAGAAGAACACGATTGAATACTGAAATCTTTTTTTTCTGTACAATTCGTATAAAACAGTAAATTATATCGCGTCTGATTATGTATGGCTGTTTTCACTGCGGCAGTAAACGTGTTAATACAACTCAGCAGGCATAATATGAAAATCGTATTTTACGATGCTATAGAGTCGTCCGTATGTGGCGTTTAAGCAAACGCAAACGTTTTTTGTCTACAGATTGCGCAAGAACGAGGAAAAGAATGTAGAGTCATCGATGATCAATCGATGTCCGTAGCCAGTTTCGAGATTACGCCACGCTGAGCGCGGTTTACGCGTCTCGTTGTTGGTACAGGCTCTGTTTGTCGTCATTATTTACAGAATACTTAAGAAGCGCTTAAACGCAGCTGATACGGGCCGCGGTGGTATCGTGCGTCTGAAATTTTTGCTTCTCCTGGAACTTCGCTATTGAACCGCTGCGCAATAAACGACAAATGTTTTGTCGCTTATTCGATAATTAAACAATGAGTCTGGCGCGGCGGAGCGCGAAATGCGTCGCATTTCAGTTCGAGTTCGGATCGAGGATTTTATCTGTTCCACGGCCGTGTCATCGCCGTTGCCTCGCGCACGTGTAACTCACGAGGAGCTTATGTCCCTTTGCGAACGGCTGTTTGCTTCTCCTTAGGCCAACGAACCCTGACTCAAGTTTAAAGGTCGTTCGCCCTGCGGATCGTTTCGACGTCGAGGTCAGCTTTCCTGACGAAAAATTAGAACGTGGAGCGTTCGCGGGACACGTGTTCCCGCCGCCGCCGCCTCCGCCGCGTTCCCACGGGCGTTTTTCGTCAGGTGGACACCGCGGATCGATGGAACAAAAATAAACATTTACGTGTCGTTTCAGCGGTCGACCGTCTCGGGAGCTCATCAGCCAATCAACGTTTCAACGACACCATTCATGTGTTGTTCGACAACGTTTGTACAAACATCGTGATTAAACATCGCCGCCAAAAAGGAGACGAAACATTCTGCACGGTCGATCGACGACGATACCGATCGTCTGCCGTCGATTCTTATCGGAATCGTTAATGACACGTATCGCTGGCTTGTTGATAAACAAACGAAGCACCTAACAAATGCGTCTCATTGCCAGGAAGACGGCACTAGAGACTGATTAATCGCCGCAGTTCTGTTTTCGCAGAAAAGAAAGAATGTGTTTATATAAATCGCGGTTATCGCGCGAATTTCGAGGACCACGGCGGAAACTGTCCGACCATCCACGTTAGAATGCGACTTATTAGCGCGATAGCGTTCGCCAAATACGCGTTCGTTATCCGCTTGACCCTGAGACGAGATAACTTCGATGTATATGGATTTTCGCTGCACGGTTCGCGAAGATGCACGAACCGATACAGCGAAACCGCTGACGGCGTCGTTTCTATTTAAGGACGCCGGTTTCAGCGTAGGAAAATTAATAATGGCCTCGAAGGGAGCTCGTTCGAACAGGAAGAAAGAAAAAAAAAACGGAATGTCCCCGCTAGTCTACTCAAAGATCCAGATCTTCTACGAACTCATTATACGCGTGGACAATACGTTGACTCGCTGGATTTTCCTCAGGCGTGCACGTTTCCTCGGACAGACGGCTCTAACCACTTGCCTTATGATTTTTTCAGTAGCTGCTCTGAAGTTTATTATTCGAGTATTCTCAGAGCGCCATACAAGAAAAGTATCTATCAGCATGTTCAATTTGCTTTAGATAATCCTCTGAAAGTCAAGGCCGCTCTAATACTCATATTTATAACGTACAGACCATAATCTGCATCACGAGTGTGACTTATAATAAGGCAAGGGATTGAGAAACGTGACTACAAATTTCTTTAAAGCAACACGTACACCTAGATAAGTGTTTCCTCCTTCCTTTCTTTTCTAAATTCCCTGCATAGCACTTTCGCCAAAATAGGAATGTTTCTAATTTTATAAATATTAATTTATGATCATATTGAAGACTTTTTAACGCGTTTACTGTCACAGTGGAAAAAGCCATCCCCGATCAGACAAAATATAAATTACTGTTTATATTACAAATCACAGAGGAAGAAAATGTTTAAGTATTCAATTTTGTACACGCCTTTCTCTGCTAGTGTTGCAATGTAAGATTCGCTCAGAATATTGCCAGAATCAACAATTACTTAATTAAATAGAGTTTAACACGTCGGTCATTGGTGACCCCCATAGATATTATTCTTTGAATAAAAAGTCGTGTGTCAATAGTGCTTGTAATTTAAAAAAAAATCTCAAGACCATACTTTGTACCGTCTAGGTGTACGTGTTCCCGATCGATTAGATCATCGTCGCATTTAACATCGATCTCTACAAAAGACTGTTGCGGCGAGAGGAACAATGCCGAACGTTTATCGACGTTTCGCTTTTATCGGTGAAAAGAGAAAATCGAGCGGACGGTTATGATATTCCTCCGTGTTGAATCGACACGACGACGACGCTGAAGACGACTTCGATCGTTCTGAAACGGAGGATCGACGGAACGAATCGGTATCGCGTGTTTGCTGGTTTCTGCATGCAGCGACGTGTACACGAGTACCTGAACTTTGAAATTGGCACGACGCCACGAGAGAAGTGCGCAATTCCGCGGCCGGGATGGCCGCGTGTTACCGGGAAGAATAATTTTGGGTCGCGAGGATACTGCGTCAAGAGCCTTCGAAGCCATGATATCGAACAAAGAACGTTTCTTTGTCTCTGGAAACAATTTGCGGAACGACGGGCCTTCAGCGTGCGTCTTTCGCGTCACCGCGCTGGCCTCGGCCTCGCACGATTCTGATCCACGTAAATTCGATATTTCTGGAAGCCATTCGAAGAAATTCCTTCCACAGGGTCCCTCGATGAAGCTGATAGCGCGTGTTTCTCGTATTATTCGCTGAGAGGCGGTGTTTGCCAGCTTCTCGTTATCGCTGTCGCATTAGTAGACGGTCGGATGTTTCACCGTTACCATCTGATATTACGTCAGTTTCCTCGGAACAGTTTTAATAGCGTGAGCATTCGTCAGCAATCTGGGGAAATCTGATGAATTTTATCAGTCCAACACGACGGTATCAAGTTCATCGTTGCACATTTTCAAACAATATTCATCACGATTCAACTTTGGAAGTCTGAACGAGTTTCAGAGAATTCCACGAGACTTTACACGGTCTATTTCCGTCCCCAGCTTTCTGGTTGTTGACACGTTGCTGCCAGAAGCCTGGCGTTGTTTACAAACAAAACAACGCTCAACAGGCGTAGACGCGTTTTGCTTTTTCTCCAGGAGAACACGTTCACGTGGACGATACAATCTCCTTCAAGGATTCGAGGCAGCATGGAATATTTCACGGTGGACGAATGTCAACAATCGTCCGGTTGGCTGAAAAGCTGCGCGTGACCGGCGTCGCTCGGACTCCTGACACTTGTCGACGCACGTGCTCCATTAACTGACGGGAAACAATCGCTGGTACATCGCTATCAGCTCATCTTTGGACCCTGACGAAGAAACGCTCTCCAAATGTGGATGAATAAGTCAGCAAGAACGTGGTTCACTGTAACGATTCGAACAAAAGCTGCTAGAGTCTGACTCACCGTTTTCTCTGAAATGATTCTCACTGGTCTCACGTAGGCTATCCTCGAGCAGCCAATGAATGATCATTCCTTCGGTTCACTGGTGGGTCTCCGGGCTCGCTGGTTCCTCTGGCGAACGAAATCCTCGGTCTAGAGGGCGACGGTCGAACCGATGCATCGACCCCGACGCACGCGTTAGGCTTCGGTGGAAAGCGCGCGTGTGTCAAGAAAACTCGAGGAGGAAAAGCGTGGAGAGTGGAGGGCGTACGTACGTTGTGCGTGGTGTATCGCGGCCAAGCCGTGGCATCGTGTACACTGAGTCACGAGTAACGTGTTCCCGCCGGTTTATGAAGAGTTTGGTACCGGCCGTGTGCGCATGTGTCGGTGAATGCACCCGGTGCCGCGGCCAACGCGCGCCTATATTGACACGTGTTGCACGACGATAACAGG
This sequence comes from Macropis europaea, assembly GCA_916610135.2. Classification (NCBI taxonomy): domain Eukaryota; kingdom Metazoa; phylum Arthropoda; class Insecta; order Hymenoptera; family Melittidae; genus Macropis; species Macropis europaea. Next base: position 3,087,723 of record OU744353.1, read on the forward strand.
CCGATAACGCAGCAACCGAGAAACGACGCAGAAACCGGCTGCTGCATAGCGCTCCGCTCAAAACACTGCTCCTCCGCGTTCCTCCACCGCCGGTTTACTCCAGACCTAGCACACCAGATTAATCAAATGACGTTTGCACTGGCTGCCTCTACAGGGTGTCCTCGAACGAAAGGACGGTAGCTGTAGATCTGCAGACACCTGCAAACCGTTCAGATTGTAGATTACTCTATGAGGAGCATTGTAATGCAAGAAACTTATTTTTTAAATTTAATCAAAATGGCTGGTTGAAAGCCTTGATGTTCTAGCAGCTACACGTTGAGTTCAGTCACATGAGAAACGGTCGTCCAGATTGTACACTTCCTCTTGTGAGTAAAAACAGTTGCAGTAGTTGCTTCCTTTGTGTATTGTGTATCCGACCCAGGAGGCTGTAGAAGTTGAAATAAATGAAGCTCAAGGTCTCAAGAGTTATTATCTAAGTTGCTGAAAGTGTTCTCTACCTTGTTGTAGACATTCTTGATACCTTCTTATTACCTAATTAACATTGTAGAACCCTTCCTGTTTTCTTTCATATGATTGTTTACTTTTGGTATCATTACAGTCAAGTCTCTGGTATCAGTTGAGATTCATCTTTGACTCTCTTTCAATACATCTAAAAATCTGAAGGTATTAGTCATAATTTTTTAACAGTAACAATAAAATCAGGCCGTTTCTTTGGGGGCAGCCTGTACAACGGTGACTCAAAATTTGTAGGCGTGATCCAATCTCGAATCGAAGATTTCATCGGTCCTAACGGGTTCGCGTTTATGGAACATCCGAAGGTGACCGTATCCTAAAACATATATCGAAATATTTTGATAATGCTATTTTGAAGTATACTAGCATCACGTATATTGTTTTTGCGGTAAGTTCGATGACGTCTCGACCGCAACACTGACTCGAATTAAACCATGTATAACATACGTATTTCTAAGAATAGCGTAACAAATTTTCCCCAACAGACGTAAGTACGTCGATTACAATCGCGTAAGCAGTAACGTTGCAAAATTCTATAATTTTACATGAATTGCAAAATTCCAGTCGAATTTTTAGCGCGTCCCTGCGTCCTTGTCTCCTAAAAGCAGAGTGACAACAAATAAAAAAAGAGTCGATGCACTTCGAGTCGAACAGATCGAAGGATGCATACGAGGCGGTTAGTACAAAATATTTTGCCGGTGCGTTTAACGGACAAATTCATTGATAGTCGTCTCACAAATTAGGAAGAACGAGGATGAAGGTCGGTTCGCTTTCAAATTCGTATTTCGAGCATGAATCACGAATTTAATCAGCCTTCGAATCTCGTTGCTCATTGAACGTAATTCGCAGTCTTTGTTAGACCGCTCGAGAATTCGCGGGGAATATAGATTACTGCTTATCGATGTAATTGATTCGATTACGCGCGACACAGGACTAATATTAATTGCACATTTATGCCGACTGTCCGATAAGAAGGAAAACACTCGATCTGTTGACGTCGAGAGTGTTTAAAAAAAACATTGAATATTAATAATAAACAACTTCCTTTCGAGTTTGCGTATATTGGAAGATTTAGATGATAGTGGCGCCCTCTAGGACTCCCCTTAATTACGACAACTTCAGTGGCCAACTTTGAATCGCTCGAAGGCATTAACAAATTAAATGACAAATATCGATACAGCGTTTCTATGGTACAGAGAATAATCATTTTCTCCTGAATTGAAAGTTGCTGCGATTTCATTTCCAGGATGTTCCTTATGCTGCATCCTTCAGGCGGGTGCGCAATGCAAAAATAATGGTTATCTAAATTGATTGTTTCAGTGAAAAATAGTTAATAAAATACGAAATTGTAGTTATACTGAAGATATTACCGAAAAATGGTCGAGTATTGCGTGTGAAAAATTCGTTAAATATAAGAACGATGTCCGGCCGGAAGAACAACTATCAAAAAACCGGAAGACGAGGTCGAGATTCCTCTCCTTCGGTCCCATTGGCACAACAGAAAAGGTCTGTCCATAGTTCTTTGTGGAAAATGTTCATCATCCAAATTATATAATATAGAGATTACGTCACAGACTGAAAATAACCAATATGTAATTTCACGGGTAGCCCAAAGCGATTCTATGTTGTTTGTCTCGTACCTGCGCATTTCGAGTACTCGATTGTTCATCGATTCATAGTAAACGTACTATAAATGAGACCGATACCTACATGCATGTTTTCATGATGAAACGACTATAAACAGGATATTTTGCGTAAAATCATGCAACGATATTTCGAAAGCTCGTAATGCACACTCGATTGAAGTTTCATACAAATTCTTCTTAAGAAGAAAAGTATAGTTACATAAAATCATATTAGGAAAACTATTATCTCCTTATCTCGATAATTAAATTTTCTTTGCGCGTGGATCTAGTGAATATACTTCATCTAGTAATTATATATAAACTGGACAAGTCAGCCAACATGAGTTGTTATATAACTATGTATGTCGCAAGGTAAAACTTATATTGAATAATGTTATTAATTATACGATTAATGACGAAGGATGTGTACGAGAGTACGATTTAACGAAATGCGACAAAATCTAATTGTTTTAAATGCGTTTAATAGCGAGTTCGTCGAGTTTTTCTTAATTCTCTGAATCATCTGAAGTTCGCCCTAGTTGCGCGACAGTCGCTTTCTTGCGTTATTTCTGGAACGTTCACGCGGTTGTGAGTCGGCGCAAAAGGCGGGTTGCGTAACAACTAGGAAATTGAACGATCGGAGGTAGTCTGAGAAGAAACCTTCGAGAGTACGGACGTGTTACAGTCCACAGAGAAATCTAGCGTGCAAAAAAAATCTGAAACCATGCCACGACGACGTGCAGCAGCTCCTCCACCAAGGACGTAAGTATTCTTCATTATGTTCTTCAGGTTTTCTGAAAATTCGAATTTCGTCGACAATGTGTTGCGTGATGTTAACGCAACGTCAGTGTCCATGAAATCATGCTTATTCTGTATATGTTTTCTTTTGTTCGCATGGTCACTGATTGTGGAATGATTTCAGGGTTAGGTCAACTGCAGCGGCTCCAGCTAGAGCAGCTCATCCTCCAGCTCCGGTACAGGCTGCTCCATCAACACCCATGGTGGCCCAACCTCAACAGCCATCCCTCATGGGACAAATGGCTGCTACCGCTGGAGGTGTTGCCATTGGATCTGCTGTTGGTCACACCGTTGGACATGCCATCACTGGATTGTTCTCCGGAGGCTCCAGCGAATCGGCTGCTACTCCTGCACCTGCTGCCGCTGCTCCTGCAGTGGCTCAGAGCGCTCCGACACCTGCTACCGGAGCTTGCGCATGGGAGGTCAGACAGTTCTTGGAATGTGCCCAGAACCAGTCTGATCTTTCCTTGTGCGAAGGTTTCAATGAGGCCCTTCGCCAATGCAAAGCTTCTCACAGTAAGCAGTTGTGTTAAATTGTGCTTACACATTTATGTAGAATGATATGTTAAAGGTGTGTCTTTTTTATTTCAGGTTTAATTTGAAGTATTCCTACAGAGGAGGGATGTAGCAGATGGCAACTAGGAAGAAATTAGGAAATCAATATTAATTTTGATAGGTCATATAAGACACTGCTTCTATATGCTTATGTTGAATAATTAAATTCAATATTACCTCTGAGTATTAAAGAAAATATTCATGTATGTACCTATTTTGAGATTGTATCAGGAAAAACTTTAAGAATAAATCGAATTTTATGTTTTTCTGTGTAATTCATTTATATTTAACCGTCTCTTAAAATATACTTTCGAAGTGTAACAATAACATATTGAACAGAAATAAACTTTCAAACTAAAAAATGCTAAGTAATGCATAGTGTAAACATAAGATAATACCTATATCTTTCTCTTTTGTGCACAATTTAAATGGTATACGTCTATTTAGATTTAAAGCAAAAACTACACCAGTACAGTCACCAAGTAGTAATAATCGACAGTCTGCATTTCAATCTGCTGCTACTACTGCAGCAGGAGTTGCTGCTGGGTCAGTCATAGTAAGTAATATTACTTTAGATTTGTCTCACTTCAAACACAAATAAGAATTCGACCATTATAATGTTAAAGGGACAAGCGGTTGGACACACGCTTGTTGGTACTTTGGGCCACGGTTCTTCAGTTCAGGCAGAGTCTAGTAATTCGTCCGACGCTCAGGAACTTTGTATTCCGGAAATACGAAAGTTTTTTGAGTGCGCTTCAAAAAATGCAAACTTGGAGACGTGCAAAACCTTTCATGAGACCTGGATGAAATGCCAAAACAACTACAAACAGCGTGAACGTTAGAACGAGTATCAGAGAAAATGTTACATGAAAATGCGATGAAGAAAATAAACGGAAGTATTAATATACTTAGCGCTACGCTACAGTCAAGGACACGTAAGAAATGAATGATTTAAGAACAAAGTTTATTAACTTAACGCGTTTCTCAAAGACGGCTTTATACTCGATCAAAGGAGGCAGTTAAATGTGCAAGAAAAGGAATATGGTAGACTATCTTTTCTCTGTATTTAAGACGCGCATCACCACAAAGCCAGCGACAGTTGCAACTGCGATTCCAAGACCAGCCTTCCACCAGACGATCGAATCCCCTTGCATCAATCCAAATTGATTTATATGTCTGAAATACCAATAACATTACATTTCGCAACGGATTCGAATATTCTACTGATCCTTCGGTGTGATAAAATCCCTGTACATGGTGTAATTGAATGATAACAAGACATTCTCCCCTAATGGAAACGTACAGATTCGGGATATACAGATTTTATCACACTTTCGGTACACACATAATTGAAAAGGTTAATTACAATTCTGTAATACGTATAAAATATGAGATTAAAGCACAAGAGTCCGGGGATCATTCGTATTTCATGCTCATGCAAAAATATAAATGTCGGTATTATTTTATATATTGTAAGTCGTGAGCACACCGTGAAATGAACAGAAAACTATAATACGAACGAAAACCTTGTAAAAGAACTCCACCACTGGGTGGGTGAGGGTTTGTCAAGCAACATGTGGACCATACGCCTCAAAGGACTGAAAAGATTTAAGACCTCGTTACGACAGTCTCTCGATCATGCCACTACTCTGAGCAAATCGCCTAACACATTTGACGAACGTGTCTGTGTCTCGATTCGTATGCGTGCAACGAATAAGCAGAATGTGATTCACGATTTGCTCAAGCTTACAATAGTTTATGGTGTTGCAAAAATTCAGACCAACCTGTCTCTGTAAAATAATACCCATGCTCCTTGAAAGCGGCTAAACATGAAATCTCTTTGTTAGTATCTAATAATCATTCTGTCGGAAAAATATACTGTATTGCTTAAGAACTATCAAGTATATCGAATGGAAACGTTTGAACAAATACAACGCAATTTTGAGTCTATTTATAGCATCCTTTTTCTATATCGACTTCACGTGGATGTAATTGTTTCTTAATATTACGACTTCTTTGGAGCATCTTCATACTTGGACAAAACTATATCTACTAATAAATATATACTGAAGAATGAAACTTACGGGAAAGCTGCCATTGTCGCTAGCTTAACGAAGATTTCACGTCGTACTGTACGAGAGATGCTGTACGGTTGTGGTGGCATCAGTTTGTACTTATTGCAAAAACTTACTGGTTGTAGCAAATACTTTTGTTTGACTTCTAAAAGGTCACTCTTATTGGCTATTACGAGAACCGGGATCTTACTGTCTGCAAAATATTTCTAAAAAAGAAAAATCGTTTGCGACGTTATGAGTTTGCCCTATACGCGTTTGAAATTACGGAAAGGAACGCTTACGATATAAATTCGTGCGATATATTCGAATGACTTAGGATCGCTAGCATCGTAAACAAGAGCTGCTGCATCACAATGAATTTGTGCTGGAGTTAATGCATCTTGAACGTTAAGTATATTTATGTCCCGCAGAATTATTGTCTTCTCCTGTCCGTACACGTGCACCGTGTTAACTGTGACTTGCGAGCTCGATGGTACCACATCGTCAGTTAATTTCTAAAATCATATCACACTTTATCTAAACATCATCAAACATGAATTGCGGTAAACAATTGTACACGTACACGCTTATATACCTCGAGTTTCGGGTCAATAAATGATCGACACAGCGTTGTTTTTCCGCTGCTCTTTGGACCGATCACGTGACAACAGTAAACATTCCTGCTCGATTGTTTCTTTGCTAAATCCAATTTTTTCTCCCGAGTCACGAGCACTGCGTTTGTTTGACATTCATTATTATACATGTTGTAACCTAGATATGCCATATATTCTAACGTTTTTCGCACATTAGTGAGAGCTAATAACGCCCATTGACACATGTAGCCTTGAAACGTGATCCATCCCTATTAAGAAATAGATAATAGTAAGCTCGAAATATAGCGAGACAATGCTCCCTCGATGAATAATCGGTAGCTGTACCTTCTCGTTAGTCGGTACAGTGTATTTATATTCATCACCCCAAGGTGGAATTAGACATCTTGAAAATAGCGAGTCCATTTCTGCGGGTGAAAGAGCACCATCTTGATCCCGGTCATGTTGCATAAATAGTAGCGTTAAAAATTCTTGTCCCTTATGTGATAATTCAGTTGTACAACCAAGAGGAACCTTCAGTCTATTTGAAATATAGCAAATCAATGCAATGTGAATAAAATAAATCTTTTAAATAGTATTCATCAATTGCATACTCACTGTGGATATATGTACTCTTTGGACATTTGCAACTCATTATCATAACCAAACTTCCTCAACACAGCCCAAGTAGTCTCGTTTCTTCCACGTTGTATAAATAAACACTGAAGGTACATGAAGCCTGCAAGCAACAAACATGTTGTACTACAATGACCTTTGCAGATTGTACCGCATGAAATACCTTTCATGGTAACACATCCATTACAAATGCCATCTTGAATATTTTTTGATAATACAGCTTTTACATCTTCTAAAACTTGTGGTTGCAATGGAGTGTTAAAACACCATTGTTGAAATGCATTTAGCTCCATATCATTTAGTAAGCCATCATTGTCCAAATCACATATCTGTGTAAAATGATACATTATAAAAAGAATTATATGTATACAGATGGTATTTAAAACATTAAGGACGACACTTACTTTAAAAATTCTTTGTAATGCAACTTTACATTCATCTGTAAGCTAAACATTGTATCATATTAGTAATCTGTACTACTAATGGTAAGTGTAGATTTTCATGATTGGCCATATCTTACAGAGACTCTTACCTCTTGTGTATCATAATTATATAGAGGTGTGGTAGGATGTAAAACAGCTTTTTGTGCATAATAAAACGTTTCTGAGACATTTTGTAATGTTTTGGCAGAACACTAGACAAATACAACACACAATTAAACATCTACATCTATTTCTCCAATACTTAATGATAAAACTACAACACTTTACCTCAATACAACTTTCTATCTCAGTAAATTCCTTCATTATAGGATATACAGCCTAGAAATAAAAGAATCTTCGTTAAAATCCATTACACAAAAATCCAAATAAAACATGCACAAATATTATTCTACAAACAAACCTCAATCGTAGAATAATCAACAAGATCAATCTTATTTCCTACAAGCACAACAGGGCACCGGTTGTTGGTCGAGCATCGCCTGATCAGTGGCAACCAATAAGTAGCCGCTCTGTCCAACGTGTCTTCATCCTCCACAGAATATACAACACAAATTACATGCGCCTTCTGAATTTCATCCGTCAGTTGATCCTCTGTTTGTTCCGCAGCTGCGAATCAAAGCGATCGATGAACCAATTACTCGATAACCAAACTCCATTCTATATTCCCACGACTATACCTGAGTAATCGACGATGTGCGTGGGCACCTGCTCCGGCGTGACATCTGCAGGTATGGTGATCTCCTCCGCTCTGCAGGGTACATCCTCAGCATACTCTTCGCTGACCAGAGACAAAATGAGGGACGTCTTTCCGACTCCACGGTCGCCGATCAACAGAATTCTAACGTTGCGCCGTGGCGCGACTGGACGTTGCACCATGTTTACTTAAATACAGCACTTATCTTTCGGCGTGCACCTCGACGAAGACATTCCTCGTCGACCTAACCTCTAACCCGTGTCTTGCCGCTGCACCAGCTTCCGGACGGACGTCACCTCGTCTCGTCGGTCTCTTACGTGGACATCTTATCAGCGATCAGGATCCGCGATCTGACGGCCACGACGAGGGCCGTTCTCCTGCAGTGTAAAGACAAAACGTAGCTTCACCCGCTGCGATTGAACTTGCGCTTCGAGGGTGGCCTTTTCAAGGTTACGTTCAGCGCCTCGAATGACAGTGTACATACACACGCACACACACGTGCACGAGACACGGTGTACGGCGTGCTGTACACGGGGTAAAAACGACGAAATACAGTCGCAGGATTGTTATGCTTCCCTTTTTTCAGGATAGGTGAAATTGGGTGGGTCTATGGAACGGAAAAATAAATTAGAACGAATCTTATGGATTCGCAGCGCCTACGTTTAAATCGCACGCTACCACGTTAGATATACGTAAAACGGAGTAGAAATCGATAGCGCGAAAATATTTCGCCGTTTCTTATTCATTTAAGAAAATTTTTCGATGACCTCATTTTTATTGATAGTAAATGCATCCATGCTATTAAATTCGTATTCCTCATTGTTATATTTTGTTATTTTTCTTATTCATTCGTGTGGATTATACAGGGTGTTCCTTTTTTAGAACATGCTCAATTCGTTGAACCTAATTAAGCCGGTGTGTCATCGTGAAATGATCCTCAGGAAGCGGAGTTTGTTTTCTGTTTGTATTGAAAAATAAAGGGACTGCGGATTTCTATGCAAATACACATTCTTTGACCTCAATATTTTTAAACGCAACTATGGTAGAACTGCATTTTGCGATTGAAGTGTTTAAAAGTAAATTTTTGGTTTCACTGTATAAAATGTGCATTCTTTACAAAGTTGGATACGTTAAATTGCATAAAGAACCGCAGTCTGAAAATGAAATAGGTGAAGAGGTTTGAAAGCGGAGAAAATACACGTTTTAGATGATGACGCAACGTGTGCGTCGTTGGCTCCTCGGAACATGTTTGATACGAGGAACCGATGACGCACCGTACGCGTCATCACGTCAAACAGTCCAGTAGATATTTAAAAGCATAAACACAATTGAAATTGATTACAACATTTATTTCGAAAACAACAGATTATTATAAAACTATGTATTCAATAAAAAAAATTATTGTCCTTGTTTTATTCAAAGAAGAAAACAAAAAGGTAATAAAGATTAGGGATAAGTTGATTAGAATATTCTCATCAATAAAAAATATTATTTATGTTTATGGTATTAGGTAAAACACTTTTTTAAACTCACTTTTCTTATCACTATGCATATTTTGAAGTCCCGGCGGTCCTGGCTGTGGACTGCTCATTTTTACTTTATAACTAGAAACTAATATCAATTTAAATTTTATTCCAAGACGCACCGGGTGCGTCATCGGGTGAACTTACGACTGTATGAAGGGTTGCATAAGGTAAAGGGGTAGCTACAAAATTTTCGTGTGCAGTCACGATTTTGACTTCGCACAGCTGCAATGTTCATTTGAAGATGGACAAATGTTCAGATAGAACATATTTCAGGTCCACGTCCCTGTCCACAAGATTAAATAATAATAATAATTTGGGACTAGATTTTCGTGCCTCCTTAATCATTTTTTCGCCTAATATTTAATAACTTCAATCTACCACAAACGTTAACTTCAGCACAATATTTTATTCATATTCGGTCCACGCAACACTAAATAATGTTGCGATCTTCGGTGCAAATTCGAGACATCTGAATAAAAAGTAACAACGATAATGTACACAAATGAAAAAAGTCATGAATGATTGCAGTCGTATTATCAGCAACAAAAAGAGTACTTTTATGCGTTATTTCGAGCGTGAGATTTGCGAAAGGCAAAAAAGCTCTTGCATTATTAAAAACAGACTCTGGACAGTATTATTAATTTAAATAACAATTTAAAAAGGGTTCCCGCACCAGGGGGAGGAGATTTCGATTTTTGCGGCTTATCGGTGCAACGATGCAAATAGATAAAACTTATTTGAATAATACAAAATCGCTCGGTGTTATCGGTTGAGTGATATGGAAAAAGAATGATCTTTTTACGGTAGAAGAAAAAATGACGAAGTTTCGTTATCAGTCGGCTTGTTTATGGCATCGGAAAACTTGCATGCTGATATGATTTCGTATTGTTTTTTCTTTTGTACCCCCCAAGGAATTAAAAATACAGTCGGTTCGTTTATAGAGGTAAACAAAGTGATAACCTCTGCACATATAGTCACCTGCGAGTTCAAGAAGCATTATCACGCCACTATCCCGCGCGTGACCATACTGATGACCCTCAACATTTTGTGCCCTCTCGCAACTCTGCTGAAAAATCATCAATGTAACTTGCAAAATACACTCGAAATACAAAGTACCATAAAAACAAAAATGAAACTGAATGTTTTTTTCACCTAACTCTATACTAAAACAAGCCGGTCTCCTAATTCCTTAGCTTCCCAAACGCTATCCTTGATGCAGATAAATAAACAAACACATCCATCTAAATTTATACCAATCATTGGGTTGAATCATAAATAATTTTCAACACATAACAGATTCTTTTCTTCCTAAAAATTCAAACAGTTTAGCTGGTCTACTGATTTTCGCTAGACATGCTGCAGAAGCAACAATGTTCATCTTTTAATAAATCATTGATGAATTTAAGAAGACGGAAATTATTTATGATTCGGCCTAATACATTGTATGAAGCGAACGTGATAGTCAACATAAATTGCTAATCTTATTATAAAGATCTTAAACTATTTTTGTGAAATGAATCTTGAACTTCCCAGTTCAGTAAAACTGGAAGTCTTTACCTCAGAATTAATTTTGGGAATACTAAATCTTTGTATTAAAGTTGCAGGGTAATTATAGTCATAGAGATGATTCAGAGACTCTTCCTCGATGAGCTGAGAGTAGATGAGCGTTGAAGAAATAGAAGAGAGACGAAATCGCCTAAGAGTGGATGAAAGAATATATTTAGAAAATCGGTGCTTAATTTGGGATCTAGAAATTAGTAAATTAGTAAACTTGGATGTACTTGTAATTCACCGGCTCTTCTTAGGTGAGCTGGACTAGATGAACGCTGAAGAAATAGAAGAGACTATAGAATTCACTTAAGAATAGGTAACACAGTAGGTCTAGAAACAGGACACCCAATTTTGAATGTAGAAACTATTAAATTGGCAGTAATCTAGTCAATTTGTATGTAACTATAGTTCATTAACTCTTCTTAGGCAAACTGAGACCAAATGAGCGCTGAAAAGATAGAAAAGAAGAGAATTCACCTAAAAATGCGTGAAACAGTATCTGTAGATAAAGGATGCTCAATTTCGGTTGCAGAAACCTGATGCACAATCTACTCATGATGATACGTATCATCGGTTAACCTTCGATCGAATGCGTCGAACATATTCAACATAGCAAAGGATATCGCGGGTAGACTGCGAAATCTTGAGGGAGGTAGGTCGTCAGGTCGCCGATAAACGGCTTCCTCGATAGGATTCGGGTATAAAAGCCTGAACAGGCGGCCCAGTCAGCATCGCATCGCAATATTGGATCACAATGAGGTGCTTAGTTATCCTGTTTGCGCTTCTGGCCCTCGGAGCCTGCAACAGCGGCAAGCAGCGTGCCGGTAAGTGAACAGTGCCAAACAACTTCTACTCTAAACTTCTAAAATATTCTGCGAAAATGATTTTCTTCAGAGTGTTCGTTCTATTCGAGTCACCTGTTGCTTCTCTTCGGAAGAGCCTCTTTCTCTTGGAGCATGATCGCTTGTTACAAGTGCAGAGGAATCTCATTGCCTCTGATAATTTGAACTTCGAATTTGTTTCCTTGAATTTTAGAGGTTTGATGAGACTGCGTGCTGAACAAAAATGTTTCTCTGCTTTCAGCTGACCAGATTTTCCTGAAGAAGCAGCTAGATATCATCCAGCTGCTGCAGAAGGTCTCGCAGCCTGTCTTGAATCAAGAACTTCAACAGCTCGGCACTAACTATGACATTGGTAGCAACTCTCACCAATACAGCAACCCGATCATCGTCAAATACTATGCTGGTGCTGTGAAGGCCGGCCTGGTCCAACCACAGGGCACAGCCTTCAGCACCTCCATCAGCCAGCTGCGCAAGGAAGTTTCTCTCTTGTACAGAATCTTGTTGGCTGCCAACGACTATGACACTTTCCTGAAGACCGCTGCTTGGGCTCGCGTCCATGTCAACGCAGGACAGTTCGTTAAGGTATAAGAATTTTACAAGAACACAGCGTATGCGATAATACTTAACTGTGATAGAAACCGTACTCTAAATCTGGTCTTATTTTACTCGCAGGCTTTGTCTGCTGCTGTCTTGGTCCGCGAAGACACTCAGGGTATCATCCTCCCACCATCTTACGAAGTCCTTCCCCAACTCCACTTGGACTCCAGAATCATCCAGGAAGCTCAGCAGATTACTACCTTAGGAATCAGCCAGGCCACCCAAAACATCTTGATTCCAGTCAACTACAGTGCTGTCGTGTCTCCTACTGAACAGCAGCTCGCTTACTTCAGCCAGGATCCTGGTCTCGCTAATTACTACGCATACATCAACCTGATTCAATACATCTTGGGACAGGTGATCATCTGAAACCGATGGCAAAATGATTATTCGCGATCCTTCTCAAATGTATTCGAATTAATACGTATCATACTTGTTTATCAGCAACAAGAGTCTCAGCCACAGCCTCTGACACAGCAACAGTACCAGCAACAAATCGTAGGACAGTACTTGAAGGCAGGACAGGATCAGCAAAGCACCATCGGTCATGGAGCCCAATTCTTGTTCCTCCACCAACAACTGTTGGCTCACTATGAACTCAACCGTCTGTCCAACGGACTCGGCCCCATCGGGAACATCGACTGGACCAACGTGCAAGCTCCCTACCAGCCGCATCTTCGCAACCTCAATGGACTCGAATTCCCAGGCCGCTCACAGAACCTCCAACTCCAGCAGCAGAAGAAACAGCTCGTCAAACTGGTGATGAGCCTGGAACAGAGACTGATGGAAGCTATTGACTCCGGACACGTGATCACTCCTCAGGGTATCTTCCTGTCTCTCTACCAACCACAGGGCGTGAACATCCTTGGTGACCTGATCGAAGGATGCGGCAGAAGCGTCAACCCAAGGTCAGTGAATCCTGCAATGAATAAACTTGATAATGCAAATGATATGTTTCTCGTACTTATTGTTTTGTTTTAAATAGATACTACGGAAGTCTCCAGGCCGTAGCTAAGAAGCTCCTTGGCAATGCTCCTGAAGTCGAAAACATCTGGGACTACACACCATCTGCTCTCGAACTTGGCCAGACCGCCGTCCGCGACCCAGCCTTCTATCTTCTCTTCAAGAAAATCGTGAACATCTTCAACCAATACCAAGAGTCTCTGCCCGCTTACCAGTTCAACGACCTCGTCCTGCCCGGCGTTACCATCCAAAATGTCGAAATCAGCCAGCTGGTCACCCTCTTCAACGACGACTACATCGATCTCGACGCCGTCACCATCCAGCCCGGCCAGACCCAGCAGCAACAGGTTCAGCAACATGTCATGGCTCATCTGAAGAGGTTGGACCACAAACCCTACCAATACCAGATCGTAGTTCACAGTGAACAGAGCGTACCAAACGCGGTCGTCCGTGTATACCTTGGACCCAAATTCGACTACAACGGCAAACCCGTCAGCATTTCGCACAACAGACAACTCTTCGTTCAGCTTGACCAGTTCATCCAGAGCCGTACGTTTCGGTTGATCTGATTCGATTTGTGTCCACTGGACTCGTTCTTAAATTTTTATTATTTTGATTACAGTCCAATTGGGACAGAACATTATTACCAGGAACTCTCAGCAAGCTCCAGGCCAGAGCCACGACTGGCCGTGTGTTCAGAACATCCTGAACCGTGTCAATGGCGCCATCCGCTCTCAGGAGCCATTCTTTATCACCGAGGTTTCCGAGTTTTCTCGATCAAGTTCTTTTAAGGATAATAAGATCAGAAGATTAATAAAGGATTTTATTGTTTTTACAGCCACAACAAATCTTCAGCTTCCCAGCTAGATTGTCTCTTCCCAAAGGTCAGCCACAAGGTTATCCACTTCAGCTCCTCGTCGTGATCTCCGCCCCAGGCCCACAGAACGTCCCCCACGGACCCGTCATCCCGGAACAACAATTGACCTTCCAGCAACAGCAATTCCAGATCGTCAATCCTGACCAATACGAGCAGATGAAACAACAGCAAGCCCAACTTCCTCTGTCCGCTGGCATCCAACAGAACTTGGAAGTTCTTCCTGAAAACTGGAGCACGGTTCAACAACAAATCGAAGGTGCCCTGTCAACGAGATTAAGACACGAACGCTCGCTGTTCAGAGTCCGCGACCGTACACGTCATTTCTTCTTCTTTACAGTTCTGAGAAACCACTATGCCAACGTCTATACCAAATACCACGGACAGTACCCCAACACGCAGATCCAGAACCCGGTTGGATTAGGACAGGACATGGTTTACAGAGTTAAGGGAGTCGCATCCGTACCCGGAGCCGCTGTACCTCTTGCAGCAATTTCACCATTGTCCTTGGCTGGTCAACAGATCGGCGGACAAGGTCAACAGCAAATGCAGTCTTCGCAAATGCAATCACAAGTACCCCAGCAACAGTACCAGCAAGCGCAAATGACCGGACAACAGGCTGGAGGATTACCGTCTCAATGGCACATCCCACAAGGTGTACAGGGACAAGTCTTGGGACAAGGTCTGGCACAGAATCTGCCGGGTGGACAGGGAACATTAGCGGGACAAGGTCTCCAAGGACAGCAAGGATTGGGTGTACAGGGTATGCAACACGCTATGCAGCAGGGTATCCAGGGTGTACAGCAGGGAGTACAAGGTCTGAGAGGCGTTCCGGCTAGTCTCCTGGGTGCACAGGCAGGAATCCAAGGTGTACAACAAGTATTAAGCGTCCCAGTTGCCCAGCCTATTACCATCCCATACGGTAGACAAGGAGTAGCAGGAGTCTCAGCTCAGTCCTGGCAGAACCTGATTCAGAGAATCGGCATTGGTAGCAGCGGACAGCAACACAATGGTGGCTTCCAGGGTATCTACGGCCAACCCCAGACTGTCCAGGATCAATCCGTCAGCGACTACTTCCAGAACAAGCAAATCTCTGAGATCATCGGTGGTGCTATCTCTCTCGATGGCAAGCCTCTTGGCTGGCCATTGGACAGACCCCTGACTGCTGGAGCACTCAGTGTTCCCAACATCTTCGCCATGGATGTCCTCGTCTACCACGAAGGACAACCCACCAACGACATTACTCAGTAAACGTTCCTACGGCGACTCAACGCACAGCATAACGTTACGATATGAAAAACATAAAAAAACATTTAATCGATGTATGAATTCTCATAAATAAACTGCTCTAAAGAGCAAGCGTTCAACGTACAACAGTTTGTCTTTATTAGTCGTACCTAATTTTAATTAGAGGAGCGTCGAGGATGGTTTCAATCATTCAGAACCAGAAGATTCAAGTCATCGTTTTATTAAACAAACATAGAACCGCCGGCGTTGACAAAAAACATTAAAACAATACTTCCTGGTCAATATCACTGTCGATTGCCTCAAATCCGTCATCACTCTCCCGTCATCATCTCCATAAATTCTAAAAAAAATATAAAAACCCACTTCGCTATAGAAAAATAGGAAAATCTTCATCGCAGTAATTTTCAGCAAGTTGAATGGCGAAAACAAAAGTTTGAAAATTGAAAAAGTGTCTTCAAAAAGGCGGATACACACCGTCGAAGTCTACAGTGCCTGAGCCGTCGGTATCGATTTCAGCGATTATTCCATCGAGGTCGGCACTGGTGAGTTTGTCGTCGAGGGCGGCTAGGATCTCCTTCAAGGTAGCAGTCGTGATGTAGCCGTTTCCTTCACGGTCGTACAACCTGAAGGCCTCTTTCAGTTCCTCTTGCATGGCTTCAGCGTCCTCCTCTTCCAGGAATCTGCCAGCGATCCTGCAGAAGCCATCGAAGTTCACTTTGCCGGATCCTTCCGGATCGTTCTCCTCGATTATGGCGTTCAGCTCGGAGTCGTCGAACAGCTGACCCATCGTGTTCAGTATCGTGGAGATCTTCAGGGTGTCGATGAAGCCGCTCTTCGTCGTGTCGAACATTTGGAATGCCTTTCGCATCACGGCCATCTTTTGCTCATCTTCCTCCTGCAAACGATCAACTCGATTTGTAATTTCGAAGAATCACGGATAGTCGACGCCTTCTTCATCGCGTTCTTCGGCTTTTGATTCACTCTCAGGGATTTAAATCACCCGACGCGACTTCGAGAGGACTTTGAGAAGTCGAAGAGAATCGATCGCGAACTCAACGGCCAGAGATTCAACGACGAAGTAGGTGTTCGCGAGCCTTACCATGGTGACGAATTTCTCGCACGGCGGACGACGGGTACCTGAAGAGCCGCGGCTTTTCCGTCGGTGTATAAAGACATCCTCCGCGTCTGCTAAACCAGCTAGAAAACCGGTGGGCGCAAAAATAGAGCGCCGCGACGAAAAATGAAATATGTTATAAGTGGGTCCTCCGCGGAGTCGGAAGGCCGACGTTAAATCACACCAGACTGCATCGAGACCTTTGGTGATCGTTCGCAGCCTTTGATTTCTGGATCAAGTCACTCGTATATCAGATTCTTAATTGCTCTTTAAATGAGACCTCAGCCATCTCTTTGGGACCGCATTCTCTGAAAGATTTGACCGTGAAGCGAGTGATCATTGCAAAATGAAATACAAGAAATTAAAACTAAGAACTATTGAAACAAACCAATTTTATTGCTCCTCATCTTTCAGTCTAGCCTTTAATAATTTCTTAGACAGCATGTTACACGTTGTACGTCTGTGAAAAATGAAATCAGAACCGGATGAATCGTGTTTTGGAAATTAAACGGGTTCATTCATGAAACGGTCGGCATAAAAATGAGAAGGTATTTATCTTGGCAGGCGGTGTGTTAAAGAGAGGAATTTACAGTGCGCTCAGGAATGATTTTATTAACGCGTACACCGCGACACATCCAAACGGTGATTACTCAAACCGGGACCCGCATAAATCTATCTAATTTTACGCAAATGATTATAATTCTCGCGCGATAAGAAGGTGGAGGTTCTGTGCGCGGTTTTCGGACACGCGTCGCCTTTCTTAGATACCTGCCCACGCGTTGCAAACCATTACAACACGTTCTATCTAGCCTGCAGTATGATGAAAATATAACGGGTCCGAGGACTCCTTCATCAGAACGATTCACCGTCGCGTCACGCATTTTCCAGATTCAATGAAATAGGTCGAACACGCTTTTCCAACCTTCGGACAGTCCAGATGCTCGAGAACCTGAAATCTACGTCGGATGGAAAGTGAATCCTCATCCGTCAGAACTAGGCGGAGCACACCTGGAAAATTAGAGAACAAAAGAAGGAAGTGCTGTCGCAATACAGATGAAATTATGGTACTCTACAGATAAACATACTGTTTAAGTTCTAAGGATTCTATTGCAGTTTACACGAGATTCCTAACGTCCCACTTGACCCCACAAAGCAGCTATAAATTACTTCTCTGTGTCGGCGTCATGCGAGCATTGAATAATTATTATTCATTTCATGGTCCACAGCAAGGAATTTCACACGCCAACGCATGAGACACGTTGTTCTAGCGGCATGATCGATGTCTCGGATCAACGATATCAAAGTTCGACCGTTTACATGGACTTGTTGTAACAATGAATCGTCCTGGTAGCATTGATATTTCAGTGTTTTAAGTTGAAGACGCTAGCGTGACCTCTCGTTAATAAGAACAAAGTGAACGGGTTTCGGCGAACGGGTCTATAAATAATGCGAGGCAATCAATCATGCCGCGCGGTTTATACAAGATTCTCGTTTTGGATGTCGGTGGAATCCAAATGTTTGTGTTCGTTCCGTTTTCATTCAGTCGACGCCGATACCCAAGACGCGGAGACGCGTGTGAAGCTCGGCCAACGGATACGTTGTACGTAAATTTGTCTTATTAGAAATATTTTCGGGGCTGGCGCATCATCGTAATCGAGATCGTCGTCGTCTACGGGCGGCATGGATGATTTTCAGCACGCGTTCGCCTCGTCAATGCCCGGCGAGGAGTGACAGCGGTGTTTCGCCTGTGCAAAAGCAATTACGTCCCGGTGCCAAGTTCTGAAAATCATCGTCCCCTTGGCAAGAGGCCCCGTTCGGAAGACGACTCGTTAGAGAGGCATGCGGATACCGCCTCCGATGGTCCAGCGTCTCAAATTTTCGCCCCCGAAGAATGGATTCCTATAATAATATCCATTGCTATAATTTGCCATCTTGCCTTTCAGTTTAATCGCATGAGTCTAAGCAAGTAAAAGCAAATCGATTTTTCTTTAAGTCTAATAAAGATGAAGACAGTTCGAATTCTCATTCGAACGGTATGGATAAATGAATTATTAATAACAAATCAATTTCACTTTACACTTGGAGAAAATATGATTTCTGAAAAATACTTCTACACAATTTTACATCTACCAGTTCACAAATATAGACTATATTTTGGGTCCTCCAGGATGCATCCCCTAAAAGGAAATGTATTGTTTATGTCTGAAAAATTAGAGGATTGGATACCTAAGTGGTATCTGTAAAGAAGAGGTCATTCCTGAGTGGTAAGCCGAATCACAGCAAAGTTTATGTAACAAAGCTCTCTGGTATGTGGTCTCATCATTTCTGTTCTGATTCTCGGATGTTCAACGTGGGTGGTGAGACATCGTTAATAGCAGAACGTATTTCCATCTGAAAGCCATGAAATTAGCTATGACACATTCTGAGTGCGAACACAATATGTGCAAATGCTCCGATCGCAATTGAATGGTCGCGAATACACGAGACAATGAAAATAATGAGCATTACGACCCGTCACGGTGGGACTCTTCCATCCGGTTTTTAGACTCATCCAATCTTTGGCCCCCTGCCATACTTCCTAATATAGTGGCGTCGCGACGTCCTTCCGTGACAGTTCTTTCCACTCGTCGTGACGAAATCTCTGACGCCTCCTTTTTTTCCTCCGTCAGCGAAACTATAAAAAGAATCCCCAATTATTCCATAATTCTCAAAACAGTTCTATTTCAGTCTGTAAATTTACATAAAGAAATATGAAAAATATTATATAAGCGAAAGTTTCAGAATATAACCCCGCGAGAGTATTATTTACCTTTGAACAGTAGTATTCGATTATGCATTCGTTGCATTCGCAAATTCTTGACTTGTTCGAATCTTAGATTACTCCAAGTTCTAGTTATCTAAAAATAAAAAACATGATACGATTTTAACCCTTTCAGCTGTATGAACTCATATATGGATTCAGGAAAATCGTGCGCCGCGTGCTACGAGCCACTGGTCCAATCGAAAATATTTACGGTGCACTATGAATCTGTGCATTCGGACGAATTATTACGTCAGGGTATTCGATTAAAATCTGTATGTTGTCTTACATATTTTCCAGTTTCACAACGCTGAAATAATTAAATAACTGACGTCGTACATGTTACAATAATAATAAATTCCACCGTAGAAAATTCCAGCACACAACGAACGTTTTCTCCCGGAAGCTTCATGGTTGAAATGGAGTAACCGCTAAAAATTCAAACTTCTCAACGAAAGTGACGGTCGGTAAAGAAGATTCTCGTGGAGAACAAGTGTGCCTTGGTCGGTAAGAGTGCTTGCAGAAGACGAAATTGCAAAGCTTTCAGATGTATCGCATGAAACGACTTTAAGCTGATTTCAGGATATCAGACATGTCCACTGTTTGCCCCTCTCGCGATTTTACCCCCACCACGCCGCGTCGTTGAGTGGAGGGGAAACCGGCAGATTCTGGCGGCAAACATTTGAATTGAAACATGTGTGCTGCTCTCACGTGGCACCGGCTTTTGCAAGTTTAAACTTATTAATTGTGTGAATATGTTGGTAACACAACATAATTGCAACGACACAAGCGTTTAAAACGTTAAGTACCTGGTGAATGTTATACTGAGCAGCCGACTTGTAATTAAATCTTGAATAAAAAATAAACCAAGACCAGTTTCGTAAAATTTGCCACAATTGAGGTGACAGGATATGGTTAAGAATTTTTCATTTTAGAGGAAAAGAAAGAGTACTGTAACTTCGCGTTCCTAAAACGTTCATAATTGCGCGCCATTAGCCAGCGTCCTGTGCTATGGCAACGTGAAGGCAAAGTGGGGGAACTTGGAAGCTTAGGAAACGAATAGTCGACAGGTCTGACATAAGAGGATCGTGAAAGTGGAACCTCATGGTCTGTTAAGATCGCATTGCCGAACGCTCTTGTAGAGAGGGCACGGCTCGTGCGCGATGTACAGGGTGACACTTCCACAAAGAGGGTGACACCTCGTGTAAATATAAATCGAAAATATGTTATAAAATTTATTTCCAGGAACCTCTGTCTTAGAGAAAATCGACACAGAAATCGAATCTGATGATTTCTATTTCTACTAATTGGGCATCAACGTTGATGATTATACATAATATCATTTCCCCACTTTCATCATCAAAGAATTTTTAAAAATACAAAAACTCAATGTTTCATACACTAAAAACAAATAACGTCTCCAAACAATAGCAATATTATTATCAATATTTGCAAACGTTGGAGCGCATTGAACTTAAGCTCTACACTTAAAATCTAAAATTATCATTACTGATACTGTGCATCAAAATCCACACCACCATGCACTCTATATTCCAAAATTAAAATTACAATTCCTATGTGAAACATAGTTACAATATGACTCATCCTTTCAACAACTATCGTTCGGGTAACCGAGGTTCCACCGTACCCAAACACCCGGGACTCGGTTCATATCGACAGCCCTAATACGATCATCGTGTTCGTACCATGAATTCCAACCCACCCGGTGCATCAGCATGTATACATACATACACGTACGTGCTATATATACGTGTGTATGTACTCACATATCTATATATGTATGTCACAGCGAGGCAGTGTGTTCAGCAAGGATCGTGTATGCACGGGAGCGTTTTAAATATTAATCGGCGTACGGATGTTTTTGCCGGAGTGACGCGCGCGTAATAGACGGGACACGATCATCGAGATGCGACGAGTGCACGAGCGTAACGAGAATGGAAGAAGCCCGTGCTAAATACGGATCGCACGACTCGCAAATAAGCAGCGCCGATGGACGCGGCCATGTTTTCTGCTAGCAGAAATCTTGCCCATTAATAATTCGTTGATCGTCGACCACGAAAGCGGAGCCTGCAGAATGCCGAAATGCGACGTGAAGACAGGGTATCTACCAGCTATGTTCGCCTGGACGGTCCTCCTCAGCACCACGACACTTTTCTTCTATTTCCCGTAAGTCCCACTCACGTCTGTCTTCACGGTCTCGTGAGAGGCCGCACTGTGTTTTTGATTCTCATGATACCTGAACGGTGAACCGTCGACACGAGTTCTTCAATTGTACTCCACGTTACAGGTGCCAGTATTATGTATTTCGATGGGGAACATGGGTGCCTGCTCTCCAAGGTGTCATGACCTTCTTCGTGTTGGCAAACTTCACGCTTGCCACTTTCATGGACCCAGGTGTTATACCGAAAGGTATGTTTTCTTGTAAGATTGAATGATTATAGAATGAGCGTTGCGGAGAGTAATGTGTTATTGATTGTTTTTGTTCGTACAGCTCCTCCTGACGAAGATAGGGAAGATGATTTCCGTGCTCCATTGTTTAAAAGCGTTGAAATCAATGGTATCACTATTCGTATGAAATGGTGTGTCACGTGCAAGTTTTACAGACCCCCACGATGTTCTCATTGCAGTGTTTGCAATCACTGTATCGAGGTTTGTACCTAAATTTTTTTTATTGGTGTACTTTGGAGTGAGATTTTGATAGTTTTATGTTTTGTTTTTAGACATTCGATCATCATTGCCCATGGGTGAACAACTGCATCGGCAGAAGGAATTACAGATTCTTT
The DNA here is from genome assembly GCA_916610135.2 of Macropis europaea. Taxonomy (NCBI): domain Eukaryota; kingdom Metazoa; phylum Arthropoda; class Insecta; order Hymenoptera; family Melittidae; genus Macropis; species Macropis europaea. Next base: position 3,109,950 of record OU744353.1, read on the forward strand.
TTTTTCTTTCTTCTGTCACTCAGTTTTCATATGCTCAGTATTTTTGGACTTTGCCTATATTTTGTATTGGAGCGTAAGCAACAGCTGGGTGAAGTTGACACCATTGTCGCGTATCCTTTTCTTCTAAAGCAATAATTGGAATACAACAAAGTATTATGAACACTCTGATAATTATTCTGATGAAAAGAGGATTTCATATTTTATAATCCTTAAACTTTATAATAGACTTGTACTCATGGGAGTGGTTATACTCTTGTTCATTCCAATTTTTGGACTGACTGGCTTTCATATAGTACTTGTTTCCAGAGGACGTACAACAAACGAACAGGTAACGGGTAAATTTAATGGAGGCTACAATCCTTTTTCCCGTGGTTGCTTACACAATTACTGTTATACGCAATTCGGACCACAATACCCCAGGTAATGTGCTAGCTGATTTAGTGATTCATGACTGTGAATGGAAACCATAAATAATGGATGACTTTTATAATGTTTCAGTCTAATTAAGCCTGAAAAGTATTCAGGAAAACGACGAGGAGCATGTACATCTGAGATATCGACTATAGGCAGTGAGAACCAGGTAAAAACCTACATGGATAGCAGCAATGGTGTTAGAAATGCCAGTTCAAATGCTTACAATAAGGTAAGAGCTAGTGCAACTTCGCTTCACACTTCTGATACTCCGTACAAGAAGAAATCACAACTGTACATAGTCTTCTTCTACTTCTTCTACTTCTTCTTCTTCTCTCTTAGCATGTATCTTTCATGCTTCCTCAATGTACATTGACCAGCTGTATGTAGCTATTTTATTGTAGCTATGTTACTCACTTCCAGGTTGGCATTACACTACATTTTCAATGCTTCAAAGCTTCAGTAGAATATTTATATTGTGAATTGCAAGTTGTAGTTCATATTAGTACATTTCAAAGTCGTTAGTGCATGATTTTACGATCTTTGAAAATTTGTTTGTTCATTTGGAGTTTCTTTATTCAGAGTACAATCTCAAGCAATGATTCTTCCTGTCTGTAATACCCCGTTCACGACGTTGGAAAGACACAGTTGCTTTCTGTTCAGTTCCTTGACCCTTACCCATCCTGGTTGAACACCACCATTCCCGAGAAATGTGCGTTACGTATAATAGCGTGCTATAATAAATAGTAACAAACATTAAGCGTTATCGTGAGAGGGTACAAGATGTGCTTTTGGTTCCAGTTGTCTCCTGGACGAGATGGGTCGGACACGGACATGGAACCCACCGCGTCTCAGTCCGCGGACTGTGAGCCCACGCCTCCACTGCAAAGACACAGTTCCAAAAACAATTTCTTCCTGCCACCTGTGGAGAACAACGAATCTCCCAGGCACCCTCCGCCGTCGCAGCACCGCCATCCAATGCACTACACTAGAGGCAGTCCTCATTCAAGGCCAAGGTAGTAAAAATCCTACCTATTGCAGGGACACTGAGTTTAAACCCTTTAAGATCGTTTCTCTTCTAGTCACAACACAGATAAGTCTCAAGAACTATAACGTGGTCCATTTAAGAAAAAATACAGAGCAGAGTATTGTGTGTAACTACAGCAGAAATGATCTTGAAAAGTTTAGTCTCTGTATCCCTACAATAGTCACAACTTGATGTTCTGTTAGCTAATATGTTTTCTAATACACATAAGGTACGTTGTCAATACCTGTAGGGGAATGAACGGCTCTCGAAGCCATACACCCGATCCATCGTCGCCGGAAGCAAGCGGATCGCCTGCCACAGTTTCCCAGAGAGGTCAAGGCCAAGGTGGTGCTAGTCCAACAACGCAACGGATTAAAGCTATCGGAGTACCCACTCCACTTGCCATTTCCAGTCCTATTCGCAGGTACACTACGCTCGTCTGCATTATTTGGAACCTATAGAAAGATTGCGAAAGAACAATTTGATAGATTACGAAAAAAAGGGCTGCAAGTATAGTAAAATACAGTCTTGTATGACATAAAGATGTTTGCTATATTCGGTGGACCCTTGAGATAACTGAGATATTAAGACTCTCAGATGTAATTCCTTTTTTTTTTATTGTATTCCGCGGCGTTTTTTCACATTGCACAAAGATTCTGTCGATGTAGAGAGCAAGAGGGAAGCGCCACACTAGTAATAGTTTACATTGCATTTCTTGAGCACGCTACCAATTATACAAGACGAACAGTCTCCTTTTGTTTCGATGTCCTGTTTGCTATATATACCTATTCGATATGATGTGAAGCCTGTTTACTTCAGATTCCCTATCCCTCACTGTTGAACACCTCACTCTTGCTCTTATTCTGTCTTCCTGTTCTCTCACCACTATTCTCACCTTCTGAATGACGAAGGAACGTGACCGTACAAAAAGTAAAACAAAAAAAAAGAAACTGAAAACGAAAGTATACGTTGCGCGTCTTGTAGATCACGATTTATATATCGTAGAGAATTAGTTTCTCTGCATGTACATATTACAAGATATATGGTATATAGATAAGTTTGTGTCCCACTGCAGGGGGTGGTAACTGCAAGGAGCTGCTTTCTACCATCATGTTGCAACCTACTGCAGGTAAACACGAACTTCATCCTACGAGGACATATCGTAGTTTAAAGTTTACGCTTTCTCGCATATATACTACATACACATATATATATTTAAGAGAGAAGTACACTCCGAGAAATATATGTATATGTATACATACACATGTATCAGTCGACCAACACGCAAGTAAACGTTTACACATGTTGTTCCTAGGTTCGCTACCTTTTTGCGTTTTCTTCCATAGATGCTAATTTTAAAACAGGAATGATGCGCTGTTCTCTCTCTCTCCTGTATGTCTCGCCAGAGCCGTATTTGTATGGCTACAATGCTCAGCACTCGCATATATTCATCTTGGTTCACTGTACCGTGCATTTGTCAATTATATTAAACACCCAAGGTGTGTTCGCTGGAAGCGCAGTAGTCAAAATGACGCGTCTCTGTTGCAGATCGAACCCAGGTACGCCGACGCAGGTTCGTCGGCCCGATTTTATAGGAGTGAACGACGCACCGACTTATTACGATGTGCAGCAGGGGAACAATAGCTGTGTCGGTGGTGCTACCGTGACCGGATACAGTCCTCAGCGTCGTTTCTTATCGGAGAGCGAGCTCGTCCGCCAGGGCACCGATCACTCCTACTCCAGAACGAACAACACCGTGGACAACATCCGTGAACTGGCTGGTTCGCCACAGCGCGGCGTCTACATGTGGAAGGATAATTCACCAGGCAGCTATCCAGCTCCACCAGGAGCCGCGAACGCGACGACTCATCAGTCGCCGTCGCAGAGACCTCCGCCGCCGTACGATTACTATCGTTCCAACCCCACCAGCCCGACACAACAGGTGTACGCTAACGCACCCAGAGCTGCGTATCACCCCGCGATCAGGGGTGGAGTACCGGTCTTCCCGCCTCACCAATCGCCTCAGGTGAAACGAAAAGCTACGATGGCGACCACCCCGACGTCCGGCGACACTCGACGCAGACCCATGTCCTTCGTTAGAGCACTGGAGATAACGGACTCCATGGAGATGGTGTCCGCGCCCAATGACAACAGATCACAACGACCCACCACGCCGACGCCCGATCGGGCCAGTGTCTACGATATGAACTATGAGATATCGGTATAGCCCAGCTTTACGGTCTCCGCACCATCCTGCGGCTGGACGGAGATTGTACAAGAATTGCCGACGTTACGCGTCTCCCGTTCCAAAGAGGAAACCACGTACGCCGCATACGAGATATCCGTCTGAATGTTCGTGTCTGTCGATGCAGTTAGACGTTCCAACGTCAAACGATATTAGACCCGGTCGAGGTGTTGTAAGTTCTTCCGGTCCAAATGCTGATTCATTGATACGTATGTTTGCGGAGAGGCCGATATCTCCTGAGAGAGAAAGAGAGAGAGAGAGCACGTGGACGTCGATACACGGAGCATGAGAGTAATTTGATAGACGGATCTTCGGGATATCGGTGTCCAATTATTTTGCACGGTGAACTGTCGTCACCGGGAATGTATTAGGCCTGATCATTTCGCGTTGCATCCAACGCCGACGCAAGACTGTCGTGTCACCTTATTAGCAATATTTCTTTTGTTTAGTCGTTGTTTAACCGTGGTGATGCGTTGAGTTCGGCGTGCAAAGGGATGCGAAACGTGTTCATTTGACGTCCCAACGGGACGAAAAGAAGCGTTCGGACCGATTGACGATCGTAGAGGGAAAATCGAGTCACGGAACCGTCAACGTGAAAGTATATATCCGAACGCTTAGAGGTAATTGCTAAGCGGCACTGATGCTAACGATCGAGCTTGTCTCGCTTAGCGAAAACGATTCTATTTTTTAGTACACACACATACATACACACACGCAAACACTCACACACACAGTAAAGTCAGTTTAGATTTTTATACTGTGACGTCGTGACTCAACTTCTAAAAGCGCAGCAGAATCGGTTCATTGTACCGTTCCTTTCGTTTCCTCTTCAAGTGAATTTAAGAAAAAAAAAAAAACAAGCATGAGTTTCTTTTTGACGAGTAACAAAGAATATAGGGATTATTCTTGCGCGTGCTCCGCACGACTCCATTTTCATCGTTGTCAGGTTCTTTTCTGGTTTTTCTTCCGTTTCTTTTTTTTTTCTCTTCATTTTTTTTAACGATGAAAACGAGAAAAGAGCGAGGTCACGGGATGGAAATCGAGTTCGCCGGTAATAGTACCCTATCTTCGTTGATGCGAGAACACAATTCGTGTCCGATTAACAGAAAGGAAAGATAAAGTTACTTAATCGATTTAAGTCATTATTCAGGATAGAATAACAAATTCTGTGTAAAATAATCGTGAAATGTGTAGCAAATTTTTAATATACATATATATATATATATATATATATATAAATATATTTAAACGATATTTATACGTAAAATAATAAAGTATAAGACTTTACAATGATTTCACTTGTTTGTTATGGATGATGATTTTATCGATGTGACCACTAATTACGATCGAATTGACTTTTACTAGTAAAAAAAGGAAACAAGCAGAAAAAAAATGAACAAAAAAAAAAGAGGAAGAATGCGTGAAAGGAGGCAAGTGTACGAATGGATGTATACCAAGAGAATCTTATAATAGTATTAGACGAAACAGACAACAAGTAAACAAGCGTTTAATTGTGACGAATGACCTGTTCTGATAGACAGAAGCGAAAAAAAAGCGCAACCAAACGAGAACAACGGACTTTGTTAAAAAAAAGAGAAAACACAAGGGGAATACAATTTTGTAATATATACAACATTGCATAAATTTATTGGTATATCTACTGCTACTGTTAAGTTTGTAATATACCCCGCTTTTAAGGATTGCATGTCGGTTTCTGTATTATGTATTTGTATGGCGAGACCAATATTATGATGCAGCCTCGAATGAAAATGATTGCGAAATCGTAAGGTAATCGTAAGACGACGATGACAGCAGCAACAAAAAAAAGAAGTATATTGCGTGCCGCGTTACCTTACGAAGACTCGATTCAATTATTATTAATTATTGTTAAATAGCACATATCGTTCAGCTAGAAGGCTTATCGAACATCGAATATTTCCGTGTTGAAAGAAACAACCAGTCTCTCGGCGACCATCATACTTTCCGACGAAAAACGAATGCATCTGCGGCCGATAGGAACATATTTCTTCCAGCGTCTGTGTTTCGTGAAACGCGTACAAATCGTTCCGTTCGTTCACGCGCGCGATTCCGTTTCTTCTCTGTAAACCATGAGCTGTGTGCCAAACGAGAAACAAAGGAAACATAACGATTTTCCATTATTCCATTCCGATCGTGTAGACTTTACGTAAGCAAGCACCTTCTTTTTTCTTTTCTGAACCAGAGAACAAAACGACCGTTCGAACGTGAATCGGTTTTTAGGCGAATCCTGCGTAAGGTACGACGAACTGTTTTAGTGTTTATAATTCGGTTCACCTGTACATAAATATTGCTCGTTATTATCACTTAAATGTACATACATATACATTTCGGTACTTACGTATCGCTGCAGCAATCTACGAAAATAAAAACTCATGAAATACAAGGTGATTGTATTCGAAACGCGTTGTTCATTTCAACGGTTCGTTATCGTAACCAGTACTACCGAATTAAAGTAAGGAAATACTGATTGCATGGATAACGTGAACGGACGCGCATTTGAAAAGCGCGCCATATCGTTGATGCGTTCGGAAAAAAGATCGCTAACAACCTCGATAATCAGAGCTTCGTTTGAAATCTAATATGGAGGCAAAGTTGTGGATAAGCAAAACAGTCGTGAAGAAAAGTCAATAATCGGTAATTCATACATTCTTTTAATCGTCAGAAAAATGTTTTAAAATAACCATAGTCCACGGAATGTTAACCTATACAACTGTATATATATAAACACTACATATATATATATATATGTATATATATATATATATATGTATATATATGTATACAAAAAGTAGTCAATGAGTCGAGTATATCTAGAAATCAAAAACGATCAAAGAAAGATAATCTTCAGAAGTTTTAAAACGATACGTCATTAAGAAATTTTTTTATAATCGTTGTTTTACTTAGGAACGACGAACATGAAAAATTATGTGAGAAAAGTATTGAAATCCAAAGGATTTCAGAGGAATAGTATCGTCGAAAAGGAAAAAGGAGAACAGTTTTGAAATAAAATTTTCAGAAATTCTTATAATTTCTAAGATGGATTCGTGTAATGTTTCGATCGAATTTCAGGTCTGTGGTTGTAGCGCAAAATGGCGGCGACCCGGCGGGAATAACGACGCGAGCGCCGCGTCACTATATTGGTAATTATTTTTCTTATGCTTCGTAAACTTTGCATGTTGCTCGTTATGCTTCGATAACGAACCATAGTCTCTGCGAATCGTGAGGATAACATTTTCACATAGTATTTCGTTCGATAGCAGGCTGATAGGTGTGAACGTGTTCCGCGTAGAGAGGAGAATTTTTTAGCGGCACGGTCCGCCATTATTGGCGTACGCACGGCGTTCAACAAAGTTTTCTTTCGTTTGGTGGCTCGAAACCACGCCTAGAATCTGGACACTTCAATCGTATTATGATGTGAGTAACACCGATCGCTTTATCTGCTACTTCGCGACTTGTTTTTTCATTTAATTGTAACCTCACCGCCGCCCACTGTTTTCATGGTGTTTCAGGGCACGCAGCCGGAAAGATAGCACGGGCAAGAGCGACTCAGAGGCCACAGATAAAGAAAATAAGAGAGAAAGAGGCAGAGAAAGGGAGAGAAAGAAGAGAGCTGCATCTTCGTCCAGCAGTGGCAGCAGGTGAACCTGCAAAATCTTTTTCATTGTTTCAACACAAAGGCTTGTACGCATTGTGCTTACAATATTTTTGTTCCATAGTTCTTCAGACAGCAGCTCTGGATCGTCATCCACCAGCAGTGGAAGCAGCTCTAGATCCAGTTCTACTTCTAGCAGCTCCTCGAGCAGCTCAGGGAGCTCTTCTGGAAGCTCCAGAGACAGAGGAAGAAAGCGGAGTAGGAGCAAAAGTGTTGATGCCTCTCGTAGACACGATAATAAGGAAAAGGAAAGGGAGAAAGAGAGGGAGAGAGAAAGGGACAGGGATAGGGATAGAGATAGAGATAGAGAAAAGGATAAGAAGAAGAGTAGTAATTCTGTTATAGACAAACCCAAACCCAAAGGACGTTCCAGGTAATTATACATTGGAACATACATTGTCTGTTTGTTTGTAAACATTGTTTTATTCCATTCACGTTTGCAGATCACCCTCGCCGCGTAGAAAACGCCGAGAAAGATCACCCATTCCTAGACCAACGAAAATACATATTGGGCACCTGACACGTAATGTTACTAAGGAACACATTATGGAGATCTTCTCTACATATGGTCAGATAAAAATGGTAGACTTTGCTATGGACAAGCTTCATCCCAATCAAGGACGAGGTTTTGCCTATGTGGAGTTTGAAACTGCGGATGAAGCAGAAAATGCAATGAAACACATGGATGGCGGTAAGTAGAAGTCATGAACATTTGATCTCTCTGTGTATCTAATTAATATCTAATCGATGTTTTCATTGCAATTTGTAGGACAAATCGACGGTCAGGAGATCACTGCTGCCCCAGTATTATTACCAAAACCAAGGCCGTTACCAATGCGGAGGATGTCACCTTTAATGGGACGAAGAGCGCCCCCAAGATGGGGTGGTGGAGGTAGAAACACTCCTCCACGTTATCGCAGACGCTCACCACCGATCAATCGTCGTAGAAGCCCGCGACCACCTAGACGCAGACCCAGAACTCGATCGAGGAGTCCCCCGAACAACCCGCGCCATCGGCATCGCCGCTACACGAGATCAAGCTCAAGCAGCTCGCGATAGCAACCTTCTTTTGTACATAACAAAGAACTGAATTTGGCCAAACGCGGTTCGGGCCGCGCTCGGTCGTCTTAATATATTAAGCAAAACAATTTTTACCGACTCATTGGAAACTGCATACTTTTGACAGAGAAGTGTAACGCACTCCGAAAACAATAGAGACTCGTTCGTGTCGGTGTTTCAGATAATTCATGTTTCTCAATGACGAGAGCACCGTTCGTGATTCACGACTATTGCTTTTCAAATATACCAATTTCACACGTGACCAGTATATATGCTTGCAGTTGTGTTTCGTACCTGAAGGTGAATGACCCCGTGAGATACTATATTCTTAGAGATAGTCGTACGATGTAGCGTTTAATACGAGGGCATGAAGACTTCAGAAGAAATGTTATTTCTTAGTACGTGGATTTCGTAACAAAAAGTATGAAGGATAATCAAGTATGATCAACGTAACGTCTGCTGATAGTGTTGTAAACTATCGGTTTCGCTCTCTCCTTTTTTTCTGAGGTCTTTATGAACTGTAAGATGTTTCATGGTTTTGGTGAAAGCACTGAAAGAAGGCAGGTTTGATAGAAACTATGATTATTAGACCCTTTTACAAAGAATCAATTTTAGAAAAAACCTATTCACACAAAATCCTCTTTTATACTTCGCGATATCTACAAGAACAGAATCATTGCATCACATTGCAACCTTGCATCGATGAAAAATATCTACAATTTTTAAATTGCGTATGGTCGTTAATTATATAATAATATACACTTTTACGATGACTTTACAGTATAAACGAAACAAAGTTTAAAGAGCCTGATGTTTACTTTGACAGAAGTAAGTATTTTGTTGTTCCTTTCAGAGGCACCAGGGTCCTCGAAATCTAGCCTGGTCCATGGCACGAATATCTTTATATTTTTTTTAAGAGAGATCTTCGAATTAGCTCTCTGGTAACGTAACGACGTATATATTATATATATATTTATATATATGGCTGACAATCGAGAGAACGATTAAACAAGGGTGCAAAGTAAGATATTTCATTTTCAGTTTTTGATCGAGATACAAAATAATCAGAAGTTGCAATTTCTCTACGCGGCGTGAATGTGTTCTTTTGATTAAAGCACTTTGGCACAGACAAACTGCTTTTGTGTTTGTTCACTCACGAATCCCGTTTGTTTTCACGTAAATACAAAATTCTCTTACTTTTTGTCCTTTCATATAACTGATGGATCATTTTTTTCTAATTTGTCTGGGAAGAGATTTGATTTACACGTCGAATCCGCGCATACGGTTTCTTACAAATTACACGTGATAAAACAATTGCAATGCTTCTGAACGATCTTATTTTTTATATCACAGGAAAGCACCAGAGTGCAATTCTACTCTCCATGCAAAGTAACAAGGGAAAAAAGCAAGCTTGTGCTGTCGAAAGCCAAAGATACCTGTTCTTTTGCCCTCTCACTATAATAATTCCCTACGAAATGAAATCTCTAACGAGAGAAAAAAAAAAGGAAAATTCATACGTAACGTTCGTTATATTATCATCGATTAAATTAAGGGCAATCATCAGTTGGTTGTTTTTTACGATCGTATTCCGTACGTCAGTTAGAGTTAGAGATTCGTTTATACGTCGCAATAAATAAATAATTAAATAACTTTTTGAGTAATGGTAGAGATCCGCTTAACTTTTTCTCTTAACTTGGTTTTTCTTTTTTTACGTAGCATCGTCTCGCATTCTACAATATCTATAATATTACACACGATACTTTTTTTTGTTTTTTAAACTGTACGCATAGTTATCGTAATGATTAAAGTTTATATAACCGCTATAAACAGTCAGATCCCCGAAACTTGCAGAGAATCACATCAACATCATTGTCATCTCCCTATCTCCCTTTTGTGACACATTGTTTTCATATCAATGCCTTGGTACCCCTTTCTTTTTTTACTTTTACATCAACGAAATCGTCTCTTTTCAGCTTCGACGATTCAATACGATCGCGAACAAGGCATCTTCGTTAAATGACCCTCTCCCGCGCGCGCGCGCGCACGCGTTCTCCGAAATGTCCTAAAGCGCGAGCCTCCTCTTCACGTCGTTTCATCACTTTCCTCGAACGAACTATAAATATTATTTAATCTATGTACAATTTCTTTTAAATAACGCCCCTTCTCCGTTAGCAAAATATCAGCACCGGGGTCCCCGAGGATTCGAAACGCTCAGAACGTCGACCCTTTGGTGCGTTCACTTGCAGAAGCCGAGGACGTGGGGAGGATGTATCATCGAGACTGCGACGCGTCCTCCTTCTTGTGAATATCCGCGTGCATCAAGGCGGGTTCTAGCTGTCTGGTGGGTACGCCGGGCCCTGGCCCCGCTCTGTGATGCATGTGTAAATTGCTCAGTGGGCCAGGACTCGGGTCCTTGCTCCTCATGGCGTTCACAGGCGGCGGTGGGTATCCGGCGTACAGTTTAGCCCGTTCCTCTTCCTCTGCACGGAATGCAGCGGCAGCCATTAAGGGATTGTAGCGTAATTGCTGCAAGGGGTCGTAACGATAATCCCTGAAGGGATCTCCGGGCCAAGGGCCTCCAGGCTGACCTCCTGGCCCCGATGGCGGTGGAAAATGTTGCATAGGATGCCCACCCAGACCAGGGAGCATGCTTCGCTGCATGGAATGCGGTGCAGGCATGCCGTGAGGATGCCTCGCAAGGTATGAGTGAGGGTGAGGGTGATGATACCTCGTATCAGGCAGTGGACTTGGACCGGGTCCTGGTGCCGACGTCGCTCCAGGCCCAGGACCCGGTGGCCTTGGAAGCATCACGACTTCGTCGTCTTTACTTCGCGGTTCTTCTTTTACACGTACTTCGCCAGCATCCATAGGCGCTGATCCATTTCTCAATGGAGATCGTTCTCGAGCCACGACAACGTGTTGCCGATTCTGATGGAGCATCCTCTCCCGTTCCATCTCGCGTCTCTCCATTTCGCGACGCTCCTTGTCCCTCCTTTCTCTCTCCCTTTCGGCAGCCTCCTGCTGTTTCCTCTTCTCTTCTTTCTCGCGTTCCCTTCTCTCTCGTTCACGTTGCTCTTCTCGTTCCCGTTCTTTCTCTCGTCTGATTCGCTCACGTTCTCGTTCTCGCTCCCGTTCACGTTCGCGTTCACGTTCTCGCTCGCGTTCGCGTTCACGCTCCCGCTCCCGCTCCTCTAGTTCGGCTCGTCTGTCGATCGCGGGTGGTTCCGGTTTTAAGTTCCATGACACCGTCGTGGGTGGGAATCCGGTAGAGGCTCGTTGTAATCTGGATTTTGTAAAACGTACGTTAGCTACACTTCTCTGTGAAATGACTGAACGTTTACTTATTTCAGGAAATTCACAGATAATTGTACCACGTAGAAATGATTGGAAACGTACCCTCTCCACGGGTCGTGTACAGAACCGAGTCCACCCAAAGGCGGCATTTCTCTCGACGGTGGAAAACTTGAAAGACCAGGGAAATTCGGATTCGGCCCGCCAAACGTTGTTGGGTACCTTCCAAATGGTGACATTCCCGTTCCTACAAACATTTTAATTAATTATTGTTCTTTCTCAGATGTTCAAGGCACAGGAAATCACACACTTGTGAATCGCTGTACATGATTTCTTACCTAAATGTGATGCTGGTGTTGAAAGGAAGCCAACAGGATGCGGTGGAGGCGGTGCAGGATGCGCCTGTGGAATATTGTTCGGGAATGGAGGTGCCATTTGGGGTGCTCCCATTCCTAGACCACCTCCTGGGCCTCCCGGATAAAGATGTCCCGGTGGTCTCAGTAATTCCGTTTTGGTATTAACGACGCCTCCTGCTTTAGCCTCCGCTTGTTGCTTCTGTTGGTGATGATAAATTTCCCAAGCAATACGCACGTGCATTGCGTTCCATTTACCACTCTTCTGCGATTAGACAACACATAATTTTTCTTAAAAAATTATGTCCTGTATTTTTTCACATTTGTTACGAAAATTTACTTTACCTTTCGTGCAAAGGATGATAGATGATTAGGCGGTACGAAAGGAGTCGAAGGGGGCCCCATTCCAGGATGCAGGAGACCGGCGTTGAAACCAGAGTAACCAGACAGATTTAGATTGCCACGAAAAAATGGAGACTCGACACCTCCCAACTTTGGGATGTCCTTAAACTAAAAAAAAATTAACATTTAACGAATTTCCATCACACGTCGAAAGAATTTGTTACGTACGATGGGAGGCGGGAAGAGTGTCGTGGCGGCCGACGGTGGAAGCAGAGGCGTCGTATGCTGATGCACGTGAGTATGCTGATGCTGATGATGGTGCATCTCCGTCCTGAGATACGGGGGCGGGCCCAGGTTACCGACTCCGACTCCAACATTTCTGTCTTGGGATGCCAAGAATCTATTGTCAAGCTCTCGCCTTAACAGGTCTGCCTGACCTGCGACATGAGTCACCCCTACTTTCGGTTAGCTTCTCATTCTCTTTCGATCTAACCGTTTTCTCTCTGGCGTTCGTATTGGCAAACAGAATAGAAAGATAGTTTATTAACTTACTTGTTTGAAAAAGCGACTCGGCGGAGAATGGATTGGGATTGGTCGTTGGTGGTGGTAGCGAAGGCAGTGACGTATGCGGACTGGAACTGGACACGGGAGGTGGTAGCGGTGCCGCGAACATTGGCGGTGGAAACGTGTGCATGCTGAGCGGTGGTACCGGTGGAGGAGTTGGCCTTGGAACCGACGTTGCCGTCGCCGGAGACAATTGTGAAGTTGTGCTGCTACTGTAAAGCACACACACCAAGAAATATAAATCTTCTGGAAGTTAGATGAGAGGTACAGTCAAGAGATCTTTATATTATTCATACCCAATCCATCCTTGAGGCTTGGAGTAAGCAGGTAGACTAGAATTGGCTGGAGAGGACGTGTTTGGCACACTTACAGGCGTTATGCTACCTCGACTTAGACTACTCACGTTACTGCTGTAACAAGTAACAACATTATAAAGTCTTTATCGTAACAAACGATTAAAGTATGAGCGATCACAAGATTATACCTGTAGCTGTCCCTTTCCCGACTCGGACTATGTCCACGCGGAGAATTATTATTCCTTCCGGTTAAACTACAGGCTACCATATCTCTATGAGCAATGGTATTCGCTGTAGTAACCGTGTTCGTTATCGTGGAGACGCATGTCGTAGTGGCAGCGCTTAATGGAGTATTGTGATTCGTGGTGTTATTTCCTATAGGCTGTTTACTTATGTTAGTACACGGGGAAGCTCTACTTCCTCTCTAAAAATGGAAAATGTCGATGTCAGAACTATATATAGTTCATGTATATATGAACTTTCTGTATTACAGAAGTCTTTGACATTTGATTAAAACTATGCAACTTACCACGTCTGTCCGTGAAGAAGCAGAATGGGAGGGAGACGGTACCGCAGGCGGAAGGTATGGACTGTGATTTAGAGCAGTATACGGCGTGTAAAGGGGTGGATAAGAGGGTTGCGTTTGAGGATAAGCAGCCATGGGTATCGATGGTGGATAGCTGGTTGTTGTCGCTCCGTTCGATGGTGCTGCTGGGGTGACACCTAAATTGGCTACCGCGGGACTAGTTGTATGACTCGACGAAACGTGGGGCACATTAGGTGGATGTAACGCAGGTATCGTAGTGTGAGGCTGCTGGGATAAGGAAGGAGGTGGCAGAGCAGGGGAAGCTGGCCGCTGTTGCGGAGCTATTGCACGTGGGTTTGCTGCCAATGGACTAGTCATCTGAAATTACGTTGAATCAGAATATAATGCCGTGTGTACAAGTACAAAAGCAGAATGGAACATTACAAAAATTTACTTACAGGTGGCTGGGATATGTGAGGGGGTAAAGTGGGACTGGGAGGACTTGGCGCTGTTGGAACTGGTGCAGACGCAGGCACAGGAGGTGGTATAGGTGCCGGAGCATCCGTTGCTGGATTGGAAATTTGTCCACCAGTGTCCGGAGGAGAACCCCCTGCCCCGTTTGCTGGAGGCAGTACGTGTGGTGAAGATGATGGCAACTCGTCTGCAAGGTAATCGGTGATGTCAAACAAATGTTCATGATGTAAACAGATGTACAGCTAGCATATGTGATACGTACATTTACGTGCAAGGGGTGGTGGGGTAGAAGATTCAAAGAGTATCGATTCAGCATCCGAGCCCTAAAATAAAAAGTAACATTAACAAAATGTTGTTTATTTGTTAATTATATGTTACATACAGTTTCAGATCTATGTACCTTATCGTCTTCTCCTTCACTATCACACTAAAATGAGAAGCAGACAACAGGTAGTTAGTACAACAGCGTTTGGCACATGTTAGCATATTAATTCAATTGATTGATACTTACGATATAACCTTTACCCGAACTGCAATGACTGCTAGCCTGTAAAACCAAACAGATGTTGTGTAAGAATGTAAATATGACCCAGTATCAAACACTTGCGGAATCGAATACCAGAAGTTTTACTTACATCGCTGAGGTGGTCCCTGGAACTGTCTGCGTCCTGGCAATCCCTAGGTAAACCAGGGCCATGCAATTGCTCAGATGCTCTACCACTATCGTCGCTTGTACCTGCATCTAGGCCCTTCGAAGCAAAGAAAAAACACACATTAAATACTTCTCATTGCTTCAAAACACCATTAGTCATTTACTCTGCAAAACTCACCTGGTTGAGTGTTGAAGGTGTCAGTATGGAATTGTGTGTATAATGGTTGTGCTTGAAATGGTTTTTGATGTGGTGCTCGTTGTGTCTATTATTCTGTCCGGTGTCCACCTTTGGTTTCTCTTCCACTATTGACAGCAGCGTATGCAGCTTCTTGACATTATTTTTACCAGCTAGCTTTATTGCACTCTGTAACAACAAAACAAACTCCACTTACAAATCACCATCAGACAATTACAATTGAATTCTTCTTTACAACTCGTCTAAGATTACATTCCAGGAGAACGGTCGTTAAGTACACGAACCTAAGGATGCTGCTGTAAGCGGTATCGCGATAACCGTAACATAATCCCCGAGCTCCGGCTCCGTGGGCGCGAATTAAAACAATCGAATTTCAATCCTCCCGGTCATCGTGCGTACCCGAGATTAAATTCACCGTGCACGAGAAAACAAAAAAAAAGAAGAAAAAAAACAAAGATCGACCTACCGAGCCACGTATGGTAACGAAAAATCGGCCGATCTCCCCGGACGTCGTCGCGACAGGAGCTTAAGGCTGGCGAAACGCGGCGCACGGCACGAGTAAAAGAGAAAAAACCTCTTTGCGAGAACGCCTTTAAACCGCGATGTCAGTGCACATTTCAGACCGGGTGGCCCTGGTGCGCACCTGAATACCGTTATCGTGTCCAGGTACGCGAGAGGAACACGCGTTCGCGATTTTCGTGTTCGCGAGGGGCGTTCGCGAAAGATGACAGCAAAAGGATCCACCGTGTGTGTGTCTCGTGTGCGCGATGCAGCGCGCCGGTGGTGGGGAGAATGAAAGAGCGGGGTAAAAGGTGACGGGAGGGAAAGAGAGAGGGGGTAGAGCGAACGTGTGTGTGCGTGAGAGAAAGAGAGAGGGGATGAGAAACGAGAGTAGAGGGGAAGAGCGAGAAAGAAAGAGAAGACATTGACCGAACGAGCAGCCGCGCGACAAGGCCTCCTTTGCCGTGCCAGGCCAGCTGGAAGGAACGAACCCTGACTTCTCTCTCCTCTCCTCTCTTCTCCTCTCTCCTCTCGCGCTATTTACTTTCCTTTTCCGATAACCACATCCCCACCACCGCCGTCATCAGCGGGGCTGGCTACCAAAGAAACCATGGGAAAAAGCCACTAGAGCTCGCGCGCTGTAAAAAACCACCACCTAGCAAAAGCCATGCTCTCCACCTGCGCACGTGTGCCAACTGCGAGCCGAAACCCCCTAGGACGTGTAACCGCGCTCGGATTACATGCACCGAGGCGAATTACAGCGGGACCTCGATTATACGAACTTACGAATTATAATTCATAAAACTGTGACTTATGTTGCAACTGAATTTCGTATAAAATTCATGAGTTCGTTTTGGAATACGAACGACGAAGCAGCAGGAAATTAAGTACACGATGTCAGTAAGTTCCAGCTTGTAGCTGATAAAGGATGAATAAATTCCGGATGATCGAGGTTCTACTGTAGTTCGATAAACCTGCGACTGGAGGTCGAAAAGAAACTGTACCGTGATGGTTGGGCTGTTGAATGGAGATGAATCTTGTTGAATCGTTCGCGGGATCACGAGTCGGAGCAACGTGTTTGAAGGTGACGATCGAGTGTTGGTACTACTCTTTTTGTTTAATGGAAACTGTATTTTTTAGGTGGGGTATTATGGGTTTGAATTTGGGTACATGGGTGAGACGGATGATGAAATTGGGTAGGTATAGAGGTGGTTTGATCGCGGAGAGACGAAGAGGAGTTGTGGACAATCCGGGAGGTTCCTCGACACGGGACGAGTTAAAGGAAGGTCGTTCCCGGACGTGCGGACGTTCCACCGGTCGGCTACTCCGCGCTTTGGCTAGCCGGCTACTAAACTCGTCCGTACAACGTTGCCACGTCTATTCCGTTCGCTGTTGACACGATCGGACTCTAATTCAGCTACCACTCGCTCGCGAGACGTTAACGCTTTCGCGACCGACCATGTATTACTACGTCTTTTCAGAAGTTAACCCTTTGCGCTCCTCCCCGCGATGTTATCATGAAGTACATTTTTTCACACGTATTACACAATGTACGTCACGAAGACGTTCACGGCCTATGACGTATTGCTACGTGTTTTCAGAAGTTAACCCTTTGCGCTCCACCTGCGATGTTATCGTAATGTACACTGTTTCTATACGTGGATGATACGGAGACGTTAACACATTTGCAATCGATTTTGAAAAGTTAACTCTTTGCACCGCGCTGGCGCTGCTATTATGACGTACATCGTTTCCACATATTCATCGTAACACAAAAAAAAAGAATCAGTTTTATGTTATGAGTATTTATATATTTTTGTAGGAAAAGGAAGGCTTGAAATTTTCGAAAGAGCTCCAAAAAAATGGCTTGATGTAGATACTTGATCAGATTAAATAATTATCAGACTGCAAAGAGTTAACATGTTGACTGTCACAGTGAAAACTACCGTACATAGAAATACCCCTTTTTCTATATAAATCATTAAGAATCTTTCGCCTGTCATTAATCAACGACGTAATTGTTATTTTAGATTATTACATTAATATACAAATTTGAATAGAATTTTCGAATTACATAAAATTTAAAAATTCAATTCATTTCCGTGTTCTGGTCACTAGTGACCTCCATGACAGTCAACGTGTTAATGTTGGCAGCCTTGAGACACAGTATATGGTGTTTTGTAAATTCTCTTCTTTGTAAACGGTAAATTTTCAGTTGCTAATTAAACCTTGTCTGGCGTGAAATATCAGAATAGTAGAAACAAGAATTTGTTAGCAATCTGTTCGTCACTGTGGTAAGTACGTCACGTCTTCACTTCTCAAGAAGTTGCAAAGCAAATAGACACTTCTACGATAAGCGACGTTTTATCATATTCCGTTCAACCTGACTGCATCTGTTATGGAATAACACACGGTATAATCGGCTATGGTTCTCCATGTATTTACCAAACACACGACCCGCGTTTACTAATACTTTCTGTCTATTTTTAGGACTACTTCACTCGCGCGGAGTTTGTGCAATGAATTTGCGAACAGCCTGCATGCACGGTTAAAAGGAATTGGGAAATCACATGCTTAAATGATTTATCACTCAGTTAGGTGTCAAATGGTTTGAAAGCTGCACGTACATACACCTCAGGCATCGAGCAAATGAAGTATATTATATTCCTTTCATTTCAGATATTCGATATGAAGTATCCTGCATTACAAAACCAACGAATTGAATAATATTATTAGTCAACGGTCAAGCAATGGACCCTTGGTCGGTTCTAAAGATTCGATAAAAATTTGAAAGCAACGTTCTTATCTGTTACAAATGCTCAATTATCTATTTTTTCGAAGTCGAACCGGATTCATGTTGACTGGTTTTTAGGGCAACGAACGGCGGCCGTACGAATCGCATAGTTTACGCGGGAAAAGGGGAGGAGGATGCGTCGACGGATCGGCCATTAAATTTGACAACAATGTTACTTTTTTGGCGGGCACCACTAGCGGCCGAGATGAAGCATTCTCCGTTCTCGTTTGTAACAAGCGGATAATAACAGTCATTCGGACATCTGTTTGACGAAAATTTCGGCCGGTTGCCAGTACGAAATTGACGTGCTGAGCGTGAAACGACGCTGGCCCTCGTCCAAAAATTATCCGAAAGTAAACATGTATCATGGCAGCATTGTTTATATTCAGAGTAACTGTCTTCGCGTCTCCGTCAATTCCACAGAATGGCGAAAAGAAAGGCCTGCTCGTTTTTTTTTATCGAACTTCTGGAACAATCGACCGTACCGAGAGGCAGAATCCGTGCGTCAGATGGTCGGCTTCGTTAAAGAGGTTATCCGAGACGAGTGGCGGGAAAATTTGAACGAGTTGAATATGACTAATAGTTGTCTAAGGTTATTGTTTAATTGATGATCGGTCTATTTTAAACTTTGTATACTGTGTATTGCTCTTCTGTATTGTTTTAGAGGTTATTCGAATCGACAATCATATGGCGGGAAATTTTAAAATAACTCGAATGAGATTTATGAGATGAGTATTATACTTTTTTTTTGTTATGTAACGCAGCATCGACTGTTATTGGTGTCATTTAGAATCACTGAAGACCGTCACCCATCTTAATCGCCGATCGTGACCAGAGTAGCTTGACTTCGACGATCGGACGAAAGACGGTGTTTTCTACACGGCAATGCGATTCACAACCAATATTCTAATATTCACTTAAAGCTAATTATTCAAATGAAGTTGCCTCAGTATAATTATTAAACAGAGGATGTTTATGCATGTGTACATTTGCAGATTTCAAGATCGTTCCTGTTAACGTATAAACATTATCCATACGAGTGCGGAACACTTCAAAGCCAAACACTCTCTGTGGACGGAATCCTGTTGTCATACCGCATACCATGTTCACTTGATTTGCTGAATGAATTCGAAGGCAAACATAAAACAAAATAAATGGAATCTCGATTATTGAAGTTACAATGGGAACTATAGGACTGATGATTTTGCTAGCGTCGAAAACATACGCCAAAGATATTTGTGAGGCTCATACACGGGTCCATAGCACTCAGAGAATTAAAATGCAGGAACAACTGCAATTTGATGATTATACTCAAAATTACAAATGCATGTTTCAAGCGATTCTCAGCTCTGTATTCGTTGTATTTCGGTCGGCTTGGAAAGGAGCTGTTCGATTACGGCCAACGCTGCGAGAGGACGCCTAATTCTCCACGGGAGAGATCCTTATCGCGGATGATGTATTTTAACACCGTGGAGCGTCGATCGGAATGCGGTGACGGAAAACCATGTCGACGTGTCGTGTGTTTCGACCGGCATTTCGTCTACGTAGACGGGTAGCGACTTCTTGAAGCGACTTTAGTTCCGCGAAAGCGACGCTCGCGGTGGAAGAGGGAGGAGAAAGCGGAAAAGGTTTTACGGGGAAAAAGAAAGAGAAGAAAGAAAGGAAAGAGCCCCCCGACACGGCAGTAAAAAGATTTACAGTGGTGTAAATACGGCGATAAAGCAACCGTCGTTCGACCACGATTATTTTCGGTCACAAGCATTTTTCGCCAATTTACATAGTTTGGGTCCGGCATGCCGATCTTTACGCTGAACGAACGCTCGGTGAAGGGTTTCAGCAGGCTGCACACCGGGTGTACCGTATCATCAACGTCCGCGTTCATATTTACACCTGTATCTCATAAGGAGAAAGAGATAAAATTTTAAACGGGTAGTTATAGTTTTCTCATACGCTCCAACACATGATTTTGTTGAACAAGAGATATTTTAAGCTCCCCTTAACACTTGCAGGGTACAAGAAGTGCGGTGAACCTGGACACCCGGTGTAATTCGGGGGATTTGAAAATAAGTGCAGCGATTATCCCCGCATGCAACGGATTCCCAATGTTTATTGCGGGTAACACCGACCGTGATCGCTTCCGCGTGAAAATAATTGTGGTTCAGCAGCACTTTCAGAGGATCAAGAAGAAGAAAATAGTCCAGATATCCTTCACGGCGGTGTATCACGCAAGAGGCAGTCGTCGGTAGATCTCAGTGTCTTCCCCTAAATACCGTTAATAAAGAACCGAGGAATCGCGTAAGAAGCGTCCTTTCTTTCTCTTACTATTTTTTTTTTAAAAAATTCATTTAATAGACTCTTCACGGTCGGGCGAGGATGTAAGCCAGCGTGCATACTAAACCGTGTAATCGCGTTTTTATTTCACAGCCACGAAATCGCGGGTTCTTCGAATTTTGATCGAGAGAAGATAGGGGGGAGCCGAAAGCAGAGCCTTCTTCTTCCGTGTCGAATTATAAACGAAGAGAACTGGGTCAACACGACCGTGCAGGTGGCACGAACGCGTTTCGTCCATCATCGATGCATCCCTTCGTTGTCGTTTCCGTATCGATTCGCGGCCACACGAGCCCCTTACGTTCCATCTTTTTTCTACGCTCTCCTCTGGTTCCGGTTGTGCGCAAAACGTCCTCAACTTCCTGAGCTTTCAACGTGGAACAACGGTATTGAAAGTTTTTTTTTCAAACTCGTTCACCGCTGTGAACCTATACAGGGTGGTTGAAAAGGTTCAAGACTCGTGAAGCATGAAGCTTTAAAAATGATTTCTTTAACAGCCTCTGTACTTTGATTCACCGCCGCGTTTGTAAAACATAGAATGTACATATACTAATACTTTATGTTTATTTTCAGGAGTATGTAACGTCTGCAGAGTTTGTACAATAAATCTCAACCGTGGAAGTGTTCAAAGCTTTTTCTAAATATTTCATGTACACATACCACTACGTTTACCAAACACAGAATCTACATAGACTAATACCCTGTGTTTATTTTCAGGACGGCTTAACGTCTGCAGAGTTTGTGCAAGGAATCTCAACCCTGTAGGTACTGAATGCTTTCCTTTTTAAACGTCTCGTGTACACGGTCATGTAATAAATTTCTAATTGCAGCAAACAGCAAAATGTTGCACGGTTAACAGGTACAGGAACGGTTTCGGAATTAATCACCGGCAACGCGCACGTTGAAACGGAGCACGGAGCGCCGATGGACGGAGATAAAAATGTAATACAAATTTTCACGCTGCACGCGGCCGTTTTATTTAATTAACGGCATTATCGCTGGCCCGTGTCTCGTATTGATGTTTAAATCTACCGAAAAACACGGACACGCGATAGAACCGGGCAATATGCAACGCCTGCACCCGAGTATTTTCCTGTTTATTATTAAAATATTCCGCCTCGTTACGTGCCGGCTAATATACAGGATCGTCGTGCACACACGTGCATGTATACATTCATGCGTACACACATCCTGTAATTCGGTGCAACGATGGAATTATATCCGTCGGTAATCGAATAAATTACACATCGCCTTTCGAGTGTTCCATTAATTACCGTGAGCCGAGCAATGCCAGGCGCCGGCCACGACGTAGCAAAAATCCAAATACGCCTCTCTCTCTTCTTTCCATCGGAAAATCACGACCAATTAATGACTCTGTTCGACGATTAATCGCGTATCGACTTTCCGCGATGCTCGATACCTCGCGTCGGACCTTAACGCGATTAAAAATTCTTGTTTACCGCCGGTGATGTTGACGTTCATTCGATTAGCAGTCTGCTATCGGATGGCGGGCATGTAAATGGAAAAGAATGAGCGAGGGGGGAGAATAAAATATTGAACCTGGCCGAAGTCGATGGTACGGTCGAACCTTCGCTCGAATTCTCATTATTCGATTACCCTGTCGAGTTACGTAACGCTCTATCATCCGTGCGTTCGGTTCTCTTCAGAAAACGATACCGTACTTCGTACCGTGTGCTTCAGGCAACGATAAGCTGGTCCGAAGTGTTCAATAACAATTGTGATTATTTAGAATTAACATACTCGACGTTTCAGGGCGCTGCGAGACCGCCAGCTGCGCGGAGGTGTATCAAATTCGCCAGCGGACATGCGAAAACAATTGTCGGGAGCAGTGTCAAGGTAACGACCGTGCCCTGTCGCAGTTATGAACGCGAGAAAAATCAGCAGAGAGGGAGAGAAGAAGAAGAAGGAACGGAGGAACGAGGAAGAAAAATGGGTCGCGAGTTCGTGATGCTTGTCTGTCGGTGGGCATCGCCGAGGTTCGCGGTCGATTTTCGCGGGTATCACCGGGCGAACCGTCCGCTGACGGATCACGTGGCGGAATTCAGCCATCTCCGTTGGCACCGAGCTGATTTATTGAGTGGCGCGCCGTTGCTGACCTCACTCTCCCTCTATCCGTCTCTCTTGCCACGGCTAACGACACTAAGAGAGCTCTTGGTGATCTGCCGAATGCCAACGATAATCCAGCAAGTCGAAATTATACGCTCGTGCAACGAACCTGGCTCATTCAACCGGACCACGGATCAACCCTCTTCAGCGCGCCTTTTGATTTATTACGACCTCGTGCTTCCTTCGTTACGCGGATCATTAAAATACAACGTACAAATCGTCCGGATGAAAATACACGTCGCCTCCGTGCGAGCACGCTCTTCAAGGAATCATCGCGCGCCGCTTCAGCACTCTTTGTAACTCCGTTCTCGATGCATCAGGGTAAAATCGATGTCCGGACATCGCCTCATCGCACTGACTCCGACGGCATCGATTTTGAATCAGTGTATCGAGACGGAGACACCGAATTTTGGTTGCTGCTCCAGAAACTAGAATCTTAGAACCAGTAGACGTTCTTGCTTTCTGGTCGCTCGAGCATTCAGTCAGAGTTTCACAAGCTTCGGTAGCTTGACATGAAATGAAATTGGGTGCATAAATATCGTAATCATTTCAGATTCGAGAGTCTGTTGGCAAGTGGCGCGTGCAGTTTGTACAGATTTTTTTTTTATTTATTCTGATTGTTACTTTACAATTTGTCCATTGGACATTAGGTAAATTCTTGTATGGTGATCGTTTCGTTTTTATGGTTTTAAGTGTATAGGTCAGTAGGATGTCTCCTTTTTAATTTTCTTTCAACACAAGTTGTGTGTACCTCCGCAGCTAGTTGGTTGGGATGTATTTCCATTTTCTCTTTATGTTTTTTTTTGCGTATCAGGTTATTTCTTCCATAACCATTGAGATATTTAAGTCCTTGCGTATATCATCATTTCTACAGTATATACCATGGTGCATTAACTACTGTTCTCAGTATTTCTGATTGTAGTGACCCCAGTTTTGTTATATGACTCATTGCTGCGGTTCCCCATAGCGGTATTCCATAGATCCATATTGGTTTCATGATTGTTTTATAAATTTTTAATTTCATTTCTACGCCGAGTTTAGATTTCTGGCCAGTTAGCCAGCACAGTTTGTACAGATGAATTGTACCGCGAGGAAACGAGAGAATTTGTCGAGCACAGTGACACTGACCCGGCTCTGAATCCGCGAGTGACCGCGTTAATTATCGAGTGGCAGCGATTTCAGCGATTTTCGGAAGGCAGAAACAGGGGAGGCCGATGGAGCGCCGCTAATCAGTCCGCGCGGATATCGCAATACGCGGGATACGGTCGGTTGATTCTGAACACGGACGAGTTTACCCTAACGTAATTAATGTCCGTCGTGCGGCGTGACGTGTAACGACAAATTCGATCGGTGCTCGCCTATTCACGGGGACGGATTATATTGAAGCGAGTCGACCCAGCGGACGAACCCGATCCCTCACACTCGTTTTTAGCCGAATCAATTATAAATAAACGTCCTCCTTTAAAGACCGTCGTGTATTTTCAGATTTCCATTCATCCGGCCGCCGCTCGACGTCTCACCTCGTGAACGGGATTCCTCCGCCACGATTTACGAGATTTTCCGACAGAGAACCATAAACACGTCAACATCTCCTCCGAACACGCACCATTTTTCTTCCGCCTTTTGGAAGACGCATACCTGTTGCCTCCGAAACGCTGCGGTTCTCTGACGAATGACGATTGATATTATGTCTCACCGAGGAACGGAGCTACTGAATTAATCTTTAACGCTCTGACTGTCATAGCACCCTTACACAGGTGACACTTGAATTCAGTTATTATTTATCTGAACAGGAATACCGTTGGTGACATATTTAAGGTCTGGCAGAACTAGCAGGAACTATAAATAATTGCTGGTATTAACGATTAAAGAGATTATAATTTCTGATTAGTTTCAGGCTGCATGTCTACAAAGTCTTCAGTCTACATAGTATGGCAGTCAACGTTTCAAGGATCATTGAGTTCCTTTAGATAATTCTTGCCTCTTTTAAGCAATTGAATTTTGAAGAAAGGACAAGTCTGAAAAATCATGTTTATAGGTGGAAACCATAATAGCACGTTAATAAACATTGGAGGAAGAATGGACTGATGTACAGATGATAGTACAACAAGAGGAATTATATGCAGATCAGTTGATCTATAGTCGTTCACACATTTATGCTGATGGCAGGCACCTTGAATATTTAACTTCAATTTATATTGCTGGAAAAAAGCCACCTCGTGGCTTTAAAATGGAAGAAGACAATTAAAATCATGTATATACTTTGAAAAACATTTATGATGAATCATTCATCCAACTATCCACAAGATAGTTAAAGTTGGAATATTTAAACGGCTCCTTTAATGCTGTTCTTCCAGTTATACCGCGGTTATTTTCTGTCTCCATCGAAAATATAGGGAAAAAAAATAATATCGACTCACGGAAGTCGTTGTTACAAGGTTGAGCATATTTTTAGACGACTGTCTGTGTATTTTCAGGTCATTCATGAACGTTGAACGGAGCGCGCGCGCGCACAGGGACAGAGAACGCGGATGGAAGTCGTTCTCCTTTAAATAATTCAATGGATAAGTAGCGGTACTAATTGCACCGGTGCATATTTCACAAGGAAAATGTATCATCTTCAGCGCGTCTGCCGTGTAAATCGTTTTTCATTTATTATAATGCGTATCATTGAACGTCCCTAATTGCCAGTGGCCCCGGAAGATCAACGCATTTATTTTTTTCTTCCTCTTCTTCTTCTTCCACCTCCTCCTCCGTCTTCAGCCGCAGATAAATTGAATGCTCGCCGCGCCACGAGACAAGATAATTAAGTATTACGGTACGGTTACGCCGGTGATAATAATCTCGCCACATGTCGACACTCTCTTCTCTTGATCCGGCGTCGTGTAGCCGAAGAATGTAAGGACACGAAAGGGGGAGAGAACACGCCGGATAAGAAAGAATCTGTGGTAAGGACAATCACCCTACACAGAGGTCGAACGTTCCTGTTCCAACGACACGACCAAAAAGCCCGGAATCCCCCGTCCTCGCCCGGGTGGAACTCGAAAAGGAAAATCAACGACGTCTGCCGAATCTACGCCAGCGTCCGAAGTTCTGCAAACTTTTCGAAAGTCTGCCAGGCGGGGTTGAGACGACAAACAACTTGTAAACAATATTTGTAAACCATTACGGTCACGTTGGCATCTGTTAGTCGCGCTCAGGATCAGATAGGAATCAGTAATCGTTTGATGAAATGAAATTTCAGGCGCAGCGAGTCAGAAGAATTTTTTCATTCACAATTAGCCGAGGCAGATGCGTATCGGCCGGCACGCTAATTGTTTGACATCGAATCAACGGCTGCGGAGTTAACATTTCAAACAGCGTCCCTCGGATACGGCGCTCGACGTGGATAACACGGTGTCTGGTAACGTCCACAGTTTTCCGGCTACAAGGTAACGATTTCTCACGTTTAATTAGCGAGAGATTGCGGCTCGTGAACGGAAGGCAGCGGAGGGAGGTCTTCAACGCGTTTAATTACAGAAAAGAAAAGGAACGGAACGAGGGGGAGAACGAAAGGATGATGCGCATCAGAGACGTTGATAAGGCGACGATCCGGCATTTCCTGCTGAAGCGTTGGCCAGCTTACAGCTGTTGTGCACCGCCCGGGAGCTCAGGTTGGATCGCGAACCCGTTCGGGAACAAGAGGGACCGGTTTAAGCGGTTCACATCGACTACTTTCTCCGTGTGACAATAACAATGCACTTTGTGCCTCGATAATGCACCGAACGGACGAGTAAATAACGCCGGAATGTCTCCCTCTTGTTTTTCACCGTGCTGCGAATCACAAGTGGCCCCGTGACAAATCATGGAATTCATGTACACCGCTCGGAATGATTAAGGGGATCGAGTGAACGTTCACTGAAAATATTCTGATAGCCTGCGCGCGGTATTTTCATGTTTCGCTCTTTGTAAATCGTTCACGACCGTCTAGACGGTTCTAACTCGGTCTCCGTATCGTTTCGAGCAGTCCACGGAGGGACACGATGATTATTCCACCGTTGAGTGGTTTGTAATCATCGTTGCTCTACCCAAATATTGTGCCTGCAGACCGTTAAGCGCGCGTCATCGTCGATCGCTGATCATCTTCGTTTGGAGAACGTCTTAATGCGCGGCATTGCGAAACGAGCGAATGAGTAATGGCGTGTAAACGGTGCGAGCGGGCACGGGCGACTGTAAATATTAGTGATTCATGTTTACAAGCAATAACGACCGATTACAACATTCGTACGGTCAGGTAGGAAACGAATTTACGCCGAACCGGACAAAGGGAGCGGTATTTTCGCCCCCGTGCCCACCAGGCCGTCATTGTGCTCCGTCCTGACCGCCTTAAGTCTTCCTCGGGCCCGTCGTCCTTTATGCGATAACAATGCGCTTAATAACGTGAAAAATAGACTCAGATAATTTGCAGTCGAACGACACACCGTGCAGTTTCGCGTGACGAATCCC
Organism: Macropis europaea; assembly: GCA_916610135.2. Lineage (NCBI taxonomy): Eukaryota > Metazoa > Arthropoda > Insecta > Hymenoptera > Melittidae > Macropis > Macropis europaea. The sequence goes on from OU744353.1 coordinate 3,137,312, forward strand.
CCGGGAGAGCACGGGGCCATTGTTTCAGCGATTCGTACATGATTTACCGTGGCCGGCTTTCAATTTACCTTGAAAAAGCTAATACGCCGGACGGACGGGCGGGCTTCCCTTTTTACGCGCACGGTGAATAGGAAATCGAGCCCGATTATGCGACGGTTTTGTGAACTTCGTCGAATTTGCATTCAATGTGTCCCCGGCGTCGTTTAATACGCGCTCGTGTAATCAGAACGCGGCCATCGGTGATACAGCGAAAATCGTGATAATGAGCGGCGTTCCGGCTCGCCTGGTTTCAATGATTTCTTTTTTGAAAATGGTGTAGCACGCTGGAAGAAACGAAAGCGTTGCAACGTCGGCGTGAAAAAAGCCTGTCAAGGTAGCCGCGTGCACCGCAAGAAGCGGCACGTGTTTCCATTTTTCTTTAAAAAAATAATCTGAATAGCAAATTAGCGGAAAAACAGTTTACGTTCAATTTACGAGGCGAGACCAGCGTACGAGCGACAGCTGACATTGCGTACACTTTATCTATCGGTGAAGATTATTGCTCGTTAACGAACAGACGTATCGTCATCGGTATTACAGCAAAAATAACGATTAGCGGTTGGCTCGCGATAAATCATGATAAAAGGTGCTTGTAACCAGCCAGAAAAAGCTTGCGTTGTTCCGTGGAAGCTACCAGGCTGCACACCGTGTATCTCGCTTTTTATTTCTCTCTGTGTCTCTGTTTTCTTTTTTTTTTCATTTCTGTAACTTCGTTTAGCCGGAGAGATGATAAATCCGATTTATGCTCGGTTCGATAAGGTTTTCCGTGATTAAAGTAGTTTCATTCCGGCACGCAATCTCGCCAAATCTTTCGAAATGAAACAAATTTCTGCATCCAGCGGCGGCGGACGGCCTCCTGGGTATCTACGTTCTTTTTCGAGCGTAGAATTTATATCAGGACGTCGAGCTTTAAATCGTCCTTGCCCCTGTTCATATCCCGTTCGACTCGATTAATTACGGATTTTACGAGTCGGGAATTCCGCCGTTCGCGTTCCGACGAAAATTCGAGCGCGAGAAAAAACGGGTCGTACCCGATATGTCGCGTATTAAACCGCGACACCGGGTCTCGTGTTACTTTCGCAAGGTCCCGGCGTGTCGTTGCGATGCAAATTCATGTCGACACCGTAGAAAAAGCGACGGCCTCACGAATGTTCTACGATATCATTATCCGTACGATCTCGGGCGACTTATCCGTCTCAGGACAGTAGTTTCGCGTTTAACCGGCGAACGAGCAAATTTCTTTCCGCCTGTAAATATAAATTAAAGTCGAAACAGCGCGAGACAATCCGAGCGAAACAGTTTCAATGTTCCACGTCGGCCGAGCGACGCGAAGTCGGATTAAAATATTCGCTAATTAGCCTGCTACCTAACAGTGTTAAACGCTGACCCCTTAATCGCCTGCTAATTTACTCTAATTGCTTTTCATTATTCTTTTTCCGTCGAGTGTCTAGTCGACTGGAGAACGAGACTGTTTCCAACGGGATACAATGAAATTTTAGGACGCATTTCGGTCACGGATTTTTGGAGAGTACGAAAAGGTGTACAACCGGGGAGACGCGGTCGGTCGAGGTGAATGGAAGCCATAAAACCAAGGAAAGAGGCGTAAACGAACTAACTTACAAACTGCTCTAGCGCCAGACTGACACGACGTTGGGTACAAATAATTTCTTGATTATGTGCAAACGAAAGATCTTGAGAGTCTCAGGACCTTTAACGTTTTGGACGATAACATACAAGATTATTATGGAAATATAAAACAGTGCAGCGGTTTTGAAACAGCTGGATACATGTTACAAACCTATCGAAGATGTAAAAATTGGTTAAAAATGCTTCATTTGAAAGATAGAAACATTTCCTTGCTACTGTAACAATTTTGTAAGAACGCCTGATAAGATTTGAGATACAGTACTATTATCATTTTCTCTGTTGGTAGTAAGCATAACAATGCTTCTTCTAATCAGATAAGTCAACTTTGAACAATCTCTCTGAGACAAAAGGAATAACAGTGTTTGCACTGGGATTAACCTCTAGGAACTGCTCAGATACCCTTGCAAAATTGTGTGATACATAAAAATGTTTTTATGATCTCTTTTCATCCTGAAGGAGAGTCGAATATGTTTCTGAAGTTTGGTTACATATTTTGTAAACACACTGTATTACTGCATATCAATTTCCTTAATTCCTCATCTTAAAACTTATTTGATAACGTGTTCAGTTTGCAGGGAGTTTTAAAAGCTTGAAATCAGCTTTGAAGAGAAAGAAAAATGGAGTCACAACAAAAAGCTTCACATGCTTACAGGATTCCTCACAATTCCATACAAGATTCAATTCTTTATCCATAAAGAACACAAATGACTTTTCCATGGAGTTACTAAAAAACAAAGAAGAAGTAGAAGAAAATTCAAGAAGAAACAAGGCAAAGAACATACAAAGAAAAATTGTGAAAAATAAATGTATTATTTAAAAAACACCCCGTGTATAAACTTCAGTAGTGCTTCATCTCAAAGCTTATTCAATATTTAGCACATTTTACAGGGTATACTAAGAGCTTGGGATCAGCTTTGAAGTGAGAGAACGAAGATGCTTCACATATTTACAGGATTCTTCACAATTCCATCCAAGATTCTTTATCCAGAAAGGACACAAACGACTTTCCCATAGAGTTACTAAAAAAACAAAGAAGAGGTAGAAGTAAACAGAAACAAGAGCAAAGAACAGGCAAAGAAAAGTCGTGAAAGGTAACTGTATTATTTAGAAAGTACCCTGTATAGTAATTTGAGTGCCTCTTCTTCTAAAATCCTATTCAATAATTGCCACACTTTACAGGGTATCATGCAAACTCGAAGTCGACTTTGAAGTTCGAAAAAATCACATAGAACACCCTATGGAGCAACACGGAGAAGCTTCAATACATTGTCACAGCATTCCTCACTCCATCCAGGATTCAATTCCACATCCACACATATCACATAAAAATATACTCGAAGCACGAGCTCATCCGCGTCGTCAGGGTGGAAACGTTAGGAAATATCGAGGAAGAAAAGGAGAGGAACTTTCCCACGAAGTTACTAAAAAAGAAAACAAAAAAAAGGAGAAAAAGCAGAAAGCATAGGAAAACGGGAGTATGGGCGAAACAAAGAAAGATCATGGACTTGGTAAATATTCGTACGTACCTATGTAATAAACAGGCTGCGGATGTTTATGCAAATGCGCATTCTTATAGAAAATAGGAAAAGAAGTTTGTTTTGTCATCAGACGGTTCTAAAAATATATTTTCCATTTTGCATAGTCGGCTCTGACTGGCCACCACGTTCAGAATCAGGCCATACAACAATCGGCAAAGGAGTTATCACGGTAGAACCTCGATTATCCGAACACCGGTTGCAAGGTAAAATTATCATTATGTAAATATTCATTTGCGGACTCCAATATTTTCTGTGCAAATGCAGTTAAAGAAATTAGACTTTGAAAGTATATTTTATCCTGTAAATGCTTGCAGGTATACTTATTTTCCTTCTGTCATTGCACGTGAAGTTTTCAAACATTTGAATATGTTAAACTGCATAAATATCCGCAGTTTGTTAATGACACTACACGCTTGATATACTAAAACAAAAACATGATATTAATGTTGTCATCCTGTTACCAGATAAGATTCGGATAATCGAGGTGCTACCATAATACCTTTCTCTCGCGTGTATTATTGTTTTTCTCGGTGCGAGATAAATCATGAGCGAAGACCGCGTGTGTTTCGATACGTTGTAATTGCATAAACATCCAACAGCAGTGCGATGCTAAAAGAAAAACGGATGAAGAACGAGGTTCGGGTGGCCTACCTCGAGCTCCTCGTAGGTGCGGAACGCGAGGATGGCGAACCCGTCGATAATGTCCTCCTCGAAGGGAGGCTCCTTCTGGTTGGCAGCGGCCGCGAGGGTCGACTTCTTGCGGGGCCTCGGGGGTCGCGGTGGCCTGGGCGGTCGCGAATGGCTGTCACGAGGATGACCGGTCCTGGCGAGTCCGAGGCCGAGACCGCCGGCGGGGTCCTCGTCCTCGCCGCTGTGGCTGTCCTCCTCGTCGTTCGGCCGTTGCCTCGTCTGTTGCTGCTGCTGCTGTTGTTGCTGTTGCTGCTGCTTCGCGCTCGCCAGGCTCTCCCTCTGCGCCAGCATCCGTTGCGCCCGCTCCCGTCTCCGGTTCCTCTGGTTCCGTTGTTTCGCCTCGATCTCCATCTCGAGGCCGTCCCGGTGCCAGCCGCCGTTGTGCAATCTTCCTTCGACAACACCCTCAGCACAGGTTCCGCGAACACGGAGGATCGAGAGATGGCGAGAAGCGTATCCGTGGCACGGTATCGTCGACCATTCTACCCACGGTCCTCTTTAATGCTTCTTCGCCGTGAGTGGGAGAAGGACGGACGATCGGAGACAGAGAGCGACAGAGGGACGGAGGGAGGGAGGGAGAGAGAGAGAACGGAGCGTAAGCCGTGCGCGCTCGACAAGGACAGAGCCAGCGAGAGAGCACACGCACGACGCACGAACGAACACACGGCTGACTGCGGGCACGTACACGCGCGTACACACACGTACACGGGTATGGTATACAGAGCGAGCGAGCGAGCGAGAGAGACACGGACAGACGTGCTACGGGACGTTTACCGACGGCCACACTCCGGATCTTCCGTATGTATGTATCGAAGAGATGTATCCCGTGTTCCGGGGCGTTCGGACGATGCAGAAGTATGCAGGGTAACACGGTGAATTCGCCCGACGGGAGAGAGGTTCACAGGCGGTCACACGGTGTCACATCGATCGCGCTTGCGAGGAAGAGGAGAGAGTCCGGTGCGTGGCGAGGAGGCACGCGAAACACGCACGCAGGGCGGACGAAAAGACGGAGAGACACACGGGGTGAAACAAGAGAGACACTGGCACACGAACGATGATTATTCGACACTTTGCAGGAGCATCGGAGAGGCACACCGCGTTTTTCTATCACGAGATATCACTGGCACGGTTTCAACGACGTATCCCGTGTTCCTACATCGACGATGCACCGATGATACGACGAGAGGTTCCCTTCTCGTCGTCATCCTTTCTTATCCTCGTTTCTTTCTCCTCTTCCTCCACGTCGTCGTCGTCGTCGGAGACGACCACGACTACGACTACCTCCTCTCCTCCTCCGTCACCGGCTTCCGACGAGACCACCGCGGAACACTCCGGCTGCGTTTCACCACGATTTATCGTCGCTCCGCCGCGACTACCGTTCCTGGATGCACCCTGCTACGGCACGAAGTACACCGATTGTTTGGAATGGCGGATCGAACGGGCACGCACGGTTGCCGCATCGTGTGGTGTAAAAATGGCCGCGACCTGGCCACACCGTGCTCTCTGTCGCACGAACACCGCGTCGTCCTCACGGCACGATCCGCCAACGGGACATCGTCGATCACGACACGGACACCCAGCTAGGGAACACCGAAGAACGACCTAGCACACGCCCCGAATTACGCGTGGACGACGCGATCTCTCCTCTCTTATGCGCTGCTGCTGCTGCTGCCGCTGCTGCTGCTACCACGGCTATGCATTTCTGTCATCCGTCCATCTCTCTTTCTCTCTCGCTCTACCCGTATCAACGCGTCTCTCTCGCTCCCGCTTACTTCCCTCTCTCTCGGCCCTCGCTCCGTCTCGCTCTGAACACAACGACCGAGAACATGGCGTACCCTATTGCTTCGAAGAACGTACGAACCAAGATACGCTCGATGCGTTCGCCTGCCTGGGGTCGTGTCACGGCTCTCTTAGGACCCTCTTTCACGATTCTTTCGGTTAGATACATTTTCGTTTGTCACTAGATCCAAGCCGCAGCGCCGTCTGGCAGTTTTCGGGACGGTGCTTCGATCGATGGTTCGGATTTCCGGCGACAGTCGGCGCCACCTTCTGCGACGCTGATCGGCGGGTAAAGTGTATTGGCACCGAACGATTTTATGCGGGAGATTCTTTGTTTTTTGTTCAATTTTTTTAGTTTTTTTAGGGAAAACTGGTAAGTGGATAGTTTTTGCGAGACGATGTGTGGTTTGGAAGTTGGTGTAGAATTGATTGTTACAGAGATCGAGTTCGAGCGTTCGAAGAGATCGATACTCGCTTTCACGCGGTTTCTGATAATTGCGTTAACATTCCAACAAGAGATCGTTTACTTGGAAATATGTTTTCAAAGACTTTCTCCGCTTGAAAAGTTTGTCTTCATCGATCCGAATAACGGTGAACATATTTTGAGATATCTGAGAACATGAATGACAGGTCTGTTTTCATTAATCTTTTGTATTCACGGTCGTCTGAAGGTCACGTTGTAAATCCCTGGACTGCTCTCAAGATCAAGTGTAATCTCAACTAAACGAAAACGTATGCTTCCAGAGCTTTTACATGGTACAATACTTCTTATATTAGTATTGGAAGTTTTACACATATAATTCTTTTGTATTCAAGGTCGCCTGAAAGTCGCGTTGCCAAAAGTCGCCGAGCTGCTTTCCAGACCAGGTGCAACGTCGTTCTTCGTACGAAACAAAGTACATATTTGCATGTCAGGCTAACTTTTCTGAGCAAATGAAAGTACTCGTCAGGTATACAGAAAGTATGTTCTGAGCAATTTTCCGGGTTTTCAGATCCGAGGAGCATCTTTGCGCGCGCAAACATTTGTACATTAGGCCGCACCTGCGAAGGCGCGCCTCTTTTGAACCAGTTCACGGGAGCAATTACTCGTCTCACCGAGTGTCCAGCTCGTTTTGTCCGGCCGCTTTTGGCGACGGCCACGTTTCCAAATCCATATAGGTAAGCTTGCCCCCATGCGACGTGGGCCGTCTTACCTACATACATAATGTCGTCCTGACTCCTCCCGGAAGAATATTCGAGGTCGATCGGGTGGTCATGATTTTCATTCCATCGTAATTCCGTTCCACCTTCACGTTATCGGGCGTCGATGCCCGTTTCGCTAATTACTCATACCATTAACAGGTTCCGTGGTCCGTGGATGGCTTTGCAGCGGTGAAAATAAACGGTTGTCGGATGAGGAGAGATCTAGAAAAGACGGTGATCGAGTCAGAGCAGCCGAAGCAAGGCTCCACATTTTTTCTAACGTCGTTCTTGTCCTGTATGACCTCCGAGTCGAGTGCTAGTTGTTGCGAAGGGTTCTCTCGATATTCTTAAATTTTTGTAAGAGGATTTTTACTCCTTGGGAGTATAATACGTGACGCATCGTCGTAGTACGATATCGCAATTTCTGCTATTGACATTGGCACGATTGCTCGATATTCTCGTAATAATTGCGTGGACTGGCGATGCATGCTTCGTCCCAAGGATACTATGTTCTCGAGTCAGCGACTGTATGCAGAGAATGAGATTAGCGCCAAGGAAAACGAGAATAATAAGATTACGCGCGCGCAGAATGCAAACGAACGTCTCGGTGACTTCAATGTTATCCAGCCATGTTTTTGAATTTCATAGAAGCTGCGTTTCAGCGTCGATGAACTGTAGCCTGTTCCTTTTTATAGATATCCTGCAAGAAGAGAGTCGAAGGATTTTCGTGTTCTCCGACTGTAATCACCTGCCCAGTGAGCTGAACGCACTTTTTTTTTTACTTCGATGCGCCTTACGTAAGCTGAATGCAAAATTCTCTCGTCGAGTGCTTTTGAACTGTGCAATAGCACCAATAGTGCCTATTACGGCTTCACTGTCGGGTGTAAACAGAGCGCATCGATGCGGTATTGAGTCATGGGATAATGATCGCCGGTAACTCGAACGATAATTGTAAGAACGACACGCTCGACGATGATGAAAGTTGCGTGAGATGCACTAATAACTGTTACTCAAGTCTTCGTGGAATCGGCCGTCTAAATTTTCATCTATCCAGAGAACACGCAGACCGCGCCGTCCTCTATTTCATCCTGGATACGACCATTTTTGGCAGCGGACGAGGGTCGCGCGACCGCGGGTATTAAGGTGCAATATTTTGATTATGTTCACGGATGAATCACTTGGCGAGCACGCGATATAAGGTATTCACTTGAAACGCTGCATTTGCATATTAACAACCTCCAGCGCTAAGAATAGGGCTCTGAAAATGTATTCAGATATATTTTTCGCGATAGCCCGTTTAGGGTTGTGCAAAACCTGACGCTGTACAAATCGTTTCGCTGACTCTCCACCGATCTAATCTCCGCGAGATTCTTTTCAATGCATCCGACCCCTGGATCGTTGAAAGGAATTATATAAGCTGGACTCATCTTTCAAGCATTCATCCGTGATTACGATTCCAATTACATCTTGTAAAAACAACCCGTTGAATATTTAACGCTCAAGTTGTACATTAGTCGCGTGTGCGTCAATAATTACATTAACGTTCATGTTGCAGGTGGCAGACGGAACACTGTTTGATCGACTCTTCAGCGGCGCGAGACTTGCATTCTTGATTTTATAAGTGCTGCGAGGAGAATCGTCGCTGACCTGCTGACCGATTTTGTCGAATCACGAGTGTCCTCGTGTCTCGCGACCATATCCCTTACAGGTCTTGTCCCTGATTGGATCGCTGTCCTTCCCGTGACAAAGGGACGTTTGATCCTCCAGCCTTATACAGACTCGCGCATTTTTTTTCTCACGCCTCGTTTAACACCCATTCTTAATAATGACCGCGATTCAAGTATCAGACTACATCGCTTGTATCTTTACATCTTTAATATCCTCGACGCGATCACCGTAACGCTCGAAGTTACATTTTTCCAGTCCGGCCCACTTAGCAAAGAATCGGCCTCCTGACCTATTATCGGCAGGATGTTTTGAAAGCACCCAATAAAACCGTGCAGTTTCCCAAATAGGCGAGACCGGCTACTTTGGTGACCAGGTGAGCGGCTGTCGATAAAAATAGACTCCAACGTCAATGTCTCCTACTTTGCATCAATTTGACCATTTCGCAGGATGGACACCAGAATCCAGAAGCCTGTTTTCGAACCTGTGACTTACCATGCCAACCTGAGGCTCAATTATAATTCTTCAAAAGCAGGGTGTCTGGCTATCAACCTCCTAATCTACTTGAAAATTGCGTGCCTCTAGCAGATGAGGGGTCTCTTGAAAATCACTCAGGACAGATAAAAATTCTTCAGCAAATCCTGCGAGTATCAAACTACATATTAGGTAATTAGATTCCTGATGCTTTCAGATCGGTATTCCTTGGATTTCAACGTGGAAATCGGCTCCACAATTGGAGATCAGGCGAGTCGACGGAGGAAAGTATCGGACCTTCTTGGATCCCTGTTGATCTCATCAGCGGTGATAGTTCGGGTATACTTCGTGCCGCTCCGTCGATGTTCGTCTGGTAGCGGGAGCTGGATCCGTCAGAAAGTGCTCGACGACGAACAGTATCGCGAGCGCTGGCCACGACAGCATGCGCGGGAACCTCGTTCCACACTCTGTCTCCTCCATTCACGTCGTGACATCTCTGTGATCACTCGACGGTCTTTTATTTCGCGACGAATTCAACCGTCCGGTCTCTGCATGCAACGCGTGATCGTTCGAGCAGCCTCAGGTCGCGTTTTAAGAGAGAACGTGGTGCATCGACGAATTTCAGACCGGTCACCGGAGCACCGATACAATCAGGTGAATGTAAACACGCTTCTTTCTCTCCTTTCTCACCTGTTCACCGCACACTTTGTCTAACTATCCCATCTCCCTTTCGTTCTCCAGCGCGTGCACTCTCCGCGAGAATGCTGGCCGCTCCATCGAACCGCTTTTTCCTCGAGGATGTTACGAGACTCGCATTGTCAGCTCCTTACGTAATTCGCCGTGCATGAGGAGCGATGGGAATCTTCCCAGTGCATCCAGTGTAAACACACGTTTACGCCCCTGTTACTTCGAAGTTCGAAGCCGACACGCGACCGAATTTGGACCGGTCTAAATACTCGTGGGCGTTTCGAATACCAGCGGTTCTGCTCATTCTTTTGCTTCTTAACAATCTGTACACGGCTATACTGGATACGCAGGAATATCGGAACCGCTTGTATGTTTCTTTCATTGCTGAAAATTTGTTGAAACATTTGGTTCAAGCGTTGGGTGTCTCGATTCATGCGGATCCTTTCTTTGGTACCGAGTGATGAATCGGTAAAACGAGTTGACCAGTTTAGAAAATTGGCGCGCTCGTCATTTTCTCTGAAAATGGCGACGTCCTTGTCGAGGTCACGTGTCCATCGCATTGCGCGCATACCGCCCACGAGTGTCCACCTGCTTTCCGATCGCTCCATTTATTCGTCGCTTTTCGTTTCCTAGCCGCGCGTTTAAATCACCGGCGTCGCGAGCAGCGATTTAAACGCTGTCAACGGACAATCGTGTAATTTACTGTTCATGGATCGCTATCGCTACTTTTTTTCAACGATACAAGATATTTTTGATACCCTGCATACCTCAGGTGCGCAAAAATATTTGTCAACTTACTGCGCATTGAACAGTCGCATAATTTACGACGTTTAGTTTAGAATCAGACTGAGCTCATACAGGACATTTACTGAATTCCTTGTACAATTTTCAGAACTCCGAGTGAAGAAGTAAATGAATGAGGTGTAGAGTGATCTAAAAAAAGAAGCAGGTCATCTATTTTTTTTTCCATTGATTTTGGAATTTTTTGAAGAGTATCAGTGGAGAGGAAGAGCATCCAGAGTCATTATAGTTTCCTGCGAATCGGTCAAACATCTTCGTCGCATTTATCGTGACAACAGACCAGAAGAAAAACGTCCGCCGCGTTGGACAATTTTCACTTGTTCAGCTTGTACTGGTATGACGCATCTCTGACGTCACACGCATATCCAATGAGACAAGACCGACGGTCGTATATAGAATCGTCGAAGGCTCGTGATGTCAATACAAATCCCGTCTGTTTTTCAGGTTCTATTTGGACAGGCCTGTCCGCGAGATACCTTCGATTCAACGTACCAATTATCCTTAGACAAGCACCGGCGCACCGTGAAAAATCCGAGTCGATTATTCCCTCTGGTAGCCGTGATCTGCTCTAAGACCGTGCATTATAAGCCTAGATTCTAGGGGAGGAAAAATCTAGATACTTACGTACCTGTTCCAGCCAGGACGGGGAGAGCTCGTGCGTAATTCCAACCGCAAGGACGCAAGTGCCCAATGGCGTAGCCTGTGCCTTTTCTTTCGTTAAACAATCCATAATCAACTATTCAAACGGTCCTCCTGACATAGCTTCAGCATTCAATCTCTCAAGAACAATTTAAAATTCATTATCTAGCTCAGTAGAAGCTGTTACTTATTTCTTTTATCATTCAATGTGACCACCACCATAGAAGACCATAAGATGTAGTCTACTATAAGGGGCAAGATTTACAAAGTTGTTTATGTTCACATGAAACAGTTAGACATCATGGATTCAGTTTTTCAAGAACAATTTACAATTCAGCTTAACAGAAGCTTTGATTAATGGTTTTTATCATAGAAGACTATGTAGTCAGTTTATGGATTGTTAAAGTTTGTTATGAAGGAGATGAACCAAGGATCAAATTTACAAAGTAGTTTATGTTAACTGGGTTGGCAGTAAAGGGTTAATCATGGGACAAATACGCCATTGGTATCGGCAACTGGTCGTACGTGGCGCACGCGTGTCTTTAACCATCTCGATATCGTATCGCAGCCCATATCGAGGTGGTCGGGGGACCACAGGCCCGCGTGCCACTGCGGCCTTCGACTTCCATGCAGAAAGAGCGTCCTGATGAATTATTATGCCCCGCCTATACACGTACCCGAGCACCTATACGTACCTACGATTACGCTAGAATCGCTAAATAGGCTGCATCTTCTATAATCTCTCTAGACACTACCCTTCCACGCACATCAATACACCTAAACGTCAGACACATCAGGCTCTCTCATATGCAATTCTGATTCACACTTATAATACATCTGTGATCAGCAGGATCTTAGAACTTAGGTTTAGTTTAGAATGCAAGAAACACAGAGGTATAAAATTAAGTGCACAGCATCACTGATGATGATTTATCTTGTAACTCAGATAGGGTCAATTTTCTTATAATCAAGATTCTACTCTATTTATAACAGTTTGTTGTATTTTACATTCAAACAATTGTCAGGCATGGAACAAGCTGAACAAGTTGTAAATTTAAATTCTGATTCATTGATTTCTACTCATTGAGAATTCTTGGGTTGAGTCATAAATAACCTCCTACATAAAATAGACATTTTATTCTTAGAAATTCAAATATTGGGTTGGGTCATAAATAACTTTCAATTTACCTTCTTAAATTTACTGATAATTTATTACAGGGTGATTATTGTTGCTGCTATGGCATGTCTATATTTTAGGGATTCTTGCCTTGAAATATAAACCAAGAATCAGTAGTCCAGATAAACTATTTGACTCTTTAGAAAGAAAAAAAACCTATTACATGTCAGAAGTTATTTGTAATTTCAACTATGCAACCGATCTTCTAATTAGTTTCATTTTAAAAAGTAAGCAGCCCTGAAAGTTAGCCAGGCTGCAGAAGTAATAAAAATTTCCTAAATCAAAGAGGACAAACTGGAAGCGACTGATGACTCACCCAATATTTGTATTCAACGGTGTTCTAATAAATAAAAGTCTGGCCGATGGTTCTCCGTCTCACGGTCTGAAAATGTGTTCGTGTCTCGAATTCTTTCAGGATCGACGGATTACGGTTTTAGTGTAAGAGGCGATCGCCGTCACGACGGTGCCGGAGAACATCAGGATTCACCAGCAGGCATGATCGAATGATGGAGGTGATTTCGACACGGCGATACGAGGCTCGTCCACCGGCAGCGAGCCATCCGCCGATCCTCGTGAGTAGATTTTCCCGTCTCCATCCGCCGTGATCCGACTGCGAACACCTTTCTTCGTCTGCCCAGACATGTCTGATTCCTCCTCATTGTCCTCGAATCGGACACGGCTGCTCGGCTCCGTCCGATCGCAACAGGATAGACCGACTCTGCTGACCGTGCGATGTTTCGCTTTTCAGATCGACCCTGAGAATTCCGTGGCTCTGGTCAAAGAAGGTAATTCCCGCAGACTGATCGACGTGCATTGTTCGAACGTGACACGAACGCCGGAGTCGTGATTCAAATAGCTAGATACGAGATAAGAGGAAAGGCGTGTCGCGCGCAGAGTCTTCAGCGTCGACGGAGTTTGTCTTCGTCGCTGAACGGACCGTTGGAGCAATATTCTAAGCGCCAATGTTTTTCCTTGCACCCTCCACGGTGTACCACAGCCTGAAGAGCCAATTTCCCTTTTCAGAAGAATGGGAGACCCGCAAGAAGAAGGAAATAACGACCACCAGGCAGATAGAGACCAGAGTGAAGAGACAGGTCGTGCTGGAGGATGGAGAGGTCGTCGTTGACTCCGGTCCTCTGGTCACCACTAACACCACCGAGGATGTCGAGCAACAAGAACACACCACTCAAGAAGTAATGCTCTACGATTGTTTGAAGCAGGACAATTCCTGTCAGGTGTTTAGAATTGTTATAAATTCTTTTAGAGACGAACGACGGGCGATCAGCCGCAGGAGGTCGAGTGGCCGACAGGTGGAAGGAGCTCCGCGGACGGTAGCATAGTGCAGAAGGAATTGAACGAGACGGTGGTGAGGAGTCGCGAGAAGATCGAGGAGAGGCTGGAGACCGAGGATCGTCAACAGCTGGGAGATATCTCGGATGAGGTATATCCACGCGACACACCCACACCTGAATTCCACCTGCGCGTGCCGTGATACGTTCTTTCTCTTTCCCGACTTGCGGCTGCAAGCGCCACGAAAAGGTCAAGTCGCCTTTCGTGAAGGCTCATCCCACGTGTAGCCGCGAGCGGACCGCCTGAGAACAAATACGGCGCTGCTCTTTCGCAGGCTACTATTTCTGCCTGATGAAATTTCGGATTCTGGAGCGACCGGGCTCGAGACGCTCCGGTTTCTGATTTGGTCAAGGACGACACGGGCGGGGTGTCTCGAAGGACGTGCAACGTCATGTAAATGCCTGGCTAAAAAAATCCTGAAAAGAATTACGTTACGTCGATCCGTCTTAGAGTTTCTCCGAGAAGATGCACTGGGAATTTCCCGTTACAAGTGTGTTTGAACAAGCATTTCGATGACTGTGCTATTCCTTGACAGACTGTAAATATTTGCATTTCGCGCCTCTGTTGAAATTTCTTCAGCTTTCTAATCCTCGCTTCAATAGCCGGTAGTTTCTTCGTACGATCGCGGAAACGTTGAAACGCCGATGCTTCTGAGGCGCGTCAGGTTTTAACGAAGCACCCCGATCGGGAATGATTAATGAATCGCTCGGTGAGAGATGAACGCGGAAGGAACCGGTATCGAGGATGCAGAACAGGTGCAGATCGTTTCCTGATCGTACTCGTCGGGTTTCTTATCATAAATTTCTGCTCGACGCTCCAACGTTCGCAGATTTCATGTAAGAGATTCTTTGACGAGTCCTGAAAAATATGACCTTGAGAGACATTTTTTACGTGAATATCAAGAGACGAAGTCACGCGTGCAGCCTCAGAAAGCGTTAACGCCAGACATCATCCTCCTCTCGGCGAGATCTCGATAACGGTACGCAAAAAAGGACATCGGCAAAGGTCGAACAGGCCGTAGGACCGCTTCCTGGTGGCACAGTAACATTTCCAGCGGTCCTCGAAACGGAGGCATCAGGATCGAGAGTGCAAGATCCTCCTTGGTCGATCGACCGTGCAACAAAGCTCACGGGGACGCGGAGACGAGGAAATAGCTGAGAGATGGCTTCTGGGATTGCAAAAGCCAGGCAACAGGTTACAGGTTCGCGCATGAACGATTCAGAAACGAAGAAGGCCTGATCGTTCTGGATGAAGAAGAACGAGAGGAGAGAGGCTGACGTCGAAGAAGTAGGGATAGAGAATGGACGAGAGAAAGAGAGAGTGGCGATGCGAAGGAGCGGAGAGAGAGACGGAGAGGAGGCTCATCGAGAAGTGGAAGTCGATGATCTCTAGACCGTGCTCTCCCTTCACCGTCCATGGCGACCAAGCAGTCGAGATGCCACAGTCACACCAGCTGTCCCGAGCTGAACTATCTATCCGGAGCCTCCGCTCCAGCGTCTTGTCTTCATCTTCGTCCGGGACGATTCTACGATCCGATCCTTCCCAGTGATAACGCTCTGTACCCCGTCGCTCTGATAGAACGGTAGCTCTGACTCCCGCAGAGGTCAGACACGATCCTGTGGACCTTTAGCCGGCTTCTGTACTCGTCACTCTGAACGACTTCTCAGTGTACAGTGTTTCAGACTCGTCGGTGTCCTCGACCGATCCGGATAAGTTGTCGGTAGACTTCCAGGGGTTGGTGTCTCCTCGAACCCTGTTTTTCGTCTCCCTTGAACTGTCACTGGCATCGCGTGACCTCAGCCAGACGGGAACACCTTTCTTTTCACTTGTTTACAAAAGCCGGACGATCCGGTTTGACGCGTGATTTTGGAACGTGCGAGGTGATTTTCGGGAGATAATAACTGGTCGGGAGCGGGGTAACAGCGGGCTGGTCTGGTTTCAGGCATACCAAAGAGCAGTGAGGAGCAACAGGGGAGACCTGAGGGTCGCGCTGGCCGAATCCTCGAAGCAGTTGGCGTCGCAAACAGGTCCCAGGGTCGTCCAGCACACGACCAAGTCGAACAAGGTTATCGACACCGAGAAGACCTTGGAGAAAAAAGAACTGAAACCCGATGGACTGATTGTTACCGAGAGAAAACGAACGGTCGAGCACGAGGAGGTCAGTGGCCTAAGCATCTTCGATGAATCATTCTTTCGGTAGACCATCGATCATATGTAAATTCATTTTTTTTTTTTTCGTTTTTCAAGGAAGTCGCTTATCGGGGTTTGGATGACTTTTCAGAATTATATCGTGCCTAACAATAACTCGATTGGCTTGCAGATAAACGATGACGAGGTGCCCGATGATGGAAGCGACGTGAACGGCGACGACGCGTCGGAGAAGAGGAAGGAAAGTTCGCAGAGGTTTATTAAGAAGAGAGACGAAGACGTGGTCGATTATATATCCGGTGGCGAGAGGGTCGCCCGAGAAATGCGCTATGTCGCAGAGACGACTGAAGGAGAACGAATAGGCGACTGGACACCATCACCGACGGCCATGAGAACCACTCGGTTTCACAAACATTCTGGTAACATTCTCTTCAACCGTACCTTCGTTGGCCCTTCCACCATCCGGACACTCTCAGGCAACACGCTGAATCTTTTCAGGATTTCCTACAGAAGGATTTCCAAACCGAAAGGACGTGTTGACGAAGAAACCCCTGGACCTCGAGGAGGAAGATGAAGCCAGAAAATTCGAAACTTCCAAATGGTTGGAGAGCCACTTCGGCAGCGAGTCGAGATCTTCTCACGGGTCCATCGAGGCGGACGATTCTCCTATTCCAACCAGCACCAACACGAGCTACATCAACGTTACCATGAAGTCCTGCACGCCTAAGGAGCGTGATTATCAGACTGTTAATTCCAGTAGGCATCAAAGACGAAGTACTGGCAGAGACTCGGCGTCTCCTTCGGGGTACTTTCACGGAATTAGCGAGTGGTCCGAGAGATACCCAGGAAGAGGTATTTTTAGAGGAGGATAGTTGTAGTGGCATAGTATCTATAGCAGAGGTACAATAATCGAGTGTGTATGTCATTTAGAAAGGCCGAATCACGTGAAAACGAGCTCACCATCGCAGTACGTCGAGACAGGTCACACGAACGGACACACGCAGGATCATTCAAGGAATCAGGTTGAATCCACGTACTCGAAGACGTATGAATCTGTTCTCCGTCGTGAACACCAAGAGTCTGTTCACGAGAGACAGCGTACGCCTTCTCCTCCTGTTCGAAGAAGATCGAAGGAACAAGTACGAGGAGTCTTCTACAAGCTGTGTCTAATTTTTGTTCTTTTTTTATAATAATAGCAATTGATTCCAGTGGTCAACGAGATCCGAAGAGAGGACTAGTTTGAACGATTCTGCACCAGGTAGAACCGCGAGCCCAGTTCACGTGGTGCAGAGAACCTGGGAGAGTCGCAATCGGGACGTCCAGGGGTCCACCGACCGAGACAATCGTAAAAAATCGACCTCGAGGTCTCGATCGCCTTCTCCTAAACCGGGAACAAATTCACGGAACAACAAAAAGTCGAACGAGACATCAAACAATGCCCGTCCAGCCAAGAGTAAGCTTTAGATTTTTATTTAAGAATGTTTCTCTGCCTGAATAAAATATTGTATACGGAAATATTTAGGTTCCGGACACTCCAAGTACAAGATCGGAGAGTCCTTCAGGAAGCTGGTAGGAAAACTGCGTTCTGCCAGCAGCGAGAGAAAGAATAAACGAACCAGCAGCTCCACCTCGCAGTTGACTCAAACAGACGACAATGGACCGACTTATTTGCAATATAACGTGATCGACAAGAACATTCCTTTGGTGAACGATAGAAACGTCGAAGAGAAGCCTCCTGAGAGACCACCGAGGTCTCCACGAAACCCAAATCTGAATAGTAACTCGAACAAGGCCACGAAAACGATCAGGACGAGCGATCACGTAACACAGGAGCAGTGGCAGCGGAGTGAATCGACGCCACCGCTTCACAGGTACTACCTGGGCGAAGATCCCTTCGGGGGAAGCATTTATGGTCGCGAGAAAGGCTATAGAGACGGCAGACGATCCTCCAAACCTCGCGGTAGAACTACCGAAACGGAGTACAGGTAACTAAGCTGCTGAAACCATGATTAATCCTCGGATACCAGTGGATGGATTACTTATGACGCGTCTCAAGGTTCTTCTTCAGCTTCTGAATCGTTCTATTTTGGACGTAGTATTTGAAAAAACGCAAAGGGTTGGTCGGAAGTGAGCCAACCACCGGCATGCGAGGGTTAAACATTGGCTAATCGTTCCGTATGCGTTAGCTCTGGTTGTGCAAGCTAATCGTAAGATAAGCAGCGGTGTCGCGTTGCCCGGCTGCGAGAGAATGGTGATCGTGTGAGCGTCGAACGACAGTAAGCCGATACGGATTTACACAATCGAGTCCAGACGTTGTGCTTCGCTTGTTTGAATCGTATACCTCGACGAAAGTCGGTCGCTTGGACTGTTGGTGAAGGCTGCATGAACGGGAGCATGTCTCTAGCCGCTATGTAGGTTCGCCAGCTATTTTGGAGAACGCTCGCTGAGTCTATTCTCGAACCGGCGCCTTTCAGCGTCGCGTCCAGTTCACTCGGCAGGTTTAGCAAGTCCACCAGTCGGTTGGCCAATGATCATGAGAGGGAGGAACACTTCAGGACCACGCAAACCTTGCCCAGGAACCTGCAATCCGGTAGATCGCAAGTTCACTCCTCCTCCAGGCGACAACAACCTGTTTCTGGCGTGGTTAAACAAGCAACGACGCACAGTAACGTCCCCAAGTCTCATCATCCGCGTCAGTACGGAAGCATGATCAATATTTCCATCAAAAACACGGTGACGTCCCCGAAGATCGCCGTGCAGAACGTTCAGCCTCCAGCTAAGCCTGAACGGACCTACAAGTCGTCCTTGTCGAGGAGCAAGAGCTTCAACGTTGAAGCTGACAGAAACGGTACCAGCACACCACCCCCGAGGATACCCTACACGTCCACCCTGCAGCTGAATCGCTTGGACGAGACACCGCCCCTGAAGAGCCCCGGTATCTTGGCCAGTATCAACCGCAGCAACCGGGACTTGTTGAAGGACATCAGATACGAGTATTAAACGCTCACGTTGCTTCATGAATTTCTTTTTTAATATTATTATGGACTGTTTTTATAATATACTCTTCAGGGTGTCTAAACGAGGGTAGCTTGGCAGCTGATAGGATCCGCAATTCTGAGTGAAAGGGTTCCAGTGGACGTACCAGAACATTTTCACTGAAAATTGCAATAGTTGACGCGGGTATCAATCGTTGAAGATTCTTCAACGAAGTCGTGTATAGCATAAACTAAGATTAACATAAGAGATAGGTTTCTACGAAGATTTATTTGTTTCATTGACGCACGAAACAATCCAAGATAACATATCAAATTTCTAGACGTGAATGAACGAGCACAAGAATACTTGTTCTTAACAATCTCTTTATAACGAGCCACGATAAAATCATGTTAGCTGTACAAGGAGACATATTCGCATTTGCAGCGATTTTTTCTTTTTATATATCGACAGGAAGTACATGAAAAAGTAGTACGTATAAATGTTCCCGGTGGAACGTGTAAAGTATGAATAAATTAAAACAAAAAAAAAGATAATCGAGGAACTCCCGGATCGTTACAAGGGGCCGGTACTCTTAATTGGACTTCTTCTTCTTCTTTTTCGTGCCATGTTGAAATAGCTTACGATGCTTCTTAACGGCGAGTATCAGAATAATCACGTTCACCACGTAGGTACTAACGCAGACCACGCAGATGTTGTTCAACGTGTACAAAATATAGGCCAGATAAACTGAACCCAGTGTCGAGGATATTCCTGCTGTCACGACCAAGGCGGAAGTGGCGTAGTTGTTGGACAGACCTAAAACACATTATTTTTCATTATTATTACAGTATTTTGCGAACGAACGATTCTGCTGTAACGCGTACCAGCTCGTCTATTGTGAATGAATTTTTCAATCGCATTATAGCAGGTATATTAATATAATACGTACACAGTATTCCGACCAAAGTGTAAAATATTAATCCGTAGACAGAATTCGGCACATACAAGGCGGACGTTTCTGGAATTATCCCGAATCCTTTTCCATATCTGTAAGCAAACACGTCGCTGAATTAGAACAGATGATTAAATATCGCGAGCGTATACTTAAAAAGTATTAATTATTTTGTCGGACGGCCCATTTCATGGTAAGACAGCATGTAAGATAATTATTTACCAAATGGTTGAATAAAAACGTACATTCCAATCGAGCACGGTAGAAAAAATTCAATTCGAAATATCGAGGTCGGAGGTGCGCATGCGCGAGGGTCGTTAAGGCAATCTTTTATGAATAACTCCGCTCGATAATAAATAATTACGTAAGGAGCATCTCTGTTATGTATATTAAAGTGCATACATTAACTATGGAAAGTACCAGCGGTTCGAAGGAAATTGCGTGCTAAAATTATATCTTCCTTAAGGCTGGTTCACATGTAAGCCTAAACCTACTCGAAACTTTAATTCCAGCGGTGTTAAGAAACGAAAACTGACGCTTTTAGCTTTCACGTACAAAATGAATCAGTTGTATGTAGAAAATGACCTGTTTCTGATTAATTAGAATTCCAGAAGACGTGAATTGTAACGATTTCACGCGTAGAATTTGCAGATTTCCATCGCGCGAACTTCACTCGGTGCGTCGAATACGCCTGTAAACGCTACGATGAAAATACGATGCGAACTTACTCGGAAGCGAATGCTTTGGTGCAGCTGATGTGCTCGCTTATGTCGCACATCGCCTCGTACTCATCGTTAACTTCCTTCTTCGTTTCCACGATGTAGGCATAGTACGACAATGCGAGGCCAATCAGGCAGACGAACGCGATTTCGGCGTTCAGCTTGCGCACAGATTTTTTCGCCGCCGGCATGACTCACGACACCAGGTTTCTGCGTTGTCGGGATTCTCACTGGAGTCCCATCGGTGCTCAAAGTATGCTCCGCACTTGAGAAATTTTGATACGCCGCCGGCTGGGACTCGTGGCTGCTTCTGAAAACTGATTACGCAGATGCGGCGATCGATAATCAAGCGAACGTGCCGAACGAACAATTCTGATTGAACGTTGATCCGCGTCGATTCCGTTCGGATGCACCGAGAACTGAGCTGGAACTTTGTTCCACCACGTCCACAGGATTATCGTAATTCGATAACGCGTGGACCAATGTGGTCGTAACGCACCTCGTTTCACTCGTTCGTAGATACCAGAAGCTTTGACACTCGAGAGTAACGAGACAGATGATGAACTGGAATATTTTATTCGTTAAGATTTGTACAATGCTTACAAGAATTCTTAAAGATACTGATGGTTGAATATTCGAAGAAAGAACCGATGTTCTGGAACTATACCGCGTTTACTTTCTTCCTTCGTGCACGTCTTACAGACTTATCCATTAATTGCCACTAAGCCTTACGAATTAAATTTTATACCTTAGAAAGAAATGCTTCCGTTCGAAATTAAATAAAGAAACGTCATCGAAGATTTTACGTTGATCGAGCATGTTAAATGTGTTAAGAGTTTTGGAAGGATGAGAAAGCAGATTGAACATGAGTGTGTTTGGATTTTGTTGGAGAGTATGTACGACCGTAATTAGGAATTTTGTTGCGCGAACGAAAATGCAGATACTAAGTAAATTAGCTAGGTCATATATTAATGTTACTTATAAAAAAGATAAGAAATGTAG
Source organism: Macropis europaea (assembly GCA_916610135.2). Lineage (NCBI taxonomy): Eukaryota > Metazoa > Arthropoda > Insecta > Hymenoptera > Melittidae > Macropis > Macropis europaea. Next base: position 3,158,777 of record OU744353.1, read on the forward strand.
ATCGATATCGGCGTATGCTATAGATGTACGATAACCTCTTGATATAGCTGGAATATTTGAATTTAATGGGACTTAGTATAGCTTTACTCCTGGGGTGCCATCGCTCTAGCTTGAGCTCTCACGCGTTTCTCATATTCCAAACGATTTTGACTGTAACAAATACAAAATATTTCATTCGCAACTGTTTTAACTTTCAATTCAAAATTCTGTTGATCTAAATGTATTACCAATATATTGTGTATGCCTCTGCTTGAGCTGGATCTTTGACGTTAGGTTCATTTAACAAATCTTGAATACCCAGCAAGATTTGTTTGATCGTGATGGCCGGCCTCCAATCTTTCTCCTCATCTAAGAGCGACAAGCATACGGTTCCAGATGGATACACGTTCGGATGAAACAGCGGTGGTTCAAATTTACATTTTGGCGGGCTAGAAGGATAGTCATCCTTGAAGATCATACGCAGCTTGTACAATCCGCCCTCCCATGGTGTCTACGAAAACAAAGATACATGTAATACACGTACGATCACCGATAGCATGAATATCAGATACAACAGCTCACAGATTTCTTTCCAGGTATTGCGCACTCCCAACTCATCAGGTTAAGAGTTCCATCTGGATTTTTAATTGGTCGGGCTACGAATCCCTGCAAAACAAAAGCCTCATGACATGGTGAACCGGACTGTTTACAGCAGAAGATCAATACAGGCGGTGTTGGTCACGAAGGTTAGGATTTTAACCGGATAATCGTTGAATTAAAAATGCATCGACTACAGTTAACAGTGAACCATTGTGTTCAAATGATGTTGTGCTGAGGAGCATCTATTTGGAACAACATATATATGCAACAATGTTCCAGGGGTGTCGTGCAGAGTGGGATCATGTTGAAGTGGCATCATGTTCAGGAGATAATAAGGCGGCAAAACGATCACTTACGAAAGGATGATCTTTCCTCCATGCTTTTCGCTCCTCGGCGAGCCTGGCAATCGCGATGCCTGACATTAATCTGCAACAAGTTTTCCGTTATGTTACCGTGCGCTCTATTTCGGCGCGAAATCTTATCACGCTGACTGTCAAGGCCGCCGATTACCACTGTGCACGTCGATTCCGATGCCACACTTCGAATTCCAGGCACTTTCTGCGCCGAAATCTCATGAAACACCGAAGCGGCACAAGGGTGAAAGCGATCTAACGCAGGGTGACGCGCGTTCAGAAAACCTATGGATTCGTAACCGTCTTTGGATCGGGCCAATTCTCTTTTTTCGCAAAGACGATGTCCGTCCGTCGTGCATGGACCTCTGCTGGTAAAGGAGGACATGCGCTTTTGGACAAAACCCTGAAGAGCTCCGCCAATCCGATCGGAGAACACGTTTGTCCAACTCGCTCGTTGGCCGACGCGAACGCCCTAGCGATGGATTTGCATTTTCTGCCGGTCGAATACTGAATTTTCTTCCTATTTTGCAATCATCCTGATGGTTATGAAATATTCGTGCATCTGTATTTTAGGCAGGCTTGCAGAATTGGATGCTTTGGATCTGACTGACCAGAATGATCTGATGCGGGACCTCTACTTTGTGTTCGATTACACTGGTGCATATGGAATGCTTGCAGTTACAATGTAGATGCATCATGCTGGAGTTCCCTGTTGGAAGGCTGTATTCGATTAACGTTAACAGCGACCCTTTGTGAATAATCCATCTCCTTTGTTCAGTTAGAATATCATACAGGATGACCGCATAAAACAGGCTACTTAGTTATCTTCTCTAGCCTTCCAAGAGAGACCTTGAAAGAAACAGAAACCAGAAAGAATTTTCCTTCTATCTTATTGACCCTTTGAACTCATTTAAATTATCTATGAATATTGTCTCGTTTTGTCATAGCTAGAGAAGATGGCCTGTTTTACGTGGTCCATCCTGTACAATGCTTCTTTATTACCTTTTCATTGTACTCTTCGTCTCAGAACCTTGTACAATATCTGAAAATAAAGTAAAAAGTATCTCCATTGATTTCTGTGCCCAATTATGAGTGCATACAAGGAGTGTCTCCATTTTGTATGTGACACCGAATGTGGAACGTCCTGTATCTTATTCAAAGCGATTTACGCGACGAGTTATTAATCATCTGTTTTCATGTCCGGCAGGCATTGGCGCTGACGCGTTTCCCATGCGAACAAAAGCACGGTGCGATAAGATTGACAAAACGCGATGGTTCCTCTGTTATCTTTGGCCCGGCGCGCGTCTAACGACGCTTAATTGCTTTCATTTTCCTGGTCGAGTTCATTTAGATCGTGTACGACTATCGTTGAAAATAAGATAATCGCGAGACTCGACTCAAAATCTACTTCTATTACTAGGATAGCACATTGGCCGTGGAGCTGGCACGATTATGAAGCACGCTTCCATTACTCTGCTGAATTTTCCATGAAACTTTCTCCTGGTATCAGGATCGTATGACAAGAAAGGAGGTATTCGATACACAGGGTGTCATAGATGGCACCTCTGTACGGGAGATGAGTTCTCAGTGAATATCTGCTTTTACCATTAGAAACGTAGGATAGTGATGGAGGTTGACGACAGATGGCGCCAAAGTACGAGAAGAATGAATTTGTTGCCGATTTTTACTCCGGGTAATAGGATAACATGATGACGGTAGAGGTATTCTAAATTCGCGCGGGAATAATATGTAGCCATTTGTTAAAAATGGCGTAATAGTGTCCAGTAAAATATGAATTATAAATCCTTTGAAACTGATTATGAACACTGCACGCCGCATAATTATAATACGTATGATTTATTCAAAGATCTTTCTAATATTTTACATATGTTCGAGCTAAAAAATTATATTTTTTAGACAAAAAATGGATTAAATAATGATTCTATGTAATGCAGAGTAGGGCCGAGTTTCAGTAAGTTAACAATTAACAAAGTTTTACTACAACTAATGTAGCATTTTGTATTGATTTTCAATTTTATTTGACAGCTGAAAGTGTATACAATAGAAAGCAATTATTTTTGTCATCAAAATGCTTTTTTTTTTAATTTGAAGAGAAAGTTATTGTTGCTTTGCGTTCCTATCACAAGGGGTAGTTCCTGTATTAGGAGCACATAACCAAAGTTAGTGGCACTATCCTCCATCCTTCTATAGAGGTCTCTCTCTAATAAGGGGCGTGGCCAAAGACCTCCGTTGCTACTCTGGTCTTCTGCCACTGACTGAGCGATTGTAACAGGAGCACATAACCAAAGTTGGTAACACAATCGTCTGTCCTTCTCCCACAGTTTTTCTCTCTCTTTCACTCGCAAACAGTTCGAATACCTCCACTGCTATTCTATGTTCCTGTTACAAGAAGCTGAATTTCGCTGAAAATATTCGTGCGAGATCGAACGCAGTTCCAGATACCGACTACAGGGATCTTCTTCATTTAGGATTAAATAATATACATCGAATCATTCCAGTTATTTTTATTTATTTAACAATCCCTTTAATACTTTACATTTGTTTCAGTTGCAAAATGTTATTTTCAGTCGAAAAATGTACTAAATAAATAATAAATGTTGTCGAATACAGATCGAAATAAAGAAGATACTCCAATTTAAATTTAAATTCACTTATTCATGTTTAATCGTAGTACTGGATCACGTTTCGATGTATCGAATTAATGAAAAATAATTAAAATCGGCAGAGTATTAAAAATTCAAATAATTATTTAAATGAATCTCGATATTGTTTAAATGTACCGAAAGACCACGTATAATATACGAAGAAGTCGGATATGTATAGCGGGTAAAGTCACGAAAGCACGAATTGATTAACAATAAAACCGTATTGATTAACAATAAACAATAGTGAATGATTGTTAAACGAGAGCAGTAGTGAATATTAAACGCGATGAATATTGATTAGTAGACTGCGGATCTTTATGCAATGAACATGTCCAAGTTCGTGGAGAATGCACATTTTATAGAGTGAGTGATACAAAAAATGTACTTTTAAACATTTAAACCGCAACATGCATTTCTGCCATAATTTCGTTCCATCAGCTGCAAGGAAATGAAGAATGTTGAAGCGTAAAAATGTGTATCTGCATAAAAATCCGCAGTCTATTGATTAGAAATGGTTTAGAAGACGATTAAATGCGGAAAGGTAACAGGTTACACGCGAGCTTTCAAACGGTGTTAGGGTAGCGCGGTCCGATGTCGAATGAGGCCCCGCTCCGCGCTCAGCTGACGCGCAACGCGTTGCGCACTTCGGCGTCTCACCTGACTACACCTGACAGCTAGCAGCTACCAAGCGTATTTTCTAATCAGTTGACAACTTAACGTCTACCGTGCGGGCGTTCAATCGTTATTTATCGCTCCAACGATTTTTTCAACCGCCCCGCGGACATCAACAGTGCACGTTAGTGTTCAAAAGTGTCGGTACACCCGGTGGATAGTGGAATGGTGCTCGATAGTGCTCCACTGACAAGTCTGTGATTTTTAATGACTTATGACACATTTTCTTTTGTGTTTATTTGTTGTATTACTTTGCTTGCCACACATAACCATAGTGACACCGTTCTCCATCTTTCTATGGCGGTATCCTTCTAACAAGGGGCGTGACCAACGCCCGCCGTTCTTATCCTGCTCTCCTCTTATTGGCTGCGTGGTTGTATCAGGAGAACATAACCAGAGTTGGTGTTCCAATCGCCTGTCCTTCTCCCACAGTATTCCTTTCTCTCTCACTCACAGTTAAGATAGAATACCTCCACTGCTATTCTATGCTCCTGTTACAAGAAGCTGAATTTCGCTGAAAATATTCGTACGGCAGATCGAATGTAGTTGCGCTTACCGACTGCAGGGGTTACTTGTGTAACAGATCGAAACGATGTTCAACGTAATTACAATTATAATATAAGAGTAATTATTTTAATGAGTTGACAGAACAATTTCGGAATTAACAGGGGGAAAACAATACTTTATTGATACTTTTACAGGCAGTGCATAAATGTATAAATAAACACGATCATTTGTCGAGTATTACAAAGCTTTTTCAAGGTACATAAATTTAATATTTGGTTCTCCAATTTTTGTTAGTATTAATGTAACGTCCGAGTAATTCACAATTAACAATTACAATAAATTCTCAATTAACAGAAGTAAATGAATTGTAAGTGGTCAGTGAAAATAAAGATTTTATTCGCAATTGAATGTAACTTATTGATCAACTATGGTACCATTCCACCGTCCTAAATCGATTTTCCGGTTACCACGAAACGGACGATTGAACAAAATCGTTGTTTTTCCTACCTGAAAACAACTAATTATCGCAATATGCAGTAACGCGCTATGTAAATCGAATATCTGCGTCTGCGCTCGCATATTGCAATATGTTCCTTTCGAGTTAAACCCTGGCAACGTCTTAGTTGTCCATCGGACGAGAGACAAGGAGCATCTTCGATTTTCTCATTAGCATCGCCGGTTCACCTGTTCTCCTGTGGTCTACCGCTGGAACATGTCCGATAGATCGATCTTCAGCGTCCAATAAATGAAAATCCAGCGTCGATGAGAGTTCTTCCGTAATTTCCGGTTCCAACACCGAGCGTGTCTCCCTGTCGATCTATTCCACTCAGAAGACTCGTTCGAGATGCTCGAAACACTATACTATTCTCTTCTGTAAGTAACAACCGCCCTTATAGCCCTTTTACCGATTTTTAATCATTAGAAATTTTCTTGAGGTATCAGAGATAAGATTATGTTTGCACGAAACTCCGAATTCGACAGATAGAAGGTAGATCGCGAGCAGGTGCAACGGAGAACGTAGAAACTTCAGCTTTCGTCTGGAAGTTTCAGAACGGTTCCGTTTGGAAGATCGTAGAGTACTCTGATCGCGATTTTTCAGTGATTTCGATTTAGACTCGCGAATCTGGTAGGATAATAACAGAACCGATGACAATAGAGATTAGATAAGCAATAGGAGCATCCGTGTTTGCGAACCTTGTAAAACTATGGCGCATAAAGCACCCTGAATGCTTCCGTATTTACTGGAGAATTAAATCACGAGATTAGATAGTGGTTCGGTAGTATTTCCATAGTGATTCTTCTGTTTCATGATCTAACTGATGAACCTCTAACTTTAACAGCAAAACAATTAAAAAATTCTGATGATTCAGGCTCTGTGAAATAATTAGAAAATTAATTGTCAAAGAATATAGCTGCTTCGTCGAGCGTTAAGGTCTCCAGGTCATGGAGTACCCTAATTGTTTTCAGCAGCTAGATCTTTTTAATTGTAAATTAAATAAAAGGGCAATTGATTTATGAAACAGAGTAGTATTTTTACTGGCAAACGTTGAGGTTTCGACGACATCCACCAACGAAGAAAACTGCGAGTTGCGTCAACCGAAGCCAAACACGACCGTGTGCGATTACTATGAACACGACGGTCGCCTCGTCTGTTTTCACGGGCTCGAGGATAAATGGAAGAGCGGGTGATTATCGCCACCGTTTCATAGCTTACTAATAACTATTAAACATACTGCAGAGAAAAGCATTTAAAGACGCTTGTGCAGAGGCGAGGACGTGAAGGCTCTGGTGTTTTGCCACTGGCCTCTGGAGACGTTCCATCCTCAGGATGCTCTTCAAGGTTTCTCTTCCTTGAGGAAATTGATCATCACGCACGGAAATTTGACCAAAATCGCTTCACCGTTCCCATCTGAAGCTCAATCGATCGAGGTATAAGAGAAGTATGATTTATCGACTGGAAATTGACCGATTTCAGCAACCACCGCGTTCGAATTTCCAAACGATTAAATAAAAACGAAATTTGTCAACAGAAAATTAATATAACCGGTACAAGACTGAAAGAATTTTCTGAAAGTGCGTTCTCCAATCTGTCGAACTTGAAGACCCTCGATTTGAGGAACAACAGCTTCACAGAAGTCGATGTTGCTGCTTTGAATATTCCTTCTCTGCGTCGCGTTTATCTTTCTGGTAAGACACGACACGCTTCAGCCCTTAAGTTTCACAAATTTGAGAATACAATGAAAATTCATTGATAAAGGGAATCCTCTGAAGTGCTCCGAGGAGACAAAGTGGATCTTGGACCAGGATAAGTCCTCCTTAGCTCGTAAAATCGTCGACAAGGAGAACCTACGTTGTTCCGCTCCCTATGAAGGCAGACCGCTCGTTCCAGTCGTCGAAATAATTAAAGTAATGAATAATAAACTGAACGTTGGTGTTATTGTGAAAGTAGGAAGTCAGCTGATTCTCAAAATGGCCTCAAAATGGCCCAACAATTACAAAGTGCTAAGAGAACAGTTCAAAGACAGGATTCGGAGAAGCAGACAGGTGGACACACCGCATTAGCTCTCGGGTCATCCTGAACACGCAATAATGCTCAAAGCAAATATTTTTCGGGCACTGACCAGACGATTCACGTTTTCACTGATCGTTTCGAATCAACAGGACTTCGTACTTTGCTTGTAACAGTTACAACATCTCTATGGATCTCATGGATTCAGCGAATTTATTGTTTCAGACGTTGAAAGAGGAGTGTACAAGGACGGTTTGCGACTGTGAGTTGGTGTACGTTGTTGGCCACGGTGGAAAGCACATTCAGAGGCAGCTTATGGCTTTTGCTTCGGTGAACTGCAGCCATCGTTATCTAACCGAGATGCCAGGCTTCTTGCCAGCTAACACAACCACTCTCCATTTGTCTGGAAACAAGGTTGAAAATTAATATTCGGTCATTTCAACAACGTCAAATTCGATGCCACATTAATTTCAAGTTAACTGGACCACAGATAAGAGACTTGACTCCACTCACAACGAATCCCGCGTACAGAGGAGTGATAGATCTGTATCTGGACGACAATTTGATCGAGTCGATCGTTAAGCTGGACGGGTCGATTTGGGTGGACCGTTTCCGGTTGCTCAGTCTTCGTGGGAACAAGCTGACCGATGTTGGTATCACTCGAACACGCGTTACTGGAACAGAGTAGTTGAAAACAGGGATTTATAGCGTCACGCATATGGTGCAGAATATGTTAATCAAGGTTTAAGAGCTTAAGAAGCGATAAGTCTCGCTGTGGATGTTTCAGCTGCCTACGTATGCCCTGGAGAACGCGTTGCAGCATAATGGTAACGCGGTCAGCCTGTACTTGGGGAACAATTCTTGGCGGTGTGATTGTCTGTTCACACCTGGCTTTCAGGTAAAATTGGACAATACAGAAATGTTCAACAATTTTCACACTAGAAGGACTTAGACTCCCTACTGCCTATATAGATATATAGATTCCAGGGGTATACAGTGCTCAAAACAATTAGAGGACCATGTACTTAACTGATACTTGAGGCCTGAGTGTCTAATAGTTTTAAGCAGTATAACAGAAGTTACAAAATGTTTTTGAAGTTAAAGCTGTTAGAAATTGTGTGCAGATGATCCACCTAGTCTTTGAACTAATTTCAGGACTTGCTGGTTAGATACGCGAACCTGGTGAAGGACATCAACGACGTCAAGTGTGCCCTCGAGAATGGAGATGACAATTCCGGCAAGATTGTAAGTAGAGCCTTTACAAAAAAGCCATAAGAAAGTGCATAAGAGTTTGAAACGATCCATTTCTCAAAGATAAGGGACCTAACGCGAACAGAGATCTGCATGTCAACGGATGAGGACCCCTGGCTGCACCCCCTGGATGTCCTGAACATCATATTAGCGTTTCTCATATTCCTGATCATTGGAAAGTTACTGTACGACTACTGGTTCTTCAAAAAAACTGGCAAGCTGCCTTGGATCGTCGCGAAGATACCCTAAACGCTTCTTCATCCCTGCTGGAAGGTGATGGAAGGATAATCTTCGACTGTATACCATCCAACCTCAGACAGTATAGGACATTTATGAATTGTACATAGACTGCTATGTGTTCAGGGTTGAAAGTGCAATAGTGAATCCTTAGAGTGTCTCCAGGACGCCTTAGAGCATTTACCTTTAGTCCTAGCTTCTTGTCCCGGCAATAAAGACGATACAGTTCGTCAGCAGCTGCTTTCTTAGCGACGCATTCCCTCAGCCCGCGACCTTCGTTTGGAACAATAAAAATAATAGAAGCTGGATTGTCTCATGGTTTCCAGGTCATTAGATTTATTTACCTTCACTGGTGTAGCCTAATGCGGTACAACTGGCGACGTACGTGAACCCTTGACACGTTTTCACCTTCTCCACGTAGTACTGAGGAACCTTCTCGTCTCTTTCAAGACACAATTGGTACAGTATCCTCTGAGCTGTCTCCCTAGGGCTGTCCGTACCGAAATTGAGTATCTCCACCATTCTGTTGAACGAAGTATTAAAGTTTTAAGTTCATTGGCTGTTGTATCAGGGATAAATTTGAAGAGATCAAACATACTCCTCTTTAGAGAGCTCCATCAGCGCGACGAACTTCTCGTCGTTCATCTGATGGTTGGCGATCATACGAAGGATCTTCAAGGCTACTCCGTTCTTTGCTGATTCCTCGCTGTCTCCCAGAGACGTTGCTATGATTAACAAGAATTACTTTCCTTCTCTAGTGACTCATTTCACGAGGTCTCTAATTATCCCATTCAGCTCAGAAACTTGCAAAAAAAAAACAAGAATGTGTACCGTGTGCTGAATTTTTCTACGGTAGAACACGCGTTACTTTGAATATTTTATTACAGTGATCTATATGATGTATATTATTAAATTATTTCAGTGTTGTGAAACAGCTAAATACTTGACAATACGTATATATTTTACTAAAATGTCCTGACGCAATAATTCGTCCAAATATGCAGGTTCGTAGCGTAGAATAAACAACTGCGCTCGGGCCAGTACGGTGGCTCGTAGCACACAGTGCACGATTTTCAGAGCTCAAGGGGTTAATAATGGTTACTTCAAGGTTACCAGCAAATCCACAGAGACTTCCGCGTATCGCACGGACCGATTTGTACCGATGTCGAGCGTCACTTGAAAACTCGTACACGACCGGCATGTTGCAACGTTTCGCATAAGCTTCCAAGATGCTCAGGGGTTTCCTTTCCACAGATTTTAACGACCCCTCATCCCCATTACCCTGGAATCAATTTTGAATCATTGAAACAAACTCTTACACGCACAGAATAAAAATCAAATTGATATTAAATACTTTAAAACCGTTTATAGCATCATCCAGAGGTTCAACCAAATCTTGAGCGCTCACATTTTGATCTGAATCGATTTCCATCGAGGAATCACAGACTTCTGCACGTTTTTCTTGGGGATGCAGAATAATGCAAGATTTCTCTCCATCTAGAACGCTTGAAATTATAAAATCTCGATTTAAAATTCAAATGAAATCGAATTACCGTTCATAATATTCGTGTCTACTGTATTCTCTTCATTTGTCAAACTTTTTTCCTCTACGATTGTTTTCTTGCGCGATCGATTTTCGTCTAGGATAAATATTACAGTGTTTAAGTGGACAATAGATGTTTGCTTTATAATTCATTGATAGTTTAACGATTTTGTTACCCATAACAGAGTCTTTCATAGCACTGTTCACAACTTTACCCCATTCCTCTAAACTGCGCGCCTCCTTGGTCGTCTGTGCGGCATCTGATTGCAAAGAACAATTATTAAACAACTTCATTGTACGCAGTATAGTTGGAGGACGTTAAACTGGCTGATTTCGTCCACTCTTGCACACTGAAGCGTTGCACACGGACATTTTTCGCTCTAACTCTTGCTTTCGCTCTGGATGACCGGGAGAGACAAGAGACCAGGACAGGGGAGAGACAAGAGGAAGAGAGGGGAGTGTCCGTGTGACTTATTGTTAGTGTACAAAGTAGGGGAAAAACGGCCACAGAAGATAAAAATTATCTTCCAAGATCTTGACCTTCAGACGTTGTTTTTTCTATCCTGTCGTTCGACTCGAGTTCTTCCTCGAAGACGCTGCTCCCAGAAATTTGTGTTTCAGCATTTTTCTCGACCTCGTTTTCTTCGACATTCTACGATGAAAATGTGATTACTTATAAAAATCGTTTAAATAATTTCTAATTAATTTTTGATACCTACGTCGGCGACCATTGATTCCTGAGCGGAGAACATCGTGGTCGACTCCGAGTCTGGTGTGCAGAACGAAGTAGAAGTCTCTAAACATCGATTTAAAAGAAGTAACATTAAGTCTGTTGCTGGTAGAGGCTCCTTGGGTGTATTCCACCGTGTCTGAATTATTCTACTTTTATTTTTTAATATTCGTATGTCTTAATAAAAATATAGAGGGGATCTTCATTGTGTATTCATGCTATTGAAACGTTTGGATACACCTGGAAGCCTCTATCAGTAATTACTGTGAGACACCTGGTCTCGAAAGCCTCGAAAATACTATAATTTTAATTTTTCTTTTATTCAATTTCAAAGACGTCGAACCGATTTGGTTTTTTTTTTAATTATAGATTTTGATTATAGGAGTAAAAAAGTCTAATGAATTTTTGCTGTAACAGCAATAGTTTGAAAATTAAAATGAAAAAATGTGAACCCACCGATCTCGCGACCGCAAGGTACGCGCAGTTGCTGAAGAAGATCCTCCGCGCGGTCGATCACCGACTCCATTTCGCATAAAAGCGGCGCAGCATTGGGGAATCTTTCGGTGATCATGCTCCAAACGAATTCAGCGTCCTCGGTTCCTTGCAACGATTTCGGTAGATCATTTTTCGGGCACGTGGATTCCTGACGTCTCGACATTCGAACGACACGGGTTTCGACTCTTTACGACACATAGAACTATCGTCTAATCATCAGTTTTCATTGCAAAATATATGTTTTAAGTCTGTTGACAGATTGACGATGTAAAAACAAACGAACGGTACCGAGCAATTTTGCATTGGCTTTGACAATTTACAGTAAACTTAAACGCTGACTTAGGAATTTAATATTTCCAAAATTATTAATTTTTCTGGGTTTGTATCTTCATTACAATGTTTTGAGAACATGGAAGTGCAAGAAATTTGGTAAACGAGCTTTCCAAAATTATATTGGTACCGCTGGAAGATTCTACTAGCAGAACTACTTTTTAATGCACGCAATTTCTTTGTAAATAGCGAGCTACTTAATTAATTTATGCTGTTAGCAAGGGAATCGCTATAATTAGAGTAGGATATGGATCATTAAAAATGAGTATTGGGTAAAGAATGAACACACAGTTGTAGGCTTGGCGTGAGCTTTTATTGATAATAAGATACCTCTTACCACTAAATTTTAATACACATCACATATTTTTTTTCCTTATTGTAATGTGATTGTTAGGAATATATACAAAAAGCCATTACAGGGAATTCCTTGATACACGGCGATACATCGAAAACGTGTAGAGTCCGTTTAAGGTACGTATGAAGACATCTTAGTTTTCTAAATGCGAGTGGTGTTTCAAAAGGATGACGAAGTGTATGATTAAAATTAAGTGAAACCAACGTACAAATTGGTTCAGTTAAGTAAATCGTGTACAATTATTTTTATCCTTAAGCCGATTGGTTTGTTTACAAGTTTCACACGTTTGCTGTCATTCACACGTTCTCCATGTGGGGGGAGGGGACGATGTTTTCTGAATTGTCTCTTCTTATCGCTTATCGTGAAACGATGTACGTGTTAATTACAATTACATGTCACCATAAATTGACGTCTTGAAAGAAAGGCATGAAAATTGGCTTCTTGAATGTGTGTTTATAATCGTAGAAAAAAAGAAAGGAAACAGAAAGAGAGAAACTTCCTCTTCAAAAGCTTCATTTCATTTAAAAATCCCTTGATTCTCGTTCGTGATCTCCTTAATCAGCTTTCTGTTTGGTACTTTCTGGCGATTTGTCGCCGTTCATCGGTGAACGGGAACGGCTGCGACTTTTGCTATGTTTGCTTCCCGATCGGGACCTCGATCTGGCGCCCCTCGATCTCTCCCGACTAGATCTATCTCTGGAAGAAGAGCTGAATTATAAGACGCGACTATGGATTTGCTTTTCTTGCGACAATTATATCGATTAAACTCACTTTGAGGGAGACTTGGCTTTGGATTTGGACTGCGACCTGGACTTTGACCTCTCAGCCTTGGACCTAGAACGAGATCTGGATTTGGACTTTGACTTAGATTTCGACTTTGAGCGGTCTCTTGATCTGTAAAATTATAGTTCAAAAATGAAGAGGCGGAGATAAAAAGGTACAAGTAATAAAATACAAAAGGAACTCGTTTCTGATTGTTTTTCTTTTGTTCGAATGTGTGACAGAAAGATGTTGTTTGTGTAAAAAAAAAAATAATAATGAAGAAGCGGTGAGAGGCAATTACATAGTGTGTAAAACCAGCCCAAACACAATGCCAAAACAGGGATCGTGGGGGTGATAACGCCGTGATGTTCAAATAATGGTTCAATTACTAATAATTGCGCAAGAAACAAAGCAAATAAATAAACGGTAAAATACTCGTTACACTTAACCAACGACAACGGAACTAATAAAATGATGTAACGAACACGAGAGAGGATCATCGGGGATACTTACTTGGATTTGGAACGTGAGCGGCTACGTTCAGGGGATTTGGATTTGGACTTTGATTTGGATTTAGAGTGTGCCCTTGATTTGGAGCGGCTGCTGCGACGGCTACGGCTACGAGAGCTCCGACGACTCCTACTAAGACAAAAAGAAATGTCCGTCAGATATATTGAGCATTTACTAAAACAAAAAGGCTGAACTACTCTCTCAAAATGAACTGAAAGATCAACGTTGACCTTTCAACGGCGGAAGGGACCATAAATCAATATTACCCTAATATTATATAATATTCAGAACAGAAGCTGCCCATATCAGTCAGCCGTTGTTGAAAGGTTAACATTCCATGAATATTTTATCATTTTTATGATACACTAAGCATAACAAACATGGAAGTGACAAGAACAGAAAACGCATGAAACGCACTGTACTGAGCTACAAAGTATGAAGTGTATTCGTTGAGTGAGTAAATTATAAAACACCTATGATATGACTATGGTTAATGGAAATGAAAAGAATGATCGGAGAGACTGTCGCCCCCCGATAGTGCCTGGATCGGGATCGAGAACGACGATGATAGTACCTTGAACGGGAGCGGGATCGACGGCGAGATCGAGATCGTGATCGTGACCTTGATCTCGAACTCGAGGACCTTGAACGGCGACCACGTCTCTTGTCTTCGATAAGTCTGATTCTACGTCCGTTCAATTCTGTGTCGTCCAGCTTGTCGATGGCGTTCTTCAAGTCCGAGTATGTGGCGAATTCTACGACTCTGCAATATAAAAACGTTTGATTAAACAAATGAAACAGCATACGAAATATTTAATTGAGAATTTGTGATCAAAAAAACTCACCCTTCATTTCTGCGCTGTTTGTGTGCATCAGCGTATGTCACTTCTCCAGCCTGTCTCATATAATCCTTCAAATCCTGAGCATCACACAAGAACTCGAATTAGTACATTGAAATGGCAATGGGGGCTTAGCTTACAAGTAATCATATGATGAGGTATGATTAATAATCACGTATGAATAATACTGAATTGTGTTCCTACACTAGAATATTACGCAGAGGTTAAAATGTATCCTGTGCACTTTTGTCTCCTCTAACGTTACTTGATATCCTGTTCCACTGAAAGTATATCGAAAAATCTATCCTTACTGAAAAAAGCCAAGTAATTGTCCTGTCTGTCCATATCTTCAGTGTTGATTAATGTTGGACTTATGTGCTCGAATTTAGTATCTGCGATTGATGCAACCTTTCTTTTTATGCAATTCAATCTTTAAAACAAGTATAGTTATCAGTTTGCCTTCACAAAAACACCTCCACCCTGCAGAAAATAACGTCTTACAATAATTCTTCAAATCATCAATGAATTATTTTCATTTGAACAAATGTATATCCTGGTCTGATTTCTGCAGAGCAGCTCACAAATGCGTAACTATCATTATCAGCTATCATGTGTTAAAAAAAAAAAGGTTTCTAAAGGAATGCTCTAAGTTAGAAACAAACTGCAACGTACGTGGTTCGATCGAAAAAAAACTATATGAATCGTTGAAAAGATGGAACTGCATAAGGCAGAGAGAAAGAGAGTTGCTTGTGAAAAATTATAATGCGTCTCTGACAGAAGGTGATTGGTATTCGGACGTGCTGGAAAAATGTCCACCTGGAATTCCTTCATTGCAAAAATTTGTATTTCAAAACTGGCCAAAGTAAACGTAATAAACGTGTACAAGTTAAGTATCTGTAGCACTTCAAAAAAGAATTCAGCAAGTAGATCGAACCGATGCAGAAAATAAATAGTATATCCGTGTGTCACACTGCTTTCCTGTGACCGACCGATGAAAACGTTGGCAGCAATATTCTAATCAGTCGTTTCCTATTATCACGGAGGATCTCTCGTCTATTCTGGGAATTCATATTCCTCTTGACACGCGCGTCCTTTCTTATTTTCTTCTTCCAGTCTTCTTCTGAATCCTTCTATTATTCCTCCACAGGAAGGACGGAGCTCTGTCTGTCTTTGGCATCCATTGCATGGACGAAACTTGTTCTCGTATTTGTGGGAACCAGGTACGGCTTTATGTCGTGGACTCTCGTTAGGTGCATCAATTCTCTTGAGGACTCTTCGTTCGATCCAACGCCAGTTTCTTTCAAAAAATCGTATGAACGTGTTCGCAGATCCCGTGTGTGATCGTTGAAAGTACACAGATCGTACGTGAAACACACCTTCTTGATTCTTCCGACAACTGCAGCGCATAGTTGCTGAAACTTCCCGTTGTCATCAATATACAATAGTACACTCAAAAGAATAAACAGAACATGACAATGGAATTGCCTTGCATAAAGAAAAACATTGCTTCATACGTATCCGTGAAACCGTTTTGATCCATGAAAGAAAGTAACGCGGCGTGGATTCAAACACGTGTGATCGTACAATTACAAAATGACTTACATAAAGGATGGAAAACGACTCGAGCATGATAATCGTGATGGAACGGATGCCTAATTTCGAGCACAGTTGATATATGCACATATATCAATTAAATTGTTAAACTGGTCCCCTGTCTCTGGTACTGGTTTTATTTGCGTGTGCACTGCTCCAACCTCGTCGATTATTTTCAACAGACAGAGAGATCTACATATAATAAAACACTTGAACACTATTTGGTGCACAGTTAACAGATACAATTACAGTATATATATATATATATGTAGAAGACAGAAATATATATAACAATAAATGAGATCAAGTTACAAGTGTGTAAAAGTGTATAGTAGATATAATAGATATATAATGTATATCTAAAGAGTACACTCGGTTAAGGTGACGCATTTACCTTGGGCCCAGGCACCACCTTGCTTACGGACAGAGAGAAAGGCCAGACACAACGGCGCTTGGTCGGGTCGAACGGATCTGTGTGGCGTAGTCGCGGATGGTTCGGGTTTCGGCCCGTGTATGCCCTCATGGGTGGCCGCTGCCTGACTTACTAGATGGCTAGGTTGGTGGCGTACCAGTAGCAGTAACAGTCGTGGTGTAATCAATGTGATAGTAGAGATAGATAGAGAGGTAGAGAAAGAGAGAGAGAGAGAAAGGTAGAGAGATAGAGAGACAGAGTTACATGGTAGTGAATCGGTCATTACATGGAGGTAATAAAGAGGGTAAGATAATGAATGTCCAAGAGCGTGTGATGATGATGCAAGGATATAAAGAAAAAATGGTGTGGTAAAGGTGATGATGTTTCTGGTACAGGATGAAGAGAGTAGAGTTGTAACACATCCAGGCAAAGAGACAGGTCAGAGTCGTTTGATGAACGTAGAAGGCAGATGTTTCATCTTTCCCAGCGATCATTGATGAGCAGAGATCGCAGATACGTAAGGAACCTATCATCGTCACTGGGTTTTCACCACGTATCACTGCGCAAGTAGTAGTAGACGGTAGGTGGTAGGTGTACCCAGTGTGCCACGCGGCTATCTCTCTCACCCGGGACACCTCAGAAACCAACCTGGTGCCACTTGACCTCAAGGCGGGCCCATCGCGTGCATCGTCATCGTTTATCATCGCACATCATCAGTCTATTGGCCCTACCGGTCGCCCCTCCTCGGCGAAGAGGACATGGCTCTTCGGAAAGAACATCAATTTTATTGTTTTTCCTCAACTGTTGGCCGAACGTAAATGAAATAATAAATTGAAAAAGGAACGTCGAAGAATCGAGAGTAATCGGACCGACTGAGAGAAATTCGTATTTTTTTTTATCATCAAAAGACAACCAATCATCCGAGAAAGTACGATAGACGATATTCTATATACGTATATACAATGTATATTGATCAAGTAAGACTTGGTCCGCATATTTTGCACGCAATGCAGTCGTTTGCATCTGCTCTGTCTTTTTTTTTTGTCATCTATACATGCATTTCTGGTTTGTAGAGAGGTTCTCGGAAGAAGATGGAGTTTGCGTCCTGGTATTTCCCACATCGTTCGCATTTGCCATTGCTTTCCCAGATTGCCCTTCGTCAATCTATCTAGTGTGTGTCTCTGTCTTCTTCGTCTACTTCTACTTCTTCCCTCTCGTTGCTCGATGTCTTCTGGTTTGCGTACCTCTCTCTCTCTCTTCTTGCAGAAAGCACGCGCGTAAACCGTATGATGCGCTCCGATTTCCTCCGTGTATTCGTCATTGTTTGTTCAAGAACGAACGCTGCACTGAAATTCGCATGTCTGGATGATTATTAGCGTGTCTGGACTCGTGTTCTTTCTTCCGTCCTTCGATTCGCACCTTTCGTGTCTGTGTTACAATATCTCTGTTCTCCGCTCTCGTTCATCGATTCTTTTTTTTTTTAATGTATCATCATCATCATCATCGTCAAGCGGTAGTAGTTTAGGACAAGAAATTTCGTTTCGAATGCCCATAGACTTACTTGATCAAAATGTACATCTTTTATACTCGGAATAGAGTTTGGACGAGTAAAACGAACTTAAAAGTGACGAAAGAAAAATCGAATAAAAATATTAATACTAAATTTTTCCGCGTGTAAGTTTGGTTCGACTCGGGGATGCGAAATACAGCTGCGATCGATCCGCCGGACGAGAGAACGGCATCGTTTTATCATCATCATCATCATCATCAATCATCATCATCGTGTATGTTCGCATTATCGTATCTTTTTCTTTTCTGGAACCTCGAGTAGCAATCAAACTCACGGAAAAGCTATCAGAGATGATGCAAACGCGACTTGAAGGTACAGATATTGCTTACCTGCCAGCTGACGCGACTCGACAGATTTTCCACAGTTAGCCGGTACTCGGTGCGTGTTGGTGGTCCATATCTACAAAATGAAAAAGAAGAATTATTAATAACTGTTCTGGTCGTAATAAAAGCAGGTTTGTCTTGGACCTGACTTTATAACGTTACAATATTGTTATGTATATAATAGCGAAAAATCTACTTTGGAAACGTAAATAAAGACTGATTTGTATAATATTTGCAAAATAGTTTGAATAAATTAAGATGAAAATCGTTAGAGCGTAACATTGGATGTATGTACCTGGGCAATGATTGCTTGTAGCTAGATGCGGTCCTCGTGTTTCTGTTCACACTATCTCTGCAAAAAGGGATGTCATGTGAACAGAAATAACGGATCGTTGGTTAAACCTTCAGCAAATAACTACAGATTCTGCACTCATTGCTCAGGCACACAATCAATCACCTGTTCCAATCGAATCAAATCTACTCAAAATGCAGCAATAGCGTACCTGTCGTGCCGCATATCGTCTCGGCTGTAACAAACATAATACCACACATCTATTAGTCGCCAATTACAATCGTTCCACCTCTCTCAACTACCAGTAATAAACATAATGTCTGGGAGGGTAATGTATTTCGCTAGGCATTATGCTATAATAGTAATGGTTAGATTCTCTCAATCCAGCGATTGACACATTCTCGATTATAATTCGACTTACTCAGGAGAGCAGTCAAATCCAAGACAACCAATTGAAAAACTAATTTAGAATCCGGCGTGAGTGCCTTAGACGGTGACACTTTTTCGTGGACGAAAAAGGCAACTTCTCAACATCACGCGCGCATCATCTCTCTCTCTTTAATCTAGAGCTTATCATATCCAAGATTATGTTCTTCCCTGTACGGGCGATATGCAAAATCATTTCGTTACAAACAAACAAACAAACAATCAACCAGTCAATCAATCAATCAATCAATCCATCAATCAATCAATCAATCAATCAATCAAATGGAACAAAAGTAAAGAGAAAAATGAAACGTGAGAAATCAAAGGTATCAGAAGTGCAATGAACATGTTGAATTCATCTGGAAACAAAAAAAAAATCTGTTAGAGAAATGAAGATTTTGCATATCTTAAGTTGACTGCCAGCAGGGGAGGAGGGGATAATGATCGCTCTGATAAAATAAAAAAAAGGATAGCGTGTCTTACGCAGATCGCCTCGAGTCCCCATAACCACCACGGGAGTCACCATAGCGCCACTGGTCACTACCCCTAGGTGTCCCCCGGGCCCTCTCTACAGTAATTCTGTAACAAGACACATTGGATATGCTTACTTGTCTCTCCAGGAGCGTGAGCGTCCGTAGCCACGGTCGCCTCGCCTCCCTGAAACACCCCGTGCTATCTCCACCGCCACTCTGAAACACACCCAACAAAACCCCGCCTAAGTCCTCGACTAATTCTTACTCTAAAGCTGCTTCCTTCCTTCCTTCCATCCTTTTTCCATTCCTCAGCCTCCATCCCGTTATCCGTTCAAATATCATCCGCCTCGCCTTATCTATAGTCCAGCCTCTGAGGCGCTGTCCCCTCAACGCTTTCTCTCTCTCTCTCTCTCTCGCTCTCATCATCATCATCATCATCATCAGTCTTCATTTCCTTCTCTATATATATATATATATATATTGTCTCTAATCGCTGTCCGTTTAACGAAACTTACTCGTGAACCTCTAAAGTATAACGTTCTTAACTCTGTAGGCTTTCTCATAATCCACTGGGATCCCTTAACACTCTCACAGGTCTCTTAACAGAAAACATACGGGAATATGATTTAATGAATGGTCTGTTACATGTATCTTCCAGTGAGTTACTTGTTAAGTGAATTGGTACTGAGACCCTGGGAGCCTGTAATGTAATTAGAAGTAAGTAAAGAGTTCATTATGTGTCTGGGTATGTAGGAATTTTGAAAGGACGCAGTACTACGTCGAAGGTTACCAACCTTAACTAACGAGAGGACGTAGTATTACGTTAAAGTCCATGAAAGTGTTAAGTTTGTACGTTATCTTATTTTGCTTTTACTCGATTGCCGTATCATTCAAGATGCGACTTGATAAGATCAGCTGAAAAGTCTGATAAGATCGCCAGAGAATTATGAAAACGCTGCAACTATGTCGCGTTTTAACTTCTTTTCCTGAATGTTTTTCTTTCTTTTTTTTTTGTTGTTGTTGTGTTAAAAAAGAAGCAATATACATTATTTTAAATATGCTGAGGCATTCATTAGAAAGTATAGTCACTTAATCATCGGGGAATTGATGGAAGTAGTTCAAAATGGCGGCAAGTCATAGATCTTCTATTTAAATAAAATGCACTTTTATTCCAGAACAAACCCAATCGATAGAATTTGGAGGACAGACGCCGTTCATTAAAGGTGTAAACTTAAAGGCAGTAATAAAAAAAATGTACATATTTTGCATTTGAAATTATACAGAAGCAACAGCAGATAATATTACTGGTACGAGATCAAATGAAACCAAAGAGCAAATCTTCAAACTTATTCGAATTTTTGAATCAATGAACGCAACTGACGAGAAAATCAAAAGTTGAAAAGAATGAACGTTATTTATGAATGTTGCAAAAATTTACTAGTGGTTTATCGGTTCGAACGAATCATTTGTAAACTGTATAAAAGCAAAGATGGTTAATTATTATTTCTATAGTTTTATGATTAATGTAATTCTACCAATGCCTTTAACTTTAAATGGTAACATCTGGGAAACGTCTAGAACGAAAGCACTTCATTCAAGAACAACAAAAAAATTAAGTTGTCAATGCTATTGCTTCTCGTGTTACTATCTCCGTGCAACATTAACAAAATTATGAAACTTGTTCAAAGAATGCATTACATCTAATTCAGCACTGATCCAATTTGTCAACTAAACTCAAAATGTACAATTTTAATGAATTGTGTTAATGTTGCACTTGGAACATGTGCTTAATACATAGCTATAATAGAAATATAAAAAAAAAAAAAATTTCAAATGTTTTTGAAATTTTAATGCAAGAAAATGATTACATCTCGTAATCCTGAACATCCTAAAAGCAGAGTGCAATTATAATGAGAACTTTTAACAGTACATGATATGTCTGGTACCAATAATATTATTAAACGAATTGAATGTAAATTCTGTGGATTAATGATCCACAAATCAAATGAATAGTGAAAAGAAACTAATCATGCAAAACATGCTACCTACACCATTCTTCATACTCCTAATGTATGCTCTTTTTTTCATCTATGTGTGAAAAAAAGTATAAGTTATTTTACCTTTCTCCCAGCAGCTCCTTTCCATTGAGCTCATAGACGGCATCGTCCGCGTCCCTATAGTCATCGAATTCCTGCGAACAGAACACACGTTTTTATTACAAATCAAACCAGACTCAAAACGATCAATTTCAATCTCTGCATGCAACATGGTAATATACAATATATTACTCATGTTATATAATATTCATTAGTAACAAATTATGTAGGATAGCTAGCCCAGCATGTGCAGATAATAATAACGTAAGTATTCGTGAATTTTTGTACAATTTCGTATTAGTGTCGTAACATTTCTGAGTACGTTTTAATTGATGTAATCTCATCTCGAAGGTGTTATTTACGTGATCTCGTTCGTAACTCTACGCTTGATATATTTTACCTCAGAATTTACAGGAAAGTGAACGTCGGTTACAAGTAACACGATTTTCCCTTTGATTAGGCATAACTTACAAACATTTCGTAGATTAATCGATGAAAACCAGCACACAGTTCCGTTAAGCAGCCACAGTACCAATGTGTTCAGGTAGGTCAGATCAACTCACGAGTTCGAGTTATATTCAGAATGAACCACTTTACACTCTACGCATTTTGGTCCGCAATGGAACAGTGCAACACTGTCATTGACATCTTTACTGTTGCAACTCAGTGAAATCAATGAACTTGCTTGTTTCTTCCGAACACATGATAACACACACGGGTGTGCCCGGAGGAGTTATCATGCGGTAGAAATTGAAAAGTCTTGACAAATTACTCTCATAATTCAACAGTTGAATTAAGATCGAGCCTGGGACCAAAGTGGGTAACAGTGAAAGCGTTAAGTACGTGTTGAAAAACTTGATACAGGTACTTACAACAAAGCCGTAACCATTCTTGATGAGAACATCACGGAATCGACCGTAGCCTCTGAAAAATCTCTCAAGGTCTCTTTCCCTGGTGCCGTATGGAAGCCCACCGACATAGACCCTTGTCCCTACCATACTGTAAAAAAACAATTGAACCACATTAGACTTACCACAAAGGCAAATCCATTCTTCATAGCGACCTCCTTGATTCTACCATATTTCCGGAAGAACTTCTCAAGGTCGCGCTCTCTCACCCGGTATGTTAATCCACCAACGAATACTCGGGTGCTCATTCTTAAAGGAAAATATAAAAACACCATACATAACAGGCTTCCTTAAGAACCTGCTGTTTTTATTTATTTTTTTTTTAGTCACATGACAACATAACAACCTTTTACGTTAATTTCCGATATTCTGGCTGAGAATTGCAATGCATCTCGATTTGCAAATATTCGTTTTAAACCGATAGCGATGCTATTGATTTTGAAAAAGTTTTTTTTTTGCTTTAATGGAATTAGGCGATTAAGAATACAGGCTGATTCAGATTGGAAACAAAAGAGCTACTGGACGAACGGTGTTATTAATCACTATAACGAGTCACAAGTGCAATGCAGAAGTGCTGTTAGAAAAAAGTTACAAGACTGTTTAGAAATTAATTCGACAGAACGTTGTACAACACGAATAGCTGAACATACATCCTCTGTTAGTTTTATCGCACGCAATACGCGATGTTTACAATCATGTTAAACACCTGTGTAAACATTGGGAAGACACGCGAGGTTTGTTGTACGAAAAAAAAAATAGAGAAAGGAGCTGTAGATGTAACTTTACAAAATAGTTACATGCTGTTCAACATAAAGACAGTGTCTATGAAAACAGATGTATTACTTCGGAATTATGTGAATAAGCATTACAGCGAAAAACGTGGAAATGAAAAATATTGAAAGCTGCAAAATATTCTTGAAGTCTCTCTCGAAGCTTGACAAATAAAAATAATAAATTATATGTTAAGCACGTCTCATGCACTTGTGCGTATAACATAAATATAAATTTCGTTTTAAAAACGTTTCTGTACAAGTATGAATCACTATAGCGTGCTAACGTGTTTATCTTCATGCTTACTCAGCCAAAAGTGTTTACACGATAATCACATGACTATGATTCGTCAGCCGTGTTCGGTACTCGCGTTGTACCGCTTTTTTTTTTTTCGAACAAAACGCGATTATTCATCAAACGTAAACAACGGAATTTTTTCGTTAACGTACCGAACGCGCCTAACGTCATCAGTTCATAAAATTAAGGGCAGTAAACAAACAGCAGACCTGGGCAAATTTTATCTGAAATGAAACTGAGAAATAACGTTTCGAAGTACAATTTTATTTTAAATAATTTGAAGAACATAATTTAAAAGCATAATTACAACGACTCTATGTACGTATGTTATTAGAATTTTAAATATTGTATATAATAATATAACATACTTAATATTCAGCAAAAATATTTCTCCTAATAATAAAACTGTGCTCCATATTTCTCTTAATAATAAAATTGTACTCCAAATATCCCTGTTTCATTATTGTAACAATCTCCAAGTTTGTAATATACTTAAAAAAGAAAAACGAAACAGCAACGTTGCATCAAAATTGCCCAGATCTGGAAAACACAATATAAAATGAACAACAGCTTCATGAAAGATTCCTCTACCGCATGATTAACCTTTAAAGGAATATAAACTACACATGTTCGTTAAATTGCATGTTTCGGAGTGAGGTTATGTAGTTGCATTATTCTAGATCGTTGATCGTTATGAATGTAATTCTATTATTATCTCCGGTCACGTTGCAACGTATTTCGCATTAAATGAACACGTCACAACGATGTACCGTTAATCAAGAGCCGCGTCCATTGTTTTTTCTCGCGTTGCACGCGTGTACGCCTTTAAAGGTTAAAAGAACTACGTGTACCTTGTTTATTTTCAACGAACGTTCGTTTTCGTGTCTAGCTGGATATGAAGGTACAAACACACGGTGCAAGGGAATGCAATATGTTTGGAAGTCGAGCGAGAACCCGTATTTTTACATCGGGCACTGTGGTCCCTCATAAAATGGCGGTCGCGCTCGTCTTTTTCCGCTGCTCGCCGAAAACGCACGAACGAAACAAAAACTATCGTACTTTCCCGAAAATATCGATTTTCCGCCAGCAAAACAACCGCATTCGCCACGCAACAATGATTTTTATTCACACCGAAATCTCTAAGAAATTACAGGACTGAAAATACGAATTTACAAAAACTATTAATTCATCCGTGGATGGTAAAATAACGAACACGAAGATCGACCGATCGAACCGTGCTTTTCGTTGATTAATTATGAAACAGAGCTTTCGGAGCCGTATGACGCAAAATCTTTGAAATTATCGCCACGTCATTGACACGAAATGAAAGAATTTCCGAAATTAAATATACAAACGCGTTCGATTCATAAGTTAGGCGGCTTTATCGATGGATTGAATTCGATGCGACGCACGCGAAAAGTGGCCAGCGAGCAGGCGGTCGTTGCAACCGATGGAATGATGCTATTTCCGAAATGAATTCACTGATTTTCGCGAAGAACGAGTTTATTTAACGGCGATGAACGTGTTTACAAACTTACCTGGAATACACGTAAAACAACGCTGTCTCGACCACCAAAACTTTATGCTGTTTCACGACACGTTACCACTGAAATTACTAGAAGAAGTAATGATCGGCGTCTGGAGTAAGATGGTTCGCTATAATAACGGAAACAAAACGGGGTCCACAGGGGTGAGGGCAAAGAGCGCGGCCGTCCAAGCCTCGACGACAGACGGCCGATTCGAAAAATCTATGATAATACGAAGTGGATTAAAATGGTTTCGTTTAATCAAATAAAACGATTTACCGAGAGAAATAAAGAATTTTTATTTTCTATTCATTCTGTGACATAAGAATTTATAATAAGCTCCGTTTAAGATCCTCATCCCCGCCACTGTACGTTTCCATTACGTTGCAAGAAATATTAACTACGTTTTAGATAACAAAGTCTTCTCATCTTTATCATTTCGACCATTATATCGTTATCGTATTTTTAATCTGGCTGTTGATTGTTTTATCATACTGGCGGGTAATCGTGAACAAGCGTGGCCAGCGAAGAAGTTTGCGCGACAATATTTGGCGGGACATTTGAATCTCGAAGAAACGTAATTTGAAACGTTCCTTAAACGATGCATGAAAAGTGGATATTTTTATACAGAATGGACATTCGAAGGATAATTTATTTATGTGATCATGAATGTACTGATATTTATTATCAATTGATTAAATTATGGATGTTTGAAAAATTGTTGAAAGTTTTATATTTCGATGTTATAATTTATTTACAGGGTAATGGTCGTCGTGAGGGTGAAGTTTATATGTTGTATAATATATTAGGGCATTGTTGAGATTTATGCTATGGTATAGATTTATTTTTTCTTTTAGAGGTTTATATTTATATTTGTATTT
Source organism: Macropis europaea (assembly GCA_916610135.2). Classification (NCBI taxonomy): domain Eukaryota; kingdom Metazoa; phylum Arthropoda; class Insecta; order Hymenoptera; family Melittidae; genus Macropis; species Macropis europaea. The sequence goes on from OU744353.1 coordinate 3,184,683, forward strand.
GCTCCAAAAAATTGTTACCCACCGAAGTATAGTTATATAAAATTCAATCCCTTATTTACTTATGAACCGCCTTCGTTTACTACTATTATAATCTATTTGTTTAAATATTTTTATCTTATTTCTAACTAGCAGTAATGATAACAGTCTAGCTTTTTATCAATTATATAAATTTACATACATTTTTTTACTATAATATTAATAAACTTTCACAGTTCATAGTGAACATAAAATTAGTAAAAATAAAACATACGAATGATTCAGTCTGTATGTTTAAACTTTTGCAGTCTTTGATTTTGTTGACACTACCGTAAACTTGAAATGAAAATTGATCGACAATAAAACGTTGGTAAAGAGAGAGATTGCCGATACGTTTGCGGTGCTGGCGCCACCTATTGAAAACAAAAATGGTGGCCAACAATATGCCCTATCCCTGCCCTGGTTTTATGGCACGCCAAATGTCTGCGTTCTCTAGGCTTCTTTCTACTATGTATTTCCCTCCGACTGCTATACCCAATCTCGATGTGAACAAAGGGGAACATTTCCTCGCGGCCGACCCTATCTTACGTGCCAAATAAGTGGGGCTACTTCTAACCAAACCGAAGGTGATCCAAAACTATCGAAATAATTCGCGAGAAAGATTTATAACCGCACCAGCCTCGATTCACGCCGTGTCATTCACCTTATATAATGTAATTGGTTACACACGATTCCGTGCGGCGTTTACACGCCTCCGACGATGTAATTGCCCGTTACAGGAGACCGAGAAAAAAGAACACTCTAGCATTGTGGCAATGCAGTGAGGAGCAAAATCCTTCTTTATGCTTGCAAACAGATAACAACAGCGCAACACGTAGACGTTACTTTTTTTTCGTTTCTATTGTCGCTACACGCTATGCACGTATCACGTTAGAATTGTTTCCCTTGTCTGAGCTGATGTATCATGGATATAGCTTCGCGTGTTCAATGAAATGTCAAGTAATGCAGAGTCGCATTAGGTTCGTATCGTATTGCAGACAGAGCGTTCGTTTCCTTGACAACGGGTCTGTGGATGATAGTTTATTAAATAAATTTCCTTCGTGGATTCATGGAGTATCATTTGCGCTTGTGAATAGTTGTTTTCTGTCTTGTACGTTAGAAATGATACAGGAGATAGTGTAAGGGCTGCTTGTGACTATAATAAATGTTTGTGAGACCTATCAATGATAGTATCTTTTTGTTATTTTAGATTGTTGAAGGTTCTATAAACTGGTAATGACAGATAGGACACACACGATGAGGTTGGAAGCAGAAATGGCTGCTCCTTTGCATCTGCAGAGATTGGAGCGAAGCCTCAATGTACAGCCCTTCTTGAGGCAGATTAATGACTTGTTTCAAGATCCAGCTAGGTAGTTCTTTTTTTTTATCTTTGATGAAATGTAATTTATAACAGGGGTAGACACCAATTTATGTTGTTATCATGTTTGCAGTGAGGATGATAAATCTGTATCATCAGAATCTTCTGAGGGATCAGACAACTATCTGGACAATGTGCTCATTCGAAAAGAAGGTGTGCAGTAGTTTTTCATACATTGAAAACAGGTGTTTAGTACAGAAAACTGTAATGTAATCATTAATTTTGTAGAGGAGAGAATTAATAAGCTGAGGCTGTATAACATGTCAAGCGTGGGAGAAGAACGCAGGTGGTTGCAGGATATTTTATTAAGCGACTCATCTGATAGTTCAGCTTCAGGATCTGATACAGATGGTCCTATCACAGAAGAAGATTTTCAAGAAATGTTGAAGTTTCACATACTCAGAAAAAAGTATCAAGGCCGCTTCTATCAGAAGCCAGAAGTAAGAACAAAACTTCAGGTAAAAGTAATAAGACACATGGCATCAATACTAATATGAGCTACTAATTTTTAGAATATACAATACCAGTATTATAGTGCTGGCCTGTTGTCAAATTATGATAGATTCTTAGAACATCAAAAATTAATAGTTGGAAATAAAAAGAAGAAAGAGAAGAAACCAGAGAAGAAGGTGATGAAAATTAAAAAGGAAAAAGTTCCACGTCACAGGCCATCCGAAGATTATCCTGTAAGTGAATGAAGAATTTCATATTTTTCATAAGAAGGATACTCTAATACAAATAATTTTTAGGACGGAGATTATCCTGATGATGAATGGGATCGTACAATTCCTAGAGAGGAAGAATTAGATGAAGCAGAATTGGAAGCGATAATGCGTCATCAGCCTCGTCAACGTGGTAGAAAAAAGCATAATAATAAAAGTCCGGAAGTGATGGCGATGAGACGGAGAAAAATTTGGTTAATGATGTCGAAGAAGGAGCTGGGAAAAACACAGAGAGCGAAAACCAATAATCATAAGGAAATGTTAATTAGTTGTAAAAAAGTTGCACAGCATTGTATGAAATATTGGAGGCAAAAGGCTATGCAAGTGCGTTTAACTACATTTATAATTATTCATATCCATGTAAAGATATTTCAGACGATTTTTATGGCTTCTTTGGTTTTACAGTCACAAAAGAATATGAAAGAAACTATATGGAGAGCCAAGCGTCTCACGAGAGAAATGCAATCTTATTGGAAACGTTACGACCGAGTCGAACGTGAAACGAGAAGAAGATTGGAGAAGGAAGCCGAAGAACAGAGGAAAATGGATGTAGAACTTATTGAGGTGACTAACGTTAACTGTTTTTCTGAAACTTTTTCTCCTGTAATAGTCACAAAGTACAGAAAGGTGCAACCGACCATTTTTTCTTTCAGGCGAAACGTCAACAGAGGAAATTAAACTTTCTTATCACACAAACTGAGCTGTATGCTCATTTTATGTCTCGAAAGTTAGGAAAAGCTTCCCCCGAGGAACAACTAAGAATTTTAAATCAGTTAGATGAAGAAAAGAATCCGAGGCTTCTTGGGATCGATGATTATGACAGGTAAATTTACAAGTGGTAATCTGCTTGCGGTTTGATGAAAAAATATTAACATCATGCTGTGCGTTTGAATACAGTGAAGTCATGAAGCATAAAGCAAAAAAGAATGCCACGGAAGCATTCGACAATGAAAAAGCTAGGGCAAGGCAATTCGATACGGCGGCCGCGGCTCAAGAATTACGGCTCAGCGATACTCCTGAAAATTTGGAGCATCCTCAGCCTGCGATATTTAAAGGAAACCTCAAAGGTTATCAGTTGAAAGGAATGAATTGGTTAGCTAATTTATATGACCAGGTACATTTACGACCCTTGACTACAATATAAATTACAAATTTCTTGTAGGGTATTCTTATACGGTTCATACTTTTTTTCTTTTAGGGTATCAGTGGAATTTTAGCAGATGAAATGGGTTTAGGAAAAACTGTACAATCTATAGCGTTCCTGTGTCACGTTGCTGAAAGATATTGTAAGTTATTGTAAGTTATAATAGACGTACAATAGTGCCACGTGCGCTTTATTCCTTTACAGCTGTTTGGGGACCATTCTTAATTATATCACCGGCTTCAACGCTGCACAATTGGCAGCAAGAAATGGCACGATTCGTACCCATGTTCAAAGTAGTCCCTTACTGGGGAAATCCGCAAGAACGGAAAATATTGAGGCAATTCTGGGATACTAAGGATCTGCACACAAAGGAGGCTTCGTTTCACGTAGTGATAACTAGTTATCAATTGGTCATTACCGACTATAAATATTTTAATAGAATAAAATGGCAGTACATGATCCTTGACGAAGCACAAGCTATAAAAAGCACCAGCAGGTTGGTGCTCAATCACATTTCTTTTTTGTTTTCATCTTCAATACGCGATGCTTTAATATCTATACTTTACAGTATGAGATGGAAGTTGTTGCTTGGATTCAGCTGTCGCAACAGATTATTACTTAGCGGTACGCCGATTCAAAACAGCATGGCGGAATTGTGGGCCTTACTGCATTTCATAATGCCCACCCTGTTTGATTCCCATGATGAATTCAACGAATGGTTCTCCAAAGACATTGAGAGCCACGCTGAAAATAAAACTGGGATCGATGAAAGTAAGAATTTTTATTGCACAGTCTTCCATCTTGATAGGTGCTTGAGCATTTATAACATTTTTTTATTTGCAATCAGAGCATTTATCAAGACTGCACATGATTCTAAAGCCCTTCATGTTACGGAGAATAAAGAAAGACGTGGAGAACGAATTGTCTGATAAGATAGAAGTGATGGTGTATTGTCCTCTTACAACTCGTCAGAAGTTACTGTACTCAGGTGCGTGTGTCTCTAATTACATTACACATTACACATTACTATCTCGGATGATATCAGTACAATGTTGATCCTGTTTGTACAGCATTAAAGAAGAAGATTAGAGTGGAAGATTTATTACATTACACAGTGGGTGGCGGTGACACTGCAACCAACGACAAAAATTTCACGTCGAATCTTATGAATCTAGTCATGCAATTCCGAAAGGTATGAATCCTGAACATACCCTCGATAAACGATGGTTTTATGTATTTTATAAATCTTCATTTTAGGTTTGCAATCATCCTGAACTTTTCGAGCGTAGAGACGCTAAATCCCCACTCTTCATGCATACAGAATTTTATGAAATGCCTGCATTATTGTATACAGAAGGACTCATAAACATCTCATTGCCATCCAAGGATCACCTGTTGTATAATAAGCTGTTCATATTTGCCACCGAGCACGTGCATCGAACTCTCCACGGTGACAGCGCAACATTTTCTCAGAACCCCTTCTCATTTAGTAGATTTATTAACTTGTCCCCGATGGAGATGAATAAAGTATTCATCGTTGGCATTTTATTCAGGTATACAGTTGTAGACAGAATTTGCAACCTGTTCAAATTCGTCACACTCATTTTATACTGTTCGTGTATTGCTAGATTATGTCTTGCAACGCTGATGGAGAGGAGGATAAAACTAATGCGTTATTGGGAAGACTGGAACGCGGACGAGAGAACGGAAATTCCAAAAAATCATATGCTCCTTCTCCCTAGGAAGATCGACTGCTTGTCTCGATCATCGCAGGACCTTATTTTCACAAGGAAGACCGTCGAAGGAGAACCCGTTTACACGCATACAACACACGTTATTCACTCGATGCCAGAGACTGTCGCTCATCGAATCTTGCGTAGCAGTAAAAAGACAGCCAATCAATCGCTGAAGGTTGATACCTTCACATAAAGTTCTTCTCTACACAAATCATTATAAACTCATTAAATATAATCATATTTGCAGAGAATACTTCCGTCCACCAAAGCGGAGCAGGAAGATTCGAAGGTGGCCTTGTTACCAGAACATCTCCATCTTCCAAGGCCTGCGATCATGCGATATTGCCAACAAACTACCATTCCATCTTTTATCTGCGAAACTTATCCTAAGGTTGTTGAAACAACGCATGGACTTCATTATCAATAATCAATAATCACAGTAACATAACAAGGGAATCTTTCAGGTACAAGCTAGTCCTCGAAAGCTCTACGTTAGCAGTAGTTCCGCTGCGTGCGCGTGGAAGAGACACGAAGAATGCGGCGGAAGATTCGGTCAAAGATTATTGTGGCTCGGTTGTCAACGAGCTCTTTCTATTCCCTCATCACCAGAGAGCTCGAGTTCTCGCATGGCAAACACAACCGCATCGTTTTCGTACGAACCACAGGGTGGAATATCTGCGTGTACACCTATCAACGGATGGTCGAACATCATAGTACCAGACAAACAGACTCTGGTGACGGATGCAGGGAAACTCTCGGTATTGGACAGTCTTTTGCGTCGTCTTAAAGAGCAAGGTCACCGTGTTCTGATCTACTCTCAGATGACGAAAATGATTGACTTGTTGGAGGTATATTATTAATTCTAAACTTGGTGTAACGTAAGACTTCTTTTTATTGTACAAACATACATTTTGTTGCAGGAGTACATGTATCATAGGAAACACACCTTCATGAGATTAGATGGTTCCTCGAAGATCTCGGACCGTCGAGACATGGTGGCAGACTTTCAGAAGAGGTAACCGCCCGTCGATTCGTCGTAGCTCCTGCATATTAGCAGCTGGAAATTTAAATATCTGTCGATCTAAACGAGCGTCGTCTATACTTTTAATGAGAATAGATCGTTAATACAGCGAACGAATTCGTTTCCGGCGCTGCTTAGAATATGTATCAGCCCCGTATCGTGTTGCATGTCTAAAGCGCGGCCTCTCAGCATGTCGTTCCTTGGCTCGCTCGCGCATAACTAACGTGCGAATTAATTGGCGAATCGTCCCCGTATCGTAGACAGCTGCTACCAGCCACGAACGCGTGATCCTAATAACGTGCGACCGTCATCTTTTGGCCAGACAATCGTTCTTTAACGCGCTTCAATCGTCTCTCCACGTTCACCAAAAAAATTCAACCAACTTGCATATCTAGAACATCTCTGTATTCAGTTAGAAAAAATATTTGTCAATTTTTGCGGATGATGAGACACGCTCTGAACGTTTGGCCAACATTTACAGTGCTCTAAGTCGAACCGGGACTGTAATTCGTACCAGAAATCCTCTAAGTGCGCCGAATTAATTTACATACAATCTGAGGAGACTGTTTCATGTTTCAGGGCGGACATATTCGTCTTTCTGTTGAGCACTCGAGCCGGAGGCCTGGGAATAAACCTAACCGCTGCAGACACGGTCAGTAATCCCCAACTTCATTCGCCGCATTTTGTACGTATTCGCTTAGGATTTCGTGACCCTGGCACTCGGTTTCCTGTGATGCTACAAAACGAAACTCGGGTGGTTTCCGATCAGAAACGAAGCCGGATCGCACGAGAGGAGAAAAAAGGAGGAAGCTAGCATTGCGTGAGAAATCACGATCCGGTTCTTGGAGACAACGTTTGATCACGAAACTGCCTCTCACCGTGCAATTATTTTTCATCGATTTAACAAGTCAGAAACATGTCCAAGAAGCCCGATCGAAGGACAGATTGAAAGGAAAAGAATCGCATGATCTATAAATACGTTATTATCTGATGTTTTTCTCCAATTACCGCTTTCTGGTGGAATGATTGAATAAATCGATTCTTAACGACACAAGGACGTATTGATTGATCAGGCGATCGATCGTGATTCTCATTACGAAATAGCTGCTCCTGTGATCGAAGAAACCGTACCAGTGGGACACGTAATCGCTCTGCAGACCCGTAGGGTGACACTATAAATTAATGATAGAATCGATAAGACGTTTTGGCCAGGGTCGTGTCACCTGCACTGCCTAAACTGCGCCCTATAGCGTTCAAAGGCGCATGTAGGCGGGCCGCAGGCATGGGTTGCTGAACACATTAGCATATGCCCTCGTTCGAATATTGAATGCAACAACTATAACTGTCCGGAGTGTTATGCAACGATTCTATGAATTTCGAACGTTTCTCTGATTGCAGGTGATCTTTTACGACAGCGATTGGAATCCCACCGTGGATCAGCAAGCCATGGATCGTGCTCATCGTCTGGGTCAAACGAAACAGGTGACGGTGTACCGATTAATTTGCAAGGGAACCATCGAGGAGAGGATACTGCAACGGGCTAGAGAAAAAAGCGAAGTTCGTGTTCTTTCATTCGGATTCAATTCAGTTCTCATCTATGTCCTACGATCTTTTGTTGAATATTATTTACAATTTGTAATTGTATTCCAGATCCAACGCATGGTGATCAGCGGTGGAAACTTCAAACCGGATACCCTGAAACCCAAGGAGGTGGTTTCTCTGTTGCTGGATGACGAGGAGATCGAAGCAAAATGTTAGTGGTCTTCTACGGTATTTTTGCATGCATTTGAATGAAAGTTTGAAATGCAGATAGGGTAGAGTCTTGCATTTTTGCTCGCTGAAGCGCGATTTCAGTTGTATTCCCGCGTAGGAAGGCGGAGAATGAGGAGAACGGGTGGGAGCGAAAGAGATAGCGTGGTTGCAATTACATTATGCTCGTTAGGTTATGCTAATGGCCTAATAACTGAATAATAATAAGAAGAGAAGCAACGAACGTCCCCGTGTACAAGCCAGCGTTCGTATATTTCAGACAGCCAACGGAGCGAGGAGAGAAAGCAGCACGCGGAGGATGCTCGGCTCGACTCGAACCTATACCACAAGGAGAGGGACCGGAAGAGGAAGTTAACCGCGCTTCCGGTCAAGGTGAGTCCGGCGCCCTCGGAGCCGCTATCGGTCCCGTCTCTTTTCTCCTGTTTCTTTCATGGTTTCTCCGTTATTAATCACCACACCTTTTTCCTTCCGTTCAGTCCTTAGATCTGTTAACGCCTTCACTGCCTCTGAAACCGCAGTCCTACCTGCACAAGCCTGTGCGCAATGATTTGAAATTAATCAGACAGCGTTACTTCAATCTCAATCCCCAATGATCTCTTGTTAATTTTGAGGATCTCTTGCAGGACACCAAGAAACCATGCCTGTCAGATACAAACGGTGACAAAGTCGGTGACACAGTCCAGTCTAACGCCAACGAAGGCAACCAGACAGCGAACCTCCAGTCGTATCATGTCAACAATCATCAGCAGATCGTTGAAAACGCTGATGACTACAGTGTACCGACGAGTCCAGCCAAGTCTGAGGTTTGTAGCAGTCCAGATAGATCTGTCCAGCCCTGTGAATATTGATATCCAGTTTCGTGATCATTTATGCTAATGTTCAGGATGAGACGAGCAACGATGGCCTCGTGGTTGACGTTGACGGTCCGGTTGGACCAGCCAGTGACTCTAGACCGTCTCGAATGGGCCAGTTCGGTGAATCCACCAAGGTCAATCGTCTGGATCATCACATACCGTACAGCAGTGGATCCAGCGTTCGAATGAGGCCAACCATTCGGGGTACCAGCAAGAGAGGCAGACCCAGAGGCTCGCGCAGAGGAGGACCCATTGGAGGGAAAGGTAGAGGCCTTCTTCTGCTTCATCCGTCCTCCTCAAAGGGTCTGGGTGGCAGTGATCCTCAGTCACCAGCGTCTATGTCTCCTACGAGCAGCAGTGCGTGCGATCAGACGATTCAACACGGTGAGTAATAGCTTTTTGCGCAGCTGGAAAATATTAGGATCTGAATGGGTAGCCATAGAGAACCAACCGGCAGCAAAAACATAGCTGCGGTGTGAGATATCACGCCAAGGACACCAGAAAAGTAGCTGATCGTTCCAGATACACGATCATAAAGCTAGATTCAGTTTTGCTACGCGGAATCACGTGAAGTTCATTGATGAATATTTCACAGTACATGAATGCCCGCGTTTCATTACGCGCGTGCTGCAGTGAGGCCGGAACAAAGAGATGAATATTTAACATGGCTGATCGTGACTCGTTTCCACCGCGATTAAAATGAATAATTGCTAGGGTCGGTTCTTATCTAACTGTACTGCGCACTGGAGATTTCGTGCGTCATCGGGGTAACGAATCCAGGATAACCGAAGGACGATCATCCGTTCGTTTCCACTTCGTCTGCACGAATTTCCGCATCGAAAACAGGCTGAACAAATTGAACGATCCACCTTTTTCGGATCAAAGAAAACTTCGGCTCCCCTTGGACGTTCCATCTGCCTGCGACTCGAAAGTTCTCACTCGAAACTCGCGCTGAGAGGATTAACGAAGACTTTCGGGGGACGGCGAATTCGAAACGCGTAGTCCGCCGGGTTCGATGAAAATGACTTTTCGTGACGCACCCTCGAATCGATACACCGTTAATCCCGTCTGACTCTTTCATAGACTCCGGCCCCCTTTCGCGCCACTTGGCCGGGTTCTCATGGGATTTCGCAAAAAGAAAATGCCCCTGGGTCCCTCGGCTGACGCGCGTCCATCGAAATTCCCTCGCGGCTACATGTGCGCGCAACTACCGCGGGGAACATTTGCCGCCCTTCCTCGAGGGTACACCGTTTACCCTTCGAGATTATCCACCCCCTCGAAGTCCCGTGACTCACCGGGTCGTCCGCGGCGTCCATGCTCAAGTGCACGGCCTGGAGTACGCGTCTTCTGGGACCGTCTTCGATTCTGGGGTGGTCAATGGTTACATTTTGGTCCAGACTGGATCATCGAGACTGAATTGATCAGCTTGTACTGATTCTCCCGCGGTGATGCTTCATAGAAAGTATACCTGATAGCCTGAAGCCTCAAAAGAGACACATGGAGAAAAAGTACAGTTAGGAATTTTAAAACTGTTTTATTGGAATCTGTATAACATTGGTTTATCAGTGAAGCTGATTTGCTGGGATACTTGTGAAGATGATACGGGGATTATTAGTGATTGGACTCTTATGAGGCCGCGTGTATTCTATCTAGTCATGATACACAGTAATGTTTTTTAAATGAAACTAATCTGCAAGAACTGTACACGTAATGCAGAGATCATTAGCGATTGCTCACAGCCTTGTGAGGCCACGATTATTCTGTTTAATCATAACACAGAGAATGCGTTATAAGTACAAGCAGTCTGCAAAAATTCCTCTACAGATAACCTCATGAGGCCGCGATTGTTCTATTTAATCATGATACACAGTAATATTTTCTTAAATACAACTAATCTGCAAGCTTGTCTACAGCGATAATGTGCTGATTATCACTGATTGCACAGGCCCTTGTGAGGCCGCGATTATTCTATCTAACCACAACACACAGGCATGCCTTATAAACACATCTGATCAACAAGAACGCCTACATAAATACTACAAAAACCATCCGACCGCACACTCTTATGAGGCCACTAAAATTCTAATAAAACGCCTCATACGCGGAGACTTTATAGCGACACAAGGACCAATCTATTACCTATTACTATAAACTGAATCCTCAAGATCTGCTCCTCCGTGATGCCTCACACAGTGAAGCCTCCGTTCAACAGACTACTTGCTAATTACTCTGCGGAACGATCGCGAGTATTGTTGCGTAAGAATCGCGTGTCACGTGATGCACGAGCCGGAGGGAGAGAGAGAGAGAGAGAGAGAGAGAGAGAGAGAGAGAGAGAGAGAGAGAGAGAGAGAGAGAGAAAAGAGCGGCGAGGCGAGAAAGGAATTGAAAAGGCCGACGAAAGCGGAGCCGCACGAAAACGAGTAGGTGGCCTCACGCAACGACACGTGGACCAGGAGGAGTTTACGCGGGCAACTTGCACGGCACCACGTCGCGCGTATGATCCTCGTGCTACATATACGGAAAGGAAAAAAGGGCTCGTCGCGTCTCTCTCCCTCCAGGCGTCGGGACGACGAGGAAGCCGAGCGGACAATAGCAGGTGCGGAGCGAACGCGACAGCTGCGATCGATGATGCTCTTCTTAGGTTTTTGGAACTCGCTCACCCGCCCCCCTCTCCCGCTCTCTTTACCTCCCCTCTCCTCCCCTTGCCGCCCCTCCCGCCATTTTTCGACTATCACTTCGCAACTCCGACCACCTTCTTTCCGTTTGTTTTTTCTCCGCTCCGCATCACTCGCGGCACCGCGCGACTTTTTTCCCTTTTTTAGGTGGACGAGTTAACTCGACGTATACAGGGTGTCCGAGGTGTCACCGTTCAGCGGTAATTGTGTAGTAAATGACGGTAATAGACTGATTCGTTGGAAGGTGTTAATGTGCAGTGATAATGGTCTCGCCGGACCTATAGGACAGTTTGATAGTATTTGTTTCAGTAAGTAGGCGTTTGGAATAGTATGTTGATAGGACATTTTGGAGTCCATTCTCTTCAGGGACGATCTAGACAGCACTTTGAATATAGTGAGGCTGTTCTATTGCGGAGACACCTCAATTAGGCCGTTCAGAAACATTTCTTCTGTTCGTTTTATTTACACCCATCCCTCCATTTACGCGGTCAGAAAATATGTTTTTCTATAATCTTTCACTGAATTTATTACATATCAGAGAGACGCAAATTCTTACTTAAACGTACTAATTACGTAACTCGGACCTCGAGAAGGTTGGTTGCTTTGAATTATAGTACAGATTCTGACACGGAATAAAACTAATTTTGTTTTCTGACGTATCATTACGTTTTTGTTAACCTGAACGAAATAAATATTTGTATAACTTACATCGGTTCTTCTTATCAATGTTTTTATTTCGTGCCAGCAGACTCTATTTACGCGAGTTTCATCCGCGTAAAAAGAATCCACGTGGAACGGACAATCCGCGTAAATGGAGGGATGAGTGTATTTTATTTATTTCGGCCTCACCGGGTATGGAATGAGCTTAGTATACAGGACGTCTTATTCAAGTCACGCTCCCATCATCCCCTTCGTCTTTTCTCTTCTGACCAACTTCTCTCCTTTCCCTTTCTACGTTTCTCCGCTGAATTTATTTTGCCGTTTGTTATTACGAGAGGCGTTGTTAATTATTTTGTCTCTCGCATGCACTCCTGCATCTGTCATTTTCCCTGAAGCCTGTTCGCCGCGTTATCTGCGCATCTTCGACCCGAGAACTCGCTAATTTATGTTCCTCCGGAGAGGCGCGGGGGGAATTCGACTCGGCTGTCAATGCAGGAGACTCGTTTCGCGAGTAAGAGACATGTGGTGGCTGCACACGTGAAAGGCGGCGTCATGATGCCTTCTCTCGTCAGCATATCGTAAATCGAACGGCATTCTCCGCTGGTCCCTCGTAACGGCAATATTCACGCATGCACCGTATAAAAATTCCATAAAAACAAATTGTCGTGGACAATAAAAAAGATGTTCGCCAATGGACGATTGCCTCGCAGTCGTCTGAATTTCGTAGGCGGCCCGGCGGATCGGATTACGTCATTTAAATCGCAAATACTCGCGGTCCAAGCACCAGTGCGTCTCGTATGTTGTTTGCATAATTCCTCTGTCGAATAGATAACCCTGGCCGTGGCCGTACAGGGCTCAGGGGGTTGGATTTCGCGGAGTCGTGCCGTACCTCACGGTACCGTACCGTGTCATCGTGTTCCTCCGCAATTCTTCCATCATATTTCCGTGCCTCGTCCAGCGGAAAGTAATTCCAACCAGTTCGAGTGCTCGGGACAATCCGCCCCGACATGTCGTGATTCCTCTTCGAAACCGAACCGCCCCGCAAATTGAACTTTCGATCAGCCGAGGACGACGCGCATTGAAACGTCTTCAGCCTTGGAACCACCTTGTCGATCATCTGTATTGAAATTTGAAATCGAGCTGGAGGATTCGAAGACGCGTTGCAGTGGGTCATAGCTCATAAGACAGAAGAAATTGATCGAATATAGAAATTAATTGATAATCATTGGCTCGACCGTGCGCAGCGCTCGCCTCGTTTCCAAGTAGCCCCAAAAGGGTTAATTTTAGACAGAGTTGGGTCAAATTGCATAACAGAAGGGTCAGTGCCTTAGCTTTGCGTCCTCATTCCCTTCTAACTTTTTGAAGTAATTTTTGCAGCAGTCCAGATAAAACATACTATTCATAACCCGATAAATATCCCAAGAATTGCAAACACCGGTGCCTCTGTGCTGTCAGCGCAATTTCAATTATCATATTCTACAAACAACCTGAACGATAGTCTTCACACGCAGCGTCCACCACCACATTTACAATCTCAAATTGAACGGACACGCTCGCACGTCCTATTCCGCGTGACTCAGCCGGTGCAATCTAAAATTCCCCATAAAATTCGTACGTCTCCGGGGTGCATTCTTGCGTATCCGAGAGCACGGTTATTAGGATAACGAATCGAGCGATTAATTATGTTCATTGTCGGCGAGGACGTCGGAGCGAAGGTGGCTCGGCCAGCAAAACTATTTCATTGTCTCCGCTGTAGAATGCAATAATTTTCTCGGCGAAAGGATGTCCCGGGGCGGCGTGAAAGAAGAAGCCGCTGGGGGAGGCAAAGCTGGGGGGGGGGGGGGGGGGGGGGGGGGGGGGGGGAGTTCGGCTGAGATACGGCAGGATAATGCGGGAAGATAGGACGGGGCAAGGATATTGCCAGCCGGACGGTCGACATTCCGCGGATCCTCGCGTTCCATTCGCCCCATCCGGAGCTACCTCGAAACTTCTGGAGAAGACCCTCTTTGTACGTCCGACTGGACTCTAATCTCCCCTCGGTGATCTCTCACCCACGCGTGCTTTTTCGCTGGAACCGACGCGAAAATATTCTCGGCCGGCTCGTCCCGCCGCGTGCGAATATTAACCCCTTGGACCCGAATGACGAGTCCTGGCATAGTAACCCAATGCCGAAGCGTACAGCGATGAGAGAGGTGCGCTTGGCATGATGTTCGAGGCGCCTGATTTTACTTGTGGATGTTTTGCAGTATTCTAAACAGAGGGAGCAGTATTTTTGTTTATTGCATGATGTTTGAGCTTGCCTGATTTTATTTGTGGTGTTTTGCAGTATTCTAAGCAGAGGGAGCAGTATTTTTTTTATTTATTGCATGATGTTTGAGCTGCCTGATTTTACTTGTGGATGTTTTGCAGTATTCTAAGCAGAGGGAGCAGTATTTTTGTTTATTGCATGATGTTTGAGCTTGCCTGATTTTATTTGTGGTGTTTTGCAGTATTCTAAGCAGAGGGAGCAGTATTTTTTTTTTATTGCATGATGTTTGAGCTGCCTGATTTTATTTGTGGTGTTTTGCAGTATTCTAAGCAGAGGGAGCAGTATTTTTTTTATTTATTGCATGATGTTTGAGCTGCCTGATTTTACTTGTGGATGTTTTGCAGTATTCTAAGCAGAGGGAGCAGTATTTTTTTTTTATTGCATGATGTTTGAGCTGCCTGATTTTACTTGTGGATGTTTTGCAGTATTCTAAACAGAGGGAGCAGTATTTTTGTTTATTGCATGATGTTTGAGCTGCTTGATTTTATTTGTGGTGTTTTGCAGTATTCTAAACAGAGGGAGCAGTATTTTTGTTTATTGCATGATGTTTGAGCTTGCCTGATTTTATTTGTGGTGTTTTGCAGTATTCTAAGCAGAGGGAGCAGTATTTTTTTTATTTATTGCATGATGTTTGAGCTGCCTGATTTTACTTGTGGATGTTTTGCAGTATTCTAAGCAGAGGGAGCAGTATTTTTGTTTATTGCATGATGTTTGAGCTGCCTGATTTTATTTGTGGATGTTTTGCAGTATTCTAAACAGAGGGAGTAGTATTTTTTTTATTTATTGCCTACTTGTTATATAGAAAACTTCATGCTTTACGACGGTGTAACTGTACACTTTTTTGGTAATTATATAGTATTGGAAAGGAAGTCATTCTTGAAGTTTTCAAGGGCTTAGATGTCTTGTAGATTTAACTTGTGTTCGTCTCACCTGTCAGTAGGCTTCTTCTGTCTTCCTTTGCTCCTTTTTCTAACTCTCTGGTGTATTCTCACGGTGCTTTCCTGATGTTATCTTTAAATTGAATTGTAACTGGCTTCTTCCGTCTTCCTTGAGCTTCTATCGTATTTAGCCAATATTTCAACTCAGCCCATTTTTAGTGTAATTTGTTTTGAAATATGTTAAGGTGATCCGAACGGAATTGTACGTCAAGGAGTTAATTCGATCAGGGATCGAGTCACAGTTCAGGTTTGGCTGTTTCACCTGGTCGTTGTTCTTGAGTTTCTTATTGCAGCAACGCAGAGATTGACCTCAAGGTCACTTCCCTTCTTAATTTTCTCAGACGTTGCGTTAAACTGGAGTTTCGCGTGGCTTGCAGTGATCATCTAACTGCCTACGGTCGCCTGCGCTGTCTCCTAATCTCTTCTGCAAAAGATCCCTCATATTCTCTGTGATCAGGCCAATCGAAAATGTTTCTAAACCTATGAGGAGCTTCTGAAACTCATCACCTACCTGACACCCATTCCAGTAATCAAAACTCTCCTCAATCCGCTTCCTCCAGCCACTGATACTCAATTTCCTCTCTCGTTCGACCCTTCGCCGGCTCTCTCGCTAATTAAAGCATCCTCGGAAGCTTTCAAATCACCTTCCAGTTCAACGGTGCGGTAATACGGTCCCGAGGAGCTCTCCTATTCATCCCCGGAAGCTCTTTCACACCTCCCCGAGGAGGAGGCACGAACGTCCTCCATCCAGATCCGCTGGAATCGCGGCTAGAATTTCGAAAGCGCATAACGAGAGCCGGTTGCCGGAGAAACGAGCTTCCCGGAGCTTTTCTCACCCTCCGCGCCTTTGTTCGCTAGTGGCCACTCGAAGGTGCTCTCGCGAGGTGGCTGAAGAGGCTCCTGAAAGGATCGAGAACGTGCCAAGGAATGTCGACGACTCGCGAGGAACGGAAAAAGGGAAAAAGAAGGAGGGAAAGGGAGGAAGACGGGAGATGGAGAACGTCCTCCGGTACATCCTCGCTCGGCTACTGACCTCCGACCCTGTCACTCACCCTCCTCCCGTCCCTTCAGGACTTTTTCCTCTCCCTAACGCTATCTCATTAAATTCTTCTCCTCGTTCCCGGGGCTCCTGCGCTTACGATCAGTCGAATAGATGCCGTGGCACGATCCTCCTCGAGTTTGTCTTCGTTCGTTCGCCGCGGTTCGTACCGGTGAATAACCGATTAACTGGTCAGACCACTCCACGCTAAATGGAGGGCCCTCGTTGCCTGCATCTGCCATTATAATCGTGAAAAGCCGCAGTCACCGTACCTTTTTCCTCGCGAAATTCGTCCACGTCGTCCGATGCCTCTGAGAGTCTGTCCAGCTCCTGGAAACTCTTGTAACGATCGTTCTGCGGGCTGAGACAGTTTCACGGAATGATAGTTATACAATGATTCGATGCCCCGATGTTCAATCGCAGGAATGATTGCAGCAGACCTTTCCAGCGATACCTTAAACTTCGGCTATGAAAACTTCTCCAGTTTCTCACGCGCAGTCTTTCACGTTTCAGGTGCACAAGGATCCTCAGGTCCAGCGGAAGGCGACGGACCCAGTTCGGTGGGTCCGCTGGGTCCGGTAGGGACGTTGGGTCCCTTGCCAGGCAGAGGAGGAGGTGCCCCGACGATTCGAAGGGGACCGGGACGGCCACGGCTCAGACCAACGGGTCCAGGTCACCAAGGATACCGTACTCCTGGTCACCAGCACAGCAGGAAGGTGCAGCGACCGCTTCCGGTTCCCCTGAGGTCTCAGCAGACGATCGCCAGCGTGAATCGACAGAAGTCTCCGTCGCAACGTCCCTCGAGTTCGTCGATGCCCGCTCCCTCCAGCACCTCGTCGTTTCCTTCTTCCACGGGAGAGTCCAGACCGTTTGGGTTCTACACGCAGCAGCAGCAACCCAGGGGATCGTCCTAGCTTCCGGAGGGAGAGTTCCTCCGAGTGATCCTCGAGGGAGATTCTTGAACGAGAAGCTTTCGATCCAAGGCGGCGCTCGCAGGAGGCTGAACCTGGAGACTCCGGACCGGTCGACGGTCCTGGAAGCTCGCTGGATCCTGGATATCCCCGGAGGAGGGCCGTTGGACCGTTCTCGAAGAAGACTCTCGGAACTTTCGATGAACCGAACGGCATCGTTTCTCTGAAGCATCGTCGGGGGGGTCTTCGAACGAAACGGATCGATTGATCGTCTTGTGTTCAGTGACGAAGGAGGACACGATTTTTCTCGCAGGATCCTGGACTCGTTTAGCGGGTAGTTCACGTTTCTCGCGGAGGTTCCACGCTCAACTAGTGCAATGCAAACAAGTTTTAAGAGGACTTAGTTCGCGTTAGGGGAAATCACACGTTAATTAGAGAATCTAGCCGGCACGATCTATCCTGTCGACGGACGCTTCTTCGCCTCGTTCATCGGCTCGACGACGGGCGGAACGGATCGAACGGATTGCTTCTTTCAGATCACCGAAGCGGCTTCTCGGTGAGATTTTTACGTTGATCGATCTTTCGACGAGGTGATACGATTTTCGGTGTAAAGTATTGTACAAAAAGTATAGAGACGTTAGATTCCACAGGATGAACAAAATTAGTTTGGAGGTCCTCGACGCGTTTAGGCAATTTGTACAAATGATTCATTAACACCACTCGTTATTAGGTACTTAATGAAGCCGCCGAAGGGCCGACGAAATTCAACGAAAACGTAATTGAAAACGGTGGGAGCAGGGACGCGATTGTACGGAACGAGAGTCGATCTTTAACCCTTTCGATATTTATATATATATACACGCCGACCGTACGCCCCGTGCGGCCGACCAATGAACGTACTAATTTACTATGTATAGCGAACGCCGTTGGGCGTTCTCCGCACAGGCTGAAACGATTTATCGATAAATTATTATTGTCTGTAGCGATCGAAGGGTTAAGGGACAAGACATTCTTAGGGGCTCGGCGTCGAACGAGAATCACCGGGAATTCTTGCCAGAAATGCTGAAAACAAAGAAAAGACGAAGCATAAGGGGACGCGGGGCAGCACCGTAATAGCTTTTAATTTAATCGAAATTAATTCTAAGTAATTCTGCGTAGAATCGTAAACCGACACGACGAAACGTCTCACACGATGTGACGCGGAATTCTAACGATAAAACATGGCCGATCGTCGTATTAAATAATTAATGAAAAGAACAAGAACAAAGGTAGAGAAAATACCTTCCTTCCCGACGATCGAAAATGGCACTTTTTCCATTCGTTCTTCTATCTCTCGCTACCTTCTCTTTTCTCCCTCTCTCTCTCTCTCTCTCTCTCTATCTTTCTCTCGACGTATTCAATTTGTCAACGCTGTAGCATTGTTCCGTGATTAGGCTCGATTAGGCGATATTTTTTATGCGTGTCAATGAAACGTCATTACGCCGATTCGATTTGTAAGAGAATGGTATTTATATTAGCAATAAACGATTCAAATGGCCACTAAGCGAAAATCGTACTGATCATTTCAAATTTCATTATAATTTATATGTTATAATTAAATCTATTTTCTTATACTTTTATTCTTATGTATAACAAAAATTTGAGTAACAGAATTTTACAATGAAATGTTCTATGCAATTTTCAGGCTTTGCTAATTTTGTATCCCAACAATTTAAATTTAATTGACTAAATTTTACTTAATTCTTTACTTTTAGTTAAATTAATATTGTAATTCTATAAAAATGTCTCTGTAATTTTTTAGGAGATTCAAAATTTTACCATTTTACTGATTTTAGCTCGCCAGATCTGTCATTCCGACTCTTCTCTCGCTTCGTGATGATCGATCACGCTTTCTGCTAATTTCTAGGACAATAGGATTCGAGTCGGAGGAAAAATTATCTGTAAGAGGGGGGAAAAAAAAAGGAAAACGTTTTCCCGGGAATAACGTTTCGTTCTTTTTTTGCAACCGTGCATTCCTGACATCGTGACGCGAGCATTACAAGTGTCCGGTCGCCGGTTTTTGCCGAAGTGAACGAGGTAAATGAAGTAAATGGATGAACGGTGAATAATGGATGAAGCTAGTGTCACCGACGCGATACAAACGACCGCTATTCTATTTCTTGCCGCGATTTTAGCATGAACCGGTGTACCGACATTGTTCCACGGCATTCCAGTCCGCTTCGATTCGTTTGCCTCATTACGAGGAATTATTCGACGACCAGTGATTCTGTCAAATTAATTCTGAAATTAATTCTGTGCTGGTTTCAGAATTTTATAATTAACAGGCGGGAAGATGAATGGATGGATCGAGATAAGTTCGTTTAAACATTTGCTTTACTACAACTTGGCCTTTCAGAGAATTATTAAAAGTGAATTACGCGTGCTGATAGATCTTCATTTATCGGGACACTTGAGGACATTAATAAGTCCTTCAAAATTTATTGCACATGGTTAGAAAAATTCTAAGGAGAGGTTTTAATCGTATTTTCGAACAGACGCGGAGAAAATATACGTTTAAATCATTTGACTGCGGGCTATTTGGATACGAGATGAATAGCAGTCAAAGGAGTAAATCACAAATAATAATAAAAATTTGTTACAAGAAAATGAAATAGTATTTTAGCTACAACACTTTAAAAATCAGAACAGTAATTAAAAATTAATATGGAGACAGCTACTGCGATTAAGAATCTGTATTCGCCAAACGTGCAGTAATAACAAATAGTTCCTTCAAAGAAAATGAAATTGTATTTCAGCTGCAACCAGTTTCAAAATGTTTAAAAATTAATACAGACACAATTACTGTGACTAATGAATCATATCCATCAAACATAAAGTAATAATAAATAGCTTCTTAAAAATAAACATAGTACGCAGCTGCAAAGCTGCAGCAATTTCAGATAATTCCATTTTAAAACAATTAAAAACCGTGATAAAATTGCAAATAAATACACAGACGACTACTGTGTCTAGAAAACTATATCCATCAAATGTGGACTAATTGGCAATCGATTTCTAATTGTAGTTTAGAGAATACTTCTCTGGTATTCGAGGGAAAAGGATTTTCAGAGGGTAGGTGGGCGTGAAGCTCGAAAAATCGAAGGTGCCAGTGTCTCTCGGGCAGCGGCCGATGATGTCGAAAGCAATCACGCAGATGATGACCACGGCCAGCAGCTGCCTGTTCGCGTGGATGATCATCGACCCTCGGATTTCAGTCACGGCATCTTCGATCGTGCTGGAATCTCGATTCTACGAAGAATTCCTCGGTTCTTTCGCGCGAGCACGCGTGAAACGATCGGCCTAACGTAACTACGCGAGCCCTCGATGACTAGCCGACATTCTGGAGCAATAAATCGATTTAATGATCCCGACAACGCACGGATCTCTCGATCGAACGGAAATCGTTCGAGTCTGCAGCTCGTGATTCATCGAATTCGTAAAATAAACGAGAACGACGCTGGAGTTGCGCGGTAAAAGCGCTGGGACCAATTAGGAAAGTGGAGGTAATACGGTACACTGGGAAGTGTAATGATTGATTGATATTTAATTGAGAAAGGTAGTAGTAATTAAGGTCTGCCGAAGGTTATGGAGTCACAGGTTGTATTTGCTTTAATATTAGTTATCAGACTGCGGATTTTTATGCAATTTAATACATAGAAATATCGGAAAGCAGCACATTTAAATCGTGAAAAATAGAACTGCATTTTTGAAAGATTCATGGAACAAAATACAGTTCTGTCGGAGTTTCATTTCTGTAACAGCAATAATATCAAAAATGTTGAATTTTAAATATCCGCAGCCTAGTTACGATAGTCCAACTCCTTTTTTAATTGATGAATTCAGGTTTGAGTGTGTGTACTGCTCAATTTTGGAACTGCATTTTTGAAACATTCATAGAACAAAATACAGTTCTGTCGGAGTTTCATTTCTGTAACAGCAATAATATCGAAAATGTTGAATTTTAAATATCCGCAGTCTAGTTACGATAGTCGCACTCCTTTTTTAATTGATGAATTCAGGTTTGAGTGTGTGTACTGCTCAATTTTGGAACAGCCTGTACATTCGATCACCCGCTGAAATAGAATCACATATCTCTTTGTGTCTCTCTAAACTATTGATTTCTGGATCCACGTTTACTGAAACTCTTTCGTACTATTTTACTGAGTGCTACACATACCCGGAGTTAGGTACCTCAATTTTAGAACAGCCTGTATATTCAACCGCCCCTGACGATGCAACCAAATTTTTCTTCTGCATCCCTGAAACTATTGACTTTTTTATCCCCGTTCATTGGAACATTTTCATCCACTTTCTCGGGCACCGTGCATGCTCGAAGTTAAGATCGATTTTGGAACATCCATTACAATAATTATTGCTTCGAGCGGAGATCGACGGAGGACGATAGCCTAATTTGTCTCGTATCGGCGAATCGATGTCACTTCTACGTGTAGTTTCACTTGATTATCGACGATACGGTCGTGAATACGATTCAAGGAGGCAGTAACTGATAATTCAGTAATAACTGTGCCGACTGAATTATGGGCCTCTTTTCATCGCATGCCATTTTCACGGCGCATGCAAATAAGTGTAGAAAGCGGTGAACAGAGATGAAGCCACTGTAATTTGCGCCCTGCGCTTCACCGTATTAGCGGCTCTGCTACCTAATTCGTGATTCATCGATTTTCCCTGTTATCGTAACTTTTGATAACGATTATCGAGGAGAGAAGCGAGCGTCTGACTTTCTCTTGACGTCTTCCACTGCCCTGCCGTGATTCTAGCCTCAATGATTCAGTAGTCTGAACGTGCAACGTGGAAATCGTGTCGACAACATCGACTTAAAAATATTGACAATTGTACATAATTTTAAAGAATTTAATTTTTTTAATGGATTTTTGGTAATATCAACCCTTTGCACTCGGAGAATTTTTTGATACTAGCAACTGGCAACCCTGAGAGATTTCTGTAGCGCAGTTTCTGAAAATCAGAAATATTGTCTATGCAACAAAAATGATGAATGTTTGTAATTGTAATTTTATTCATTCACTTCGGTAATTCAGTTTGTGTTGCAGTAAATGCAACTTGAATTTTCAGTCTCGAAGTTGACAAACCGATGCCTGTTACGTGACACAAAAGCCAATGCTTCAGGTGCTACGAGCCACCGTAGTGGTCCTTACTGAAACATTTATTGCAACTCATAAATCTGTATACTCGTCCAAACTACTGTACCAAACAATCTCCCAAAAATCTACATATTTCCTTAAACATTTCTCAGTGTCTCAACGCAGAAACAGCTCAACGATCTCCATCACACACACCAAAGTAATAAAATGTTCCGACCAACTCGTGGTGCGTCTTAAAAAAATGTCAGCACACGGCGCGAGTTATTTTCCTTCGAAAGACCGAGGGTCGAAAAAATACAATTTAATTGCCTCGTCGAAGAAACAAGGTGCTTCGGATTTCAAGTCCGCAGGGTCGCCACAGTTCTCTTCGTTTTTCGAAACCTTCGCTCGCGTCCTTCGAAAATTCACAGGGCGCGGCGTATGCGGGCGCTTAATTATGTCTCCTCTCTTTCACGAATCCCGCCATTAATAATTCACGCGTTGGATATGCAGGCGAGAGTTGTGAGGCTGAAAATTCATGGAACTGCCAGTATTTTCCATTCCGCGTCCATCTGCTGACGATTTGCTGGCTCGATAGCTCGAGGAAACTCACGGAAAGAAGCTTCTTAAACGAGGAACAAATTACCGTTTCCCTTTCAGACGCTCCATTGTACGGGTGTCCGGAGTACAAAGGGTATCACGAACCTCGATGCGACCTTCTGCCACGCGAATCGATTTATTTCTCCAGCTGCTGCGATTTGTTCCACTCGACAACTTCTGTAACAGCCCCTCGAGACGCTGAACGTTTGTACAAATTTTCTACCGGGGGTAAATTCAAAAATGAACATGAGGTAATTAGGAGTTACGTTTCGTCTCTCTGCGGCGGTCTCTGAGGTTTCGATCGAATCCACTAATTGATCATTGGGTAGTGAAGCATCGAAAAGGTCGAGGAAAAATTTAATTCTGTTCCGTTTGAACCCCTTAGTTGGTACGAGCCAATATAGTGGCTCCTCGCCAGCGATTACGAATTGTCTGATCGTAATCGAGGTAGAATCGTAAAACGCATGATTTCTAATGTGAGAATAAGTCGAAAATACAGTCTTTTCTTCAGTGTTTTGTTTAGGAGAAAATTAATTCTTAATGTGTCTTGTGATTTGTGGACACTTACTAATTATATGTAATATAATTATAAGTAGACTGTGAGTGTTTATGAAATTATAGCATAAAAAAGTATGTAGAATATGTGCAATTTTCACTGATGAATCATTTGTTTCGTTGTGAGATAGATGTACACAAAAATACATGAGTGCAGTGTTCTACGGTTGGCTGGAAGTTCTCAGTCCCAAATGCTCTTCCAGCCAACCGTGGAACACTGTATGCGTGACTTAGGCTAGCCTCAGAAGGCTACTAACAATTCAATTGTCAATTGTTTTATGGCCTGGCTCTGAACGTGGTGGCCAGTGACCCTAATATGCAACGCAAAATTCTGTCCAGGTCCCGTTGTCTATAAAAATATACATTCGCATAAACATTCTCGATCTAACTCCTCGCTAGAAAAAGAACCACATCCAATGTACAATTTTTCAGAAAAGTGTGTCCAACTGACCCTCTTCGCTCTAACACACACAACATGTTTTCTCTGGGCGTTGTACCTAACTTTCCCTGCAACACTGGAATAAGAACGTTCATAATTTTTATATAAACGATGCAGAAAACCCAAATCCAATAATTTGGGCATCGGTCCCTCTACCAAAATACCGAATCAATTATGAACCTATTACAGTTTTCTCACAGACCCTTTCACGAGCACACGATGCTTACTATCCCGCATTAACCGTTCGGTGCGCAGATGAAACGTAGCCGAAGATTGAATTGTTTCGAAGCTCCTGCATATTTAGTCGAGTTAAAGCGCAATCGAGAGTTTCGATGGCCGACCATGACGCTATCAACGGCGAACGTGGAATCCTTAACTAAGGATTAACATCGGCTCGCACATTTGCTCGCGACGTACGCAGGAAGATTGGGCTGAACGAGGATGGAGAACAGGCCGATGGGTACAGGAGAGAGGAAGATGAGAGAGAGGAGAGATGCATTGCACGCGCGGATGGAAGGTGCGGACGTACACCTGAGAGCAGGTGCATCGCAAGGTCTCGGTCCTCTCCTCGTCCTCTTCCTCGTCCTCTCCGTCTCTCCGTCTGTTTTTCTCGTCGACAATCCGCCGATCCTGGGGACATAAAAATCGATCGGGTCCGGTTCGGCTTTTCTCCTCGCCGGTCGATTGGAAAATTAAACGCAGCCACGGTGGTCGGTCCACCTGATCGATTCCACCACCTTCGAACGACTCGCGTCATTTTCTCTGAGCGATTAATGCGCCCTTCGGTTTGAAAGCGGCGTGAGTCAAATTTGTTTGGAGGACAAGCTGAGAAATTCTTGTTCTTCATTTATTTCGAACATGGTGTAAGTCAGTCGACTCAAAGTCTTGCGATAATTTGATTTTAGGTAGTAGAAATTTTGTATATAAAATGTTAAATGTAGAAGGATCAATGAATTGAAAGATTTGGAAGAAACTGAGCTATCCGAGAATTTAATAACTTCCATGTGCGATGAAGATGAATAATCTCCAGTATTAAATATGTTATATGAATTATTTATATTGTCTGATTTACTTATGGATTTATGGAATATTATTTACTAGCATGCATTGGATGCGGCTCCACCTGTGATTTTTCTGCGTATAGAATTTAGAATATTGTTTTTTTTGTTTTTATATTTTGTAGCCGGCGAATTCTCTTTCGAGCACGCGGGTGCCGAGGTTTGCCACCTAGCGGCGGTGCGTGAACTATGCCCCCGTGGACGGTCCGCCTGCACGTCGATAAAAAATAATCCCGCGTTCTTTGTCTTGATATATCATTTATTTTATGATAAAATATAGCCTACAGCACTCCGGAAAATGTAAAGAAACAATTGCGGAAAATTCACAACAATCGGTTTAGTAGTTTTTGAGATTTTTTCGAACATACAAACTCGTCTCTTTATTGCAATAGTAAGATTTTAATCGGTATAAGTCGATAGTTTTTAAAATCTCGTTAACGTCTATAGAAACGGAATTATAACGAAGATAATTATGAATACTCAGGTCGACAAATATAAAATAAATGTCTCCACGGTAGCCCATGATATTTTTAATGATTCTTAATAATTCCGAACGTATTTTTCCCTGCTGACAGCTATCAAAATTACCCATTTTCTATAATTACCCCTCCAGTTCGTGAGATCCATTGCAAGAGGGTTAAACGCATTAATTTCCCAACTAATGAGGTCGGGTATTCTTGGAAGTACACAGAGAAATCATAGTACTAGAGAGGATAATAGCAACGAGAGTATTATGATAACGAGGAAGAGCAATTACGAGTAATTAGATGAATTCCTCGACTGTCTCCCTTTCAACGCTATCATTTCACGTACTCCTTATTCCACTACATAGTTTGCGTCTGCTCGTACCTATTTATCATTAACTTCTGGAGTTAAAATTTATTTTCCATGTAACACACAGGGTGTCTCTAAATGAAAATACACTATCTTGATACACTATCTTATTAGCTCAAATGTTGTGAACAAATTTAATGTTGTAATACATACAAAAATTGTATATAGTATATACACTGGTCAAAAGAATTACAGGATCACACACTTAAATAATTTATTGTTCATGAAGGTATACCCAGTGGTACAAAAACTCTAAATACTACATAACAGTAAACCCCCAGTAAAAATATTATTACACTAGATTATCTAATTATTTTGGGTTTATTGCTGATGTTTGATAGATTGTCCGAAATGATTAAACATCCTGATCCTATAATTCTTTCGAGCAGTACATTTTACAAAGTCTACGAAAGGAGTAATAACAAAAATTCGTGGACATTGTTGGTTTATAATGACAATTTATCTTAAAAGTTCATCAATTTCAAGCCACTGTTTGCATAGTTCATTAAGCTTCGAGACACGCCTTGTATAAAAATAATTTCTAAGCTCCGTTCAGCATAATTCGCAGGCGGTACGTCGTTCCATTTTTTTGTTTGTATTTGCGTGATTTTCCTCTATGATTATTTTCTCCCGCGACGGGATTCGTCTGGAATGATTTCGCGTGATGATCGAGCAGACGCGTCGCAATTAACCGCGCGCAAAAGCGATAGTATCGTGCGCGCAAAGCGGACCTATAAAGCTCGGCTACGTGTGAGAAAAATCTGTGTCAAACGGTAGAAAGCACGCGAGACAATGTGCGGTAACGATCTTGTAAATTAAAGCCGTGACGAATAGAAACCGGTTCATTAATATGTATGAACGCGGCTTTTTAACAGCGTTTCTGCGACATTAACGCGCGGATCTCGAAATTACAGCGAAACGCCGCGGAAAAAATTATGGTTCTCACGGACCCCGTGACACCTTAATGCTGGAAATTAATCTGGAAATTAACGAGTCCCCATTGACGTTATTTAGTCCTGCGACGTGCCGCGCGGTATGTGGCAGACTGCTAACAGCCACTATACTGGCTGAGTCGCGTGAATTTCCGATTTTCGAGTAAAATTACATTTTTTAATGTTAGATAACGATATTAACTGTTGAGAGGTTCATCAGTCTTTTAATTTGAGTGTATAGTTCATAATTTGGTCTCAAGACGTACAGGCGACACGGAATAGACCAGACTGCTAACAGCCATTATACTGGCTTGGTTTCGTGAATTTTCTGTTTTCGAATAAAATTAAGTCGATGTCAACTTTTCAGAGGCTCATCAGTCTTTTAATTTGAGTATGTAATTCTTTATTTAATCTTGCGACGCGCAGGCGACGTGGAATGTACCAGATTGCTAACAACCACTATACTGGCTCAGTCGTGCGAATTTTTTATATTTTCGAGTAAAATTAAATTTGCCCCATGTTAGACAAGCTAGATTTTCTGTTCGTATTATTTAATATCTTTGTGGCCCAATAAATATTATAAGATTCACCAGGAATATTATAAGTAATTTAATAAATTATTAGAATAGACAACGTGGGCCGCTGGCGACCCACGCTGTGCCTTCTCATCAGATGCAAATAAGAATGCACTTTTCAACCTCATAAGTATTATAAAATTCATATACAATGTCCTAAGAGTGCACTCTCGACTGTAAAATTTCCAAAAATCGTTGCAGCATGAAACGTGTGAAAATTTCCACACTTCATTTCACAAAATTTCAACCAATCGGAAGCGTGTCGTCGATTCTGTCACGCCATTTTTTTCTAGAGGAATCGAATGAGCATATTGATAAGAAGATCGAGGGAAATATCGATTGTCAGTCGAAAACGGAAGCGCAATTAGTCATGATCGAGACGTACCGGTATCCTCCACGAAAAATTCCCATGGCCGGCTTGATTGGTTAATTAACCAGCGGGGTAATCGATTCGCGATCTCCGGAGTCGCTTCGCAACCTCGACTTGACAGGTGTCTGAACACGGTAGCGACGAATATTTTTTTTTCTCCGTTTCCTCGTGGCCGCCACGGAGTTTCCGGTTCTTTCCGCGAGAAACGCGGACGTTTCGCGGTTCAGTCGAACGAAAATGAATTTCCGAATCCTGTCGATCGATATCTTACGTCTATAGCTTGTTTTCGTGCTAATTGAGCTGTGATAAATTATCGCTCGTGTCCAGCTTGGACGATTCAGCGATACTGTCGTGTTCTCGCTCCAAGACACTGTGTTTTAGGTTTGTAAAACGTTCATGCGATTAGGGTAAAATTAAGAGGAGTTTCTGTTTATACGAAGACGGTGACAGTTCATTTTTTAAATTAGATCGACCGTCGTGAGAGTGTAGATAAAAATACAAATAGCTGAAGCAAGAAATTGGATTTTGTCTATATTTGAAAGGAAGTGGAATTAGAGAAATTTTTAGTGATACCAATTTGGATACAATTGGAGGTAGAATTGCATATTTAGCCCTTTGGTGACCACTGTCACATGTATGTAATTTTATTCATCAAGTACTGATAAAGTGAAAATTATAGAATATCCAATACAAGGACAGTAATATAAAATGCATAGTTTCTTAAGAATTCTTGCAAAAATATCCCAAAATATTGTTCAGAAAATATTAGGGGTCCTTTTTAGAGTATTAACATTTCTACAGCTATTTTTATTTTTATTTCCTCTATCGTGACGATCGAATGCAGTTAAAAAGATTAACTTTCTCTGCCTCCGCATAAACAAATGCCCCCCTCGCTCCTTTTAATTTTTTTTTTAAGCGTGTCTCCAAATTTGGGGGCGTCTGCAACGTTTCAGCGTGCTCCAATGCAATTTCGTGGACGAACGTCGAGGGATTAATTAAAACCGATGGCAGACAGCGTAATTTGGGTGTCGTTAGGTCGATGAATAAGAGATTCGCGATCTAGCCGAGTGTTCTGGTTAAAAAGGCGAGTTTCCGTGTAGGGACAGGAAGTTATCCTGCGGAATCAACAGGTGAATCGTTCGCAACAGGAATTTCAACTGAAATTCAGCCAATTACGAAGACAACGATCCACGGTGCGTGATTAAATTTTCGACCACCACAATTTCGCCGCGTGTCTTCCTTCTAATCGGATTTCACAAATTAGAATCCACTTATCAGCGGATTAAAAAATCAACCACCAATCCCCCTAAAAACTTCCTCAAACAACATTGCATTTTCATACCACAATATTCGCATATAAAAATATTATGAAATTATTATGTTACGATTAACAATATCAGGAATATTAGAAATGAGTTATAACACGTGAAAGTAGGACAGAGTCTCTGTGACCACTATTATAAATTTTATAAATTTAACATAAACCTAACAGAGTTCCTAAATGGTTACAGAAAATTAATTTAACCTCGAATTATATTTTTTTAATGATTATCAGTGACTTTCACAATTATTCTCTTGGTTACATCAGACCCCAAATAAACAATAATGGAGCTCAAGCGTCACCCATATGAGGATGACACGGTACTCAGAGTGTTAAAAGCGTACCCGTTTTGAATGCATTTTATTCGAAGCCCCCCAAAAAAAGCTTCTCGGATTTTAATTAATAACAATTACAGTTTTGTTCGAGATAAAAAAATATAATTGATGTTTGATCAAATTGAATGCAACATAGAACAATAAACGCGGATAAAATCAATTATATGTTAATGGCGCGGTGATGCGTTGTCCCTTGCATTTAATTGCATCGCATGCATTAAGCGTTTTTAATATGCGGGACCGGGGTTACGAGCGTACCATAAACGCGTAGTAAATTAATGGGATGATCCGCGGTTTTACGGCCGTTTAACGACCGTTAACATTATAGTCAATAAGTTCGTGAAAATAATGTCGTGTGGCTCGGATAAAATTAGCTAAAATTTTATCTAAATCTCTTTTTACTCTTGCGTCGCGCGGGATACTTAACAAGTTATTAAATCTCGGCGAGCCATTTTAATTTCACGAAACCACTGCCCGTTAAGCCGTCCCCGATCCATTGCTAATTGTTCTTTTTTAATCCACGCGTCTGCACGAGAGGATATTTTTAAACCCGACGGCGAGGGAAATTCCTGAAAGAAGAATGAACATTCTCGATATTCTTCTACGATCATTTTATCGGTGTAATTCTTATTTCATTGGGGTACTGAGAATTTCCATTTTTTTTGTTAATTAGAGAAGAACGTCACGTCGTTTTGATGTCGCATTTTTGGAATTTTATTAGGATTAACCCCTCGGATGGCTTCAAGTTTATTATTAAAGTGCTTTAAGGCGAGATATAGGAAGAATATTTATCAACATGTACAATTTTCTTGGGATAATTCTCTGAAAGTCGAGAGTACCGTAATATAAAATTCTGAAGAATTTATATCCGAGTGAAACTCATATTTATAACATACAGACGATCATCTGCATCATGAGTGTGACTCGTTAAAGCAGGGGGTTAAATCAGTGATGGTCACCGGAGCTGCGGTCTTCCCCCACTTTAGGTCCATTCCCCTCATAGAGGCTGCGATTCTGGGAGGAACAAACTGGAGGGAACTGAAATGAGGGGAATGGACCTAGAGTGGGGGAAGGCCGCAGCTCCGGTGACCATCGCTGCAGCAACAAGCTTTGCATTAATAATAATCATTTTCAGACTTTGTTTGCTGCATCTGTCAGACCTTATTAGATGCATTTATTAATACTATACGTGATAAAATAAATGTTAATGCAATCTAAGTGTCACCCTCATACATATGTGTCACATCGCAGTCAAAGGGTTAAATTTATTAACTGAAGAAATAGCATAGATTTTACGAGAGTGCGTTCTGATGGCGTTAATCGAATTTATTCCGCGTCCAGGATGCTTCTTATGCGATTTTTTGATACAACAATCGCGTAACGAGATCGCCACGGTATTTTCATCGGTACCGCGTACGTACATCGAACGATATGCCCCTTCGAGACTAATTGGCCGCGTTAAAATCTCGCATCTGTCGTATCAATAATCTCACGCGATAGTACAGCCCTGTAATTACCGAAAGATTAATTATAATTGGGGTAAGACGATCCTCTTCCTTCTCGGGACCCACCCTTTTCCGTCGTCCTCCGGCATTCCCTTTTTCGGACGCAGTAAATTCGTCAGATAAATTTTCTACGTTTTTATTTCGTTCGGTGAGAGTCAAGGGACGAACCTGTGCGCATCTCTGGTTTCTCAGTGAGAAGATGTGTTAACAAAATTTATTCGAATGAATGATGTTGCTATATTAGTCTCAGCGCCATCAATTGGAATTATTTATCGCGGACAGAGAGAAATAAATAATATGTACGCGATTGATTATGGTCTGAAGAAATTCAATAGTAAAACTTTCATATTTAAATTCTGCAACGTTTTGAGTAATGTAATGAAATCTCTATAGTAGCCTAACACCGTATCACAGTGCTTATGCCATTCAGCTCACTTCGTCTCATCACGTAGGCAATGCAATCAATATATTAGGGAGACTTCATTCATGTAACTTTTAGTATTATAATTATTATATTGTAGTGTTAGTTGTCGCGATCGAATCGATTAATAAATTTTCGAGATATTTATCCCATTAGTTTGAAAAGGAGCATCCAAGAAAATCAAGTTTAATTTAAATGGAATTTTCCAAACTTAAAACAATCTATTTAAACATGCATTCTTCAAAGGTTGAAGATTCACTAAAAGGAAGGCAAAAAAGTCGATTTTTTTACATGTTTAGACCAGAACCTCTCCTTAACAATATCTTAACCATTTACAGGACAGTGGTACAATAATGTACCACTTTATAAAAAGAAGACAGCTACCATAGTTCTTGGTACAATACTCTATCACTAGGTCTGCCTTCCACCACATTCCAAAATTTCTATTTTCCAAGGACTATAGGGACCACTACAGTGCACAAAAATTCAAAGACCAAGTCAATTGATTTTATCTGCAGTTTCTCCCCCACGGGAAGATAAACATCAAAAAATAGACAGCCCCACGGTAGCCCTATCCAGAAAAAAAAATTGAACCCTAATGTCGATCGGGAAGCTCAACCGTCGAAACGGTTGCCAGTGGCACGAACTAATTTCAAATTCGTCCAGCGAAAAATTCGAATGGCCGCGGGCCACGTGAGGGCCGCATTAGAATTCAGCCGGCAATTATCGGTGGACTAATTATAATTAGGGAGGGGCCCGATAGACAGCGGACGGTTCCCTTGATCGCATCAGGCCGCCACGCTTCGGTTCGGAGCGTTTCTCCCGCGTTTTCATGCGGCAATTACGGCCACCGAATTCGAGTTTTTCGGTGGACGAAACGGTCGAGGCCACGAAATTAGCCGAGCGAAACGGTGCACCTAACCGCCCTTCTTGTTCACCACCGTGAACGACGTAGGCGAACGCGTGAGATGTCCAATTGTCCGAGGCGTCATCGGTCCCGAAGTTTCAGGCTAATGTGATCGCAATTTTTTAGCTTTCTGATGCCTCTATGCTGTCTGAAACAATTCTGAGGTGTGGAAGGGGAAGTTCAATGTATCATAGGAGAGTTTCATTGAAAAATAATCGAATTTCTAGGAATTACGTAAGCTAGAGTGAGTCCCTTGATCGATCTCGGTGTAATGAGGATCTGAATAAGAGTACAATTTTTGTACTTGTTGCTGCTATAATTGTTTACTTTTTCCAGCGTTCGTAGCGTGGAAACATAGGTAAGATAGGTACATTGAATTTGAAAAAACTTGTGCAGTAAGGGAATACAGAGAACTGTTTTAATCCCTTCTAACTCGTTATCGGATCAGGAGAGATTGTTGGGAGTGTCCTCATGTATCTCGGATTTTCTACGGTGCTACGAATGTTATATTGTTCTAAACGTTTTCAGGGTGTACAGTATAAATTTTGAAGGTCGTGGAGAAAATCTTCTTTAAAAAAAATAATGGAAATTTTATCGAAAGGTTTTAGAGTAGTCTGATGAGGCTATGTCACTCTGGGTTCCATGAATCTTTAATTATTTATTTTTCTATCGTCTCTACAGTAGTCTAACCTTCTTCAGGGTATACAGTATGAAGGTGGAGAACCACGATGAGATATTTCGTGACACAAAAATCTTGGCAGTAAAGTCTCATGCGAGAAATTTCTGTTTCATCCCGGATCTCCACCTTAAAATTCTCCGTTCTGACGTGTCATTGTGAGTCGACTGGTGAATCCCTAACCAAGTGGACGAAACAAACCATAATTCATATCCAATAATCAACGGAGGATCGTCGGAAGCGAATCCTACAAATTCTTCATCCATCACGTCTGTCGTTGACTAGCCAACGTCGCATACCTTCAGCGCGTACGGAGTCATTAAAAAAATCATGTGACAGGGGATTAACCCCTTGTCTAACAGTGACCTCGGTTCCATTATCGTCGCCTCCTAGTGGAACTGGACGCGCGTTTCCCTGGCCAAGCGTTCACGGATACAGTTAGAACGGCAGAAGGTGGAACAGGTTTAACGTGGTCACGTTTGACACGAAACCGTGGGCCACGTTGTCCGGTGGACAATTAACGACGTCGTTAAGACTCGCGTCCGCGATCATCGAGCAAATATGCGCGAGGATTTCGCGATGGACGAACAAAACCGACTCGATTAACGGCACCGTTAAGCCGCCGTGACGTTCCTGATCTCGAAAACGGATTTCTACAAAAGAAATGGCACGGTGCTACTCTGCATGCCTCCAACGCCTTCTTTTTACTGTTAACGCGTTGACTGCCATGTCATCCATTTGCGGGTGACGCTTGAATTCGGTTGTTAAAAATATATTTAAGAAGGTCTAACACGGTGATGGCCACGGGAGCTCCAGCCTTCCCCCACTCTAGGTCCATTCCCCTCGTATGGGCTATGATTTGTGATGACGATGCGTCGAGGGGGACGACGAGGGAACTGAAACGAGGGGAAGGGGCCTAGAGTGGGGGAAGGCGGGAGCTCCTGTGGCCATCGCTGGGCTAACAGAACCACTGAAACACTAGAGAATTACTGACGTTAATCATTGATTAAATAGGGCATAATTTGAGATTATTTTCATGATACATCAAAGTTACAAAAATGGAGGAGGAGCTTGAAACAAGAAAGTAACACCCTGTACATTATCACAATACTCACAACAAAACAGTAGAGATTTCATATTTTCCATAGAAATTATGGGTCAGACAACAAAGAAGAAGAAGAATAGACAAGGTGGAGGACAGTTCAGCTATTGTCAAAGGTCGAATGACCCTGAAACAAGTGAACAACCTGTACATGGTGTTCATATTCACAGAAACAATCCCCAAGCAGACAATTAACATTTTTAATAGACTGTATGGGTCAAATGGCAAAGAAGGAGAATAATCGACAAGATGGAGAACAGTTCGTCTGCGGTCAAAGGTCGACTAACCCTGAAACAAGTGAGCAACCTGTACACTATCACCATACTCTCAGAAACAATCCTCCAGCAGAGATTTCAAATTTTATAGAGAAGACACGGATCAGACTGCAAAGGAGAAGAATAATCGACAAGATGGAGAACAGTTCGGTGAAGGTAAAAGGTCGACTAACCCTGAAACAAGTGAGCAACCTGTACACTATTCACCATACCCTCAAAAACAATCCTCAAGCAGAGATTTCAAATTTTATAGAGAAGACACGGATCAGACGGCGAAGGAGAAGAATAATCGACAAGATGGAGAACAGTTCGGTGAAGGTAAAAGGTCGACTAACCCTGAAACAAGTGAGCAACCTGTACACTATTCACCATACTCTCAAAAACAATCCTCCAGCAGAGATTTCAAATTTTATAGAGAAGACACGGATCAGACGGCGAAGGAGAAGAATAATCGACAAGATGGAGAACAGTTCGGTAAAGGTAAAAGGTCGGGTGACCTTGGAAGAAGGTAGCTAGCCGGAGCAACGTCGAAGGGCCTTCCTCGGGCAGTATCGAACGAGTTTAAAGGAGAAACTGGGTAGCGAGACGGTGTAGATACGCGTAAGGAAGCGTAACGCCTACGTAGAGCCGAGCCTCTGACTCGCGACTTCCGGTCAAGCTACAGGAAGCACGCTCGGTGCCTCGCCGCCACCGCCACCGCCGCGCCGACTTCTTCGTCTTCTTCTTCGTCCTTAGGCCTAGCCGCTACGAAATATTTCTTTCGAACGCACGATTCTACCCGTATCGAATCGCATTTGTCACTCGCCGCCGCAAACGATCGTCCGCCGTACATGAAATGAAATTCATTTTTCACCGTTGCACGGTAGCTTAATTGAACGAATCACCCCGAGATCCCATCGCCGGAGGGGAATTAGACATTAATTAATCCGGCAGACGTTCAACAGATTGAATTTCAGTGGTTCTGAAATGAGATTCCGACGCGAATCAACTTGCAATTAAATCGTTCGTTTAGCCATTGTGTGGAATTTGTTGTTGCACAGCTTGCAGGTTCCTGTTACGGTGAATCGAATTGTTTTACGGTTCCCTGTAACTCGTTCGGTTTTTGGTTTTACTGTTTGAGAGAATGATGGGTTGTAGGAAATATATTCAAGCCTGTGTGTGATACTGTAATTACGTGCAGGATTATTGCAAGTGTTTGTTAATGAAATAAAAATCGTACGCTGGCCCTTGCAATCGCCTTTCTGCATACAGTGGAGAAAATATGAGACGAAGTGGACCGAAATTGACAAGAAACCTGCTCAAAATTGATGTCTGCCTTCCGGAATTACTTTCAACAGAAATATGACACTGTATTGTCGGAAACTATGTAGAAGTTCACAGCTAGAATGCCAAAATTGGTGAAAGTTGAAATTAAGAAGCAAGAGAGTTATATCAACAAAAGAAAGTTTGAATTTTAATTAATTCCTGCAGTGAAATTTCTGGTATAAGATCGAATGAACATTTTATTTGCAGTACAATGTATGGAATAAGCCTTTCTGGACTCTCCAGTAACTTCATAAACATTTTTAGAGTTATACTATATTTCAAATTTGACAAATGTCCTAATATTTATGAACAGGCCTGTATAATACTTTAACCCCCTGTCTTGCTATTTTTCCAACGACTATCTCCTCTGTAATTTATTATTTGCTTCAGATAATTCTCTCATAGTTAAGGCTGCTGTAACAGAACATTTTTAATAATTCATATTTGAGTGAATTTCGTATTTACAATGTACAAGCTATAATCTGCAACACGAGTGAGACTCGTTGTTATAATATAAGGGGTTAAAGACACGAATCTGAGTTGAAGGTTGCAGTACGATGAAAAGAGTGGAGCAGACGTTGCGGGAAAATGAAAAATCTATCCAGATCGATCGACGTCCGGGTTCCTCTTTGATTTTCCATCTAGATGGCGGCCTCGTTAACGTTAACTCGTTACTTTACTACGGGCATGAATATAGAACGAAGGGGAATGCCACGAAGGTGGCTTCAACCGTACATCCGGACGATATAAATGAGAAGTTGAACTTCCTTGGTAGTCGCTATTAAAGTTCATCCAGCTTCGGTGTTCCTTTGACCTCTCACTCTGCTACGCCATTCATAATTCTTGCAATTTTTAACATAGGAGCGTCGGCTATCGGAAATAATAAAAATTCAGAAAGAATTTAAATTTTCGATATTTATTTTGGAAGAACAGTCAAAACTGTTCTTGAGGCTCTGTACAATTTATCCGCAGGCAGATTATTAACCTAACTATACGAACAGTCACTATAATGATTTTGAGAACTAGTCAGCTCTGAATAATACGCTAGGCTGACAAATTGTTAATTATACTTGCGACCTTTCGAATTTCTTTATCTAAAAAATTCTGTCAAGTATACTGTTACTATCGGGCGTCTGAAAAGTTACCAGAACTATAGCGAAAGAAGATTCAAACTTCGAATGTGAATGACTTGAATAAAAAATTATTTCAAGAATTGTAATAAACGTTTATGTACACAAAGTTTCAAGGATCGAGAATTGAGATGCCAATATAAAACCCGAGAGTCCTCTTGGAAGATGGAAGTGAATAATAAATAATAATCGAGAGTATACAAATATTTACCAGGACAAAGAGAAAGAAAATGTAATAAAAGAAAATGAATAGAAAGCAGGGACTAATGAATGATTTTTATAGAAAATGTGTCGCAGTCAAAGGATTAGTCTCAGAAGTCTGATAATGGAGATTACGAGAGAAGACTTTCCTTTTGTTCGAAATTCCGTGAAAACTCCGTTCATCAAAGTTTTCAATCCCCGGATCGAGCGGATTAAGGGGAAGAGGAAGATGGAAATGGGTCGCCGTGCTCGCCGAGGAAAAACTTTCTCTAGCCTTTAATATCCGTGGAACTCGAAAGTGGAGAAGAAACGGATGATATGATAAGAAAGAATAATTTCTCGTTCCGTACGACTTTGCTGCTCGTGAAGGAATTATCTTTCGGTCCGTGCACTCGGCAGGAAACCTAATTTCAGTCTTCCTGTCATGGGAATGTGCGCACCCTGTATCACGTTTTATACGAACGCGAATCGAACGAACGTCTTCCGACGTGCTTCAATTTTTTCTCGCTCGATCGCAAACCCTTCTCTGCGCTTCGTCGGGGAAAAATTACTGTAACTTCTAGGTAAAAGATTTAACCCTTTGCACTCGAAGTCTTTTTCATCTGATGTACATAAGCTACAAATACAAATGTAAGGGATCTTAACAGGAAGATTTCTTTAGTTTGCAGTACAGTTGTTCCTGCAGTTGAATACTTACATAAAACGTGCATTGTAGAATACGTGAAATTGAACATGATTTTTAGGTGTTTATTTAAAATAGGAAATTTGAAACGTGAATATTATGGCGACTGAGAGTCGCCACTCGAGTGCAAAGGGTTAGAAACGATTTAGAAAATGGAAAACCCAAGATTGAGAGCAACTTAAGCAACTACAGTAACTTACTGTAACGTAGAAGTATTAATGGAAACGTTAGAACATATTTTTATTAAATGTTCGGTAAGATTGATTCAGATTGGTTTAAGTATTTTTATTTTTAATGCTTTGGCGGTCTCTGTCACGTATACGTGACTTTATTCATTTGAATAGAACCTATGTAATAGAAAGAAATATTTCAAGTACTTGATGAAAGTGGAAATTGTAGAATATTCGGTACAAAGACAATAATGTAAAATGCTTATGTCAGTAACTTAAGAACTCTTGCAAAAGTGCTCAAAAATAATTATATAAAATCCAAAATATTAGTGGCCCTCGATGTGTTCAAAATTGTTAAAGAAGACACGGTCAAAATTTCTAAAATAAATTTAATGTGGCACTTTGGATCCTTTCAACTGTATAAACCAACACGTGAACTTCTAAAATCCTGTTCCATGTGCTATACACCACAATATTGACACAACTGTTTATGATACTCTATAATACTATAATACCTTTACTAAAATTATGTTCAGTTCAATACTGTGCAGTTTCAAGGCACAGAAATGATATACCAATTTACAGTAGTAAGTCGAGTACGTTCTACCACTCATAATTACTCAATTACATTTTGTGCTCCTGACTTTCCTAAAACAAACGATACACCCCAAACAATCGTTCTTCGGTTCTTCTGTTTTAAATTGTCTACGCGCCACCCTGTATATTTTCTCGACCCACTGATCTCCTCGACGTAGAAAGGAAATATCATTGACAGACACAGTAGGTACTCGGAGCAAAGTATCAGTAAAATCAACGAGGTGGAATAAAGCGATCCAATACATCCTACGGGTAGCAGAGGCGAAGGAGCGGAGGAGCACGCGAATTCGTAAAGATCAATTCCGCGAATCAGCAGCGATAAGGATCGACTTTAATGATCTGGTTTAATGACTTTCCCCTGGGCCGCGTGTGCACGATTCACCTCACGTCGAGTACGTTCCCTCCCCGCGTGCTTTCGACTGGCCGTTTTCGGGCAACGACTCGAATGATTTTATCATCGTATCCTTCTTCTTCTTCCTCCGCATCTTCACCTTCCTGCTTCCTGCCACGGTGCACCGGCCATTCTCAGACCGCCCCGCTTAACTTCGTTACGGGAATTAACGATTCACGCTCGAATCCGTCGCGCGAATATAATTCGTGAATTGCCGCCGCCTCGACACGGCGCCGTGTCCGTCCTGTCGCTTGTCATCGGCGTCCAGGAGGTTCGACGGACAGAAATTCTTCCTGGTATCCGTCATATGTCTTGGCGATTCCATAGTTTATTCGCTGAAATTGTTTGCAGGCTTCGAAGTTGCTGAAAATGTGATTAAACGCTTAGAGAATGATGTATGATGTACTGCTCGATGGGTTAGCATTGGATTCTGGGGGCGTGGCGCAGACAAAGGGATGGTAGTGGGGGGATACGAAACCGGGAGAACTGGAATTATTTTTAGATTTTAAAGTTGTGAAAATTGTGGTGAACTCTGTAGGATGTACTGCTCGATAACTACATCCTGAATCCTGGGGAGTGGCATAGTCAACAGGATATGAGTGGGAGCATATTGAAAGATGCCAACCAACGCATTCTCATTGTTCAAACAATTTAGTAATTTCAAATTTGTTTAAAATAAAGCAAACCACGTCAGTGAACTCTACATGATGTACTGCTCGACGTCTAAATCTTACATCTTGGAGGCGTGGCTTAGACACACAGACATTAATAGGAGCATACAAAAACAGCAAAAATACTCTGACAACTAACACACTCTCCCACATTCTCCTGTTTGATATCAGCCAGTAATTCCAGGGTAAATACCACAGAATATCAAACTACTGCAGGAGGTGTACCAGTCTGTCGATAAGAACATAACCTAACGTTTCCATAGCTCTAGCAGACATAGCGTGCCTAGGGCCTTAAAAAAGATATTTTATAATAATAACAGTATTTTATTTCAAACCTAAATACATCAGTACGTGCAGTGACTCACGAAACTGCTCAAATATTTCTTTATAACTTCAGAAAACTGAAACAACGAATTCGTGAGCCACTGTATATACATGCATATCTGTGCAGGAATGAATGGATCATTAGACATCTCTTTCCACCTTCTACAAAATTGAAAATGTCCTCAATGTCTCTGCTTGCTACGACTATAAATAATGAAGCAATCAAATCGGTTTATCAGAAACAAATTCGTCAAAAAAAATCCAGTAGCTCATGCCATTTTTCAATGCATCTTGCGAGCGAATGCGTGAAGGAAGATTCTCCTTAGAGGAAGGTGAATGAAACCGGTGCTTTTGCGTAAACAATAGGGAGGGTGGCGCGGATCGGGAGCCGGAAACGCT
The DNA here is from genome assembly GCA_916610135.2 of Macropis europaea. Classification (NCBI taxonomy): domain Eukaryota; kingdom Metazoa; phylum Arthropoda; class Insecta; order Hymenoptera; family Melittidae; genus Macropis; species Macropis europaea. The sequence continues at coordinate 3,224,767 of OU744353.1, forward strand.
GGAGGAAGCGAGGATCGTGCGGTTCGACAGGCGGAGAGGCCGCGGACGGAAAAGCCGCGAAAATTGGAAGAGGAAGCGAGGAGAGAAGAAAAGGGAGAAGAAGAAAAAGGGAGGCGGAGAAGTGGAAGTGGCGCGTGGCACTGCCGAATAAGTATCGGATGCCGCCAGATGTTGCGGTGAAGCCAGCTGCTGCACCTCCGTCGTTGCCTCTCTGCCCTCCTTTGCTTTTCCTCGCGGTTTTTCGACCGAGCAGGTACACTCACCGATACCTTCACGTGTTCACTGGTGGTACACACCGCTGGTGACTTCGATTCACTCACATTTTTTCGCCTAACACTCCCCAGCGAAACTCTGACATCCCTTTCGAGCTCCCTGATTTCAGGAGCTGTCCGACGCTTAGCCCTTAGGATTTCTTGGACCGTTCTACCGATTTCCAACCACTTGGCTGGTAATAACATCTTCAGTGACTATTTCGAGCCAACGGTGAATTTCTCATAGACGCAGGCTAGGGCAGAGCTAGGGATAGATGGATCAGGCCTTCCAAGGTCAGTTCCTTGCAGTTTGTTCATTTGTAGCCACTTAGGTCGTGATAGAGTCTCTATACAGTGATGATTACTTGGAGCCAAAAGTGAATTTCTATCCGACAGACATAGGTTGACTATGGCAGAGACACTCAGAATAGGTCTAACAAGATCATCTCCTTGTGTGCTGTATGATTTTTCAGTTTTCACTTCAGGAATTTAGATGTCTCCGCTGCAATCCACTTCGATGAGGAATTTACTGAAAGTACAAGGTGTCTGTTAGATTTTAACATTTAGAACTACTTCATTTTGTAATTCATCAGGTTTAATTAGAAGCATCCAGTCCAGTCGACAATGAAATTCCAAACCCACTGGTTCAGTATACAAAAGTTTCTTGCATTTGCATTGATCCTTTGAAAATTACGTAGTTTCCAAACGACTGGCTTCGTGTCTCCAGAATTATTTATACTCCCTCGTTGCTCGTCGAGCAGGGAAACTGGTGGACAGGTTTGATTTGTATCGTCTTATCAAGATAGGCACGACGGCTCGAGCCCGATCGAATAATCACGACGATTAGCTCGCGTGACAGTACGAACTATTAACATTCTTCAAACTTTTTCCTCCGCTCAAGGAACATCAGGACAGCGGAGTCCATCGAATAGTTGAAGAAGCAACTTTTCAAACAATTTAATAATCCCCTCGTCCACGAATGCCGGTACACTCGACATCGGAACAAAATAAAATTGATCCGGATGCAAAATGGACGGATCTCCGATCTATGCGTGACGCTTTTCATCCGGGACGACCTGTCAGACGTCCCGCAAAGCGTTCAACCCCCGACCACCTTGCACATTCGTGGAAATCGCACGTCCCCGCGAAACCGCAGCGAAATCGGTGTAACGAACCTGCTTTGACGGCTTTCCTCGCGTTTCGCCGGCGTGAAAAGCGTGAAAGGGAGAAGAAGGAAGAGGAAAAGGAGGGTTCATCGTGGAAAGGAAGTGGCGGAGGGGGTCGAAAGCGAATATCCTTCCTGTCGGGCCAGCAAACAGGCAGCTGCTCGGATTTGAGCACGTGCTACCACCGTGCACGATCAGCTCGTCTTAGATAGCCGAGGTTGGTAGGTTGCTGGGTAGATAGGTAGGTGTTATACACCGGCCTGTGTCACTGAATACGATCCCAGGTACCCGTGCTTTTCGTACGAGTTCCGCTGATCTTTGCAACCTTCCACATTTTCGTTCCTTTCTTGCTCGATGAGCGACAATGCGCTGTGGATAAAAATGCAGGCTGTCGCTGAACCGAACAGAAACGTCTGTGAATTTTCCTAAAATACAGGGTGTATCAGTCCTTTCTGGCCAAACTTTGTTAGTATATTCTATGGGTATGAATAAGAAAGAAATATTATCCCAGGAAAAACTGGGACACCTTGTATGTATGTTCTGTTAAATAATGAGCAGAGTGGAAGAGACGTTAACATATTTATAACTTACTGAAAGCTAGAAGTATGTTAAATATTAGGTTGCGTCGTAAATAATTTCCGACACGTAACAGATTTTTTCTTTGTAAAAATTCAAATACTTTATTTATGCCACTGATTTTTGCTTCATAGTTGAAGGTAAGGACCCCTAAAACGTGGATATGCTGCAGAAGCACCGGTGATCATCTTGTAATAAATCAGGAAGAAATTAAAGCAGTCAAATCGGAAGTTATTTACGACTCTACCTAATAATATTTAATTGAGCATTTGATACAATTGGGTTGGGTCAGGCAATGATTTTTACTGTTAAAAATTGTTAAGGAAGACATGGATAGAATTTTTTAAATAAGTTCAATGTGGTTCAGGTAGCATGTGCTATGATCCACAATAATGGCACAATTATCTATTATATGCTATAATTTTATATTAACAAGTTTGTTTCGGGAGTCTCAAAGCTATAGGGGTTAAATTAACATGCGGATTACTCACAATCGTTAGCCTTCCTACGCCTGAATTTTTCTAAGAAAACTTTGAAACGTATTCAATTAAAACTGAAGTAAATCGTCAAAAAGTTGGTAAATTGCTGGGTAGATACCTAGGTGTTCTATATGACTGAATATGATCCTAACTATCTTTTCCAGTAAGTACTCATTCCATTCACATTCTGTTTCCTTTCTTATTCAACTAGTGTCTATGAACCACAGTGTCAAAATACAGGGTGCTCCAAAATTACAGATAGAACACTCGTACATTGGACCAAGCAAAGAAGTAAACCTGAAAATGAACTGCTCCTGAGATATTTATTATTTTTGATCATTATCTACGCGATTCTTGGAATGAATATTTCTCAAATGAACTGTCTGTAGCGGAGCACGTGCTATACTGGCGGGCAAAGGTTGATCGGAAGGTGTTATGCACCTGAAGGTGTACCCGGTACCCCAGGTACGTTCGCGCATGCATGCGTGTCTCCCTTCGTACGCGGGTTTTCCTTTTCGGGCTATTAATTCCCTTTCAAGGTGACCTTTGATTTTGCAATTTTACACCCCCTGACTTGGCCTCCCGTGCTTCACCCACGTGACATGTACAAAATAATTAAATATGTAAGAAACACTCGCTTGAATTTTGTTGAATACTAACAGCTTCAGTGCCTTCTATTCCATTAGACTCAGAATCTAGTGAATACCTTCAGTGTCTTCTAGTCCACAAGATTCACAATCTTGTGAATACTTTCAGTATCTTCTGGTCCACAAACTTCATAACCTTGTGAATACATTCACTGTCTTCTGGTTCAAAAGATTCATGATCTAGTCCTCAAGAGATTGCAATTGCTATGCGCAAACCTGTGTAGAATAATATCTGTATCTTGGTAGAAAGAAGGCCAATGAACAATTTGCAATTTTTGAAAAGAGATACACATTAAGTACTTTTTTATTGTAATAAGCATAACACATTGGTTCCTTGAGAATGTATCTAACTTTGCCTGTAATAGTGGAGTGATTCTGATGTAAACGATGCATAAAACTCAAATGCGTTAATTTTGGATAGCGGTCCTTTCATACCAAGCTAATATAATTATTTATCTTGTGAAGATTTTAAAAATATTTAAAATGCGTCACACAAATTCTTGCAGCGAAATTGTATGAACCCACATGCAGGTTGCACTTTCGGTTGCAACCCCTGAAACAGGAGCAATATAGAAGCGATTCATCGAACGATCAAGCTCCTAATAGGTTGGTTAACTTTTCATCCGGCGGTTCGATAATTAAATCTTCAGCGAATCGAAGGATTCGTTATCTGATCTACCCGTATTCTCGGCTTATTAATTTAGTAGAAATCTGCAGGTGCCTCAGAGGAGACTTGTCTGACCTCTTTGAATCTCTGGAACACATAGGAAATCTTTAAATCTGTATCACAATTTTCTGTACAATTCTCTCTGGTCTCCAGGTGTTCTTCTTATTATGAAACGATTTAATATTTATCCTAGGTAATAAGTTATGTGAAACTTAAGCTAACCAAAGCTTCTGTGGTTGTCAGAGGATTGTTAAAAGCAAACAGTAGTTGTTTCAATGTAAATTCTTTGTTTATCTCAGCTCTGGGACACTTAAACAGTCAACTATAGCGCACTTGGCGATTAATAAAATCGTAAGAGAGATTTCTGTGGAAGTTAATTTGGAAAAGTGGAACCTCGATTATCCGAACTACAATTAAAAAAATAATGACCCACGTTATAATTGTGTTCTGCATAAGAATTACAATTTTATTTAAAAATATAAAATATATAGTGACACAAAAAATGTCACTAATGATAATTTTAGCTTCCCGCTAACATAATCTCTGGATGTCCGGATAATCGAGGTCCTGCCGTATGAAGGATCGATTCTAGAGGTGGCCTGCAGCATCGGTTAGAATATTGCGAACGATATTTATTGTCCAGGTCCTCTGGGTACCTGATAATCACGCGACACCTGTTACGACACAACACTTACTTAATTGGAGGCCACGAACAGCTGCCCACACGACGAACCAATCACGGCGGTTCGCCAGAAATTCTTCTTTGCCCGCGACATCCCTGGCCAGCACCTGTTCCGATCCTTGACCAGGATCTTACGCGAAATGAAAGTCCGCCGCGATTGCGGGATTCCGATTTATTCGATCGATCCGCTTATAATTTTCATCGGCGATTGCGCAACCACTGCATCGATTAATAATTTCTGAAAGCTGCGAACCGCTGACAGCTTCCATCAGTGTGTCCCATAAATGATGTCATTTTTGTAATTAATATGCAAGGCAGAAATTAAATGCTTGCCAGTACTCTCAGTCGTCGATATATTGACGATTATAAATAATTTCAATACAAAGATATGAAATATTTTAGTAATAAAATCATTGGAAGAATTAGAATAATTCCAACGTCGGAAATTAGATATTTTCTATATCAGCTGGTGGTAACCGTATAAATTCTTTTGTACAACAATTTGTGGGGTATCGGTAACTCGAGCAAGGTTACGATGTATTTAGACTATTATATTTTAAGTACGCCTTTAAAATGTTTAGCGAATCAAGTGTAATCGAATAAAACAGTGATGGTCGTCAGAGCTGCAGCCTTCCCCCACTCTAAGTCCACTCCCCTCGTTTCAGTTCCCCCTCGGTCCATCGGCAAACCAGATCACAGCCTGTATGAGGGGAATGGACCTAGAGTGGGGGAAGGCCGCAGCTCCAGCGGCCATCGCTGGTATAAAGGAAGAAAAGTGCTTACAAAAATTCTTCATCAGTTTCGTGAGTCACTGTATTTAAACTTCTATATCTCATATGCACTAACCTAATACAGTAGACTCCCTCTAAATCAGTTCCTATGGGTCCAGACCTCTGGCTGGATAATCGAATGGCCGGTTACCCCCAAAAATGGAATGAAACGTATCAGTTTTCTACTATACTTCACAGATGAATTCTCTGCGGCATTGAACTCTCTACACCCTGCAGAATCCTCAAACATTAAAACACAGCAAGCGGATTCGACCAGAACCGTCGAAGGCTCTGTGCGTCCAAGCTGGTGTCACCGAAAATATTTTCAGCTGGACGAAACGATTTTCTCGGGGCGTTTATCGGTCATTCGACCGATCAAATATTACGAAATTGCGCAAACTCGTTGGAACCGGTTGCGTCCCCGTGGCGGGACAGAATTTCAGCAATTTCTCGGCAAAGGTGTCCCGGACAGGTGTAATACGCGGAGCCGCGCCTCACGTCGGTGTGGTAGGTTTCACGAAATTTTCGGCTAGGGGTATTTGGACCGTGCGACGAGGGGTATTTGCATACGACACACGATACAGAATTCGAGCGATCGTCTCCGCTCGTCTTGACAGCTGCGCGATGCGTGCAACCATCGAGTGGCATCGGCCACTCAAGAAACTGCAGCCTCCTCGAATATTTGAGTATGATATCCTTAACGCGCACGGTTTAGATTTCGAGCCTCTCGCCAGCTGCGAAATGTGTGCTAAACCACTGGACGTCGCCGATAAGGAATTCGTGAAATTTTCGTGGAGAACGACATCTGCATCGCGCCTCTGATAAGCCACAACGGCGTCGCACATGCAGGGGGAGGGCTTTTTTTACTTTCTTTGTTAATGGATCGATAAAAACGTTTTCTTTCTTTCTTTCTCGATCCACCAGTTTACCTTCAATCTTCCTGAAATGTTATGTATATGGTTTTTTAGTATTGGATGCTCGGTTTTTTAAGGTATGGCAATTGCAGGATGATGCGGAGGGATGGTTTAGGTGTCCACTAATTTATAGGAAAAACAGAATTTAATCTGCCCTGTATAAGTACAGTGGAGATAAATGATACTCGGTGTTCAAGGTCACTGAATTGTCTTTTTTACTGTATCATTTGATTATTGAATTACAGTGGAGATAAATGATACAGGGCGTTCAAGGTCACTTAATTCTTTTTTACTATATCATTTGATTACTGAAATTTAACTTCACTCTTATTGCATTTATTGAATCTGATTGTGTAGATGGTAGATCACATCACAAGCGCATGGAAAATGGAAAATGGAAAATGTGACGGCCTTGTGCAGTGTAATTTACAATTGAACAAGTATAAAAGTTTCAGTAAATTTTAAATATGTTGATAACTAATGTGTTAGCTTGGATTTATAGACTCGTTTAGAGAGTAGCTGAAGAATCAGATCATCCTGAAGACTGCACAGTTTAGACCATTTTTCAACTAATCCTGGTAACTAAGTTGTTAGGTTGGATTCATAAGATCGTTCAGATAGTAGCTGAAGAATCTTTTTCCAACGCATATTGATAATTCGGATGTTAGATTAGGTTTACAGCACTGTTTAGATAATAATCGGAGAATCAGTGCATCTTGATAACCGAGATGTTCGATTGCGTTTATAAAATTGTTCAACGGTTAAAGAATCAGCCCATCCTGAAGACTGTAGCCTCTGCACCTTTTCCAACGCACGCCAATAACAGAGGCATTAGGTCGAGTTCATCAAAATGTTGAAGTAGCAGCCTAAGAATTAACCCAACCATGAAGACACTGGCATCCACACCTTTCTCCGGTACACTGAACAAAAATCGCCCTTTCACAGCCGATGAGCCAAGAAGCAGACGCGAAAGGTGAAGTTCGATGCACCGGATCAGCCGGCTGATGACGAAGATGAAACATAATCGGGGTTAAAAATGAAAAAGCGCCTAAATTGTTTGTCCAGCGAGGTGAATTCACGGCACTCGGGCAATTTCGAGTGCATGTGCTCGCGTAAACACACTGGACTCGATAATTTGCGCCACGCGTGCCAGCATCTCGGCGAAAGAAGAAGCAGAAGAAGAAGAAGAAGAGAGGACAAGGTGGCCACAACCTGACGCGGCTGAAAATCGAACGCCTGTCGCGGAAATTCGAGACGAAAACGGGAATTCAGCGCGTGCTCCCGTCAACGATTCAGCTTCTATGAAGAATTTCAGCATCGCGACAACATGAAGAAAGCCGACAGATGGTTGTTGCCTGGTTTCATCGATGCTGCAGCTAGACGCATGGCTGCACACGCGTCTGCGCCTCTAATTGTCGGCTCTCTGATCTTTCGGTTTCCGATTTCTTACCCTGCACTCCGTCATTTGACTTTTTTTAGATCACATTCTCGAAGCCTGTAACTGCAGACCGCTGGAGTCCTCTTTGACTCACCTTTTTCTTCGGGTTTGATCGGCTGGATTAAACAGCTTGCCTGAGGTCCCTTTTTTAATTTAGTTTCGATCGAGGTCCACCGATTCAGTTAGGTGTGACAGAGACACCCAGAGTAGGCACCTCAAGATCACCTCTCATGTCAGTGAAGAGGATCAGGATGAACTAGATAGAATTCTGCTGATGTTCATTAAGAAATTTGTATTATGGTTGGTCAGTAACGTGATAGGAAACTTCATACTTTTTGAATTCCACATCCTGAAGAACTGATCGAGAAAATGGAACTCATATCCTCAGAAGATCACACGCCATAGCTAAAACAACAGCGTCTCTACCTTCGAGACATCTAGAACAATACCTCTTCGGCTCATCTTTCTCTTCAGGTTTAATCGTGTGAATTAAACAACCTCCCTAAGGTCTATTTAAATGTAGTTTCAATGGAGGTCTTTCAATTCAATTGTAACCTCTACCTATGATATAGACACCGATAGTGGGCACCTCAAGATCACTTCTTATGTCAGGTTCCTTAATATTTATTAAGGAAACCTTTACGGTTATTTAATTTCATTTCATTGGAGGAACCTCGTTCTTTCCAAATTCCACATCCTGAAGACTCGACCAAGGAAATGAATCATATCCCCAGAAGATTACACTCCATAGGTAGAACAGCAGTGTCTCTACCTTCGAAGCATCTGGAACAATACACCTTCCGAACATCTAGAACAATACCTCTTCAGCTCATCTGTTTCTTCAGGTTTAATCGTGTGAATTAAACAACTTCCCTGAAGTCTCCACTTAAATTTAGTTTCAATCGAGGTCTTACACTTCAACTAGCTATGGTACAGACACCCAGGGTACGCACCTCAAGATCACTTCTCATGTCAGTGGAGAGGATCATATTGGACTGGATAGAATTCTGATGACATTTATTAAGGAAACCTTTGCGGTTATTTAATTTCATTTCATTGGAGGAACCTCGTTCTTTCCTAATTCCACATCCTGAAGACTCGACCAAGGAAATGAAACATATCCCCAGAAGATTACACTCCATAGGTAGAACAGCAGTGTCTCTACCTTCGAAACCTCTGGAACAATACACCTTCCGACCATCTAGAACAATACCTCTTCAGCTCATCTGTTTCTTCAGGTTTAATCGTGTGAATTAAACAACTTCCCTGAAGTCTCCACTTAAATTTAGTTTCAAACGAGGTCTTACACTTCAACTAGCTATGGTACAGACACCCAGGGTACCCACCTCAAGATCACTTCTCATGTCAGTGGAGAGGATCATATTGGACTGGATAGAATTCTGATGATATTTATTAAGGAAACCTTTGCGGTTATTTAATTTCATTTCATTGGAGGAACCTCGTTCTTTCCAAATTCCACATCCTGAAGACTCGACCAAGGAAATGAAACATATCCCCAGAAGATCACACTGTATACCCAAAACAACAGCGTCTCCACCTTCGAAACATCTAGAACAATACCTCTGATTCCCCGTATCAGACGACATAAGGTTTCCACGTAGGAGAGGCGGAAACCGGCCGGCTGGTAATTGCTTTCGAATTCGAATTCGACAGACGGTGGAGCGAATGCAAAGCGTCGGAGCAGGTAAGGAGCTCGTGAATCGATCTACGCACCGAGAAACGTTTCGATGATCGCACAGATGTCGGGCATTTTTTCGTGGGCCAGCTCTGGAGGGAGGAAAAATCTTTTGAAGAAGGGAAGGAAAGCCGAGACGCGATCCGGCTTAGGACGTCGAAGAAGGAAACGTGGCACGTGCCGGTGTCACAAAGAAAAACTCGGTCCAGCGTATCCGCAAGGTCGCTGCCATCTGTTGCTTCTGCTCGCACGGCCTGGAAACCGAGAGCCGCACCGTTTGGCCCAATTCTTTTCCGGTATTTCACTCGAGAATCCTCCGCGGACGCCTTGCTCTTCTTGGCAGACGGTTTTACGTTACCCTAGGCATGTTAAGAACGCCTCCGCAGCATCCAGCAGATGCAGCATACCGAAGAATGACGCCCGAACGCCATCGTGCAGGCCTGGATTCACTTTTTATGAAGATCATGTCGCGAACGGTTCGTTGACGAGCCGACCATGTTGCGTGGGTCACCGGGGATCCGTGCTTTAAGTTGGATTCGACTGATTAATAAATGATAGGCTCGTCTTTAGACCCTGACGAAGCTAGCTGAGTATAGAAGGCAACGAAAATCTCCTGCAGCTATCATCAGCGCAACCTGAGCTGTGAAAGCCTGAAGAATCTCGAATTTTATATAATTAAGAAAGTCTACAGTTGCATTGTCGAAAGAACGTTCTATGTTAGATACATTTTCTATTATATAATAGAATAAGAAACAATGTGAGGGGAGGTTCTGAAGTTTCGTAGACGTTGTACCCAGGTTCTCCAAGGCCTGAGTAGATAGAAGACAGTGCCATTTTGTCTCAAGTTGGTAGATTGGGTACCTCAAAGACACTTTTCCCTCTCAATTTCGTGAAATGCTCTCTATCTAACCTTCTAACATACAGTGTCTCCTATTTGTCACATTCGTTTCAATCTTCAAAATTATAGCACCTCAAGTAGCTGCCGATGAGACAGAGAATCTGCACCCTCGCCAATCATAGTCTCTCCGATAAACACTCTAAGAGTCTCTCGGCTCCAAACCCACCCGTACAGCTACTCGCACACAAACGGCACGCGTCCGCACCCTCCGTACGGTCTTTTCCAAGGCAAACTGGCTTATCAGTCGCCTCCTGCGCGCGTATCTACGTTAAAAGAACCGAATCGACGTATCTGTGACCAGGTCGGCTGATAGCGCGTATCAGTGCAGCCATGGTGGCGCGTGCAGGCGTGCTGTATCGGCGAAGGTGAAGGGCAGGGTGAGGTCGAAGGGGAAGACGAAGAAGGGGCAGATGGTAGCAGCGTCTTCTTCGCAGCCAAGTGGCAGCGGGCACGCGCCATGTCGAAACATCTGCCGCCACTTCCCAGGGACTACAAGAGAACCACCGACTCGCTGCCAGCGCAGGCCCATCTCCTCCGACAGAAGTTTCTTCGTTGCTTACGCGCTCCTCTGCAACCACCTTCTTCTCGCAGCTTCCACCCCTGTTTTTTCAGCCCCCGTCAGCTTTTCCGCAGATGCTGCACGGTCTCGAAGGAACGCCGACGGTCCATGCGAAATGAAAGAGCCCCGACGGAAGGATGATTCCTCTGCAGATTTTTCGGACCGTGTACCCCGCGGTTGTTCCTTCGGTATGGTGGACTGTTTTTATTCCTGGCACGTGGAATTCTTTGTGCCTTTGAAGAGAGACTTTTTTGGGAGGAATGTTCGCCTTGGGTTGAAATTTTGTACAGCAGCACGCGCGTTAGGTTGAATATTTTATTGTTGTAATATGTATCGTGCCAGCTGCGAAATAATTACCCAAACGTGTACATTTTAATAGGATACCCTGATGTAATAATTTGTCGAAGTACACAGGTTCGTAGAGTACAATAAAGATCTATGCTAGGTCCAGAATGGTGGCCCGTAGCACACGGTGGTTATAAAAATTTGTGGCTACTGATATTTTTTAGAGTAGAAGACATTAAGTGTGTCTTATTTTTTATTTAATTTCAGACAAACTCCCTCGAATTTTCGTACAAAGAAATTTGTGGCGAATGTACAAATTATTTTTATAGTTTTGATGATGGCGAGGATCAAAAGAAGATAGAGATGATTTGGTAACGTAATTTCGATATCGTTTGGGGGGTGATCGAGTGATGTGGCTCACCCTGTATATAGCTGAGTCCTAATGGCGGTAAATGGAAGAATGAGGAATGAGAACGAGGGCAGGAGCACAGAATGGAGCAGGTGAATTTCGATGATATCTGTTCCGCGGAACGGATAAAGGGAAGGACGGAAATGAGTGCAATTTCAGAGTTACTTAGAATCGCAGATGCAAAATCTTCCAACCCTCCGTCGAGAACATTCATCGATTCGCCGGCTAACCAATTATCAGTCCCAAAAAGAAGTCTTCAACATTTTCAATTTACTACAAATAATTTTACGCTTCCGTTAACACCTTGAGCGCCACGCTCCATTAGCTGAAAATGGCAAACTTTCTGAAATTTGAGAATGAATTCTACCTCTTTTAACACTTTGACTGCCATGTCACCCATATATGGGTGACACTTAGATTCAATCATTATTTATTTGATCATTTGTACTATTCATAAATTTATTTACTAAAGTTTTACAGTACCGATAAAGAGATTATGAATGTTCTTAATATTTTTTATTAAAAAGATTTTAACTTGAGATTATATTTCTTTCGTATAGACATTTAGAAAATTTGCCATTTTCAACCGATAAAGTGTGGCAGTCAAAGTGTTAATCAATAATGTCAGTAACATTCTTCATTCTTTTACTGCTTCTATTAGAGCTGACTAAGTATATTTTTAATATTGTATATGCTCATATAGATAATGATTGAATCTGTCTGTGACTCAGATATGGGTGTCGCGGCACTGAAAGTGTTAAAAAATATAAAATAAAAATCTGAGGGGCCTGTTAACACGTTGAACGCCACGGTGTTCACCGGTGACCGACGCCTCAAGTTTACTTTAATTGAATAATTATTGATTATCGCGAAACGCTGAGCAAACTTCATACTGAAACAATAATATAGGAACAGAAGAACACGACTGAGTACTCAAATTTGTTTTTTCTTTACGAGTTATATAAAATAAATGAATTATATAGTGTCTGATTGGGTATGGTCGTTTTCACTGTGGCGTTCAACGTGTTAACTGAATTTCGAACAATTTCAGTACAAACGAGAGGGTGAAAATGTGGTCGTTTCTCGGTATAAATCGACTCGGACAGCTGAAAACCGCAACATGGACATATCGATCGTAGTAATCGAAAACTCGAGCAAATCCGACACCGGCGGATCATTATCAGCCGGTCATTGTAGTCCGGCACGAGTCTCTCGAATTAAGATTCAATCGATTCCGTATTATTCTCCGTCTAATTTTACCGTCGCGGTCGTTTGCTCGAATTCGCCTGGCCTATCAGGTTTTGCTGAATGAACGTTATCAATGGAGAAAACGATAGCCTGTTAACGTCGAACCGAGCGGACACGATCGCCACGAAATTGGAGATCTTAAACGGTGCGGATGCTATTTTTAAATTTCATTCGAGACTGCTCCATGCGGTTCGATAACTGACCTCAATCATAGGATCAATTTTATTTTTAATACGGTGAATCGATTTTCCTTTGATGTCGCGTGAGTATTCAGGGCTTCACGTCGAGTTTAATAATTTAGTAAATTACTTATCACGCAGAATTTACAGGCGAAAATATAGAAAATAATTTTGTTTGAGCGAATTTGGTGGAACGCAACGATATTCAGACACAGATACGTATACAGCACATGCAGACAAAAGCTGCAGTGGTGTGGAGAAGCAAAGTTTGGAATAGATCGGTGATGGCCACCGGAGCAGCGGTCTACCCCCACTCTAGGACCATTCCCCTCGTTTCAGTTCCCTCCTCGTTCCCCCTCATCACAGATCACAGCCTATGTGAGGGGAATAGACCTGGAGTGGGGGAAGGCATTAGCTCCGGTGGCCATCACTGGAATAGATAGAACAAATCTTCATAATTACTAGAAACTGAAAATTTAAACAATGTGTGGACACTTCTTCAGCAATGCACTAGTTAATAGGCTGCAGAAGTTCATGCAAATATAGATTTTTATTCCTTAATATTTTCATATTTAATACAGATAAACGAATGGAGAATAATTAGACTTGTCTTGAGCAATCAGACTCACACGCTTTATTTGTATAATTATAGGCAGTACATTTTATACAGTGTGTATGATAATACGTGTATATGTACAGGATATACCATAATACATGTATATGTGCAGGGTGTACCATAATACGTGTAACTCTGAAATTAGGTCAGATAGGACAAACGTGTACATATATGAACTTTTTATATTATTTATGGGTGCTGAATACACCACTGAAATTATACCCACATATTATGGTACACCCTATACACCTGAATATGTTAAATTGCATAAACATCCTCACTCTATTGATCATACAAGAACAAGACAATCTTTGCAATCAGGTTAAAAATTCTAAATTTGATATAGTGATGGTGCCCACTGCTACTCCCACAACTTGCGACAAGGAGGCATTACATTAAGCAGCTGTTTCCATGAACTTTTTCCATCTTTTCCAACCAGGCTGTATTTTTCTCTACTCCGAATTTTCTTGTCCTTGCCACGTGCTGCGACAGATGCTTGCCGCCCCCGAATATATTCAGAGTTTCGTGACATTTCGCCATGATCCTCCTTAAAGGCATCCAGATTTTCCCTTTTCTTCATCTTCCACGCTTTTCATCCTCCTTCGCAGATGCATTTTCCCCATTATGCCACGGCCTCGTGCCGGCAGTCACCCAACGTATCCCCGCCGACGTTCGAACTTTCAATTTCTCGATGGTCGCAGATGCCACGTGCTCCCGAAGGAACCTCCCCCGGTTTTCTCTTCCTTTTCGATGATCCTTTGTATCTGCGAGGAAGGAAATCCGTCGCGATCTTAAGCTCGTCATGCACGAGACGCGGAGGCCATTGTGAACGGGCACAATGATCGAAGGGGACCCATCTCGAATTCGAAAGTCCCGAGTGGAAGAGACCGAGCTCTTCTCTTTCGCTTCCTTGTGTTATGTCACATAGGTGGACGAGACGGTTTACGACCGCGACACGTGTTCAGTTTTATACTTGAAGAGCACCTTCGATCGCCGGCTACCTGGTAGCGTTTCCTGTTCTTCGTGGATCATGAAATATACTTGGACAAAGCCAAATTCAGTGGCTGGTTTGTTAACACTTTCAGTGCCACGCTGCACTAGCTGAAAATTTCTAAATTTTAAAACTTCTAAAAAATTCTAAAACTTTCTAAATTCCTATACAAAATTAATATAACTATAAATTGTACCCTTTTTAAACAGTAATATCAATAACTTTCATCATGTTTTTACTGCTGCTATTAAACTTTATTAAATATATTCATTAATACTGTACATGATCTAATAAATAATGATTAAATTGTTGTGTCACCCAAATGTGGGAGACGTGGCACTCAAAATGTTAAAGAAGGATAGTCAGTGTACTCTGATAAACACTTATAGTTGCTAGAGTCTAAGGAAAGTGTTTTGCAGAGGTTGTTTGCACTTATACTCTTAACACTTGGACTCTCTTTTCAGTCACATATGGGCGACATTTAAATTCAGTTGTTATTTATCTGAACAGGAGTGTTATTAATAAAACATTTCAGAAGATCTAACTGAACCAGTAAGAACTATAAACAATTCCTAAAACATTATTAAGTAGGAAGAGTACAATTTCAAGTTATTGGATTGAGTCTTAAATAACTTCTGACACCCACAGACATTTTTCTTTCTTAAAATTCAAGTAGATTATCTGGACTACTGATTTTTGCTTTCTATTGGAAGGTAAGAATCCCTGAATCGTAGACATGCTGCGGAACAATCATCATCCTGTAATAAATCATGAATAAATTTAAGAAGACAAATCGGAAGTTATTTATGACTTAATCCAGTGCCTTCCTGTTGCATCGAAGGCTCTAAAGTTCTGTCGTTCTCAGGCTACACACTATGGCAGTCAACGTGGCAATACATCATCTGAACAATTCGAATAGCTTCGTCTTTCTAGAGCAGTAACAATGTTTTATCACTGGAGTAAATCATGCGAAGCAGTGTATAACTTTGCAATTTTTTATCCTTGTCGAAGACCCTGAAGAGAGTGAGGCAGCTTGAAGACGAAGAGGGTCTTCCCGATCGGGGCCCGATCATGCCAGATGTAAAGTGAAGGCAAGGAGGAACTCGGATTTCCGATCGAGGTTCCTCCCTTAATGTGGCCTCCCTTTCCTACCCTGATTGCCTCGAAAGATTTTATTACCCTTATGAAATCGGGCTACCGCAAATCGCCACTCCCTCGCCAAATTACCTTGCTACCAAGTATTATCATAAACATCAAGCAACGGTGCGCTTTAAATTCATCCCTGACTGCTAGCAAATTTTTTGGAAGATTATTGCGAACCGCCACCGCCTCCTTCAAATAAAAATCAAATAACTGGTAGGAAGTAAATGACTAAAAATTGTTATTCGTTGCTGGGTTATTAAATAACGATTCCATTAAAGTCTTCAGAAAAATTAGAGAAGTAGAGCTGATTATTGTTTTCTAATTTATTTCAATAAGGATCCGAATCTCTCATTGGTATCAGAAGAAGACAATAGACTATGGACCCAGAAGGAGCAGAAAGTTAGGTATGAGTGACTCGGTTATTCATTCTTAGATACTTGCAAATTTTTTAAAAAATATATTCATTGTTACATTATTAAATAACCACAATATTTCATGGAAGATTGATCAGAGTGTCTTCAGTAATAAAAGACAATAAACTGAGGACCCAAAATGCAGCAGAAAGCGAAGATTAGGTGCAAGTGACTCGATAAGCCAATGGTCTGCATCAAATTCATCCTTGGCAGCTTGCAAACTTTTTCAAACATATAGTCATTGTTACATTATTACATAACGACAATATTTCATTGAAAATTGATCAGAGTGTCTCCAGCGATAAAAGACAATAAACTGAGGACCCAAAATGCAGCAGAAAGCAAAGATTAGATGCAAGTGACTCGATAAGCCAATAATCTGCATCAAATTCATCCTTGGAAGCTTGCAAACTTTTTCAAACATATAGTCATTGTTACATTATTAAATAACGACAATATTTCATGGACGATTGATCAGAGTGTCTCCAGCGATAAAAGACAATAAACTGAGGACCCAAAATGCAGCAGAAAGCGAAGATTAGGTGCAAGTGACTCGATAAGCCAATAATCTGTATCAAATTCATCCTTGGAAGCTTGCAAACTTTTTCAAACATATAGTCATTGTTACATTATTAAATAACGACAATATTTAATTGAAAATTGATCAGAGTGTCTTCAGTAATAAAATACAATAAACTGAGGACCCAAAATGCAGCAGAAAGCGAAGATTAGGTGCATGTGACTCGATAAGCCAATAATCTGCATCAAATTCATCCTTGGAAGCTTGCAAACTTTTCCAAACATGTAGTCATTGTTACATTATTAAATAACGACAATATTTCATTGAAAATTGATCAGAGTGTCTTCAGTAATAAAATACAATAAACTGAGGACCCAAAATGCAGCAGAAAGCGAAGATTAGGTGCATGTGACTCGATAAGCCAATAGTCTGCATCAAATTCATCCTTGGAAGCTTGCAAACTTTTCCAAACATGTAGTCATTGTTACATTATTAAATAACGACAATATTTAATTGAAAATTGATCAGAGTGTCTTCAGTAATAAAATACAATAAACTGAGGACCCAAAATGCAGCAGAAAGCGAAGATTAGGTGCAAGTGACTCGATAAGCCAATAATCTGCATCAAATTCATCCTTGGAAGCTTGCAAACTTTTCCAAACATGTAGTCATTGTTACATTATTAAATAACGACAATATTTCATTGAAAATTGATCAGAGTGTCTTCAGTAATAAAATACAATAAACTGAGGACCCAAAATGCAGCAGAAAGCGAAGGTTAGGTGTGGGTTAGTCGCTCAGTAAGAGGGCGCAGGTGTCAACGGCGGGCCCAGAGAGCGCCATAAAAAAAGAAGGAGAAATATCTGGCCGACCACGGAATCGTAGGGCTCGCTAATCTCGAGACGGTGAAAGCTGCATAAAGCCAACAACGAATCTCTCTTCGTTGCTCCTCCGTCTCCTTTTTCCGTTGCTGTACACTGCATCTGGCGCACCGTCAGTCCAAACACGCTTTTGTCGTGAGGTACCTATCCTACTGTAAGAGTAAAATGCCTCGTACCTGCCCGAAAGCCGGCTGCATCGTATAATATGCACCGTGAGAGCATCCTCTATGATCAGATTCGAAATGAGGATCCTCGCGACTCCGCTGCGACGCTGGGTACCAGCGTTAGACGTCCTCTTCAGGATCATGAAGCTGTATCTATTTCTAAACAGCCAGAATCTTTCTTAATGTCTGTATTGAGCAGCTGACTTCATTAGAATTCATCGAGGAATTGGACTGCTGCTTGATAGAGTTCCAGGGTTAGATGTCCTGTTGAGGATGGAGTCACTCCACATGCATTTTCAGAGATTCATATACTCTTCCAAGGTCCCTGTTGGGGTGTTAGGTTCCTGAGAATCAATGGATTCGGGAAACTGGAATAGTGTGTCACAGAATTTCTGAGTTAGATGTCCTGTCGAGGATCAAATCATCATACAAGCGTCTCTGAAGATTCATAATCCTGCTCAGTGTCCCTGTCGCTGTGTTAAGTTCATGAGAATCGATGCATTCAGGAAATTGAACCACTGTGTCACAGAGTTTCTGAATTAGATGTCCTGTTGAGGATCAAGTCATTGTACAAGCGTCTCCAAAGACTCATAACCCTTTTTAAGTCTCTGTCTCCCAGAGTACCAGAGATAGATGTTCCGTAGACCATCAACCCTAGCCTCCAAGCATTCCCATAAATCCTTAATCTTCCTTCATTTGATCTCTTGTAACGTGAACTTCACGATGATAAATTCATTATCGTTTTCATGAAGGGTAATTAAGCCGTGTTTGTTCGTTCCGTCGCGGCACGCTTTCTCAAAGGATGGACTGGAGTATCGATGCAATATCGATCGACGTTGGTGTCCATTCAAAATGTTGCCACGGCAAGAAAGGAAGTATGACGGGCAGCGACAGTGGTCCTCCGAGCACGTGGCACCTGCCGGCACCGTTACTGGCCTCGTTAACGAGACAGGCTACCTTCTAACGAATCGAGAACATCTCCTTCATTGTGATTTCCCGTTTCTCCATCTTCGATGCTTCGTTTTTCACCCGAAAACTCTTCGACTCCCCGTGCTGCACTGCTTGGGAAGGCCAGGCCACTTTTGGCGGGAAACTTCGGCGCTCCGCAGCTTCTCGTCCTGCGGAAAATTATTATTAAACCTTCTGCCACCTACACAGAATATTCAATCATCTTCTAATTTTTCTGCGACCTTTGTATATCCTTTGAGAACGTTTCAGATCCCCCGGAAAAATTCTGCAATAATGCAAGGGGTACCGTTGATAATGATCGTGCGGCAGAGTCGTCCTCATTAATTTCCAGTCGTTCGAAGCGTGGATAAAGGAATAACAATTAGCGGAAATAACGAAGGTACAAAGTGACGTGTGTAATTTATTCGCTCGTAGGGAGTTAATAGAGAGGTGCAAGTTTTACCCCCGGACAGAAATACTGTGCGCCGTTGTGAGATTGCGGTTGATCAAGATTATATCCAGTGATGAAGCAATCGTTCCGTGCTTGTAGATGTCTTAACGATAACGCTTAATGATCGCTCGTTACGAGCATTCTATCAACCGCTCTAACCATAGGGACACAGGATAAAAAACAGCGCCATTATTTAGATAGTAATAATCCATCGAAACGAACTCATCCTTTTTGTAATCATTCTTCAAGCACCTTCAAGGGGTTGCTCAAACACAAATCGTTTTTTGTTCTCCAAAAAAGCGTGTTTCGATTTTGTAGCGGTCTCTTGCTACAGGAGACACTATGGCGACTCTTCACCTGGATTGTGTTGTTACTGAGAAGTTATTATAGTGATCTGTCGTCCTCAAAGATCATTTTATTAGTGAGAAACCAGTACATTGGTCTTTCGTCTTCAACGATTGTTTTGTTACTGAGAAATCACTATAGTGGCTCTTCCACCTCAATGATCATTGTGTTAGTAACAAGTCATGGCGTTTTTCTTAATATTCCTCTTCTTCAAAACCAGATTTATTGACCTAATCTGCGCTCTGAGAAGTCACTGCAGTGGTCTGTCAATCTCAGCAATCATTTTATTATCGAGCAGCCACTACAGTGGCTCTTCGCGCCATGCAATTGTTTCTTCACAGCTCTGCAGCTTCCATCGTCGCTCAAACACAATCCCATTTCGCATTCTCGTCTCCGAATAAGAAGCGTGTCCCGATTTCCGATTTTACATGGCGTTTTTCTTAATACTCCTTTTTTTCCACGACCAGATTTTTTGCCATGATCCACGCACGGTGGTTTTTTTTCCGTCATTTCCTTTGCAGCCCGGGGAAACCCTCGTCGGAGACTCCAGGCAGCTGTTCACCCTCGGCGCGGAAGTGATCCTAGGCGATCGGCTTCTTCGGCTGGCCGAAAAAACGGAAGAGGGAAAAAAGCGATTCAGCGAGACGAGCGTATTTCGAGCGGAGAAAATCCGAGCGAGCCACACTTCCTCCCTTAAGCCGATCACCGGATCGCTAAATCGATCCCGTGATCGATTCGACCCGATTTAACCCCGCTCTCCTTTGTTCTCCACTCTTCTCCGTGGCCTTCGACGGCGATCTTGAAAAATCACCGGAGAATATTTCAGAGCAGTCGCTGGGAAATAAAAAAAATAGTATTCAGGGGTGCAAAAGTGGAAGAAGTTAGGTCGCAGGTTAATATGAGGCGATTCACAGGGGACAAATTATTTCCACGTATTTCCGGATTACGTTCATCGAATTCAACATAGTAATTGTCTGTGACGAACATTGCACCGTTTTAAATACATATTAGGTTTATTATATTGTTATTATATCGGGATGGCCACCTAATTATCTTCTCTAGCTATGACGGTACCAGAAAATTTTTAACGAGTGAATAAGATATAAAACAAATTTTGTTATAAGAGAATTATAATCTTTTATAAATTGTCCTGTACCGGCATAATTAGAGAAGATAATTAGGCGGCCTGTTTTACGTGGCCTACCCTGTATACAAAATTTTAAATATTAGGCCGTCCAGCATGTTTGTATCACCTTAAAGATTAAGATGGAATAGAATATTTTGCTCTAATTTAGTTACTTTAAAAATAGATACGGTCACCTACTTTTTACTCTTCATGCGATCTTCGTGAAACGTTTACAGTTCGTTTATAAAAAAATCTTCCACAGATCTGGTTTCGAAGGGTACCATTTATTTAATAACATGTCTTTTATCAAGCAATTTTGCAGTGATCGATATAAGTAATGATATGATTGGGCAATGTTCAGACCATGTGCAGAATTATTTACTCTTCATTACGATCAAATTATTATTTATTCGCACATTACGAATTTCCATGCAACAATGTAGTTAACTATAAACTGCGAATAATTCATTATAACTGCCTGTTCGAATTATGATACTTTCAAATGTGGAGAAATACTAAAAACAGAAGGTGGATACGCCTACTCTTAAAAAACTAAGATCAATAAAACCCGTTGAATTTCAATGTTTACCTAACACAAGGTGCATAATTTATAGTATACTGCGAAAGGGAAGAATCATACGAGTTTCCGCGAGTGCGGACGCGTGTAAACGAAACATTCGTATCCCGAGCGGCGCAATTGCTATTCAGCAGAGTTTGCAATTATTTGTCGGAAAGTCCGGTAATGGCGTCGGATTCGTAGTGGCAGCTGTCGCGAAGAAGTTGGAAACCGGAAACGACAAGAAATTTCATCGTTGAACCGTAGCTGGCGAATTATCTGCGAATAATTGCGGCCGTGCCGCGCATTTCGCCGTCGATTATTATTTAAATTTCACAATGTTGATAGCGGAGGCGCTCGGGGGCCCAGATAATCGTCCGCTCGCATCGGCAATCGATTGATTATCACGATTGCGCGTTTAACGATCGTAACGCCGATTATTCAATACGTGGTATTACGCTACGGACGGCGGCTCCTGTACTCTGCAAATTAATCGATCTCGTACGACTCTTTCAGAAGGCACGCGAGAAACCGGTACACACCCATCGACGGGAAGAGGTTCGCTCGAACCATCATCGTAAAACGAAATTAGACAATGAACGGAGAACGAGCTGCAGAGCCAGCGACGTCCAGAAGAATTCGTGGCCACGTAATTAACTTTCGTCGCTGAAGTGAAAGGCTGAAATTATTTGGCAATAAACAGGGCGTCGTTATAACGCGATATAGCCGCAGTGGCTCTCACAGTGGATGTGAGACGAGGAAGGGTTCCGCCACTATACTGGCTCTTCGCGTGCACCGACTGTTTTGTTACGTTGAAGCCATTATAATGGTCCTTCGCTTCTGACGATTGTTTTGTTACTAAGTAAATAATGATACTGGCAGTTCGTTCCCATCAGTATGAGACGAGGAGGAGTTCAGCCACTATACTGGCTCTTCGCACGCACCGACTGTTTTGTTACGTTGAAGCCATTATAGTGGTTCTCCGTCTCTGACAATTGTTTCAATACTAAGAAAGTCATTATACTGGCAGTTGGTTCTCATCAGTATGAGACGAGGAAGCGTTCAGCCACTATACTGGCTCTTCGCACGCACCGACTGTTTTTTTTACATTGAAGCCATTATAGTCGTTCTTCGCCTGCATCGATTGTTTTATTACTAAAAAAAATCATTATACTGGAAATTCGTTCTCATCGGTATGAGATGAGAAAGACCTCAGTCACTATACTGGCTTTTCGCATGCACCGATTGTTTTCTTACGGAGAAGCCATTATAATGGTTCTTCGCTTCTGACAATTGTTTCATTTCTAAGAAAGTCATTATACTGGCAATTCATGCTCATCAGTGAGACGAGGAAGGGTTCAGCCACTATACTGGCTTTTCGCATGCACCGACTGTTTTGTTACGTTGAAGCCATTATAGTGGTTCTTCGCTCCTGACGATTGTTTTGTTACTAAGAAAGTCATTATACTGACACTTCATTCTCATCAGTGAGACGAGGAAGGGTTCAGCCACTATACTGGCTCTTCGCGTGCATCGACTGTTTTGTTACGTTGAAGCCATTATAGTGGTCCTCCGCCTCTGACAATTGTTTCACTACTAAGGAAGTCATTACACTAACAGTTCGTTCTCATCAGTGTGAAACGAGGAAGGGTTCAACTACTATACTTCCAAACAAAAGAATAATGGTACCATAAGTGCTACAAATTCGCGTTAACAAAATGTTTAAAGAAGTTTTTCTCTTATAAAAAAAGCCTTTTGACCGGCATGTCTCCCATGTATGGGTGTCGCTTAAATTCAGTCGTTATTCATCTGAACACGTATATTAATAGAAAATATTTAAAAACATCTGACAGAAGCAGCGAGAGCTATAAATAGTTACTAACATTACTAATTAAAGAGAGTATAATTTTACTTTCTTCTCGTATCGATCTAGAAAGTCGTGTCGTGTACAGCCTACACAGTGTGGCAGTGAACGTATTAATCATGTTCCTCTCAAACGCAGCCTGCCCTAAGTTATCACGGTAATACTTTAATTAATAACTGTCTTATCATTTCTTACAATCGCCAGCAATATTTCTCATCTCGACAGAAAAAACGTACAGTCGGGCAAGTTCGAAGTGACACAAAGGTATAAGGATGAAAAAATAATTGGCTAATTATGTCTTCGGGCGAAATATTTCGTTCATTAGTCAAGTTCGATCAGACGGAACATGTTCCTGCTCGGCTGTCACGCGAAACGCGCATGACGCGCGTATTTTTGCGCACATTTCCCGTAATCATGAACACGAGGAGGCACTTTCCCATCGCTCGAAGGGAGCGACGGACTTCGTCGGTTGTTAACCGACCCGTTTTATATTACAATGTTGCGGTTCGACTGACAGTAATTACAATTTAACAACACGTCCACGTTCCTCGCCTTCCTTTTTTTTCCTCTCGCCGCCTAATTGGCCGGCACACGTTTTGACCGCAGGTGGACACACCGTCGCGAAATTCGCGTCATCGACACGCCTGGCGAAGAGAAAACCATCAATTAGGCGCGTGGGTGTTCATGAAACGGCAGAACGAGCGAATATGAATTTCGATGAAACTTCATCGTGCGAGAGTCGATTAATTAGCGGAGAAATGAACGTCATCGTGCGATATCGTCGCCTCGATCTCGAGTTTCTCGTCGAAGACGAATGGCACCTCGTGCGCTGGCTCGTGTCCCCTTTTAAACCGATTATTGTGTGATTTTCTCCTTAACATACTTTTATCTGCCGTTTCGATCGTATTTGGAAATTAATTGTGCTAACTCGACGGTGTTAGGTTGAACGTGCTCGAACAGTGTTCTTTTTCAGGGTGGAGAATACACGAGGAACATTCGTGAGGCAGAAGATCATGGATAATGGTTTGAAATTAATTAATTGAGGGGTTCATTACAGATATAACCCTTGTCAAAGTTTAGGATGACAACACGGCTTCAGAGCATTATGATTTAATTGGATACAGTCCTTCTGCGATATAAGTACAGATAACACTGAGTGAAATGTATCGAACAAAAGTTAAAGATGCTAGAGTATTTTTTTGCTATCCTGAAAATTGACAAGGGTCGTTTTCGTTATGGACACTTCAATTTTCCATATTATTTGAGATAGTTTTTAATACAGTGTACTGTGTGTAAATTCTTATTGCTGTTTCTGTTACGTTCAAAACACAGTTCAAACTACCCCATAGTTGTACCTCATTTTTGCACTCCAATCACTTTTATAATCCTCAATATTACTTCACAAAATGATTCAATATATTTCCATACGCTATTAGAGAACAATATTCTATTAAATAAAATACATAATCTTCTTTGGACTTAATCTGAACATATTTCAATCTGTATTCAACAACTCACGTTGTATCTAATAAGGGATGTTTCACAAGTGGCCCACCCCAATTATGATGAAAAATAATAAATATTTAATATGTATTTAAAGAGAAGACAGCCCTCAAAGTCGTGGTTGCAAAAATTCGTTGCAGAGAAAATACTTAAATGTACGACTTGTGTATTTGTTAATACTAAGTTTGTAAGTCCTCTCTCATGTGCAAAGCGTTGCACCAGTTCATCGTTGATAACTGTATATAAAGTCGTTGAGTTTGTAAATCACATTCGCAACGATAACTGCCAGGCAATTAATTATGGGAAACGAGGGGACCGAGATGCTCCTTTGACGAATGTTCCCTTTGTGTCATCACGTTTTATGTTCTTCCGGTAAATACCCCTAACAGATCCTCCCAGATGCAGCTCCCCAACGTTCATGATCCTCCCCTATGATAGTCTTCCTTACGCAAACGATCCAGCGAAATCGCAACGGTCGTTTTCGATAGAAAAAGGACTGGGTCAAGGGAACGCCGGTAGTCCAGGTATGGGCAGGTGTCGATGACTCGTAAAACGTTCTGACTTCAGGAAGAAACGACGTCGTGGTAGCCGTTTCGAGGACAATTTCTGAAATTTTGTTCTAGGTTCAGATGCAGGAAAATTAGTGAAAAGTATAGCGATGCAGGTGCAGGGGAGAAATTAAGGAAAACCGTGGCACAGGTGCTGAACATAATTGAGGAGAACACTGAAGTTTGGAAACACAAAAAACAAGGCCTGGTAAAGCTGTAACAGGCCAGAGATTTTAGAAAATTGAGAGAAATAATAATCTGTATACTGAGGATCTTTATGTAATTTAATATATTCAATGCTCTGAAGAATGCACATTTTGTAAAGTAAGTGAAACAAAAATGAACTCAAATATTTCAACCCCTAAAATGTAATTCTGCTCAAGGCACGTTTCATCAGCTACATGGAAATTAAACATATTGAAGTCTAAACATATATAGTGGGTTGAGTCATAAATAATTTATCTGTCTTGTCTTCTTAAATTTACTGAGGATTATTGTTGCTTCTGCAGCATGTCTACTCATTAGGGATTCTTATCTTTAAATATGAAGCAAAAATCAGTAGTCTTTTGACTACAGTAGCCTTTGAACTATCTGAACTTTCTTGAAGTTATTTATGACTCAACCCAATATTTGAATAAAAATCCGCTGTCTCAAAATCAGTAATCACCTCCCAAAGAAAGGCCTTTCTGACCTTACACACAAGAACAAAAAAGCAGCTGTGTCTAGAAGCTTTGAAAAGTTGAATTGAAGATTGACCCTCTAAATTCATCAGACAACCCTTTATTCTCACCCCTAATTTTACCAAAACCTTCAGTACCATCCGTCGTAAATAATA
Organism: Macropis europaea; assembly: GCA_916610135.2. Taxonomy (NCBI): domain Eukaryota; kingdom Metazoa; phylum Arthropoda; class Insecta; order Hymenoptera; family Melittidae; genus Macropis; species Macropis europaea. The sequence continues at coordinate 3,250,535 of OU744353.1, forward strand.
TTCTTCCATTGCGTGGTCACGTCAGATTTAAGAAAAAAAAAAGAAAATGCTATCTTCAGATCGAGCAGGAACGCGTGAAGAGAAGAATAGGAAAAGGGTGGCCGGAGATTTCGTCGCGATCGAGCACTTCGATCGAAATTTCGTCCTTCTGCACGTGTTCGCAGATAAGAAAAGAAGACGCTCGAAGAAACAGACGAGTGGTAGCCTCCTCTGCGTGGTCGGGGAGGTAGAGGGCGAGGAACAGCTGCAAGACACCCCAAAACGTACGAAGGATCTTTTGAATCACTGCTCCGGGTCTGTACCTTCTGTCTTCCCCTGATCTTCTTCTTCGTCATCCTCGCTGACAGCAGAACGCAACGGTCGTTTCGAAACGGTACCGCTCCTAGCTGCGCCATGCTGTTTCGAATCGATTTACGTTTCAGAGTAAACTTGGGGATGAACCGGAGGACACCAGACGCGACTGGGTTCTCAATAAAATGATGTACGATCTTTGTGCGATAATTTAAACAGGGTGACAACGTCAGGGAGACCCACACGCCGTCCTCAACCCTTTGACTGCAGGCTACTAGAAAAAGAGACGATCGCTGTGTGCGGCTGAGCTGCAGAAGTACACAGTCGGCCATTGCACCGAACGCCCATGAGCGTTAACAGCACACAGAGAGTGGCTTTGTCAAGCGCCTATAGCAGTCAAAGGGTTAAAAGTGGAAGCAGTCTAGACACTATTTCAGGATCCCTTCAGATTGAACCACTCTCCTTGGTTACACAAACTGGTAGAGACTAAAAAGTGGACACCATCCCTATGGACAATCTTAGAAATACTTTCGAGCGCTCATAAAAAGCGGAGGGTGGGATTCCTTGAAAGAAAACAGGGTGCAAGAGCGAGCAGCGCGAAGAAGAGGAGGGTGGAGAGGTAAGAGGAGGTGATGAAGGACTTCTGTTGGCCCAGAAGGTCCTGCAGGGTGAAATCCTCGTAAAAGGAGTCAGTCGTGAAGCGGAGTAAACGAAAGGCATCGAAAGAAATGAGTCGACCGGCTGGCAAACCCTTCGATCGGAGCCAACAATCTGTCGTCCTTTACGCCCTCCTCGATCCTTTCGGCGATCCTCTGCCAAAATCCTTTCTCCGCGTTCCAACCATTTCTCCTCTTATCTGGCCGTCTTACGTAACCTCCGAAAAAGGGTAGATCGCAGATACGCGTACAAGCTTCCAGGAAATTGCGAATTCCGCGATCCTCCTATGGGGGGGAGTCTTTGCAAATCCTTTTGGTTTTCTTCTAAAATACGAAAATATTAATCTGAGGAGGGTATGGGGATGTAGAAGTATAGTGTAAAAAATAGTGAGCAATGAGGGATGAAATGACAATGACCCTACGGGTTTTCTTTCACCCCTTTCCGACGCATCGACCACCCCTTCCACGGAAGGAGCGCAGGATGCGGCAGACGGTGCAGAAAAAAAAATAGAAAAAGGACGAAGAAACTACAGAAATCTCACGTGATGCCAGGGAGGGTTGAACAACCCTTACGGAGCTTCTTTATTAAGCTCCAGAGACTTATTCTCGGTGCCAGACGGCGTAAACAGGGGGAAGAGGTCCTTTGGCAACCCTTTCCCCGGGCACACCGGCGTTCTCGCATGGTTTACGACCTTTCCACTTTCGTTTTCCTGCTTCTATATCCGTTCGTTGGCCTAACTGCAACGGGAACGCTTCCAAGGAATCCTGTGTCGATCGAAGTCTCGGAATTGCACCCTTAAATGGATTGAAATCGATGAGCGAGAGGGCGAGGCTCCCGCGAGCCAACGCCTAAAATGTCTCCGTGCCTTTTAAAGGACTTCGTAACATTTTTAAACATTTAGGGTCTGAGGTGACGTTCCAGGTCGATCTTATGGGAAACACCAGCGTCACCTGAATCTTCTATTCTGGGAAATAGGAAGGACATCTGCAAATATGTCTGTTTGCAGATCCAGAATTCCTACTGGTGGATGTTTGAGTATTTTGTTGCAGTTTTCCACGATCATCGAATTTCATGTTGGGAATATTTCAGTTTGCTGTACACTTGATGTATTGACAATGGTCAATACGTCAATCAGTCCAGATCAGGTGATTTTCCTTAAAAATATAAATGAAAAATATAATTTTCTCCTTGGTGATACAACTACTGAGCCTGCACACCCGACACCTTGGCTCTCAGTCTCACGGAGTCTCCCACGAAAAGGGTTCACCCCTAAAATCCTGATCCATGGTCTCACCCTCGGAGATAATCTCGACAGATTATTTCCGCGGCACGGGAGTAGAGTAACTCGGTTAAAAAAAAAACCTGTACGTGCTCCACATACACGGTGGAGCATCCGAAAAGATGGCACATGCGGAGAAAGAGGGCCTCTCTCTTCTGGGAGCATCTGTTGCATCGTGCATCGACACCGCCACCAGAAGGCACCATCACTACCACCGGCCCTGACGACCACCAGGTGCTGCCCACCTTCCGTGTCTCCCCATCGTCGTCTTCGAAAAAACCTTCTTCGTCTTCTTCTCCCTCCCTCCACGCCTTTATTCCCCGAGATTTCCACCATCTGCGTCTCTGCGCCACCCCTAGCTCCGTCCTCCTCGGACAGCCGGGTTCCACGGCGTCGTTGTCCTTCTTCGACTCGCAGGGACATCTTCGAAGACTTCTGGCAACCACCTTCTGCCGAGCACGAGGCTAATTGCACGCTGGAGATCGCCTCTTACCGGAGGGTGTTGCTGGAGCAATTGCTGACGGATGCTGAATTGACACGCGCGGGGGAATTGCCGGATACACGCTGATCGGATGACGAGAATATGTGTATTAATTGGATGGATACGGTGAGATGATCCGTTCAGAATTATTGTGATGCTTAGAAGCTGACATGGTAGCTGATAATCGACTATTCAAGTTTTTCATCAAATTGGGACATTTGTTGTCTAAAAACGTCTGCTGTGTGGGTGACACGGGAGTCACAGTGTCAAGATTCATCTCTGACGAGGCAAGCTACCAAAGTGGTCGTCTCAGATGTTAATGAGCACTTGCATTAAATATATTTTAAACATGGTCTGTCAACATGCAGAAACTCATTAAAATCTGAGACGACCGCTTCGGTAGCTTCTCTTGTAAGCTACTAAATAGCAATAGGTTCGCAGATGTTAACCAGGTTATCCATCCTCGTAATGTCTATTTTAAATTGTCGCTGTCCGAAGACAAGCCCTCCAATGTTTCCTCCTCTGGCCTTCTGTTTTCCATAAAAACCGCCGGCTATTCATAGTTCCCCATTCTTCACCGGCGGTGTCAGTCGTTGGAATTGTTGTTTCTTCGCGAAAGTTGTTAGTTTGAATGGCAACGGTGTGGCAAGGGAGGAAACTTGCCGTTTTCCTGCTTTCAACGGATACCACCGACCGGTTCGTTCATAGGCAGTTTTCACCGGCGAAACTGTTAATGGGCCAGACTGTTGTGTCGCGAAAAGAAAAGGCGCAAGAAGGGCCGGAGAGGAAGAGGGAGTGGCGCGACACCCTGCATTCTTCTGGGTACACAGGTATGTGGCCCATTGTCCATTACGTCCCCGCGTCCAAGCATGCAGATTCCCCTGTTCCGCAGAATACCGGCGACTTTGCACCGGCACACCTGATGAACGTATTCTTTCCCCTGGACACGCGATGTTTTGAAGACTCCATCCACTGGAATTCTACAGGGTGTCAGAGAAATAATGCTCATGACTTCTCCAGGCTTAATATCCGCGTCACATCCAGTACAGAGTGCTGCAACGTTCATGTTCATATAGAAATTGAAGGTGAAACTTTTTGTTTCATTCTACTCATTGAGAAGATAAAAAGTTTCAGAGGAACCATATGTATACCAGGCCCTACCTATGGGACTGATAGCAGTGTTTCTTACTAATGGGGCTCCTTATGGCATAGTCCCTTATGGCGCCTATAACATTAGATTCCTAGAATGCAGCTGTAGCATAAACAAGAACCATATAATACCTGTAAAAGCTTCAACAATTTTTTACATATGGCTCCTATAGAACTTCTTATTCTTTTAATGAGTAGAATTAAACAATGTTTTACCTTCAAGTCATCATCATTATTTCTTTTACACCCTGTGCGTGGATCCTTCTTTCATGTCCGTTGACTCTATGACTTCAGGTACTTGTCTAGTCTTTTTATTCGACACTGTAAATTTTGCAATTCGAGTTTTGCAAAGTATGGTGAGAGAAGAAAAGAACCGTACGGTGAAAAAGAAATTTTCGAATGCCATCGAACTCGAGTGGCGTCAGAATCTCGAGTACAGCAACCTGTTTCCTCGGGCCCACGGGTATCACGCAACGTAATTACACCGAGACGGGGCCAAGACCAAGGTAATTATACATCTACTAACTACCGAACGATTATGTTATCGAGCTCGAGCGATGCTAGTCCCTGTGTACGATAACCATTATCGATGGACCGTTACCAATGATTCTATAACTGTAATTACGAGTTCGCGATAATATGCATCGGGTATAGCGAAACGATGCTTGACGTTTAATAACGTTTAGGCTAATTGTATCGCTCAACCGTTGCGCAATCTTGAATGGTACTTAAATTCCATGCTAACAGAAATGAATAATAAATATCGAACGTGTACAGTCCGACAACTGAGTCCTGAGACCTGAAGGCGGGACTCACTGCGAGGTAACAAATTATCACAATGGATAGTACATTCCTCTGATAAATTTCTGGCGAGCCTGGAATAAAAGAATACTATTTAGAAAGGTCTACATCAGACACTCTGGTCGCAAGATAAAGTTGCCGGACAGTATTAAAATTATAAAATCTAATGTTTTACAGAAGTCAGTGCTGCTACAATTTATAATAATGTTTGCAATGAACTTGTAATGAATAATACCGTGGAATATAGAGGGACAGACAATTAGCATATCACCCCATCATGGATGAGTGAGCTTAGGCAAAGATAACAGAGGCAATTTGATGAAGAAACAATCCCACCCCATTATAAGGATCTTTCTGCTGGATGGAACGCGTTGGGCGAAACCTCCCTTGTTATGTCTGCGAGAGAAAGAGAGAAAGGGAAGGAGAGAGAGAGACGGACGAGTTAAAAAGTTTCTGCTTTCACAGCTGCTCGGTCCGCACCATTGGAAAGTTGTTTATACTTTCGCGAGAGCGTATGCGAGTACACGTATATTATCGCGGAGAGGAGCATGAACGGAGGATGAACGGGAGGAAATTCGATGACTTTCGTAACAGTAGCGTATACATCCAGTTCAGTTTGCGCAGGTGATGCAACCGTCTTGCGAAGATATTCCCCGAGCCGCAGAAAAATGGCGAGATTGTGTTTGCGTAGAGGGACGCTATTCCTTGCGATTATGGTCGGGACGCCTTGGAGCTGGTCCAAACGAATTCACAAATCGGAACTAATGCAACCGAATACGAGACAACCCAACCAGACCTATGAATAATAATATAAATTCAGCAACTCATGCGTTCAAATAATGAATAATAATATAAACTCAGCAATTCATACATTCAAATAATAAGTAACTACCTCAATTCAGCAAATTCGTATGTTCAAATAGTGAACAATAATAGAAAGTCAGCAATTCATAGATTCAAATAATGAGCAATAATATAAACTCAGCAAATCATATGTTCAAACAATGAATAATAATATAAGTTCAGCAATTCATACATTCAAATAAAAAATAATATAAATTGAACAATTCATATACTTACATGATGGATAATAATATAAACTCAGCAATTCATACGTGTATACATATAATAAATAATAATAAAAATTCATCAATTCATATATTCACACAATAAATAATAATAAAAATTCAGCAATTCATATATTCACATAATAAATAATAATATAAATTCAGCAATTCATATGTTCACATAATAAATAATAATGTAAACTCAGCAATTCATATATTCAAATAATTGAGCAATAATAATAACTCAGTCATTCATATGTTCAAATATGGTGCAATAATATAAATATTAACCCTTTGACTGCTATTGGTACTTGACAAAGCGACCACCCTGTACTGTCGACGCCTATAGGCGTTCGTTGCAATAGTTCACTATGTACTACTGCAGCTGAACCGCACGTGGTGTTCGCCTCTATTCCAAGTAGCCCGCAGTCAAAGGGTTAATGGACACATGAGGATATAAAAATTAGTAGCTTGAGTCAGCCAAGTGTTTGGCCAAAGAACAAGTCCATCAATAATAAAATAAATGTTCTCAAAAATTGTTTTACAAATAAAGACACACAATTCAAATGCAATGAAAATTGAAATCGAAAAAACTCACAGTCAGCAGGTTTCGAAGTATCGCCATTTGTATTACTAATTCGACGCTTGACCAACGTAGTTGTAACCGTTACTTCAAAATGTCCTTAGAATATGAATCAGGAGGGCGCCAAAACAGTAGAACTCAACTTTCTGAAAAACGAAAGAACATTGACAAACATTCCATTATAGTTTTACAAATCTATATATTATTACGTATCACGACGTCAGAAAATTTATTCGATAATTAGATACACTCTGATGGTCGCCATGATAGATTTATTTAAAGTTTGTGAAACCCAACCTAAGAAATTCCAGAACTAACATTCTAATTATCCCTTGACTCATACATAATTAAAGACAATTTTTATGCCAATTCTGATTCTCTATGTTTGCTTTTCATAGTCCGTAATTTATGCTAATTAATCTGTTATACACAATTGTATTTTACGTGCAGTAATTGTACGTCTTAAATCAGTTGGACGTTTTCGTCGAAATTCTTCTAAACTACACTACGTAGCGATGACTAAATTATACGAGTAGTTGCAGGTTTAATTAATGAACCATATAAATGTAATTTTGAAAATAATTAACTAATTTGAACATACCTGTACGAAAGTGAAACGACGAACGACGAGCTGCTCAGGCGAAGCTGTGCGCGTCTAATTAGTCGCGAAGCGCGAAACGCCTTCGTTGCGAGTATCGAGAAATCGATTGCTCTTGGTAATCAATTGCGATACTCGTGCTTCCCACCGGTGCTACTGGAACTCGAAACGAACGTTACACTTTCGATTCTACGATGCCAATTATGCGAGCTCGAACATTACATGCAAAGCAAGACAAATTTTCTGGTTTTTCCTCTCAAAATGAACATTTTTATTATAACAATCACACTTCTACTCTAAGCCTCTAACACTCTGCTGTCGAACGTTTCACAGTGGCGCCGTAAGTGAAGCTAATTTCATATCGCTGGTATCTTTGTAAAAATAAAAATTTAGTAACAATTCTCATGTTGGTACTATAGTATTCATATCTTTATAAAAACCCTTATCCTTAGAAATAATGATTTATATAATCGATGACAAGAACTGAAAGAAATGACTGTAATAAATTCTAATAGAAATTAAATAGTCAAATTTAAACGAGTGACAATTTCGTTACGATACTATTATTAGATCTATCGATCGGATCAACTTATCAAAGGTTCGCGTCTGCAACGAAAATTCACACGATACTCGCATAATTGACGGTCTTCACCGATTTCTCAAAGAAACGGGTATTTAGTTTCTGTAAACGGATTCTGGTTATACCGTAAAATGTGACCGCAGGAAATTAATCAATTATGAAATAAGAAGCGGCCAGTTCTGGCACGCTGCATCTACTACCTGTGCTGCCGTCATATGCTTCACTTCTCTCCCTTCATGCTCCAATTCGTTCGTTCGTTCCGTGAATAACAGAAGTTAGTAGAATTTAATAGTCCGCTGCTTCCAACAAATAGGCATAACCAGCGTGAAAAGATACCGCTGGTGAAATTCGGCTAATAACGCGTCCCACGTCGAAATGCATTCGAATGAGCGCAAAAAAAATCCGAAACTCGGTCGAATCGATTCAGAACGCGGAACATAATAAATCGAACAAAGTTGCACGATCTCTTCTTAACTTCTCTTAACTTCGCGTCATTGATTACCGATACTACCAACTTACAAGCTATAAATATGCGTGTATTACACGATCAAGATGGGTTTTTTTTTCTTTGCAACCTTGTGACCGTATCGAAAGCAGGTGGTCGTTAAGCGAAGACTTACTTCACGAGCCAAAAGAATGCGACGAAATGAAGTCAACGTCCTCCATTTATTTATCGCATTCTAATTACGATAACCCGCTAGCATTGCTTCTAATTAGCGCCGCTTTCGCGATACCGAGCGTCACACTTTCCCTGGCTAAACCAAATTTCGATCTGCTTTGAGGTTATGCTTTTTCCGGTGATTAGCCTCGGATTAGCGCCCGAAACGATTAGGTTAAGTCTGAGTTAACACGTTCACTCTCAATGGATTAATGTACTTAATTGTTAAATGCATACCTGTATACGATAACTGAAGAACAGTAACACGAATTAGAAACTAAAAAACAAAGCAAATGAAAATGGTCCTAAAGCATATGTGGGTCAGGCAACAGGGAGTCACTACTGAAGTCACATCAAGTTAGGTATGAATAGGGGTCGATTGTCAGGGTTAGATCATACAATTCCTTGAAGTCATTGACTTCGATCAAATTTTACACAATGATAGTATCCCATGCATAGATTATTGTATTAAAATTATAAGCTCCAACTCTGAAGCATTTTTAACAAATTATATCTCAACTAGCTACCATAATTGCTCTACAATGCTTCAGACGTGGGTCCTATAACTTCAACATTTAACTGGCACCCTGTATAGACTGAAAACGACGATGCTACATGGAAATAAGCTCAAGTTATGCTCTTTTAAATTAACAATAGTAGTTCTTTGCAGTTCTTTACTGGTCCTGCTGCACATTTTCATGTTTTTACTAGGCCAGACGAACGACAAACCTCGTTGAAGTTAAATTTCGGACTAATTAACTAAAGCTTCCGCCCTGTATCAACTGAAATGAATCACAGCTTGAACGAATGATTAATTCCACACCCTCCACTAATTTCTTGTAGGTGGAAAAACCTGATCGCCGCAGAATCTTTCCGGACAAAGCTATCCGAGGGAGCCGGTGCATTGTGCGTGGGTGTTTCTTTCGGGGGGTGGCTGAGAAGATAAAAGAGTAGGCTAAAAAGCGGGGAGGTGCAAGAGGAAGTGCAGAAGGTAGGTCGCGGGTGCAACGGGTGCATCAGCCGGCTCCTGAAGCAGGGTTCTCCCACGCCCAAACGCTTCACGATAATGTAATTCCTTTTAACCCCGTTGAACCTCGAAAACCGTGGGACGTTTCTGGTTTGCCGGTGCAGCCTGGACCCGCGATCTGCAGCCTGCACCTTTCCTTTCTCTCTCCCTTTTTCTTCTTTTTCTTCTCTCTTTTAGCCTCTACTAGAACTTTTGCACTCCGGTGCATACAGCTGACGCTTCGTCTTTGGATTCGTTTTGGAACCGCGGCTCCGTGTCGGAAAGCTGTTGTACGGAGGAGTATGCTCCACGGTGGACCCTGGTGAACGCCACCTGTAACCTTCGTGTTAGCAACGGTATGCAGAATGAAGGTATGTTTAACCGGTCACTCTGAAAATTCACTTATTGTTCTTCTTACTTTTTAGTGTTGTCCAGCTTTGGTCAGTTAGTTGGGTGAGCTACAGTTTTAGGTGGGTTCTATCATGTCTCCATAGGAACACAGAAGCTCTGCAAATGGTCACCCATCTTAGACCTGACCCTCCCTTCCAGAGCAGCTTAACTTCTTTTTTCTATGTAACAACAAATCAACTGATATGATCATTTAATCGTGGGTGTACAATTTTAGGTGCATTCTGACCCACCTTGTGTTTACATAGCAACACAGAAGCACCGAAGACGGTCACCAATCTTAGCACTGATCGTGCTCGGTATACCTTAACAATTTGACATGTCCTCGTCCTTGAGATTCATTTGTTTATATCACGTTTCACATTCCTGATTCAAGGTGTCTTCAAGGACGAACGCAGCACGGGTTGTACAGGCACGGTAATAAACTTTGATACCGGTGATCAATATGAATTACAGCGAACGGAGTGCGGTGTCGATACCAAGGGAATTACATTGATGCAGCGGTGTTTAACTTCAGCTGCCCTTCGGGGAAGGTAAAAATTAGCATGATTCCAGTATCTGCGGACCTATTCGTTTCCAGGTTCCACTGTTTCGCGAGGCAACAGCTTCCAGAGGGAGACAGATGAGCTGGACCGCTCTCGCAGGTAACCGGTGTGCAGCAGGTGAGCAGTAGGTCAACTCTCGTATATTTATATGCGTGCGTATGTGATGCAAGAAAGTTCTTTGTTTCGATGGCCGGAGGGAACCGTTTGATCGAACCCCTTCCCTCCTCCTGATCGTAATGAATTCAAGGTATTCCTGCGTTTTCGACATCGCGAAAAGTTTCTGGCCACGCGGTAACGGATCCGTTAACGCGACTTTCATCGGCCAGAAGGAAATTAGGTACGAAGAGTGCCGTAACTCACGGGTAATTGGCTTGTTTTTCAGATGAGAATGCCGATGTCGATGGGGGCTACATGCGGAGGTGGTTTTATGTCTCTAGGTGAAAGTGTGGCGTACGACTCAAGGACGTTATTTTTGTTGCTAAAGAGCCGTGGGTTCGCACGCGTGTTATTTACGAGGAAAGACGTTGAGTTAGCGGCGATGCAAGGTCGTTCAAGGTGACGTCCTAGAACCTTGATGCTCGGAGAACCTGGTGACCGCATGGACCAGGAATTTCCATTGTTACTAATAACCGCATGAATCTTAATCTATTGATTCAAGTGCTTATCTGATGACCTATTTCAGATTCATTCTGTACTCTTGGAACGCTTGAACAGAACAGGGTGATACGTCCTCTATCATCGAAGAACATCTGGCAGACTTCAACCTGTACATTAAATCCTAGAACAATCTGTGAAGTAGATGATGAAGGTACTCGAAGAAGAACTGATTGGCGAAATGATTCGGGTTTTCGTACAGGCCTGGTACAGACACGCGGCATTAAACGATCACTCACACAGAGTTAGGAGTCAGGTAGTAAGGTGGGTAGGTGGTAGGTAGGTAGGTGCATACGCGTAGCGTGGGAAGGTCCGGCAGCTGAGAGCAGAAGGGGCCCAAAAAGCGGCTGCAGCTTCTTCTTCTTGCCTGTTGCTGCCGCTGCCCTCTGCTTCGGCCCTTCCTTGCCCGTGGGACCTGCCTACTTCTTCTGGATATACGACCCCTCGTACTTCCAACAACTATTCAGATCTGCTCCTGGGCACGACTTTTCCGTTTTCCTACTCTGGATACGCTCCAGCTCGATTCCGAAGTCTCAGCTGCTGGAATCTAACGTTGGACCTTTGGCCTGTCTCCTGTAAAGTTTCACATCGATTGAAACATTGTCCTGCTCGGAGTCACTTCGAGCATTATTCGAATTTCCAAACATTTCTAAGCATCGATAGAGTTTGCAAGTCTTCTTTGAATGCTTCCGCGTTTCAAAACATTGTAGCTATTAGGATTTATGTCGAGACCAAGATGTTTGGCTTCAGATCTGAAAATGTGGGTCTACCGGAATATTATATTTGAAAATAGTTATATTAAGAATCAGCTGTACATGTTTCTGGTCAGCACACTGAATATCTTCTCTTGCAGGGGCAGCAGGGAAATACATGGGAAGGTAGTTTCCACGGTGATTCCCAATCGCGGATGCGAGACGTCGCGACGACAGCTAGGACAAGGACAACGATACAACCACGACGACGACATCCTGTCCCTTGAATTGAAAGGACGGGCATTCGGTGAAGGTCTCATTATTAATTGTTCGAGTTCCTGCTCAAACACTGAGATTAAATCCGGGAGGAACTAATCCGGCACGTAGTGCCTCTTTATTCTGTCTGTCCCACGTAGAGAGCACTCTCACACACACGCACACAGGCTAATGCCCGCCGTGCGTGTGCCTCTCACACGTACACCGAGCTGTGTGAATCGTAAATACACGCACGCGAAGGTAAACACACACGATACCCTCGTGTAATCGTATAAATTTCGTGAATGAAATTTCAACCCCTCGGTCCCCCGTGTGATCTTGCATACCTGGCATATTTTTCGCGTTCACACGTGGAAATGGGCCGCTGCTCATTATTCCAGGCGAAATTCTTGCTTCTTCAATGCGCATAGAAATGTACACTGACAGAAAGCCCTATTATCTGCTTTATAATCTAATGAAGAATCTGGACGTACAGGGTATCCCAGATTTCTCTGAGCAGACACTAAGAAAATGTTATAGAAACTTATAAACTGGGACAGCCTGATCTTTAAGGTGCAAAAGAAATTCATTGGAGTGAACTTTACAGGGTTTCGAAGATGCTGGTCCGTGCAGAAGTGCCGCGAGCGCGACAGACGAAAAGCCAGGCCAGAAATCGAGCAAAAGGTCGAGCATAAACAGTCGTAAAGTCCCATTGAAGAAGACAGCGTGGCAGAAGTTGTACGTACGGCGAAAAAAGAAGGCGAGAAAGAATCGAGAGAGATCCAGTTTTAAAACACGAGTCGGTGTTTACACGGATCGAATCGGTGGTGAATTCGAATGCGGGACAGGAAGCACCAGCCTCCCTTGTTGCTCGAGCGCTCGTGCGCGCGCGCGCACAGGAACGACCTTCTCCCACTCCCGTCGGATTCAGAGGCCGAAAAAGGCGCGCAACGAACAGAATAAAAAGTGCTTCCTTCCGTTCGTGGATCCTGCATCTGGCTCTGTCGATTGACCAGCCGAAACTCTCTCATCTCCGATATTTTTCAGCCTTTCTCTCCTCGCTCTATCTCCGTCCGACTGCGACTCTATTCCCTTTTCAGCCAGCGTGAGAGCTACCTTCTGGCGCGCGAAAACGCCGGCTGTCGCTTCTTGCCGTCCACCATTGTTCTTCGGGCCCCTATCCTTATCTCAGCGAGTCGGACCAGCATCCTTATGGTCCAATCTGCCGAACGGACTGTCTTAGGAACCCTGAGGATTCATCGTCAGATGGGTGGCCGATTCCACGCCCACGAAACCGCCGTTTAAGATAGGAGATTTCGATACCCGGGCCTGATTTCGACCTCGAGGAGGAACTGGTTTCGTGTTGTGTGAACTGTTCGGATACCGAGTCATCCTGCAACGCGTAGAAAAGGACTCCGGATGCCTTACTTGCGATGCAACTGTAGCTTTGCATGATATTGCAATATATAGTTCAACTATTGTAGAGACACAGACATTGGGCACCTGAAGGTCACTTCTTCATCTTGATTTTGTTAGATGTTATTCACTCTGTCTCAGCTTCACGTCTTAGCTTCAAGGGTTCAATATTTTTATTTTCATTCCAAGTTTCAGAATGATAAAGACTTGAAAGTGGAACATGTCTTATGTTTCAGTGTGGAGAAGTAGATGAGAAGCGACCTTGAAGTACCCACTTAGTGTGCCCATACTATAGTCATGCCTGTATTCTGTCAGCTTCCCTGAGTACTCTGTCATCGCATGTACAATTTGATGATGTTTGTTAGCTGTGGACATCACAGTTATAAAAATCAATTAAACTCTTACAATTCTTTCAGGTCATCCGTACCGTTCTCACATATTTCTACTATTATGCTTCTAGTCTATTTGGTATACGGTTCTCCAAGCACCCAGAATCCTATTAAACAACAAATCATTTGAGCACGCCGTTTACTAATTCTCCTGTACAGTACAGAAATAAAGAAACGTCTTTTCCAGGGATGTAAAAATAATATAACGACGGTGTACGGAGCGTGAATCGTAAATAACGCGAAACATAAATATCACGGAGGACTGCAAGTGGCGTGGTGGCGCAGGAGAGAAAAAAAAAAGGCCATCATCGAGGGGAAAAGATTTGGAGAATACGAGGGCGAGGGAGTGAGGCGGAGGGAAGAGAAAGAGCGTTGTGGGAATTCTGACGGAAGAAGAGAGAGGAAGAAGGAGGGATGTAGTGGGCGGAAGTGGCCCGTACAGGGAGGCTGCAACCACCTTGGCTTCCGCTATATTGAGTACCACCGATACAAAACAACCACCTTGTGTTCTTCATCTTTCTCCCGTCCCTCGTCACACGTGTTACGCACCGAAGGCCCCTAAGAAGAAGCGTATTCCACTCGGTTCTTCTGCGAAGAACACACAGGCCTTAAAATAAGTGGTCCTCTCGCGTCCTCTCCGTTTCCTTCCTTGTTTTCTTTCCCGCACACGCCCGCCTCGAGATCCTCTTTCACCGATCCCTCCGTTTCTTCCGCCTTCTTGCACGCTTTTTTTTCCTTACATCGCCTGACATACATGCATTTATCGTCCAATTAATGAGCGAAAATAGAACTCCGAACGCTCCGGGCCATGAAAACCAAGTATTCATGATTTTTTTTGCGATTCTATCACCGTTCTTGTTATTTTTCACTGTTACGACGCTTCAGGATTTGGTGTTTCAGGTGAAGCTGTGCCACGGATGGGAAAACGACCTTGAGAATCTAATCTGAGTGTGTTAGAATAGCCGAGGATGATGAGCAGCATTCAAGAACTTCATTTTCTTCTTCTTTATCTGACATCACATCTGTTTCTTATTTTCTTTTCTTCTCATGCTTGCCTGACTGGCAGAGAGAGTTGACTTAGAACTCGAGTCCGATGATAATGGAATGCTATAATTTATAGAGAAGGAACGATTCAGGCTCTTCTTGATCTTTCTACTCTGTTCCTTTTCGCGACATCTGTCCCGTCTTCTTCTTAGGACGCTCCTTTTTCCTTTCTTCTGGAACAGCTTGCGGCTATTCAATGGACACCATAGGTGGCGTCGTGACGTCTTCATTTTCTTCTCCTTAAAATCTCATTCAGTCCGACCCATTTTTCCTTTCTTCGTACAGAAACTTAAACTCTCCTAAAAAAGAAAGTATAAGTTTTTTTCTTCCTCTCTTCTATTTTCTTCTCAAATGTTGAGCTTCTTAAAACATTACTGAGCAGTCATACTGAGCGAACCGGCGTTGCATTTGACTTTCTTCTTTGCTAACGAGTTGACGTGTTTCGTGGCAGCCAAATTGGTGGCCGAACTTCGACGAGAATTATTTCTTCTCCCGCCCACGTCAGAAGGTCTGGTGTGAAGTTAACTGAATTAAGCGTCGAACGAAGTTAATTAAAATTCGGTCTGATCGAGGGGTGGGTGAAGCTGGGGGTCATTCCGCAGCTGACAAGATAATCGTCGGGACTTGCTATGAACCACGTCAGTTGGTCAATTTCGCTAAATGGATGAATGCAGCCTAATGAAGCGAGAAGACGGATCGCTTCCACGCCTTATTTATCTTCATTGCTTAAACATTGCCGCTCCGTTCACGAAAATCGTTGCTCTTTAATTAATTCCTTCCACCACCCCCCCCTGCTCGACCTTTTTATATTTATTCGACGCGTCGGATAGCGTTTATAATTATTATCCACTTCCCGCGTGAAACTTCTTCAGTTACCCCTGAAATACAGTCGACGTTCAGAAATAAATGACTGCGATCATTTTACTTTCGTTAAGAGATCCGAAATCAATTTAGGATTCAATGGTAATTCATTATTTAACGCTTAATGACTTCGCAATCATCGCTGCTTCGGCAATTACGATATCAATTAGCGATTCAATGAGCATTGCTGCGCCATTACGATTTTACATATGAATTAATCATTCCCTGGGTTAACAGACATGGCGTATACATTTCTCAACTTAATGATTATGGTCTGATAGTAATTAATAACACCGAGATTAGAATCGGTTGACTTAAGTAGCGACTCAGCGGATTACAGAGATAGTGATTCATTGTCTAATTATCATTTAAGTTTATTTATTTGATTATAAACATATGATCGTATACAAGGTACTTCCATTGAACAGGAAGTGATATTAAATTAATTGGACGATGACGGAGGCAACATTCCTGGATTATTGCAGCTGCGACACCTACATTATGTTTATGTACACGTTTTAATTAACAAGAATACAAATAACAGAAGCAGCATGCATCAGGATAGTTTATAATTTACAAGGTGTTAACACTATCTAACTATCAGAAGATACATACTCAATGAGATACATGTAATAAAGGAAACTGTCAGAGGTGCTAAAGAGACACCCTGTATATGCGAAGTCGAGTAAAAAAACGATATTCGGGCCCAACAGCGCCTGATCCTTCTCCTCACGAAATTGAAAAAAAGTCGGCGGAACGTAGAATTTTAAGAGACTTTCGGTGAAGGTTCGACGGGGACACGTATGCAAAAGGAAGCACGCGCGATGGCAGGTGTATCCTTTGGAATAATTGGAAAAATCACGGAGCCGAAGGAGAAAGGTCCGCCGCGGCGTTACGCGTGGCGTGGCGGCGGTGATTAAACCGACAAGGGAACCGGCCATTTTTACCATAACAATGGCACGGTTCGTCATAGCCGTATTGTTCCACGTTTTCCCACACGCGGCTTCTACGTGACGCGAATTCATCGCGCTAATGGGACTGCGTCAACCGTGCGCCTTCGAAACGCAACCACGTCCGCCATGATTTATCGTCGGGAAGATACATCGCGGCGACCACCGTAGAATCCCCTGAAAACGATCGTCCTACGAATAGAAAATCTGCACGAGCAGGAGTCGAGCTTCAGTCTGATCATAGAAGGATTTCTGGAGGCTTACTTGCTTCAGTATGTTTCAGACGGTTCAATTGTCTCTGGGTCGGAGTTTATAAGAGACTTTAACTGCATCTTGTCCTCAGTTTGTCTTTATAGTTGCAGGAATTGTCTGTGTTCAATCTGCCTGCAACAAAGATGTATTATTATTATTGGATGGAGCTGGGAATTACAAGAGGTTGACTTAGACACACAGGGATCAGGCACCTCAAGGTATTTTCCTCCTCTTAATTTGTATAAGGGGAATAAGACCTTCGTAGTAGATCATTTGTGATAAATCAGAAGTGACCTTAAACTGCCTAGTTCCGATGTCTATGTTACAGAAGCTAGAGGGCGTTGCTTGAGTTATCTTTGGAAGAAATTCCATGAGTCATCTGCAATTTTAAATGCCAATGTAATGAATGGAATGTCCTGAACATTCTGACCGCTCACAAATGCAAACGGCTAAAAAGCCTCGCAAGAAGCGAACAACATTCCAAAAACCACCCAAAAATCTCAAGACTTGGAGCGTGCAAGTATTCACGGAGGTCGGAGCCAATTGATTTCTTGCACGCTTCGTTCTTACACGGGAATCACCTCGAACGGTCAGCATGTTTACCCGAAAACGTATTCGTAAGACACTCAACAATTCAGTCACATTCGAGATACAGGTCCCCCGGTGAATTCGGTCGCACGGTGAACAAAACGCGGTGATTTCCATTTTTACCTAAGCGTACGACGAGAAGCCATCGGCTTTGAAAAAAAGGAATAGCCATCGGCCGGTGGAACACGTGGATTTCGGAATGAACGGCCAGCTCGCTATTATTCGACGGGACGACACTCCCGGGGTCATTGTCATCTCCCGACAATGGTTCCTTTATTCCCGGGAAAAAACAAGATTTTGTAAGCGACGATCGATCGAAAACCGCAGAGATTTCTTGGCAGCCATGGAAGGTTGATCGAACGCCGACGAATCCGAGGATCGATCCTGAAAACGATAAAGGTGTCCGCACGGTCAACGTTCTGCTGCTCGATCGAAAGACAAAAAGTCTCTCAGCTGTACCGCAAAAATTCTTCTGCCCGGTTTTTTCCGACGCATTCTCGAAAGCCGGTGGAGACGGAGCAGCATCTTCGGGGCATCTTTTCAACCCGTTACACCAGCAGATCGCCTCCCTTCTGTGCGGTCACTCTATAGAGGCCTATTAATTTCCAATGATCTTCTCCGGGGTAACCAGCTGCTGACGAAGTAAAAAAAAGAGAAGGAGATCCTCGAAGGTCTAATATCGATGCCTCTCCTTTGTCGTTCTCCACCGCGAGCGAGATGCGTTTCGTTTTAAGTAGAACCAGCAGACTGACTCTCTCTCTCTCCCTTCGTCGCCCACCCTTCGTCTCGTTTCACCACGTTGCCTCATCCCTAACGGAAGAAAAGCGGAGAACAGATGCTGCTGCTGCTTCTTCTTCGACCGTTTCCCCGCAGGTAACGCCAGCGCAGTCAGATGCAAATCGACGCTTTTCCTTCCTCCTCGAGTGGCCTGCAGCATTGTTGCTTTTTTCTTCTACCACCACCTATTCGCCGGATTCAAAGAACCTCGTGCAGGGAAACTGGCGCGGGGGAGAAGAAGGATCCCTCAAAGATGCTCTTTGTTACCCAGGGACAGGGAACAGCCTTTTGTTTTGGAGTTTGCGGTTTCGAGCTTTCGTTACGCTACTGCTCGTAAATGGGACACGCGAGAGTCGTCCGGGAACACCCCGAGTGTCCTGATTGGCTGATCCATTGTGTTACTAATAAGGGGAGAGACAATCATTAGAACGTCCAACCGGACCATCAGGAGTCCAAGAAACATCCAATAGTTCCCAGTATTTAATACTGCAGATAGATCAATAAAATTATTAGTTTAAGTCTTAAATACCAGCTTGTCCTCTGCAATTTATTGAAGAATTTATTAAAGAATAATTTCTGCTGCTTCTGCAGCAAATTTTTAAGAATAAAAAATCTGTTATGTGTCAGTAGGTATTTATGACTGAACCCTGGAAATCTATACCACATCAAGTACTTTAAGAAGAAGAAGGAGCCATTTACATAAGTATAGTACAGAAACCATCAATGAAGATTATTATAAAAAATCGAGGCGCCTCACAGGACGTTTCAATCCAATATAATGTAGTCCAAAAAGGCACTCATGACCAAGAAGTTAATGTAATTAATACAGCGTGCCGTCTTCTTGTCGCGTGACGTCAAGGAGCAGCCTCGTGGGCCGGAGAGGCGAAGGTGGCCGGCGTCTTGGCGCACAAGTTATTTGTTTAGGAAGCTGGCTGGCCCTGAGAAAGAAATCAGGCCGCGTAAGTAAGCAGGAAGAGGGCCCGCGAGAGGAAGGAAAGGAAAGGAACGGAAGGAAGAAGGAAAGAAAGAAAGGACCGCGACGGGAGAAACAGCAGCTGCAACACCCGATACGTATCGTGTTGGGTCCGGGGCGTGGTGGGGAATATGCCCGGCAGGGTCACTCCGGAGAGATTATTATCATTTGTATCGGGTCCGTTCGTGAGTGTTCGTCCACGCTCGGCTGGGTTCGGGCGCGTGGCACGCGTGCCGCATCCCCACCACCTGCCGAACCAACAACAGGCCCATTCTCGGTCCCCGGCGTACGTACTCTGCCTCATAGGGTGTCTCTCGGATATTATGGTGGCCGTAAAACTGGGACATTGCGCTTCGAATGAATGCGGAACACCATTGATACAGAAATGATGTCACTGATATCGCTGACTCTCACACTCAACCCTTTCTCCGTCCGTGTACCCGTATGGTATACATTTTCTCAAAGCATCAGCGGCGCCTCTGGAACTGCAGTTTAAAGAAAATATATTTATGTACTTGAATACTTTGCACCGCGTAATGAGATGCATTTAAGAAAGCGTTTCGCTTCGCAGAGGATGTACGCTAACGATCACAAAGTATAACTGAAAGGGAGTCATCAAAAAGTGGCTCGTTTAGGATCGATTCACGGTCTGGCGGCAGCTGTAAAGAGATTTTAATACGGACATCGTGACTAAACTGGTTTGTAGGAGCTTTGAAACATAGCGTAGAAGCGCGAGAATCGCTTTAGCCGCGAGGGCTTCCGAGGGGCCCCTCCTTTGAGGTACCAATCGACCCTCGATAAATCTCCGCCAATCGGTTGGAAACGTCACACAAGCATTAAGGGGATTCTACGGAGGATTACGAGTCATTACATGAATCACCCTGATCCATCGGCGTACCTAATAAACGTGTTGAGTACCCGACTAAATACCATCCTGTATTTCTTGTCACGAACATTTCTAGTTCTGTAGAACTCATCCGCGACGATAATTGATACTCATGGCGGGATGGTAATCCATAGCAAGGGTCCGATTCACGGGAAACCATTTTGATCCTGATAGGCTATGATTGAAATGTATGGCAGCGTCCTAACACTGATCATATATTGCGTTCGGAGGCCCTAAGATCCCAAAATAAATTGATGTTAGGGTGAAACAGAACCAAGACCACAAAACAAAAATTATAAATTACTTCACACCTTGGATAATCCAGTTCAGACAGCTTCAGGACTACTTTAAATCTGAGGAAAGGACTTGGCAAGTAGCTTCTGAGAAATCGTCGAGATTCACATGGACTCACGGAACTGGAATGGGAAAGCAAACAGGGAAAAGGATTAAGTTGAGTGGTCGCGAGGTAAACAAACCACTTCAGAGTCTCTTTCGGGTCTGTGAGAATTCAAAAGGGTCGTGCAAACGGAAAAGCACCCCCCTGGGTCATAAAACAGAGCCGGTGCATGTGAAATCGCACGTATCCACCTGTCGCAGTGTAAAGTTTCCCCCGATGTTCCGTATCACAGTTAGAATAACTTGTCTCATAAAATTCCGTCATTCACGATCTAGCTCACGTTCTCCACTCCTTGCTCTTCTGGAACTCCTAAAAGAAAATTCATCAAGCTCACTCCTATACATTCTCTATAATACACACGCTGCAACAACATAATAAAAAATCAGAATATAAGTGGTTCCTCTGCGCAAAGAGATATAACCTTGAACAACCTGGTCTGGATGTTCCCGAGTCATGCCTCCGGGTCTCAAGACAAAGACGTCGGACTGTACAGCAACGTATGTAGATTAAGGAAGCAAGAAACAAGTCCCAATTAAAGGGTCAGTAACAGAAGTTGTTCTCCAAACCGTAAAAACTTTTACGAGCCACGACTGTGGGGCAGATAGAAGCAATTTTCGGATAAGGTAACACGAAACCCGCATTTCCGTGGATCGGAGGAGATAATTCGAAACGAAGTCCGCTTTTCCCTAAACGTCGCCTGGGGCGTTTCTATGCTGAAACGCGACGTCGATTAACATAATCGGTGTGCATCCACCGATCACTGTGCATCGTTCAAGATCGTCCGAGCAATTTCTGCTCCACCTGCGCGGCCGGGGCGACACGTAGTGTCGCCATCGGACGATGAAACTTAAACCTGGGCATACCGCACACGCGCACGTAAACGCGTAATTAATCGAATCAGCGACAGCACGTCCACCACATTGTATTCGTGAGCGTAATTTTATACTCTGCAATTTCGTACAAAGGAATCAGCGTGGAGACATAATCGTAAATGCCGATGAACCGTCCTCTCGCGTACCACCTGAAACATTTGTTCCATTCTTAATCACTCAATAACGGGTTGCATGAGTGAATTCAAAATATTCAGGATGGCTGTACACGTTTGAAACGTTCTCCAGGCGGTACCATAAAAATTTCTTCTTTGTATGTAACCCAGCATCAAGCGCCATGATCATTTAGCCAGAGGATACGGAATTTTAGGTGGATTCTGGATCACCTGTGTCCGTACAGCCACGCGCAGTCACTGAGGACGGTCACCCATCTTACAAGGAGAGATTTATCAGTGTAGGGCGAGGTAATCGATGATCTGCAGACTGGCAGATATTGAGATACTCTAAAATTATTACTGTCTTGATATGCCAGAGGAAAACACCTACAGCCATCGTTCTTATCGCTGCCTTCGACGATCAGACAAGAGGCAGTATCCCCTACGTACGATCCCGTCGAGTCATTAAAATTCGAACGATTTAGAATTACACGGTGTTCCCCTTCCAGTCGGCCTGTTCTCCGTCCACGTCTCCGGGTCGCGGCAGATGCTGCAATCAAACAGAAATTAAGCTCTTTCGGGGGACGCGAGTAAACAAGCAGATGGACGACACTGAAACAAAAAGAACGAGACCGGGTAAGAAATTAAGGAAATCACCGGTTATTTGCCCGCTCGGCCTGGCCGCGTGATCGATCGATCGAACGATCGGGGATTAACGAACCGATAAAGTGTTAGAACTACATAAATACCCGGTGTTCGGCACGGGGTTCACCGTAAACCACCAATCATACCGTGCAACACCGTTTACTCGTTGCGATCAGCTTGCAGCGTACACACGTGCACGGGCCCGTGGACACGTGGCCGCATCGCTAGGCCGTGCTCCTATAGCGCGCTGCTACCATAAGCGTCAGCAGTTCATTGAGTACGACTAAGTACGCATACCAGTGCAACGAGCGCATGTGCCGATGCGTATACGGTCTCTGTCGTACGTGCATAAGCGTTCTTCTATACGTACATGGCAGCGGGCATGAATGGAGAAGCCGCGAACGAGGAACGGAACGAAGAGAGTCGCGTGACGGATTCACGTGTTCGCCGTTTATCCGGACGACACACGCGTCTTACAACTGTCTTTACGTTTCTGTGCTTATTAACCGCGTGTCACGTGTGTGTGTGACGCGACAGACTGTTAGGTGAGTCCGTCGTCACATATGTGTGACAGAGAATTTCGAATTTTGCCCATGTCGAGCTGGACGAGTTGTGGGTACAGCTATTCGGTGTAAATGAATTTGTACAGGATGCCCCAAAGGCATTTATGCAGGAAGTGACTTTTTTGAATTCTGAAGCCTCCTTTTTGAGATACGAGATTCAGAATCAGAGGTCTGATTTCTGGAGTGGCCAAGTGTTAATAACGATAGATTATAGTACTCTCAACGAAGACGTGAAATAAATGAGTTACTTATTAGTGGGCAGCCACTATAGTGGATTTAATTCCACTTAATTTAATTAGCCACTTTAATTCAATAACTATTATTTCTTGTAACATTCTAAATAACGTTATTAACGAAATCATAAAATAAAGTGCGATACAGTTAATTAGTGAAAGACTTCTTGTTGCAGGATTTACATCAGGGGATGTCTGACTATGCATGGCAGTTTTCACTGCGACGCTAAACGCGTTAACGAGCTTCTGCATACTGATGCAGCTCAATAGATAATGGTTAATAGTTCAAACGATATTTATTGTTGACTATCATGCTAATCTTGTCTATTAATCTTTTACATACACTTTAAAATTGTAGAAATTTTATATGTATTTTAGAATATTGATAAAGAGTTTAAAATCTTTTAAACTATTAACCTTTCATACTCAAGAACGTATAAGGAACTACTCTATGCTCACCCCCATCCCTTTATAACAATATATTATTAACAGTAATTTGCGTATAAAGAAATTTGTTGCCTACTCTTTCCAAACCTATACGATCGTGAATTTTTAACAATTTTTCAAGGACACCCTGTGCATGGAAACGCACCGAAATCTCCGTAATCGTGTTTGCCGAATTTTCGCCACGTGGTACTGTTTTTGTTTGTTTCGACAGGGTTCAGCGTTGCCGCCAGGGATACTTTGTTCCCTCTCCTATCATTTCGCGTGATCGCGTTATCTATCCCGCCTATCTCGGTATCTTAATCTGTTTGTACACACAATGACGGTACGCGATCTCGTAAATACAAGTGTCATCGAGAAACGAGGATAATCGAGCACACGTAGCGGCGAGAGTACGCGAGGAAGGCCAGAAGAAAAGGATGGCAAAGGAGGGAGCAACGCAGGCCGGAAGTGGTTCCATCTGGCTCCCCCGTTGGTCTGACCTGTTGAACCACCTCGTGACCGGAAGTATACCATACACCTACGGGCACCATGGTCGTCCCTGTGCACGCCACGAAAACAACAAAGGCTTCTTTCTGCCCCGTGACACCTTATCACGCCGTGTTTACTTGATTACGTGGCCATGATTTTCTCCCTCCGCCGCACGGGACCCGTTCGTTTCTTCGCCCTGTCGTTATCGTTCAATTAATCATTCGTTGCATAATTTAGGAGCGCGAGAGGGTGTGGAAATTCGATGACGCAGGCGTCAGAAGGTGTGCAGAGCATTACGGTTCGATTTACGAGCACCATTGCCTTCGACACTTTGCGGGACAGGCTGCGAAAGCTAAATAAAGGGGAGGAGGGTACGAAAAATGCGATTCGAACAATAGGGGGATGTCGATGCGTGGCCGAGACAGGTCCAGAGCATTATGCCCCGAGTACAAAGGCTCGCGAGAAGCAGTATGTGCACCGTAATAATCTGTCACCCCGTACACCGCCGCGTTATACTTATGTGTTCCGCGCCGAGGGGGAAGTTGCTAACAGAGGGGTTCACCGTACCCCATCAGGTTTTGCAAACGAGTGACGTCAGACTGGCCCTGGAGACTCTCGCGTAGAAGCAACTCGAAGAACCGGCTTGGGGTGACCAGGAAAACGTCTGCCGACTGTTTCGACCTTCCTGTAAAACCTGAAAAACAATTTCATCCATCAGACCGAGCCGTTCGCATCGTAAAGAGCGCGAGGTTCTGCATCGAAAGAGTATAAAGACATAAAATCCGGCACCCTGGGTGGCCAGAGGCGAAACCACCATCGAATCCCGTCATTTCGCATCAATTTCGTCGGCGGGTGGGACCAACCCCCAACGATAATCGAATTAACGACCCCGGTGCACCGCGAGTGATCCACCTTTGGTCCCAGTAACCCGTTCGCCTTTGGCGTATCGCGTAAGAAGTGTAATACGCTTAAAAAGAAGGGTATGACGTCACGAGGAGGTGGCACGCGGCGCGTGCCGTCGGATGGGGTACGAGTTATCGTGGCTCGTGGAGAACAGAGACAACAGACACAGGCGTAGGGAGTGTAACCGGTGCAACGGGGGACGAAGAAACTCGAAGATGGTGGAGAAAGGGGGGTAGGGGTAGGAGAAGAGAACAGGCGCCCCGAGGAGTCTACGACAGACAAGCAGGCAGGCAGGCAGGCAGGCAAGCAAGAAGTCCGCACGAGTGGCTGGGGTGTCGTGTAGGGCCCATGGTGGTGGGGGTGGGCGCGTGCAGCCGGCCTGCAGCTGCCTCTTTACCATCCCCTTCCCCTGGTGCCCCTCGTCCAGGTTCCCCGTACCCCTCCACGAGCCGTGGCACCGGCGCAGCCGCTCGCCACCACCCCTCTGGTTCGGCAACCCCTCCCCCCCGACCACAATTATAAGTAGGGGTGCTCCCGGCATACTACCTCCAGTCGAGGGTTGCACAGCGTGGTGTGAACGCGCGGACACATTCGCGTCGTTTGGAACGTTCAGGCGCACGCGTGCACAGTACAGAACAAGCTTTCTATCCTGAGAAATCACAGTAGGGACAGAGAAAGAGAGAAAGTACTATATAGTTATACGTATCAGCCGAGGAAGAGTACGGTTATTGCGAGAGGAACCGTGATCGGACTCGCCATCTGTCGGTCGCCAGTGTTTCGAAGTTCAAGTGGTTCGAGCAGTTACCGCGGTGTGCCGCCAGTGTCGCCTCCTCCGTCAGTGGCGCGGAAACGTTTCGGTGAGATAGTTTTTCGGTGGGAGTACAGAACGCGAGCACGCACACCGGAGAAAAGGATAGCCAGAGGGAAGAAGCACGAGACAGAGAGAAGCTGTTCCTCTCCGTGCATATGTACGTGGACTTTCACGAGGGATACACGAACACACCGGGACGCATCCTCTGGATCCCAGTAGTAGTAGCTCGGCAGCGGAGTAGTGACTTTCGTGCCGGTTCTCTCTCGTAAAACTTCTCCTTCTGTTTCTCCTACCCCCCTCTCCGCCAGTTGGACCATACGAAAACTTCCCCTCTCTGTTTCAGCCGAGCACATTGACTCGTCTTTGACTCGTCACACACGACGGAGGGTATCCTCGCTCCACCTCCACATTCTCCACCACCATCGCCGCTACTACCCCTCTCTTCTTCCCCTACTCTTTCTCCTCTGCCGCTGCTCTCGCCGAGGGAATATTCCTCACGGTTCGTCGAGGGCCAGTCAGTGCGCGACTCGTCGTTGTTGCGACGGTTGGCGAGGAGGAGAGTGTTGTGCCTTTTTTTTTCGCTGGAGAATTATGCTCGTGGCGGAATCCGTGCGCTCCTCGTCGTCTACGTAGTGGCTCGCGAACGTAGTGTGAGACCTACGGAACGATCAGCAGATACAACGAGAAAGAACGAACAGAGATTCGAATCGCATACATACATCTATACATACATACACAGAGAGAGAAAGAGATAGATAGAGGCGTCGCCCGAAAGGATCGCAAAAGCGGTGTTTTTTTTCCAAACCTACGCGCAGAGTATATAGTTTATCCCATCGACGATCGTCGATCGCGGTCTCTCCTGGGCTGTTCTACGACTCTCAGCGTCCCACGGATACATGGAATAAAGTGTGTCAACACAGTGTGTCAGTGATCGCGCGTGATTTTCATTTGTATTTTCGCACCCGGCGTCCGTGTCTGCCATAGGATATATACCATTCATCCTTTTTTTTTGTCCCTTCAGTGTATACATTGTATAGTGAGATCATAGACAGGAGTGGCTTCAATATATTCGTCGTCTGCTTTGCGTGAAAAAGAAAGAAAAAGGGAAAAAAGGAGTTACACGTTTCTTTGTTTTTTTTTCTACACCCGGAGGATTACCTGAAGTTCCGTATTTACGCGGAGACCAAGTGTAGGACGGTAGTAGCTCGTGCGGTACGGTGGCTATGCAGCCTCGAGAAACTACGACCAGGAGGTAACGCCGACGAGCACACCGGAGCACCAGGTCCACACGGCTCCGCCGACGTGTAAACACCGACACCAAACAACCACCAAACATGTGGACCACGATGCTCGTGTGGACGGTCGCCGTCGTGCTTCTACCAGCACCCAGAGCGGTAAGTTTCATCTCGGTTCACCGTAGGATGTAGAATCTGCAACAATAATTAGGAACGTTTGCTATACATTACCGTGCAACTTGTTAGTCTTGAGACCTGAACGCGTGATTAGCGCTGAACGCATTGCCAACCGCACGATTTAAGCTTGACTGATTGTTGAAAAACATAGCTTGACCCTAGGAGGGATTCTGGGGTCTGACCCACACGCATTTCCATATACTATTAACTATGTTTTGTTTTGCATACAGAATTCGAAAAAGTGTTCCAATATATGTTTTAATTTGCGTTGTTTTTACGTCAGTGTCAGTTCGATGGTTCTCGGTGTTCCTAGGGGTTGCAAATGACCCTAGAAGATGTCCTAGGGTTAACTAATTCAACATTAGGAAATTAAATTTATTCTGTAGTTCAAATTTAATGTTTGTAGCGTGACATAGGGAGATCTCTCCGAGCAATAGGGAATATCGGCGGAATGGAATCTCCCGTAACAATTACGCTTCTCAAAAACACTAGATTGTAACCATTTTTTGATAGATAATTTTTGTATCGATAAATAGACTCATTGAGTGGAAGTTTGCACCCCGTCAGTGTTCACATAAGTTTGTCTAGCGTAAAACAAAAGAATGCTATTCGGTAAGGAGAATGTGTCGGCAGTTGTCAGAGTATTAAAATCATTACATGATACCTTCAGGTCTCAAGTTCGAGTTGTCGGACAATACGCGTGAGATTTGTCTCTAGATTATTTTTTGTCGGAGCGTAGTACAGTTGTAATCGCAAACAGTCGCTTAGGGGATTTTTCTGCGTGGTTGAGCGATTAACTTCAAAGCACCGGTCTTTGTATCGGTAAAGTTAGGTCTCGTTCGGCAGTTCACTGTGTTTGGACACACGATCGTTCTAAAGATTTCGTGTGTTTCCGCGCACCGCTTTTGTTTTGTATTTGGAACATATCTGAAAATCCATATTTTTATCGACACACCTTGCGATCCTAAGGTTAGCGATACTGTTGATTCTTCTTGCGAAAGGGTTAAGTAGTTTACGTTGTTGCCGCTGAATTATGTCACTCTCGGAGAATCAGTATAGCCAATAGTTTGGTCTCGAACGTTCTTCATTATCGAATTATCATACCGCAAAACACAATATTTGAAATGAGTTGCAATAAAAATAAATAGTGAAGGATAGAGATGAATACTAAAAAAGAAAAATCTGTTGGCACAATTTTAGAATCAGAATTTTATCGAATTCCTGAAGAGTAAGCTCACAGAGCCGCCATGTCCGTGGAAATTGAAATATCTCTTTTTCGCCTCGGACACGCACGGTTTCGCAGAAGTATTTCGGTTTATTTTTAAAAGTTGCAGACCACCCCTTCCAACGGACGTCGAAATCTTTTGCAACCGGGTTTTTATTCCTCGCGATTAGTTGAAAGATCGCACGCGTACATCTGGTGGCGCTTCCACTGTTTATTGAAACTGCAGTGTCGATAATAAAAGAACGAGAATAAGATTTCGTCGGACTTCCGAGCCAAATATATCGATTTACACGTCTGTTTCTCTTCACTCGGGATCAATTACCTTTCCCGATCAGTCGTGTCTGAATCTTCCCTATCGACGAGACGTTTTATGACATTCATGAGAACGATGACCGAAGCTCGCTTGGAAACCCCGTGAGACGCTCAGCAGTGATTTTCTTCGGCCGAAAAAGAACCAGATTTCGATTTTCAGAATGGACAGGAGCGAATGTAAGACGGTCGAGGGACGTTCGTTTTCGAAGGTCAGACTGGAGAAAGGATTATTTTGTCAACGGACCAGGATGGCTGGTTCTCAATCGGTTCTCGTTGTCGGCGGCCCGGGGGGGCTGCGTTTGTCAACGTTCGATGTATCGTGGTCGACCTTCGTGGCAGTCGATGAATGGCGGGATGTTTTGGTTCGGAATCCAAGACGTTCCCGTCTGTCAAACCGGTCGTAAGCTCTGTTGGTATTTACGGTAAAAACGATGACACGTCGTCGATGGGTGCGTTCAGAATAGACGACGCTCTGTGTATATCTCTATATGCGTGCTCCTCTGTCCCTTTGGGAACCGATAGGGCCGTCTCTTTCTACCTGACGCGCGCGGGTACGTTAACTTCGCGATCCGCATACGGAAAAGAAGCGAATTCGATCGAGGCTCAAGGCAGTTTCCAATTTTAACGATCAGGACTTCGTGAAATTCTCCGTTCGTGTAACATCGTTCCGAGGTTGCGTGCACGCTTCTTTTTCTCTTTCACGCTAGTCCCTGCTGTATTCTTCCTGGGAGAGATGTTTTTTTTCTTCTCTCGTTCTCTCCCTCTTTCTCCGACAGTCCCTTCAGAGGCTGTCCTTGTCCGTCTCGCGGCCAGACCATCGGGCGAAAGAGGAGAAAAGCAGTGGCAACAGTATTCGCCGCATACAACAACTCTAAATCTGGATCCACTCTTTTAGAAGTGTCTAGCTATGCTTCTTCGTCTGCTTTTCCCGCCCGCCTCCGACTTCGTTCCTCTTCTTCTTCTTCTTCTTCTTCTTCGTTCCGACCTTTCAGGGAGAACGATCGCGCCGAACTTCTTTGTTTCCGTCGCGAAATCACGACGCCACGTCGAAGTAAGAAGTACGAAGGCACGAAGGGTTTCGAAGATTGTTTTGTGACGAAATAACGACGCTTGTATCCGTAAATAGTCGGCGGCGGCCATTCTCGTTCCGAGAATAGCACTCCAGCGCGCCAAAAATGAGAATTCCTCATCGAGTGCGCCCGCCCGCGCGCGCGCACCTACATACCGCATACATGTGCACACATCGAACCTTCTGTGTTTCAAGAAAATGATTTTCGTCTCACGAAACCAGCTGGAGAAATTGAAAACCAAACGTCTGTCAGCGATGAAAAAAGAAATTCCTCGCGTCCGATGCAGCTGAAATTCAAAGCGAAATCATTTTTTTGCCGGTGGTCGTCGTATCGAGTCACGGCCGTGTCGAAAAATTCGAAGTTTTCACGAGGGTTTAATGGCCGAGCGAGATCGTAAAACGATCCGTGGGCTCGATAGTAAGCTCTACTCTCGTTCACGTGAGACACGATATATGTATAGTTTTGCCCCGGCTATATACAATGTCTCGTGGGAAGGCTACGCTTGTCTGCTGTGCTCTCGGCTGTGTGCACTTGCCGTGGGCCATTGTCCACAGTGGTCAAGAACTCTCATCGTCCGGCGAAGAAATATTGACTCGTCGGCTCTGTTTACACTGGATACCCTGTCGTCCGGGAAAAACGCTCCCTCGGGTCCGGCTCCGCCGCGAGATCCGCGCGAACCCTCCTCGGAACATTGTAAAACGTTCCGATTCTCGTTACAAAGTAACCAGCCTGGACGGTTTTACGGTTTCGACGAAATTCGTCGTTCAGTGTCCTTTGATTTCGTACAACATCTCGAAGGTTCGAGAGAGAGGGAGAAAGTCGCGGTAGCAGGCGTTTAATACGTTTACGACTGGTCCCAGCGCTTTCTTTTTTCCGCACGAAAACGCCCCTCGCGGCAGCACGCGTGGCGAAATGTCCATCTGCGCCTGTTCTCCCTCTTCCACTCGGCTCTTGCCATCAGACCGAGGGAAAAAAACGCTTTTTGCCAGGTCACTCGCGCGGATATCTCTGCTCCTCCTGGGAGACACGCGTGCGCAAAAACGCGCTTACACACGTGCTGCCCTAACGGCGGGCTCGCTAAGTCCACGACCCCCGACGTGGACCCCAACTTTCTGCTTCGCCTTCGCGAAAAGTCGTTTCATCGTTTTCTGCTTCGAATAAACTTGCTCGCCGGTCACCGAGTCGTCTGAGACCAGTGAAGACGACGGTAGGTTAGCTGAAACATTCGGTATTAATTTCAATTTTAAGTCTTAACTCTGTGCTCCGCAAGACAGATGCCCCCAACCGTTTGAGGTGTCTGCAGAGGCGCCGTGGTGGTCCTCAAGGTCACTCGTGCGATCGTAAATTACAATAGACGCGAGCAGCGTGTTTATAGTTCTCTTTCTGCGGCTGTTAATGCGATGAGTGATCTAAATGCAACTTGTTTTTCAGGTAAACGCTTCTGGGGTGTTCGAGCTGAGGCTGAAGTCGTTCGTGAACGAGTACGGCAAGGACAGT
Source organism: Macropis europaea (assembly GCA_916610135.2). NCBI lineage: Eukaryota > Metazoa > Arthropoda > Insecta > Hymenoptera > Melittidae > Macropis > Macropis europaea. The sequence goes on from OU744353.1 coordinate 3,281,343, forward strand.
CTGGGCAAGTGCTGTTCAGGCAGCACTTCCAAGACGGGCGAGTGCTCGGGCGTATGCAAGACCAGATTCAGGGTTTGCTTGAAGCAATATCAAGTGAAGATCGACACGACGACGCCGTGCACGTACGGCGACGTCGTGACGCCTGTTCTGGGCGAGAACATCGTCAATCTCAGCCCCAACGTCGCCATGCCCAGCTTCACCAATCCCATCAGGTTCCCGTTCGAGTTCACCTGGCCGGTAAGTCCTGACCTGACTTAATCGAGTAACCTTAGCGACTGTGACTTTCGATCGTCGACAAGATGTTTCGATCGAAACTCACGCAGCTTCCGAACCCGTTAGCTGGACACTGTTCTCGTTCGGATTGGAATCGATCTACCCGAACGTTTCCACCGTTTCTTTTCCCGGGACGTCGATCAGCATATCTCGCGCGGCTGAGAATCGTTCGTCGGAAGATAAATCGCGGAAAAAATCGATTCATTATGGATGCCATTCTCACGTTCAACCAGATACGGAACTCCGTTGACTCGATTTCGAGCAATCTGTGACAGGGATCTCGGCATTCTCAACGACGCCCGCGGCGAACAAAGGACAATTATACCGTTCGAACGTCGGAAATTCGCGCGTGCTGCTGCTCCGTCTCTCTGGGGTCTTTTGGTTTACAATTACGTAATTCTTTTAAAGCCCGTGCAACGTTCTTTGATCCTTGTCTCGAGACAACCATCAAGGGGGGTAAATGATGATTCTGCACGAGCTCAGCGACGAGTAAAAATCACCCGTTGTATCTTTCCACGTACTCGGGCGAATTACAGCGAGCTAAAAACACGGTTCGAAGGAACAGCCTAACTGTCGGCACGCTCGGATACTGTTAACTGTTATCTTCTGTTACACGACAGAGGGTCGTAAGGATGCGCATTTCCTGGTCCCGGATAAGGAATAATTGAAAAATAAATTAGCTGTCGTTGAACGACTCTAATTTCCTGATAGATAAGCCGCCGGATCGTGTACTTTCGCAAAGCGGCGTGGAGTTCCCGTGACAGATGGCGCTGCGACCGACGCAGCACTTGTCTCTCCCTGCCGGTTATCGCTTGTTATTATTATTTCGGTGCAGGCGTGAAAATTTCAGGCTGGATGAAAGGAATTGTTGACAAATAGGGGGTACGGTTGAAGTGTTTTTTCTAGTACGAAAGGTATTATGCTTGAACTCCGCCGTTGGAGCATCGTGGCTACGCCAATGTTTGCTCCCTGGAGCATGTCAGTTCTCTGGGTTAGGTCTCTGGACTAGGTTCGCGGTACTTCTGCCTATGAGACGCGCTGCAGGGCCACTGGCAGATGGCTAGGCCTTTTGTGCTTCTACACTTCCCTCGTAATCTCTCTCTCCTTCTCTCCCCGAGGCTCTCTCGCGAGCAGAGTTAAATTTACTAACCCATATGGCGCCCCTCGCGCCACCTCTGCGAACGACTCTCTTTGGAAATCCTCTCATCGACCATTTTTACAGCTCCCACCGATCGTTTCCCCTAATCTTCGCTCTCCTTCTTCCGGATGACACTGTTTTTAATGCCGTACACTTGTCTGGAAGTTGTCCGAGGCTCCAGGATCTCAAGATGGCGTTCGGTGCTATCCCAAAAGTTGCCTCTTTCGGTCTCTTCAACGCTTTACAGTCCTCTGATACTCTCTCTAAAAAATCCCCGCATAAGGCCCAACGGCTTCCAGATGGCGCGCACACAGGCCACGGTAGCAACGACTCTGTAAATTCGTTTCTTTCTCAAATTGTTCGTATGTTCTTGAATTTCTTCATGGTGCATTCGAGTCGGTCCGTTCGTTTCGCGTGTTCCTCGTATCAGCCGATATTGCGAGCTATATCGGGCGGCGGGGCGGTTCGAGGGTCGAAAAAAAAGTCGCGTTCTCGGAAGAGAGGCTGGCCGGAATCCTGCAACCTTTGAATCGGCACCGGTAGCCTACGCCGGCGACGGGGAAGAGGAATAGGCGGCGTCGTAACGTGTAATCGCTGGCTTCGGAGTGCCGGATTTATTTTCGTTGCGCCGACGTGCGTGAGAATGAGTTTCCGTCCGGCGCGAAAGAAGCGTGCCGCCTTTTCTCGTCGTGTGGCCGTCATAAAAATCGTCTGGCCCGAGCCGAAAGATCCTCGAGTTTTTCCAGAGGACGCGTCCGGGTTATCTGGCCGGTCGGATCTCCCGGAAAAAGAATTCCTCGAAGCTCGAATCGACGTGCCGGAAACGCGTTAATTACAGGAATTACGCGGCACACAGAAGCGAAAGCAACAATGTACTATTAATAACAGTTACACACGGGACCGGTAGCCGAGCTTCTTTCATTCGACGCGAAAACATTGCGAATTGTCTGGCCCCCTGTGCGATTTTCCACGCCGAGATTCATTCGTTCGTATTCTTTCCTTAATTACCCGATGGACGGATAACAGGCGGCCGTGTTACCGAAACTCTTAAATACCGGGTGATCCGGAATACGGTCGCCGAAATACTCGTTTACTAATCCATCCTAGACGTACGGTTTAATTGAGATTATTTCTCTGTATCGATACGATTTCATTTCCTGTCGTCTGTCGGCGTAGATAGCGATCGAAAGGAAAACAAGTTCTACTTGTAAATTAAATGATAATTCGGACTCGTAAAATATAAACGGCTCGAGCTAAATAATTTCTAACAGAAAAAAGAATCGTTTCCCTTCGGATCGTTGAGAGTTCGTAAACTGGGTCTACCTGCGTGCTGAGATCTCGATCTTTTTTTTCCTGGATCACCCTGTAGAGAGCGTGCGTGTTCGCGATGGGACGCGTGTCTGCCGTTAATTAAGAGGCTGGAAAAGACAGAAGAGCCGAGCTACTTGATACGTAATCGTAACCTTCGTCTGGTTGCATCAAGATCGAGCCTCTCCTCTCTGTCGACTTTAATTGCTTCACGTTACCGCGACCACGTTGCTCGGCTTTATTGAAACGGCATGACAGTGGCGTCATTATGGCGTGCTGTCTCATCATCGTACAGAATTCACTGGTTTCTCCCGGCGAACTCGTCATGTTTCTCCCGAGTCTCTTCGTACTCTTCATGAACTACCAATTTCACCGGAGAACGGCTCGCGGATCGGATCCGCCGCCAACTCGCGCGGGGCAGGTGAAATCGATTTCGGCGAACCGGGCCGGAATTCCAAGGTGATTCGCACCGGACCAGGGTCCGGTTTTCTCACTGTTTCATTGAATCGCAGATAGGAACCCTTATCGATCATTCTTCCAGGTTGGCCCGGTACGGCGGGGGGTAACGCGATCCTCATTGTCGCGGCGCGGCCGGAGAACACAAAGATCATCGTTCCCTTCAACGAATCATTAAAAAATTCCATTCTTCCTTATCCTTCCTGTCTCCGCCGGTCCACAAAGCGCAGCGCGTATCGTACATACTCGAGGATCGTGGGTACCGACGTCGAGACGAGAGAGGGAAAGATCGAATGAAATGAAAGGGAGTAAGAGGGAGACGAGCGTAGAGACAAGGGGGGCCCATAAAGGTGGCACAAGGTGGGGAAACGACAGAGAGAAGGTGGGACCGAAAGGGACAGAGGATCGTGGTCCCACGGCCGAAAAGGCTGCGTGATTCGCGTCCCAGACGAAGGAACGAAGAAGGGCGTCCGATGAATGGCTGACTCGAAGTATACGATGCTTCACGACGCGAAGCGTTTAGCATAAATTACGTCTTACATCGGGCGGAGAAACGACCTGGCCTGACCGTGATCGAAAGAATGAAACTGTTTCTAATTGCCCCGAAAGACGCGTCTCCTGCGTAGAAATGCATGCCCCGTTCGGTGCATTCTACCACCCCCTCCGCCGCGTCGGTTCATTCGAGTTCACAGAAATGATTTTCACTTCGTTTCTGTTTATCGTGCGAGCCCAGAAGGCGGGGTTTCTCGATTTATTTTGATGGCCCGATCGAGTCACCGGATCGATTTGGATGGATCAAAGGAACATGCTTTCAACGAGGGGCAAACTAGTCCGCTAATATTTCAGGCCGCGCTATGAAGTATCTTTAGAACCACCCGCGATCGACCCAATTTCCGCCGTTCGTTTCCTTCCTTTTCTCTATTCTCGCCGGAACGCTCGTCCGCGCTGCATTTTCGGATCGTTTTCGAGTCGATCACTGCGGGATCGAATCCGCCGCGAAATTTCAAAACTCCGCAGAGATGGCGCCTCCGCGATTCTCGCGGCATTGTCCCGATCGTGGGAAATCTGGCCGCTGATTAACCGTCGAAATCCAATTAGCAATTTCGCTAATTAGAGTCTGGCAACTTTACAAACAGCTGCTAAAGCCTCATTCTTTTGTTTCTCCGGGCGAGGTTAGAATTGGCGCCACGTTCGTGTAACACGCCGCGCTCCGGCCTTTCTTAATTGAAATACATTCGGATGAACGGGTATCAGCGGCTGCTCTGGGCTATCAGTAGCACCGGTTTAATATTCCCCCGAGCAGAAGTGACTTCTTTCAGCGTCTGAAAGAGCTGGACGAGAGAGAGAAGAGGCCGGTAATAATGGCGAAATGGGTTTCTGCCCGGCGGGCATCTTTTTGCTCACCGAGAGAAAGAGAGAGTAGCCTGTTCTCTAACCTTCCTCTCTCGGTGAGCTCTACGAGAGATACATAAAACGAGAGTGTATCCGCCCCACCCTGAAGCCGCGACACGTGGTCAGGTACGCATCAGCTGATGGTACCTGCTGTCAAAGCTTATTAACATGTCTCGTCCGACCGATTCGACCCGTTTTTCTGCCTCGTTTCACTTTTTGCCCGGTCAGATCTTTTTTTATCCGCTCTACGTTTCGTCCGATCGTAAAGAAACCGATTACGCTCGTTGTTTATGGATCGATCGTTTTTACGATTGACTTCTTTTTTTCTTTTTTTCGTCGGATCGTATCATAGTTGCTGCTCCGACACGTACGGCTCCGTGTCTTTTTTTTCCCTGCATTTTTACGCTAGCCGAGGACGACGTTTTTGCGCTCGCGCCTGCACGTTCGCCGTTTCAGATGCAATCGATCGCGAACAGAATTCCCCGGCGATCGTGGCCGATTCTATCGGGAAATAGAAACTCGGCGAAATAATCCGTTAATGAAAGAACGCGAGCGCGGCCACGTTAAAGAGCGACTGTGAAAGCGTGACTTTTGTTCGCATTACTCGAAACGAGGAAAGGAACGAATAAAATTATTCGCTTCGCGTAATGATTCGGTGTAACGAGTTCGATGCAACGGTATATGGACGGCGGTTCTACAGGTAAAAATGAAAAATTCTGCAACGTTTTCGTGGAACAACCGCGCGGAGGTGTCCGCGGGGCCGACGTGTTGCTCTTGGACGAGACGTAACGAAGGTTAGGTGACCGTAGCGGAGGTGTCGTCGCTCGTTATCCTCCGTTTCCTCTTCCTCCTTTCGACGAGCAAAATGGAGGCCACGAAAATTTCTCCTCGCGGATGCGCCGAGCTCGTTAAACCGCGCACCAAAACGCGAGTCATTAGCATTATTTATTCGATTAACAGGGTTGAACATTTCGGTGCACATTACGAGGACAAAAGGATCGTAAAGATCCGATCATTTATGATTTAGATTAGCGCACGTTCGCGTGATGCTGGCATCGTTGCGATCCATTCTTCAGCTGTGTCGGTTAGGTTTTACCGGTGGATCTTGAATTTCTTCGCCGGCCGCATCTTTTTCTCGATCTTATTACAATTTAATTCCGTCATTAAGTACTTTGCACTTTTAAGTAATGACGAATATTAATAACAACACCGACTTTATTGCGCCATATTTCTTATACATAATATAGAATAATTACACGTACGGTGGGCGAGCTTCAGCGATCGCGGTTATACAACCTAGCCTTAACAAGATCAAGCGATTCTATAAATAAAGTTTCTCAGCGGCTTAACGCAGCTTTTTCATATTTAAATATACCGTGAGAATACAATAAAACCGATCCGCCGAATGGTCGATTAAAATAAGAAACAACATTATTCGCGAGGGGAGGACTGCCGCCATCTTGAAAATTTCGTGTTCAACCCGCTCCTCTTATCGATTTCGATATCAGCTCTTTTTTTTAATAGCTCCCGTCGTTGTGAAACCGGTTGGCAGGATAATTCCGCCACGGAGTCACCGTTTTCCCAGGACTCGTCGAAAAATCCGACTTCCGGCTCCTTTTTCCACGATGAATCAGCCTCGATCCCGAATCTATATGCAACGGCTACCTGTTTCTTCTTTCTCGTTCTCCATCGTTTTCCGCGATGATTAATACGTATACATGCACGCACACACTCGCCTCTCTGCGCTACGAGATTGCGCGCGCGCGCGCGCACGAGCAACCTGGCGAAACGAAAGAAAGAGACGATGAAACCGAGCGACTCCGTGTATCCCATCTAACCGAGAGAAATAGAGAGAGACGGGGCGAGAGTCGGTAAAAGAAGCGTCTCTAGTAGACGTCCTAGCGAGAGAAGGACAGACAGATGCGGGAACGTGCGAGTCGGTGAGAGAGGGAGGACAGAAAGGGAAGCATGAACGGGCGTGCGAGAGAGAAAGGGAGACGAAAGAGGAGCACGAGGCCGAGAAAGAGCGATGAGCGAGCCGACTGGCGAGAGAGGAGAGGAGAGAGAGGTGAGAGAAGGTGGAGGTATGCTGCGCAGCCGTGGGAACCGACTCCCGACCGAGCTCTCTCTTTCTCTCTCCTCTCCCGCCTTCTTTTTCTCTTCCTCTCCGTGTCCTCCGTCTTTCTCTCTCCTTTTCAGCGGGTTCCTTCACTCTCCGTCTCTCTTTCTGGTTACCTTACGCCGCGTTTTTTCCCCTGTCTTTTTCCAACCCGAATCGCACCGGTCCTCTCCCCCCCCCCTCTCTCTCTCTCTCTCTCTCTCTCTTGTTCTCTTCTTCATTCAGCGTTGCTCCGGCCCAGAGTCCCGGTGTTCGAATGAATTTTTCTTCGGGTTGCATCAATTTTTGCTCATTCTTTTCTGGGGGATAGTAGGCGATAGTTGGAGACAATGTATGGTCTCTGTGAACTTAAAGATGCTGAGAGTAGTAACGACTAGTATTGTATTGTTTCAAACGGATTAGCTACTGTAATGTGCTACAGTTATGGAGTTTTCGGATAATTCTCCAGTCAGAATTTTCGAGTTCCTCTCTCTCTCTCTCTGGTTCTAGTTAAAATATATATCCCGCGGGATGAGTTTCGGAGGAAATTCGCAGGATTCAGTCTCTCCTCTCTTTCATCCCTCCGGTTTCGTCGCCGCGAACCGAACACACCCAACACATTGTTCCTCGGACGGTTTTTCAGCTTTTTGTCGGCTTAATTCCGATCTGGGTAATAAATTAGTGGCCGATCACGGTGGCATTTGTCTCGTCGACAATTTATTTCCCTCCACGCTGACCCTCCGCGTCCGTCCTTCTCCGTTTCACTCCCTTTCGTCCTTGCCGCGAGAGGAAAGGGCGTCTCTCTCCTTCTCTCCCGTTCGCACACCTCCCTTCCTCGCCGTTTTTCAGCCTTGCTTCGCTCTTTTACCGTTGTTGTTGCTGCCCTTTTTTCCTCGACGTCCACCTTCGGACGAATCCCGCGGAATCTCGCCAGGAACTCCCCGTCTCTCTCCCTTTCTCTCTGGCCAGCGCGTACACGCACGGTGACATACCTGGCAAAAGGTCCCTTTTCGCTCGCCGAGACAAATTGCCCTAAGTTCGCAGGTTCCACGGGATATCGTCGAGAAATATTTTTCTGACCCCCCCGCTCCCCCTGCCCCGCGGATTCGCCCAGTGTTTTATGCCTGGGGATTATCGGTAGCATCTCCGGATGCGTTGCGAAAGAAATTCATTTAAATCGAGTCGGATATAGTCGGGGCACGAAACGTCGGATGTTCAAGGCCACACGGACGTTTCTAAATTATAGTATACAACCGCAGGGTTGACAAATAATAGCGATTGCGTGCCAACTGTCCTCCGTGGGCCCATGAAATCGGTTTCAGCGTATGACGAACATGGAGGAAATCAGGTTACGGTGAATCCTGTGGGAACAGGGCACTTCACACGTGCGTCGCCGGGTCATCGGGTATCTTTTAATAATGAAATTATTCGCAGTCGGCTCGTTTACGCGAACAGGAACAGGCCACGATGACAGCAGGCCGGATATAAACATTTATTATTCACGGTGCGGCAACGACTAACGAGGTCGTGTGTAATACCAGCCGCTCCTCTTTCTCTCTCGCACCGCGTCAGGTACTGCTCCATCCGTGTGTGCGCGCGCGCGCGCGCGCGTGTCTCTGCGTGCGCCTGTCCGTGTGTCGTGTGACGTTAATAATTAAACGTCGCATTATCACTGCATGCACACGTACCGGCCACCGCGTGTACGGCACGTACTTATTACACAATAATACACGCTCGTCGACGATGCGTGTGTCGCGCCGCGTGGGCCGCACCGTGAAGCCCATAAGAGTATCGTTGCTGGATTTATGGTCGTGCGAGCGATTCTGTGCCCACGCGATCCCTTTCTCGGCTCTCGATCCACGCTCGACGATTTCAATCGATTTTCATAGGAAACCGCGAGATTTTCCGAAGAAACTCCGCAGTTCTGCGAGGCTCGGAGAGTTGGCTATAGCTGGCACGGCGAAACTTGGCGCCCGAAGGTCGTTTACCCCTTCTAAATTTCAATTCTCAAGGCGCCATCTACGGAGTTTAGAGTTGATAGATAGTAGATTCGTGTTTGATTTAGAAATTTCTATTTTGAAGTCAATTGTCTGTGAAGTCCTGGGTCCATAGGACCCAGAGAAGCTCATCTATGCCCGGAACGGCGAAACTGTACGCCTCAAGGTCGTTTCTCCCTCTAAAATCTCTGTTCTCAAAGCTCCAGCCGTCCGAGTCGAATCCCACCGAGTCTCTGAACTCCGGCTAGGAAACGAATCGCCGGCAACAGTTGTCGCAGCAGCTAATTGATCGATCACCGAGTTTTTGCCGAGATTTACCTGTCAGGGGTTAATCGGAGAGAATTAATAGACGATTGCGTGCGGTTACGAGACAAACGGTAATTTCTGGTTACACAATGGCAAGAACGGGGCCGGTCGCGTGTGCGGCCCGGTTCTGCATACGTATCCATAATGGATTATACTGGCAAACAGTGGAACAGGTTTCCCCGGGACCGACCATTCCGTCCGAACGATCAGCGGCCATGTCGATCGATTATTTATTTTCGCGAGCGATTAAACAACCGTCCCGTTCAGCACGCGCGGAAGGGGAGAAACGCGCGCGTCTCCGCTCCGCCGTGTCGTTATAAAAGTTAACCTAACCCCTTCGAGGGGTGGGGTAGAATGCATGAGGGTCCCTCCGTAACATTTCCACGGTAATTCGAGCGAGGAGAGAGGGTTGGTTGGCTCCGACGACCGTTTCGCGCTCTAGCTACCCGCAACACGTGCTTTTCAGGCACGCTTCACTCGGGACGCACCCTTTTTCTAATGCCTGGCAGGTGCGTTTAATTTATTGTTAATTGCGATACGCGATGGCACGCGCAGCTGCCATTCGCGCCCGAAACGCCGGCATACTTTGTTGCCCTTCCGCGTTTTTGCTGCCGAACGAGAACGACGTCTCCAGAAGCTCGACGTTACCTTATCCCCGATAATTGACCCCTGTGGCGTATGCAACCGGCCACCGCTGTGATTTTTTACTATTGCCGGGGTGCTCGGATTTTTCCTTCGGGCCCGTTTGGCCTGAGTTCAATGCCTCCGCGAGAAAGGCACGTTAGAAAAAGATGTTTCAGTCACTTTAACGCTTTGACTGCCGTCTAGGAAAATTTATGTATGAAATACCTGTAATGGCGTATGGTAGAATCGGTAAAAAGTATGATAAGTGCTGGTATTGTTGATTAAAACAGCAATCATGGCAACGTGTGGCAGTCAACGCGTTAACAGGATGATGAAATGAGCTAATTTATATTCAGATAGCATTAATTTCCCTAGACAGTAGCGCGTAATGATAATAACAACTCCTTGCGTTGAGCCGCGTCTCCCAGACGTTATGCATTTCATGATACAAGGCTACCTCTGTATGGTGGCTCTCCTCCATAAGTCGTTACACTATATTTAACAGTCCTGACAATTCGTTTGATCCGTGGCTTCACCACGGTCGATCCTACGAATGAAATGGCAACGCAAGGGGTTAAACCGGGAGCTTGATAGCTAATTATTCGTAGTGATTCGAAAGGAAGTTCAGCAACCGTCTGCGTTCTGTTCCCAGGGCACGTTCTCGCTGATAGTGGAGGCTTATCACGACGCAGACAACACGACACACCACTCAGGCGGTAAGTAACCTTTCTCCCCTGCTACAGAACCGTTCTTCCTATTAAAGACACCGGTGATATCTACCGAAAGGGTGTATTAAAAGGCGCTATCGGGCCGGCACGAGTGGGCTAGCACGCGCTCTCGACGGAATAAAAACAGAGCCCGACACACCGGGCGGAGGAGGAAGCGGAAAAAACGAAAGGAGGCGAAGAAAGGAAGAGGAAGGAGGATGATTTTAAAATTAGCCTCTCTCCTCTCTTCTCTCCGCGCGTGTGCGTACGCCTCTAAATACGGGGAAGGTTTTTAGAAGGTTTGGGCATGTGCAGTCCAGCTGGGTCGTGGCCCCGATGATGCCATGCATCAGGTCCGAACCAGTCGAGAAGCCACTTCCGGTCCCTGTGCGACGACGCTCACCAGAAACGACACGACGCGACACGACCTACTCCTTTTTCTTATGGTTTCGATCCTCCGAACCTCGATCGCTCGACCCTTCCTCTCTTCCTGTCTCTCCCGCCGTTTCTGCGGACCAAATATTGTTGTTGCCTCTTTTTTCTCCATCCCGCCGCCCTGTCTGCTTCTGGTTAGTCTTCAGGATGTCGTCAGGGTTCACCGTAACCGTGGTTTCGATGAGTCGCCGGCCTGGTGAACCACGTGCACACGGCTCGAGCCGGCTCGAGCTCCTCCGTCAGAGGGAACGGCAGAAAGAGGGAAAGAGAAGCGGACGAAGGCACTAGTGTTTCCTTCCTGTGTAACCGTAGCACCTAGGTAACTCGAAACTCCCTGTAGACGAGGATATGGATGTATCCGTCGCATACGAGCACCAACGGGACCTCTCTGACCGGCTCTGGATCCTATGATTCTCTCACAGCCTGGCCGATCAGCCTTTTTCAATGGACCTTTCAATCCTGTAACATCAGATTCGCTCATCGCTTGGGAACATAGACCTGGTCACACGTTTCAGCTTCTGTATCACCCAATCAAAATGACTGATCAGCTTCGTACCCCCCAACTGATGGGTACATCTGCAGTTGCAGGGTTGAAAGGAACCGGCTAGGCTAATTGGGATGTTTCACGATATCTTCAGGGATGAACTTGGTCGTCAATGATCCTTGAGGGGTCCACGCGTTACAGAACTTCCTGCGCTTCTCACTCCGAAGATTTTCGAGCCGGGTCCGCCTCAAACTGTTACATCGCTGATCATCGACGATCTTAATGAATCCTCAGCATCGTCGCTTGATTTCCGCCGGTCGATTTCGTTTCCCGGCATTTTGCTGGAGGTACAGTTACGGACACACGTGTTCGTGACACTTTCGGCCGGCAAATTGATATTCCGTGCATCATCTTCGCCGTTCGAATTTCTTTTTCTCGGATTGGTCGGCCGTTTAAAGAGCCGCCGTATCGGTATTTTATTGGGACGGGGCACGGAATTCTCTCATTAACGCGGCCGCGGGAAAACGCCGTATGCAAATCGAATTGTTTATCGCTTCCGCATCCGGGGAAAGTTTCTCCTCTGGCCGATCCGCGGAAGATACAGAGCCAAATTATCGAGCCGCCGAAAATAATGTAACAGTCGATGATCGAATAGGTGAGAGGATCTTCGGTGTATACGCGTGCACGTGTGTGCATACGTGTGTGTGTGTGATACGCATGAGAGCGTTGCACGGACGCGTATAACTTCCGGTCTCCGGTTCATACTAATTGCCGACCAGACACACAGGACCTCGCCGAAAGAAATTAAACAGCCTCGCTCTTCTTACCCTGAAGAGCAGCCAACTCTGATCTCAGCAATTTCGATGAAACTTTACAGAACCCTGTATTACTCCAAATCTAAATTACTCTGTTGGAATAATAGAATGCAACTCTGAAGAATTTTTTAAAATTTCTCAGTCAGCTGCAGTTTCAATTTTGGTACAAATTAAATTAAACTTTCATTGTTATATTGTATTATTTCTCGACTTTGGTTAATGGTATGAATCATTACAAAAAACATGGGGTTTACGTCGAGTTCCTGGATCGCAGGAGACACGCTCCACTAAATTTCTTTCGATTTACGTAACGAAGCTTCACTGGAACGTGAATGGTCTGAAAAAATATCTGACACCTGGATGCAACAGTGGAATATTTTCGAAAATTAGATTCCCTTTTAGAGATGGTTCATATGTGCTTCGTCTCTTCATCGTGAAATTCACTGAGCTTGCAGAGTTCTCCAGGCGCCATGGTATCAATATTAATTAACCTCGGTTCCCTTTGTTTCGAGCTCGGGAACAGAAAAAGAATATCTGACACCTGAATTCAATAGGCCTGGAATACTTGAAAGAATCAGATTCCTTTTTAGAGGTGGATCAGATGCGCTTCCTCTTTTCTTCATGAAATTCCCTAGGCGCGCAGAGTTCCCTAGGCGCCACGGTATCGAAGCTAATTAACCTCGGTTTCCTTTGTTTCGAGCTCGAGAACAGAATTCCTCCCGTTATCCCACAGATGTACCTGCGCGTCAAAAGAGAGCCTCCCATTAATATCCGCGTTTTGTCGGCCGTTGTTTGGACATATTCTGGCCTTTATCGTCGAAACACCGCGTTGCATTGTGCTCTGTTCTCGTCCTCTCTGTCCACGGCCACAATATAATGCCCCCAACGCAACGCTGAAACGAGCCCTTTATTGCTGTTCGTTGCTCGGATGCTGCTTCCTTTCTCAGGCCCTTCTCTTTCCCTCCCTCGGCACTCGTGCTCGAAAATAAGCTCCCTCGCACCTGCGTCACGAATTATCACCGAATCCGCGTGTTTCTTGATTTACCGCCGCGCCGGATTCACCTTATCTCCCTTCTTTCGTGCAACTGTATATTTTAAGAGGCCAGGAGTCTCTGGACGGTTTCTGTGATTACTAATTGGTTGCTGAGGGCTTCTTAATTCGTGGAGATCTTTGACAATTATTTTGGATCCGTTTCATATCCTTTTTTGTTCGATTTTAAATTTTAGAAGTCGGTAGAATCTCTAGAAGTTTTCCGCAGTCGTCAGACTTTTGTTTCAAAGTTATTACAGTGGATCGTGTGCTCTAAAAGTTTCAACAATACAATGACCTTGAGGGGCATAATTTTCCTATCGCGACGATTCGTCAAAATGGCGAACGCAGCGCGTAGACCGCAGCTACGAATATCGTGTTGCATTCCCGTTTCCCTTATTTCGGTAACATAATCGCGCGCCGCTTTTCCTTTCATTCATGTCGGGCCCCTCGTTTGCGGTAACACGCGCGGTTCGCCTAAACGAAACGCATCGTCGTAAGGATTTACGAGTAGCTTTTGCGGTGGTACACTAACGCCTAGCTGTGCGACGAGGCTTACGTCATCCGATGATTGTCAACCTCTCTTCCTCTCTTTTCACCGTTCCACGTTCACTCGACTCCGCCTCTCTGTGTGTCGGAGTGTACGTGCGCCCGTGTGTGCAGCTCTGTGCATCATTCGATGCACTTCTCGGACCGCACCTGCCCTACTCGCCCCGATAATGACCGACAGAGTAATTGGCCGACGCTGATAACGCTCAGCTGGAGAACTTTCATTTCGCCGAAACGTACGTCGGGGAAATTCAAATTGAAAATCATCTCTTCTTATTATTACAGAATAATGCTCTGATTAAATTATAGATACTCGGATAAAATTATGATAGCCACACGGTCTGATTGGAATAGATGGCACAAAATTTACGGACTCTTTCTGAGTATAAAAATTGATAAAAATAGATCTATAGGTTGCCTGATTTTTTGGAGACACTCAAAGTTAGAAAATGTAGAAACTCAAGACGTCATGTTGATTAGGATTCTTTTTTGGAGCACACTTCTAAATTACAGTAGATTGCCTCATATACTTAGGGATCTCTCTTGTAGTAAATTGATCATAATTATGGGATTCAGGTGTATGTCTACGTATGTGACACAATTTTGGATACACCCCGCACAGTATTGTTTAAGAGCGTGATCGAGGTTAGGAGAGTTTTTTCGAACGGCTTGGCGTAAGTAATGCATCTGGCTACCTGCCAGCTCGAGGCTATTCCTTCGCTCGTTTCTGAATGAACAATAGAAAATGTCTGGCTACTCGCGTCGTTAATGAATACCTTGAATCGGTCTGGCCTCGAGTTCACCGGGCGTTTTACAGGTGCATACGCGGAGAGAGACCAGTGGTCAAGCAGAAAACAACGCTATTATACGTCCGGAACCTTGCGACTGGTCATGGGTAGGAAACTATACGTTTTCGTGCCGTATTCCGCTCGATGTTATTCGAAACTCCTGAGAAATTCTACAGAAACGTAGACTTAGAAAAACTTGAAACACAGTATGATAGAATTTAAAAAAAAATAATATACTTAATTGGAAGAGTCAGCAAATTGTAGGAGCATATAGAACAGTCACAGAGGAACCAAAAATGTCTAATCAATATACATGGTTAAACTAACGCTTTAAATGTTATGGACGGTTAAAAGTTCTCCACATAGTTCCACGCTCCGTGCGGAGAACGCCCATGGGCGTTCGAATACTGCGCTTATTAAGCGGGTTCAACGATCTTCCGCACGTAAGGTACGATCATCGTATAAATTTCTGCATTGACACAAATTACTTCTTTCAAAGCTTTAGCTCTACTCTAAAAGGTCGCTAAACGTGTTATTGGTTCAACAATCACGCTTCCACTGAATAACAAAATTCTTTTGTATTACACGAAAATTGCAGTCTAAACAATTTTAAAATTTTCGAAAGCGATCCAAGGGATACATTCGTTTGAAAATACATTTTTGCAAAACAAAATTAATTTCGAGGTTCAGCGTGCGAACACTCCGGCCGATCGCCGCAGAAAAGTTCGAGGCCGTGCGGCGATAAACGCTCGGTTGCGTATATATTCGTCCATCTGCGTGCGAACATCGGCGTTTTCAGAACTCGTAACAGCATCACCTGGGAAGATAGTCTGGCAAACTGCCTCTCGACTCCCGTTTCGCCGACAGCGAAACGTTACTTCCCTTCTGGGAACGGAGGATGCCGGGTATCCTGTTTAAGTATCCCCGGGCACGCCATCGGCGAATCCTTTTGTTTTTTCTCATCCCCCTGACGTTCGATGGCGTAACGAAAGGACCGTTTTCTTCCCATGAAACGATTTTTCCTCTCGCACGTTCGATCCGCGAGACGGCGAGTCGCGGAGGAAAGCTCGATTTTTCCTCGAACGAGAAGGATCCAGCCTCGAATTCGCGGGCTTAAAAATAGATCGCGGCGAGTTTTTGGGCGGCGACCGGTGAACCGTTTATTACGAGGCTCCTCGGGGCTGCGGGAAAGAAATAAAACGAACTGACCACTTAACTCTTCCTTACGCTACCGACCACATAACCATACAGCACCATTTGGCTTCTCCGGCACGCACACCGTGTAAAACTCGTTCCGTGAGACAGACGCAGGTTTTTCGGTAGGGCACCTGATCGGAACCTTCCTAATCTCCCGGCCCATTACGATAATACGTTTAGGAGGAAGGTGCTCCTCTTCCTTGCCCGCGAACACAGGTAGGCAGGGAGACAGAGGGAGGAGAAGAGAGGCAGAAAGGGAGAGAGAGAGAGGAGAAGGAAGAACGCCTCTTTCCCAGACTCGCAACGTGTGTGCTATACGCTTACTCTCTTTGTGCCGGATGCGTGCCGACGCCGGAGTAGCAATAGCGGACGAACGTCCGGTCTATACCCCTCTCTTTCTTTTTCTCGAACTCTCCATGTCTTTCTCTCTCTCACTCTCTCTCCGTCTCTCCATGGAGGACGATGCACTTCGATCGCATCATTGGGCTGAACCACCTCTCTTGCCCTACTGATGGACACGCTTAATTACTCTCGCGTTCTGTGACTCCGAGCCAACGTGGCGCCCCCTGTGCGGACCTTGGAGATTCGCCGACCTTCGTGCGATCGAAGCTTTTACGATGATATGTTCGAATTGGTTCCTCTGTGATTGAACTCTGGTATCGACTGGCTGTTTGCTGGCTGTCTGGAACAGTTGCCAACTGGATAGGTGTTAGACCTTTGTAATTTAAAGTTGTCCAGGTACAGCGCACAGAGATTACATAATATGAGATTCATAGATTGAGTTGAGAGCACAGATAGACCTCACAGGCTCATTGAAATTGGAATATTTCTAATCGTGTATTACCATCAAGCCTGTGGAAGGTCGCTAACACTAAAACTGGAGCTCTGCCCTGAAATGATCTTCTGGTTAACGAAGAATTCCGTTTTCGAAACAGGGAGAGATCGGTATCATCGCCGGTGTCTTTAAAGTCGTTTCACCAATTAAGATTCCAGGCGGAGGTCTAATCGAGCGGTGTCTTCGTTTCATTTCCAGAGAAAATACTGATAACGAGGCTGACCACCCAAAAGTGGCTGGACGTCGGTCCGAATTGGACGGAGGACGAGTACAAGAGCGCTCACGCGAAGATGGTGTACGAGTACAGGGTGACCTGTGTCGCTCACTATTACGGCAAGGGCTGCGAGAACTTGTGCAGGCCGAGGGACGACAATTTCGGTCATTATAGCTGCAGCCCGACCGGAGAACGAGTATGCCTCTCCGGCTGGAAGGGCGACTACTGCAATACCCGTAAGTATCAGCTCCAGTTATTTATCGTACACGTGATGCGTGCACTCCCACGCTTCCCATCGCGACTGCACAACGCGTGACATCCCTTCCTTTCGTTGGAATTCCGTGTATGAAATTACAGAGACGACAGATCACTGCACCCCGTCTCACCCCCGCGCGTAATTTATACTGTTACACGGCGTAACCGGAGACATTCCGTCGAATTTAGGACTTTTTCCCGTGCGAGGGCTGCCAAGGGAGGCTCCTTGGGCGCGAGGGGTTCGAATCTAGGGACTGCAGAATTTTTCCAAATTTCAGTGCAATCGGTAGCGTCTACATGCTTCCTTTTCGAGATATACCTGTGCGTTCAGGGGCTAATTTGAATATCAGCCCAGTGTCGCCTTTAGAGTAATTGCCTCGGAAATTCTCAATCCGTTGAAGGCTGCCTGTACAAACGCAGCAGGCTCTCAATCAATTTGTGACAATTAGAAAAAGCTCACAATCAGCTAAAAAACTGCTCGGGAACGGTGGAAACGGGCCCGTGGACGTTATATAACGTTCTCTATTCTCGTTCGTAGGAACGAGCCTCGACAAACTCTCGACGAAGGAGAGGCCCGGTGCAGTGTCGGTGCAGCAGTTGGGTCCGAGCAGCTTCCCACGCTTTGCTCTCGCGCGTGTGCGAGAGAGTCTCTCTCTGGTCCCGTCTGCGCTCTATCTTTCTCTCTCTCTCTTTGCATCCAGCATCCTCCTTGTCTGCCTCCGGCTCGCGTACCTGAGTTCGAGGATTAATCCGTGTACGTGCACGCTCCGTCTGTCCTCCACACCGGCTCCTTTCGTCGTGTGTGGCTCCGTTCTGTCTGTACACACCGAAAGCCGGAGTCACCGATGCCTCCGGTTCACGCGGCACCTGGTTACGGCCCTGTCGAAGCTCCTTCAAGGAATTTCAGTCCCTTTCGTTCGCCGAGAGTTTTTCTCCGCGGCCGTCTCGAGCGACCCGTGCATCCCGATCCCGGCGCAGGATGCTGAGGAAGCCTCTATCGACCTTCCCCGATCGTCCTTCCCGCGATTCGTCGGCCAACTTTCGTGCAGCCGCTTGCCAACAGAGAGGAAGGCGGACGGGGCTCTCCTCTTCGCGATCGGTCGTTGCACTCGTCGTTCGGCTCGCGACGATGTTTCTCCGCGCATCGATTACTAATAGACTGCTTACTCCTCATTTCGTGACATTCCCGGGCTTTCGCGGAATCCCTGGTTCGTGCGGTGTTTCGCGAGGAGGAATCGAAAGCCGCGCGCGGCCCGTCGCGACGCGCAAAGGACGTCTGGTCTGATCGGCCGATCTGTTCTCACGTGCACGCCCACGCAGCGATAGTCTCCAGGATTTTCGCCGCCTTCCTCTTCCTCTTCGCCCGATGAGAAAGCAACCTCCTCGACATTATTACAAATTATTTCGTTTCCTCCGCATCGAACCGTTTCCCACGAGACGCTCGCCAGAAATGGCGTAATCTCTGTGTGCTCGGCTGGTTTGCTCAGGTGTACGGTTTCGAGAGAAAAAACGTCCACCGAAAAAGGTACGATACGTTTGAAGAGAGCCTCGGTGGCTGGACGCGGGGAGTTTTCCAACGATTTTCCTTGAATGAACGATACAAAACGGTTAATCACCCCCGGGCTGGAAGAATGGAGCGCGGAATGGCGGCCAGCAGACACGCTATAACGCTCCGTGCCGGCGCTCTATCGTAAAGGGGTTAACGAGGCCAAGGGGTAGTTAGGTAGGGTGGTTGGTGCATTTTCGGGGGTGCCAGGACGTATTACAGGGGTTGCAGAAGGCAGCTGCAACACGAGTCGAGCCGAAAGAGGCCGAATGGGCCCCTGACAGCTGCACCGACCTCGGTGCTTTAACCAACAGCTGCACCGGACTCATGTTCACAGTCCACTTCCATTTCAACCCCTCTCTCTCTCTCGCTCCTCGTCTACCTCGCCAGCATTTTTCCACCTCCTTGTTCTTCCTCGTCCTTTATTGCCTCTGTACCTGCCGAACTTCGATTTTTCTTGATACAAAAGGTGGAATACTTGCTCGGAGGCAGGTAGACCTTCGCGAACAGAGCGGTAGGTTAGGAAAGAGAATGCAAGGGACTGTCGGTTGTCCCATTCGCCTCATTGTCGCCCTTCCGCGAAAGGTCAGGACGAAACGTCGGTTACGCTCGACGGGAAAGAAAAATCGATATGTACGTTGAGCACCAGCCGTGAAACGGAGGGACCGAGGGACGTTTAAAGGGAACTGACTTCTCCCGCAATTTTCTATGACTCCTGGCAAGAGTTTGACCGTCAGGAATGATCAGCTGACACGGAGGATTCACGCGTCAAGGTGCACCGGTCGATCAAGCTCGAACCCACCGTCTTCGTAATCCAGGTTTAATTCAGGAACACGATTTCCATGGCCCGCTCTTCTGGCCTCCTCCTTTCGCTCGACCAGCGGGGACTCGCGGAATCTCTGCGATTCGGCCATTCCTTCGCCGTTCCTCAGGGATCAACGAGGATGCAGAGAGTCTCTCCGGTTCTCCACTCTATAAATACCATACTCCTTAGCGCTCGGAGAGCCGACGAGCTTCGTGGGCCGTTGAGCTCGGTGCCAAGGTCACGAGAGCCCCCTGTCCTCTCCTTGGTACCCGGCGAAGGGTTCACCGTGTCCGTACCACCTTCAACCCCTTCATTCAGCGACGTTCCGTCGCCGTCCACTTGTTTTGCCCCTGAAATCGCCCGTGGACACCATAAACGCTCGCTTTGTAACCGTTTCTATGGCTGTTTGTGCTTTTTCTTGGCGACCGGCTTTCTCCGCCGGGGATTAAACTCGTTTCTCTAGTCCGCGCACGTGTGGAGAAGATTTGTCGAAATTCTTTGGGGGACCCAACGTCGTCGTTGGGTAATTAGACATTCAGGGAGACAAATACGATGGGGTCCCCGTGATTCCTCGCATTCGAAAATACCTCGACCTCGATCGCTAACGAAATTCGTGCTCCTCCTCCCGCCCCTCCGTTTCGATCGTTGCGAAACCATCGTCGTCGTCGTCGTCGTCGTCGTCGGGTTACCCAAACGTCATGGACACGTGTGTGTATACACAGGCCTGAAAGAAAGGATGATGGTTAGGGCAAGTCGCATAGTAACGCGGACACGATCTATATACATCAAACACACGTTACCGAACCGGTGGCTGCGAGCCAACTGAAAGACTTTGGATATTTGCGGACTGGACACGTGACACAATTTCATTACCCTCGCGTGTTGCGTGCAGTTATGCCAGACCATGGTTGTCCACCCTCGTCCGACTATCCGCGAACCGGGAATCGTCGTTCCATTTAAGGGTTGCCAAGCGTTTCCTGTGGAACGCGGCACTGATTTATTAGGCGGTAGCTCGGAATTGGACGATTAGCGGGGTGTTAGAGGCGCATTCACGGGGAGATTAGGATCATCCACACGTGACACAATTTTATCTGTACGCCTGGACTCGGGTACGTGCAGCTATGCGAGGAATCGTGGCGGTCAGACCGCTTTCCCACCAGAGATTCCGGGAAAACGGAACGATTCGTGGTACATATGACAGAAATTTTAATTAGATGTTAAGAATTCGAGGTGCGAACATGTGTGTTAGATCGCATCCTTATGTCATCGCTGCCTTGGACTGCTGTTCAGGGTTACCCAAAGTAGAGCAGAGAGAGATATGTTCGTTAATAAAGCGATATTGGGGGAATTTTAGGTTTTAGTCCGAATAAATTGGAACACTTGGGTCATTGCAACCTGAGGACCTCCCTAAGTAGCCCGAAGCACGACAGTTCCACGAGAACGTCGTATTAGTCAAACTTTGCAGTTCAAATGAGAATGAATCGAACCCCTTGTGTCATCGCGACTCGAGGACCTCCCTAACCAGACCAGATGGGTAGATTTCCGTGAAAACGCGTCGGTAGGTGGATTTTACGGTTCGACCGAGAATGCCGGCGGATTATCGAGTTTCGAGGTATAGCAGTACCGGTGGAATGCATCGGATGCATCGTATGCACCGGTCGTGCAGTCGTGAGGGACGCGATCGACCTCTTGCGGAGAGTTGCCTTAACCTTTTCGATTTTTTTCTTGCTCGTTTCAGCCCGCTGCCGGCCCGGATGCGACGAACAGCACGGACACTGCAGTCGACCCGACGAGTGCATGTGAGTATACGCACAGAAACACACACACATTATCTTTCCTTTCTTGTTCTTCTTCTTCCTCTTCTTCTTCTTCTTGCTGATATTACATTCCTACAACTGGATACCCTCCTGTGATCGTGCAACCTTAACGAACCGAAACAGAAATTTTCGCGAAAATTTCGTGCCGCCGACCCTCGAGCCCTCTCTGTGCATCGTCGGTCGTTTCGAAAAGCGAACGGTAAAAAATTACGGAAAAAGAATTGAGGAAAATGTGTATCGTTGAAGCAGAATTCGCATTACGCGAATACTCCGGAGTCAACGAGGCTTGATCGAAAAAAGAAATTTCCAGCTTCCGTGAAGTCGAACGAAATGTTGCGAACCGTGATTACGAGCCGAAGGGAACACCGAGGTATCGCTTTATGGTTATTATCGTCGATTTCACCGCGTACGAGGGGAATGCCTGACTCCTCGTGCACTTTTCCGTCTTTCTTCGCTTTTTCTTTACTTTCCTCCGCGAAGAGTGCCGTTGAACCCTTCTAATTCGATTCGAGACGAAGGGGCCAGAGATCGATTCGGGAATTTCTGTATTTGCCGTGAATCCTGCACGGCTATAAATACGGGACGCGGTTCAACGATCGTTCTATTCTTCTTCGTTCACCCTTTTGTCGCGACTTCTGCTTTCTTTTCACCCGAACGGCATTCTTTCACCGTTTAATTCGTCTGAGGAGAGGCGGAGAGCGCCGAGGTGCTAAGAGCCAGTACAGCGGCCCGGACACATCGTTTTGCAGGTGCTGTGAACCGCTCCAGCGTCTGGTTCTTTCTGTTTCCTCAGGTGGAGTCGAGAATCGAACCGGAGTGAATTTGTTATGTTTTTTGTGATACTAATCGGAGCTGTGACGGTTCGAAAGAAGGGAATCCAGGGAAATTGAGTCAGCGTCAGATTTCATAGGGTCTTCGTGGCACACGAATCTCGGTCCGACGTTAACCCGAGCTTTGGAGTTAACTCGATCATCTAATTACTGTACGACCGGGGTTAATTGTCCCGTTAGCCGCGGCCACTCTCGTTTCGTATCTCGCTCCGTCTCTCTCTCTTTCTGTCGCTCGCGAAAGATTCACGGAGGACTCGTTAAAAAAAGCGATATTTTCGAAAATAGACGGGACAGTCGTCCAGACGATGCTTTCGCGTTTTAAACGTCCCAGACGACCTGGAATTCATACGCAAACAAACAACTCGAGCTGCTACCGTAAATTGTTCTGTCGGTCCCCTTTCAGGCTTACCGATTCTCGAACCGATCTGTTCGTTCATCGTTCTTGCAAGTTTCCTTCGAGTAATTCATAGAAATCTTAAATCAGCCTGTTGGATTTTTATTTATTTTTGTATAGAACATTCGATGTTTAAGAATGAAGTTCGTGCAGTTCGACTAATTCGTTCTCCGATTGCGTAGCCTGCGTGGAAATAGTCGATATGATCGCTAAAAGCAATTGCCGTGAGAGCCTCGTGGGATGTTGGCCCCGTTCGTGATACGTGAAAGAATCGCGGCTTATGGTGTCCCATTGAAATTTCGGAGCCCGTGTCCGGCCTCGCGAGTGGTATCTGAATACCGATGAAGATGCACACCGTGCATCTCCTTCGAAGAATCCAACAGCACCGTTTCCAGGCCCTCTGATCTTCCATCGACACCGAAAAAAATTGGTACCGCTGTTGGCTGCCACTGTATCACATCCTTCGTGTCAATCCATATAATTTTCGGCTCTTCAAGATCTGTAGGCTGCTAAAAATCGATACCTCAGTATCTTCACACTATGCCGATCTGTTATTCCCAGAATTTAAATATTTTACTGTTCTCCAAATCCTCCCACAGGCTAAACATTGGCTAATATTCATGCAGAGAGTTTCAGATCTCTGGGGGTGACTAAAATCGAGACCAGGCTGGTCCCCAATTTGTAGAATTCAAATATAGCTTTCTCCAAATCTTCCCATCAGCTAAAGACTCCTTAATATTCCTGGAGACGGTCCAAGATCTCCAGGGATGCCAAAACTCGACACCTGAGTGCTTGGGCGCCAGGCTGGACTCCAATCTCCAAAATCGAAATATCCTATCGTTCTCCAGGTCCTCTCATCGGCTAAAAATTCTCCAACATCCCCAGAGACGGTGCTGCACGGTGCATCAGGCGTTCAAATCTCCCGCGATTTTCGAAATCCTCCGAATTTCTCCGGTCCGGCTATCGTTCGTCGGGCAGAAAGAATGGGCCGTGTCTGGCATATCAGAAATCCGTTTCGCGTGCTAGGAAGAGAGTCTCAGCCTAGAAGACAGCTCTCAGAATCACACGGATGCTCGTAGCATCTGATTGGCTAGTCGCGTATATACAAACGACTACGAATATCCGCGCGGCACAGTTCCCTATCTCTCTCTATCCCTCTCGATTACGTTCTCGGTGTGTACATGGGATTTAATGGTATAGTCATGCGACGTCGACGGCTGCCATACTCTCCCTCTCCCTCTCTCTCTCTCTATTTCTCATCCTCTCTCTCCGCTACGGCCGATATATAGCAATATATATAGTCGGATGGGTATTAGTGGGCAGAGCAAGGCGCATGCACACACAGACGAGCGTAACCTTTCCTTGACCCGCATACTGAACGGCTGTGCCGAGGCTCGAACCGTGGGAACCATACTCGACGACTCGTCTCCCCACTCTCCTTCGAATTCTACCTCCTCTCCTGTCTCTCTTGGCTAAGCCTCTCCTCTCCTTCTTCTCCTTCTCCTTTCTCTGCCGACTGGTCTCTCTGCCTCTCGCTCATTCTATTTCTGTGAGCCACCTATGCTCCTCTCTCTCTCTCTCTCTCTCTCTCTCTCTCTCTCTCTCTCTCTCTCTCTCGCTCTCTCTCTCTCGGGCTCCATCCACCTTTCTTCGGTGTGTAGTATGCGCATACAGGGTGTCCCCAGGGACTTCAGGTACACCGTGTAGGAAACTCTGAGGATCTTCTGTTCTCTGAGAATCCTGATGACTCCGATGGTCGATCGAACTTTACGCGTTGATACATGCCGAAGACGTGCGATTGCTCTGGAAATTAAGTAATTGGGCAGGTGTTGAGGTTGGGTCCAATTGATATGCGAATTAGAATTTTGTACGTGGAAGATTCGATTGGGAAGGATGTAACGTGATACTGGAAAAAGGTTTGGCATAGTTAGAGTCAGAGAATTGCACATCTGGGCAGATTTAAAGGTAACAGTGTCCTTTCGTTCAGAGACACCGTGTACACACACGCACACACTGCTCTTTCTTTGCATCAGCCTGTCTTTGTCCGTCGTACGCGGTTAGTCCATCTTCATTCGAGTCTCCTTGTCTTTCCTGCGCCACCGTAACCCCCTCGAACGTAATGGCCGGCCACTATATCTCCTTCCCCTCTCCTGGAGCCCCCTCTCACCTGGATATCCAGCTCCTTTCTACCTTGTTCATCTCCGCGGCCTTTATCCACCTTTGCGTATCCTCCTGTCGCGGCCGGGCTTTCTTTTTCTCCCCTTTCGAGAGTTCCTTCTTGGAAATGATCCTGCGCGAGCGCCGGTTCTTGCGTTTCGGCCGGAAAAGATCCCCGCGGAGGCGTAGCTCCCGATGCGTGGAAGTTTCCTGATCGCACGGGCTATTATGGGAAAGATAGGAGATTGATTACGATCGTCGAGGCTATTTTTATCCGGCTTCCTTTTTTCTTCCTCGTCGCTTCTCGCCGGGATCGATTAGTATTTAACGACCGAGGTAATTAGAGTCTACTACCGTTGCACCTTTCACGACGGAGGCTCCAGCGCCGCTGGTGTCCGCTGCATAAAGAGAATCATCGTGCAGGCATAACTTTCTTCCTCTCTTTCCTCTGTCGCTGCAAGAAGACGACGCCGACGGAGAAGAAAGTCTCTTAACGAGCGGTGTCTTTCGATTGTTCCAGATGCCATCACGGCTGGAAGGGAGAGTACTGCGACCAGTGCGTGAGATACCCCGGCTGTCTTCACGGTAGCTGCCAAAAACCCTGGGAGTGCCTCTGCAACGAGGGCTGGGGCGGTCTGTTCTGCAACCAGGATCTGAACTTCTGCACGAATCACAAGCCGTGCAGGAACGGCGGCACCTGCTTCAACACCGGCCAGGGATCGTACACCTGCTCCTGTGCGCCAGGTTTCACAGGCACTGACTGCCAAACGCCGCTTTTGGACTGTCACTCGAAACCCTGTCTGAACGGTGGCTCGTGCAGCATGGAGCCGTCCTACAGCAATTCTAGCCTGGCCACGAAAACGGACGCCTCCTCCAGGCAGCAGCAGCAGCAGCAGCAGCAGCATCATCATCTCACGGCCTATCGTTGCACCTGTCCACCTGGCTGGCGCGGTCGTCACTGCGAGATCAGCTCGAGATCCTGTCGAGATTCCCCGTGCCATCACGGAGCCAGCTGCGAGGACGACTCCCTCCGAGGATACGTTTGCCGTTGTCCACCGGGTTACACCGGCAACGACTGCGAGTCACAGCTAGACGAGTGTTCGCCGAATCCTTGCGCGAACGGAGCCACCTGCACCGACATGGTGAACGGCTTCCGGTGTACCTGTCCCGCAGGATTCACCGGAGAACGCTGCGAGACCAACATCGACGACTGTCAGGGAGACCCCTGCCTGAACGGAGGAACCTGCGTGGATCTAGTCAATCGGTTCCGCTGCCAGTGTGTCCCCGGTTTCGTCGGCAGGCTCTGCCAGGACAAAGTGGACTACTGCCTGGCAAAACCATGCGCCAATGGCGGCCGCTGCATATCCGGGACGAACGACTACCGGTGCGTCTGCAAGCCCGGCTTCACCGGGAAGGACTGCAGCGTGGACGTGGACGAGTGCAGAAGCGGTCCGTGCAGAAACGGCGGTACCTGTCTGAACCGGGTGAACGGTTTCCTCTGCGAATGTCCCGAAGGCTGGCACGGAGACACTTGTTCCGAGGAGATAGGAAGCGGGACGGCCATACTCCCAGCTGCGGCAGCTGCAGCGAGTTCTCCGTCGAACACGGTCCCAGCGGTTCCTCCGTCGGGAGCCAGCTACTGGTCAGGGAACCTCTCGAGGCACGTAGCCTCCGCTGAACCGAGAGACGCCGGTCTGACCACGGAGCACGTTGTCGTGATCGCCACTCTGTCGACGGCCGTTCCAGCGTTCGTCCTGGTGGCCGCGGTAGCGGTGATGTGCATGAAGAGGCGACAGAAACGGGAACAGGCTAAGGCGGACGAAGAGGCCAGGTTGCAGAACGAACGGAACGCGGTGCACAGCAGCATGAGCAAACGCAGCGGCGGTGTGATGAGCGTAGGCGGCGGTGGAGGGTCAACCGTCGGTTCCGGGGTCGGAATCGGTAACGTTGGCCTCCTGGGCGGCGGCGGAAGCGGGATGATCAGCGCCGGAGGCGGTGGCAGCGTCTGCACCCTGGGCACCGGCGACGCTCACATGATCAAGAACACCTGGACGGCGAACAAGAGCGTGAACAACGCCGCGTCCGCGAGACAGGACGACCTCGACTCGTCGTTTCAGACGGACGTCACGCTGGACAGCTCTTGCTCGGGTTACAAGCCGGAACCGGTGCTGCAGGACGCCAGGACGCGGACAACGAAGCAGCTGAACACGGAGGCGGCGGCTCACAGGGCGTCGCACCTGTTCCAGAAGGAGAAGGACTGTTTGGGCCTAGGCCTCGGCATAGGCGTGATAGACAGTGCCAAGAGGTCGTCGTCTGTGTTCGTGGGCAACGCGACAACGGACAGCTGTTGCGCGGCGGAGGCGGCGTTGCTGAAGAGGCCCACGACCATCGCGGAGGGCGCGGGCCCTCCCGGTTCCACGGACCCCGGCTGCGGGGTCTACGTCATAGACGATCACTATAGGCACGACGAGTCGCTGGCGTCCACGCTGGCCACGCAAGTGTAGTTCCCTAGGAGAGACAAATCTAGTGACTCTCTATTACTATTCGTGTTCTGAATTATAACCTGTGCACTCTTGTTCAGCCGAAGATTCTTCAGGGTTCTCAGACACCTGGTGAACGTTCCTCCGCGCGTCTCCTTTCGTATTCGTCGAGGTTCTCTCGTGACGTGATTCGCGACGACGTTCACCGGAAGAGGTTCTCGGGAAGAGACTATTATAGTGAGACGGTTCGAACGAGAGAGTATGGTATACATATATATTATATTATATATATATATGTAAAGATGCTGTGCAGGCGGACGATAGGCGCGAAACATCGTCCGACCCGTTTCTTAGGTATTAATATTCTATCATGCGAAAACTTTGTACAGAACTAATTTATTATTCTTGTTATTTACTATTATCGCTATTCGCTAATTATTATTATTCTAATTATTATTAATATTATTCTATGCTATATCCCCACCACCCCCCAATTATCATTGTTCCCGATAGTTCTTCGCTCTTCTCTCTATTTTTTTTTTTTCTCTTGCGTGACTGAACTTTTTCATCTTCTACTCGAACGAGGATACTTACGTGACCGTGTGCGTGTGTGAATGTGTAATTTCGCGAGTGGATAGAGCGTGCATGCATCGTCAGTGAGATCGTGTATCTGTTCCACGTGTATATATTATATATATATAGTATATATAGTTGTGAGCGAGCGAGAGGGTAAAGAGCGTTTGTATGTACCGTGCGTATATATAGTTACGAGCGAGAAAGTTTACGATGAATTAGGATTCAAACGATGTCGCCCCTTCGTGAGATTTTTTTTCCATTTCGCCCACAATCGGACAACGCTGTATTTTTCTTTTCTCTTTTTTTCTTGTCGTCCCCCTTTTCTTAGCTTCGTTTCCACTTTTTGGGACGCGGTCGAGCGTGCCGGGAGAACGACTTCCGGGTCGCGACCCGGAGAACCGGAAACGCCGAAATCCTCGAACAAACTCCCAGCCCGGCGTCACGGGATTCCCCGTGGTCATGGCAACCCCGTGTTGCCGGGCCGACGAGCGCTAGAACCTGAAAACGTACGGCAATTTTACTCGACGAACCGTTCTGCCAACGTCAGAGAGACGAAAACCCGAGAGCCAACCTCGAATTTCGTTTCTCCGATCGAACACGCGTCACGCGAACCGGAAGTCGAGGTATACAGTCCGTGCACGCCGACAGCGTCCCTGAAGAATCATAAAATTCACCAAAAATCAAAATTTATCGAACCCTCCGGCGGAGTCCGTCGTACCATCGAGGAAGCACAGTTTTGTAAAAAAGCTTCTCGGAAAAGCGCGAAGAGGAGCCTTTGGAAATTCGTTCCACAGCCATAGTATGATGTTGTCTGAAACAGATCAGAAATTCATCGCGAAATCGTTTAATAAAGATGTTGTTCATCGTCAGGTTGCAGTTTTTCGGTCTAGGGAATCGCTAGGGACTTTTCAGATCGATTCGATCGGCTTCTCTTCGCCCGTTCCGACACGCTTTTCCTGTTCGACGATGTGGCACATCATTCGGTGAAACATTGCTCGCGATATGTATAAACAGATGAATAAATAAATGAATATATAAATATATAGATAGAAGAATATATATATGAGAAGTATATATATAAATATATATATGTAAATGAGAAACCGGCGTTTCGACGGCGGGACGGGTTATTCCATGTTTTCGGGAGCGAAGTTTGCGAGATATCGAACTTTTCAAACGCATTCGGCTCAATTTCCGCGAGATTCAAAATTCTCCCGTGATTCGATCGAAGTTTCACAAAATTCCTATTTATTCTTTCAAACGAGATCAGTTTGTTTAGCTCTGAAATTATTTATACGATCTTGTCTCGCCCACTTCGTCCTCGAAAACGCGAACAAATGACGATTATGTGTTGTTATCGCACGGTTGATGATAATTATTTATTTATATGGATGATGCTGCTGAACAAAAAAAAAAACAATGAAGAACACACGACGGTGAACGAATATGCTGCTGATCGCTATGATCGATAGAACGAATAACTACGATGACGATCATGATCACGACGATAGGAGTTGTACCACGATCAATTTCACGCCGGTGGTGATAATGATGCCGATAGCGATGATCGTACGCGATAAATAATGTAGAAACGTACGAATGACGATGTAACGAACAAAGATTCGATGATGTTCCTGTTATAAATAATTAATGATAATAATTAAATAAACGAAACGACTACCTAAAACTAAGTCAGGTCACGTTTTTGTTCTTTTTTTTTTCGTTTTTTTTTTATTATTTGGGTCTCGAGGACGCGGAGTACCGAAAAATTCGTCGAACGGAAGAGCAGAGAGGGCGCAGCGTTTATTTAAATAAATAAAAAGAAAAGACAAACGAACGGAATTGTACGATAAACGGAGAAGTAAATTAATGATAACGAAAAACAGCAGAAAAGGTGAGAGAAACGCGAACGAAACGTGGATCTAGGATCGATTCTCGACTATCGATCGATCGTCGAATCGTTCAACGGGCCCCGCTCGTCGATTCGATTTATTTATCGAGAGGCACGTACGTATAAACGATTATATTATATGGAATACAATGTGTAATAAAGCTGTTGTCATTTTTTTTGTACTTATACATTTTTCGACGACTTTCTTTCCGACCGTTCTCGTCGACGTTCACCGAGAGACACGATACGTCCTTCAGTTGACCTCTCTCCAACCCCTTATTCCCGTTCACGCGTAAATTACCCCTCTGTTCCTCGTGGAAACCACCCCCCTCGTCCTCAAGCATCGACGGCTCGTTTCGTTTCGTTCCAACGCGAGTTTCTTCTTTTTCTTTCGGCAAAATGGTAGAGGAGAATCCACCGTTTTGTTCCACTGAGATCTACAGGGTGTTCTTAAGGTTTCAATAGGCGCGGTTCACTTAAAAATTGCCACAAAGCTTGTGCACAAACATTTTTTTTTTTGAATCTACAAGTAAAGAGACTCGCAGTTGATGGATTTGTTAATTAAGTATTCGATATGATTGCTAAACTTTTGAACACCCTGTGCATGGATACCATGGAGAAGAAAAGAGGAAGGTATTAATTCGATGTGAACTGTGTAAAGATTCCTAACGTGTCCGTACATTATCTGTCCTTTGTGTAAATTAAAAATGACAATTATATATAAATATATAAATAAATAAATAGACGCGTAATAAACACGTTGCGGATCTGTATATTTGTAGTGGAAGAACAATGTACAATGTTTACGATTACGGTTTTGCGATTATTATTACTATTTTTATTATTATTATATTATTTTATTAATTATTAATTATTATCGTCAACATGTAAATACAATGAATTGTCAATATTAATGATGTCACGCGAACGACAGCGAACGATTAATAATGATACAATTAAAAGAACGAATTCAATGGCTTCTTCATTCTCTTCCTCTCCTTCTTTTTCTTCTTCTTCTTCTTCTTCTTCTTCTGGTTCCCTTTCGCTTCGAGACGCTCCGTTGGCTCGATTCACGTTATACAAATGAAAGAAAATCAAGGATTCGGGGGATTGTGAAACAGACCATTTCGAAATCAACCTGCATTTCGATTCACTTCGATATTTGTATTCAAAATCACTGGTACCAGCCACGTGACAACTTACACCCTCGCAACACTGTTTCGAGTATTCAAAGTGGCTGCTAAAAATGAACTATAATCATGTATGCGGTTAAAAATCTCCAGCCTCCTAACTTCAACCCGTTGATCAGTTAAGACGAGTTAACTCGTCCTATTTAAGTTGCTCCAACATAATTAATATAGGTTTTAATAGTTCATGGAGTATTTACTGGCGAATATAGTAATTTTTTAATCGAAGGGGATGACTCAACCCTTCGATTGTGAGCTATTTGAAAGCGAGGCGAACCCTGCGTGCGGTCCAGCTGCAGCGATACACACAACCCCATCGAACCGGACGCCTATAGGCGTCGCCAGCACACGCCGAGCGTCTCTGTCAAGCGCCCGCAGCAAGGGGTTAATATGTCATTGGAGGACACCGCTGTGCCGAGCAAGGGCAGTTACTCGCTTCTATTCGTCGTCGGCTATAAACGATAATCGCTTCCAGACAATAAATAAATCCAGTTAACAGGTTAAACGTGTCTGAATTTTTCCACGTTTCCATTGAAATTTACTAATCTCTCCACAGTTTATTATCCTCTCAAGCCTGACTCGAACGTCTTCGCGTTTCGAGGGAATGCGAATGTCCCTCCTAAGTTCCTATTAACGGCGGGGAAAGCTCGCGGACGGAAAAGAAAATGTCCATCGGGCCGAAGACGCGAGGGAATCGGCCAGGGAAAAATGTTAATTAACTAGAGGGGAAAGGTGGAAAAGAAGGAGACGTCGTGAAGTGTTTCGAGGAGGAGAGCTGGAGGGAGGGGGCTGTACAGAGACGAAGAATGCCACGGCAGTCGTAATGGGTTTGCAGAGGAGAAGCTGCAGGTAATAACCAGCGCGTATATAACGACACGATGAGTCGTGGGTAGCCTGGTCGATGTTACTTCGGTCCCTGCAACTTTCACGAGCTTCTGCTTATGCTATATCGCCGGCGTGTACGTGTATAATATCGTTTTGAAACCGTCGCCGCATCCAGCACACTTCGAGAACCGTGATTCGACGAAAAACTGAACAAAGACGACGTCGCTGCCCCGCCAGATCTACGACACGACTGCAAAATTGGGCGTTTTGTGGAGTGTATGTTACTGGGCCCAGAAATTTCTAATCGTTTACTAATACTACTTATAGGTGACCAGACAAAATTCTAACAATTGCTATGTTCCCAGTGACATCAAGCATTTAATCATTGTTTAATTACAAGTATGACTACTTGAGAATTCTTGTTTTTGCCTGCTGAAAAATTCGCAGGAGAATTAGGGGATCAACTAACCCTTTCCTAACTGTCAGTGTTCCAACAGAACTTATTCCTTGGCGTCTAATTGATAGAATGATAAAGAATCAATATAGTGGAAAGATTAATCCAATTAAAATATTATTATATCAGAGACAAATTATTTTTGCCTCAATGCTGATATTTGATAAATCGTCTAACATTAGTGAACACCCTGAGCCTCCAACTATTTTGAGCAGTGTATATTTCAATTTATGTCAAAGGGTTACCCTACTGCAATATTGTGACAAAATCGAAATTTGATTATTGCTTCGAAAAATAGTTTGAAGTCTTAATATAAATGTGCAAGAGGTCCCAAAATTTTATCAAATCAAATATAATGTTCATACACCCCATATTTCGCTATAACACAAACTTGAAGGCCCAAACTTCAAAGTTACTAGCTTAAACATTGAAACCTGCCGCTTATAGTCCACCTTTTACACAAATTTCAAAGAGACAAGACAATAGAAAAGTAAATTTCTTCAAAACGAAGTAGAGTTTGATGAATAAGCTCGATAATCAACGCGAGGAGAAACTAAAATTCAAGTCGTGCCCTCCCGAGCAGACTGCCGACATCAGGCCCATTTATTCCGAGGGCAGAGCGATCGCCTGGATTCGAATGCGAGCGTTCGATCACACGGTCGCACGAAACGGTTGCTAGGCTCTTATCAAGCCTTTATCTCGGTGTCATTCGAGGAAGATGCGACTTCCTCCATCGGGGAAGACACACGGACCCTTTCTCTTCTCTCGATCTTCCCACAACCACGTTCGCGCGGCCACTTTGTCGCGATGAATCCGTGTCTTGCCTTCTTAAGCGGTTCTCCGCGGAAATAGCGAGCTCAACATTCAGCTTGCATTGCGTAACTCCTGGAACGAGGCTCAACAACAACCGTACACGCTACGGAAACTGAAAATGTGGCCAACTTTTCTGCTTTCGTCTCGAAACACCGTGCCAAAAAGCGTTATACAACAAAACACACAGATTTTATGAGATTTCTTAGAACCTCTGGCAATATGAGCACTGTCAAGGACTGACAGGTGGTTCCAAGTGACAAATTTTGCTAATATTCGCTCCGTGGATGTTTCAGCACATGATGGACCAGCTACCAGTGCTATAGGAGCCTGTCTCTTGGACACAGATGCCAAAAGTGTCTCCCATATCGATACCATGGAGCGTGCCATCTCTACGGCAACCAGAGTTAGATAGGTCTACAGACAGGCGGAGCTTGGAGGTGATCATTCATTAGAGGAGGAAGCTCCAGACACCTGATCAACAAACCAGTCTATAAGGAAAGAAATAATTGACAACTGCTAAAGTTGATGGTCAAGATCGAAAGTTGTAGAGACTTTTCACATGGAGTGTATTAGGTTCTTCCACAATGAATGTCGTATACTGTTGGTAAACTTTGAATAATTATATCTCAGTTCCTAATGAAGATTTTTCATTGAAACAAGGACCGTCTGAGTTGATACACTTCTGCTAACTGTATACACATTTTGTATTCCATTTACAGAGAAATCCTGATCTCTTGGGGTGACAAAGTCTTCACAGGTATTTTCGGCGCTTTACTGATGTTGGAAGACTGAAATTTTGCAATTGTTTATGCGTGTATCAACATTACAAACCTATGCATGTATCAGCATGTACCCCACTGATTGGTAACGTGTTCATTCAGCTGCAATTGACCAACTACAAATTTTCCTAGCCTGTCCTAAACGTGACTTCTTATAGACACTCTAATCGTGCTCCAGAGTACAGTGTCCCACAAACGTGCCACCTAATAGATGCTTGAAACAACGAATTCAAATAAATTTGATCAATCTCGTGAGTCCGTGCACCCAACCCAATTTGAAGTGCACCCTTCTTGTTGTCAGAAGATTGAGTAGCCTAAATTACAGTGTGAGGGGTTAATTTAAGTTGCATGCGGAATGGTTCTACCGGATGGTAGCCTAAGTCTAGACAAAATCCAACCGTGGAACAACACCACAGAGTCCGGAGTTTTCACCTAGGCGGAATATCTGGTCGAATCTGGGAAAGCAGCGGGGCGAAAGTGTTGAATGGCCGACGAAATCTGTCGCAATCGATCAGAGATAGGGATTCGATGCGATTTCGTCGCGCTCCAACGATCCCGAAATTCCCTCGTCGTTTCGACGTCGAGTTTCACCCTGTGTACACACTTTACACAGACGCCCTGAACTCGACGCCCGCGTTCACCGTGTTAACAATGATTCGATGCGACCAACTGAGAAATTGTTTCTCCGTTCGCCGCCGTATCGAAAAAAACGTACCCCCCATAGACAGGCTGGTAAAAAAGCGACAACCCTGACTCTGTCCCCTGATCCATATGTAATCCAGAATAATTTTTCTTATGCTAAATTCCGTCTGATTCTGGCTGCACACGATAATACGCAGGGTGTGTCGTTTCAGTCCTCGACATTGTTAACACTTGGACTGCCACGTTACCCTTACAGGGGTGGTTAATTGATTCGATCATTACTTATTTGATCATGTGGAGCATAAGTGTATCCGAGCAGGCCTAGTGGAACCAATAGAAAAATTGTGAAATTTCTACTCGTTAAATATTGACTATTCTGTAAAGATTCTATGAATCCTTTCAGTTTGATCTCTTAATGAGAGTACTGTGTATAATGAGTTTAGAATAGCAACACATTTCTTCAATAATTCCAACCAACATGTGAATCTGTATATAGAACATCAGCAACAAGTTTACATGCCTGTATTCTGATAGAATCTGATAATCCCGAAGATGGACCATCTGCGAAGATAAGTAAACAGGAGCTTCTCTA
The DNA here is from genome assembly GCA_916610135.2 of Macropis europaea. Lineage (NCBI taxonomy): Eukaryota > Metazoa > Arthropoda > Insecta > Hymenoptera > Melittidae > Macropis > Macropis europaea. The sequence continues at coordinate 3,316,032 of OU744353.1, forward strand.
AAACAAGGTCTGCTATAACTCTAAAATATTCGTGGGCTGAATTGATCTTTAAATCGTTTACAATAACCCAGCAGAAATTTCTACCATCTTACCAAAGGCTGCGATCATTCGCAACGCTAAGGAGTATCTTATTGTTCGCCAGAACAGTTGCCACAGAGGCTGAAGAGCTGAGATCAAATATAATACAAAATATTCTGGAAGTGCACCTAAGATTCGCACGACCACAGGAGCACCGAAGTGCATGCGACCGAAAGATGTGCACACCTACATGGACACGCACACTCACCTGAGTTTCGACGAGACTTTCACTTGCCCTCCGGTTCGATGTATCGATGCGAACAGTTTACTGCCACGTGATACGACGTTAAGGATCTTCTTCCTCATCTCTAGCTTCGCAGACGTTATTCACGACGAACCCAACCTTCTCTAACTCTTCAAGAATTAGCCCGAAAGACGAATTCGACTCATTCCAGGATTCATCGTCACCTGGCACGTATTAAAAAGATTTGCAAACAGAAAATTACTTATGGGATGATCTAATACATCCCGGGACTCCAACAGGAAATTCCAAATTTATTATAATAAATATCGACTGTTATGGTACCATTGCGGACCCACAGTGGACTTCTCTTTAAGAGTGATATTTTGTACAACAATACATCTAATTTGTTCAAAGAAAAATATTTGCAATCCTCTGTTCATTTTTTCCAAATTATATAATGATTGGACTCGTGGGCCGCATACGCCCCACGCTGAGCTTCCAATTCAATTTATACATTACCCTGTTAAATGAAGTATTACTATAAAATATCTCTGGTTAGTTAAAAGAAAAATATGTGCTGTGTTCCCTTAATATTTTCTTTATTATTTAATGATTATACACGGGGTGGAATAGAGCCAAATAAATTTTGCTCGCAGAAGAGTAATCAAGAATGAACTCTGACTATTTAGCACAATGTTCATCGTTCTTTTTACAATTTTTTGATAACTCCAACTGGAATATAACTTTCAATCAAGAACACTTTAATTACTCAGGCTGCTTCCTTAAGTGCAAGGGACTTCGATCACTCGATTGGAAGGTGAACTCGCGATAAGCGCAGCAACATCAATTCTGATCTTATCATTATGTTATATAGTACCATTGCGGGGGCGGTTGGGGAGACTAGAGTCGGGATTCCCACAGGCCACAATAGTGGCCGTGCCTGGCGCACCCTGTCGGCTCTGACGAGTGAAAAAATTCGTCGGAACACGCGGATGTCCGTCGAAAAAGAGTGGATCGGTGTGTTTCTGAAAAGAGGGCCGGTTCGTGCACCGGTTATCGACGATAATGGACCGGATCGATTCGTACATCGCGCGTATAAAGCGGCCGCATAGTCGAATCGTGGGAATCGATCGGATTACATCCGCCCAATTAATTTTTTTCGCCGGAACACCGACCCCTCTCCTCCTCCTCGTTGCTCTGAGCGCATCCATGCCTCTGTTCCAGGGAGCTCGTCCTCTTTCCTCGCCGAATGCTCTCTCGTTTGACCCGGTGCACCGAGCTGCAACCGCGCGATGCACCTGGAACGGAGTCGACGGAGCCAACCGGAAGTCGCCACCTCGGTGTTTTTGGCAATCTCCTTCGAATTGTCTCGCGGTTTTCGCAATTTTCTCCACCGATCGACGTGTCTACCACCGAGTGTGACGGTTGTCTGAGACGGTCACGTATGTGCGACAGCGATGAGTTCAAGAATTTTAAAGTTTTGAGATTTTTCAGGCTCAGTTTGTTAGAGTTAATACTGCTTCAGGCTTCCTGGTGTAAGCAGTGTCCAGAAAGAAAATACTCTGAATGTTCGGTCAGTATTGTGGCTATGTAGCTTTGTCAGAAGTCTGAGGATGTACCGATACCGATGTACATACGTCAGAATTTTCGCTCTCGTTTAATTTTTCCTGCGTGCATATTATTTTTAGGTTGGTGAGTTTTTTTGACGCGTTTGGAATTTGAAAGGTCCTGTAGACTCTTTTACGAAGCACCGGAAGTCCGTTCGAACCGCCCAATACGAGCTTAATGTCCCGCGATATTACCACACGCCTATCCACCTAAATTGTCGATCGTTCTCCCATTTCTAAGCCGTCGATACCAGCATCGATTCAACCTTAATAACCGGAATAATTCCGACCACCTCGTCAAAGCTAATGCTCCCGTTTTTTCCCGCTGCATCTCCTGCATTCTTCGATGGATCGGCCTATTTGTACTTCAATACACTGTGTTCGAATTATACAAAATTTATAAAATATGAAGATTTATGTTTACACGTAAATAAAAATTCAATATTCTATAAGCCACCATTTCTTCTGTTTTCTGCAGCGCATCATGAATATAAAGAACCCAACGAAAACGAGTAAATCAAAAGCATGAATAGTATGTCTGTCTGCAACACCTACACCACCCACGGCACTCCCACTGTTCCTGAACGTCATTGGAATATCGACGTTAGTATTAACTGCAGCCGAAGAAACTATTGTGGTATTAACATTAGTCAAGGAACTCGATAATCTGAACGTGGACTTTACGAAAAATAATTTCCAGAAGCCTAAGTTTGGATTATCGATTTTCTGAACGCTTTGTTTCGTATTGCAGGGTTTGCAAAAGCTTCTGAAGAACACGATAATCTGCATCTATGCGTTCTTGACCTTCAAGTGTCGATCTAAGAGAATCTGGTGTGACTGTAACGAAGCTCCGCCCTCTCAATACCCCCGCTCTCACGTTCGCCACGCCCCCGCGTCTCCAGACGAAGTTATCGAACAGTACTAACCCGAACACCCTGGATATTAAGGCGTGCGGAAGGTGGATGTCGTTCGACAGTAGAATCGGCGGTGTTATTATGCATAACGGTTGATTAGAGAGCCGCATGTTTCGCGAATTTCTTTGCGGCGCAATAAATACCAGTCCGCCGGCACGTCTCGTCTCGGGAATACTCACGTGGCGCCAATACGAGCTTCGCGAGCTTAATTATAGTCGCCCGATTAGAATGCACCGGCAGGAGAACAGCCACGGTCGCTCTCGAGGTACAAGTGCAACGGTGCACCTTTTCCTTCGCAGCGTCGTCACTCGCCTCTCGCTTCGATTCCCTGCGACGCGACAATCACTTCGACGCCAGGGAAAAAGGAAATGCGTTAAACAAGAGGAAATAATAATAAAATTGGAACAATTGTTCATATAGGTTCCGGACACCCCTGTCAGACTTTCTAGACAGTTCATTGAGTAGAATTCATGTTTGGCGATCACTGTGGATGATTTAGACCTCCTCCAGCATCAGCATCGCATGTCCAATTCATCCAGATCATTTAGAATTTGGTTTTATTTATCATCGCCAAAGTGTTAGGTTTATTTTCATCAGAACACTGTTACTCAGGTCCTGTCAGACATTCTAGACAACTCATTGAGTAGAATTCATGTTTGGTGATCACTGTGGATGATTTAGACCTCCTCCAGCATCAGCATCGCATACCCAATTCATCCAGATCATTTAGAATTTGGTTTTATTTATAATCGCCAAAGTGTTAGGTTTATTTTCATTAGAACACTGTTACTCAGGTCCTGTCAGACATTCTAGACAACTCATTGAGTAGAATTCATGTTTGGCGATCACTGTGGATGATTTAGACCTCCTCCAGCATCTGCACTGCATATCCAATTCATCCAGATCATTTAGAATTTGGTTTTATTTATCATGGCCTGAGCATCCGGTTTAATTTGATCAGAACACTGTTCCTCAGGATCTAAACATCTCTGTCAGGCATTTTATGCAGCTCATTCAGTAAGATTCATGGCTAGAGGTCACTGTGGATGATGTAGCCCTCCTCCAGGATCAACATTGCATGTCCAATTCTAGCTAATCACTTAGACTTTGGTTTTATTCGCTGTTCTCTAAACTTCGGGTCTAATTTTATTAGAAACCTGTTCATCTAGATCCTGATGATCCCTTTGAATGAATTAGGCGGTCCTCCAAAGTCAACACAGCATATCCACCTTCAGCTGATCGTTTAGAATCTGTGTCTATACCCCATCCTCTAAACTTTAGTCCTAATTCCCTCAAGACACAGTTCGTCCTGGTCTCAAGCACTCCCATCATTTCACACAATCCCGCATACACTATGGATGATTCACCCATCTCCAAGTTCAACGCAGCATGCCCGGCTCTGCTCATTCTCCTCATCCTTCCTTGCCCTCTGCCTCCGACTCCGTACCCGAAGTGTTCGTCCAGGTTCTAAAAAGCCCGGTCGGAACGGTACAGGTGACGTAGACCGTGTCAGGTGCGGATAGATCAGAGTGGACCCAGTTCCGTTAACGCGATCGTTTTCATTTGGACGATCCGCCGTTCCACCGTTCACTCGCTCCATTCCGCTCGATTCTTTCTGACATTTGGAGCTCTCCGTTTTCTACACACCTTCGCACGCAGGTATGCAGAGAGCCCTGGCGAACCTCCTACACCTTCTCTCCATCGCATGCCCTCCCCTTTCGTGTCGTACGTTTAAGTGATCGAACCTTAACGGTCTACCGGCGCCGCAGCCGGCTTTACCTACATTCTAAGCGTACGTACGAACCACGGCTCGAACGATCAGGAGAGACAGAGAGAGAGAGAGAGAGAGAGAGAGAGAGAGAGAGAGAGAGACGAGGAGAGGATACCACAAGGCAGAGGTCAACCTCTCCGGGACCCTCGTCGAGGTTCTTTTCCTTGGCAGGATGTGTGCACACGCGGTTGATATCCTTTGACCCTACCGGTAGGGATGGCATCAACTATATTGTAAGTAGGTTCCTATCTGACCTCGCCGCTTCGAACTCCTTCTAATCATCTTCAGAAACGAAAACAGTCACTGAGGATCGTCTAAATACTTCAATCAGATTGAGAAATACTTTGAAGCGGTTCTATAGAGAACTTGAACTTCAGATGGGAGGATGAATCAGTGACTTCATGACCAAAGGTACCTAGGGGTTCTAGATCTTCTTTAGATCGTTTTTTGAGATTCTGGAGAACCTCTGTAGGGTCTTCCCTACCAGGTGCCAGATACGTTGACGGACTGACTCTTAGGAGAGATGTCACGTACAGGTGACAGTGATGAATTCACTGATTTCTTCAAAATAATGAACATGAGCTGAGCGTCATGTGTGTCTCCGATCTATTACGTATAATATTTTGTGTGTACATTATCAAAAGATACATTGTGTTTAATAGAGCTACAGTAGAGTCTCTATAGTTGCAGGAAACGGGACTGAGATTTGTGCAAGCATCGAGGTTCGTTCAACTGACGAGGCAACCAATCATGTGCATGGGAAGTTCATCGCATAATGTATCTCCAATAGGGCAGAGACGATTGCTTCAACTCCAAACTGTTTTTCGATCCTCATTTGTCTGTATCATTCCTACCATTTATTAGCAGCGAGGTTGTATTGCGTGAACCCTTTAACACCTGAAAATTTCAGGCAGAAGAACGGTCCTCGAGGGGTTAAACGCGTAGCGTGGTCCATGGTGGATGATTTTGGAACTGAACTGGAGAATTTGGTGAGAACTGCAGCGGTGGATCCAAAATTGTGCGGACGAGGAAGGTTCGGGACTTAAGAGCAGAGGCTGTTGCGTTGGCGTGCCGCGGTGTGAATTACGACGTGCATCGGTGTATAATTTAGATTGTCTTTAGCATTCCGTTTTTACGTGAGCGCTACACTGTCACGGAGATTACTGTAAGAGGTCAAGTATAGCGGATGCTCGAGAATTTTTCGCGGAGGGGATGCGTGTACGCGGGGCATGCAGGTGATATCCTTTGACCTTACCGGTACCGAACAGGCTCTAATGCGGGCTCAACTTTAGGTTGAAACTCGTAACGCTGGATAGACTTCATGTTTTCTACGCTCGTGCATTTCAAATATCTCACGCCATTTTAGATCTTGTCGGAGGTTTTAACACTGCAATGTCTTTTCCGCTTGAGATGACTATTAAATATTTTAAGCTGACGGAAATCAGACTTTTCAGTAGAGACTTTTAGGCTACCTTCGATTAAGTCCAGGCTGGGTCTAAGTCACGTCTGATCTAGTTCTGAATTAGAAATTAGTAAGTTTTAGGATAAATTGAAGTTATGTCTGTGTTAGGTTGGGTGAGGTTTGAGTTGAATTTGACTCAAGTTTGGGTTAGGTATGAATTCAATCTGTAGTGTGAGTTAGGTTTGAATTCAATCTGAATATGATGAGGGTCAGGTTGACTTAGATCAGAATTAAATTTAACTCACTTCTGGGTTAATTTAGAATTTCATTTAGGCTAGGTTCTATTAAGTCAGAGTTAAAGCTGTCGTCCATGACAAGTTTTAAGTCGATCTGAATCTCACGTGGGTTAGGTTAGACTTAAATTTATGCGATATCTGGATTAAGTTGAGACAGCGTTGAATCGAAATATCCCCTCGGTTAGATAGGATTAGGACTATGTGATTTAGATCAGATTGGCTTCAGTCCTGGACCTATGTTGAATCTGACTTACACCTAAGTTAAAATCGAAGTGGAGTCTAACTTAAGTTAGATCGGAGTCTGAGTCAGAGTTAAATCTGTGTGAGAAACCCATTCGACTTGACTCGTATCCCCACTTCGGATACCATCAGCAGGAATTCATCCAAACATCCCAGCATCTTCACCAAACTCCCCACGAACCGTACATTCCGACAACGCTCAGACGAGCTTTTGCTGGTAGCTGTACGATCGTGCCGCAAAAAGCCCAGAAGATAGGCACGAAAAGAGTAGAAAAGAATGATCTGCACGGTGGATGCAGCGATGCAACGTTTGCAAAGGGATACGATGCAGCAAGGTACGGCACGGTACGGCACGGTACGTTCACCAATGACCGAGTGGCACGGATCTTCTTCCATCCTTTCCTCTCTTCTCTTCATCTCCGCGTCGTGCAAACACTCTCTGTACACTCCGTGCACGTGTGTGCGACCATGTGCACTTAGATTCACCGCGAACCTATCCCCCTTCGAATGCAAGGCTTGAATATTTCCAGCGGCTCTCTTTGCCGGTATTAATAGTCCTTACTTTGAGCATGATATCAGACTCGAATGATTTTCACAAGCGAGCCACCAGTCATCGGCGTTTTTAATTCCGAGCGCCTCATGATCGATCGATACGCGCTTCGAAAGAATCTGACATTCCACCGTCCGCCTTGCGGTTCAGAAATCATGCTCTCATGGTCCGGGAACCTTGAAGTTTCTTTGGAATAAATTTTCAGCCGGCTACCGGATCACCGGCCGATCGGTTCACAGCGATTCTTCGATGGCCGGGTGAATGGCGGCGGTCGATTCGCCAGCCGGGTCAGGAGACGCGGAGGAGAAATTTTCATTCCGAAATAATTCAGCTGCTGTTACGAAAAAAATCATCGGGCCGTGTCATCGCGTCGGTTCGTCCGTTACGAGGCACCTTCACGACGAATGGGAAACCAACGCGTAATTAGAAAGTACAAGGAGCCTCCGATCGCAGAGAATGCGGCGTAACGCAATGCAAGTGGAATTCCGTTTGATTTCCGCGCCGAACTATCCGCAAAACCGAGACTCCAAATCGACTCGTTTGTTCCCCGCGAAATTCCCTTCCGACTCTTTATTTAACATTCTCTTTTACCCTACCCGGCCGACGCTTCCCTGACGTCGCCATCTTGCCTTCACCGGGTCTCTGGCGAACCTCCCGCCGCATCACCGAAGCTTTCTCAGCCTCTTGTCTTCTAACATCGAGTCTCGTGTCGTGTACTGTGATCTGTAGGTTGCAGACATGAATCCGAGCCTGATATAGCGTTCAACCGATTTTGTGTGTAGCTCCTTTGGTGTTCAGAGGATTGTCAGGAGCGAAGGAGTTGCAGAAGCTACGTGTTAGGATGTTTGGGGACTAATGATACTCTTCATCGCTCTAAGACTGATCTAACTTCCATACAGTTGTGTATCTTAGGTCCTTTGATGCCCAGAGGATTGTCACACGCACCTACGCTGATAGAAGTTTTCAGGTGCTAGAATAGTTGGTTCAGTACTACAACTAGGTAACTGGAATTACAGTGGTAAAACTAGGTACCTCACAGTTGAATTAATTATAGCTAATGAATAAGTTAAAATTTTATAAAAATTGCTCTCAGGTATCCATCATGGTCTCCTTAAGTAGGTTTATTAAACAAATAAACAATAAATTTTCAGTTACCTAGTTATAGTACCGGGGCCACGATTTGGGAACTTGAATCTCTCCGCTCTCGAGTTGACAATACTTAAATTAATAATTCAGTCCTTCGAATTACCCAGTGCTAAAGTCTCTGACATAGAGATGTTGAAAAAAATAATAGAGACACCTCGTCCATTAAGAAAATTCTTTATCAATATCGTGTAGGACCACCATTGCCGTCTAATACAACCTGGGTTCTCCTGAAAATGGAATCATACAAATCCTGAATAATGTTTAATAGGATATTATACTATTCTTCATGCAGAAGCTCTTCAAGTTCTCTTAGAGAAGCTGGAGGAGTATATCTGGCCCTAACTACACAATACAGGACTTGTAAACAATGTTTCCATTATTTTGTACTTATCAATCACTCCGTCACGATCGTTAATAATTGAGTCCACGTTTTAAAATTATAAAAGAATTCCCCAGGTAGCGAGTCGGAGCAGCGTGAACCGGAAACGTCGGGCACCAGACGCATTCGTTGCAAAACTGTCGAACCGAGTTTCTGGTGGATCTGATTACATAAACAAACGGAACCTCCGGTACACCATTACGTAAAAGGTTCGCCTTCGCACGCGGTGTGGGATCGCACGATGACGACGTAGATGACGCCGATGATGATGTGGCCGGCGAAGGTGAGGCTTTCCGCTATAATAGGATTAATTCGTAGGAGCCGATGAATGTCTCGCACGGTGCGTCGGTGTCTTTCTTCTCTCCGTCTCTTCAAGGTGGGCGAAACAAACCGATTCCTCGCCTGTAGCTCTATGCACCTCGGCGATATTCCCTCATGTCCTCCGCAGTTTCTCTTGTAAAACGGTTTATAACATTTCTCAGCGTGCTCGTATAGCCGATTGTTCGTTTAGAGTTCATTAACGTACCTTGTCGATGGATTGTGCGATCGAATAAATTATTTTAGATTGGCTGCGTCTGGTACCAACGAGAATTAAATAAAATATTTGTAGAAAATGTGGAGAGAATAATCTATAATTTTCAGGATACAGAGAAACGTTTGAGTGAATAGATAAATTGTTCATGATGGAATCGAAGTTTTGGTTATAAATGAAACACTGGTGATTCTTCGATTTGTTGCTGAAGTAATTGTTTGCTTAAAATTCATTAATAGATTGTGTCAATGGTCTTCGAGGGGTTGCAGAGACCTACTCTCCATTACACTGTGCATGATCCAATAAATCATTGTAACTTTGGATACATATAGCAATGAAGAAAATAGACAAAATTGATTAGTAAACATGCCTCGAAAATTCAATACTTTTTTAGATATATATAAAAATTTAAATAAACACCTGTTCATAGTGGAATCAATTTTTTTCTTCTAACTCAAAAACTAGTAATTTTTCGTTCTACATGTACAAATACTTTTTCGTTCATTTCGTTGAGTATTACACACAATTAATGATGGAGCCGGTTCTAGAAATATAAAAATAAATCGTTCCAATGAGTTTACCAAAATCTAGTAACATCTTCGTGATGTCTAGTCCATTGATGATCCTCCGCTTGCCTTCTCCCAAAAATGAACGAAATCCGTAAATCCATAAACATTCCGAGTACCTAATTCCTGGGGACTGACACCGAACAATACGAGAAGCGTGCAGTAACTCAACAGCAACAACAATATAAACATTCTCCGTGCTGCTTTGCATATTAAGCACCCGTTCTCGGGTGCACCGAGCGTTTTACGCTTATGGTAACCTCCAGCAGACATCAATCCTTGTCTCGCGGAATTGCTAAATCGCAGAGCGACCATAAAGAGAACGCATCCATTCGTTCGTCGAACGGCTTCCAATCACCATGCGACAGCGGGGAAAAAATCGGCGAGCATGTAACCCCGGCGTGATTACGCGGCATGGGATTTCCTCGAGATTCAATCTTCTCGCCTGATCGTTCCAGGGACAATCGATAGTTTTCTATCGAGCCTGTGCGTGCCTGTATGTGTGTGCGATCGTTGTTGGAGCCGTCGATGCGTAAACGCGCGTCCTTCGGCGGTAATAAGCAACGATAATGCTATCGATCGCTACGAAAATCTCATGCGATCGCGTGGCATTCGACGTCCCAGGATTCCTAGGATCCTCCTGCTCGATCCGGGTCCCACAGTTTTCCGCGAGAACGCGATTGATCGATGAATCGTCTTGCCCCGCCGATGCGGAGGGAACAAACACGGTGACTCACGGATTTGCGAGAATCGGAGTCACGTAATTCATTAGGCAGATTATCCGCCGCTGCGTCGAGTATTAGCGTCGACCGTTTCGCTGGCACGTTGTTTGTTGGCTTACGCATGGTATTTGTGAATACATATTCATGACAAGGATTTTATGAGACAGAATATCAAAGAATGCAGTGATTGTCCAAAGTTTGTTACAGCTGAAATGGGACAACTTGGATAAAGATCGTGTAGATGGATACTGCTACAGTTTTTCCTGCATTTGATTAGGTATAATGGAACCAATGAAATACTTATGGAAGTGACTAATATTATTGATCGAAGAGACTACAATTTAAGATTATATTTATTCTGTATATCAATTTTGAGGGTTTGTTATCTCTGATTAATAGAGCGTGGCAGTGAAAGTGTGATGGAACTGAATGATTGGTAGGCGTTAGAATCTATGTAGAATCGGATGGTAATGTCAGTTTTAAAGTTTTTAATCAATCTGTGTCGCATGGGTCGCATACGGCCCACGCTGGACTTTCCATTCAGCTTCATACTTTAACCTGTCAAATGACATATTGCTATAATGTATCTCTAGTTTGTCAAAGAAAAAATCGTTTACCGCGTCCCCTTAATTATTTAATTCCTTGATTATTTAATAATTAAATTCATGGGTCGCGTACGCCCCACGGTGTTAGAATAGAGCCTACTAAATTTTGCTCGCAGAGGAATAATAAATCTGTATCGTTCTCTTTGCAATTTTTTGACATCTCCAACTGGAATATAAAATCTAATCGAGAACACTTTAATTACTCAGGCTGCTTCCTCGAGCGCGAGGGACTTCCATCATCCGATTGAAACGTGAACTCGCGATAAGCACAGGGAGATCAATTCTGATCTGTCTGAGCTTTCTCGGGCCAGAGACAAAGGGAGCTGCAGCTATTATAGTTATTACACATCGAAGCACGTGAATGATCATGTGAGTCATTGTGTCTCTTTCCCATCGCGACCCACGCGAGTTTCTTCGAATGGCCTTCGACGAATCCAGCAGATTTTCTTCCCTCTCGTTCGACTGGCAAAATCGAAGCTACAGCAGCATAACCTAATGGAATCCTTGAGACTTCCATGGTCCGAGTTGCTACGAGGATAGTCGTCAGAGGTTTTCGGGTGTAAACCGTGTCCTTGAGGAATTACACCGCCGTCCAGAAGTATTAATCCTTTGACCGCTGTCGTTGCCTATAGGTGCTTGACAAAGGCGCTCATCGTGTACTGACGACGCCCATGGGCGTTCGGCGCAATGGCGAACTTGTACTACTACTGCTCGGCAGCACGCAGCGTTCGCCTCGTTTTCAAGTAGCCCGCAATCGAGAAAACAGAAATTTCGTGTCTCATATGAGCCTTTACACACACATATACAGGATGATTCACGCAACTGTAACAAGCTATATCTTTTTTTGATTCAAGTTAGAAAATGATGAATGGTTTATGTTTGAATGTTCATAAAGATATTTTTTCAAAATACCTTACGAGCTAACCATTCTTCGGTCATGTTACCTTAATACTTTTTTACATAGGAAAACAGGAGGATTCGATGCATGTAAAAAAATGGGAGGTTTCTATTTAAAAAAATAATGCAACAGCAAAATGCACATGCATTATTGCACCTGCGAAGAAAGTACGAAGGTAAACATTGTAGTCCACTTTAAACCAATAACTTCTTTTCTAACTTCAACCAAAATAAAAGGTATGGCTTGTTACACCTGCGTGAATCACCCTGTATATTTACATTCGATCGTTGAGATTTCTCTTTCAGCAGAGGAAACTCTCATTCGATATCTCATGCGCAACCGTTTCCAAATTTTTCCTCGAACCTCGTGGAAACATTTTCCCTCCAACGTCGTGTGTGTTCGTTTCACGTTTCTGGTCACGAGCCGCGTTCGCGCGCGCGCTCGCTCGCTCGCTCGCGGTACCAGCAAAAGGAAAACGAAAAGCCGGGAAATAAAGGAAGTCAGTGGAACACAAGAGGATGCGACAAACGAGCCGATGTACGAAGGGAACGGAGGCGAAAAGGACGAGGAATAATAAAAGGAAAACGGAAGAAGCCGGAATCTAATGGCGGAGAGACAACGGACAGGAAGACGCGGGACAAAAAAGGAAACTGGAAGCGCGTTCGATACAAAGCGCGACGGATACAAATTATCCAGGGAGAAAAACGGCGTCCTCGTTTTTCAGACGAACGAAACGGTAAAAACGGGCCGCGCGAGATTTCATTGAAGAAAATCACCGTTTCGTGATCTAAAGGATACTTTGCACAATTGAAGTATTACTTTGTAGCGTTATAAAGCCGGCTGCAGTCTTTTTTCTGTATTTGTTGTGCCTCTCTATTATCCGATGTTTCATTCTGTGGAAACAATAGCAGAAGATGGAATTAATTAACTTTATTACATAGACTGGAGTATTATGACGATTTTCAGCATAAACAAATTCTAAGAATGCATTACTTATGCTTGATATCTCCATTTGGATCAAAGTGATTAAAACAACAATGACAGACATGACACTAAATTTTAATAAACCAATTTTGTCAGTACATTCAGAGGGACCTGGACAACTCCATTTTCAAATTTCATGTTATTAATTGCCGTATTACAGAAGTTACAGAAGATTAAGCAAAGTCCAGTTTCTGGAGGATGTCTCTAGGGTCTGGCGAACAGTATGAGCTATTGCGGTGTGTTAACAGAGTTCGAACAGTACCACAGCAGCGTCTAAAGGTGAACGGATGAAGAAGAGGCGGCAAGAACAAAATAATCCGGAGGTTGTCTGCTCGAAACAGAAGAATTCACCTGACTGACTTCGTGACCCTAAGTCCCATGGAGAGAGCAGACCCGGATTTCCCATTAGGCTAATCATTATAGGCCGCGGGCGCACGATCCTAAAGCATATACCTAATCTTCGTGAATGCACCGATTAAGGCGAAATTACCATCTTTTTTTTTCACGTTTTTGCAGCTTACGAAACCGATTGCCGTTTCGAACACGGCTGCATCCAATTTCCGTGAAAAGTCTCAACTTGGCTCACATCCGTCGCTAATTAATAAGCACGCACCTCCTTACAACTATATTTTCAGCTTACTTCCATGAAATCGGTGCCCGAGGAGTAATTTACATAATCTCCATGTGTAATCATGTGGATGCAGGGAGTTTTATCATGTTAGGAGTGTTATTAATTTTTATACATCCTCTAATAGTTAATATCTGTCATTGAGTGTACTGGCGATCCTTCTGCAATCTCTACATCCCTCATCGTTAATATCTTCCTCTCAATTAAGTTACTGCACATCCAAACTTAAAGTCTGAAGACCCCAACGTCAAGCAGCACCCTTTCGGTACCTCTAATGAACCCACTCTACCAAACCTAAGACTTTGGACCACGCGTAGAATCTCGATTATTCTAACTGCAATCAGCAACAGGCTGGCTCAAATAGTCACCACGTTTCGCATAAAAATGGCAGTTCTAATTGGAATGAAACACACACAGTGCTACAAAATTAAGTACACAGTGTCACTGACAATTTTAACTGTCAACTGATATAAGATGACCAATTTTTGGACGTCTGGTGTTCAGATAAACAACGTGTTACTGTGCGTACAGAATCCCGATACACCAAGGTGTAGACTCTAAAATATTAATATATTCAAGCTTCCCCGTATCGTGATGCAGAACATTTGGATCAAGGTGGCCGCGTCTAATATAATAATTGCATCTGCGTGTGTCAGCCGGCGGCGATTGTTTTCGACGGTTCATCCACGGTCTGAATTTAAACGCCGGAAGAAGGATCAACGCTCGAAACTTGATAGTCCGTCGAAGACCGTTCCCCGGAGGGCTGCGTCGGATCCTCGACGTCCTAGGTCAAGGTTCCCGTGAACCTCGGGGATTCGAGTGTGCCGTTTCATCGACTCCGTGGTCCAGTCGATTTCATTGAAACTCGACGAAGCCCCTTTCGGATTTCCGCGTGTTTTGGCGCCAAAGCGAGCTCACGTGGCTCAGTTGGGATCACATGGCAAGTCGAAGGCCAGTTGGATCGTCTTTGGCGGATCACGAACTTCGAACGGTGTTTCCTTCGTGCACAGAAGGAAAAGAAGCCGACGAAGGAAGAGGAGGAACTTTCACGCGACGGCGAACCTTCTTCGTAATCGGTATGCGTCGATGCCAGGCCTACCCTAGGGGAAACAAGTCCCTCCGGCTGTTTTAATTGCAAATTTCTCCCGCCAGCACGAACCCCTTGCAAATTGTTCAACGGAACTAGTCGAACGTTACTTCGAGGTAGCGATGACCTTCGAAACGCTGCGAACCGCTTCCATCGAGGAATCAGCCGTCCAGTGTGTTAGACACGAGCTCCAGGGATCATCCGAAAAATTGCCAGAGCTCTTGAGAATGTTCAGCCCGATGCTGACGTTGCGAGGCTGATCGGTGTGGCTCCTGGAACGCTCGATCGGCAGAAAAATGTAAATTTGTCGACGGAGGAAGCATCCTCGCAGGCAGGCCCTTTCATGGGAAGCAATGAACTTCGTTTATGACACGGCCACGTTTCCACGATACCGCGTAATAAGCTATGAAAGTAACTAGGAGGCAGGTGATTCAGTCACCGCGGGTTTATCTCGTGAAGACGCGGAAAAATTGATGATGCAAGGACAAAGGTATGCGTGGAATTTTACCGTGCTTTCGGCTTAGCGCGTTTTTATAGGGACCCTGCATTAATATGCAAATGAGCCTTTGGACATGGGATCTCCGCTGCATCGTCTAAGCCCGGTTCCGAGTTAGCGTAAATACCCTAATATCGTCGAACAAATAAATTATCAGCCTCTGGTAGCTATTCCTGCGTCCTCCATGTCCTCAGGACATACCAAACTCATTAAGAAGAATCTGACACTCGAGCGAATGAGTTATTCATCAGTTTTTAAGAAACGAGCGTGCATGCCTCTGTATTGATATGCAAATGAACCCTTGGACATGGGAGCTCTGCTCTGAGTTAGCGTAAATGCCCTAATATCGCCAAACAAACAAATTATCAGCCTCTGCCAGCTCTTGCTGCATCCACCAGGTCCTGAAGACGTACCAAACCCATTAAGAAAGATCTGACACCCGACTTGTCGACTCAATCGGATGTTCATCAGGTTTCGAGGAACGAGCATGCATACCCATGACCCCCAAAGAACAATCGACCTGATTGACTAGCGGGTTACGAAAACGGAGGGACCACGGTCTCGCAAGTGACGAGCTAAATACGATGATCGTCTGAATCGACAAGTTCATGGTCACGGCAGTGCCACGAGACCAAGAAGAGAGAAACAGGTACCGAAAACGGTACCGGACACCGGCAGGTGGATGACGCAAGCGGGATGACTTTACTCATGGTTATCCCCACTTCGAACCCGACGATTCTTTCTCCCAGAGGGACTTTACAGCTGACACCTCGCATCTTTCTATCTACCAGCCTCTCTCCCTCGTTTGCCACAGGCTCTCTTCTCCAGAGGCTAGCCCGTGTGCAGCGATGGGACTGATACCCATGCCGATCGTATTACGATTGGAATCATTTGTTCCAGTCGATTTCACCGCTCCACGCTGCAGTTAAGTCTGTTTCAATATTTGTTTTAGACTGTGATATGATGATAATAGAGTATAGGGATTTTTTATACACCGCTGCACTATGGTTTCAGATGATAGATCGTATTCCACGGAGAGACGTCGATTGTATCGATACGGTATCGTTCCCATCGCTAGAAGCACGCAGCCAGCCGCACCTTTGCTATGCAAATTACCTCGCGCGACGATCTTGGTCCTTTGATATATATTTTTAAGAATTATCCGCCGAAGATCGTCCATCATCGACGGCGCCATTTTTTTTTCTCCGCTTCTGGCACAGTGACCATGCTGCAGACTCAAACTATTTGGGTGTTCGATGAAATTTTATGTCTAAAGTTGTAAGAATTGCAAGAAAGTCGAAATAACATTGAAGAGACAACTTTGGGCATCATAACCTGCAAACTGCACGATCCGAAAGATTGAAGTGACCTTGAACCACCAATATTTCCTGTTTCTACTACATCCTAATGGTTCAATGTCTTGGAAGATTGTATGAGCTTGATCGTTTGCAAATAAATCATGACCCCTAAATTGTGTGGTCTCGACAATGAAAATGACCTTGAACAGTCGAAATATCCTGCCTCTGCTATAGCATAATCGTTCAATAATTCAATATCTTCGGAGCTGATATGAGATCCATCGGTTGCAAATAAAACATATCCCCTGAGTTGCAAGATCGAAGAAGAAACGAAAGTGACCTTGAACGCCGAACATCTCTACCACGGCGCAATATTATAATAACTCAACATTTTGAAAATTTCCCTGACTACAATTCAAGAATGAACTGGAGCTTTAAGGGGTTTGGAATACGTGGAAAAATGTACGGAGACGACGAGGTCCCCGTTGGATTTATTGTTTCCTTATCGACCGAGGTACGAGCGATCTACTTTGATAATTGCACACCGTGTAAAATGATATTAAAGGGATAACGTTTCACGAACGTAGCAGGTGATAAGTAGGTTGCTACCCCGTAAATTTATGTGAACCTCGTGAGCAGCGCTCGTTATTAACCGCGCGTACGTACGCGAGTGATCGATCTATCGATCCTGCTCCCGATCGTTTTCGTCGAAACGATTTGAAATCGGGTCTCGTTCTCGTTTTCTTTCGCCCGGTGCAACCAGTCGAGCACACGTATCGAAGCTTATCGATCTTCACGAGCAATTATATCGACACGGTTTCGAGATAAGCGAGGTACGGGCCAGCGTCGATTAGAATCGATCTTTCCGCCCCGACACGCGAAACAATATTCTTCGCTCGTTCAGCGAACTTCACGGTGGTGGGCTCTTCCTTATCGACCCTTGAATCCTTCACATACTTCCGGAAGTGGAATAATTCGCAAGTGACTGTAGTTCGCTGGACAAAGTAAGGATAATACAAATGTATACCTCCAAAAGAGAAAAATAAAACTGCACCATACCATATAAATCGTAATCGTTATCAGTTTCAACTGGATTTTGACTCCTCCGAGGTATATAATTAATGAACATTCCATAGCTCGGTTTTTTGCACTGTCGAAGTGCATGCGCGCTTAAGACTTCGTATATCATCAATTAATAACAATTGTTTACTGAGTCTACTCGCAAGGATCAACGTTTAACAATTTCTATTCAGAACAATGAAAATGTACAGTTTTCTTCGACTTGTCTGTTGAAGCGTCCTGATCCAGATGATCAGAGGTTAGGTTAGTTCCCGCGTTCTATCATAAATCCTTTTCGCGTTTCCGGCGCCGACGTGTGCGTGAGAGTTCACGGATAGAGTACGGTTAACCATATCCCTATATCCATAGTTAATTGGATACTGTACGGTGATTACGTCTCCCTTTGCGAAGCATAATTAAAAAAAAGCGCACGTGAACACGGCGGGCCTTTCGCAGCGATCGTTCGATGAAACTTGTCACCGCTTCGTACATTGTGCGTGTGCGTTTTATCGTCGACGGTGGAATTATTTTATCGGTTTCCAGCGGGCCTGTGCAGCGGGGATATTTACCGGAAGAATGCGAGTCAACGACCTCGCGACGAGTAATCCCCGGAATAATCGCCGCGATTTTTCCGTGTCCGTTTTCCGCGATTCTCCTATGGCTACGCGGTGGCACCATTGATCGGCGAATACGCCGGCTTAACGGGCCTGAACGGTTACTCGTATTCGCCTAACGGCCGACCGAAAAACATCGATCTGTTCGAACAGGATCGACTGGTCTACGATAACCTCTTCTCCGGGAAGCAGGCAGGAAATTCGTGACAATCATGGAAACGTAAGCAAAGGGTAAGTTCCAGTGCAATTCTACATTCGAACGCAGCTGACGGTGTTGAATTTTGCCGCCATTTTCTATGATGTCAACGCGTTGCTACAGCTCAGTTGTTTTAGATAGTTTGAAAAGTTCGTGGCTGAGTTCTGTCTGGGATACAGAAAAGTCTTCTGTAAAAACGCAGTGGCTTTTAGCACCTGTGACAAGATTCTGCTGATGTGGCTCTCAGCACATGCGACACAACAAGTCGGAGCCATATAAGTGGTCTTCAGCACAGGAGACTCGACGCATTCGTGCCACAAAAATGGTTCATAGCAGGAGGTACGGCGTATTTGAGCCACAAAAGTGGTTCATAGCGCCGGAGGCATGGCGCATTTGAGCCACAGAAGCGGTTCATAGCACAGGAGACGCGGCGCATTCGAGCCATAAATGTGGTTCATAGCAAGTAAGACAATGGATTCGAGCCACAAAAGTGGTTCCTAGCACAGGAAACAGGTCGCACTCGAGCCCCGAAAGTGGTAGCCCTTAACCTTGAGAGCTATTATCATTAAAATACTGTTTCATACTTAATCATTAATAAAATTTACTTTCCAGTGAACTTCAACAGCCTGTATCAATTTACCTGGAATCTACAAACGCTCTGGTGGTCTACTTACGTTCCTATAGTACAGTAATACATATTATTATTACTGTAGTTCCAACACTAATAATTTCGATGAAGATACCCAGCTTGTTAGCAGAAAATGAACTCGACTGCGAGTACCCGGAGTATCCAGGCGCGCCGTGTCAGAAGGTATCTCGTATTTCTCCATAATTTCGATGAAGATACTTTGATCATCGGTAGGAAATGAACTCGAAGCTCGCGTAGGTGCACACGGAATAGCGTTATGCGAAAGATGTTTCAATAGGCGAACAGAACACGCGGTCGTGTTGCCCACAGGCTTCGTTTGCCCCGACACAGAAACCTTTCTCTCTCATCTCGCTGCGCATCTCCTGCCTCTGCTCCATGCAACGCGGAGTTGCAGTTAATTGATGCACCGCCGCGTAATGGCGCGGCTAAATGATCGACGAGGTGCACAATGCACCGAGCTGACGCCAGACTTTCGTGTGTCCATTATTATTCCACACCCCCGCGAGTCACGCCTATCCTACCCAATTAACTATGAGACTTCTAACTTACTTGGACGCGTTGTTTGCTTTCAGATGGAAGAGATCATCCTGGAAGGGTTTTGAAGACGTTAAGGTTGAGGCTTTAGGTTCTCCCTTGGCGCCTATTTATCGGCGCGTACAGACGGTGGACAGAGCTGTTCACCGTGTACTGATCACACCCATAGGCGTCGGCGCAATGGGTCATTACGTATTGCTGCAACTTGACCGCGCGTGGCGTTCGTTTCGTTTTCATGTAGTCCGCAGTCAAAGGATGAATAATTGTTTAAAGGTTTGGAAACGAGATTTATAATTCACCTTTAGTAAGGCGCATCTAAATGCAAGTGTATTCATAGGCGACGACCCAGTGGATCTAATAAATCCCGGAATACGCTTAATTAATGCGACGCGGTGCAATAACGCGGCTAAATGATCAACAACGCGGAGCTAACGATGCTAATGAGACAGTTTCAGCCGTATAATCCAATTTTCTATCGTGGTTCGTGGCGTGTCAAGGTGTTCTCCCATTTTTACCTGGCATCCTTTATTTCTCTTAATTAGCCCTCCGCGCGTTTTGCGCGCGATCGCCAACGGATGGGCACAAAAATTCCCATGGGACTGAGAGAGCAATTTTCGGCATGGATTCAAAGGAACATTATTATATAAAAGATTCGCCAGGCGTTTAGATATAAGTAAGGACTTAGAAAGTCGAGACGATTAGAAGAAACAGCCAGGTACCTGCGTGCACTTTCAATTTCACCTGAAACTATCAGTGCACTTGTTTCCTTCTAACTTTACTCTAACACGACAATAACACGCATCACGCGTGTTGATGATAATGATGTTCCGATGAAAGGGTAAGAGACACGCGACAGCCAGGAAGCAGCAACGTCTCCGGTGAAAGTTTTTTTGTCTACTTATTTGTTTTTTTCTTTTTAGACAAAGGATAAAAGAAACGAAGAAGAATAATGAGGGAGAGTTAGCGGATCAAAGCTTCAGAATTTTGCAGCTTCATGAGCAAACATTCTCGAATCAAATGACTAGAAAGTTGAGCCTTCCTACAATAAACCACCAGGTCTGTCTCATTTTTGCCAAAATTGTGGTACCAGTTCGTGAGCTTCCCTAATGCAGTAGAACTGGAAGATCACCTTGCAGACCGTCCGGAAGACCAGCGAGGTGTTCTTGCTAAAGTAATTGTTACAATTAACGTTTTAAACGGTTCTAGAAATCGATGGCTGTCGATAGGCGTGCTCGCAGCCTTGACCGTATTCCAGTTCCCGTTTCAAAAGAATATATTTATGTAATTCCGCGTAACATCGGATGCAATTAGGTGGCCGATGGCAGACGTCCACCTCGTGTCGGAAGAGAAAGGATTTCACCAGAACGGAACGAGAGCCGTGCACGTTTTATCCGACTCTCACACGGCCGACAAAAAACGGGCTGCTCGACAATACCGATGAATAATTGATTTCCAGTCTCGCTTCGCCGCTGAATTATGCAACGTCTCAAAAGGGAGCATAATTTAATTACTCGAGGATAATCGACGTGTTGGCCGCCCGCTGCACGAAACGAGAAAACAACTTTCTCTCGTCCGTAGGATTTTTATTTGGAGGTGCGTCTCTCCTTCGTCTCGATTCATCGATCGAACGGTTTCTTCTTCCTGGAGCGATCTAGGAGGCTCTTCTGCAATTTTTAATTTCACGGGTATACCTCGAAGAGACTGTGAATATCGCAAGAAAGCGAGTCAGATGAATTTGTTGGTTTCTCAGTGTCTATTAACCCTTTGATTGTTATAAGTGCTTGACAAAGCCGCTCACCGTGTACTTTCGACGCCTATAGGCGTTAGGTGCAATGGCTAGCTATGTACTTCTGCAGTTCAGCCGCACGCATAGTTCGTCTCGTTTCCAAGTTGCCGAAAGTCAAAGGGTTAACAGGTTGACTGCCATACTTTGTACACTGAAAACGACAGGACTTTCTAGACTTCGATACAGCATGAAAGTAATCTGAAATTGAAAACTTCATGACATAAACTACCCCTGTCAATTTTCATATTTTTTCAGAAGTTCAAATTATCTGAAGAAATTAAAATAAGTAGAATAAATTCAATGTTGTATTGTGTTATGAAAAACCACAGTCACTCCAACCTTCAGCTACCACCAGCCTGATCAATGAGCAGCCATCAACGTCGATGCAAGATCCTCCATCAGCAAAAGGATTACGACTCTCTGAAAGCTCGGATGATGGCTAGCATTTTTTAGCAATAAAGTATTTTCTCATTAAGGTATGTACATTATTCTTTGTAGACATAACGCTATTGCATACTTATATCCCTTTGACTGCAGGCTACTTGGAAACGAGACGAACGCTGTGTGCGACTCAGCTGCAGTTGTACGTAGCTAGTCATTGTACCTAACGCCTATAGGCGTTGACAGTACACGGTGAGCGGCTTTGTCAAGCGCTGATAGCAGTCAAAGGGTTAATGTTAATATATTTCACAAACCTTCAATCTGTAAACAACGCAATACCTGTGAAACAAAATGAAATGAGGTATATGTCCGAATCTGAAATAATAAATATTCATGTTAAATATTATTTTTTAGTCGAGAGTACTTGACACAGTAACACTATGGAAATCAGCGTATTACTATAAAACAGACGCTTCACGCCTCTTAAATCCGTCCACGGCCTTTTCCTGTGTCTTTCTTTCCTTCGAATGATTACGAGTTTGGAAAAAACGCGGGAAACGGCGCGACACCTTTTGTTTTATCGTCGTGGATATCCAGTGGCCATGGAGAACCAAGGAAACATTATCGGTACCCGCTTTAACGGCGCGTTAAGATATCGATGCATGACAATTGACAGTGTTTTGTCGTTGTTAACGTAATATAATAACTTTCTAATCTCCTTGTTCCACAGGCTGCGATTTGAAATCGCGTGGCCCGGGGAAAAGTGGAACGCAGAAAATCGTATCGAATGCGAGCTTTTTAGCATCTGTCGTGCACGACGGAGGAAGAGAACGAAAAGGAGAAGAAAAATCGCGGTTTAATAAGCGTGACCAGCGGTACGACTGTACTAGACTTTTCCGCACGAAGCCGCTCGCGAGCGGAAAAATATATTTTCGTCGATCGTTTCGTGTTGCGCAATGAAATGATCCTCCAGAAGACGAATTACTCTAATTTTTAGCTCTTTCAGGTCGCTGAACCCGTGCATGCGTCCCGAAAAATCGTTCATCGTGGGCTACGTGCCTTTACCTTGGAGCTCACAGCAGAGTTTTAGTATTGTAAGATGATCATCGGTGACCACCAATACAGTCAACGTTTTGAAAGAGAGTTTTCACCGGTTTCGAGAGGGCCACACGTAATTTCTCTTGGTTTTATTCGGTTCACGAGGTTCCTGGCCGGTGGACAACGCAGCCGTACGGACGTGGAGGACTCGAAGAGTTCCTTACGGAACGTAAACGAACG
Source organism: Macropis europaea (assembly GCA_916610135.2). Lineage (NCBI taxonomy): Eukaryota > Metazoa > Arthropoda > Insecta > Hymenoptera > Melittidae > Macropis > Macropis europaea. The sequence continues at coordinate 3,338,912 of OU744353.1, forward strand.
TTCGTCACGCATCATGGCGATAAAGCCAGCCAGGTATCTCGTGGGTAACGTTACTCCTTTCTGCGTGTGCGTTGTCCTGTAATTCCATTAATGCACTCCGCGGACAGGACACGAAAAAACACATTGTGCGCCATTTTTCAGACGTGCCTCCACGAATTTCATTCTGCCCGCTTTGGCAACGAGGACACATCGCAGCCGCTTCACTCGGGTAACTTTGTAGACTGAAACGTTGATATTTTGTTATCGAATGTTGCTCCATTTGATCTATTTTGTTTAGTCACTGCACCAGAAGAAGAAATTTGAGGAATTATGCGTGCAAAACGGGACAAGAAAGGAGACTACCCCCTAATCCATTCTTCTGATTACTTCTCTCACCACCCTGAAGGCCATGGCTGACCACACACAAGCTGAAAATCCTAGAGAATTTATGTTACAATGAATATCATAAGTTAATGAAGAAATGGCGTGCAAGAGTCCTGAAGATGTTGGAGTCCTCATCCTCTTCATACAGGCAAGATTTCTATTTACAGTTTTTTTGCGTTTGACGCACCGTCAGATTCGTTCTCGTGCGGTGTTTTTCGAGAAAGAAACGACGAATTCTGTGCGTAATAATAAATTGGTCAGAATCCGTACGAAGGAGTTAACAACTCGTACAGGAGCCAACTCGAGCGTGCACTCGTGCACGCTTCGTTTCGCTGAAATAATAACGAAGATCTTCGTGGCCCGTCACACGCCGTAACCAGGAATTCCGTGCTCCCTTTTCCTCGTATTTTTACCGAAAATTATGAAAATTGCCAGCCGCCGGATGTTTTCCTTTCCAATTAATGTCGAACGGTATCCTCAGCGTTTTCACTTCCACGCGTGCCGCTTGTTGTTATTGAAAAGCCTGTACATATTTGGAAGTCAGATAATTACTTCTCTTCTTCAGACATCACACTGTACAGTCCAGTAACTACAGAACAAATTTCTAAATTTTCAAAGACAGTCGAGGGGTCAAGCAACGTTCCATGTCGTGAACGCAGTCATTTTCCTTCACAAATTACTTACACGTGTGTGTTATGTCATTTCGCAAGCATCACGCACGGATCTGTCAATGTGTAAAGTAAATAGTTTGCAAGTAATATAACAAGTGTATGTAATAGGTATCAAAATTGATGCATTAGGAACCTGTGTATTCTATTTTGAAATTGGTAGCCGCATTTTCATTCGTTTGAAAATTCTGTTTCATCATCGACGGTCATTAAGGTAGAGATATGTGCTCTCATCCTTCCATAAAGATGTTTTCTACATTGTCGACAGCCTGTAACTGCAAAAATTGACGGACCTTCTGCTGGTTCCTCTTCTGATACCATCAAAAGGTATCCATTTTACTCTGAGTGTTGGAGCAGTTTCTGTTAGATGGCGACACTTGTTTGTTCGTAGGTTAGGAGATTCAGAAAACTTCAATTTCAAATTAAGAAAAGCCTCTTTATTAAAATTAATGTATACGTATATTTATAAATCTCATTAGGTTGGAATGTGAAAGAAATCGAATGGTTTTTAACAAATTCCTTTTAATTGCCGCGCAGTGTCGTTTCCATAAATAAATCTTTCGCACGTAGAAATAAAAGAGTCGATGTACTATGTTAACTTAGAGATTAGGAAATCATAGGAACAATTATTCGTGCTAGTATCGGCGAACATTAATACCAAGGCACAATTGTATTTCGAACGTGACCGTGAACACAGTTCAGCACGTGTCAGGAAATAAAATGCCTCGCACGAAGTTATATTTAATTCGGACAACATCGAGCTACCGAACAGTCATGCCACGTTTCTTAAAATATGTTTGCGCCGCCGATCGGCCGAGGACAAAAATTTTTCTTTAAATCAGTTCATCGTCATCGGACGATATTACCTAAAAAAAATGTACGAAGATTCACTACAAATACTATCTATAGTCTCTTCATCGATTAAACTTGACGCGTGGATCCTCAGCTTGTTTTAACACGTTGACTGCCACATTATGCAGGCTAAAAACTACTTCCACGACATTCTGAACTTCGATGCAAAATGAAAGAAATCTGATACTCTTTTTAATTAACAATGTTAGCAATTATTCCCATATATACCCATGTATGGGTGACATGGCAGTCAAAGTGTTAATTAACGCCGTTGAATCATCATTTCGATCGCGTGTTTTAACGATCAACCTTTCGCTAATGTACTACATTCTCAGGCAGCGTAGAGCCTTGTCAGGTACACGTGAAACAAATTGGAAGGTATTCTCCCTGAGATTGTTGGGCGCGTCATTGCTGATTTCGTTCTCATCATCCGTGACATCGATCTCGACGTCCTCCAGATCGATAACGAAATCACGGTCGCCCATCAACGTCCTCAAACACAGATTCTGCTCTTTTATCCTCGAACGGACTAACAACTCCAACGTAAACAAATGCTCGTCGTCCGCCTCTGGTAGATAACGATGCATAAATTCCGCTAATCTGTTGAAAAAATTACATGCAACGGTTATCGCTTTTACGTAAAGTCCCAATGACGCGTGTCAAACAAAATACACATAAAAGAACAAGGAGAGATTGCACGGTAAGAGCCACGCAAGGATACCTTCGCTTGGACGGCCGAGAATAATATTTATTCAGCTTCGCATACTATCACCCTCGCAAGTCACAATCACACCAATCTTGTGTTTGAAGCTAAAGAAGTATCCTCGACTGTCCAAGAGAAGCCATCTGTGGAAGGATTACAAACTGATATGGTGGGGACAAGGAGTGGCCTTAGGCGTGCAATATTTCTTGTACAAACTGTACACCAACCGTAGAAGATATTCTGCGTTGTGCCCGCTGGGTCCTGAGCATTCAGAAATTTGCCTAGCGATATTATGAAGCGGCGCTTCGCCCAGCCAGTGCTCATTCTTATTCGTGGCGATGTAGATGATCACAGGGAAGCTTTTGGTACCGTTTCGGGTGAAAAACGTCGAGAAGGTTGTCACGTATCCCCCTAGAGTGCACTCGCGCCTTTCCAAATACGGTAGCGCCACGCTGTTATGAACTTGAAACGCTCGCCCGTAAACAATGCCCTGTAAACAAAGGAACCGTTTGATTTATCGATCACGAGCCGCGTACTCATTAGTTAGGCACGGAATGATGTGTCCAATGACCGTTGTCAAAGTCTCACCTCTTTTTCCTCGACCAGCGTGGCCACGCGTCCAGGCTGCAACGAAAAAGGAAGGAAATTACTAAGTGATCAGCCGACGGCGTATCGCACAGGGAAATAAATCAAATGCAGGAGAACTCGCGTGGCGTGACGTACATACGTAACACGAACGCAGAGGGTAAAATCGTGTCTCTGAAAAGATATCGGTTTCTGCGAGCTGTAACTGGTTTCTCGTTAATCGAGAAGTAACTGTAACATGAAGCTGGGAGAAATCATTCTCGTTTACGAACCACGATGTAGGCAGACACACGATAAAGCGTATGTAAGACGAGAGATCGGCGCGCGTAGTCGATCTCATAGACGCACAGCCGGCAGCTGAGAAAAAAGTAAAACGCGAGGTTTCTTGTTAAACGATTACAGGATGCATTAACAGAGAAATCGGCACGGAAAGTCGATCGGGTGAAACTGTATTCCGCTGTTATTGCTCTTAATAAGGGGCATCCGCGTTCAATGAGCCATCTTCCAATCGTCACGTGGACGTTCGTTCGCTAAACGGTTTTAGAAGGAAAACAATTTCAGCCCCGAAGATCGGATTCGCAGCGATTTCGTGACGTTTTTCAGTTCGAGGAGAAGAAACGCCGTGGAATTGGAAACGTCAAACAAGAACGCGTCTTTGTCGTGTCGCGGGGAAGTCTGCCAAAGGTTTGTCAAAGAATTCACGCGACGGATTCATGAACAAGAAAATTCGAGTATAAATAGAATATGGCGGACTGCACGGGAAAAAACTATGTATAAACGTCAGAGGACGGTGTCCAAACGATTTGCGACAGTTCAGTCGCAGTAAATGTTTCAAAACAATTTCAACGACGTCCAAACATGAAAGCACCAAATTTTATGGTTAATAATAAACTGTGTGCGATCCAACGAGCCGCGGACAATCGTCCTTTGTATCTGCTGTGACTCAAGGGGCGTTAAGTACATTTTCCAAGTGACTAATTCGAAATCAGAAGACAAACGAATATACAGATACGCACACTTTACATTTCGCCGCAATTTATGCGTGGCGATAAGGATAATTCATTATCCACGATTATTTGCAATAGAAGGAAAGCGTTACATCTGCCGTAATACGCAAAGACTGCTCCATTTGCATTTCTCCGCATTGTCTTCTAGGCATGAATATTTTGCAATTCCAATGACGCTCGTGCGCCACTCTACGAACACTATGCAACAATTATGATAAATCGTTTATTGTAACAAATAGATATTGTGTGAAATTCTAAAGGAACTCTGCCAAGAAAGTTAGCACAAATGACACGGCGCGTCTGAGCCACTGAAGCGGCTTTCAGCGCAAATGACACGACGCGTCTGAGCCATTAAAGTGGTTCTTAGCGCAAATGACACTGCGCGTTTGAGCTGAAGGAATCTGAGCGTGCAGGGTTTATTTAATAATTTACCCACACACAGTTCAAGGTAGACCGAGTGTTTATTGACCTCGAGCGAATGTACAAAACGAAGAATTTAATTTGTACACGCGGTGTGACTCTGGTCAAGTGTCGCTGGAGACCGTTCATCACGGAGCTTTTCGAAGTTCCTCAAAAGCTCCCAAAAGAATCCAGCGCGTTGGTGTTAGCCAATCAGGCTTTCTTAATTACAGAAATCGCGCTATCTGTTCTTTGCGCCTTGGCGCGCTTTTTCGGAAAACGGCTGCGATTTGGTGGGGGAAACGTCTTGGCAGAAATTTGTGCAACGCAGTGGAATTTCCATTAGGCCCGGAACTCGCGTCGTGGGCCCTTCGGAAAGGTCAGTTTTATGACATCCGCGTATGTGATTGAGGCCGTATACGAAAGTTCGAATCTGAACGTCATTGTTATCGTCTAAAGTACTAAACATATGTAGAAACGGCTTTCTCAAAAATAGCTTCGCAGATGCGCGTGTCATGAAACGTTTCAACCTTCTGCGCGGAAAATGTTTCAATTTGTACGCACAACAGGCCGCTGCGGAGCCACTAAAGTGGCTCTCGGCACAGCCGGGTGATGATGTTTATTTTTCAAATTATTAACTATTACTACTTTGTTAACCATTTGAGGCCGGAAAGTTTCGAGAAAAGTCGTGCACCGTGTGCTGAAATTTTCCGTGGTAGAACACGCGTTTAATTTAATAATCAATTATAATTATATATTTGATGTCGATTGCTCGGTTGTTTTAGTCCTTTTAAATTGCAAAATATGTAACGGGACATATATATTTTAATGAAACAAGCAAAGATGATAGTCTAAATACATAGGTTGAAAGCGTACAGTAAACGCGTGTGCTTAGGCCAGTGCGGTGACCCGTAGCACACGGTGAACGATCTTTTTGAACGCATATATGCGTCTGTCGTCCGCAAAGGGATAAACATCATTTGACTAATGTAATCCCGTAATAATTTTCAGTAATGTATACACAAGGTAAACCGAAAGTAGGTATCGTTGAAACTTACGTTTTGAATCGTTCCGCGGTGAGTGATATTGCCCTGCCAGAATTTCCTGGCGAATCCTTTCACGTGTCCAACCACGCTCCTTTTGTACTCGAACCCCGGGTACCAGCAGAGGGATCCGTATCCGAATACCCAGAGACCGTCGTGTCTGTCATCCATCTTCGAGTTTTCGAAAAGATCAACTTTTCCGCTTCGAACGCTCGGACCGGCCGAGACTCTGTCTCATCGGTGTTGAGTTACGATCGAGTTCGCGCGAGTTTCAAAACGTTTGCCAATATCGAACGAAATATTCGGTTGTCGGTGTCGTTAGAGAAAAAAAATGTTACGCTCGACAGGCTTGACGTCTAATGAACCTTCAGCGTAAACAAACTCAAAGTCCTCGCCAGCTAATGTCTCGAGTTATCTGCACTACGAGGAGCAAGAAAGAAAAAAATGAGCAGCTCCAATTATCGTCTCGTTAACCGGAGACGCGGTACAGTGATCGATTTGACAAGCGCGGCACGTGGGCTCATTGTGCGTACCAAGCCGGCGATCAATTTACTATGAAGCTCGACCATAAAGAAACTCGGACTCCCTCCACTCGATCTCCCAATTTCCTCCCACTTTCCTTACAAGATTTTCACGAGTTCGTCATCGCCGCGGTTCGTGCAGCGGTTCGCTCGGTCGCGTGTGTTCCGTCGCGTTTTTCTTCGCGATTTCTCAAGATCCCCATCTTCGACTGCTGCTCGGTAACACGTGGCGAATTTTCTTCCGGGTCAGTTGACTTGCCGAGCAGATCCGAACTTTCTTCGCACGGTGATCGACGAGCGGGCAAGTCCGTTCGATCTCTCGCTGTTGGCTGTTCTCCGGATTTCTGAGAGTCGAATCAATTTTTCTAAACGGTTCATTGGATCTGCCGAGATTACGATTCGAAGAACGAGAAATTTCGTGAAACTTCTGCGACGGGATCCGTGCTGTTCAGAGGCTCGACCGAGACTGTCGGACCTCGGGCGTGTGCCATCGTTCGCGAGAGTTACGGAATCGACCAGACGAGGACGGACATAGGAAAAGGCCGTTGGTGCGAGAAAGACGGACGATGATAAGTAAGGGAGTGGGGGAACGGATGATGCGGATGACGAAACACGAGGTGCGATTGACGCATGACAGCCAAACTTCAGAGTGCATAGACTGCAGCTGTCTATTATTCAATTTGCAAACAAAGAACGCGATTAGATCGCAATTATATAAGTGTCGCGTTTGATACGGTTCATTCTGAAAATTATGGCGGGAATCAAGCAATTGCACGGGGGTGCTGAGAACTCGGACCGCCGTTTCAGAAACTATTTAACAGTACGCTGCTGCAATATAATTAAAAGGATCATACGTTTAAATTATTTACTATTTTACATGATTAAATTATTAGAGATCAGAATATTTCGTTCATTCTGGACGTTACGTAGATCGATACTGCTGCGTTTACCTTCAAATTTATTAAAAAGATAAACCTCAGAAGATTTCGTATTATGATGATGCAATACATTATGAAATTATTTTGTTTATATTTTTCAGCCAGTCAAGCGGATTAACGAAGCCTAATTTTACATCCGTCGATAAGTCGAGAATAACGTGGTATGGCTATCTTTTTGTAGATGTCGCTGCAATGAAAAACCCACTGAAGTACCAACAATACAAATAAAAAATTCTCCACGACTCCGATACAGCACGCGATTTCCGAATCAGCTGTGTATTCAAGAGATCCGTGTGTTGACGGGTGTTTGAACTCATTTTTTCGGAGGATACACCGCAAGTTTCAATTTCACCGCGTCGACGGAGGTAAGAATTTACTTGTGGAAGTATGTAGTTTTTATTTGAGGAACACGGTAAACGGTGAACGTTCATGTTTTTTTTTCTCTGCGTATAAGATGCGTGGTTAAATATACTTGTAACCCTTTTTAAACGTGACCTGTTGCACGCTTTATTAACATCTTAAGATAGATGATGCAGAAGGATACACCTCCGTCCTCTCCAGATATGAATAATCAGATGGAGGATGAAGATATGGTGTACATAGGGGATGTGGAGGAAGTGTTAGATGCGTACGACTCAGGAAACATTGAAGACGAAGGTGTCATGGAGGAAGATGCTCCTGAGGAAGGTGACTCTATCTGCATGTTCACTGGCCACAAACCAGGTACAGAAATTTCTGACTATCCTGTAACATCGATACTGTGAACAATTCTAATTTTAAGTTAAACTTTCAGCCTCTGTGTTCTGTGGCTCTTTGAGTAAAAATGGAAAGCTAGCTGCTACAGGAGGAGAAGAGGACAAGGCTTATGTATGGGATACGACGACCGGAGAAATTGTTCTTGACTGTACCGGTCACAAGGATAGCATCATCTTTGCAGAGTTTAATCATGACGAATCATACTTGGCCACCGGGGACATGAGTGGACTTATACAAGTTTGGAAAATGACTGATAAAGCTAGAATTTGGGATTATAACATGGGTGATGCCACGGTTGGTTCATTTTAGATGATTTTATGTTACATTGTTGTGTATAGTTCTTCACTGAAAACTGATTTCTGTTATTACAGTGGATGAAATGGCACATAGCTGTGAATATTTTGATAGCTGGATCTGTTGATGGAGAGATATACATGTGGAAAGTACCTGATGGAGATTGCAAAGTTTTCCAGGGATATGGTTTCAGAGCAGAGGCTGGAGCAATGTTTCCAGATGGTATTTATGCTCCATTTTTGGCTCATCATTCAGGGAATGAATCAACTTATGCTAAGGTGAAGTATTTTTTCAGGAAAACGTATTGCAATAGGTTATGGAGATGGAATAGTTAGAATAATAGACTTGAAGACTGCTTCTGTGATATCAACTGTCACTTCAACATCTGGTCATTCTTCTACCATCATCACCCTTGACTGTCATCCAGACAATAATCTGTTACTCTCTGCAGACTTAAATGGAAAGACTATAATCAGTACTTCAACCACTGGCAAGGTAATGGAGCTATAAAAGACTATGAATGGTACAATGAATTAATCCGACTTAAAAATCTTAGGTTGTTTCCGTTCTCCAAAATCTTAATAACGGCGAACGGAATATTAAGAATAACGAACAAAATTCTGAGAGCAACGGAGGAAACGGGGATAGCAATTGGGTAGAAACTGCTGTGTTCTGCAAAGATCCTGCATTTCCAGTTGCTGCAACTGGTACAGTTAATGGAGAAATCTTTATCTGGGATATCTCGAAACAGGTAATACTACTTTTCCTATTTAACTGCAACCATATTTAGTGTTTTAAAGATACTAATTTCTGCTGAATACCGTTTAGGTGCTCAGGCAAAAGTTTCAGCAGGAAAGCGGTATATCTAAGCTGGTGTGGAAAGCGAACACGCCTATCCTGTTTTCTGCGGGATTAGATGGTATTCTGAGGTGTTACGACGCGAGAACTGGTCAATGTATACGAACATTCATAGGACACACGGCAGATATACTAGATCTCTACGTATCCGAGTAAGTTAAAGTTTGTTGACTTCTGCAATGTTGTATTAACAAACAGAATATAATAAGAATGTTTACAGAAATGGAGAAAGGGCATTGACAACATCCGACGATTCCACAGCTAGAGTTTTCGACATTTCATCTTTATCTTAATGCGATTTATTATATAGAGAAAAATATAAAATCTTTGTTATAATCTAAAGTATATGTACATTTTATGAAAGTTGTTCATATATATTGTACTTTGTTTTTACTTTTAATTAAGAATAAAATTTATTTATTTTTATCTGACAGTCTGCAGCATTCTGTCCTTGCACCATTCTGTATCAAGAGTATATCTTTTATTCTTCCATGTGAAATGAGTAGGACTATGGTCTTCACCCTTTTCAAAATCAAACAGGGAACTAATTTCAATTGCAATCTTTGATCTAACCAGACCAATTCCTCCTGTTCTATCTGGAGCAGGATGGTAAACCCTCCCTGACTCAATGTTCATGTACAATTTCTCCGGTTTAAATGGGACCTACAATGAATTTATCATTGAAGACTAAACTAATTACAGAGTCATTTAAATATCATTAGATCTGAATGTATATACCATCAATAATTCTTCTGCATGAGCATATCCAAACCAATCTTCTTGTTTACCTGTCTCAGTATTCGGTTTCTGAATAACTTTTGTGAATACTACAGGCAAATCATCGCATCTCACAAAATTCCTTTCAGGACCACAAAGGGAAACATAAGGAAAATCCTGTGTATAACGTCCTGTGTCATTTCTCTTCAGGCGCTTGAAAAAGAATGCCAAAAATTTTTTATCTACAATAATACATATCATTTTATATGCATAAATTGAAACACAAGGTAAGTTTCTCCATGAGTTATGCAAACCTTTGAAGCAGGATGTGAAGTTTTTCATACGAGCATCATCCAAAAACAACTGCAAAGAACAAAATGTAAAAACATCATGGAATTGTTTGAATTCTTTAACCCTTTGCACTCCAGCCATAATCAATGTAACATTTTGTTTCAGCAACTAAAGAAAAAAACATCATAATACAAACCAATGTACTCTGTACTCTACATAATGAAACACTTCGTATTTTCTCAAGTTGCTTGCACAAGACGCAGAACTTATTATAGAGTGCAAAGGCTTAAAATCTGACAGTAGAACAAATTATACCATGCCTTGATGATCAATATAATAAAAGTACTCTCGGACTCGAGGTTCAGGCGACTGTCCTTGAACATAATTAACACAGTGTCTCTTAAAAACCTCAGAATAAACAATATTCTTCCTTACAATCTTTTTTAAACAATGTACAAAATGAATCATTCTACTTTTATACATCGTATGCATGGACGTAAGAATATTCCTATGCATAGTCACTGAGCGCAAGTAGCGCCATCTCCGACAAAAGCGCTGAACCTTGTTGTGATAACTGGCGCCATCTCTGACAAAAGGCCGGAACACTGTCATGGTAATTGCCGCCAATCTGGCAAAAGGTGCCCGATTAGTTACAGAAAACTCCACCAGGGGCGCTGCGAGCGAGTCGCTGGCCCGCCGCGACTTAGTTCCGGGCTTCTGTCAGAGATGGCGCCAGTTGTTCCGCCCGCCGCGACTTGTTTCCGGGCTTATGACAGAGATGGCGCCAGTTGTCCCGTCCGCGGCGACTTGTTTCCGGGCTTCTTACAGAGATGGCGCTACCTGCGATTTCGAAAGCCATTCGCCGCGTGCTATCGACGCCCATAGGCGTTCGCGTGTTCACCTTGTTTCCAAATACGGTCAAAAGATTAATAATAAATAAAATATAATTTTAACACATTCTTCGAATAACATGTATTGCACACTGTACTTTATTAATAAGTTGTACATATAGTTAACTTTCTTTAGTATTGTTTAAGTAATTATTGATATATTTTGTACATTTAAATTACGGTTGTTTAAGAATGTCTAGATTTGTTAAATGAAATATAAATAAAATATAATTTTAACACATTCATCAGGTAACATATATTACGTATTGTACTTTATTAATAAGTTTTATATATACTTCAGTTTCCGTAGTATCGTTTAAATAATAATTAATACATTTTGTGTATATAAATTACGGCAGTTTACGAATGTCTAAATTGTTAAGTGAATTTCGTGAGCACGCTGAGCCACTGAATCGCATTCAATCGACTCGGAAAAGTCGTCAGTGACTTTTAATCATTCTCACGGGGAAGAAAATCAATCTACCATCACAGACTAGGTATAGAACGGATTATTTATCGAATGCATTTTTGTGTCACACGGATTTAGTGTGCACAGACCACAGACGAGGCATGGAATAGACCACAGACCTCCGGATGGCCATCACTGACGTACAGTAACAACAGCAACCGATGATAAACTCATAATTACTTCGTTGCTAGTCCCGTAATGATTTGCTCCGTCCCTATATTCCTATGTCCATGATCGTATGCAGCTCCAAAAAATGTAACCTCACTTCTGCACCTCATCCGCTAGTCAGAGAGCAAGGTTATGTCACGTACGATGTAACGCTGGCATATCACGTAATAACGCGGCATGCATCGACATGACAAACGATCCTCTGTGTAGAATCCGGAGATACTGGTTTATCTATTTTTTTTTTCTTCGATCGAACGGTCAGCTGTATTTACGGTTGACAGGATAGGTTGGATCGCATCCTGGTGACATCTGGCGCGATCGATCGGAACGCGATCTCGATACGAACGGTGGAACTTCGATATTTCTCAACGTCACGTTGGTTCGCGCTGCCCACGGACAGGCAGATTCAAGAAATGAGATACGACGAGGAGGAGGTGGAACGAACGGTTTCTGTGAACGGACTGAAATTTCCAGCGGAGGATCGTGTTCTGGAGCACCGTGCGGCGGCATGCTGCCGACTCGTTGAACGAACGGCCGTCCACTGAGCGATCAACAACAACAACAACACAGCGCGACACACAAGTAGTAAAAATGTTACCTACGAATTCCAGTAAAAAAAAGTCCACCGAGCTGAAATCTCGAATTGTTGTCGTTGCCAAATAAAGTCGTGCAGAACGCGGTCCCGTGGTCCCGGAACATGGCTTCGTCCACGAAGAGGTCATGGAAACTCCGTAAGTGATCCACCAGACACGCTATAAATCCTTTTCGTACGCGCCGAAACTCTCCTTGCTCCATGCTCTTCCTTGGTATAAATAAAAGATCGGTGTTTACGATCGAAAGGATGAATCGTCTCGAGCAGCTTCCTATTATGGTCATAACCTTCTCTCAATGGAACATGCACTGTCTTTGTGATGTCATTGAATGCTGACACGTTGCTAAGCTCATGCGAATCGTATTTCTTCTTCTGCAGAGGATTTCGTTGCCCACACGTCCAATGTGAACTGCCTGGCGTTGGGTCACAAGTCCGGACGTGTACTGGTCACTGGCGGCGACGACAAGAAAGTGAATCTATGGGCTGTTGGCAAGCAGAATTGTATTATGGTAGGTTCCATTTGTTTTGCAAGGATTTTATGAGATGTTTTTAAAGGATTGTTTGTTGATTTAGCTGTGGTTAATGTTTTTAGAGTTTGAGTGGTCATACCACGCCGATAGAATGTGTAAGATTTGGACAAACAGAGGATTTAGTATGCGCTGGCTCGCAGACAGGAGCACTGAAAATTTGGGACTTGGAGCACGCCAAATTGGCTCGCACATTAACGGGTCACAAAGCCGGCATACGCTGCATGGACTTTCATCCTTATGGAGAATTATTGGCATCCGGGAGCTTGGACACAGCTATTAAATTGTGGGACATTAGGAGGAAGGGTTGTATCTTCACATACAAGGGGCACAATAGGATGGTAAACAGTTTAAAGTTTAGTCCTGATGGTCAGTGGATTGCCAGTGCTGGAGAAGAAGGAATGGTTAAAGTAAATGTCTCTCCAATTTCACTTTAAAACAATGTGTATTAATAAATCCTTGCTATTAATGATATTTTTCTTTAATTAGCTCTGGGATTTGAGGGCTGGTAGACAGCTCAGAGAATTCTCTGAGCACAGAGGCCCAGCAACAACCGTGGAATTCCATCCTCATGAATTCTTACTAGCCAGTGGCAGTGCTGACAGAACTGTTCACTTTTGGGACTTAGAAAGTTTCCAACTTGTGTCTTCGAGCGAGCAAAGTCATTCTGCAGCAATTCGGTGAATATTCATTAATTTTATTTATAGTATTGTTACAGGGTATCTTGGATGTTTTATTAATTTGTTTCGTTTCTTGGTCAGGTGCCTCTACTTCAGTCAAGGTGGAGAATGTCTTTTTGCTGGCTGCCATGATGTATTAAAAGTCTATGGTTGGGAACCAGGTAGAACATTAGATTCTGTTCCAACTGGCTGGGGTAAAGTACAGGATATAGCTGTGGCTCAGAACCAGCTGGTAAGCCTATATTTTTGTATAAAAATTGAGAAATACATGGTAAATCATGAGTCAAACCCTTTATTCACGTTTCAGATTGGTGCAAGTTTTCACACTGCGAATGTTGTTTTATATGTATGTGATTTAAAGAAAATTGCTCCTTTGGGAGGAGTATCAAGCTCTACTTCCCCGTTTAGTCATGGGAATTCTTTAAGGAAAAGTTTCTCCAGGGAGAGGCCGCCTGGATTAAAAAAGCACACGTGGGTTTCTCATAGTAGTTTCATACTTAGTTTCATATTCTGATACATAACTAGAACTTTTAATTATAGGCTAGATGTGCGAACTATAGAAGAGGCAGATAAGTCTGGAACAGATCCAGAAGACGAAACAACTTATGCGGACATCCCTAACGTTACTGAATATCATAACGTCTTTCAGCCAAACAGGGCACGTAAGTATCGCAGAACCTACTTGTTGTTTGTTGCAAGATTTGACTGTGTACCGTAACATACTCAAACTCTGTTTTACTCTAACTCTTAACTACCCACCTGTGTAATCACGAGCCTGAAAGTATAAACGCATCTAAAAGTCGGATGTTGTGCCGTATGGTTTGTGAATGAGCATGCTATGCACGATATGTTTCAGTGTCTCGCACTCCACCTCCAGACCCTGAGGCTTTGCAGGAGCCTCAAGATGTAGGTGAGTTCCATGTAAAAAGAACTTCCCGTTATCTTTTCTCCTTTGTAGCGAAACTGCATGAACGTTGTCTTACAGATTCCCCCGCATAGAGCGTACGTTTCATCGTTCCAATCGTATTTGGTTTTCAGATCCCACGCAACCGCAAATACTACAAAATCTTTCTACCTCAATATCAAATCTAAGTACAGTGGGGCCAGAGGAAGTTCCACCGATGACATCGCCGTCGTCACCGCCTCCGCCAGCGCCAACGTTGTCGTTGACCAAACCTGTACCAGTGCGTGTTCAACCGATCAAATCGTCGCCTCCGGTTCAGAGAAACGCGATCACCTCCACGAGTCAGATCAAGGCGAACCTCCAAACGAACAACGGCCTTGGCAGGACATCGAAGAACTTTGCGTCCATACCGCCACTCAGACAAAGCATAACTCCTCTTCCCGGGAAGAAGAGCGGTCCTGCCAGTGATCTAGGAACACTTCCGCAACCTCTGGGTCCACAGAGGTCGAACTCCACCCTGACGCCGCGCGTGGCACCGATGGCTGCCGTTCTTCCAGTTATGGACGATGGAAAACTAAAGAATAGAGCACCTAGCCCGGATTCTCCCAAGCATTACTTAAAAAGACAGAGTAGTTGTAGGGATGGAGAACAGGGTTACGAAAGCGATTACCCGGTACAGTGAGTATCAGCTACTTTGGGCAACCGTTACTAGATTAATGCTGACTTCTATGAGTCACTGTTCTGTCCTTTCACGGTGGTGGTCGTTAAAAAGGCGCTTCAACGTTTTTACAGAATTAATAGTATAAGGCACAGCCCCTCCGATCCTGCGCTAAACAGGCCAAATTCTGCGCAATCTAGGTCCACCTCACTGAACAGAAACTTTGCTACCTCAACGTCGCTGTCCGCGCGCAACGCTTCCACAGCCACCACGTTCGCCACGAAGAAATCAAACAAAGCTCAAGTGCCCCCGAACCCCAAGGTAGACGTACGCGCGCCACAACTGAGGCCTAACATCGAGAACACGGAGAAAGAAGAGTTCATCCCCATAAGCGCCGACAAACCTTATGGTCTGGACGTTGAAACTTTTCTCCCGGTGAGAATCTTGGAACTGGAAAGCTTGTTAGTTAAAAACAAGTTGATAAAGAAGATTATGTTTCTTGTCACAGAATCATTACGCCAGTTCCACCGCGCTGGGCTACCCTCAGATGGGAGTTCTCAACGAGATGTCCGAGGCTGAAGTGCTGAACAGCATGATGCGTGGTCATGAATCGATGATGGCTGTGCTGACGAGTCGCCATCGTTCTCTGCAAATCATCTACTCTCTGTGGCACAACAAGGATCTGAAGGTATTGCTCTTCTTCCGTCAGCAATAATATATATTAATAAAAAAAAGCCAGGGTTGAAAACGAAATACGAAATTTTCAGGCTGCAGTGGAATCTGCCGTGGCGATGAACGATCTTTCGGTGATCGTGGATCTGCTGGGGATCTTAACTTTAAAACCGTAAGCACCAGGATCTTTAACACACTAATAAATATACTCATCACTGTCAAAATTCTACTGTTATTGTTTTATTTATAGAACAATGTGGAACCTGGATCTGTGTAACTCTCTTCTGGGTCCGATCGGGGATCTGCTTCAAAGTAAATATGAAATGTGAGTGAAACAGGCTTACTTTCCCCTAACATCTCCTCTTAAATCCTACAGACTCATTAAAATTTCTATTTCAATTTCTCAGGAGGTATTCTGTAAAAATATTCTGTTCAACCATTTAACTATGCAACAATTTGGCACACTGCACGCGGCTGTTCACGCGTGCAGGATCGTGTAACGTTGCTTCGCCTTCAACGCGAAACACTAGACGCTCCGTGAATTCGAGAAAATCGAGACACCCCTTTGAAGCGAGGGGTGAGTCCTCGAATGTCGAGCAAACAGGGTATTTCAAGTGGGGTCGCGCACTTCACGTGGCTCGCGCCCGACTCTATGGGAATGGCTAATTCGACGAACGGGGAAATACGAAGCGAAGGAAGGAGGGTAGGCGAAATTAGCCGAGACAATGGAAGACAGTGCCAGATGCAAATTCGAGCCTCGAATCCTCGCTGTCGCGAGTCGCATTGTTCGACCGATTGAAGCTCGAAGGGCCACGCGGACGCATATGTTGAAGCTCTTCATGGACAGTTCTGGACAAATCCTCTCTTTTCCTTGCCTGTCATGCCATCATGAATATTAATGACCTCGTGATCGGTGTGGGTTCGCCAGAATCCTCTTCCGTGTCTATTTCCTTTTTATTTATTTTTCTTTTTATTTACTTCTGTCCCTCGTTCTTCGTTGAACGTTCGCCAAAAAATTACTGAATATTGCTACAAGTTTTCAGGGGAGAAAGGACAAGAATCGAGCAACATGTGCAGCGTTTAAGACAGCTAATTAACCGGAGCTCAGTTACAAGCTGTTGCCATTGCGCTGTCGTGACGAGTAACGAGCATTTCCTTTCACGTGCGCATTGGTTATTCGTCTCTTCCTGCCTCATTCTGCCCCCCACTTCTGTGCAAACACACCATAAACTTTGCACGCCTATTAATTTCGAATCGTGGCTTATTTCGTGGCTTCCTTTCGGCCATCGTTCAAACGGACCTACCTGAAGCATCTCGCCAGGATTAATATCGTCGAAGGAAGTTCTTAAAATCAATTATTATAGATTGCATCCGAGGATAGGGTTGGTGGTTTCTGATATTGAATCAACGATACGCCAATCAATAAGCGATCCAAAAATAGTACATCCGCTGATGTAGAGTCAACAGCCTGGAAAATTGACGTTCCATTCGTTATGACGTTATGCCACTTATATCACCTGGAACGTCTGTCTTCGCTTCTTCATGTTCTTGTTGCCTGAACGACTGCAGAGCAAAATTCTAGGTTCACGCTGAAGTTCATATTTGAATGGTGAAAGGCAGGTTTTATTGCTCCTGTTTTCGGCCGTTTATGGCCGTTGATCCCGTTCAGAAAACCTGATGCACGCGAGTGTGTTGGCCACTTTGCATCTGTGTGCTCGCGTTGCCATAAAAGTGAATTCGTGCTAATTGCCGGTCGCTCGGCAGCTGCCGTCCGTTCTACCTGACAGTCAACTTGTCCAACATTCGCTATCTGTTCCGCTGAACAATTAAACTGAGCCGAAAAGAAACATCAGTCGGACTACTGGACAAACTAAAAAGTTGCATGCCTCAAGAACAGGCTGCACAGTATTAGGTTTGTATATGACTTCTGTTTACTGCTTTCTTTTAATTAATTTCAGTCAATTAAATCAATTAGAAGTTCTGCCTCTGACCAGTTTATTATTTTTCCAGTAATTCGCTAGAGTGACCCCGAAGAGAAAGATAGGGAAAACCCCGGATAGGAAGGATATTTTCTGGAAACTGATTACCGTATTTTCAAGTTACGATTCGGCAGCCTGCGAAAGGCTGAACCCACCGAATCACCGGCTGAATATACACATCTCGTTGGCGTGATGTAGAGTGCAGTTTGCATAGAGCTACTCGCCGTTTTCACGGCTCGTTCGTTACGGGCTTTCGTCCTGGTGGAAGGTGTCGTGAGAAAAAAAAGACCGGAGCACCGATGAATATTCGATCGGAGGCCGCGTGCCACGGAGGGTCGACCCACCCGATCGTTTTCCGATTCTTCCGTTCATCCCCCTCGTCGGTGATCAAGATACAGTCTCTGGGTCATCTAGAAAAATTAGAAACAAATGGAGAACATTCCTCTGGCTTTCATTGCTAGCATTCAAGCGGTAGACTAGCAAACAAAAATTAAAACAGAATTTTATTGCTTGACAATTTAATAATTGAACCCTGAAGAACTTCCATTGTATTCTTCTCAAGAAAAGGGACCTGTCGTCTCTACCAAGTCTCCTTCAGGGTCCTAATATCATATTATCAACAGTTATCAAACTTCCATGTCGATTCTCTTCATCAGTGATCCACAAAACTTGCTGTAATTCTGCAGGAAAAAAGAGTGGATGAAACTTTGTTGCGTAGGGTTCTGTGAAACAGTTTCACGGGTGGTCACGTGTAATTTTGATACATAAGGCTCCACGGGCCGTTTTCGAAGCGACGCGGAACATTTATGAGGCGGCTCGCGCGATTCGTCTCGCCGATTCGAACGGGAGCTCGCGCGAACCCTTTATCGCCGGCCGAAAGCGAGCGTGTCGAATCGCACGGCCAAGCCTTTCGTGCCTTTCGTTATTTATTGGCGTCGTTATGGGCTAATAACACGTTTTGGAACAAACTAGGCGTGACACGCACCGGTGGGCGTCGGAACCGACGCCGCTTCTCCCGTTTCTCCGCTTTCTCATCATCTCGCGCCGTTTGGAAGCCATCCAGCCAACCATTCGCACCACTTTCACGATTATTTATTCATAGAATCCTAGGATGATGAACCTTTTACATTATTACTCTTTCCTTTTTCTTATTACTTCTGGGTAATATGTTGAGTCATAAATAACTTCAGATTTGTCTTCTCAAATTTATTGGAGTACTTATTCAAGGATTATTGTTACTGCTTTTGCAGCATTTATAAATTACAGAACTGCTTACCTTCTAATATGATTCAACAGTCTGTAACCTGGATAAACAATTTGAATTTGTAGAAACAAAAAGTCTGTTATATGTTGGAAGCTGTTTATGACTCAACCAAATGGTATTGTTGATAATACAGATATAAATATGAGGTCTTGTTTATGATTGTTGCAGGTACATAACGGTGGGCTCCGCGGCGTTGAGACTTATTTTGCGAAATTTCGCATCCGTGATAAAGTCGAACGTGGAGGCGCCTCTGCATACTATTGGAGTGGACGTTTCACGAGAGGAACGGTAAATATAGGTTCTATCATCTGCAGCAGGAGGTACTGGCTAGAGATTCAGGAGATCAGGCTCATTTTCAATTACCCACATTAAAGCTCCTTTCTGTGAGGGTTGTTCAAGAAATTTATGCAATTTAATATATTCAAATTGGTGAATGATGGACACTTAATAACTCAGCAAAATATGAATTACATAGTTCAAACATTTCAAGGAGCAAATGCAGTCTTGTTGAGGTTTCATTTATTACACTGCATTAACAGAGGAAATAAGGAAGTTTACAAATGTATATTTGTAAAACTTACACTTATAGAACACCCCACAATTAGCTGCCTTCTGGCTGATAGTGGTAATTAGCAGATACACAATTAAATAATTAGGTATTACATTTTGTTACCTGCAATGTAAGAAAATGTAGAGTGCAGAGATTTCAAAGATAAAAAGTATTGTATGTATCATTATATCTCTGCAGAGAATGAATGAACTATAAGAATAATAATAGCAGCTACCTCCTGTCTCAAAACTATACCAACAGATAATTCTAACCCAACCATCTCCTGCCTCCAGGTACCACAAGTGCCTGTCCTGCTACGAGAAGCTGTCGACGGTCCGGAGCATCCTGTTGAAGAAGCAGGCGACACCAGGCAAGCTGGGCGCCTGTTTCCGCGAGCTGGCGGTGCTGATAAGGAGCCTCGAGTGACCAAAGCTGACACCCGTGATGAATTCGACCGCCAGGCTCGTCGTCACCTGACAGGGGATCGAGAAAGACCAATGGAGGGGTCGAAGAACATCCGCCACCCGGGAACATCGCAAAGCGTTCGAGCTGATCGTCCCGAGGAACCGATGGCTCGACGGATCTGCACGAGAGTCGCTTGTTCCTTCGTCGCGTTGCTCCTACCGATTCCTCGTTTCCAATCGCCGACACGCGCGCAAGGAGGAAGAGAAGAACAATGGAAAACGTTGATCCTGATCAACGAAGAGACGCTGTGCACCTAGCTGACTTCTGACGATGAACCGAACACGTGTGAATGGACTGCGTATGCTGAACAAGGACTCGATGAACGTTGTCGAGACTCTTAAACGGAATTATGAATGAACGTAGAGAAGTTCCGTCGGTCGGAAGGAGCTTCTTTTTTTCTATGAAGCGCCGATTCGCGATGAGCTTTGGGAGTCTCCTGTATTCGGGCTGTACCGTCGCGTTTATTCTACTGTATGATAGTATATAATATATTGCGCTATATTATATAGACACGAATGCAGACACTTCGTTTGGAAGGGTGTCCAGAGTCCGTCGCGACGTCGACGACCGACGAAACTTCGTCCCTGATTTTCGAACGGCCTTCTTGCCAGGCTCGCGCAGCGATCGGACCAAACGCGAGCGTGTGACCCTGACCGAAACAGAGAGCACGTAACAGGACGATTTTTGATTTAACGACAAGCGAGTTAATTAAGGAAGTAGGTAGTAAACAGTTTTTCTAGAGGTAACTCAGAGAAGATGATAACAAATTGTATTTTTGCAAGAGCCATTTGCGTCCGTTTCATTGAATAAAAAAAAAGTACTCTAATCGTAGGTAATGAGAACTTCAGACCCCTGTGAAACAATCGCACGAACGACAGAGAGAGGGAGGCGAGGTTTTTTTTTTGGAGGAACGGTATCAAGAAAGGGAGACGAGAATATTTTTTACAACTTTTTCTATTCTTTCTTTTTTTTTTCTTTATATCTTCTGAGTCTGCGTTTGTCTTTGATGTGACTTTGAGTCGATAATGAAGAAACATAATTTTGCAGAAGCGAGGAGTGCGAGGAGTTTGAAAGGAAGATGAAGAGGAGGTAGGAGAAACAGCGCGACAGAGAAAAAAAGCAGGATCGGGAGGATCGCTTCGAATTTTCCTTGTTCGAGTGCGGGACCAATCGATCGATCCACGGTCCCGCCGTTTCTTTCACCGTCCCCTCGTTGCGTTCTCGTCTCTTTTTCACTCAGCCCCCGCTGAACTTTTCCCTTCTCCGTTATTTCTTCTCCGGCTGTTCAACGAGCCTCTGAACGCCGCGTTACCAGACGTTTCACAGTTCTTCATCGCGAAATACGAGCTCGTTACCGTTCAAACCGAGGCAATCAGAAGGTCCCGCGGCGGCGGGCGCGCGAGGAAGCGCGTCATCGTCGCTCGGCTTCAAAACGAATTTATATTTTACGAATGATTCGGTCAATTGAAGCTGCTCCACGGTAGAACCACCCCTTCGATGATGCGAACACACCTTCTGACATCGTGTTCCAGTGACAATTATGAGATCGGAGGATCACGAATCACGTCGACGATCCCGTGAAGATTTCTTTCAATGTTTAGAGTAAGGGAGCATTTAGTTGCGAGCGACTGTGTTCGACCAGTATTGTTCAAACGACGGAATTCGAGCGACCGGAAGCCAAATAATTTGTACCCCCCTGTGTGATAGGACGCCGCGATTATTGACTTTTGGCAGAGGTCGCCGTGATTGGTATTATTTTTTTATAATCGAGGAGAAAGTTTTAGAACGATCGATGGAGTGCGTACGAATTTTAATGTGTGTACGGTATTTTTCAGCCCCTGCGAGTGTTTATTAAACCCACTGTTTTTATACCACGTGATCAAGTAAAGTACCTTCGCTGACGAAAGATGGATGTTATTTGTGGCTCCAGATATCCTGCCGCATTTCTACAAATTCGGAAGAGGTTCAAAGCGTTGAGCAATCAGGACTTTTCTTTCAAACTTCTTAAAAAAATTGTTCATTCAAACGTCTTACATAAATTGTGCAAGACATTGAAAATATTGAACCCGCTGTATTAATGATGCAGTATATTTTAGAATCTTCCGTGATCTCGAAGAATTCTCGGTGGAACAGAGATGACAGAGGAACGAAAACCGGAGCGCTCAAAACATGATCGTCGATACGATTCTATTATACCGTCGTTTTAAATAAAAAAAAAAAAGAAACAAAGAGAGCACGAGGTGACTCGTCGTCGGTTCCGTCCAACGTATTTTTGTAAGGGAGAGAAAGTGCGAGAGCCACGAGAGGGAGAGTGAGTGTGCGTTATTCATTTCTTCGATCACCCGACGTGGGATGCGTTTTTTATCACTCTAGCTGCGACAAATGAACTATAAGATCAATTTTTTATCGGCGAATTCGACCAACGACCGTGAACAGTCGATTCACTTGATCCTTTATACGATGTCGGTTGCTTAATTCTATTTGTTACATATCTGTAACATATCGTTTTGTATATTTGACATGTAACTTTTGTATCTATAACATTAATGTAGAGAGCTTAGATTATAAGTAGACCGCAGATGCTTATGCAAATATACATTATTAGACGTCAATAGGTTTCCTTTTAACATAATCAGAGAAAGGGAAATTTTGTGCTTTAGTCGTTGTTTCTTTCACTCGTTTTATCGAATGTGTATGTTCCATGCTTTTGTATTTACTAAGTCGCATAAAGATCCACAATCTAATGACAAGTGGATCCACTTTGACAAACATGGAAAATCGTGTGACTGGGTGATTAACAAAAAATTTATAAAAACGTTTCATTGGGTCGCAGCTACGGTGACCATGTAATCGTCACGATGCATCCGCTGTGTCTTTGAGTCGATGGAACAGCCGAGTTCCCAGCTAATCGTTCGACCACACACAACATTGTACATAAACGCCTTCGTTGTTGTTTAAGCCTTTGCACTCCTATCGAACAAATACTACGAGCTGCCAACGCTCAATTAATTGTAAAACTCACGCTGAACGATATCGTAGAGCTTACGGACTAATTAGGATTAATTGTAATAAACCGCAGGTGATTCCGATCCTTCGTAGATCACTGTTACATCATAATGTTTCATTTTATCGTGCCAGTTACATCCTATAGACGTATCGTCCCCCTTCTTCTGTCTTTTAATTTCGTTACTTGTATGATAATCAAACGGATCTACTTATTTCGTTCGTTCTTCTAATTTCTAGCGCCTTTTACTGAACATACGTATTTTATCGACTAATAATAACGAAATAGCTTAAGTAACTAAACGCAATTAATGGTATGGTAAATCGAGAGACGTATCATGCTCGATCAATTGTATCACTTCCTATTAATCGTACACTGTTGCGGAGACACTCGGATTGTACCGTTCAAGGCCACTTCCTAGTCTGTGTAACAATTTGTTCTTTTTTTTTATTATTTCAGGAGTGCAAAAATGAGTGTGCGAGTGAGGAAGAATGATTAAAGGTCGCGATGGTAGGGGTATGATCTTGTACAGGCCAGTTTGGATGTCTCCACGACAGGACGGTCTAGTTTTGTACGTTATGTAAATAACAATGACAACAATATTTTCTATATCATTATGGATATATTCCTCGTACTATTTGCGAGCGCACCAGTGCAAAGGATTAAAGGCCTGTTTTTACGTTTGGCGAATTCGAAAAGGAATCCGAGAGACGGTAGCGTTGATAATTTGTCAAATCTCGATTTTAACCGTTCGTGGACCCATTAACACTTTTAATTACGTTCATTAAATATGTGAGACTGCAGATCTGCCTGCTAAAGACAAATAATAATAAATACTTGTTGCATTTAAATGGATTCATTTTAAACACCTGAAATTCTACTGTCCATTAGATACTTTTAATACTTTATTGTTTTAGGTGCTGCCTTTTGACTCTATCTGTTAGGATTACAACTTTCTGAAGACTCCTCTAATTAGGATTTGGATCCATGAGACTGTAGATCTGCCTGCTAAAGACCAATAACAATAAATACTTGATGCATCTCAATGAACTTATTTTAAATACTTGCAACTATACTGTCCACTAGAAACTTTTAACACTATATTTTTTAGGTGCTGCTTTTTAATCTATCCCTTAGGATCACTCCTTTCTGAAGATTCCTCTCCTTAGGATCATTCCTTTCTGAAGACTCCTCTAATTAGGATTTGGATCCATGAGACTGTAGATCTGCCTGCTAAAGACCAATAACAATAAATACTTCATGAATCCCAATGAACTTATTTTACATACTTGCAACTATACTGTCCACTAGAAACTTTTAACACTATATTTTTTAGGTGCTGCTTTTTAATCTATCCCTTAGGATCATTTCTTTCTGAAGACTCCTCTAATTAGGATTTGGATCCATGAGACTGTAGATCTGCCTGCTAAAGACCAATAACAATAAATACTTGATGAATCTCAATGAACTTATTTCACATACTTGCAACTATACTGTTCATTAGAAACTTTTGACACTATATTTTTTTAGGTGCTGCTTTTTAATCCATCCGTCAGGATCACTCCTTCCTGAAGAGTACTCAGGACCTGAATCCACCTTTTTTCCATATCCATATTACAAGATCCACCGATTAAATCGCTTGTGAACCCATCCATCAACTTCCGCCCTTTTTTGAAAGATACGAGGCCGATGGCTGTGGAAAAAAAAAATAGCACGAAGGGCAAGGTACATTCCTGCGAGAGATGGAGCGATGTAAACGCGCGATAGCGTGAAACGAAACGCAAATATTCGTAATCCGTGAAATATCACGACCGTTCTAAAACGCGGCACGCGTGCCGGCTGTTTGCATCCGGATTATGTATTCATAGGATTATGCGAGGCCTGTGAAGGGCGCCGGCAACCCTTCATCGATCAGAAAAATCGGGCCAACGAATCTTATCGACGAAGTGCCCTCATTCTTCATTTCTGATGCTCACACTTTCTTCTGTCGGCTTTTCCTTAAACACTACCGTAGAAGCATTCAGATTAGGCCAACCTGACATTATTTTGCTCCCTTTAGAGGGAAAGTTGATTCATTTTTTTCTGGACTAAAATTAAGAAATTATGTTACATAGAAGACTGATATAAAAAGAATACTGTCTGGATATCAGGCCATTAGAGTTAAGCAGAAAACAATATATGCAAAGTCTATTGTTCATTGTAGACTGTATTTTCTATATGATGAAGTGAAGTTATGCTTGCCACGGTCAGAACTAACAATAAGATGAGTGACCATTTTCTTCAGGACTTCCTTGTTGTGTGTTGAGACATAGGGATTTGGAACCCATCTAAAACTGTAGGTCTCAGGCTAAAATAACCATAGCAGTCTCTATGTTGAGTTATGTACCAACAGAATCTGTTTGTAGAAGTTTAAATATTTGTCTTGCAAGTCTCATGTTCCAAATGTCTGTATCGGACCTTCATATGTCTTCTTTTCTCAGGTGCAATCCATAGAAAGTGCAGTAGCGCATCAGGTGCATGCAACTAGACCGGGAGAATCCTCCCACGTGAAAAGGGAAGCCTGTCCCAGTGTTGTTGTGACGCAGATAAGTTAAGCCCTCTTCTTGTCGCCACCTCGAGCGTCGAAAATGCTGTTTTCTCACAAAACGCCGGCAACAATGCCGCCAAAAGACGACGACGACAAGGCCAGACCTGCGTAAGCGGATTATCCCTAACTGTAGAAAGCGATACCCGAACGAACGGACACACCTACACGATGATGCTGCAGCATCCGTGTCTTTTTATTGTCAGCGATCTTCAAAGCCATTCTCCTCATTTTCATCTACTCTGTACGTTTTTTTTCTTCTAGTTCAGCCTCTGAGCGTACCGTATGTAATCGCTATCTCCTCGAGAATCTTCCTCGGGGAGGAAGCTCATTCTTGCTCCCTGTTTGCTCCGGGCTCCTTTGTCCACGCTGAGAACGTAATTCCGTGTGTGCCAGAGGGTGTTGATGTCGGATATCGGCGGCTAATGAATGGTCTGAGGCTACTCTGCACTCCATGTGAAAAGAAGAAAAATTCTTATATACCATTAGAGAAGCGATGAGAATTTCTGACAGGATTTTAGGTATACTGATAGAGTTAATAACCCTTTCAAGCGGTTAGATATGAGTCAGATACTTGGATCAACGCATGGACTATACCTGGACCATCAGATCTAATCAGAAAGTCGATAAGAAAGCCTTCAACAAGTTTGCAACTGAACCGAGGCGATCACTTTCCTTTGGAGGGACTCTGCAGCATTCAGAATTTATGAGAATTTTAGTTGACTATTTTCCAAGTATACTGATAGAGCCAGTAATCCTTTCAAGCGGATGATCATGAGACAGATACTGGCACCAACGCATGGACTGTACCTGGACCATCAGATCTAATCAGAAAGTGATTATCAAAGCCTCCAAGGGATCTACAATCGAACCAAGGCGACCACTTTCCTCTGCAGACACCCTGTAACACTCAGAATGTTTCACTGGCTTCAAAAACTCGCGAGACGTCCAAACAAACGACAGCGACGCGAGAAGCCGAGGGACGAGCATCCAGGAGTGTCAGAGAGCGTGCAGAGGGGGAGAAACGGAAAGAGACAGGGACAAAAAGGGGGAGAAAACTTGAAGCTGGAAAAAAAGAAACGGAGGGACCATTGTGTCGTTCCTGTCTTTTGCAATTTCAGACACGGGACACGCGTGCACATACACCGTCACCCGGCGAACACTGTTAGAAATCATTGGCTCGTGAATATAATCGGGCCAGGGGTTGGATGTCGGCCAGACGGCGATGGGATTGGCTAATTACAGTGCAGGGGGGTAAATCTGACGTCATTGGGCGTGCACGAGCTACGATTGGCCATCAGAAGGGGAGGAAACTACCCCGAGGGGTGATCGTACCCCTCCTTCCAGCATCTACAGGGTGTACGCGAAATCCAGAGTGAAGGGGGATGGTCGTGAGGGGACAAAGCAAGGGAGAAAAGGCGGTACTTTCGCATAGTTAATCGATAGCATCTCGTTTCGACCCATTGTCTAGCCCTTTGTCGCTGCACTGAAAGAAACTGAAACGGCTGAAGCTTCCATGTACTTGAATGTTACAGCCCTATGGTACCTTACAGATCATGTACACAATTCTTATCGTTTGCTATGGCACTGAGAAGCTTCAGACCAGCCCTGGAATCACTGGTAGCAATCTCTAATCTTCTGTTGTACTTGAATGTTACAGCCCTATGGTACCTTACAGATCATACACACAATTTTTATCGTTTGCTATGGCACTGAGAAGCTTCAGACCAGCCCTGGAATCACTGGTAGCAATCTTTAATCCTCTATTTTGTTCCCTAAAATTGTAGCATTGAGTTAGTTCAAGTTCATGCGTTTCCAGGCGCCGCAGGGAGTCAATCAAAGAAGCTACTCCGGTTGCAGCGGAATTTCACGTCGAAACAAATCATTTAAATAACAAAAGGCTGGCTATTAGCCACTCCGTCTACAATGGGCGGAATTCTAGCCAGCGAACGGAGTCGGAGACTCAGGAACCAACGAGAAGAACGAAATAGGAAATTGCGAAGTGGACGAACGGCTCCCGAGGAGTCAGGATAATTCAAGGAGGTCACGCACACGCCAGATGGATCCCGTGTTCTCCATTACTCTGCATGCGCGCGCGTGCACATCTTCAGCACGATATTTGCAGCTGGCAGGCGTGCGTAAGCACGTGCTCGTTTCTTCGAGTTCCTCTTCGACTAATATGCCACTCTTCTGCGTGGAAACAGCCTGTTATAATTCTTTCGCGAGCCCTGCAAGATTCAGTAGACGTGCGAACGTTTCTGGACACTTCACAATTAATAATTTATGAATAGCTGAAAAACAAGAGGATGGGTGATAGACACCTGCTTCATGGTCTCTCTGACACATCTTTGAATCTGATGTTAGTTAAATATCTTCTCAAATTTTCTTTTCTGCAGTGAGATTACAAACTTATTGTCTTGAAACTTTTGCATTTGCTATACAGAAGATAGGATGCTCTAGATTATTTTATGATGTGTGGTATAGCTCCTACAAAATGAAAAAGAGAATCGTGGAAAGTACACTGTGTTAGAAGCAACAGTCACAATCTTTAGAAAAGTTAGAAGTTATTCTGCAGGCTGACTGTATGGTCTTGTACGACCTATTCTGAGGGTGTCTGGTATAGTTTGTGAGGATTGGATCCATCAGGGACTAATTGAGAGCTAACAAGGGGAGATCACAAGTTGGAGTAGAGATATTTAGGCGACTCTGGGCTGAAATTGTAGGGAGTGAGAAATTCTAGGACATTAGACACCAGAGTTCATTTGTTGTGCAAATAGGTTGAACTACTAACACTTCAGCTCTGGCTTAGAACTTTTTGTTTTAAAAGAAAGAAGTATATGTGGAGTGTGAAACATAATGACTGGAAATCAATGCGTTTCAGAGAAATTGGAACTGGAAGAAGGATCCTGAAAATCGATTCTACGTGGGGAGAGACGCACGCAGGAGGATCCTGTGATCTTGCAAAACGAGGAGACAGAAGAAGTCGAGCGAGTTTTTTTCCACCGGTATCGATTCAAGACGGCGTATAATTCGATATCGATACCTAAGGTAATCCTATATGTAAGAGGCACACGCAAGGTCTCGTCACGTTGATCGTTGACCACGCGCATCAGTTGACAATGCTGTACAATGGCCATAGTGCAGCTACTGATGGGACTAAGTGCATTCTAAGTAGCTCTGAATCTGCCTACATCAGCTCAAACCTTTACTATCTCTTCTAGACACACCAACACCAATTTCAAGCAGAGTTAGACCTGATCAGATGGCTTCAAACATTGTATGAGTGCTTGCAGAAACAAAAACAGTTTTAAGCAGAGTCAAACCTCATCAAATGGCCTCAAATATTCTATGAGTTCTTCCAGAGATAAAAACAGGATCTTCTTGTAAACATTGCAATTGTTATATTGTAATTACTGATGGGTTTGAGGATATTCTAAGTAGCTCTGAATCTGTTCACATAATCTCAAACCTTTACTATCTCTTCTAGACACACCAACACCAATTTCAAGCAGAGTTAGACCTGATCAGATGGCTTCAAACATTGTATGAGTGCTTGCAGAAACAAAAACAGTTTTAAGCAGAGTCAAACCTCATCATATAGCCTCAAATATTCCATGAGTTCTTGCAGAGATAAAAACAGGATCTTCTTGCATACATTGCAATTGTTATATTGTAATTACTGATGGAATTAAGTACATTTTATGTAGCTCTGAATCTGTTCACATAATCTCAAGCCTTTTACTGCTTCTTCTAGATATCTCAACATCAGTTTCAAGCAGAGTTAAACCGGATCAAGATGGTTTCAAACCCTTCATCAAAATTTCTGGTAACAAAAAGAGAATCTGGAAGGAGTGCTTTTAACATTGTTGCACTTACCTCTTGATTACTCTTCAGGTTTAAAAAGAAACTTGCCCGCATTAAGGACTTTGAGAGCATCACAATTGAAACAGCGCTGTCTGTAAAAAATAGTCACTAAAAAATGAATGCTAGGAGCTGAAATTGCCTCTGATTCCTGAGTAGTTCAAGTTAATCCCATCCCTAAGTGTAACGGTTCGCCTTGTACGGATGCTGAGCGGTTGCGACCGTTGAAGCGAATTCGTGGTGTCACGGAACATTATTTCAACGCGATCGACTCTCTAACATGGCCGACAACTGTTGCAATTTTACTACTCAAGCAAGCAGAGAAAATTTCAACGTTTTTATTCATCATTAATGCGATCGGTGGCCATACTATAGAAAATGAACTTTTAAAGGTAAATTACTACAGCGTACTAGACCTCTAGGAATACTTAATGAGCAGAATATTTCAATGTTAATTAATGCATGAATGAAAATCGTTCTCCGACAGCATCAGAGGCTTTTTTGCGAAGTCGACCGCCACGAATCCATTACCCGGTTCATGTGAACCTACTATACTTTTTGCTATTGAAATTAGCCATCTCAGTGGTGAAGTCTATCCGATTGATTAAACACTGAACTGAGATCAGAGGGACGAGATGGAGAGAAGAAGAAAAAGAAGAGCAGGAAGAATGATCGAATTATGCTAACGGTCCTCACGAACGAGGACAAAGAAAAAGACGACGTTGCGCAAAAATAGGAGGTAGAAGGTGGATCGATTGCGAAATTAACAACGTAACGATGGGTGACGCGGTTCACCGTGTCGAATCTAAATAATTCGATCAGCCACGGATGACGTGATCTAACGTTCTAGAAGAACCTTCAGGCTCGTTTCTACGTGAACAATTATAACAATTTCTTGCGATAATAGAGCTGTGAATTATTTTCGACTTGTACAGAGCTCCTCGCTGTGCCTGTGCAACCTATAATAAGCGTGAAATTGAAAAACCCGTTCATGCGGCAATTTGTGGATAAAAAACGATTGCAGATGAAATGATCTTTTCTATGAAACATTTGTAACAGCAAACGGAGTGATAGAATACCGTTAAGAGTTAGACAGACCTCGGAAGGTCGTGTTTGGTTGAAAAAGTAGGTCGACCGATTTTCCAGGATTACAGGGAGAATCTTCAGAGAGAAAAACCGATCCATCGATCATTTGTTTGACTTTCCACGCGTGCTCGACGCCGGAAATAGAAAATAGTCTCGTGTCTGTTTGTCGACGCTGTTTGCGCAAGCTGACCCTTCAGGACCTCTTCACGGAGGTTCTCGAGGACCTCTGAAGAGCTGCTCGAAGGATCGAGGACGCAGATGTTTATTTTGACGCGACCGGCTACCTCTGCAGTCACGAATTCTCGAGTGGATAAATACTGATCCCGGTGGTGTCACCTTACTCTCAAAAACGTCCTGCTCCATAATCACCTGGGCATCAAACAAACTTCTCAAATACACATTTTGAGCTCCAAATTCCACCCTATGAACATTTTAGAGCTGCTACATCAGCTTGGCCTTGACTTTTAAGGAACAGAAACTTGAAAATATAATTTTATTCCAAATGAGGATTTAATTTAGTCGACTGATTGGATGAGATCGGCTTCGAGGATGTCAAACGTCTCAAATAAAATTTTGGAGCTCCTGATGCATCTCTGTAACCATTTTACAGTGACCATCTCAGTAGACCTTCAATTCTAAGAGGAATAGAAATTAGAAAAATTGTACGTCCGTTCGAAACGAGATTTCAGTTCAGTTTACTAGACTCGGTTCGGATCAGCTTCGAGGACGATCGAGCATGGAATTCTAGCTCCTCAGGATCGTATCCGGGCGAAAAAGAAACGGAACCAATGCGGATGGGCAGAAAAAAGAAGACAGCGGAGCTTCCTCGGAGAGGCTCGATTACACGGTTACTTTGTCCCTGTGAATGGAGAGGAACGTTGGTCATGGCGATCGTGCATTGACCATCAACAACGAGAACAACAACAAGAAAACGGCAACGGAGCATCGGCGGTGCAACCGTACAAAAGAAACCTGCCAATCCACCGCAATGGTTCATATTTACTTCTCCTTCTTCCTCTTTTCTCATTCCCTTAGCTTCATTTTTTCATTGAACTCTGGACCTGCTTATTTCAATAGTAAATTGTTCAATAATCATTGCAGGTTCTTGAAGAAGCCAGCTCAACGTACAGGATGCAACTTAATGTGTAGGAAGTTCTTCAGGGATGGATTCAATGCTTAAAAACAATGAAAGAAGTTCTTATGAACGTATATCTGATTTGATATCACCTTCCAGTTGCAGGAGTTGTATATTTTATAGTAAGAACATCTATGTTGGGCCCTTCAAGGTCATACGTCTGCTTGAAAATTGATTTTCTATTTTTGACTGCTCATTTTCTGTTACTAATTACTATTTTCTGAACCCTGATGAAGGTAGCCGCAATGCTGGTGAGATACCAACCCGTGGAAGCCTGTGAAGGAGCGAAGAGTTCGATATTTTCGAGTCTTTCCACCGTGGAGATTGGAAAGAAGGTCTGATGGAGCCGATCGAAGCGGAACTCAGGGAAAAAGTGTCCGAAAAAAGGCACCACCCTCCGCTGTGCCATTTAAACGGTTTAACGTGGGTGTAATTGAAAGGCGGGTAACGGCTGATTATACGGAGGCCCTAGCAAAGGCTCCATTCAGAGCTGGGACACAAAAGTACGGCGAAGACAATGCTTCCCTAACACGGCATCGGCTTGATTAAAATGAGAATTAGGGAAATAAAGCTGCCGGCTCTAATTGCGACTCGCGAATTATCGCCTGCCCTTATGTCGACCTCACTCTCCAACCCTCTGGATTGCCAACTAGGTTCATTGGACCTGACGTTTCTCGCACTCCTCGGATGCTGTTTGCATCACTCACCGTCATAACGAGAGACAGACAGGTTTCAGGGAGTCTAAACAATTTCCTAATTCAATAGTTCGGAGTTCAATAGCGCAGAGACACAGAGACTAGGCATCAGAAGGTTGTTTCTCCGTCCACAGGCTCACTGGATAGCTTGGGGTTAGGCAAACATCTTTACTTAAGACTCTGTGAATGCAGACTGTAACCAGCTCTATACCTGATGCTACCTGAGACATTCTACTTAGCTTCATCAGGATCTAAACATGCGGTTAATGACTATCATCCGCACCCACAAGCCTCAGACAAGTTTTCCACAAAACTGTGCCACTGAAACCTCGAAGCAATTGGAGAACTCATGAACTCAGGTCCATGTTGACTGGAAAAGTTCATTTTGCAGGGAAGAAAGGATTAGAAAGTGGCTGAAGGATGATGTAGGAATAGGATAGAGCACCGGCTGCATTTTACGAGCCCTATCTCCCCGGCTGTAACGGCGAACAATATACAAAACGTTAATATCCTGCGACGAGGAGTTAATGGACACGCGGGTGCTTCCCCGTTTACCGTAGGAAGGTGCAGATAATATATAGTCGATGTAACAAGGTTATAACCGGGTGCAGGAAGGCTCGTCGCAACCCCTTTCGTACGTTTTGCGTGCCTCCGACGTGACGAGGACAAATTGTACGTATACGTCCCTTCACGGCCTCCCTCGCCGAACATGTTTTGTGGAGCCCTTCTTCCTTTCTCGTTGATGGATGGTCCTACCAGGTGATGCACCCTCTCGTTAAAAACCCACCCCCGTGGAAATCTTTCTCCGTCTCCCTCCCGTTCAACCTCCTCTTTCTTCTTTCACACGAGTCCACCGTTTTTTTTTCGTTTTGCTTCAATTTCTTTGCGTGTCTTTCAGGACCGATGATGACGACGGCGACAAAGGCTGATAGTTTCGGGATCTCTCTACCGGTCCAGCTTCCATTGAACGGTACGATTCTACGTTGGACTTTTTTGAAACCGACGATGACTCGTGCCCGAGAATTTAATCGTCTACCATTCGTTCCGCCATGGAGGCGGGTTCATAAAAGCATCGACGTCATCCGACACACTGTCTACCGTGTTCTGAGATTTCCCATGATGCAAGCTTGCGCTGTAGAGGAGATGTTCAAGGTCTTAACTCTTGCTGCGAAATGATGGTCTCTTATTTGGGTTTCTACTTCGGTCTGTGTATTTGTGGCAGCGTTCTTTAAGCAGCTGCGATGGAAATTGATTGACAGGTGCACGTGATCAACCAATTTAAAGCGATTCGAAGAAAGATACTACTTGAAATCACTTCATCATAGATAGGATTAACATTGTACTTCTGTATTGCTTGCTGACTGCGCTATGTACTTATTTCAAACTGGTTCGGTACAAAAAGGAGGAGGTTTACAGTACACCTTACTGCAATCATCTTGAGAGGCCTACTTCGTGTGTCTTTATAGTTGGCCTACATAGAATTTGGTAGATCTTCTGCATCGTTCATACGAAATCGATGATACTGAAAAAACTCTGTCTTTAATTGCAGCAGCTTGAGAACATCCGGAGTCTAGGCGCTGGAGTCTTCCGGGCTAATCCGACGGGAGTCTATGAAGTCCGTGATGGAGCCCCATCGGTCGTAACTCGTTTTCGGGCGAGGTAATTTTAGAAGCTGGATCCCCGTGCGAAGGATTTCTCGGTAGAAGGAGCCGATGTCGCGGAAAACGGGCGTCGTTTCCCACAAACGGAAGGGGCGTCGTTAATCGAGCCACCAGCAGACATCAGAGGCCGACTGGCAGTTGAAACAAACATAGCCGGCCTTTTATTATCGGCGTAAGCGCGGTTTTATTACGACGAAAAACTGTTTGGAAGAACCGGGCAGACTTCCACGGAGATGCTGGACGTGTAAAACGACGCTTTGACGGGTGCCGACGTGCTGCTGCCCTGGCGACGTTCGCGTCGTCTTCTGGCGTCCGGATGGGCCTCAATGAAAATTTATGTCTCCTTCGACGCCGAAATCACTCGTGACGCCATGCATTCGTATTATATCTCAAAGAACGCTTGGTCCCATCTATGTCTGTCTGGTTGAACCCATTTTTGCCCAAGAAACTGGCCCTGTCGCTTTAGAAGCATTCATTATTGAAAAGCTGCACATCTAAAATAAAGTACTGCTATAAAACCAATGCAGATTCTGATCTCATCTCTCGTAGGAACATTCAGTAAGCATTCAACGTAATGACTACATACGAGAAAATTTTCTACCGACCAATAGATAGAGCTGGCAGGCGAAAATGTGGGTGTACTCATCTGAGTACAGTGGGCAAGAATGGGTTAAGTACATTTGGTCCTTTTTTGGTAGACCTCTGACATGATTTGGTCGTGTGATTTATATAAAATTCCCATTATAAGGAATCAGAGTCTTCGAAATTAAATTGAACAGAGGTAGAGCAGAACTGTTGGGTCTGCTGAACAGTTTTGTCTGCACAGTTGCCACTGACTACTGAGGTTGAAGAGGCACTGATCTTAGCATCTAGTAGAATTAATATTGCAATAATAATTGAAGATAACAACTGTATGTTTAAACAGTTCAATATTTCCTTTGTTCATGTTTTTATCAATTGTACCTTGAAGTACCCATTACATTTCCCTGTGAACTTTTCGAACAACCTAAATTCGTAGTTTCTCTGATGAGGCTTCGTAATATTAAGACTAATTGCACCAATATGACATTCTTTCAGAGTTCCATGATGCACCGTCCCTCGACTGCCTTCCCAATGCACGTGACATCGGAACAATGAGCAACACCAGAACGGACCATGCAATTCGTCCGCGTGAACGTCCACCGGTAAAAAGGGTCAATCGCAGTGTCCGGCGGTGTGCAATTCAGAAAATTAGGGAGATAGGGAAAATTGGCGGTGCGTCCAGTCGGATGGGCGGTCAGTTTCGCCCGAATTTCCTTGCTGAATGACCCGAGCGGACTGCGACTCCTTTTTCCGCTTCTTTTTTCATGCTTCTTTGAGAGCGTTCCGCGAGGCGAGACGCGTGCAGAGCGCAGCTGCGCGGCGTAATTGACAGAAAGGCCACGCCACGGGAAGCACCTTGTAAATTCACCCCCTGGCCCTGTAATTCGATCAAGAACCCCGTCGACGCGCGACACTGTTGACATTTGGTTATTTTGACGTCACGCTGAGACACGTCGATTCGCCTGGAAGTTAACGGCACGCCTAACCCTTCCTCTTCTGGGCCCATCGACGGGGACCACCCGCGGACCGGGCTGCTCGCCCGGACGGGAACCGCTGAATGCCGGCGAATCAACGGACGGACGGAGCCTGAAACAATGTTTCCACTCGTGAAATTCAATTTTACAGGGTGACACGCTCGACGTTGCTGCTGTGAGGGTCAAATTTGTAACCGTTTAGCTAGATTGTTCAGGGTGAAGCGATTGCTACGGACGACACGCCAGTGTAGAGGCTTGTTCCCTTTACTTTGCATTATCTAGTAATGTGGATTGTTTAGAGGACTTTCTGACAACATGTTGAAGCATATTTATTAATTAGTAGCTTCTGCTGTAGGTTCAATAAGTTCAGAAGATTGGAGAAGCTTCAATACGTAGTAGAAGCTACATAGTAGAAGACATAGTAGAAGCTACATAGTAGAAGACAGAGTAGAAGCTACATAATAGAAGACAGTAGAAGCTACATAATAGAAGACATAGCAGAAGCTACACAGTAGAAGACATAGTAGAAGCTACATAATAGAAGACATAGCAGAAGTTACATAGTAGAAGCTACATAATAGCAGATATAGCAGAAGCTACATAGTAGAAGACATAGTAGAAGCTACATAGTAGAAGCTACATAATAGAAGACATAGCAGAAGCAACATAATAGAAGACATAGCAGAAGCTACATAGTAGAAGACATAGTAGAAGCTACATAGTAGGACATCAGGCCATTCAAAGTCACAACTAAATTTTCTCTTCCAATTATCTATTCACTGTAGCATACTTAAGGGAAGTAGAAAGAAAGACTGCACCATAGACAGGAAATTGACCTACAGAGGCCTAATTTATATATAACTACTATAAACAATACTTTAATGTTCTAAAATTGTACAGAGAATATTTAAATGACGTACTACCATAAATTAATTGCAGAATTAATAAGGGTTGAAGAAATCACTGTACCAGAGACTTGGAGAAGCTTCACTAGGGATCTTTTGAGATTTTAAGATGAACTAGGACATCTAAGGTTTGGCTGTTCCTATCTCTATGGACTGAATTAAAAAACAAAGGCTAGAGAAGTAATAGTTTGTTATATTATTCAGGGTGGAGACTTCCAAAAGAGGGACGCGCGTTCATCGGCAAAATTTTCATCTCGGGACCCGGCTGCCGCGAAATTTAGCACCTAGAAGACAGTTACGAGGAGCAGGGAAGATCCTCGAAGGCCGTGGCTCACTAAACCGCTAATTTCACAGTCGTTTAAGCGACGATAACTCATTGAGATTTATAACGCGAACGCCGGCTTGACATCATATTCCATTAGTCTCGAAAAACTGGCAGATTTTTTATTTTACGAGCTTCCTAGCACTCAGCAACGAAACTATGTTTCCAACTGTACCATTTGCTGGATCTCCTACAACCTCATCAGGAATGAAATTTCATTTATTATCATTGGAATTTCAGCTCCAACTGCAGGGGTTATTGGCTGACTTCAGTTCTTCATTAACAAAGGGAGATATTCATAAAACTCTCCTGTGTCTTCAAAAACGACAGAGAATTCTCAACGAATCACTGCTTCCAGGTCGCCGGGAGTTACTCACCACCAAGCAGAGTTTCTCACAGTGGCCAGAGCAAGGTCCAGAAGTGGTTCGATTCTGGAAGTCGCGTCGATCATCGAAGAATCTGAAAAAAGACGAAGAAGAAGGAGAAGGAGATGCTGAAGAATGACCAGCGTCGGCTATGAATGAACAGGAAAGAGAGACGAGGTGAAAGGAACGAGGTTCCCGGAAAGCTAACGTGCCCCGGGTCTCCTTGTTCCCTTGAATGAACGTCGATGCGTCAACGTTACGTTTCAATCTGGCTGAAAGAGACAAGAAAGAGGAGCAAGCGGGCACCGTGGAAGGCTGAAAAGTGTCCGGCAGGTAGAGCAGTCCTTTTAACGTGATTTCGTGCCATTTACACCTCGAGAACGTTTTCGTGGAGGGAAGCCGTCGAACCCCCTCGGATCTGTCGCTTTTATTATCGTCGAGCTGCCTCTATACACGGTGGCCATTGACGAAACGACTTCCCGTCACGCCATTGCTCGCAGCTCGTCTCCTTTTCACGCGTCTTGGAACGAACCGGCACGTAAATAATTTTTTTCAACCGGCCTGAGACATTTTTCGAGCTACTGCGTGAACAGGTACCCTGCAATCGAGATTGCGGACACCTAAAATGGAGTATAGAGCCAGTCGGAAGGTACACCCTATTGGTAGGCGATTCTAGATGAAAAATAGACTTGATAACGTAGAGTAACATTATTTTGTTTCAGGCTCCGTTTCTGAGAAAATCGAATTTGAAAAATTGTCAGGCGGAGGTAGAGTCTAGTGACGGTGTTTCATCGAGTCAAGGTCGACCCAGTCTTCCTGTCGCTCCTATGCTATCGAGTGTGGATGGATTCTGACCCAGTGGTCCAAAAATAGTCGGTTTTTAAGAGAACACTCGACCCACGGATAAATAACGCAATTTTCCGTGGCACGTCAAAGTGACGGTCACGTGTTTGATCGATGAACATTCGTGGTCCTTGATCCGTGTAATTCGCATGCGTAAGAGGATACGAAAGGACTCATTGTCCGGCTGTCGGTTCCTTTGACGACAGCTTTGACGGATCTGACGATGGTTTGCGCATTTTTGGAAAGTAAAATAACGCGGCCTTACCTGGGCCCGTCTCCCTCTTTCACGTTGGCCACGTGAAACGGTGATTTTGATGGAAAGGTCCGATTCCACGCCGATGCAAATGTCGGTTCCGCTTCCGTTACGCGCTTCAAAGAGGAGAACGCGACTTTTGTATCATTTCGAGACGGATAAGCTCCGATTTTACGCGGGTCCTCGAGGGGACTCTAACTGGATCATCGTTTCCACCGTCTGATTTCTTTTATTTTCTTCTCCAGGTGTTCAGCTTTCTCTGCTTGTTCGTCGAGGGTCTTCTTTCTGCGATTACAAATAATAAGGGCAGTAATGTGGCTGTGAGATGAAGGAAATGTCACACAGGTGCCAATATTGGGTAAGCTGTGTACTCAAAAATAATGAGTGTAGTTAAATAACTTTAATATTGACCTACAATTTTAGGTGCATTCCAAACTACAAGTGGTCGACAGCACAGGGAAGCTTTTAAAATGATCCGTGAAGAAACAACTCCACTCATTAAGACAGGGCAGATGACTTAATTTTACTCTGCATGGTGTAACACTCAAAATCAGGCCACCAATTATCTGCTATAGCACTGAGGATATGAAAAATATTCCATATACAGTTTTAATGATTTCAGAAAGCGAATGCATCCTTCAAATGATCTTAATATTCACAGAAAATTCACACCAGCATAAATGACTGTGTTCACATCATGTGAAAAGA
The DNA here is from genome assembly GCA_916610135.2 of Macropis europaea. Classification (NCBI taxonomy): domain Eukaryota; kingdom Metazoa; phylum Arthropoda; class Insecta; order Hymenoptera; family Melittidae; genus Macropis; species Macropis europaea. The sequence goes on from OU744353.1 coordinate 3,377,703, forward strand.
AAATTGGTGACCCTGAAGAGTCTGTAAAAAATTGCTATCACAGCATATTCGACTTTTGAAACTATCCAAATTACTTGTGAAATATTTTCGATATCCTCAGGCGTAAATAAAATACTCAGACGGCCTGTTTTATGTGAGACACCCTGTATATTAATTGGAATTCAAAACAATAGTATGTTCAACGATTCCTAACTCTGATAGCAATAACAGAGACCCAAAGATAGTTTCATAGAAACGTTATTGCAGATCCCTTCGAGTCCCAGCATCATCTGCGGATCGATTGCAGGCACCGAGTATAAAAATCGGACGCCATAGATCAAGAGGATCCTGTCGGTAAACAGGATAGCGTTACAGATTCCTTAAAGAGAGATCCTACGTCGACGTGAATGGCACCGAAGGGACGGGGAGAGGCAAAAACAGAATGGCCTGAATCGGAGCCGGGAATCAGAGGATTAGCCTAGCTGAATGCCTCCTCCGTGGTTTCCTTTCTCGTCCTTCCTGCTCCGCGTCTACCTTTCCTGCTTCCAAACTCGCAGGATCAAAGGCCTCCAGAAAAAGAAGGAAGCTAATCCTACCGATACATGCACACGTACGTCGGCCGCTCTGGAAATCGTGACGGCATTATGAGATCTGGATCGCGTGGGAGGGCCCTGTTTACACCTAAGTAACGTAACGCCGATTCAGGAAACTCTATAAGTCGTGAAATCGAGCCTATTAGAGTTGCTCGACACGCAACCGCTCGTTTTACCGTCCTACTGCTCTGAACTTCCTATACACTAACTCAAACACAACCAGGAGGGTTCCTGATAGTTAAACATTTGATAAATTTTCACAAAATTCTGCACAGTGGCAGCACTACTTCATGTACAAATTATTGTCCTCAATTTATAGCACCCAACTCTGAAGCATTTTTTAAAAATTGAACCAGGAATCAATTCCGCTTTTTCTATTATCTTATTACAATAATTTGAACATGGAGTATCTTATCACTGTGTACAGTTTTAGCAACGTCTACAGAATTTTAGTGATGCTCTTCAGCACTGCAGGACCTCGAATATGAGTCCCTAACTCTGAAAAACGACCAGGATTATAAATGAAAGTTAAAAAATTCAAATGTGATGACTGTACAGGGTCCCTCATGATGTCACAGTTTCTGAGACCTTGGCATGGAGGTTTCTATTGACCAGCCCGGTCAGAGCTGAAGGATTGTTGACGAGGACATTGTCATGGGAGGCTGTGGCATTCTGCGGAAAAATATTAGGACGGTGGAATCACCCCTTTCACACGTCGAACGTCAATACGTCAGTTAGACGGCACTTAAGCCGATTCCACGACGGTCCTTATTTACCCGTTCCGGAATAATACAGGCGACACAAGTCGGCCGAAATCGCATGGATTATTTGGTACATGGGAAAGGCAAACATCCTCGGCCACCGGACCATGCAATAATCGACTGTGCACCCGAAATGGCCGTGTAATTTATTTGTTACACATATATCAGGGGAATTCTTTGTTTATTTAATTTTACTCAACTATATTTTGATTTTTCTGTGGAAATTCTAATTAATTAATTTGAACCGTTTGCAGATTACCTGCTCTCAGATGTGTTGTCAAAATGAAAATCTAAGATCAGATCTACCATTTTTGGATCTACAACTGGATAGTATACTGCTATTATACAGGATGTTCTATTTAAATGGACCAGCGATTAATATAATAAAAAATATATGATTTCATTAAAAAAAGAATGTAAAAAGCTATTGACACAAGAACTATCCAACAGTTTAAAAGATATTCAAATAGAGCTATTTAAATAAGACACCCTGTAGACCTGTATATCATCAGCGTATAGAAATAAGAAAAATTTCTGCTACACTGCCTAAGTGAGGACTTCATGAGAATCATTTAAAATGATTAAATCCAGATATTTGTATCAGGTAGAGTTGTAAATAACCCGATTTGACTTCCTTAATTTATTCATGATTTATTACAGGATGGTCGCTCTTGCTTCTGCAGCCTGTCTACGTTTCAGGGATCCCTACCCTCAACTGTGAAGCAAAAATCGGTAACACAGACAAACTATTTGAATTTTTACAAAGAAAAAATCTGTTGCGTGTCGGGAATTATTCACGACGGAACCTAATAGTTGCTCTTACGTCGGTACAATTTCTATGGAAACGGTGGAATTTTCAGGCGGGCAGAAGCTGCTCGTGTACCTGGACGAGAGGAACAGCGAGAAGACTCGTGTTCCACGGCGCAAGAAATCAGTAGAAATCGATCGTCCATTATTCCGAGACGCCACGCTTCGCTTCCTTCCTCTTTTCCTTTTCTTTTTACGGAGCGGAGGATCCGTTCCAGCTCCACCGTCCGGAAGAACAAGAAAAAAAGAAGAAAGTATCCGTTGCGCCTGACGGAAGATAAAATCGACGATCCTTCCTCTCGAAAACAATCGTCTCACGAAGGACATCTCCTCAGCCGGTTCCCTTTGAACGGGACATGATCCTGATCGATCTGTCTCAGGATGAACAGCCATTTACGAAACTCAGTCGCATAGTGTGAGCTTGACATCAAAATTTTACTGATCAGAATATCTGCTCGTGGTGTACAGACATCACTTCAAGGTCACCTGACATTTCTCTAATCAAATTTACATAAAGAACATGTGGAGCTTCTCATTGAAGGTTTTATAGATGGACCGTAAGCGGAACAGTTGCTCTTGGAGCACGATTTTCATAATGAAATTCAAAAATGAGAGGGGTAGAAGCCTTCACTATGCTGTGCACGACTTAATTTTCTTTTTTTCTTTTTTTCTAACGAAGAAAAAACTGGCGGTACCCCGTAAAGAGGCGACAGGTTCAGGAGTTTTTTACCGAAGTCACGGGGACCGATAAGTGGTAATTGATTTTACGCCCCTTGATTTACGAGCTCGGGGACACAAAACGTCGCTTTTCGGGGAAAAATCGGCCGAATCCAACCCCATCGTTCCTCTATCTCAACTACAGCATCGACATGTGTTACCCCTTCTGCTCCCATGCTGGGGTGACACGAGAAATTTCCATCTTTATCGGGAAAATTGCGTCGCGCTCCTTTGTGGGACCGCGTCATGCCCCTCGCTCGAATCACGATGATGGATTTCGGCTGCGATCTTTTTGCGATAGACGTTTTATGCTCAATACGTTGCTTGCCGAAAATTGGGGAGGTTGTGAGACTGAACGTTCTTGAGGTCACCGATTTCAGTAAAACGTTGCACAATGATAGTACTTCACAGACAAATTATTGTCTTAAAATGATATGGAGACAACTCTGAAGTATTTTCGAAAAATTGAAGCGAAATTCAAACACACTAAGTGATTACTCTATTATCCAAACACCGGTCATCTTATCTCACAATCAGCTACAGAGTAAAATTATTATTAATGACACTGTGACATTCTGTTACCAGTTACAGTTCGCATAATCGAGGCTCTATCGTAATCTGAACGTGGTACTCCACCTTCCTATCATCGACATTATTGTCTTAAAATTATATGGAGACAACTCTGAAGTATTTTCGAAAAATTGAAGCGAAATTCAAACACACTAAGTGATTACTCTATTATCCAAACACCGGTCATCTTATCTCACAATCAGCTACAGAGTAAAATTATTATTAATGACACTGTGACATTCTGTTACCAGTTACAGTTCGCATAATCGAGGCTCTATCGTAATCTGAACGTGGTACTCCACCTTCCTATCATCGACATTATTGTCTTAAAATTATATGGAGACAACTCTGAAGTATTTTCGAAAAATTGAAGCGAAATTCAAACACACTAAGTGATTACTCTATTATCCAAACACCGGTCATCTTATCTCACAATCAGCTACAGAGTAAAATTATTATTAATGACACTGTGACATTCTGTTACCAGTTACAGTTCGCATAATCGAGGCTCTATCGTAATCTGAACGTGGTTCTCCACCTTCCTATCATCGTACCAGGTTTTAGCAAAGTCGGTGACATCCGATTTAATATAGAGTTTAGGATATTTCAAATTTTATTGATACTCTTCGGCACTGCATGAGCTCGAGCGTCAGTGAAAGGATGAAAATGTCCTTTATCGTTGTCTGAAATTCGTTTTGAGTCGAGGCGAGTATTCAGAGGCACGGGCCACCGGGCGTCAAAGCGAGTTAACGTCGAATAAATCAAAATAAAAGGGGGGCAACTAGGTGCCCCGCTGGGCGACGGCCCAGAAAGATCAGGCACCCCTTTTCCAGATCGAAAGAGTTACCTGCGGAACGTTCCTTCCAAGCTGCTTTTCACCACGTGCAGCTCAGGAGGATCCATGGTCCGTGGGCATCGACCAGTGAAATTTTTATTAATGTTCCTGAACGGTCTCGCGCCTCTTTAGCCTTCCAAAGAGGGTGCAACGCGTCAAATATTGTTAGAACTCTGTGAAAATAGGTGTAGGTCCTTGTTACTCAACGCGTCAGACCTCACAGAGATCCATGTAGCTTAAGCTGTCAAACTGAAGCTGTGTTATGTTTCAGGACGTCTAACTTTTGGACTGTTGGCTTCCAAGGACCTGATCTTTCAAGGAGGATGCAAATATTGTTAGACATCTCTGGAAATCGGTGCATGTGTTGCTTAATTTATTATACTATACAGAATTCATGAAACTTAAACTCCAGAACTGAAGCTGTGTTATCTTTTAGGATACCTAACGTTTGGACTCCTACTTCTCAAGAAACTGTCCTTTAAAGGGAGTGCAATAGTCAAATATTGGTAGAAACCTGTGAAAGTGGGTGTAGGTCCTTGTTATTCAATGCGTCATACTTCACAGAGATCTATGAAGCTTAAACTGCAAAGCTGATGTACTATTATGGTGTTACAGGACATCTGACATCCAACCACCCAGCTTCCAACAAACTGTCCTTTCAGAGAAAGTGTAAAATATCTTTAGACCTCTGTAAAAATTGTTCAAACAGCAAAACTGAAGTTCTATGATATTACAGGACATCCAGCATCCAGACACCTGGCTCCCAAGAAGCTGGTGTTTAAAAGAAGAGGATTAAAAACAATTTAACACAAGTGAACGTCCTAAATCTGCCCGTTGGAAGGAAGCAAGGGGATGTATCACAGCCAGAGAGGATCCTCGTGCAATTTAAAGGATTCCTGCATCCTCGTTAGAACAGCAGACAGAGGAGGATGGGTAGGCGTCCCTGTTTTTGCTCGGTGGGTCGAGCCGAAATTCGTCGAGCACACTTTATCCGGGAAAATTCAATTATAATGAACGCGGACGCAGGCGCCGGGACGTCCTCGTCGGCCATTGCTACATCACCATGGATACCAGGGAGGAGACGAAGAGGAGACACCGTGGAAACCCGGTATCGATCGTCGTGCTACCCTCGCAAAACCCTCTGCTCGCGAAATTATTTCCAACGTTCCCTTGCGAATCCTCTTATTTCCCGAATAATCTTCTCCGTTAATTGCTGGCGATCTTGGACGCCCGATGAGAGACTCTCTGCGCCGGAAGTGACGCTCCTGGGGGTCTAAAAATTGTGAAGTCTCTGAGAGAAACTCTGGAGTCCAGATTCGATTCTGTAGAATTCTTTGTTTGACTATTTCTGATGAAGCTTTGTCTGTTTGTAGATAACTGAGAGAGCTCTGAGATTTTGAGTATATTGCGGAGGATGGAATTGTAATTTGATTTTTGTGGAGACTCGCTGAGACTCTCTCTACCGGAAGTAACGCTTCTAGAGCTCCAAAAATAATATAGGAAACATTCAACTCTATAGAAGTTTGAGTCAGAATGTTTCTGCTGAAGTTTTGTCAGTTCTCAATCAATTACTAGAGTTCTGAGACTTTCAATAAACTGCTGAAGCTGGTATTGAGGGTATACTAACTACTACGGCCTACCTATAAGATAAACAATTGAAATTTAAAAAATTGTATAATGATATCTGATAGAGTTTGATCATTTTTAGGTATGGAGCTCTGTGGAATAATATCAGAGCCGTCGGGACCAGTTTTTCAGTTCAGAAAAAAGAAGAACGCACACTCGTGGAGCAACGTACGTCGCAGTATACCTATACAACTCAATTCAAGTCGAGTCATTTTACACGGCTCGAAATAAATCCCTATTCCACGGGCATTCAATCGAAAACGACACCGAGAAAACGAAAGAGAAAGAGAGAGAGAGAGGATATAAAGAGAGGAGAGAACGTTGCATCGGTATAATCCAGGCCTGTGTGTTTGCACATGTTTTACATCGACGCCCCGTCTGTTTGCAGACAGTAAATTATGTCGTACAATAAGGGCACCCCTTTCGCCATTCTACCTCTCAGATTATAAAACGGGAAAAAGGGAAAAAGCTTCCTCGTTGCTCTTTTTATCGACAGGCCCCGTCCTGTTTCTTTCTTTCATTTCCTGTTCGGAATCTCTTTGACCGATGAAGACATATTTTAAATACAACTTCTCATAAAAATTTATAATTTACAACCCTACAGTAATATCGTGCAGCACTTGTCCATTTGCTTCTTCAAGGTCTACAAATTGAAAAAGGGGCCAAGTCATTCAGACGACTTTAAACTGTAATATTTCAAATTATTTTTTATAAGAATTGTTAGACTTTGGAGGAGTATCCTAGAATTTGATTAATTTCAGATCAATTTTATCCAAAGAGCTGTCGCATGAGTTAACCACTCTTTGTTATATCCATGCAACGATTTTTGAAGTTGAGTATCTAAACAACCCCCTCCAACGAGGTAGTTCTTTTAATATTAATAATTACAATTTCTTGCAGGTGTGTTTAACAATCTCGTGCTGCGAAATTGCTGTGGATCATGTCGAAACGGAATTCCCTGTGGCAGCGTCGTTTCCGTGTTTCACTGAAATTGCCCGAACGTTCCAGATGGAGAATGGAACGAAAGATGCAAGATGTTTTGCGTCTGGATGGAATAAAAAGGACGAAACGTCAGGATCGCGTGGTCGGGGGGATTCTGTGGTCGGTCTTACGATATTCGCGGCGAGGAAAAACCGCAAAGACAATCGAGATGGCTCTCAGACGTTCATCTGGACTTTTACCACGTCCGGACGTGCACCGTTAACTTCGTCGGTCGCATTTTCTCTCTTGAAAAATAAGTGCCCACCAGGAGGAGTAAACGCGCCTCAACATTCAATAAAAATGAAATTATTATGGAGGCACTGCGACAGGAAAACATCAGTGTCGCAGAAGATACTTTGCTTGTGATGCAACAGACTCAGAACAACATTTTCTTGATGCCTCATGTCTGAATTTGGTGTATGAAGTGGAGAACTGGACAGGAGTTTCTTTGATCTATTCTTATAGAGCTTGGCTCATTTATCTATAAAACTGAAAGTGTTTTAGGACCTTTTCAGTGCAGGAAGTATACATACAATGTCCATAGAATGCTAAAAAAACAAAGAATAAATGCTGTGCATCATCCTTCACTTCAGAAGCCCCAGTGAGGCCAGATCATAAGTGTCAAGAGAAATTTCATACTTATTTTACAGTTAAATAACTTTTCCATGTCCAGTTCAACTCTCAGGTTACACCTATCAGTCCAATAACGAGTGCACAATTAAATAAATAAAAAATAGGACGCAGCCCCTATTTTTTCATTTCGTCATGTGGATGCACAATGGTTGATCGTCGAAAAGGCCGTATAATAGAGACGTCGTCGGCTGAGCGTACGTGACGTGTAATTAAACGCAGTCGCACCGATTCGCAGAGTCGCGTGGATCGTCGTCGGATCCCCCATGATGTTGGCAATTACCAAGGGCTTAGCACAGAGAGCTAAGGTTATGCGACAGAGCTTCGAAGGTCGGCCCGTTCAAAACCAACGCGACCCCTGTCCACCCCCTGCTGCACTCAATACCAGCCCCGAGGCCACGTGGCCCTAGAAATATTCATATCCTCTCCTGAAAACGGTCGTGAGCCTGTATAATATGTGGAAGTTGAAGAACGATCGAGAAACAGGGTGCACAGTTTTCCTAGGTGACAATTAGACTGAAGTAATTGCTCCACAAAATTAGAAGAAAAGAGTTTTAGTATGGTAGAAGCTAGAAGGTAGAAGCTAGAAGAAGAAGCTAGCAGATAGAAGTTAGAAGAAGAAGAAGAAGCCAGAAGCTAGAAGAAGAAGCTAGAAGCTAATAGAAGAAGGTAGAGGCTAGAAGAAGAAGCCAGTAGCTGGAATTATAAGCTAGAATCTAGAAGAAGAAGCTAGAAGCTAATAGAATAAGGTAGAAGAAGAAGATAGAACCTAGAAGAATGATTCTGTACCTTGAAGTAAGTTGAAATGGTGGAACATACTTTTTTCCAACGAGCCTTTGTTTTAAAAAAAAATAAGTTAGAAGAATGGAGTACAATGCAGTACCAAAATAAGGTCTTCTATACTGAATCTGTTATAAATTTTGGATAATTAAATATAAAGTACAATTCTAAGTAGATTAGGTGTATGTAGAGGGGTGCCTGGATGCAGAGTGTGGTTTAAGCAGCAAACTGTGCCACTCATCGATGACACGCAGCTTCCTCATGATGGCTCATTGGCGATGAGGTTTCTGATGCATCGTCATGCTTAGTATCAGTTCATAGTCGTTCAACTGTAACCAGCCAGTTGCTTCGTGACGACTGGCAGAGCACCTAGGCGTCAGAAGTAATCATATGGAAATCTGAATCACAATCATGGACCCAATTAATAAAAAGTTCTGGCTCCAAACTGGGTCGAACATCCAAAGTGTCCCAGAAAGACCAACCTAAGCTTCCTCCTGACATGTTCCAAGATTGAACAATTGAATTTAGATGAAATATTCCATAATTCCCGTATTAGAATCCCTGTCCGAGCAGATGGACTGCGACGACCCCCAAACCATCGAATCTCGCGAGCGTCGAACCTTTCGATCAGGCCAATACGGACGTCAGTCAAAGTCAGGAGTCGAAAAGCCAGGGCTGACGTTTCCGAGGCCCTGACGAGCAGACAGACAGACCCTGTCGACGCGCATACGAATTCAGGCTCAGGTAGCTGAACAGCGTATCACGTTACGGGGGTCTGTGGACCGATCAGAAGTCCACCATAGGCTACTCTTGCGTGGGCGTCGCTACAGAACGCTTCAAAACTCAGGATTCTGTCTCTGGTGTTCGATAAATAGTTTCTTAACCCTTCAACCACTATACGTTCTTATATTAGCCTAGACACCTAAAGCAGGCACTTTGGGATCACTTCTTCTTCATCTAGTCACACTAAAATTCAAACGTGCGACCCCTCATGGTAGTCTAAGTATTAAGGTGTCTAATCTCTACGTATATTCCTATGTATGTCCATTATTTTCCTCTGAAATTCTGATTTTCAGCAGGATAAGACCTTCAGAGAATAACTTTGCATTTGTATTGCTTTAGTATGCCAATGGAAGCGTCTACCTTCGGAGTCCATGCGACGGCCTGATGTCCCCAGCATAGTGAACGCGTTAGCAGCAGCAATTCTTCGAAAATGACCGTGTCCCTGGCAGTCAGCATTCATCGAGGATCCTGATTCCAGCTTTGAAGGATCCTGTAGAACGGCACACGGGTGTACACGGTGTTCACCTCTGTATTCGGTTGGTGCTTCTAATGACCGGCTGTCAATACTCGTGTGCCTCCCAATGGGGGATGAATGGGAACGCTTTGGCAGTTCGTTTGTCAGCGCGGGGGTGGAGGTATTATGTTCCATTCGTTCCTCCCTCCGTGAGGGTCAATATTGTGCGAGCGATTGAGCGTATCCCCGTTCCGATTCCTTGTTTGCGTTTCTCCTATGGCCCCGGAACAGGTCCGGGAAATTAGTGCCAATTAGATTCGTATGGCAAAGGTTACGCCATTCGAATGTTTGACCGACCCTCATACTCTTTCTGAGCGCCTAACGAACGCTCTTCGAGGACTCTGTTTGCTGAACACGGTGCTCCATCGACTGCCTTGAAGAAAAGAGTACCTTCAGGGGTTCAGAATCGTTTTATAGGGATCTGTTTCGATTTTTCTCTGGGTGTTTTATGTGATATAGGGAGTAGAGTTGTTCGTAGCTTCGACAGTGGAGAAATGGGTAGCGTTAGGGTGGATACACCTGGGTCTGCTAAATCTTCGAAAGATGAAGCAGGCAGTTCAATGTCGTCCGTCGTTTACATGCATTGTTTAGGCATTTTGACAATTAGAATGAGAGAAGAAGAATGGTCATCAGACTGTGGATATTTATGCAAATATGTATACATTATTAGACTTCCATATTCCCTATGTTAATGCAGTTAAATAAATGGAACTTCGACAAGTTTCAACTGCATTTGCACTTTGAAATGTTTAAAACATGTAATTTTTATTTTACAAAGTCCTTAAACGTCCATCATTCATGAATTTGGATATACTAAATTGTCTAAACATCTGCAGTTTAGTCATCATCTAGGCATAGTAAGTGTTTAACAAAATTAAGAGAAGGATGTGACCTTGAGGTTCCCAGTTCCTACGTCTCTGCAATACCAATCTACTTTCTGCAGTATATTTGCAATTTTTTATGTTTTTCAAGGGTTAACTTTTTACCAGAGCTGCAGTAGGAGTGAAGGTCCGCAGTCAAAGGGCAAAAGGGATTTTATTCATTGAAATATCCCGGGAACGTATGTCGTTTCACACTGGCTGGCCAGATCGGCGATTAGGTTATCGCGAGCGATCTAATAGGATCGATCGCGGGGCTATCCATTACCGTAATCCACTTTGCACCGTGTTCTTTATGATGCAGATGTTCTTCAGGGTCGTAGAACAAGGGACGCTCGTGACGCTGCGATATGCAAATCGGCTCGTTCGCTTTTCAATTCGATTCCGACGCGACTGGGGACGTTTGCTTAAAGTCACTCTCTCCTGCCTGAGGATTTAGAGCTTCGAAGATTGCTATCGTCTGACAGAAATCCTTTCGATCGATTTTCGGCGACGTATATTGAGTAACGAATCAATCTTCCAGCCAATCAAAATTTGTACTATTTTCAGGAGCCACGAATTAATGACTATAAATAATAAACAGAGAAAGGGGTGGGTCTAATGTTAGATAAATTAACACGTTGACTGCCGTGGGGGTCACCGGTGACCGGCACGTTATATTTCTATTTCATTAAACAATTATTGGTTTTGACAATATTCTGAGCGAATTTTACGTTGCAACACTAACAAAGAAAGGCTTGTATACGAGTGAACACTTAAACACTTCCTTCCCCTGTGATGTATGATAATAACAGCAAGTTATGTTGTGTCTGGGGATGCTGCATCCACTGTGGCAGTCAACGTGTTAAAAATTATTGTTATTGAATATACTTTCAGTACACTTCACTGAAGAATTATTTACGTAATTTTTAGAATACTTATTTTTATCATTTTTGTTTCCAGGTAATTCAACTTTCAACATTCGATGTTTTCACTCGTTCAAAAAACGTGAAATCGGAGGGAGAGGGAAATTAAAAAAGGATCAATGAAAAGGTCTCACCCTATCGATTAATCGATATCGTTTACCGTGGACGTCTTGGTACCTGCACGCATTGTCCCGTGACGTTGATTTGACGTAATTGGCACCAGGAAGGAGACGAACGGGGCAGAAATGATTGGGATAAGCCGGAATAAGCCGGGATAAGCCGTGCGTGGATTTCATGCGAGGGTCCCGTGAACTTCCACGTAGAATTTTTCCTCCACGAGCTTCGAAGGGGAACCCCGTACGATTGCATCGAAACGAATATCGTTCGATCGACCGAAATGCATTTGGATCCTCCTACGAGTTCATTAAATTCAATTTTCTGATTCGATATAAAAACACCTTCGACCTTGAGCATTTAAATATTAAAGAAAGGTGAGGATACTAACATTTAGTCTGAGACACAATTATTTATTTCTAATGCAGATCATTAAATAATTATTTATTTTAGGCTGCTACCAGATTACTTTAAGGAGCCTTTTTGGACACCGAAAAATAGCTGTTTTGGGGAATTTTTTACAAGAAACCCACCAGAGATATTGAAATGAAATTTGAAAGGGTTATTATTCGTACTTTGAACCATGCACACGATTTTTTTTGTAGGCGAAATACAGTATACTTTTTGTGTCAAGTGTGAAGAATCAAATTTGACCAAGTGCATAATTTTCTTAGGTAAAAGACCCCTAAAAGGCTGCAATTTCTCAAAATATTTGAAAGATAGCTTCACAAATTGAATACAATAATTGACACATATTAACTACTATCTCTGTATAAAAATTTATCAAAATCAGCTGTTTCAAACACTGTATCTCCTTCAGATGTCTCAGACACACTCTGACGTTTCGCTTTTTGTTTCGTTCAAGGATAGGGACACTTATTTGCTTCCGTGGAGGTTCAACAGAGAATCCACGTGACGTGGATCTTCTTTCGAACGCGAATCTGCCGAAGAACGAGTGGATTTCGTCGTAATGCGAACGTCAAACACTTAAACATCCCTGGGCATTGGATCAGGCCTGTGGGAGCGGACACCTGAGTATGCGAGAGAGGACTCGATGTAAGCCCCATGGAATCGGGGATGCTATGCGTTTGGAATCCTCAAGATTCGTTTGCTATCACATCCCGACAGGGTGCTGGGCCTCGCAGAAATTTTAATTAAACGAGTGGACAGCACATATTCGTATGCGTGGATGAACTATGGATAATTGTACAGAGGGTGTCTCCATAGTTCAGTTCCATTTAAATCAATAATAATAAGAAGAGTAATGCGCCTGTTTATTGTACATGGAGTTCAGATAGAGTTTATGTATTTTGATACAGTTGTATAGCTGGCATAATTTAGTAGATGAATTAAATAGGCTGAATGCTGCAGTGGAGACTGCCATATGTAGTCAGACTCAGCAGATTGTTTTAGAAATACATCAGGAGGAAACGAATGTTTGTACTATTATTATAATATTTATGCGTGGAGGAAGTATGAAGATTCTCGCAAAGGGTATCTCTATAGTTCAGTTCCATTTGAAACAATAATAATAATAATAGTAAGACGTCTGTTTATTGGAAATGGATTTTAGATAGAGTGTAAGTATTTTGATACAGCTGTATAGCTCGCATAATTTAGTAGATGAATTATTAATAGGCTGAATGCTGCAGTGAAGACTGCAATATCTAGTCAGACACAATCTAATGTTTCACTATTCAATCTTGTAGATAGTTGTTACTTTATATTATTACTATAACATTAATACTGTTCAAAATTGTGTACGAATCAGTAGTCACAGAGAACGTGTTACGCATACAAAATGTTATACTTAACAAAGTAAGCAACGAATTCTTAATAAACATGAGTCTAGAAGGGAGTAGTTTTCTAGAAGTAAAGAAAAAAATTTCAGAGAACTTCAGTTATGATAAAATCGAATTCTTAGAATATAAAAGTGCAAAGGAATTATTTAAACAAATAGAAGTTCCCAAAAACCCTTTACGCACATTGAAATCCACTCTTCACTTTGCAAATTGAAATCTCCAATTTTGTCCACAGGTTTGAGAGTTCAAAAAAAAAAACTTTTGATATTTGGACCGATCCACGACGAGCCAATTAGCAAGGAAGGACGAGGTACCCTTTGTCCTCGAAGGGCAGGCGATTTCACGGATCTTCGTCGAGGTGTACACCCTTCTCGCGCATCTGCACCGGGGAACAGCGTAAAATTTAAATAAATGTCCAGGAGCGGGCCACGACGGATACGGTAAATTAGGTGACATGCTAATTACGCCTCGATGCAACCTCGTAAATATGCAACCGAGTAAAATCGCTGTCCCTTGTAGAACGAACCTGTCTGCGATACTCTCACACCCCATTCGACTCCCTTTTGTTCGTTTCTCTACCCTTCGACAATACAATGAACCAACGATTGTAAAAAATTTGCATTTTCCCAAAATGATTGAGATAAACTCTTGTTAGTTTAAATGGACCACTAACGCATTAACAGCAATTAATAACAAATTAATTTGACTGATTCGAACACTAAGAAAACGTAATTCTTGTACATGATACGACAGAAAAAGGTACATCATCAGTTTTGACTAATTTTACACAAAATATCAGATTGATAAGACCCCTACGTTAGGCAAATTTAGGTGTATTATACATATTGAAAAATTGACACAACCCAATGACTGTACAGATGATTACATTGAAAGAGATGGTAAAACAGTTATTGATTAAATTATAATTTTTATTACTAAGAAAGAGATATAAATAGTTGAAGATTGTGTCATAAGAAATGAAAAAGCAAAGACGTATTATTTACTTTGAACGTTGTAATTAATTATTTCATTTGAGAGGCTTAAAGTATTATAATAATTGAGAGATTTAATTGTGTCAATTTATCGCTGTAAAAATGTTTCCTTTTTTTTAGTTTCGATGATTAACGATTGGCGAAACGTACGTCGAGGAGGACATTTCACGGAGTCCTCGTGAAATCGACCGGAAGTTCTCTGGTTGCTCAATTTTCCGCCACGACACGTCACCTGGATGGCTCGATTTCCAGGCGTAAAGGGTTGCTCGCTCGATCGGAAGAATCGTACGCGAAAGGGGTGAACAAAATTCGTCTTAGTATCCCCTTTTATCGAAAGTTTCGACCGCTGAAAAAGGGGTGAAGAAACCCTCCTGGAATCGTTCTCCATTTTTCGATTCGTTCCTTCCTTTATACAGTTCGAGTTCATTGAAAAAGAAAATCGTCTGATTTTCAAATCTCGTGTGACCAATTGTTTCATCGATTTCAAACCGTCTGCCACTTACTGCAAAAAACTCCCCATTTGTTTATAATATAATATTTCTTTAACACGTCGATTAATTTCTGCATTTTCTCACATTTAATTTCTTTTGTAATTCTGTAACAAAGGTCATTAGACCTATACTCATAATTTTTTAAAATTCTTACTTATAGAATGATATTATTGAAATTTTTAAGATGAGATAAAGATTTTTGAAAATTTAATGAATTTCAATGAAAAATGGCATTATATTATGCACGCTCGCATAGAGGAGAAATTATAGCACCCTACGAGCTGCGTTTCGTTCCGTTCACCTGCGACGAATAATTACGTCAGCGCGTCACATGTAGAACGGCCCATTTAAATATTCGCATATTTTAAATCACGCCCCCGTTCAATGCAAAACAACGAGCAAGGGTGTTCGCATTGCAGAAAAACCATAAATCACTGATAAAAAGCGCACGTGCGACCACTCGACGCGAAACCCAAGGAAAACTATTAACCCCGTTTACATGGGGCCCTATGAAAACCGTTCAATGGGGTTGCATCCACTTTTGGCGTGCATGTAAATTTCAGTCGCGACGATTTGCAAATTTTGGCTGAAAGATTGCTTAAAAATGAGCGTGCCATTAATGCAATTAATAAAAATTAAGGGTTGGTTTTGCAGGAAGTTATTTTAAGTATAATTCTAAATATTATTAAGTTTCATTTGGTTTGTTTGAGAGGGGGTGAAGACTCGACAAATATTTTTTAGAGACAAAGTATTAGTAATCTGTAATTGACACCCTGAGGATGTTTCAGAGACATCCTGCTGGCCATGCAAATGTTTAGTATGACACAATGACATCGACGAAAAGAACGATTAATGGACGTAGGGATTTTAGAATTTGCGATCTCACGCGGTGAGCTTTTTACCCCCAACCCGATCCATGTAACTTCTGACGATGCAACAGACCATCATCCCCTTTTAGAGAAGCGTTACAAGGTTTTTTGGGAGCATACAACCTGTCTTCAAACTTAATTATAAAAATAGCATTGCATATACAACTCTTTAAACTTCTGTTGCAAAAAGAATTCCCTCAGAATGAGTTAAAATTTCTCATAATAATAATTACAGTACAACTTGTACATTATCGAATGAACTGGGTTTATTATTTTGTTCGATGTCAACATTTTTTATCATTTCTTTACACAGTATCAATTGTGTTGCAATCTATTTTTTACATCAATTTAAATTTATTCTTCGGTTTGCAAATTGAAATCTAATTTTTTCTGTAGCTTCGAGAGTTAATTATTAGCTACAGAATGCGTAAAAATTTCTCATAATAATAATAGCAGTAAAATTTGAAAATTGTCGAATCAAGAGGGTCTCATTATTTCTGATAAATATCGAACTGTTTATCATTTCTTTACACAATGTCAGTTGTATTGCAGTCCACTTTTCACCGTGAACACAAGGAATGCAATACGCGTTTGTACTCTGACATTCGTAGAATGCAAACTATTCTATTAACCCTTGGCAATAAAAATAAAAGAAACACCCCCTTCGCGGAAGGGGCCACATCTGTGCGGCGAAGAGCAGCCGGGGGTCTTTTTATTAATTCACTCCCCCGACTCGGTGGAAACGAATCGTAATGGGAGAGAAAGGGAGACGGAAACACTACACGATCCTCTCCTACTATTTATTACCTAATCGTTACCCTGCTGCTCTCATAAATTATGATGTTCGGACGGCAGGTGCTTCTGTATCGTACTAATGAGCCTCATTTGTACCTTATCGTCTCTGTCTCTAAAATTTCATTAAAAATGTTCAAAAATCTCAATTCGTCCATAGGGAGACTTTTATGGTAATTACCATATAGTAAGATTCATGGTTTAAGATTAAAATAGGTAACTTCAATGGAAATATAATTTTTACCAGCTGGATACATTTCTGGAATTTTTTCCCTGCTCTAGAGAGTTGTTCTCAATAGAAATACACTGTTCAAAATTATTCAAGCATCACATAAGAAAATTACTTATTCCTCGTTAGGGTGTTATGTACTGCAGCAGGTTCAAACACTATACAGAGCAAACATTCAATGAAATTATAATATAATATTCGACACACTTAATCATTTTCTTCTTAATTATGTTTCAGAGGACTGTGCAGGAGACATATTCAAAGTTAGGTACCCCTGAGGCCACAAAATCTTCAAGAGATCAATTTCAATGAAGATCTACTTCCTAACATATACGTCAATTTTTTAAATAACAAGAGTTCTACTTCTACGAGCCAGTTTTCGAGAGGAACATTTCAAAACGAGTGTCTTCTCAAGGGTGGGTGCCTCTTCTTCTTTCTATGTAACCCAGCATCGATTGTTATGATCATTTTCATCTAGTAGACCTACAATTTTAATATTTCAGAGCACTATGGTTGCCAACAGCAGCACAGAACCCCTGAAAACGGCCACCAGTCTGAGCACTGACCATGTCCAGGTACCTTAATTTCAGAGGGGGTGGTTTCAGAGGAGTCAGGAGAAAGATTCAGGGTAATGGTCTAGGTGCCAGTGTCATCGAGACGATACATCCTCGATGACTGGTCCCAGCGTATGCTCGGTCGAACAAGTTCCTACGAGTGCACGCAGTCAGTGAATCGAGTTGGAAGCTCGCATTGATCGAAGGCGGCCATCCGTGAAACGCATTTAGCTTGTTGGCACACAAAACTCGACGGGACAGCGAGCCCTTCGAAACGATCCACGAGCATGCGAACGCGCCCACGTGTACCAAACGAATGCTTCATTTCACGCTAAGGCGGATCAAAGTGTCCACCAGTAGCGAAATTATGCTGCAGACAGCCTCTTTGCTTCATGGAGGTTCATATGTATAATCTTTCTAACAAATTCTACTATTACAACTGAGTCACTATAATGTTATCTGATGAGAGAACTGAATTTTTTGTGCAAGGTATACCCTGGAAGATTTTAAGGAGACTTTGGTGCCCACCAGCAGCGAAATTAGGCTGCAGACAGCCTCTTTGCTTCATGGAGGTTCATATGTATAATCTTTTCAGTAAATCCTACTGTTACAACTGAGTTACTATAATTTTATATAATGAGAGAACTGAATTTTTTGTGCAAGGTATACTTGGGAAGATTTTAAGGACACTTTGGTGTCCATCAGTAGAAAAATTAGGCTGCAGACAGCCTCTTAGCTTCATGGAGGTTTGTATATTCTTTCCAATAAATTCTACTGTTACAATTGAGTCACTATAATTTTATGTGATGAGAGAACTGAATTTTTAGTGCAAGGTATACCCTGGAAGATTTTAAGGAGACTTTGGTGCCCACCAGCAGACAGCCTCCTTGCTTCATGGAGGTTTGTATATTCTTTCCAATAAATTCTACTGTTATAATTGAGTCACTATAATTTTATATAATGAGAGAACTAAATTTTTAGTGCAAGGTATACTTGGGAACATTTTAAGGAGACTTTGGTGTCCATCAGTAGAAAAATTAGGCTGCAGACAGCCTCTTTGCTTCATGGAGGTTTGTATAATCTTTCCAACAAATTCTAGTGTTACAATTAAGTCACTATAATTTTATTGTGATGAAAGAATTTAATTTTTTGTGCAAGGTATACTCTGGAAGATTTTAAGGAGACTCTGGTGTCCACCAAATGTTTATTTTCAATCAATTTACTGCCACTAGGAACTGCCACAATTAATTGTGAGTCACTATAATTTTATATAATGAGAGAATAACTTTCTGTGCAGGTGATCCCTGGGAAGATTTTAAGAAGGCTGAAATTTTCAAATTGCATTATGCACTGGGAATTATGGGATAAATTGTACTCGATAAATTCAATAAGAAATGTATAATAAACTATGGTCGAGAGCAGCCAATACCTCGTGCCTCCACTACAGCACTAATTGAACAAACAATCAACATCAAACTATGATGTAAGAACACAACTTTCAGTTTTCAAAATTTTGTCAGCGCTAGTGAATGTGAGCAATTTTTTTCATTGGAAGTATTTATTCGTCAGAGGTGAATAATTTACGAATATTATACTCAGAAAGACCCTGCCGTGATTTCGGTAAGCGCTAACGAGGTACGATATCGTTTATCAGTTAACCACAGGAAGTTAGGGGGAGAACCGATTGATAAGCATTCTGTTGAGAAAAAACATGTACTAAAAAATACACTCCAAGCCTAGAAAAATATTCAAACAATGATATACTATCCATCAATCAAATTTAAGTTCAAAAATTGGTTTCATAAAATGTTATTTCAACAACACAAGCTCAGAGCTCCCATGACGATCTTCTTCTCGCCAATTTTTCTAAATTTACACCCTTTCTGCCGACAAATCTCTCCACCCACAATTTTCCATCAGCTCACCAAAGTTTCACGTCAAAATAGAATTTGTATTCCCCCCAAAAAAAATCTAACGTTCGTTCTAGTGTCTCGGTAGAATTTACGAGGAATGATCGTCGAAATCTAATTCGGTCGACAAAGGAAGAAGGCATAGGCACGCTTCTTCCCTAAACACGAGAGTGAATCGAGAGAGAGGAGAAAATTGGGAAAGAGAGAGAGAGAGAGGAGAGAATCGAGAGCGTGATCTTCAACCTGAAACCCTCCTGCGTGCTCTTTTCTCGTTCTCACTAGGTTGTTTTGACAGAAACGCATCTGCTCTCGATGGAGATTCATCGTCGACCCCTCCGAAGGATTTGTAATCTTCTAATGATACGGCGCAGGTTGGAAATTACTGGACCAGGTATCTGTCTCGAAATGAGTTCCACTTTCGACGTGTTTTCTCTTTTACTCTTCTTTTTTAGTCTCCAACGCAATTTCAGTTCAACGATCGTTTGAAGAATTGTGTAATTATTGATATTACACAGGTTATTACGAAAATGTGTAACACTTGGGCGTAGATATCGAAAAACTGGGATCCTCCGAGTTGGAAACGATTTTTCGTGCAAAATCTCCGATAATTTTGTAAGAACAGCGCAAAATACAGGAATTTTTTTCGTTTTAGTTGACGATTCCTGCTGAAATACGCAAATTCGCGCGAATTTTATTCAAAATCGCTAATATTTCGATAGAAACAGTGGGAAAAGTATCAGTTTTCATCGTTTTAGCTGTCGATTCATGCTAAAATGCGTAAATTCGTGCGAATTTCATGCAAAATTACTGATATTCCGGTAGAAGCAGCTCGAAAATAGCAGTTTTCATTGATTTAGTTATCGATTCATGCTGAAATCAGCAAATACATGCACGTAATAATGAAAAAATTCATTTATACAGCTCCAACAATATTAAATTATAAACCTACATTTACTGGACAGTTTCTGATGACTGTATACACCCTACACGATATACTATTTTTACAGTTCCCGGCTATTATATGGGGCAAGCGTGGCAATATTGTCGCGATTACTCAACGTCACAGATTGCTCATTTGACTATCGCGTTACAATGAGCACATGTGCAAGCCCGCATGGCCGACGATGTTGAACATGAACGAGTTTCAAACACGTAGAACAAGAACCACGTTCCACGCGGTGGGTCCTCGTAAAACGCGGAACCTGCGCGAGTTATGTCCCGACAACATCGAGACGATCGTTTAGTCTTCGTTATTCGGTATCACAAACAATCGTTCGACTCAAATTGTTTCTGCCCTGCTCGTGAAACAAACTTCCACTTCCCTTTCGCCTTAACATCATCTCCATATCTCTGCAGCAGCAACAGAATCTCTAATTTCAGGAAAAATACTTCAACCACCCCAAATGTGACAATTTTTAAATATTTATTATTATACACAGTTGTTGGGGTGCTTTATAAAATTCGAAAGGAATAGAGTTCCTTTGAAGTGATTAGATAATTAAGAAGGACTTGATGATTAATGAAACCGAATTTGCAATTTTTAGTAGCTTTCTTAAAGTAAAAAAGTAGGTTTGTCGTAGGATATGACCTTGAAAGATCCAGTTCGAGGACTTTTACTGTAATTATTGAAACCTACTAATAAATTAAATTCGATAAATTAACATTGATCATAGTTCACTCTCAAATCAACAAACATTACATGAAGACGATTTAGAAGAGGAGTTATAAGGACTACAAATGCTTATTTCCCAAAAATAGAGAATTGAAAATGATCGAAATTGTAAGAGACCCTTTAAAAAAATCAGACAACAAATCCACTCGAACTTAGCACGATCATACTCTAAAAATATCGTTCAGAATTCCAGAGGATTTCCACGGGGGTTGGAGCGAATGGAGGGGGTTGGTCTCGCTCGTGTATCGTTTTGTATTTGTTGAAAACAGTCGTATTGTCGGCAGGAGGGCTAGGGGTGAGAAATCTCCAGCCCTGTAGGCACTCGTCGCATCTGCCTTCGATTTATTTCCAATAGTAATTGATGACCCCCTGGCCCCCGGCAGCTTTTTTCCTCCGCTCGATCTCTCGAGTGGCCCTGAAAAGGATAGCAACGACAGGATTTTGCATAATGGAGGCAGAAGTCACGCTACCGCCGATAAATTATCCCTCCTTTGCTATCGTTCTCGAAGTGCCTCGAGAAACTGGGGTCACTCGAGTGGACCGTCGCACGACACCTTTGTTGCACTCTGTTTGGAGTTTTAAACAGACATTTTTCACGCTTTCGTGGGCTTTCGAGCTTCTTCAGCGAGGGGTGGAGAAGCTTAGACGACTTCATTCGTTCTGGGTTAGACAAATTTGAAATTCTACTGATATGGGATTTTTAAACTAATTTAGAGAGAGTAGTAACGATTTTAGAATTGGTGATAGGGAAATATAGATCTTTTTAAGGGTAGTTTCAAAATTGTGTAGTATATAAATAAGGTGTTTAGTAAATAGATATCTGTGCTTCATGAGCAGAATGTGCAGATGGTAGTAAGTGAAAATTATTGTTTATGTGACTACAGCATAGTTTCTGAATTTCAAAATACATAGACTTCTAAGCTGATCTAGAAGGTGTAATAATGATTTTAAAATTTGTGGCACATAGTAGAGAAATACAGACCTTCCCAAGGGTAGTTTCAAAATTGTGTATCATATAGGATGTTTAATACATGCATGTCTGCTTAATAATAATAAATGCATATCCATGCTTCATGAGCAGAATGTGCAGACTGAACTAAGTGATTGTTATTATTATTACGTGGCTATATCACGGTTTTTAAGTTATAATTCTAACTTAAACCTCTAGGACTTTTATTCCTGAAGCACTTACATACTTTTTCAAAGCATCCTGCATTCGTGGGATGCTGTTAAATATTCTAATAATATTTTATCCAGAAATTGAAAGTCAGTTTCGATCATTCTTATCACTGATTTCTTCTTTCTGTTCTCTATGATCGTGCTAACATTTTCTAATGGGGGCTGTGTCTCTTTTAATTAGTTCAATGGGTTGTATGTTGCGTTTGAAAAGTATGTAGCTAATTTTCATGTAAACGAGGGAAACGTCGGTGAAACTGTTCACAGAAGAAGCACGCGAAATAATTCCGCGGTGATCGGCTCGATGTAAGACGATAATGCGAATTCTTATAAGAAGCCATATTCGCGAAGAACCGATACGGGGGAACAAGGGCCCTCGTAACTTCCCACGAACGGTTCTTCAACATCGCGAGACTAACGGAAACTTCGTTCTTCTATGTTCGCTGTGTCCAATTTTTCATTGAAAACGAAACATTATACAACAAAACACACTCTACTAAAAAATAAAATCTATACAGTTCCTCAATCTTACTTCATCTTGTGCTTTCAGCTCTTCAGGACCATCGTGGGCCCAGTACTATGTAACAATGTATCTAAAAATCTTCTGTATCGAGATAATCAGGTTACTAGATTAATTTGTCAGCTTCAATGTATCCTACAGCTCATTTGTTTAAAAAAGAAACAATTAAAGAGACCATAATGCCTCTAAGAACAATTTGTATACAAATTTAACTTAATTAAATTACAAGATACCCAGTTTTAGTAATAAAATTCGAGTTATCTAGTTACAGTACTGAACACATGTATGTAGTCAACCGTAAATAATAATGTGATTTTTCAAAAAACAATAAGCTATCTTTCTATCGAAATTTTATAGCTTAAACTTTGTTATAATTTTCACAGACGACGTTTGATGGTGTGTACCCTATATTTTCCCGGATTAAGGGTCGATTTACGTGCATCAGAGGCCTGGATATTGCAGTACGGAAACGCTGAGCCTTGAAACAATAAAAGCGGATTTACCAGGGAGATTTCAGGAGGATTCTCGTTTGATAGGATCAACCGTGGCGATACTCCTGTATTTCTACGCACGAACGCTTGAGGCATTATTCCAGAAAATAACCCCCTAACTTTGCTCCCCCGTCGATCCGTAAATACGCGACCGATTGCGTGTGTACGTGTTAAATCGGCGTCGATCAAACCCCTGAAATCGTTCGTGATTTCTTCGATGGACCAATTGGAGAGAAATCGTCAGGAATTGTAACCATGAATTCTAATTTGACAGAAGTTCATTCAACATTTCGCGAAGAAGAATTTCTTTTGTTCATCTTCTTTGATCTTTTCGATTCTTCTTTTGAATACTGTATAGAAACAGTCGTATCAATAATTGATAGAGTATCAGAAAGTGGACTTGATGCCATGAATTCTAGAAGAAGTTTGCCAACCAATATTTTGTGGGGCACAGTTTGTTTCTGTTTATCTTCTTTGATTCTCTATTAATCTTTTTGATTTTTTCTGTGTACATTGTTTATACGTATGTTTTAGTGTTGTTTCGAATGTCACTGGATAGATCTGACAATGAGTGTGCTGGAAATAGTCATGAAGAAAGTGGATTTATCCTGTTTTGGAATTCGTGGCTCCAATTCTGTTTTAGATGATTTCAATCAACTGGACGTTCATACAAGTGAACCTACTCTTCAGGTACATTATTCTATGAACTATGAACCCACATAGATACCTGAATAACTAAATAAATAATTTATAAAGTTCCATATTCTTGATTAAATACTTTGCAGTTTTATAAAACTGAAATAACTTGATTGTTAATTCTGTGTTAACAGAAAAAGAGTAGGTGATGGCTACAAAAAGACCTTGACTCTTCTTAGGTCTTTTCATGGAGAGCAATTGGATAATGGATGTCAGCTTTACAGCAACTTCCTTTTCACTATACATCATTAACGATATTTTACAGTAGTCTACAATGCAATGACAGTTTCTCCTTTCAAAATTTAGGGATTGTGCCAAAGAAAACCCTTTGAAAATATAGTTTGAAGATTCTGTCGTTCATGGTCCAGCGACTGCGCAAGAATAGGTTCAAGGTCCTGAATGGAAAACGTTTCGTCACCTTTTCACAGAACATTAATCAACGATACTGTTCTGGACTTTTGCTGTATAAGAAAGTCAGGAACACGTGGTCCCAACATCAGGGTACACAATTTAAAAGTACACTGCTCAAAACAATTAGGGCCTCAGAATTTACAATAATTTTAAACAATCAAACATCAGCAAAGAGACAAAAATAATTTTTATCTAATATAATATTTTTGTTGGATGTTTACTGTGTACAGTATTTGGAGCTTTTATGGCAGTGGACTCTATAATTCTTTTGAGCAGTATATTTGATATTTTCCTTTCACTATTTATCGATTGAATAATTTTTACCATTATAAATTAAACCATTACACCCACGACGACCCACTAATATCTACTTCTTTTACTATAATTCCTTCAAAAAACATTTTTAGTTATTCAATCTATACTATTGCAGTGTCAAGGTAATTCAGAATTTTCATCGGAGTCAGCAGCTGTTTAATTAACTTAAATTCCATGGATCATCAGTGATTTGGATCACTGTGTTGAAGTACAGTGGATCTTCGATTATCCAAACTGCAATTACTAACAGGATGATTCACATTGTAACTATATTTCGCATAAAGATGATAATTTTATTTTAGAATGTAAAATAGATGATGCTGTGAAATTGAATATACATTGACACTGATGATTTTGGCGTGTGTCTTATGAATTTTAGATTGTGACTGACATAGGATGATCCATATTTGGATAATTGAATTTCTACTGCATACTGTGTGACTTCAGAGGGAAGGTGAGGTAAATGATAGTTACTCAGGTGTCGACGGAAATTACATTTAATCGATAAACAGCTTTTTACAATCGGAGCGGGGAAATTCGAATTTTCACGCTCGTTCGTCACCTCGCCGGCTTTTCCCAGCGTGATTCACACACCGCGTGTGCCACGGAACTCGTTTCGTTCGCATAATTCACGAGAAACTTACAGCAAACTCCACAAAACCACCAGGTTCCAATTCTGCCTTCGAACTCCACTATTTTCCCCTGTTCAAAACAATTTGTCACTCATCATCGAACATTCTCATACTTAAACGAATATATACAAGTAGTACAGCGTTCCACGGTTGGCTGGAAGAACATTCGGGACCGAGAACTTCCAGCCAGCCGTGGAACACTGTAGTATGGAAATTGAAAATGAAATTGTGATGTCTACCGAATGAAAAAAATAGTATGGTCTTTCTGCAAGGGTGTACAAGTTTCCAGGGTAATTTTGAGAAGTTTGTTATATATTATTTTTTATTGGCTATGCGTACCGCGATCCAAGAGACCTCGAAGCTGCAATAAATTAACCTAACTCTTTACAAATATGTACAATGCAACGGAAAGATGATCGTGGTCGCGTGGCTCGCAAAAACGAAATTCCGATTACTCCGTGAATTTCCTTGCACGCTTCTAAGCCTTCTGCCCTCAGGGATTCTGAAGTATCTTTCAAATCAATTAACATGATTTTACTGTTCTTTCCCACGAGTCGTAATAAAAAAATTGAGTATACGAATCGAAGCTTCGAAAAATTGAATTACTGACGCAACGTGGAGGATCTATTAACAATTATTAATTGCTCTTTAAAATGATGATACATTAAAGTTTAGCGTTCCAGCAACTCTGAAAAAATTACCAAAATATCATCCTTTTAAAATACAAAAAATACTCTAGTCAAAGATCTGTCCTACTCGAGCCTACAGAAAAAATATCTGAAATTATGTGAAACGCCAAAGCTTGATAAATAATTTTACAAAAAAGAAATTGTAAATCATACACGTGTGATCGTGTAGATAATTTTCTATAGATATAAACAAAAATTATAAATCGTACAGATATGATGTAAATAATTATCGAATCGATTCGAGAGACTTTCAAGGAACACTTGCGGTCGAGAATCGACACAAATCTTTGGTTCCACGTTTGATATGTCAATTGTATGTACTTTCCGTGTCTCGATGAAGTAAATCGCTTCGTCGTGCCGTCGGGACAGGGATAAAATGCGCGTTAATTCGTTGCACGGCGTGTGTTTCCACACGATGGGCCAGGAACAAGCGTGAATTTTCCTCGAACATTATCTCGAAATCCATCTGTATCTTACAATTCACGCTTGTTCCTGAAACGAGGTACTTAGCTAACGATAATGCTCCTTACACCTAACGGTATACCTTCGTCAACAGGAAAAACAAAAAGAAACTGAAGAAACGAAAAATAATACAGTATGCTCCGAACGTCGCGATGTGGGGAACGAATAATAATTACAAGGCTCTTTTTAATTACAATCGAACGGGTGTTCGCCCAGTCTCCAAATAGCCCGCAGTCGAAGCGTTTGATCTGTCGAACGATGATACTCGCGATTTCGATGATATACGTACATAAAAATTCGGCGCATTCGCGTGGGTGGTACTTACAGATGACCTTGAAACTGTCGAGGATCGTTCGAGATCGACGATCGTTCCATTCGTCGAAATGAAATCTTAAACGTACGGTGATCTCGCGTTGGATCGACTCTGTCCGAGACAGACGGATCTCTTAACCTAGCCTCGATCTCGATCGGGAAGCTCTTACACGCATTATCGATCGGTTACAAAACTCATCATCATCGGAGATGACACGTCTACGAACGTTGGGAGGAATCTGATGAGGCAGACTCATTGTCAGGCGAAACATGGTTCTTTGGAATCGATTCTGAAACCCTCTGGGTCGCCATAGTTGTTCGCTCTATGGTACAGACGCTGTTTCTTTGATCTAACGCAAGATACAGTGTTTGGGTGGACATTGGGGATTCAGGGTATTATTATAAAGACACTGGAAAGTGGTTGAATGGAACTAAACAGTATGGGGCCCTATAGTTTTTTACAGGACCTTGTTAACTTTGTGATGCTAGGATAGAAGTATCAGACTGGAAGGAAACTCTGTGAGGATGCAGTCTTTTATATGATTGCTTTAATTTGGGATACCAGGACACCGGAGTTACCAAAATGGAAGAAAATTCAATAGATATACCAGGACAGATAGACTAAAATGAAAACAAAGTCTATAGGAATGCAATCTTCCACAGATTCGCTTCAACTCTGGTACACCAGGACACCCAGAGCTACCAAAATGAAGCAAATTTCAATGGAGGTACCAGGATAGGAATGCCAAAATGAAAGCAAGTCCTGTAAGGAAGCAATCTTCCACAGATCCACTTCAACTCTGGATCACCTGGACATTCAGAAATACCAAACATGGAATTATACTCTACAGGGATTCTATCCTGCACAGAGCCAGTTTAACTCTGAGGTATCCAGATACCCAAACATTCCAAAATAAAAGTAAATGCTACAGAGATGCTATCCTTGGCAGGCACGCTTAAACTCTGGATCACCTGGACATTCAGAAATACCAAAATGGAAGTGGCAGACTCTGTGAGGACTCTATCCTCCACAGAGACGCTTTAACTCTGATGTATCCGGACGTCCCAAAACAAAAGTAAACGCTACATAGATGCAATCCTTCACAGGTCCGCTTCAACTCTGACACAGTACACCCAAACGTACCAAACTGAAAGTGAGTCCAACCCCAATGCATCCAAAACATCACAGTCCCTTCATCCTCATCGTGCAGCATCGGAGCTTTCTCCGATCCATCTCACATTCCAACTGATCTGAGTTGTCCATCAGAGGCTTCCTCGTGCACCCGATCTCAGTAGGCCCTCAGTCTGACCTCCATTTCTGGGTCTTGTCGATGGGCCAGGTGAGGCTCGATGCCTCCGGTCGCTCCGGTACCAGCGCCGGCCACGTGGTGCCCGTGGTGACCGTGGTGATGATGATGATGATGGTGGTGATTCAGGTGCGGTGGCTGCGCCGCTCCGCTTCTGTACGCCCTCTGTTTCTCCTCGAAATCGCGTAATCGTTGATTGTAACGTTCCAGCTGATCACGAAGAAGCTGATCCTCTTCAGCGGCACGTTTTTCATCATACTCCAGGCAACCGACACCGTCCAGTCTTTCAAGGTCGATCCAACCTCGCCAGAGCACGCACACGCCGTTCATTATCAGGCGTGACCTCAGGTGTACCTGAAATCAAACGGTTTTTTCATGTTAGAGGATGTTGAGGAGAGGATTCTGTTGCTGGGGGTTTGATCATCGAGGTATTTCGTTTCTTTGGATCAACATGGTTTAAAAGTACAGTTGTGAGGGTTTAAATCTCTTGATAGGATATGTCTACAGCAGAGACAGCTCTAAATTGACGAATTAACTCGTCCTTCAAGGCTACAATTATGGTCCAAATTTTGTCGAAGACCTGAAGACTGATGGAGGAGATTAACATGGTTTAAATGTACAGAGTGACCTTGAGTACAGTTGAGAGGGTTTAAATCTCTTGATAGGGTATGTCTACTGCAGAGACAGCTCTACATTGACGAGTTAACTCGTCCTTCGAGGCTACAATTACGGTCCAAATTTTGTCGAAGACCTGAAGACTGATGGAGGAGATTTCAAATGAAGCAGAAACGCATTTCTGGTACACGATCCTTCATTTTTCCGTGTAGGCGTTCAGACACGATCGTAATCGAGGCTTGTACAACGTTTCTATGTAGGAGGGGTCCATTAAGGCCCACAGAACCCGTCTTCGAGTTTCAATCATGTTTTCGACCGCCTCTGCCCCGCGCGTTTCTTATTTCCAGAGAACGATTACGCAGATTGGAAGGTACAAGCTCCGAGGAACGATGAAATTGCGAGGTCGACGGTACTAACCCAACCCTGACGAGGCAGTACGATCAGGACAATAAGGAAATGGTGCTCCTTTCGGTAAAAAAACCGTAAGAAATATTAGGTTGGTGCACATAGAATGTTGGATTCCTGTTAGTCTTCAGGTTTAATAGAAATCAGGAGTATTATTATGTCAGTACATTGGAAAGTGTTAGTGTGTTTAGAGTCGTTTGTTCAAACAAACTTTTGTCATGTTGACTGATACATTGAAAATTGCTATACCTAGTCAGACACATTATAAAATCACATTATAAAATTTCTACTACTATTTTGACCATTCAATCAGTCGGAATTTGATGAGAATTAATAATGATTTACTGTTCATCGATGACAATCATTTTGTTGAACACCTAAATAAGTTTTTATACGAAGAAATCTTCAGAGATGAGCGAAAAGTAGAAAATTGCAGAAATTAAGAATTTTAAACAATTCTATCATCTGCAAAATTGTTGCTAAAATGCATAGAATCAGTTGAAGCCTATATTAATTAACTAATTATTTTTATATGCTCCAATCTGATAGTTCTTTCGACAGTACAATTGCAGTTAAAGGTAGAAATAAAAAAAATTTCCATTTTTTAGCACCGGGGCGTCAGTGACTCAAATTCGACGGATTTTGGCGCGTTCAAAATTTGACATTGGATGATCTGAGGGTAGAGTAGAGAAACGAAAATCTTCAGAAAGGAGATTCATCGGTTTTACGAGGTTGACCGAGGAACAATTTGAACGATGTAAAAAGGGACGGAAAGGGCCCTGGCAGTCGGCTCTCGAAGAAGTCGAAACGGCCAATTATCTCGACCTAGCTGAAGAGGGTTATTTTATTTCCTGGCAAATGGCCCCGTTTCCGGTCGTCGTGTAATGTTTAGAAACTTTTTAAGGAATACACCGTGGAAAACCTGTCGATTCCCCTTCTAATTTTAACGAATATTTCCCTCTCCCCTGCTGAAGGAAATCTATAATTTGATCGGACATTTAATCAACTGCGCTGGTCAAGAAATTATACATCAAACTGTCTCACTAACTCTGTTTTATTACCCAAAAATTATTACTATTAAATCTAGACTCACAAATCTACAGAAAATTTCTGAAAATAGGAACATACTGCAACGTCCTGCAATTCTGGAAAATCTGCTACTTAATCAACTGCACGGCTCGAAAAATTATAAATCGATCTTTACCTCCCTCTCATCACCTAAAAATTATTATTATTATTATTAAATCCAAACTCTCAAACCCACAGAAAATTGTAAGAAACTAAATTTCTAAAAATACGAAAATATTGCAGCGTTCTGCAACTCCGGAAAATCTGCCATTTAATTGAAATCGTAAATCTTCACCTCTGTTTCATCCCCCAAAATTATTACCATTAAATCTATCCTCACAAACCTACAGAAAATTGCAAAAAAGCAAATCTTTTAAAATAGTAAAATATTGCAGCGTCCTGCAACTCCGAAAAATCAGCCATTTAATCGAAATCCTAAACCTTCACCTCTGTTTCATCCCCCAAAATTATTACTATTAAATCTAGCCTCACGAACCCACAGGAAAATCGAAGAAAGAAAATATCTAAAAATAGGAAATCAGTGCAGCGTCCCGTTAAATTGGGCGTGCAAAGTGCATTAACGGTAGAAAATGAAAACGTTTTCCCTGAATGGGAGAAAAAAATCATCGTTACGCGCCTCGTCCCTTCTTCTTTCATTTTTTTCATCGAAACTTACAGCTGGTTGTCGACACGGAGTAACAATGTAGCTGCACAGCGTGAGGCTTTTCGTGCGATCATAATTGAGCGACGGGAATCATCAGCGGGTGATCAGAACGTCCGTAATCGAATCGTTTGTCGCCTTTCCTCAAAGCACACTCAATCCTACGGTCCTCACGTTGTAGGTAAAATTAATTTAATCGCTGCATCAGGACCGTCAAAAAAAGAAAGACGAAAAGGAAGGAAGAAAAGGAAGGAAGAAATATGAAAGGAGTAAAATATGGAATTTTCTTGTAGCATAATTTCGTGGAATTTCCTGACGAATGTTCGCTGGCTAAACGAGTTGACGTCACATAGCAACAACAATACAGTTTCACATACAAAGCTGAACGTGTTGCGTACTACAAATCGCCGAGTAATACGTGAAACATTCGCGCGACACGTAACGGGAAAGTACGTGGAGTGTCGAAGGACGCATTCGACTCACGTATCTCTCCTCCGTTTCATTATAAATTCCCATTTGGAAGATCTCTTCTCGTTCCGACATTATCCTCCATCGACTCCAAACCAGCAGAAAATTATAATTAAAATATACCGCGCATTAGAAAAGGACCAAAGTTTCTATCAGCTGATCTGCGCAATGCAGTTCTCTGTTTTAAGAAAAGAGATTGCTCGCTTGCTGCAACAACGTCACAACTCAAGAAGAAGGATTTTAGGGAAAGTGTGTTTGAATGTTTCGAATGAATGCAATTTTATAAGAACATCTGTCCTCGACAACTGTGCCTGTGATGAGTTTTAGCAGATCAGTTATATCGTTCTACCAGTAGAAAGTGCAAACAAAAACAGTTATTTCTTTACCAATAATTTAAAAAGTAACTATAACTCTGTAGCTATTGAAGATGGAAAAAAATTGCAGATGAAAATTCTGCACTGCTTAATCAGCTCTATCATCGTGTAGTGCGATTTTTTTACAGAAGTGCATCGGTGCAGTTGCAACGTGCAATTGCACTTGTTTTGTAAATGGAACCCTACGATTTTTTTTGCATGAATTGATTCCCCGTGTTATTCTGCGTGTAAAAGGTATATGGTCATTGAAAACACAGTACTTTACATTGCACTTTGCAACCGCATCGATGCGCTTCTGTAAAAAATCGCACTACACGACGATACAGCTTGTTAAACAATGCAAAATTTTCCTCTACAATTTTTTATCTACCTTCAATAGGAACAGAGTTATAGACCAGCCCAGTTATTAAACAGACTCACCCTGTATACTATTTGGAGTGTTTATAGTATCCAACGCTTTAACAAAACGATAATTCCTTTAAGTACACGATCGTCTAATCGAATCAGTGAGTTGAAAAACGGTACAAGTCCAATGGTTTTATTTTAATTGCTGAAAATTAATATCCAAAGTTTAACCACAGTTAGGCATATATGGTCGTTCATCTGGGTTAGCATAACCGCGTTTAAATTGGAATAACACTATAAAATTAATAGCTTCGCAGATACACGAAAACTGATGCAATTTCTCCAAATAGATCAAACTGTGGTTTTTGGACTGGTACTGTTTTTTAACTCACCGATTCAATTATCTCGATCAGTGTATTTACGCTTGTGAAGAACAAGTACCTGCATTTCGGAAGGGAGTTTCAAGATCCCCGTTCATACGACGTTCCTTCGCCCTTCGACTGTTTCTGAAACGCCCTGTACAAATTAACAGCAGCCTCTCGGCCCGCTTCGGGGCAGCCTAACGCGCACGTTGGCCCAGTTATTTATCTTCCAGTTTCCCTAACGAGGAAAAAAAAACGAGGAAGCAGTCATCAAGGCGAAACGTGGCCGTTCGAAAAGATAAAAGGGACTGACCGTATGTCCTTTTCCGCCAGGATATCGCGTTGACGAATGTCCCTGGGCCATTGTGCTCGCGAAACTGGACCGAAAAAGGCATCGCTCCGGCAACGCCTACCGAAAAAACAAAAGAAATAGCCGGTCGTTTGTCCCGTGACGTTTAACCTTCCACCCTTTCTACGAATTCCTCACCCCTTTCGTTACGCGTTACGTCTCGTTCTGTGCTTTTTTTTCTTTCTTTCTTTCTTTCCTTCTCTCCGGCCGCATGCAAATGCGAAAGGGTTGGAGAACGCGCAACGCGGACGCGTTACAGTTTAAATATCGCCGACTATTATGCGAACGATAATGGGTCACGCCCATCACGCGTATCGCCGACGGAGAGAGAAAGGTGTGAAATGGATTTTTTGAGAGTTTTTCTTCCTGCCCCCGTGAGAACCGACCAGCAAATTAATGTCTCGACGGGTGAAACTACGGCGTTTTTTATTCAGTTTCGGTGCAAACGGTCCTCTGGAGGATTCAGACCGATGAAATTGTTGGCGAAGTGATTTTTCTGGCTACGTTAGAGGGCCCTTTTAGAGCTGGTCTGATAAGAGGGTTCTGCACAGTGGAGTATCGACAGAGAAATTTTTGGTAATTTTTAAAATCGATTGCTGGTTCGAAGCGAGTGTTTTTGTAGATTATTCTTGAAGGTCTTCTTCATATTTTTATTATAACCATTTTATCGTGAGCTACGGTAAGAATTCGATGACCCAAGTGACTGCACTTTTTATGAATTAATTCTTAAGTATTTCAATAATTAATTCGGTTACTGGGCACAGCATGTGAGAACACAAAATATTGTTAAACCCCTTCAAGGATGATTGTATTAATGTCTGAAATATTCAGTTACTTTTCCTCAGTTGTTTATTCAACGTGAAGTCATAGATATTAATTAAAAAGGATTCGAAAATTTCTGGAAAGAAATACAGTGGAACCTCTGTTATCCGAACACCGGTCATCCGAAAATTAGTCACGTTCTATCAGTTACAAGATAAAATTATTGTTAGTAGCATTGAACACTTAATTTTGTACCCTGTGTATTTTAAATTCTAAAATAAAATAACTATTTTCATGCAAGAGATAGTTGGAGTGTGACTTAACGCAGTACTAAATACAGTTCGGATAATCGAGGTCCTACTGTAGTGTATATACCTAATGAAATTATTTGACAGTTATTAATAATATTTTAATCAAATGCATAAAATGTATGTATCAGCATCCCTGAACCGGGATACTCTGAAAAATACCTAAATTAATTTAGGTATTTAACGCGTAGGTACCTATTTCAAAGTAAATATAATAGTTGTAAAAAGAAAATCGTGCACAATACAATTTCAAACCGGTCATTTTGACTGCCTTGGTAGTTCTAGCGTTAATATGTTTAAATTTTTCCGATTCTTAGGCCCTTTAAATTGCCTAAACATCGTCTAGGTATCGCACGACGCGTTGACAATTCCCAAACTGCCCAAAAAGTCAGAATATTAAAAGTTCCACAAAAAGAGAGTATACACACAGTGTCGAATATTGAAATTGAATTAAATGACCGTGAAGGAGCACGCGAAACGAGCAAGTATCGCGATAAGATCGCCGGAAACCGACGAGGAGTTCGATCGTGAAGGTGGGTGCACCCTTTTCACGTTTTGTCGGTCTTTATCGGCCTTTATCTGACTCTGGAATCTCTCCCTTAATTATTTCCTCTCGACGGGGAACGGGCGCGAGACAATGCGAGTGGACACGTGCAGCCGTGCGTCGTTCTTTATTACGTCTCTTTCTCTCCTCTCCTCATTGTCGATTAAAACAAAACGCTGGCCGCGGGTCGTCGTGTAAACAACCGAAAGCTCCTCGTGTCTCCTATTTTTCGCCAGCCGTGAAATAATGAATCGTTAGCGCGAGCTCTGATATCGGAGCGCACGCAGCTTCGGAAGCCGCTGAACGATGGGATGCTAAATGGGCTGCTGATTCACGAGCTTCAGATCTGAATGGTGTGCGTACGGTGTGTGATAGGTCGATCAAGAGTTCATCGTGTGGGGTCACGAGTTTTGCAGAAATTTGCAGGAGAATTTGGAGAAACTGGAAAATAAATTTTGAGGAGAGAGTGAATCGTCATGGGGGCATTTTTGATTTGATACATAATAAAGTTCAGTGGTTTCGAGATTCGACAATAAAAATGGGAAGGTTCTGAGTTGTGTGATACGTCAAAATCGGCGGATTGTTGATTTTAGAATGAATCGAAGTCGAATTGGATAGAAAACGGTGGTGAACTGAATTGTAATTGTTTGCAAATTGATAATGAATTGAAATGGATAGAGAATTGGGGTTGAAACGCCTAGAAATCGGTAAGGAGCCGAAATCGATTCACCTAGATGTGGAATCGCTTATAAAATCGGTAAGGAGCCGAAATCGAATCACCTAGACGTCGAATCGCTTAGAAATCAATCACAAACCGAACTCGAATCACTTAAAAATGTGCATCGAATCAAATCCTGCGACGAACCGAATTCGAATCACATAGAAGTCGAATCTCTTACAAATCAATAGCAAACCGAACTCGAATCACTTAAAAATCTGTATTGAACCGAATTCTGCAACAGACCCAAATCCAATCGCCTAAAAATTGATACCAAACCCAACTCGAGTCACCCAGAATTTGAATCGCTCAGAAACTCTCACAGAACCGACATCAAATCGCCTAAAAATCGGTCGAATCCCCAAATCAACAAGCTTTCCACTTTCCATAAACTCTCAGTGATTCTGAAAGCAATTTAGAACGAGTGTTATCACAACATGTCGGATGCACGTGTTGGAGTAATTTTGAAAAGCGCTCGGAAGACAAGTAGCAGGAGATTTCTGAAAATCGGGAGGCTCGACGATCCCATTAGCAGCTACTAGAGCCAATTAGCGCTTCTCCAAATCCGTCAAACGGCTCGGTGCCAGATGCCCGAACGCTTTACCAGTCACCCGGTATATATAATGGCTCATAAATCTGTGTCTGCCTCCGTTGGGATCCTCCGAACAGCGAAGAGAAAATCCTTCGAGAGGATTTCGAACGTTTTCGAACTCAAAACGTAACATTCGATATTGGTGAATCCAAAATTGACGATCAGACAGTACCTATTTGCTTTCAACCCCTTTTTTTTAATGCCCACGTGTGATAAAGTATGCTATTCAAGCTTTCGAGTGCCCTGACAAGCGAAGAACGACTATCAGCACACAGAGTTTGCTTTTGACAACCCTCTGAGAGTCAAAGGTCCCATAGTGCAAACTTTCGAAGAATGGTACTCAAGTGGGACTCGTATTCGCAACGTATGCTTCATATTCTGTGTCACGAGTGTGACTCGTTGTTGTAAGGCAAGAGTTTAATTGATTCCTCATTTTGGAGACAACTTGAAGATGCTGAAGAAAGGAATAATGAGAGGTTGAAGAGGATTATTGATCGATGAAGGCGGTTTTAGAAGTGGAGAAAATCTATGCGAAATTTGAACGTGTGTAGTTTGGAAAATGGCGGACACGCGACGCACCTATCGATCGCAATGGCGACGTCGAGGCGTCGCCCCTTTGTCGGCGCCGGCGTACCAGAATTCGACTCCTGCGAAAGGACCTCCAGACCAGACCAACGACTTAGAAGCAACAAAAACATGAAAGAAACACCGAATGCAAAATAGAAGATTGAAGTTTTAATACATTTTTAACAATGTTCATTTCAACGAAAGATGGATAAAAAAAATTTAAGAGACTAACGTTTTATGAGGCACTAAATTTAATTTAACAGTTTGACGACTGTTGTCACGTGCACGTACATTAATTTATAAATAAATGGCGAGACTGTCACTGATATCGAATAAATTTCAAAACACCTATACAAACACAGTGACTATTAAACATTTAATATGAAAATAATGTAGAATATTTTGTCACTTCAAAAATATTGCAAAATGTAGCCAACGACAGCTAGTTTTTTTTTTAAATACTTGCGGCTATCAGTCTTAATATTCAATGATTATCTATTTCCGTTTATCCTGAATAATTAACACGTTCGCTACCACGTGTCACTGATTCTGATCAGACACCATCACCTATGTGTGACAACAACGAATCCACCAGTTCCTTCAGAATCACCTGTTACGTATACATAAACATCAGATCAGTGTCACATATACGTGACAGAATATCGATACCTAAAATTGTATATTTGCATAAACATCCGCAGTCTAGTTATAATAAATAAAGTAATAAGTCCGGGCCAATGATCTATCAGGTCGAGGCCCATGAAAATAAATAATAACAATAATAAATAATAATGATAATAAAATAATAAGTCGTAAATGAGTATCGATACGCTTTTCGAAGCGATTCGAAAATTGGCGTCGTAAAGACTGGCAAATTGACTCGTCACGTCTGTTCGCACCCCCCGTGGGGACCGAAAAATTCGGGGCCGGATGTCTGTCGTTCTGACGAGAACGGTGACACGGTGACACTATTGTTCGAGAGGTAGAAACGGATACTAAATTGCTTGTGGGGGCGATGCTACGTCCTGGGACATACGATGCCAAGGACACAGAAAGTAGACGTCCAAGCCGGGCCCGTTTAACGACCTACCATTTGTCCATCGGCTATCCTCCAATTAGCCCAGTGATCGTTACACTTTCAAATTTGCTACGTCTGTCGACAAGTGTGAACTATGAGGTAACTTCTTACTTAAGATGTTTGATTCTAGAATGGTTTTACAGAGGAACCTCGATTATCCGAATATTCCTCTTTTATGATTATAAACTAAAATTATCATTAGTGACAGTGTGTGCTTAATTTGATTTCACCGTGTGTTTTTATATAATAAACTAAAAGTTTCGTTCTTATTGCAAACACAGTTACAACGTGAGTGATCTTTTTACTGACTACAGTTGGGATGATTGAGGTTTTGGAGCCCAAACTTTCTGATACTAGTAAGAGTCTATGTGGACCATTTTCCAAGCACATTGACGTTCATAGAATGTTATAAACTTCTTACAGAAAAATAAATAACAGACTGAGCTGCATAGAGAATTATTATCATGGTGTCTCACAGTGGATTAAGGCCCTGAAGGGTGGAAAATGGTGGCATTTCAGTTGTTAATATTTTGGGCTTGATTAGACACAATTCTTGTAAGTCTCTTGGACCTAACGTTCCATTAATAATGATGTGGGATTATTTTGTAAGAATTATATATAAACCTGCAACACGGAGGATTTTTATTAAAATAATCCTTAGAATAGAAAGGTACAAACTTCGTACCATCTAGATATGAGAGATTCAATATTAAACGCCACCAAACGTAACTCTCAAAGGTTTCAAGATATATTAGGAAATGCTTCAGCTGACGAATGTGGTCTTTTCAATGTTAAAATTGTCTTAAAAAATTCCTGCATGAGATAAAATCAGATCAGAGTCACGAAAATTCCTAATAACTGACGCTGTGCGAGTTGCATAATTACTTTCTACACGAAATACCTCGGTCTCTCATCGAATGAATATTTAAATATTTCACTCACTTTGCCGCGTTCTTTTTCGAAGTCACAGTCGCTGATGTCACTGCCATAATTCCCGGATGCGTTGCCAAAAACGAGCTGAAGATTTGTACCGGTTGCCGCGAAAGCGATCTCCGTGTGGCCCTCGTGACATCCACCTTGAAACCGACCCTGTCGTTCCTCCACAGGCCTGTCCCGGTACCCAGTGTATCTGACCTGTTAAACAACCGTAAACAATCCTCTAAATATCTATATTTCAGTCTTATTATAAATTCTGTTTGAATTAACATTCTCAGCTTGAATTACCCCCTTGTCATACGATATTATTAATTGCCACGTGTACTATAGCTTACAATTAGTGTTTATGTCTCTCAATATTTTGGGAAATAAAGAATATAGGTACATAGAATTAGCCTTTAACAATCCTTTGACAAATCCTTGTGCTTTTCCAATATATGGAGCAGAATTTCCACCCCGAGTGTGTCTCGTTGTCGCGAGGCAAGCATCGTAGCGCCTTCATAAATTCGATTGAAGTGAATAATTCCTAACTTGATTACAATTTGATTAAATTTATGTATGTTAGAATAGGCTTGCTGTTTCTTATGGTGCCACGTATTACTAAATAAATATAAAGAAATTTGTAGAATTGCTTGTTGTAAATCTGATACTATTTAACTTGATGCAAATTGCTAAATAGATCAATTGAATTCAAAACTATTTAATAGCATATCTACATACTTCAATCAACACTTCCAATAATTTACAAATATCTACTTAATTCACAATGCTTACTATTGCTCGTGCATTATTATTAATAACCGATTGCTTGAATATGTATGAAGGTTAATTAATTCGTACGGATACAAGGAAACAAAAATCCTATGAATCATAAGCTGAAGCGGGCACACCGAATAATAAATTAGTTTTTATACGTTCCATGAGTCATCGACGAGAGTTAAACAGAATTGTATTATAAACAGTTTTAACACGAATCACTAGTGACCTCCATGATACTCTGATTCCAGAGCGTACAGTTTCTGTGTGTAAACTATACAACCTGTAAACACAGAATATCAATCAAAAGTACAGACGTAGTGCGACTGGTATAAGATCCTACGATTTAAACTTGTAAACAGTACGAGGTTGATTCAATGTTATATCCAGATTTCCGTTCAGAACTATTCAAATTATAAGACCATACAACTTCAGTTGTTCATTCAAAGAATCGTATTACAAATTCAATGATAATTTAAACCGATTGTACACCATTATAAAGATTTTTTGATACATTCTACAAATTAAAAAATGTGTAAAGAACATAAAATACAAAGTCAATACAATAACAGCCAACGAATTAATAAAATTTGATTTTCTCAGAGGTCACTGGTGCCTACATCAAATTTTATCTAATCAAACATCTGCTAATTTTTGTTAAATCCTAATCGACGTTGTCCTAACAAATATACCATCAACTAGTAAAATACCTTGCATCCCTGACGATTCGTACAAAACTAAAGAACGTTAATACAATAATAACAATACACACACTTATAAGTCTACAGCGCTAAATAATAAATTATTTCACAGTCTGAAACAACGTCTGAAAGTAAATAAAAGAAAATATCTGCTTCACGATTTTGCTAGCACGGAAACCATAAAATTGAAGTGCACCATACTGAACACAGAATCGTTCTCTACATCAATTAACAAGCATATACCTCGCTCTCGCGACTGAGCCTCCTGAACAATTCATCGCTCTCGAACTTCCCCTTCTGATCAGGGACAACCCTAGGCATCTTGAAGACGAGCCTGGGTCTCGGTTGTTCGTACAGGCTCATCCCGTCGAAGGGTAGAACGCTGACTCCGAGACCACCAGCTCCGCCGGTGTGCTCGCTCATCGTGTGCATCATGTTGAAATCTCTTTTGGATCACTGTCAACCTCCGACGAAAGAGTTCCTCCCACAACAATCGATCGTGCTCGATCACAAATCGCGAACACGGGACCAGAGGAGACTGATGATTCTCGTCACTACCGAAAATTCGCGCGTAAAACTGCGCCCTGCGGCGTCTCAGTGGAGACTAAGGACCCTGCGCCTCCAGCGCGTCGATCTCGCACGTCCTTGCGCCAAGCCACGCCCACTGGCGGGCCGCCTGCCCCCACTCCGCGCCGCGGCCAATCAGACGCCGTTACCCCCTCCGCTGCGCGCTACGCAGAGGGTCGTAACGCTACGGGTGACTCCGAAATTGCGTTAGCGGATTTTCTAGGCGGACCTCACCCTCTCGGATTATGTTTACGTTACGGGACGCTGCTTAGGGAAACATCGGGGATGAAGTAACTGTTGTGCTTCGAGCACCTTCGATGTAGATGAATGTGAACTTCGAAGGGTCTTCTGGGTTTAATGCGAGCTGGAGGATTGTAATGGCATCTGAAATTGTTTAGAATATTAATGGTACAATTCAGTGTTTGTATGTTCAATTAATTTTAGATGCCTTGGAGGAAGTACAAGTGTTTTGACAGTAGATTGTAAAGGCAGTTTTAGTTTGTTACAAATATTCAGTTACAAGCTTAGGTGTGAGGCTGTAACATCAAACACATATGGATTTCAAAACTGTATTCCTTATTTGGCTGTTTCTGTATATTTGATGTACTTGTATATGCTAAACTGCAGAAACACCCGCATAATCATAATCTCTGCGAAACAGCCATAGAACCTACTGAAGAAATATTTGTACTTCCCCCCTGGATTACCTTGTACACCATTTTGTATCTTCCGGAGACCAAACACCTACCAATCCAGCTAAAAAATATTCCAATAGTTCAATATTGAAATAAATCCTCATCACAGAAAGGCCCTGCAACGAAACCGTTCATCATGAAAGATCACACATATATCATTAAACAGGAAGAAAGAAAAACGTGTTACGCATCAGCTGGTGTAGTTATGAAAGCAATTGCTGCCGTTGGTGGAGCAGGATCAAAAGGATGGGCGAGGCGAAGAGTGCATCGCGAGGATAATATAATATACTGTAGCAGGATCAGGCAGAACGGGGATTGGCTGACATATACCCCGTAGATATGGGAAATACATGTCAGGGGGTCCCTATTTCAAGCCGGGACTCTGCATTCGGTGTAACAACGTTGTATCCCCCTCGAGGGAAGAGATCTTCATCGTCTCTCGAGTGCCGAGGGCTCATCCATTTGAGAGGATCATTGTTGGAGGATCCGCGATTAAGATCAACGACCCTTTGCACGATCCGCGTTACCCGCCATGGATACCCATACATCCGTTTTTTTTCTGCCTCTCCTTTCATCTCCTTGCTCCGCGCCGACAGCTACTGTAGATTGCTCTTTAGTCGAAAAGCCTCTTTGAAGCACCTAAAAGTGATCTGCTTTAGAACGTCGTCGAGTAATTGGGTTAATACTTTTCTGATCTGTACTTGATACTGTACTAAATTTAAAGGACAGCTTGAAAGTGTGTAACATAAATACATGTAGGTACTTTTTATTTAAAACTGACCTCATACTATAGCTTGTAATATGTGGAGTGTTTGTTAGGTATTGCACAGTTCCTGTATTTGTCTTTCATGTCTAATCCCATCGAAGGTGTACCTACGGAATAGCTTAATGTATGTGTAGTGAGAATTGTTGTAGACTTAAGTATGAACAGATAAATATTTAGAATTTTCAGATATGTACCTGGAATACTTGAGATATTTTTAATTTCTTAAAAATAGTGTGTCTTAAGATTCTATTAGGCGAGTTACGAGCCATTGTTTCTGTACAGAAATACCCAATAAGGGTAGGTAAATAAATTCAGGGCGGAAAAAGGGGTTTGAACCTAATCGCAGGTAAACCATGGACTTTCTACAGCAATATTGTCACTCACTATACTGCGACACGTTTAAACCTATTGCTTTATAACCCAGTTTTATGATCAGTCTGGCACCTAGCGGCGGTGCGCCGGGATTTATTGCAGCAATATCCTTAATCTTCAAGTACGGTCTTCCGAACTAACTGAGCAGCCTCTTTTTTCAAACCTGAAAACAAACCATGCTCGCTAAAACGTTCTTTTACGATGCACTGCAGTCTGCTCCATAATAAAAGTTGCCTTTCCAAACTTTCATGAAGTTGACCTGACTGCCAGGACAATCATTCGCTTTCTTTCTAAAGAAAACATGTATCTTTTCAGACAAACGTTTCATAAACTGTATTACCATTCAGAAATTAAAATCCATAGAAGAGAGAGAGAGCCGAGGACAGGCTCGGTTGAGATGAAAAGTTTCTACGCGGTTTCCTGGAACTTTCTCGAAATTCAATTTCGTCTGTGTTGTTATTCCGCGTTTGCTGAAGAAGAGTTTCGTTTCATCGCGTCGCCATGAATGCCAAGCACGGTGAAATTAATTTCACGCGTGCGTCGCGCGACGAAGCGGAAAAAACGCGCGTCGACGCGTGCACCGCCTCCGGTGGGACAGGATTGGTCCAGGGATCTCGCCAATCGCAGTATCCAACGTGATCCTCCACGGGGATCGAAATCTGGTGCTGGAGGTGGTGCACACACGCGCACGCACGCACACGTGGCCATGCACGCACGTGCGTGCGTACGCGCGCTATAATATTCATAGACGAACGTCCTTCGATCCCTGAAACCAACGAAAAATATCAGACCTCCGAAATGAAGTTCCCATAAAATAAAACAGAGTTGCAATACTATTTTTAAAATAATAATCGGACTATGGATGTTTATGCATATACATACTTTCATTCTTTAGTATTCTGAATTTTTAGTGTAAAGGAAAAATCAGAACCTTCAGAAGAATATGTTGTCCTGTTTTATATAGTTGGATGTATTACACTGCATAAACATTCTCAGTGTTTTGATGATAATAGTAATAGATACGTTAAGAGATTATATGTGGAGACATTGGA
Organism: Macropis europaea; assembly: GCA_916610135.2. Taxonomy (NCBI): domain Eukaryota; kingdom Metazoa; phylum Arthropoda; class Insecta; order Hymenoptera; family Melittidae; genus Macropis; species Macropis europaea. Next base: position 3,420,559 of record OU744353.1, read on the forward strand.
GAATATAATCAATGTTTACAAGACGCCATAAGTGTACACCACATATTAAAAATCTATTAAAGCTGCAAATAAATTGCTACTATGTAGATCCTTCAATTATTTTCTATCATTTGTGCAGTTAATATTTACAAGAAGTACAAACATTGTTTTCATTCTTGTATATTCATAAAATTTAATATTGACCATCAACTTCATTCTTTAAGTATTGAATATTGATGACAGAATTTTAATGTAAGGCACTGTTCGTTTATGTAAAATAGTAGAAACGGAGAATGATAAAAGTTCAATAATGTAGCTAATAATATTCAGAATTCGAAACGTCCACGTTGGAATCAAAAAGTTTGTAACTCCAGAGAATAATTCATTGAAGAACGATCGTCCTGTCTTCTTTAACGAGCAAAAGGCGACGCAGAAGGACAAGATCGATACAGCCTGGTCGCGAAAGCGTTGCTAAAGAAACACTCAAACAACAGCAACGTGTCCGAGCAATCATCATGTCGAATGAAAAGGATTCCTCCACCTCGTCCATCTGGAAACACAGAGCTTATGAACGACATCGTTTAAAAGTAAGTACACGCGTCCTCTTCAAGTTCTACTTACTCTACATTACAAATTTGTACATTATAGTCATTATGATTATCGTTCAGGTGACGAAAGCTACTTGTGCGATAGATGTGAACCCTCCAGCAAGTAGACCACACGTTGTTTTTAATGCGAAAGGGTTGCAATTGGAACGTGAGAAGCAGCATCGTATCTTGAGGGAGAATTTCATCCTCTTGAAGAAGCTTTGCGACATCATGCACCGGAAACGGAGCAAGCAGGAGACTTGCAGGCTGAAATGGGACGAATCGAGATGCATCAGAACTCGCTGAAGAGTTTGTCTTTCATACAGAATTAACTCTTTCGTTTTACCTGAAGACTACATTCAGTTAACACTCTGCCAATCGTCTAGAACAGTGTATTCAAACACAGTGATATAAAAACTGTTTAACAAAAGTTCTCAAGACACTGTCTGATATTTGTAATGCAACTCTAAGAATGGACAATACTGTCTAGAGTAACGAAAGAGTTAATTTATATTTTATACTACATTCTACCTATAAACAAATATTTTTCATCAACAAATACAGTTGCCCGTGTTACAGACACTCCGGGCTCCAAAAAACCCTACATTTTCATCTTTGTACTTTCACAATAAACAGTTGAAAACGTATCTAGTGTTTTACTAAATACTGATCCATTGTTTCAAGCCAGAAAAGCGACAAGAGGTTAATTTCAACCATAATTAAATTAACCAATTATAAAATCCAATACTGAACAGTTTATAGTGTTATTAACTATCAGTATTAAAAACCAAAAGAACGGTTTAAATTTTTTTTAACAAAAGTGGAGTTCAATGGAAGAAGATGAAAGGGAGTACGACGAAGAGGAGGGTGAGGTCGAAAAATATCCGACCGCGAAGTCGTCATCGATTTTAGAGGACACGACTCGAGTTTTGACTCGTGCAGAGGCTGGTGAATGTCTGCACACATTGGGAAAATGCGATTCTGGCTTAGGCTACGCATATTTGGGCCTAAACGCCTCGAACAAGAATCTAACGGACGTGAGAATTATAGCGACGTTTAAATACGTGCTCTACGTGGACGTTTCCGGAAATAGATTGAATTCCGACGCTCTTCGGGTCTTTTCTTCCATGAAGTACCTTCTGATGCTTCAAGCTGATAGAAATATAGTCTCTTCTGCTGATTTGGACCCTATGCCTTATCTTCAGGTCAATTAGAATCTACAAACATGTTTTTATTTAACCATAAGGGTCTTCTGCAATATACTTCAATATATAAATAAATATAAAACACTGAAGAAACCTTTGGATTTGTTTAGACGACAATAGGACATACTTTCTTCTAATTCTTCTTAAATAATCGGTCCAGCAATGGCGTTTATACAATCTGAAAATATAATGTCTATTACTAATTTTTATTTTATTTTAACATTTTATGTTATTACAGGTTCTTACATTAAATAAAAATAAATTATCGAGCACATCAGGAATTTCTCATCAGCTTCTAGAGTGCCTGGAATTGAATCATAACAACATCGAAGAGGTGACGCTTAATCCGTACGACCTTGAGAATCTAAAGACCCTCGAACTTCGCGGGAACATGCTCACGACGACGAATGGAATATTCTTTCCTGGACTGGTTCGTCTGTATCTCGCTGAAAATCAAATAGATAAGATTGAAGGCCTCGAAATTTTAGTAAATCTGAAAATCTGCCACCTCAGAAGCAACAAATTGTCGAATTTGGACGGATTTGACGCGCGCTGTGGCAAGTTGAGCTACCTGAACCTCCGGAACAACGAGATTTCGAAGATTTCGGAATTGCAGAAGTTGAATTCGTTGCCAGCGCTGGAAACCTTGATTATTCTAGAAAATCCTGTAACGGATGATAGAGAAATCGAAGAGGAGGTCGCGTATAGGCACATTGTGCTGGCTATGTTGCCCAACCTGACTAGGATCGACAAGGATCCAGTGCTGTACGAAGAGAAAAAGGACGCGATGGAATTTCGTCGACAATTGATTCGAGACGGAACGAAGTTCACCGATCTCGATTTTGATCTTCCAAACGAATGATACACTCCGTAACATTGTCAATAACTTTAATTATATTAAAACATACTGCAAAGAAAATGTTAAAATTTCTTACGGTCCTCTAATCTAACTAAAAACATTCTCAATTTTAAACATCATTTATCGATGCATGGTAATGATAAATTCTTACGTTACCGACCGTGGCACTCTAGAAAAAGGAGAGATCTAATTTAGTCATTGTCGATAAAGCAGTCACCGTTCATAGCGACGTTCGCTATACAATTTATTAAATGTATTAAAAACAGGATCGAATTCAACAAATAAACAAAAGAAAATTTGTCACAAGTCATTAAAAATTACAGACTTGTCAGTGAAGCACTATAGAGCAACCACTCTACTGCTCACCGGGTGTATCCACACTTTTAATCACTAACGTGCACTGGTAATGTTCGCGAGGGTGGTTGAAAAAATCGTTGGAGCAATAAATAACAATTGAACGCCCACACGGTAGACGTTAAATTTTCAACTGATTAGAAATTATGTTTAGTAGCTGCTGGCTGTCAAGTGTAGTCAAGTGTGACGCCGAAGTGCGCAACGCGTTGCGCATCAGCTGAGCGCTGCGCGGTGCATCATTCGACTTCGGACCGCGCTACCGATAACATCGTTTGACAGCTCGCGCTTAACCTATTACGTTTTCGCGTTTAATCGTCTTCTAAACCATTTCTAATCAATATTCGTCGCGTTTAATATTCACTACTGCTCTCGTTTAACATTAATTCACTATTGTTTACTATTAATTAATACTGTTTTATTGTTAATTAATTCGTGCTTTCGTGACTTAACCCAACGGCTTTCATAACCTTACCCGGTATGCATATTCGACTTCTTCGTTTATTATACCTGGTCTTTCGGTACATTTAAACAATTTTGAGATTTATTTAAATAATTATTTAGATTTTCAATAATTTTTCATTTATTCGATATTTTGGGATTTGACCTACGGGTTTTCGTGATCTTACCCGATTTACATATTCGACTTTTTTGTTTACATACGGGGTATTTCGGTACATTTAAACAATTTTGTGATTTATTTAAATAATTATTTAGATTTTTAATAATTTTTCGGTTTTAATTATTTTTCATTTATTCGATATTTTAGGATTTGACATGCGGGTTTTCGCGATCTTACCCGATTTACATATTCGACTTTTTCGTTTACATACCGGGTATTTCGGTACGTTTAAACAATTTTGTGATTTATTTAAATAATTATTTAGATTTTTAATAATTTTTCGATTTTAATTATTTTTGATTTATTCGATATTTTAGGATTTGACTTGCGGGTTTTTGTGACCTTACCCGGTATACACATTCGACTTCTTCGTTTATTATACGTGGTCTTTTGGTAAATTTAAACAATTCCGGTATTCATTTAAATAATTATTTGAATTTTAAATAATTCTTCGATTTTAATTATTTTTCATTAATTCGATATATCGAAATGTGATCCAATACTAAGATTAAACAGGAATAGTTGAATTTGAAGTTGAATTGGCGTATCTGTTTTCATTTCGTCGAAAACTTAAGGTTTGTGGAGGGCTACGTCACACCGTTCAGCCGGGCTGGTTGGAACCCTTCCATTTTTAATTTATGTTTCGGAGTCCAGCGACTCGAAATCAATGACAGTAACCTATCTTATGCAGAATTTCATGCCGAACATGTTACTTTTTATTAGAATGGCGTATCTCTTTTCGTTTTGCCAAAAACTCAAGAATTCTGGAGGGCTGCGTCAGACCTGTCTGGCCGACTGATCGAGATCTATCGATCATGAATTTCCAGCTCAGAATCCAGTGATTCGAAATTGATGAACGTAACCTATCTTAAGCAGAATTGCATGCCGAACGCGTTGGTTTTTGTTAGAATAGCGTATCTCTTTTCATTTTGCAAAAAACGTTTCCTATCTGAAATTGAGCAGAAATTCGAAAGAGCATTCCCGCCAAACATTCGAATCTCCGATCACGTGACCGACAAGTAGTCACGAACCCTATCGGAGTAGTTGAAAGTAAAATTCCTACGTTCTGCTATAATCATAGTGTTGCCGCAAGTAGCCGGTGCAGACGTACGGTTCACACTGTGTGTCTTTCACAATTCCAATTTAACACATAACTTATTTTTTGCGTTACCGGTGATTCCTCGATCATCATGACTTCGAAGCCTGCGTACAAAGTCGGTAAGTAGAAGAGTCGCGTGAAAATTCCATGCAGCGCTGCAGACACGTGGTCCTTGTTTTGGAGCAGAATTAGTAACCTGCTTTCTGCGTATCTGAATCCCACGTTATACTTAAATAATAAGTAAACTCGTAACATACTGTAGGAACAAAATGAAACGATCCGCAGTTCTACTTCAGATTAGCAAATTAAGTTTCCAGAGAACGTATTTTAAGCTGTACAAATTAACCTGCATGACCTCACGCCTGTTCAGCAACCCCTTTGATGCATTAACAATCATCAGTATCGCGTATAAATTATTTCGATTCAATCGTTGCGTTACGATGGAATTTTTGCGAAAGATGTAGCACTGCGTCCATGTTGTCTCATCTGAAATAGCATTTTTTTAAAAATATATCGTAATAGATTGATCGTCTTTGTGATTGTCGATTTAATTAAGGTTTTAGAGATTTGAGTACCGATGAATGGATAATAGGACCGATGATTAACGAACTGAATTTTTCTTTATGGCAGCCGATTTGTCTTTGGCGGAATGGGGTCGAAAAGAGATAACTCTCGCGGAGAACGAGATGCCGGGCCTCATGGCCATCAGGCAGAAATACGGTCCTGCAAAAATTCTGAAAGGTGCGCGTGTCGCCGGCTGTTTGCACATGACAGTTCAGACCGCGGTTCTGATCGAAACTCTCGTTGAACTCGGAGCAGAGGTAAGTACTCTTCATCGTTTCGACCTTTCTTTACTCCATTTGATTTTTCGTGGCCCCGGTTGCTGGAACAGCAAAATGGAGCTGAAACGCGCGAAGCATAGATTAAAACAGCTCAACCGAAAGAAATTCAATAAATTTTCTTATTATTTACTTACATTACACAGAATTATTTAAATTTGAGACTACTGCAAGGAATATTCCAGGTTTTAACGACTCCGAAAGTATACAGTTATTTTTACCGCAAAATAACGAATTCGTAAGTTCATCGTTCTGCCGCTGGGCGGCGGTTGCTTCAAGTTGCAAAATTTAAATTCTGTACAGAAAATTCTTTCGTTGATTTCAGACTGCACGATATATTTTTTTGTTTTAATATTTGCCTGCTTTATGGATTGCTTGTCAATTCTATTGCAATGAATAAGAATGAATGATATATAGGTTTGAAAGGATGACGAAATTGTAGATCACGTTTATGCATGCAAGTTTATCTCCAAGATCGTGACCTGGCATTTTCCGCAGGGTTCATCCGCGATTGTATCGAACACAGAAAAGCTTTCAAATCTTTTTCAAATGGAAATCGAGATAACATTAGATAAGACGAGCCCTCTATCGTTGCATAACTTATTTTTACATCGCTCACAATACCCTATTTTGGGCAAAACATGTTAGACGTCTCTATGACGCAATGAATTGAATTTCTCTCGCAATCTTATGTTATTCTAATACAGAATGACGTACTCTTATCAGCATATAGTAATTAATTTTCCCTTATCATTATCTCGGCTCGAAGCATTCACGCGTACAGCCATAATTCGCAATGCTATCAACGTAAAGAATCCTGAAGAATCTCAAGATACATCCGCATCTATCCTACAAATCCTAATTCATGATCGACACGCTGCATCGCAGGGTTGAAGAGCTGTGAAGGAGTCAGGATAACAAATTTTTCATCGCGTTAAAGGTGCAATGGTCGTCGTGCAACATATTCAGCACGCAAGACCATGCTGCTGCAGCCATCGCGAAAACGGGAGTCCCTGTTTTCGCTTGGAAGGGTGAAACCGACGAGGAGTATCTCTGGTGCATAGAGCAGACGCTGGTCTTCAAGGATGGTCAACCGTTGAACCTGATCCTCGACGACGGCGGAGATCTGACGAATCTGGTCCACACCAAGTTCCCAGAATATCTGAAGGACTGCCGTGGACTCTCTGAGGAGACCACCACGGGTGTGCACAATCTCTACCGCATGATGAAAGAGGGTACTCTGAAGGTTCCAGCGATCAATGTCAACGACTCCGTGACAAAGGTTCGCCTGCATAGAATTCTGATTCACCTACATGCGAGAATATTCAATTTTAGGCCCTCTTTTGCATTACACATTTGAGTTTGCTTTATCCAAGATTCCCTTTTGTCAATCAGAGCAAATTCGACAACCTGTACGGATGCAGAGAGTCGTTGATCGACGGTATCAAGCGAGCAACGGACGTAATGATCGCTGGCAAGGTCTGTGTGGTTGCTGGATACGGAGACGTTGGCAAAGGATGTGCACAGAGTCTGAGGGCTCTTGGTGGTCGCGTTATCATCACTGAAGTGGATCCTATTAACGCTCTCCAAGCTGCCATGGAAGGATACGAGGTGACTGAAAGGATGAACTATTTTAGAATATGGTTAAAAATTCTGTAGTTGCGAGAGTTCGACAATGAGTTTGTCAATGTGTTACCCAGGTGACAACAATGGAAGAAGCATCGCACAAAGGACAGATCTATGTCACCACCACAGGCTGCAAAGACATCATATTGGGCCAGCATTTCATAAACATGCCAGAGGATGCTATAGTCTGCAACATCGGCCACTTCGACTGTGAGATCGACGTCGCGTGGCTCCAGAAGAACGCTGCTGAAAAAGTGAACATCAAGCCACAAGTAGATAGATACCAACTGAAGAACGGAAGGTGAAGATCATTTAGAATTATTTTATTAATGTTACTGACCATGTCTTACCTCATGGTCGATAGTTCAAGTCTTGCAAACACGGAATCTGCTCAGATTCTTCAGCGTTTCGGATGCACAATTGGTTCTCCCGTTTCAGACACGTCATCCTCCTCGCAGAGGGTCGTTTGGTGAACCTTGGATGCGCGACAGGACACTCGAGCTTCGTTATGAGCAACTCCTTCACAAACCAAGTTCTGGCGCAAATTGAACTGTGGACCAAGTCAGAAGCCTACCCTATTGGAGTTCACATGTTGCCTAAGAAATTGGATGAGGAAGTTGCAGCGTTGCATTTGAATCACCTTGGTGTGAAGCTGACCAAACTGACGGATGAGCAAGCCAAGTACCTTGGTATACCTGTAGAAGGACCTTACAAAGCTGATCACTATAGATATTAATCATCAACGATCCAACGGCCTTCATGTACTTTTACACACAACGGCAGCAATCATATTTTAAACTGATGTCTCGAACAATGATCTCCTTCATCGTTCATTTGTTAATATTAGTCTGAGTGTCAACTGTTTTCAGTTATTGAGAGGCAATGGTACCGCGCTTTGCGCTATTTTGTACGTCTTTGACATTTGCATAAAGCTGGACCTTTATTAGTTAATAAAGTAAATTTGTTCAGAAGCAGAGTTGAACTAAATGGCCAAGAACAAAGTTAACTTAATTCCGTTAGAAGTTAGTCCTTTGATAAAGGTAATAGTATTTGATATAAGCTACTTCGAAAGAAATTTTGTTACATGGTCATCAATAATTTTCTATAGCTCGCGAGATGGACTTGTCTGACTGCTGGCATAATTTATGGTTTCGTTAATCGAAGAAAATATGCCGCATCAGAAAAAATATTTCGAGTACACGAAGAGAAACTAAGGGCTGCGAAAGAAAAGTGTCTTGCTCTTGAAAGAATTCGTCGTAACGCTGGTACGCGTTCATCTCTTCTATTACAGCGTATAACAATTTTTCGAAGCCTTCGTCTTTTTGCAGCCGAGATGAGAGAGTTAGAAACAATATTTCTTGGAGCCGTTTCACCTGAAGAAGCTGAACCTTCAAACAATAACGAAACGATGTCGGATGACGTCGTAACAGAAACGAAGTTATAAAGAAAAAACATATTTATTATCTTCTCAATAACATCAGTTATATATCGTCGCGATTATTTACATTTCTCTCTCACGTTGTCTATTATTTACATCTTTAAAAGAGCAGAGCTTTCCTGTAGGCAGAAACATCCACAGCCCGTCGGGCACAACGTTTCGTTAGTGAACCACGTCGCCAAGTGTTGCGCGTGTCCTCCATGCCCGCAAAAGATGCAGAAGTTACTCGGACCTGTGTACCATAAAACAATTTTCAAAATATAATTTTCTTTAGAGAGAAGAGATTGGAAATTTGTGTTTGAATTTCAACAAACCCCTCACGGAGATATGACAAATCACACATTCCAAGGCCAATCGTTTGCAGCTTATACATTGAGGCCCTCTACTCACTTTACTACAAATTTGGCACTCGCTTTGGAACTCCACACCCTTGTGAGTGTCCAAAGGTGTTGCGCTCACGTGTTTTAATACTTGTGCACGGGCGTCTAACAATCGCCACCTGTGCAATACTTCAGCGTACGCCTTTATATAGCCGTCGTAGAGTGTAGTATATTTGTCATCGAGCAACCTGCGCCATTAATATTTTTCATTAAATACAAAGTCAATTGAAGAATTTATATTTTTTCTGACAGATTGGAATTTTGAATTGTACACCTGATATTCTTTACAGTGTCACCGAAGGTGTCTTGTATGAATTTTAAGTCGTCCAGCGAGTCAGACCATGAGTTAGATCGGTGTTGCTTCAAATTCTGAAAGTTCCATCCTTCCAATGAAGTATCAGCTGGATGGATAGTGTGATAAGGCGAACCTCCAGGCTAAAAAGAGTAAACAGTATATGAATTACAGGATTATTTGTAAGCTGTGCAAATAGTTCAATCTATACACAGTTGATAAGTTAAGAGGCAACATATGTCTGTGATCAGTTTCTGCACAAAAACATTTATCTTCTGTGCGACATTTCGGCATTGCCACAACAAACAGTACATCACATACGATTAACCACTATGAAGATACATATATGAATCGATATGGTTATTAGTTACAAGAGAAATACAATTATCAAATGCAAGATCGGATGTTTGACGTTTGGAAATCAAGCAACGACCAAACCTGCATGCTTCGTGACATCACGACACATCCACTCCGATGCTGTAAGGCACACATAATAATCACCAAGATAGAGAACCCTAAGAACCAATACGTCTCAAAGCACGCACAATCGTAGGGAAATTCGAGAAATCATGCCTTACCTTCAACCACCATTTTCCTGTAGAAAGCCTCTACAACAGAGATAACATCGTATCAATCATCTGATAATCTTTTGAAAATATATTTTTAATACCGAAACGAAACAACGTGTGTGCATTACGCCGGTACAGTATAAACTATTCGAATAAAAATCATACTTTAAAAATTTTGGCTCATCATAGACGGTTCTTGGGATCCTCTGTTATCGTGACGCATACCATACCGTCGTATCGCAGAGTACTGCAAACATTAACAATCTCGAATCGTACTTGTTCATGCATAAGAACAAGCGGGCAAGTGCTGGCTAAGAGACAATGTGATATACTGCATTTCGAAACGTTCAACGTTTAAACGGGAATAGTAAAACGGATGAGCATCCTCGAAACTGGGGATGTTTCCGGAACAGAAGACAGAACATGATCAAGACACGTAACAGACTGTTTACCGATCATACTACAATAATAGTGCTCGTGCCAGGCCATGCTCAACAACGTTGGCTACACTCATCAATGAACGCAGTATACTTACACTAACGTTCACGGACTTGCTACTTAATCGGGTTTGAGCAACGTCTGGGTTCTCTGACCGATAGCTGAATGCACAGCTCAGCATACCTGCCATTTGGATGTCTGACTGATTGGCATAATGCTGTATCCTAAATAAAATAAAGAATAATTTATAAATGATGCAACATCCATAAGATGAAATTAATCATCGACGTACAAGGAATGAATTAAATTTTGACCAAAGGGATGCAAAGGCCACGGTGCATCGATATCAGGCGATGAACAAGAATTTTGTCCAATGGCCGAAACCGGTTGTGATATCACAAGGGCCGCCAAACACCAAGCTTGAACCAAGTCAGGTCGTTCCAAGGCTGCAGCAACGTTTGCGTTATATTGACACATCGCTGGGATATCAGTGATGTTGATACTAGATCAAAGTCAAACGATTAGCTGAGGTATCAGTAAAAGACAATACGCCAGATTTGTTCCACTTACACATATTTTTCAGCTAGCTCTTTGTTCACGAAAAACAACGACGAAGCATCGTATATCATCACCATGAAGTGGTAGTTTTTGCAACATGACCTGTGAGTCATTCTATTCGTGTTATGCAATCCGCGGTTCATTTTCTGTTAATTTGTCAACATTGGTAAATAGTTACCTATTATATCAACCTGATGGATTCTTGTTTAGACGCAGTCTACAGAAACATTGTTACTTACTCTATCTTGAAAATAAAAGGAACTAATGGGAATGTTGTCATTCGATTGCACGTAGGAATTCGAATACATGTGCATATAGTGTTCTCCATTGCCAATTCCGTTTCCTAATGCGGAAAGGGCTCTGGGCGTTGAGCTTTCGGGCTTCATCGACGACCTTCTCGTGTAGGAAGCACGACCAAAGCACACGAGTATACCTACCGAAGCAGTGAATCAATTTCTAAATAGTACACGACGTATCTACAGTGTTTATGGCACTTCATTATCTGTTTACGTACCAACACAACAGAATTTCGCTCCGGACGTTCTAGGGAACGGTATATAAGCGTCCTGATAGTTTGTACATATGTTAGAGGAACTTAAAAAATTCGCGTTGTCTTGAATGTCGTACCCTAAATGACTGCTCTCGTTCTCATCTTTCTTACACGTCTACAAAAATAAGAAAACATTAGATATGTTATCCAAGACGAGTGGCACGATTAAAGTCTGTGAAATAAATCTTTTTACTTGCTCCAAAGTCGTGATCAATTGCCTGAGACACGGTTCCAAGCAAGATCGATTCTTCTTAACGCGTTGTTGAGCGGTTTGTTTCAAAACTTTTAACAATTTAGCCATCGTCGCGTTGTCGATCGTTGTTCCAGGACAAAATTGGAATGTGGGCTGTGCGCTGTATGGATAATTCGCAGGGAAATTCACTTTTAATATTACATTGTAACTTTTGTTCGATGCCGTCACTGTACAACTACGTTCTACAGCGTCCATTGCATTCACCTGTAAAGATTGAAATCGTTTGTCTTCGTATATTTTAATTTTTTGTTTAAGTACGTTACCTCGATATTTGGTATATTCATGTTTATTAACGAAAATTCTTGTTGCAAAGTCTTTGGCTGCGTAGGAGACGATATTTCTTTGTTATTCTCGACGTACACGTCTGTTTCAGGATTCAACGTGGGTTCATCTACTTTTGTCGTTATATAGTTTATTTCACGATCGTTTTGAGTGTCATTAAGTTGCAATTGTTGGACAGACTGTAACGTTCCTGCAAAAGCAACGAATGTATTAGTTTAATGAAATTATAAATTTGTTACATTTATGAGCAAGGCACACATACTTAAATTGTTATCTTCAGAGTACTGTGTGTAAATAGATGCGCTATCGTCTATCCCGTGTCCACACAACTAGAAAACAACCAGAGATATCAGTTTTACTTAAACAAGGACCAATTTTATCTGCATATTTAATCTATACCTTCTTTAAAAACGGATCAATCTTATATATTCTCAAGCATTGATCTTTCGACCACGTAATTAATTCAAAGTCGCTGTTTTCTGAAACATTATGAATACATTTCATAAAGTTCTTCAGCTCCACTCAGCACGAAGCTTTCTTTTTATAATGTATACCTAATTTTTGATGCCGCCATTGGAACTCAAGAACAACATCAGTATGACCTACAAAAGTGTAAATTGGAGCGCTGAGATTTGTCGTGTTCCATAATAATAAACTATTTTCTCCTCTTCGTAATTGTGGTACCACAATTGTTACCAATCCCTCTCCAAATGGCTACGAATAATTCAAACGATTTTACAGACGTCAGAAACTAATTTTGTTAAATGTATATTAGTTTTACCGTATATCTAGCCCTCCAAACCGGCGAGTTTGTCGTCAAAATACTTTCGGCTCTGCGTGGATTGCTAATATCAAAGATTTTTACTGTACAATCTTGACTAGAAGTTGCTAACTGGTTTTGTTGAAATGGACACCAATCTAAACCATGTATCTAAAATAACTTTCGTGTTTATAATTCTGTCGTGAAATATACAAGTTACTAAACACAGAATTCTCAAAGTAATTAGGATTCTATACTTTTGTTAAGTGAGCAGCTATGTACTGCATTGGACTATTTCCTTTCCTCTGATCCCATATTTTAATATCTCCATCATGTGCTGTAGCCAGCATGTTGGAAGACAAACTGTTCCACCTGACTTGTGAAGAACCAGCTGCAAAAATTTGACTGTAAACATCTTCAAATTCTTTACTTATGCTTTTAATAGTCTGACAACCAACCAACTGCAGACAAAGATAAACATGGTCTTCTCTGATCTCTTATATCCCAAATATGTATGAATGTATCAATGCTACAAGAAGCAATGAGATCAGGTTCTTTAGGATGCCAATTTAGATCACTGACTACTCTCGTATGTGCCTTAAGACTATTTGTGGTTTGCAGTTCATAACCACCTCCTCCAGTGAGGGACAGTATCTCAATACGTGTATTACTCTGCAATTAACATTGAATCATCATCACATTTCAAATATCAGCAGCTTCATATAACAGTTATCAGTTCCTTACTGAAACAGCGCACAGATGAGAATTCAAACTAGTAGGATTCCACTCCGCAGACCCAACTTCGTATTTACTTTGCCTCTGAAACTTCCTCAGAATATCAGCTCCTTCATCAAGGTGTTTCACCGCGAAACACCTACGTCTGAGAACAACAACCTCCATAAGACCGAAATCCAACAACAATTTACAATAAACAAAGATCATAGTCATTATTATTTACCCAGCAAGTAGTACATAACTGCCGGTTGCATCGACAGCCATGGTATTAGCCTGCAAGCATCAAAACAAAGTTAACAAAGCAACACAACAAGCATATATACTCTGCTGAAAACCAAACTATCTGCTATTGATAGTAACACAGGACCAAATTTCTAGCGTCATGTACCTGTAAATCACGGTGCTCGGTAACCACATAGTCGCTGCCCCAACGTTTTGACATTTTACCAATGAACTTGAATTCCTGTCAGCATTCTGCGAGGTTAGGATTCCACCGAATCCGTAGTCGACCGCACACGCAACCGCACACACGCTCACGCTCGCACGTACGCGTGTGCGCGCGCGCATGACGTTGCATCGCGCCCGCACGCACACGCGTTCGTCGGACGCTCTGATTGGTCGAGCGTGGCTCACGCACGCATCCCCTCCGTCGATAGAAGCGAGAGATGGGACGATAAGTGGGGATGAAACGAACGACAGCGGAAAAGAGCGAGAGAGAGGCAGGGGTAAAAGACGCTTGGCTGTGCTATTTCTGTCACGTAGGACGCATATATTCGTTGTGTGTTGCATTATAGTCGTACTGACAAATAATTGGTAAACGGTGATATATAATTCGGAGCAACGAAGGTCGAAGTTCTTCGATTGACGATCGATTGGCTGGGTGGTTCGATCGAATTGCGTTCTGACAGTGACCGTGATCATACCGAGTGATAGTGACAACAATGTCCGTGATTATGGATTGTTTTCGCCAGTAGCGGACGTGAGAAGTATCCTGGTGGCTTCGTCTCTGAGCCCGATCATCCACGATCACGATCGATTGTGCACGATCGATCACGCTTCTGTGCTTTTTTTCGTCGCGGTTGCGAATTTCCCGTTTAGCGCGGATTTTCCATCGTGAAACGACGGCGTCCGTCTCTTAGCTGTTTTTCCCTCTCTTCTTGTCTCCCACTCTGTCTATCTGTCTGACTGTCCCTTCGTCCGTGTTACTCTGTCGAGTTCGTACGTCACGCGACCCCACTGCACTAGGTTGCAACCCCGATCGTCGAAAATCGCAACCACAGGACGTAGATTCGTCTCGACATCCCTAGACCAGAGATCTGTGATGTACAAGCTCGGCGCCGCAGGGAAAATCATATCGTCCACGATTAATTTCGTCCACTCGAAGAGGAAAGGAATTTTCATATACATAAGAAAGATGTACAAAGACTCGATAAGCCTCCGAAGTCCTAGAAGCTTTCTAACATTTCGCTTATATTGAACGACTTGACCGTGCGACTGAAAAACCAGGTCAAGCTTTTCTCTGATTGCTCCACGTAGAAGCTCACTCGTTCCCAATAGGATGGAGTGTTAAGCGACAGCATTTCGATAGGGGATGCGCCAAGGGTAGCCAGTACAGAGACGCCGTATTCGTGTAACTAGAAAGAAACCGAGGTCAGCAAGATGAAGCTGTTAGAAAGTACTCGTTTCGAAGCTATCAATAGTGCCTTGTCCATCAAGACCGGAGACAGCAAGATTATAGGCAGGTGAGATAACGGAATCGGTATCAGTCATCTGTGTTTTGTAATCCTTTCGTGTAATGATGTTGACTCTTCTGATTTACAGAATAGAGAGTTATTCTTGCAAAATGGCTGGAAATGATAAACAGCTGTACAAACGTTTCAATTCGGAGCAAGGATTCACTCCACACGATCTTCAAGCCTTGTCACCGCCACAGACATCTTTGGGAACATCACCTGCTCAAGGCTATTTTAGGTATTGAGAAGTTGACACTTTAAGTACCCAATGATCTGATGTTTATGTTTACTTATTAGTAATATTTATCATCTGAATGTTACTTGAATGAGATTGAATGTTTGTTTACAGTCGCAGTGTTTCTGGTGATGAAGATGGTCCACTGTGTGACACAATCAGTAGAAAAACGTTGTTCTATTTGATTGCCACTTTGAATTCAGCTTTCCATCCAGATTATGATTTCTCTGATGCCAAGAGCCATGAATTCAGTAAAGAACCAAGCCTGCAATGGGTCATGAACGCTGTGGACAGTAATCTAAGTGCAACCGCGGGAGATCATTATCGCACTCTTCGAACGGCACTTTGGGCGGCCGTTGACGATGAAATATCATTAAGCGAATGTGATATTTATAGGTAAACACGCGACTCTGAATGCATTAAGTCCAGCAATGCTGTGAGCATGACTGGAAACTAGTTGAAGAATTTGGTAAATAAATATAAGAATCTGAAAACTTTTTAGTTACAATCCAGACTTTGCATCCGATCCATTTGGAGAAGATGGATGCTTGTGGTCTTTTAATTATTTCTTCTACAATAAGAAGTTAAAACGCATTGTGTTTTTCACGTGCAGAGCAATAAAGTAAGTGTAGTCATTCTTCAAACTGATATCTCTTTTTATGGCTGCTTAAATGTTTGTGTTTCTTTTTTCAGTCCACTCTACGTACTAGATTCAGGGGTCGGCAGTGACTTTGCTATGGACGAAGACGAAGATAGATACTAAATTCATAATACACGTTTACAAACTTTATCCCCATCTTTATTAGTTTTGCCGTACAAGGGCACGAGTGAACAATGAATGTCACCCGTTACATAACTCTTCTTATTATGTACAACGACACATCATAATTCTCGTATTTACTTTATATACCTTCTTTTTATTGCAGTGACGTTTGTCTCGAGTTCGATGTTTCTAATAGAAAATTCTACCATTATACTCTTTAGTTTCTTTTTTTTTTATAGTAATAACGTTTGATCGTAATCGACGATACATCAAAGAAAAGAACAAGTTTGGAAGATTCTAAAATCATGCCTTTCCCATGTGAAATCATAATTTAACACGCACGCGTTGCTAATTCTATACGTTTTAAGTATATAGAGCAGCTAAATGTTAATCAAACTTTTGCAAGTCCGAGTAACTACATAGATTTACGTTCTCACGTGATGTAAAAAGATATTCGAATTTTAAAATACTACAGATAATCTTTATCACTATTTAAATGCAAACGCAAAAAATTCAATGGATTTTTAAATTGATGTTGTGCTAAGTTGTTCTAATAGGTTTTTGTAAGATTACCGAGTCTGTAATAAGCGTAAAAATAAGATAGGTTTCATTCAGAACTGTACAACAGGAGTAACAAAAGTTATTAGAGCAACGGTAGATCTAAAAGTGCAGCATTGACTTCTGAATCCTAGTCATTATACTCTTAAGTTTCAAAAGATTGAACAGTTTGTGCTGTGGCCAGAATTACCAGTAGCGGAATAGTTTTTCTTCTATAACGTTTCGTACAAACTTGCATTCTTCTGTTTCGTATGAAACTTTTTGACAAATATACACGATCTTAATCTGTGTGTTCACACGTAACGAACACACTGTCTTTGTAAATCGCAAAAGATCTCCATCCAATTTTTTGGAACTAGTTTTGAATCGAAGTCACAAATAGGTCGTACAATATGTAAATTTTACAATAGCGTGGTAGATTCTCCTTGAAAAAAAAAATAATACTTCCAGGTAGAGTGAAACCTTCGTTTTATGTCACTGATGGATATATACATATGTATAACATGTATCTTATGGATTTAAAAACACAAGCACTACGCTCGAATGAGATTGTTAGGTTTCGATCGAAAAGAGCAGTAATTTCATGGTACTTTGTATAACATATGTGTAACTTTAGTTTCTTTAAGACTACACTGTTTGTCTGTCGACATTTGAATAAACTTTACGAATCGATATAATTCGATCTTACATCAATTGTTGTCTTTGCTTCTTGTAACCAGACGGTTTGTGTTAAGCAAATTGTCCATTTCTGTCGCATCCGTTTGTGCGCACTGCAGAAGTAAAGCAACACGCACAAACATTATGCCTGGGTTCATTCGATAATGACTTTAAACCTAACTTACCTAAGTTATCGGGCAATTTAAACTTATTTGTACATCATTACGTCGGGAGATTGATACATGCACATGTAGGCATCGCATAACAATCGTTTTGCGTGTTCTGGAAGATGACGGTCGTCGGTCAGTTCGGTCAAGTAGTTTCCGCCTTCTTCGCTCAGCCAGTACGGAAAATCGGGACACGGGACCATTTCAGGTATATTGTAGCCGTTCTGTTCCCCTGAAGATACAGAATTACATATCAGAAATAAATTGGTACCAGAGTTTGAACAATCAGTTAGGTACAATCGAAATACCTTTTCTATCAGCCATGGAATCGAAGAAACACCATGGTGCTTCAGAACCAGATCCGCATTTCACGAAACAGACATAGTGAGACGTTTCAATGCAGACTACAGCCGATAATTCCAAATATAATCTAGGTACGGGACAATGTTCCTGTAAAATAGCGAACTCCATTGGTACCACCAGCTTCTTTGGTTCGTGATTCGTCCTTCGTTCGTGACGATGTACCTAGAAAGATCCATGTGTAATTTTTTTCAAAGATATGTTGCTTCTATTGTAATTAATTTCTTCATTTACTTTTTCTAAACATTGCAAGCAGAAAGCAATGCTCTCGAGCCCCACGCCGCATTGTCCATAGCATTCTTTGCACTCGAATTCTGCCAGTTTACCACAAACTGTACATTGTCTGGGAGCTGCAAAGTAATACAACTTATTAAACTCCAGAATAATCTGTACAATAAAAGGATTTGACTGTGACTTACAGTCTTCGATTATGTCCGTTACATCGAGTAATAATGTGGGTTGTATTTTCTGGTACATTTTGAAGGACTTTCCAAATCGAGGCATTTGTATAATGAGACACGAAGGGACTTCCTTCAGTCTTATGTTACTCGTAAGGAAACTTTGTTCTAATAATTGTTGGACAGTCGGAAGATTCAAGTGATCGTCTTTCTCAACGAAGAGCTGATAGTGATACGCGTCCTGGCCAGAACTTAATTTGAGAAACGGTTCAGCGTTCAAAATTTGGGCAACCAACGACGTTAAAAATTCTTCTGGATCTTTCTCTTCACTGGTGAGCCCAGATACGGAGGACAATTTTTCCAGCAAAGTTCGAAGCTTCATCACACGATCCGCTCTAACGAACATGTTTTTCCTAAGAGGGTTTACTATCTCTTCGCGTAATACTCGTTGTACTTCTTCATACTGCGGACAGTCTTTTTCATTTGGCGGTCTACAAAATAGAATATCGTGTAAAAAAGTTCATTGCACTAAATAAAATTTAGTAATGTTCGATTATTACCTAAATAATAGATTATCGAATACGCTGGTAAACGTGAACATGCTAAAAAGAGTAGCGTCCAAGTAGCACGAATTGTGATGACCTTGAATCCCTCTATACTTCCCACAGATACTCTCCAAATTCCCTTTAACGGTGATTGGACGGACCGTTCCTACTATCACAGAGCTCTCCATGCTTCCAAAATTATCTGTGTTTACAGATGCTGCTGGATCATCAATTTTTGTCTGTGACAAATATGTTTCTTTTTACACAGATCTTGGGGGAGGAAAGTATATTGGATAGCAGCATTATTTCTCAAGAGACTTACAGCCATTGCATCATAATGAGAACATTGATCAAGATCTGTAAAAACAGCTTTGTAAGGTCGGCAATGGAAGTACCTCATTTCTTTATATGTTCCATCAGTGCCCAGTGGATGACTGTCATCCTAAAAGAGAAAGAATGAAGTTTATATTTTGAATTGCATGGTCCTTAATAAAATTTAAATGACTGTACATACTAGCTCTACGGCTGCCATAAGTTTACCAGGTGTAATACCAGGTGGTGTTCCTATCCAACGAATAACTCCATAGTGAACATCCGAATCCAAAAGCACCTTTACATTGGAACCAACAATTAAATCCGTGTTCTCCACTCGTCCAAACTTTTTGTTTTCATTTTTCTCTGGCGTGCTACCTGTTAACGAAGTCTAATATACATATAGAGAAATTAATTTGGTAATCATATTTCAATAGAAAAAAAAATTAACAAAAAGTATGCAAAAAACACTGCAAAGCAACGTGACAGACTATATAAACACAAAACACGGAAATGCAGTAGAGTTTACGCGAGCGTTTGGTATTTCTTACTACGTTCCAACAGACTCGAACGTTCTAGCGTTCCTTCTGAATCGCTGTACGCGTTCGATTCTATGTCACTGCTCCACTTGTGCTCTAACACAAAGATCGGAATGTTTTGCAACGTTGTGGCCATTTTACAATGAAATTATTAAAAGTTTACAACGCTGAGGGAAGCTTGCCGGTAACACCGAGGCAGACTAAGATCGCGGCTATTTTTAACTACCTCGGTTAAGAATAACTCCCTCTACTGCATGCAACGGAAGACAAGCATACTGTTTGAGATTTTTCAGGAAAGCTAGCGAGCTGCTCTATTAACCAAGAAGCTAAGCCGAAAATTCATTTCTACGGTTTCACTATTACCAGATTGGGAGTACACATGGGTATTTGTATTTTTAGTTACATTGCTATCGTTCTCATGTATCATTGATTTTGCCGACTGTAGAGGCTCTTTTGACAGAGATTTTTGCTCTTTGTTATTGTTCTTATTGTCATCAAACGTAGCAAACTTTTCTAACAGGACCGGTGGAGTGGACTCCAATACAGACTTTTTTTTATCATTCGCATAATTATTTCCTATGTCAGCTTTCAAGAAGATACCTAAAACGAAGAATACATTAACAAATTAATATTTTATGTGTCTGATAAAAAGTAGAACAACTGTGTACTTTTGTCTGAATTTCCAAGACCGGTGGGACCTTCAGGTTTCAGTGGGAATATATTACTCAGTGTAGCAAACCTTCCTTCAGAATTAATGGAGACAAAGTATTCTTTGCTCAACAAAGCTGTTTTAGATGATTCCTGACCCTCCTATAAACACATTATTAAACATTAAAAATCATATATTAAAGTCATTATAATTTATTCATTACACAACATTATCATAGAATATACAAAATTACCAACAAATCAAGGCCAAAATAATATCCCTGACCGAGTTGTGGCACAGGTCCAATGTACTTAATAACAGCCAAATACTTGGAATACCCGTGAGGATCCGGACAATACCACACAGTGTCGTTTATGCTCATGTGTACGAGTTCTTCGCACAGAGCTTTGTGCATGGCCAGACGAACCCTCTCCTGGGGTATTGAGACTGCAGGTAAGAACTTCCATGCCTCTGCCGATACAAGGATCAAGTCAAACCTGTGACAACGCCACTCTGTGCCTCGCCAAACGTCTGACCCTGTGGTGTCTGCGACTCGTATTCTGAGTGCACTGTCCCCCAGGTCCTCGAGCGCCTCCACGAGCATGCCGAGACGCAACGTAGTGACATTTTTCTTGCATTCGCCGGATATACGCATTAAAATAGTATTCTGATTGGCGACATAATAATGGAGGACTTGACAGTCCTCCTTGCCATTCGAACTCCGTTTGTCCATTATTAATCGAGCAGTATCATTGTGCTCAGCCGATTCATCTGTTCCGACGGGTGCAGACCACGCGGTCCAAACACTGTCTTCAACTTTGTCATACTATACCACGGAAATCTAGAACAAAGGGTTGATGATTAGAGTCATTCAAGCAACTGTTAATGAATGTTTTACAGGAATCTCTGAAGATCCGATGGAAATATCGCAGCTTGACACGCACGGACCTTCGTGACAATCAAATTCAAGCAGAACATTGCACTCTGACTGTCAGTTCAAGTCTAGGGAATTTCGAGCGGATGGAAAAGCTCGAGAGCGTTGGCGACATTGGGTGAAATATATAGGGTGCCACAGAATGTTTGGAACTCAAATACACTCTTTCCAAGCTCATCCGCTTTGAAAAACTAATTTTACAGTTGCTACGATTGTCCCGATTAAGTCAGGAATGTCCGAGTTCCTAAGTTCCCCTCAAAGTGAGAATAAAAATCCCCTGAGGATCAGAGAGATTAAAATTCCCTGGGAATACCAGACTCTGTGGGTTAAAACTCCCCAGGAGGCTCAAAAGTTAAAATTCCCTGGGAATGTCTAAGGTTAAATTTCCTATGGATTTCAGAGGTTAAAATTCCCTATGGCGTCCATGCGTTTCGTGCCGCGATTTCTGGTACCCATGGACATCGTGTTTCAAATATGAGCGATCTTGGACACACCGATATGTTGAACACGGATTCTTCGAGGGTGACAAGAGATTCTGGCTTCAGTGATTTATTGCGGTCAGCGGAGCAATTGTCCGCCGCCGTAGAGGGCAACGAAGAACTTCCTCAGGTTGAAAGAAATCTTCGTCAAATATTAGAGGCCTCCAATGAACTATGGTCTCGTGTCACGCAAACCGGTACTCAGGACAATCAAGTTCAAGCGTAAGAATATTTATACATTCACCATATATGAAACTTTGAGACAATCCTTCTATGTATCATTTTATGTCTACACTCTGATTAGAGGTTTTGTTTCATTTGTTTATGTCTGTTTGATGTGTAACATAACCTATGATCCGCATGAAACTTCTGGCGCCAAAACACCCACCATTGGTTGTCTTGTACTTTTAGTAGTAGTTAGCAGAATTTGCTTATGTTGGATACAGAAGGAGTTGTTTCTTATGATTTATTCTCTTAAACACAAAGAGAAATGATGAGTTGAAATTTCAGGAACCAATTGCTGGGATCACGTGGTGTTGACTTGCCTCAGATATCACAGAAGCTAAGTTTGCTCAGTGCCAGACGCACCTTTGAGCCTTTAGATCCTATAGCAGACACAGATATAGTAAGCTACCTCAGAAATGAAAAAGAAAATGCAATTCTATCCATCATCGAACAAGTTCATAAAGATGTAAGCTTCTTTATTCCAATTCTTATCTACATGATACCTGAACATGTTCTGTACTTAAACTTACAATTATGTTTTAGACATTTGAACTCACCAGAGTTCAACAGATGGAGCACATGCTGGGAGAATGGAAGCAAATGCGATTTGAGATAATAAATGCTATGACAGCTCCATCAGGGGAGCTTGTAGACCTGAGAGGCACTCCTCAGCGTACGAAATTAGCTGGATCAATGGTCAGCAGCTTGTCCAGTGTAGAAGTAGCTTATGTGAGAGAACTGCAAAATTATAATGATCATGTTCTTAGAGGAATTAGTAGACCTAGTTTGTTCAATGCATTCTGTAAAGCAGCAGAATCATTCAATGATAAGAAGATAGTGGATATTTGGGAAATGGTTAAATACATGGTAGACATTCCACCTATTCCCAGAGGGGATCAGATTAAATCTCGAAGCAGTCCCGTCGTCGAGAAGACGATCGTACTGCAAGCTAAGAAATACTTGGAAAACAGATACAAAGAGTTTATGACATCGGTCTTCATTGGAAACATGGGACAGATGGTTGGGAAAAAAAGTTGGGTACCAGGCACTGCAACGTTAGTTAAAAGATTCGTAAGGATTAAAATACAAAATCTGAGAGACTTGGAAGACGTTATGGTCGGGGATGAGCCGCTGTGGCCTTTGGTCTACTACTGCATGAGAGTCGGCGATTATAAAGCAGCATTACGGTACCTTAATCAATGCAGAACAGAATTCCCAGAGTTCAAAGTCGCCTTAGAAGAAGCAAGCAACGATCCTCAACGACGCCCTAGCAGTTATGCAGAGTCTAATTTGAAATTGCACTACAGAAAACACGTTAGATCGGTCACCGATCCGTACAAAAGAGTAGCATACTGTGCATTGGTCCCCTGCGAACCCGATGATTTGCATTCAGATGTTATTTGCACGGCGGATGATTACTTGTGGTTGAAACTGTGTCAAGTAAGAGATCAGCCAGACGCAGAGAACAAATTGACTCTCGATTACTTGCAAACCACAATATCGGAGATATATGGTAACATAAATTCGTATTCTAAGGTTTTGCGAAATGGTGTGAACAAGATTTATTAATTGAATACATATTTCAGGTGAATCTTATTATCATGCACACGAACAACCGTTTGTCTATTTCTCGATGCTATTCTTAACCGGGCAGTTTGAGGCAGCGACCGAATTTTTGGCAAGAGGCGCAGGTGCGAAGCATTTGCCGCACGCAGTCCATTTAGCGGCTGCTATGCACGAACATAATTTACTAGCGGTTAGTCAAAGCGTTTTAGCGCCTCTAATAAGCGTCGATCCCGCTGACAAACCACCTGCGAAACGATTAAACTTCGCCAGATTGATCTTATTGTACATCAGGAGATTCGATTCCTCTGATCCCAAAGAATGCTTGCATTACTTATTCCTGTTAAGGTGTGTATGAAGAAACACACAACTTGGTGGATTAGGACGTTTCCTATATCGCGTTATGATTTGCAGGTGCATGAAAGATCCACACGAGCGAAACATGTTCGCTGCATCAGCCGCAGAAATGGTAGTCGATGCTTCCCCGGCGAATAGAACTCTCTTGGTTGGAAGAATAGAGAAAGATCGTAGGGTTCCAGGAGTCTTGGATCAATTCCAAATTAATACAGACGACGTAATAAACATAAGCGCAGACACATTGTACAGAAAGGGTCTTTTGGAAGATGCTGTAACGATGTATGATCTCGCTGGTAATCACGAGAAAGTGCTTAGCTTGATGTGCACCCTTTTGGCGCAAGTTGTTAGTCAACGGGTCACACCCGGCTCGTTGAGGTCTCGTCTGCAGGTTACTGCCACTGAAATTAGCTCGAGGTAGTATTAAACCACATTAAAACATCACCGTTCTAATCGAACGATATACTATGTACAAATATTCCCTTTTAGGTATCAAGGTATCGAGATTCAAGCACCATCCGAATTAGTATCTGCATTTCATACTTTGAGACATCTCATGGTATTCTTCGATCAGTACCATAATGAACAACACCAGAGTGCTCTCAGGGTAAGAAACGCGACACCATTATAGTCAGACTGTTCTTTCTGTCTCTGAAGTATTTATCTACAAATTTCTGCATTTTATTTTAGACTATCGCCGAGTCGAAGTTGTTACCGTTGCACGTAAGAGAAGTGGACGAAAGAGTAAACGCTTTGCGACGCGTGTCACCAGAAGTGGCTGGAACATTAGCGGATGTCCTGTTAGCAACGATGACGATACTGTATCGTCAGTATCAGAAGCTACGATCGATGGATCCGGGCGACGAAGAAGCCAGAAAGCAACAGCTTCTCGATCTTCGGGAACAAGCGCGAGCTTTAACGAGCTTCGCGGGAACTCTTCCGTATCGTATGCCAAACGAAACGAACAGCAAACTCGTACAAATGGAAATTCTCATGTGTTGAGTTATCAGAGTACAGCAGACAGTGTCCGTCATAAATTTATTTTACACGCGGAACTCAAAGCAACGTATTAGTCGCATCCGTGCGTGTACTGACTTCGCGAAGCACAAACGCAGTGTTTTTTTTATCAATTTCCAAGAGTATTATCAATGCAGTTGTATATATTTTTTGTATTTCCATAAATTAAACGCGGGGAGAACGGCGAACGTAACAAACATATTGTCTTTGAACGTTAATGGAAGCGAATACTTTCTGATTTATTGTTCGATGTGTTTAATGATATGTTCGGTTTGTTTCTTATCTAGAATCATCGTTTGTACTGAATGTTTTAAGAGATGTAACGGATATTCCAGAGCTGAGATCTTGTACTTTTCCTTCCTTCACCTGAAAATTTTATTTTATTACTGATACATCGAATTTTTTTCGTGAATATAGATGCATAATGCTTACAGCTCTGTAATCGAGGAACATTTCTTTAAAAGCCACAAAGTCTGTGAATGTTGACAACACTTCAAAAACTTCACCTTCCAATTCATTCTGCCTATTGCTGAAAAAATAAAATACACAACAATGTCTGGGACTTTTATATATACTTTGTACGACATTATTATGCTTACTTCAAATAATGTAGGAACGTGTTTATGTTAAAATGTGGCATAACTTTTTGTAAATAATCAACGATGTAACTCTCAACAGCCTTTGTCTAAAAAATACATTAATATTTTTATTTATTATATAGAAAATGGAATCGATCGAAACACTTACGTATTCGTTAAATACCTCGGTGTATATTAACTTATTCTCTTCTACGGGCTCAAAAACGTCCCAATAATCGTCCAAAAATTTTTTTTGAATCGCGTGAAATTCGTCCTCTAAAAATGTAAAAATTTTAAACAATACAATTTTTAATACACCTTCATGAACACTGACCTAATAAAATATCTTCTATATGACCTATAATTTCATCGAAAGAATCATCCACATTTTTCAAACTTTGCTCAGTATTTTCATCCATGTTGAGTAGAATACAATTATCTGTCCAGCAACATGAATAAATTTATTAAACAATTATCAGTACAATTGTGTCGCTTTGCTGATATATCTGCAGAGATTAATAAGGCAAGTATATCGTTAATTGTTTATAACAATAACACAAACAAACCCATTATTTCTCCGGATACAGTTGAAATTGTTTACGTCGGTAAGGCACTGTTTATTTACACATCTGAAGTTACGTCAGTCAGAGTCGATCGATATCGAGAGATCGAACGATCGAGAATCGAAATGACTGACCGATCGACCAATCACGAGCATCGACATTGTATTTCAAATCTTTTACGACAGTTTTACCTGACATGGGACAAAAGCAATTTAAAATGTACTCTTAATTGTTTATGACGATATTATTTAGCGTTTGAATGTTAGGTTAGGAGCTTTTTGTACGAAATAAAGTGTATTCAAAGGTGCGGAATAAATCTTGATTAATAATCGCGTTAATTTCGATAAAATCTTGGGCGATTATTCTTTGCACGTCTTCGTTTGTACCGTTATCAGATTCTTATTAAATACTTTATGTTTATTCTGTAATTAAAATATTATTTTATTCTTGACTAGAGTTCGCCTCACAGAATTTTATTTATTCTCATCATTACAAAAACCTTGGAAAATTGGCGACCGGTAGGTAAGCTCTTTTATGTTAATGAAATTTCATATATGTTTGCAATAATTTGTTAATTAATTCTCATTTTGTAGGTCGCATACATCAATGGAGATATACACGTTTGACAAGAGTCTTCAAGAAAGATTAGTCGAGTTAACAGAGATTCTATCTAGAAAAGGAGAAATAATACCTGCCTCACAAGTTCAGGCAGAATGGTCTTATCATGTAGAGCTGGTGATTGAACCGGTTGGCTGGCAGGCTTTGTGGAAAATGCCACGCTTAGTCTGTGAAGATTTTCAAATTCACTATCCCACCATAGTGGTGGTAGAAGTACAGCAGGTTGATTTTGCTGATTTGTCTGCATTAGTGAAAATTACGGCGGTTCAAGATGAGATTCATTTACCTGAGAAGTACGATGTGCCGCTTGTGGAACTTTATCTGACACATAAGCAGGAGAATACTGCTTTGGACATGGTGGGCACTGCAAGCTGTATCGATCAATTACGATTCTTCTACAACTATTTATGGATGCCTTGGGACATAGATGACGATGATAATACTGATTGGGTGTCTGTGCACTTAGAAACAAGAATTAGACTGTTCTTTGACATGAAGAGAGGTATTGTCAGCAAAGATACCAGTGATATTATTAGGGGGTTAATAAGAGAAGGACGAGAGGTTCAGCAGAAGATATCTAGACTAGAGGACACCATTTCTGAAGAAGAAGAAACAAGTGAGGGCATAGTTGATGGGAGTACAGCGTGTCAGTTGATGAAACTTCATTTTCGCTTGCAACAGATTAAAAGAGAGATGGAGGTTCTTGAGAATCCTGCTATGAGAGAAATTCTTGTCAAGAACAAAACTTGTTCCCTAAGCAATAACAAGATAAAGAGGCGGGATAGCAAGGAAGGATGCATGGAAGGGCATTTTGTATGGCTTGGTGGTACTCTGGGAGAAATGAAAGAGGCTATAGATAAAGCTCAAGCTTCCTCACCCTCAGAACTACCATTTAAGTAAGTCTGATGCACTTGTATAGGATGTTATGTGCTGACAGTGTATATAAATGAATTTTTGATTGTAATGTTTTCTCCCTAGGATATCTGGGTCATTGCAAGAGACTCTGCACACCTGTGATACAGGGGATGTTATAGTACTTGGAGAAGGGAATCATCAGATAAAAAGTGCTGGTAACTTGGAAGATGGAGGGAGCATTAAAGGAATTCATAATGTAGACAACACTATTCTTTCTGTGAAAGATACTGAATCTGCGCCATCGTTGCTCGATTTTTCCGGCAATGAAGTTAATCGATTTCTTGGATTTATTTCTAAATAACTGTAGGTGTTTTCTTTAACATATATTTTTCTAGGTCTTGTTGGAGAACGTTACCGTGGACGTGGGTGACCTGAGAGCTGCGGTTATAGTCAGATCTGGAACCACGAAAATAGTTAATTGCAAAATGTGCGCTTTCAATCAAAATGTAGTGAAATTAGGTGTTGTGGTTTTGCCAAACGCTAAGCTGATAGTAGAAAATACAGTTTTCGACGGTTTGGGAACTGCTTTAGTTATTTATAGCAAGGGAGAAGTAATTATGAATAACTGTAGCTTTAAAAACTGTGCAGAGGGTATTCAGGTGCGTTATTTCTAAATTACTAAATTGTTCAATTATCAAATATTGGATACTGCAGGGTTTAATTTCATTTGTTTAGCTTCACGACGACACGAAATTGATAGCAAGGAATTGTTTCTTGGGACACTTTAAGGAATACGCGATTCGTCTGGAGACTCAAAAATATTTAAGCAAATCCGAGAAGAAATGTGGCGGTCCGGAATTATTGGAGAACGTGAACGAAGTTTCTTTGCACGAGTGCAAATTCGAAGGAAATGGTAAAGGAGATGTTGCATTGAAACCTGGAACAGCGTTTCCTTTGACATCGAAACAGAATGAAACTACGAACATGGAGTCTTAAAGTAAATCGGTTGAAAACACTCCCATTCCCTTAATTTTATTATAAAAATGCATGTAACTATGGTGCTTCTGTAGAAATATAAGAATTTTATATGTTTTTACATAAGGATCTGTAGAATTTATAGTCTAGGTTCGTCTACATTATTTCCCCAAGTTCGAGGAGTCAAAGAGAGTCGAAATCGAAATTTTTTAATTAGTAAGGATCATTTGAGCAGATGGCGCGAAATTTTAAAAATTCTTTGCTGGAGTTGGAAGTTACGCGTATCACCGATAGATGGCAGCAGCATTCAAAAAATACAAACGCTCGGCGTAGTCTGTAATTCAAAGTGTGTTGTGATTCCATTGCAAAACAAAGTATTGTTTTTCTAATGATTTTATCGTATTTCTACAGGTTAATAAGCTACGTTTCAAAGGTGCGTCCAATAACCTTCTTATTACACATTTTTTATCTGTTAGTACGAGTATCGTTCCGTACATCGTTCGGTTTCGCTTCCTAACCTCCACGTGTCCCTCCAAAATTTTTTAATTTTTCTGTCAATGACACTCTTAACCGAGATTTTATTTTTCTAACTCGAATGTCACTGATCGTGATTTTGTTTATTGTATTCGTTTGAAACAATGCATCGTTTCGAGAAACAAACTGCGCAACCTAACCTATAAACTTATTAGCATTGGAGCAGCGTCGACATACATATACATATACATATGTCACATGACGTGCATGCAGGTGACGTATATATACAGGGTGGACTGTAATTCGTGGTAGAACCGAAACGGAGTAACTTCTCATGTAGATATTGATAAAAAGTGTGTAAAATGATTATTACTTGTTTAATGTACACAGTAGGTTAAAAAAAAGGGTTCTAGACTTCGGGAGCATATAATACTTACAGAAAGGAATATAAAATGTCTAACCATTTAAATGTTATGGCTATTTAAATGTGTTCTGTGGGTATATTGCTCTACGCCGTACGTCACGTGCGGAAGGTGACTGAACTTACTTAAGAAGTACAGAATCTGAACGCACATGAGCGTTTTCCGCACGGACTGTAGTCATGTATGGTCCATTTTTAAATGTCCGTAACACTTAAAGCATTAATTTTGAGACTTATGTTGATTAGACATTTTCTCTTCCTCTTTGAAATTATTATATGCTTCCGAAGTCTTGAACCCTTGTTTTAACACTCTGAATACACTCAAAATATTATGGTAATAATACATTCACTGAAAAATTATAAAATGATTCTGTACTAGTATTTTTAATTTTAAAGTATTTTCGACAAATTTTACCATAACTAAAAGCTGGCCATTTGGTTTTTTTAAATTTAGGGATAGTAAATATTATTTGATGAATATAACAATATTCATTCTATATTATTAGATCACTTTTGCATGAAACATTAGGAATTACGGACCACCCTGTGTATTTATACGTACGCAGAGATAACGCCGCACGTGTGCAGTATATCGCCGTGACGTAAACGATAATTCGATCCGTACTATTCTCATCGACGTATTCGCTTAAGAAACCCGGCTGTTCATATCTATAAATGAAGACCATAAGTACCTGGCCATGTGGCCGTATCACGTGCTCGGGTATGAATGAAGTACCGAGATTTAAAGAGTACCACTCTGGATGATGAATGGAACTTCTTCACTATTAACATCCTGTATCGATACACCTGCTCCAATAGTGTCGTTCTTTCCAATAGATTAGCATAAAATTATTTAAAACAATCATCTTCAAACAATTAACCCCCCATAGGCAATCTGAATCATTGTCATCACAAGCGAAATTTGTATTGAAAAAAGCTGTAGACATTTGATGTAACGAACGACCGTATAATACAGTAGAGACTTTGATAAGTACCCCAGAATTTTTTCAGATTTTTTGAAAGTCTAGAACAGTACAAAAATTAGGCTTGTATATAACCCACCCAGTTTGCCTACGGAGGGCTAAAAACCTTCCCCTTTTAATTACTTCATACAGGGATAAATAATTAATCGAAATGTTCGGTTTGTTCTTAAAGGTTTCAGTCGAGAGAAACATCCCTGTTGTTCAACATTTTCTGCGATACACGACCCAGAAGGGCCCAGACATTCTCAAGTTCCCGGACATGGTGGAGACAACGACGTCAAAGCAGCAGACCGACCGGCAAACGCAGTTTGGCAATGCTCGTCAATTGGAGCCGTCGGATTGCATCTTTGTCTTCAAGGGTACGCAATCGGATTACGAGGAACCGCCGTCGGATGAAGAGGTAAGTCAACTACAGCTTTGTGTGGGTCCTTCGAACAGGAACGTTAATGCGCGTTGGCATAGAGGGAATATTGATCCTTGGATGGCTGCGTGTTCCATGGGACCAGCCACGTACCTTAGATTTAAATACAATATTGAAACAGCTCAAGATGGCCAAATGAATCAAATTGGCCCATTTAGGTTCTTCAGAGATTTGAGATCCTGGTTGAATCTTTGCAAGGTTCTGGGAGTCGAGTAGGAAGCTCTGAGGTTGAGGAATTATAATTGGTGCCATTCAGAGTGGGACCATGAATTGAGACACTCTAGCTTTAGGGCTCTGATTTGGAATTCTCTGATGTTGAGAGATTCTTGAGGTAGGAGGCTCCAATTCGAGTTATGAGACCGCAGAGTGTTTCCAACTTGAGTTCTAGAGAGTTTAAAATTGGATCTTGGGTCCCTATTATGATTTAGAATCGAGTTCTGAGGCTTTGAGAGTTCTAGGTCCTTTGGGTGGTCAGAACTAGAATTCTGGGACCTCTCAGGTCCAAATTGAGACCCAAGTAGATTTATACTCATCTTCTCAGATCTCGAAGATTCCAAATTGGTTCCTGAGGCCTCTGGACGATCTGAACTCAAGTTCTGAGACCTCAAAGGCCCTAGATCGTATCTCAGGGCCTCATAAAGATCTAAATTCGAGTTCAGAGTTCTCCAGGATCCCAAGTCCAATCATAGAACCCTAGAGCTTCCAACTTGCTATTCCCAATTTATGAAAACATTAATACTGTACACCTTCATCATCACCAAAGGTAGGAGGCTATAATTTTAAATACAACTTCCACAAATATCGAGTGAACGTTACATAAACATTTAAGTTGCATGAACAAGTCTAGGATGACCTGAATTAGGGTGGGAAGTCTTGTACCAAAGTAGGTGCGCAGAGGCTCATACTGATGTTAGCTGAATGAGCTACAAAAAAATGAATTACATCTCTCTAACGCATTCCCACGTACAAGTGGTCGACCTGTTACTTTCACCACACCGCTCACGCGAACGCTGTGATTAAAAATGATAATACCAAAGGTGAGAGAAAGGGAGAGGCCTCGAGATGGCACAGGTGAACCTCCTGTATCCCTTTGTTGCATTGCTGTTTATTGACAAATCTCGCATTCTTCCTGAGTCATGACTGTATTCCTCTTTTATATTCCTGTTTACGCGTACAGGGTGTCCCAGGTGAATATGGCCTCTTTCAGCTGGGACACCCTGTGTATCAGACTGGCACTTCCAGCCTGGAAGTCCAATTTCGCTGAGTCTGTTATTCATACCTTCTTAACGTACACGCTGCTACAAGATTAAACAGATCCCCGTGAAACAAACCGGGGCTACCGCAGCTTTGGATCTAAAAGAATCTCTAAGCTGATTTTTCCACAGGGCCGCTTCAGAATTGCACAATGGCGTCCACATTCTGTGCAGTTCTGATATCATCGCTTTGTTCGCTGCAGGTAGCCAGAGTTTTCTAAAAATAACCAGCGACGAGTAATTTTCTCTGGATAAGCGGAAATACACGTTTCACCTTATTCTCTTCGTATGAATTATTTTAGAATTTTAATTGTGCGAGCATTTGGTTGTTTATTTTTTATCAGTGACAGGTGCGGTTATGCAGCTGCAGTGTATTAATGCCGAGTGATTAACAAGGATTGTTACTCAATCGAGTGTGTTAAATCTCTTGAAGCTCAGGAAATTATACACACCGATCTCTTTGCATGTTAACCCGTTGAGCCCCGAAAATGTCAAGAAAAAGCGTGCACCGTGTGCTAAAATTTTCCTCGCTGGAACACGCGTTAAACTGAATGTTGCATTATAACAATTTGTATGATGTCGATTGTTCGGTTGTCTTAGGATTCCAAAACTGCAAAATGTGTAACAAAGCACGTGTGCTTCAATAAAATAAGCTGTGACGATGATTCATCCGAATAGATAAATTTACAAAGTACGATAAACATCTGCGCGTGGACCAGTACGGTGACCCGTAGCACACGGTGAACGATTTTTCGGAACGCATGCGTGCGTTCATCGTCCTCAAAGGGTTAAGAATCGCGAAAAGACAAAATAAAGAGCGACGATGTTTTTAACACTAAACTGTAAACGTTTTTACGCTACTCTGAAACTGTAAACGTGGGTCTTTCATGTCTGATGCAGTTCTCAATGGGTAATAGTTGTTAAAAAAATCTACAAAAATTCATGTAACTTCTTTAAACATTCGAAATTGAGGCTATCATAAAAGTTAACTGTTTTTAGGCGGGGAAAAAGGGTTTTCTACCTAGTAGCTTGCGAAAAACCCAAACCGTTCGAACTACTGAAATACCCACGTTTACAGTTTAAACGAAGCGATCTTTGGGAATTTTTTGGAAGAAAAGTAATAAACGCATGAGCGCGATAGTTTGCTGCTGTATCGGACAATGTTTGAAGAATACGTAATAATTATTTAGTGCAGAAATAATGATTCTGACCAAAGCTACAGAGATTCTGCAACTGCACCTAAAAAAAATTTGTCTTCATGGGTGCCATATAATCCGCCCTCAGAATTATCAGAATGAAAAAAAAAGAAAAGGATTCTTAATCTGTATGAGTGTGGCTATAGCCGGTGCTAGAATAAATGAAAACTAACGAAAAATTAAAAAATGGCAACGTCTGAAAGGAAAAGTTACGATTTTTGCACAAAAATGGCTCGTTTTTTAAGTCTCAAAATTTGAATTTCGCAAATATTGACTTAGTTCTAGTACCGACGAGAACGAGACGTCTACTGAAGATGCCTGCCAAGTTTCACCTAAATCGGATGGTTGGATTTTGAGATATCGTGGCAGCCATTTGGAAAAATATCGTTCTGAGAAAAACGCGTCCAAAGTTTCACGCACCCTTTAAAATGATATGAAAGGCTTCGTTTCAAAGCCAGCAGCATTCTCAATTTTTGTAATACGTCTACAATACTTTGGGAGTACGTTTTTAAGACGTAAAACTGTAAGAGAATCTCTCAAAAAAGAATTCGATGTTTTGAAACCGTCACACTCGGGAGACTCCTTGAGGGTTAAAAATGAATCGACGGCACTGAAGGGTTGAAGTCGGTCGACCGGTCATTCAACGGGCCTCTGTTTCCAATCTGCCCGGACAACCGAAGCCACGACAAATGAAACGTCGACGGTGGAACCGCTACTTAGCCGGTGGCTCAAGATAAAACGCACCGGAAGGAGCACAATGTGCGTACGTGGCCGCGCCAGGAATAACCTGTCCGTAAAGAAACTGTTTGAATGAAGACGGGCACGTGGAACGGAAAGAGAGGGCACAAAAGCTCGCCGAGGGATGTAGTCGAGGGGTTAAGAATCGTAGAAGAATGTCTGAAAGCCGCAAGAACCCGTGGACCCGTGGCGTTCGCCGCGGAACAAGCGGGAGGGAAAGGCAGGAACAGTTTATTATGTTCCCGGAGGACCGGGGAAACGCGCAATTTTTATCACAAAGCCAACAATGGGGCCGCGGATGAAAAGCAATATGTAAACAGCCGGACCGCCGTCATCGCGGCAATTAATTTCATCAGGCCGCGCACGGTGTCATCGGCTGGCGCCCGAACGGAGACGCGCGCCATTGCGCGGAGGAGCAATTTTAAACCGCGATGAAACCCTTCTGATCCGTCTCGCGTCGATAAGAACCGACGATACGAACGAATCGTCTCGATTTCGAAAATTCTCTGTCTCTTTCAGCCGCTCTCGGAGGGGCACGCACCGGGGACACTGAATGAACGGCGCGGAGTGAATGGAACCGAGCGGGCCAGCGATAAATAAATAAAGTAACCGCGTGGCGGAGTATTAACTCGAGGAAGGAAAACGAATGAACCGGCGTGGAAGAAAAAAGAGGCTCGTAAATAAAGAGGGTGGATGGTTTATGAAGCTGAAGAGGAGGGAGAGGAGGACGGAAGATGCCGAGGAGGCTGGGGACGGAGCGAGAGACAACGTGGGAACTTTCGTGGTGAATATTAAAGGTTGAACGATTAAAATTAGAAGCTCCGTTTCGGTGGGAAGCGGAGGAGAGGAGAGGAGGGGCTGACGAGTGAAATAGCAGGCGGCAGAAAAATAAGAATGAGGAAACGGGGAGCGAGAGAACCGGAGGGAGAATGAACGAGAGACAAGAGGACGATCAGTCATTCCGGAAGACACGCGGCTGCAAATAACTCGCCGGTCAAAAGCATCGGCGGATGTGTGTTATGAGGCTCCGCTTCTCTTTTTTTTTTTTCTCTGTCCTCCTCTCTGTCCCGTTGTTTTGATCGTTTTCACGCCTCGCGAAAGAGCGATGGAACGGCTTTATACCGGCGAACGTTAAATCAGCCAGCCTCATTAACGTCACGCCACGGTTTTTCGCACTCAATTCTTTCGAACCGAGCCTCGCCGAGCTGATTCTCGACCGTGTAAAACAGCTGGTCGCGGAGATTCGTGGCAATCTTATCAATCGTTTCTGCTGTTTCCTGTGAATCCTTACTGTCACGCGTTCAGAGGTACGGTTGTTCCTATTGCAAAGAATGTGAAATAAATTGTGTAGGTTGTAAGGAATAGAAAGCGTAGGATGTAGAACAGAGGTCTGGAAGTCAGAGGAACGGAGTGGTCTGTCTTTATAGATCCACTTGAGATGGTGCAACTCAGTGGCGGATATGGAGGATGTTTTGAAGAGGAAATGTCTGCAGTTGCATCCGAGCAAGCCATCGAGTCAGTTAGATATGGCAGAGACAAGTAATACTGGTCCTTTAAGGTCACTGAACAGTTTTCTTGTAATATCAGTAGATCCCAAGGATCATTGAGAGTGTCCCTACTTACTGTTCTGAATTTATCAAAATTTTATGACTACACACCTGGCTCATCCCTAAAGGTAGAAGACTAAAATCCAGAACTCTATAAAATTAGAGAATGTTAGCTTGCTAGTGACACTGGGTGACCAATCTTCAAATTTTAAGGTTATATACCTTGCTCATCCCTAAAGCTAGAAGGCTAACATGCGGGATACCATCGAATCAGAGAATATCAGCTTGCAACTAGAGGGTGACCAATCGTCAAACAATCAACCGTCCACTGCACAATCAGAGAAGAGATCTTGAACCACTGTCACCTGTCCCTGCTGTGCCAGAGTTCTTTTCGAGTCTGCAACCAGAAACGTTTCTGACAACGTCTACACGGTGTCGGACCGCTCCGTATCTTCGGCTTATTTATTTTCGATTTCTCGGCCACGTGAACCGGATCGTCCCGGGTGCGGGTACCGAGACGTTCCCTCGATCACGTTGTTTCGCCAGGGAGGGTTTGCTCCGCAAATACAGGAGCCGGATGATCGACCAGCAATCGAACTGTCAATATTTTCTGGACTCCTCGCGGCACGCCCACGCGTCCTGGTAATTTTAAAGCCGGCCAGCCTTGGAAGAACGCTGCGCGAGCTGAACCGAATCGAAGGCGACGCTGCCAACATTCATAATGGATAAATATCCTGGCGCGGGACACAGGCGATCCTCTTAGTTTACGAGCGGCGAAACGGTTATTCCACCGGAATAGAACCCCGGCCGTTAATTCGCTTGGTTTTGCGCCATCACTCTCATTGTGCGAGCCACTTACGCGCAAAACTTCGCCATTTGGGACACGTCCGTGTTCGACTAAATATACATCCTTCGGACGGGACGACGCGTCGTCGCCGTCGGCGACTCCTGTCGCTTTTGTATTTCGATAAACCCACGGACAGACGAGCCTTATCTGCGCGCCGCACCGTCAAGACGCTTCACGGGACACCGGCGAGAATTTGGTCCGAACCGTTTCCATCCTGCTGAAACGTTTAAATAGAACCAGCGAGACGATGAGGAAACCGTGGCTTTCTTTTGGGGTGGACCGGACGTTCAACAGAGTACATGCAGCCCAGGCTGGGTGTATGTGATTTTAACACTAGGTTTACGGACATTCCTCACGTACCTATCTCTACGGACACGCGTCAAATTGACGCGTAAACGAAACCGCACATTTTCTTTAAAAAACAACTTATTTTATTTAAAAAGAATATTTTATAGACTATTAACTTATTAATGAAACTGTGTGACATTATATATTTATATAAAATTTATAATATTTAACGTTATGCAACGTTACGTTTATTTCGCACATTTGTGAAATTCGAAATGCGTCAAAATGACGCAAACCTAGTGTTAACGGGACCAGGCAGTCAGATTTGGTCAAAATGTAACTTCTGTTGAGAATTAATTACAGGTAAATGAATACATATCGTGACTAGTACTTTTAGGAAAATGTTTATTAATACTATAAACTGTACAAAAATATTTTTTTGAATAACATGTACTTATATATAATGGTTTTATAGTCGACTGATGCGTAGGCGCTTTTTCTGGAGTCGTTTCTGTGGTTTTGTAGTGATCCTGGCCATAAAGAATTGAATTATGAAATATCCTGGAAAATTTGACGCTCTAAGGGCCCCTAGTCTGCACTGAACCTGTTGAAAACGAAGAAAAATCAAAATTGTGAAAATGGCGGCAGTAAAGTTAAAAAAACGCGATTTTTCATTAAAACAGAAGCTATTTTTTTTTTTTTTTTTGACAAAACAAGAGTTTTTGCAGACTTATGCGTAGGTTCAGGCCTTAACTAGACATGTTTTACATTTGCTCAATTTTTTTCAAATCGATCTGAACCTCCGTTTTTTCGCAATCGCTGCAAAACGAAGAGAAAATATGATTTCGAGGAAAACGCGTTTCAAGTTTTGGAAGACAACTACTACGTTCCTCGCGATCGAACTTTTCGGCTGTCAAATCCTTAATTTCGCGAATTTTAACACGGTTCAAACGGCATTTTACTCAGGAAGGATAGCACTTGTGGAAAATACAATAAAAAAACGCATTTTTCGACTGCCTAGTCGCCTTAACACATTGCGGACCAGTAGTTTTATTGCTAGCTTTACCCAGTGGCCAGCTATGTTTTTGGTGAATGAATACGAAAATGCTTTTACATAAATTTTAAAGCCATGCTTTTGCATTTTGAAGTTATTTATTACATATTCTTACAAGCTAATAATATTTTTGAAGCATGATACTTTGTAAAACACTCTGTAATATGAAGTGGAACTAAACATAGCTGGCGAATGTAACGTGTCTCTTCTCTTACCGTTACTTTTACATACTTATACTTTTTATCAAGTTAGTTTTATTACTAAGAACAAGAGACTAATCACTTTTAGTTCCATATGGAACTTATAACCTCGGCGAATGCGTTTTCCGTTACACTGCTCCATTCTGAATGACAGCAACGCAAATGCGAGAATTCTCGTGATTGGCCACAAGCTCTAGAACAGAAAACACGAGAATTCTCGTGATCCGTCCGCAATGCGTTAAGTAAACAAACATGATTGCTAAAGCGTGCTATATAAACGCTAGGCCTCTGTCTAATTTATGGCAAGGTCCTCGTGAAGTCCACGTCGCTCAGGCCACCTCGTGCATCCTCATTCTCGAATTCTCTTGCAAGCAGAAAATTAAAACTGAGGCTGAATTCAGGTGAGCTCGAATTCTAGGTTCCATAGGGGTTTCAATATCTGCACTGTCACAATTTATTCTTATATCCCAATAAGTTCGCAGTGAGATCTGTATCTTTAGATAGAGCAGCTTGTTCCACCTGTGTAATCGAAGGGTGTAATTAAGGGGAACAAACAAGGAATGTTACAAACAGATTTATTGAGAAGATAAATTTTGAATACATCAGTCCACCAGTAAAGAGACAAGGTTCAAGTAATTGAACTGTATTGTTTATAACATGAGGTTATACTCTAATTAACACTTTGAGTGCCCCGTCACCCATATTTTGGGAGGCACAAAAATTCAATCATTATTTATTTGATCATATAATATTAATGTATACATTTAATAAGGTTTAACAGTAGCAGTACAAAAAGTGTGAAAGTTATTGATATTATTGATTAGAAAAGGTAGAATTTATAATCATATTACTTTTATATAAAAATTTAGGAAGTATGTCAGTTTCAGTTACTGCAGCGTGGCACTCAAAGTGTTAAGCAGCAGGCGAAAAATAAGCATAGAAATAATAGTTTTACATTATTTCAATCTGTTTTCAAGTTGAACACCGTAGAATAAGAATGGACGTTCCCTGTTCTTTCTCCTTACCTTTCAACCGTAGTCTAAAAAGTAGTTTTACAAAAGTAAAATGAATTTGCAGTCAACACGTCAGGGAGCCTCACGAGTCCTGAAGAGAAGAGTTGATCGATAGGGATGCTGAAGCGTCTCCCGCTGATGAAGATTCTCCTTTTACGAGGAATAATTACTTGTAGCGCGTGCTGTATAATTCTCACAGCGAACAGAGCGTTTAAAATTCATTCTAGCGGCGTCCATAATGGTACGCCTGAAAGTGTATTTGATTTGAGGTGGTCACCAGCAAGGCATTGAAATTTTTGGACGTTCGAGCGGACGATGCAGAACGCGCAGAGGGATGGCCACTTCTTGGCACGTTTATCGGGGAGAACGCATAAAATTGCCACAGGAGAGCAACACGATACGTGAACCAACGCACCGGTGACGTGACCCGCATCAGGATAATTCACGATATTCACAGTCGAGCAATTTTCGGTGCAGCGAGACGAGGCAATTTAATTTTAAAAGCAAGGCGCTCTCTATAATATATTATCGAAGCAGAGGAGACAATAGCCATCGGTTGCTTGCCAACGATAATGCACCTCTGTTTCCCGCCGGTGATTATTAATGAAAATTCCTGAGTCGCATAAATTATTTAAACGGCGTGTAACAGGTGATTTACCACCCCTTCAGAACACAAATATATATTCATTATACGGTCTTATAAATACGTAAAACACAAAAGCTGGAAACTGTGACGATAGTCGATGTATAATGTCCAATGGCGAGTTTCCGTGTGCTGAGAACGCCCATGGGCGTTCTGTCTGCGTGCTTAACACGTATACTTACGGGACATCCGCACGTGGCAGGCTTCAACATAAGGTTCACGCGTTACTCCGCTTGTGTCGCGGTGGTTTCATAAATTTGGCATCAATTTCAGTTGACAATTCAATGCAGAGTATCGTAAGCATAAAATGCAGGACCTTAGAGCTCTGACCGATTAATAAAACTGTCTCCTACTCGATCTCTGCGTGCGGAGAACGCACATGGGCGTCCAATCTGTGTGTTTAATATATACGCGTACGGGCCATCCGCAGGTGACAGGTTTCACCACAATTTTACGCGTTGTTCGACTTCTGTGACATTTCGAGGCGATGATTTTTTAAACTTGTCGTCAGTTTCGGCTGACAATTGTATTTAAACCGCTGTAAATCATCGCGTTTCCCGTCGCGTACAATTGGTCCCCGATCTTCCTATTGCCAAAAGATAAATCAATAACGGCGGTGATGCCACCGACAAGGAAGAAGACCTAGACAGCTCCAGCTGCAGCTTATTTCGAGCTTCGGCAACAGTCCGCTTTGCACGCGGTGGAAAGACAGAGAAAGAGAGAGAGAGAGAGAGGCGCACGTGCTAACAGCCGAAGAAATAGATTATTTATTGGCCTGTAAAGTTCGGCCAGAAATCGCATTAACCCTTGTTGCAGAGACACCGGGATGTGCAAGTCGGTAAATAAAACAGCTTTATTGCGAGCGCGTGGAACGCTAACGAACGGTATTCTCTTGCGGGTCGTTTGATAATTAGACAATTGTGTTGCAAACCGAACGATAGTACCGTGTCATGATTGGTACGAGGAATAATACCGGCCAGCTGATTTTCATGGCAATTTCTTCCGCATACAGCCACTGTTGTTTATGTTCGAGTGTCATTCGCAATCGACATGTTATTTATTTATAATTTTCTTGCTGAATTAATTGGTTTTTTAACGCGTTGACTGCCGCGGCGCCTTAAATTTTATTCAATTAAATAACCAGGCATTCTTATACAATTTTGAGCATCGTCGTTATTATAACAATAATATAAAGTAAATACTATACGCTCGAATAATCAAATATTTCTTTCCTTCGCGATTTATATTTAACACGTTCCGTGCCGCGTGGGTCGTATGCGCCCCACGCGCCAAATTCGATTATTCTAAATAAATGGTAATATTCTTTATATTCCGATTGAAACGAACGGCACAATAATGGTACCAAATGAATGGTATATCATAAGACAATTCAGTGTTTGTGTTTTTAACGTTAGGTATTTATAGGAACTTCATTCACGCGTCTGACTGGTCATGGAATTTTCTACTGTGGCATGGAACGCGTTAGAACAGTAGATTATAACTTGTCTGAATAGGTATGGCAGTTTCCACTGTAGCAGTCAACGTGTTAGGGACGTTTGAGTATTAACACGTTCCCTGCCACAGTAGAAAATTCCATAACTAGACAGACGCGCGAAAATGGCTATTTATTATTATAGGTGGTCGATTGTACAAATATTTATCTATTTTATATTACACTTTCTATTTCTACTGTCATATTAACGAGAATATTACTCAACATGTCATAAGGCTTGGTAGTTATGCGAGCAAATTAAAATTGGTGCGTGAACAGAAAACGGTACACGTGGCAGGGAATGTGTTGACAAGTTCATTATTTATGTAACTCTTATAATTGATTTTATGTGCTAAAAGGCTTGAAGCTATTAATATAATAGAAAAGATTGGTACATTATTGTACAGGATGTCTCAAGGTATGTGTCATTTGAAACAGCGCCTAAAGCAGTGATGGCCACCAGAGCAGCGGCCTTCCCCCACTCTAGGTCCATTCCCCTCGTTTCAATGCCCTAAACTATTGATTTTATAGTATAATGAAGAAAGACATGTTAGTTTTGTTTTGAACGTACAATCTAATACTATAAAATTACATTTTTTTCAAGTTTAAAGTTTGATAAGTTCTCCAAGGGCACGGCAATTACGTCAGTTTCCAAATTTGTATGTTTAACCTTCAGTTATTACAGGTGATATAATAGAGCTATTTCTGTGAAGACAGGTGAATAAATGGTACAACACAAAAACGACTGTAAATTGAAAACACGGTCAGGTAGGGCAAACGTTTATATGAACTTTTTTAATCATTCATGTGTGCTGAATCCACCACCGAAGTTATGCCCACATATTATGGTACGCCCTGTATATCACAAACGGAAAGACCCTGCCCCAATCTTGGAAAACCTCGAGCGTATCAAAAACCTCAAATAAAATCGTACAAGGCAACGATCATGCTTTTTGTGATCTTGTTCTAAAGCGAACGGTCTAGTTTTTCGATCCTCACGAATCGGGACAGGATTTCAGTGGACGTTTACGTTAAAAACAACCGTGGACGTTACAGCGGGCCGGCCTCGCCGCGAAATTTATTTATCCGCGCGTCGGCGATCGCGTGACGTATGAATGAACGCGGCGTCGATGAATTAAAATACACACCTTGGAATTCGGGCAGCTCGAACAATGGCCGTCGGGCCAGAAGAGCGAAGGGGCTTTCGATTTTCTCGTTATTCTTTCCATCGTCGACTTTCGAGATTCGCCGATTTTCTCACACAGATTTCCAATTAGAATCTTCTTGCTGCCTCGTGTCTCGAGGCTGTTAACGAACCCTCGATCCGTTTCGAGTCGAATCCTCGACTTTCAGCTTCCGCTCGGAAGCAAAAGTTCTCGGAGAGCGTTTCATCGAACAAAACAAAAAAAAAAGGAGAGGAGAAGCACGCGGCGAAATTGGAGCAGCCTCGTAAAATTTCTGTTCTACAACGTTACACAGCGGTCGTTCGCGTGGAATCTGTTCAATGATCGCCGAAGGAATTCGCGTTTGAAAATGTACAGGTGTACGTTATCGATTATTTGGCTCGATAGTTAAATTAAATGAAGTTTCATCACGAACGCTCGGTTGTTTAATATATATATATATTGTATATATTTTAGTTGGCGGCTCGGTGATAAGGACACACGAGTTCTGTTTTATCCGTTTGTATTATCGGCTGCACAATTAAGACTGATTTATTGTGAGTTCTCTCGGCATGAATAATTCAGGCTGTAAATAATTCATAAGTCGCACTTAGCGTGCCGCGTAAAACGTGAGTAATTCGAAAATAGAATCCTAATGGACGGAGACAGGGGGGGGACGGCAGGAGGAAAAAGTGTGAAAGCGATTCTCTAATTAAAGTTAATTACGATCGGATGAGATTGTTCGATCATTCGAGCGATGTGTTTCTTCGGTGCAACCTTAAGGGAGCTTTTATGTGCTTCGAAGGGTTTACTGCGGCCTAT
The DNA here is from genome assembly GCA_916610135.2 of Macropis europaea. Taxonomy (NCBI): domain Eukaryota; kingdom Metazoa; phylum Arthropoda; class Insecta; order Hymenoptera; family Melittidae; genus Macropis; species Macropis europaea. The sequence goes on from OU744353.1 coordinate 3,463,613, forward strand.
AAAGACAGTGATTTATTTTTCCAAGAAGACTGTCTAGGTTGACTGTTAATAAAAATTAATTAAGATGAAGACTAAATTAGAAAGAAATACTGAAGGCGAGTATGGAGGAAATTGATCAGACGCGAGTTAGAGGAACTTCAGAGGACAAAGAATAAAAAATTGGAGATTTTTAACAAAAGAAATTTATCAGATTAGAATTCGAACAAATTAAGACTGTATTATGCAAGTTAAACTGAATAATAAAAAATTGTAAACCTTCATCAGGAAGAATTGGAAGAGATGAAGACTGTGTCACAAAGGACAAACAAACAGGAAAAAATGGAAGACTTCTGGCAGAGGAAAATAATCAGACCCGAATTAGAAAACCTTGAGACACTTTCACACGGGATAAAATGATCCTATCAATCTGACATCATCTCCAAAACTTTTAATTGAATTCCTACATGTCAATTTCACATCGAAGCTCATCAAATGCGACTTACAAAACAAAATAACCATATTCAATTAGGAGAATATTCACAACAAAAGTCTAAATTTCCATAAAAAAAAATGAAGGAAATAGTGCAATGCGAATTAGAAGACCGTAAGTCTCTTTCACACCGGAAAATCGACAAAATTTTTGTGATTCCCTTTCACACACGTTCTCTGCATAATAATCATGTAATAATCGACTCAGAATTAGGTTCGATCTGTACGAAACGCAGTCGAGAGTTTAGTCATCGTTCTTCTTTGAAGAAATGGTGCAAAACGAGCGAAATTATGGACAAACATAGTGTCTTCGTTTGGCACGTAGGGTCGATGGATCGCTGGAAAAAAATCCCGCCATTTTCTGAACACGACGCGAGAAATGATTTGCTGGAGGATCGTTCGCGACCACGTGCCGACCATTTATAATATGTTTATGTACAAACTGGACTGCAACGGGGCGGCCATAATCCTTCCAGCCATTCAATTGGAACTTGAAAGTCCTCTGCAGAACTTTAATACCATAATCTCTCTTCTGTGCACCGTGAAAGAACAGCCTGCACGTGTGCATCACGAAATTCCACCTTAAACCACTAAAAACACCTCGAAGTAAAAATAGTACATTTTTTACACCTGTGGACGTCCAAAAGAGTTTCGATGCAGTCATCTTTTTAATTTCTAATATTTCTATGGTATCATAGATTGCATCTATAATATATAAAATTTTCTATGTCCATTTTTTCTCTCTGTATAAAAGTTTATACGATGAGTACGTCTCGTGCGGAAGGTCCTTCAACGTGCTCAATTATTGAGTTATCTGAACGCCCTTAGGCGTCCTCCGCATGGAGCGTAACAATATATGAAGCAACTTCAAGCGTCCATAACTTTAAAAGGGTTAATTATAGGACCAATGTCGATCAGACATTTTTTGTTCCTCTTTCAGAGTATTACGCGCTCCTGAAGTTTGACGACCATAATTGGGTTCGTAACGAAAACAACCCTTGTGAAAGTTTACGACGGCAGCGCAGCTTCACAGTTTCACGATTTAATTAGATACGGTTCTCTGGGGGTATAAAAACAGATAACACCCGCAGCAACTGTGTAACGCGATGAATAGTTTGTTAAAAAAATTCAAATCTATTGAACACAAATGAAAGATGCTGGAGCACCTTTCTTTTGCTCTCCTCTGAGATAGAGAAAAAATTGACGGGGGACTCTTCAGTCGGTCGCGCCGAGAGAAAAACTGTAGAGATTCGAATGAACCGGTGAAAGTATATTTTATTATAGCCCGTATGAAGCGTACGTGGCCGGAATATGAGGATTATCGTGTCTGGCGTGATCTTTATTGTCTGAGGAACGTTGATCCGCGGTGACGTTTTAGAGCTGGTCAAAGTAAACCGCGTAACGGAGAGAAACGCTTCCTCGAAAATACACAGTCTGCCTGGGCTTGTCCGTAAATTACACTTTACGCCCGTTACGCGGTGTTTTACGTAGTACGCACTGACACCTCGCCCGTTGCCAAATTATTCGAGATGCTCGCCGTGAAATTCTGGACGCTGTCTCTGGACCTCTGACTTTGGTCCACGCTTCTATTTCTATCCCCTCGCGCTCTCCGTGGTACACTTGGAACAATGAGCACCGTCGAACCTCGACAAAATCCGAACCGTTCAAATTTCAAACGATGCTTCAAGGTTCGACACCGCTTGGACCGAAATCGAATTTTAACCCTCTGTACTCCTAATTTTTTTCTTTAATTTCCTTCTCAGTAACTCCCTATTATTTTAAGTGTTTTATTTGAAATGTGCTCCGGAAGACGGTTGGTTGATAGGAACTAATTAGGTACAAAGAATCATGTACCTGAGCATTTCAAGGATGTTTTTTGTGACAAAAAAGGGTCCTATACATGTAACATTGCTTATCTAGTTAAAAAAGAAATATTGTGAGATATAATATGTATTTAAATTGGTAATTTAAAAATGTCGAGTGCGACTCGACGTAGGAGTAGCTGTGAATAAAATCGGTGTCGAGTCACACTCGACAAAGGCGTTCAAAGGGTTAAATATCGGGTCATCCTGTAATTAATTCCGTTTTTAAATGTGACTTTGTCAAACACTGTTCAACTGCTTCAACTCTTCTTTGATTCCATTTTCAGGAAATTTGTATTGTGATAATTCATTTGAGGGTGATTTCAAACAATTAGTGTCATTGTGTTTTTTGGAAGCTGAAAAGCTGTCGAGCTACCAATATAGGTGGCAGTAATTGCATCTTGTTTACAGAATTGTTAGCAAGAAGTCGTTTCTATGGAAGAATTCTGAAGAAAGTAGATCTCTCACGTTCCATCACATGTATAGTACAATTTTTACAAAACAAAATTGCATAATATATTTATATTTATTTAATATACATTTTATGAGATAGGGAACGACATTACTTATGAGATGAGTTGATAGAAATAAATTGAAACACCAAGTTTTAGATTTTATAGATTTTTTTAGACATCGTCTTTGGTTTCGATAGACTTAGAAACTTGAGAATCGAGGTAGTGAGATTGAAAAATAAAAATAAGGGTGTGAAGGGGTTCAAACAGACGCGACGCAGATTTTTGACAACCCTTTGCGGCTGACACGTTTCGACGATATCGAAATCGATCATATTTGCACTTATGGTCGTGTAATTCCTATTGTAACTTCAACAGTCAAGACCCCATTGACGTATTTTGCTCTGTTTTTGTTTTTAAGTTAATTAAAAAAAATGAAAACACAGCAGTGTACCAAAAATAATCCGAAGACAGAGAATGTTTAGCTTCCAAATGCAAAGGGTTAATTACGTCGATTTAGGGCTCGTAACGAGCAAAAGAATGTGGGCACAAAATAGACCGCAGGGTGTACCTTTGTCGGGAGTCGCGACGCCGTCGGTTTATAATTATCAGCCTAAACGCGTCCTGAGCTTCAACGTGTACAAGCTCAAACGATTCGAGAAAGCCTCAGTTTATAACACAGATTCACGCTAATCCTCTGCGGACTTCCAGAATCACGTGTAAAGCCGTCCTAATTTTTATTAATATCGCACGGGATAAATTATGCTCATGCTCCCCGCTAGAGTCTTCAGAAAATATATTTTTCTTGGTACAATATTTAAAGTAACTAGAATTGTTTAAACAACATATGATACCAGGGTACCCAGTCTTTCTCTTTTATTTCTAATTCCTCAGAACGATTGAAAATCTTTAGCAACACATTATCACAGATTATTATATTTTTTATCTAAGCTGAAGACTGTTTTTAAGTGTTCCAGATCAGAGTAAATAATATAAAAAACTGTAACGAAGTATTAACAAAATGTTAGAATTATTATAAATGACGTGTCCCGTTAGATGAACTTCACAAAGAGTCTGAACCAACTGAACGTACTGAAACCAATTATTCATAAATATATTAACGGTTTTTAGTTAATAATATGATAAAATACAATTGCAGCTCCATCAGTGTTTATCATACGTCTGCTATCATATGGTTCTGTTCAAACCCAACTGGAAGGTAGATTATTTTGTCATGATTCGGATGGTTCACCAGCTAGACCACTGTGCAAACGTACAGTGGACGTGTTAATATTTTCCGCCGATGCTATTTCGAGTGCGAGACAAGGTTTATCATGTCCATTTTCGCGAACGCTATTCCTGGTCACGGAAAATCACTCGTGGCCACGTTACTCGTCCTTCCATGTCTCGTTGGAGCCGAAAATCCGAAGCGAAGCCCAGCCCCGTTTCGTCCACCTTCTGCCGTCCGACAGACAATTCTGTCGAGAAGATATTCTAGTCCCAGTAACATAATTTTTTCGTATCCGTCTGAACGTTCTCCCATTAAAAAGTCGTGTCCTGGTATCGCTGGAACGACGGAAAGTCGGAGCGGATGAGAAGAGAGAATGCATTATCGTCTCACTCGGTCACCGCTGAGGAGATAATCGGATTAGCGAATTTCAACGATGCTTACGATTCGGTATCGCGTTTCGAGGTCGGATAATATTCCGCCGACGAGTTAATACCGCTAAGGAACATCCGTGAATTGTAAATTAATTTAAACGAGACACTGTGGCAGACCCAGCGTCTTTTTGAAACAATTGCGTACTGGCGACCTGGCGCTGTTTTGATGGAGGGGTGGCATAAATCTTCAATTTTTGCCGTTTCTGGGGTAGCTGTGTTGTTGAAACTTTTACCAGCTTGTAGAGCATGAAATTCCGCGTAAGATGGGCCTATTGCAAACTTTGTTACGGTTTTTTTTTAGATAAATAATACGACTTTTGTCTGAAGACTCCGGAGGTACCCCATGCGAGCCTACCATAGTGGACTGCAGAAATCTCAAATTTTTGGCGTTCCTACTGTCGCTACGTTATTTTAATTTTCACCAGCTCGTAGAGCATGAAATTTTACATAAGATAGGTCTGTTGCAAAGTTTATTACGGTTTTTTTATAGACAAATAATATAATTTTTGTCCGAGGAGCCTGGCACCTCGTCTGAGGCTACCATAGTGGGGTGCACAAATCTAAAATTTTTGGCGTTCCTACTGTCGCTACGTCATTTTAATTTTTACCAGCTTGTAAAGCATCAAATTCTGCATAAGATAGGTCTATTGCAAAGTTTGTAACGGTACTTTATAAATAAATAATACGTCTTTTGTTTGAGAACTCTGGAGGTACCCCACGTGAGCCTACCATAGAGGGGCGTACAAATCTCAAATTTTTAGCGTTCCTACGGTCGCTACATCTTTTTAATTTTTACCAGCGTGTAGAGCATAAAATTCTACACAAGATAGGCCCATTGCAAAAGTCTTAAAAAGTAACACAAGCTTCGTCCCGTGTCACGAAACCTAAGCCCTTCGAGACCTTGACACCAACTTTCACATATCAAGCCCCATTACTCTCACTTTTCAGCGCTCTGACATTTCACTTGAACCTCCCATACGCTTCTCATAAAGCAATCTACGAGTTCTCAGAGCCCCTTATACATTTCATATCGTAACCACGATCATCCTAACGCAATTTCAGCGTCAGTTTCCCCTCCATTCCTCAATTTCAGCACCGAACAAGTCCATACAAACCGATCTCCATTCCTGTGTACTCTAGGCGATCGAAACAAACGGTCTACATACCCAATCCTGCGTTTTATTAAAACAAACATAGAACTCCGCAAACATTCTAGAACATCTCTCAGGATGTACATCCTCAATGTTGGCTATCTATCAATTCCTCATAAAATTGATCTGCGACAACATGGTGCAGAACGAATGATTGCAATTTCATTTTGGACCGTCCGAACGAAGCACAGAGTGTTACTGATGATTATTTCAGCTTGCAAGCGACATAGAATGAGCCATTTTCGGTCGACGGGTGTTCGGATGATCGACGTTTCGCCTACCTTCGTTTTCCAACGATTGAAGCGGCGCAGCCGTTAATTATCCAGCGTTTCGGAGCATCTGCAGTCCATCGTCCAATATTAAACGCTGGGAATCGTTGGCGGAGTCGTTCGTTGGCACAATAAATCCTGTCTTATCGGGCGGAGCACGCAGAATGGCCGACGGTGTCGCGATTTCCCTGTACGATAATACGGTGGAAACGATCGACTGTTAACCCTACGCCGATGCTCGGCGAAGCAGGGAACCGGGAACCTGGTGCAGAAGTACCGATAAAATGTGCGGCCCTGTCGGATGGCAACCCGCCGATTCTTGAAATTGAAAATCTGCTCGATGCTATGTTACATGTTTCGAAGAAAATAATACCTTACGATGTATTAAATAAATAAACACACTGTTCGATTACAGTGGAACCTCCGTTATCTGAACACCGGTCACCCTAAAATGGGTCGTCTTAGGTTGATTATAAAATAGAATCGTTATTAGTGGTACTGTGTGCTTAATTTCAAAGCTTTGTGTAGGTGGCAGTCTAAGATAAAATTGAAATTTGAATGCAAATTATAGTTAGAGTGTAAGTCATGCTTTTTACTAATTAGTGTTTGGATGATTGAGATGCTACTGTATTTATATCCAGATCCAATCATTTCTATTGAGTGTGATTTTACTCGCAGATTTCTTTCATTGTTTTTCTGTCAATTACCGCCCGTCCTAAGTAATTAAAATTATACTCATCGACTGGTTAATTGATAACTGTTTTACCATTTTTTGTACTATAGTACGGACGTGGTGACTGGGTGCCTCAAGGTCACAGGGTCTGAATTTCGTTAAATGTTCTTCAGCAAGCATTATGCCATACGATGTTTATTATTGTAATATTTATTATATTTATTACACGGTCTGCACCAGAAAACTTCTAACAGTAATGCATTAGGTAATACATAAGGTCTCAAGGTCATCATCCAGTTCTGTACATGAATTCTTCTGATGATGAATTGTCGATAGATTGGTAATGAATGAATCTTTTTTAACGTATCGTGTGTATTAAATTTGTTTGATATTTTTAACCCTTTGAAGCTGCGTATGATGTCTCTGTTAGTTTAGGCATTTCTAATTGCAAACTCCATTTTCTCGAAAAGGAAGCTTAGAATTAATTTTATTCTATCCTTCTGGTCTGTCTAATCATCTTATTGATGTTATCATTTTCCTTGTCCACCCTGTATAATCTTCAATTGTTTTCTGGGAATTTTCGGATCTAGTTTGGAGAACAACCGATCAGGTGACCAAGTCCTCTAGACAGTCTCTAGATCAGTATTATATAGTTTCTTTATAGCTTGAGAATTTTAGGTAGACAGACTCTACAGCCTCAAGGATTAATATCCTCCGCATAAGTAATAATAAACTTAAGTACGATCGATAGCATTTCGGCCGATTTGTCGGGAAACTTTGCACCATGAATTTTTCAGTACCCCGCGCAACAGGAAACAATAAATTTTCAGCGTAGGAGAAAATCCAAGGAGTTTCGTAACCCACGCAAACGAGGAAGTACTCTATAATACCTCTAATAGCATCGAGAAAATAGTATCGTTCATCAGCTGCTCGACGCAACTTTTCCCGAATCAAATTATGGCTCCGCCCTCGGCTCCGGAAGCTCGCGGCCGCGACACCTTCGAACCCCGCGGATTATTTTACGTAACGAACGTGAAAAAAAAAGGAGCTTTTGATCTGGTTTTCGTTGCCTCGTGGCGTTGTAGCCGCGGGAACGAAAAAGAATCCGCAGAAATCGCTGGACCGCGACTGGTTCGGGCCACTTTCACCTTGTGACGCGTTGCTGCAAGGCTGACCGGCTCTAACTTCGAAATAGGAGCGGGGAAAATTCAGGGAAAACCGGTAAAAATTTGACTCGTTTGGCTGGCTCCCCTCCCTCTCTGCTCCATTCTATTCTACAGGTGTCTCCGCAATAGCAAACCCTCCGACGCAGCTGCAGCGAAACCTCCGTTCTCCAAACCACTTGGAGAACGCGTGACAATGAAAAAGAGGAAGAATTTTAAACTGCAATAATGAAATTGGTAGAAATTCTGTCATTTTTCTGTTATAAATCTTTCTAAAATTTTCCTCTGAGGAAGATTTATAGTACAGTACTCTGTACTTGTATTAGGTATAGCGGAGGCACCAAATATTGGCCGTTCAAGGTCATTGAACAGTTCCCCTACTATATTGCTTGGTTACTTAATTGTTGGACTCCTTGAAGAGCGGGAATTTCAGGAAAAAACTTTCAAATTTTTCATTAACAAAAAATTGTGGTCACCTTAATACAGTGGTGGTCACGGGAGCTCCGATCTCCCCCCACTCTAGGTCCATTCCCCTCATACAGGCTGTGACGTGTGACGACATTGGACCGAGGGGTGCGTGAAGCGATCTGGAGGGGAGTGGACCTAGAGTGGGGGAAGGTTGCGGCTCCCATGGCCATCACTGACTTAATATTTCAACGTTTTGTAGCATCCTGTATATTTCCACAAAATTAAATTAACCCTCACAGTGTTGACAACTGATGACTTACGAATCTTATTAAGAAAAATTAGAGAAAAATTGGCTGTTGTCCTCGAAAAGCAGTTTTCACCTGAAAATGTGTTTACAAAGAAAATGGCGACCACGAACGGGTGTAGGGCCGCTCTAAAATTGGATTTCTTCGAGGGTTCGACGAGAAACAAAAGGTGGACGAACAATAACGCGATGAATGCGAAACAATGTATCGGCGCGGCACAATATCTGGCAATTATTTTTGTCGCAGCCGACCGTTAAGACATCGTCGCGAAATTAATTACACCCCGTGCAATTCTGTTGCACCGGCGCGGACATTTACCTGCGAAACAGATTTCAAGCTATTGTAAATCTCACGTCAGCCTCGAGAATCCACTGTAAAATTCTTAGAATATTCTGGGAAACTGAATGCCACGAAATGGCCACTTTTGGTACCGCCTGGAGAACAAATCCATTTTACAATATTACAGTTCCATACAACAATAAACATTGTTGGACTTTAATTTTGAATTCAGCTACACGTTCACTGTTCTAAATGTAATTGTATCTGCTCTATCGCATTTAGATCAATCAGAAAATTATATTTTGTTGAGCCTACGCCATTAGAATCCAACATGGCGAATGCAATTCACAACAGCTGTTCATTCACCGTTTCTCGCACAATTTTAATTTCGAAATCAGCTACACGTTTACTGTTTTAAATTTAATTCTATCTTCTCTATTGCATTTAAATTAATCCGAAAATATTTGTGCCGTTCTTACGCCACTAGAATCCAACATGGCGGAGGCAATTCGCAACAGCTGTTCATTCACCGTTCCAACCACAATTCCTCCACATTCAATGCATCTACCATTAGCACGAAACGCTAATTGTTACACTGCAATCTAAAATTACAGTGTTCGTGGAATTTTCGAAAATGGGGAACCTTCAAAGGGTCGAAAGTAATAGATATCGGGGAAAATGGCTGGTAGAAGTAAAAGAGCGCGGCGGTGTTCGGTGAATTTCATTCTCCGAATAAAGTTTCAATGGCTTCATGCTCGAAATAATTCAGGATACGGTGGATCGTCGAACGAGTTCCAGTCGTAGAGAGCATTGCGCGTATCGTGGTGGCCTTTGAAACGAAACGATAGGTCGTTTGCGGCCGTGCACACGTGGACTCCTCACCTGCCTGTATAACCTGTGCACTCGTAAACCGGCGACCGGAAGCGAATGTTCCTCGACCTGGTAATTCAGTTCGAGAAACCGGCATAACTATCGACTATTCTCCGAGTAGCTTACTAGATCCTCGTTATCGCCGGCCTATCAACAATTAGCCTATCATTAATTATTATTATCGACTGGACTCGGTCCTTTCACTGCTAGGTACACAGAATGTACACTGCTGGCCAAAAGTGAGGGGCCATCTCACGATCAGGGCGAAAAGTTTTGAGGATTATAGAAATAATTGTATTTTTAGTGACTGTTTAATGTGGCATCATTACATCTTTTATCACTCACGCCATAAAATGTAACTTCGGACCAGGTGGTCCCACACTTCTGGACGGCTGTGTATATGAACAGCTACCATAGGCATTATTTTAAACAATCGTGATTGTTTTAAGGAAAAACACCGTGCAAGTCTGTTAGAGTGTACAGCTGGACAATTTCGATTTTATGAAATTGCATTTTGAAAGCTTCGAAAATTTGTTATTTATTTTACTCCGGTTCTCGAATTTCAGGAGGTCCAATTGAAATTTGATAGCAGCCTAGGTTCAATATTTTATTTATTTTATATTAGAGAGATCGTTGGGTGATGTATTAAAACATATTATGTTACTGGTGCATTGTTATAATAATCTACAAAATTATTAGTATGTTTACAGTCCTTGCAGGGGTGCAAGAGATCTTTTCAAGGTCATTTCTTCTTTAGTTAGCCAAAGTTCCTGAAACGCTCCGGCAGAGAGGTTTTATGGAAGTATTTACATCGAGCAGACAGTTTGGACCCTAACTCCATGGCGTAAGAGAGAAAGGACTCTTTGTTTTTCTCCGATCCGCAGCGCAGAAATTACTTTCACTTAATTAGTCAGCTGGTGTAACGTCATACCGTTGTAATGGCCTTTACGTCAGCCACGGCGTTCTTGCGCAACGCTGTAACCCGTCTCGGTTACCTGCTCTCTCTTTTTCTTCTTCTGGATGGCAGAACGAGGTTGGCCTTGAACCAGAAACCTGTCGAACCATCGATCATTCGCATGGCTCTATCCACGTGCTGGTCCAATTCCATCCTATCGAAAGCGACTGTCGCCGAGTCACCCGGACCGGTCTCTTCAAGGTTTTTGAAAATGCAACACCTCGGAGGGTGCTGCAATTTTTGAAATGAAAATTCAAGCGAAAGTCAATCGGGCAGAACGCAACAGATCATGTGTTGAAGTTAGAGGGAGTGTCTAGACTTGGTGTCCCTTCGATGCTCGATCTTAGAATCGAAATTCTGCGGACATAACCGAAAGCACGTGATCACTGACATAATCTGTTACGTCCAGAGGCACTTTCCATTTAATTTTCACTCGGGTTCTTTTTATTTCTCGACGCGTGTGGGGGGAAATGCAGCACTTTCTGATCGAGCCACGCGATCCTATCGGGCCAAAAAGAGAAATGTTTGTACACAAGTTTCTAAAATAGAATAGCCGAAGATTTACGTGGCCCGGAGGATTTATTTCGGTCGATACCTGGTGGGGACATTAAGGTTGATTTATGCTGGAAGTTCGATCACGATACAGTCTCGGGTATACCTAAAATGTCATGGTGTGCAGCGATCCCTTTAAAGAGTATCGAGCAACATTTAACCGAACCGCCGTTCCAGAAAAGCTCATTCCCCTTTGGATCACCCCTATATTACCTACTTAAAAAATTACTTCCTTACAATCCTGTCATTGTAAGATACCTTTAGAATTTTTTCAAAAAAGCCCTATGAACAGGTGATCGATCATGTTTAATTTCATCCATCATCCCTCTCAAGGAGGGTGCATGAGAATTTTTGCATTGGGGACACGTGGTCCGAGGGACGGTGGGTGTTTCCTGTTGTGTCCGACTAGTAAAATTGTTGTAGCTTGCCTAGGTTTGCTAACGCAGTCTGATCTGAGGTCATTACAGTGTACTGTGGTCTTCCTCCTGTTATGAGAATCTAAAGATCCCGATTAGGTTTTCTAATATATTCTAGCACAACCTCAGTGTAGTCTATTGTGTCTTCAAAGTAGCTTGCTCAAGAAGCAACCTCTATAACGTTATTCCCAGTTATGAGGATCCAAAGGTCTAGGTTAGGTTTTCCTGTTCAATCCAACCTAGCATTATTATCCTGTGGAGCTCACTTGAGATGAAACTTAAGTATCATTATCCCTAGTCATAAGGATCCATAGATCTAGGTTAGGTTTTCTAACTCAGGAGGCTTATTTTCAAACCCAGAGGATTCAAAGGACTAGATTCAAGCTTAGGTTTTGTATCCTAACTTCATCATAGTCTGTTGTGGCTCTGCTCGTTAGCAAATATGTATGCGTCTAATCCAGTCTAACCTAACTTCGCTACAATGTACAGTGGTCCCTCCAGAACACCTTACTACCTTAATACGTTGGCTGCCCTGAGGGTTCCAGTTAACCAGCGCCTCAAATTTGATATAACAAATGACTATTCGGTTTAGCAATAGTCTGAGCAACTTTAACATTGGAACCCTGATGCACAAACTAATACACACGGCTGAATACGTAAACATGACGCTTCTGTATAATTTATATTAAAATCAGCAATGTCTGCAGTGTCTGGCCAGGACTGGCTGCTTCCGCTGTGGCAGACAGCGTCATTAAAATCCAAACATGCTCGAGATTAGGTATTCACCCCTGGTCCCAGCTATCCAGAGTCGCCGACCTGGGCGTTAAAAGTTCACAGTCGATTTTCGGGAGACTTCAGGAAGTATAAAACAGGAGATACACCTGGGATGGTAGGGAGGGAGCAAAAGGGAGGCGATCATCTCGCGTTGGCCAAAGTTCTCGTTGAAAACCGGCCACGAGATTTGGCGAGAGGCCAGAGTCAGACTCGCTCTAGGGTCCACGTCTCGGTGGTTCGGATTTTCTGCTGATTTCGAGGGAGGCGAAGGAGGCGGAGGCGCCTGGGCGTCCCCAGGGGCAACAGGTACCCACACAGACACACCGGGAAGCTTTTCTTCAAGATATGCCCGGCCACGTGCTCGCGCTAAATATAATGCCTGCCCACTGTCTTCCTCCTTCCATCTTCTCGCATTCTAGAATCTGTTTCACGCCTGGACCGAGCGTGCTTCCCCCTTTCACCCCTCCAGGCCTCCGTCCAACACTCTATACTCCGCCAGCAATGATTTCGTCCAGGGTTTTAGGGTTTCGAACAGTGATCTGTTGAATATCGTCAGGATGTGTGATGTAGGTCTACATGTGTAGATTTTTTTTTTGGTGAAGAATGTTATAGGGTGATGGAGTCGTGTCTTTGAACAGTCTAGACTGGGTGTCTATGCAATAGTGTACTGGGTCTACCATGGAGACTGTCTCTGATCTATTAGGATCAGTTTTGGATGCACCCAAATTGTTCTGTAGACTTTACAGTTCGTATTTGTAAATGAATAATATGAATTGAATAGAGCAGTACCAAGAGAGCGAGGAGAATAGTGTGTTGAATTGTATGCATGATTCAGGCTTGATGGATTTATGAGAGTATGAAATATTGCGCGTTCCCTGCTAAGAGACTATTTTATGGTTTTGCTCTAATTTGTTTACGATCCTAATAATATCTGCGGTTACGTCCGTCAAACGTCTCATTAAATATTATTTAACATTGTTTGTTCTCTAAGATATTTTCATTCGTGGTTCGTTGATTCAATTATCGGACCGCGATCTGATCGAGCAGCCGTTGATTTTCGTGGCATCGAAATTCGACTATCGACGAACCGTCGCGGCCGTTCACTAAAATTAGGCTTCCGTTTGGAAACCCTACAGGCTTCCCGATGCTCGATGCTTCTCGTATTGATTTCGCGAATTCGATACGCACGCCTGCTTTCACCGTACTCTTCCACATCTTATTAGCCGTAGCATAATCCCCAGTGATCCGCTTGCGAACTAGTTTCTTAAAATTGTGCATGTTAGGGCGAGTTATTTCTGGTTCATTCGATTAGAGGTAGAATTTAATTAAAACAGACTTCACCAAACACACGCAAACCTTCCTTAGCAAATTTGTCGTGCGACCTTGGAGTCTCGTTTCATTGTTCAAACATCAATTCTACACCGTCTTCAATCTTGCAATCGCATTACTTTCTTCACGTTCACTAAACAGAATTCACGATCCAATAATTGTGAACTTTTTACATACAAATCTGTACAAATCAAACCGCTTCAAACGCCCTCAAACTTCCCCAAACGCCCGCAGACGCGTTCAAACGTCCTCAAACCGGAAAAAATTCTCATTCAACCAAATTTCCTCCAGAAAATCGTCCGCGTTATTGAATTCCACGCTCGTCCAGCCATTAGGCGGCCGAAAGAAAGCGCCGGGACGCTCAGCGTCGGCTCTCATAAGCCAAGTGCAAGGTGACGCGCTTCTGATGTCGATTCGATCGACGTTTCGTCGGGTGTCACGGGATTTTCGGGACGATTTACCGCGTCAGGATCCTCGGGGTTCCCGAAGAAGGTTCTCCGGAGGATACACACACCGGATGCGTATTGAATTACCTCCTGCCCCACTTTCCGTCGACGAGCCCGCGATTCGAACTTTGGCACGTTCATTTTTCATCCGGTAAATCATGTACGACTCGTCTCCTTCCGATTTATCACCCTGACAACCATCAGTCCCACCGTGAGACAATGTCTCCTGATGCGGCACTCGCGCACGGGGATTATTTTCGTTTTGACGATTCGCAGGCGAAATTTTCGACGACAGCCTCATCCATTTACCATGCCACTCTACATTCATCTTACGCCTCTAATGGGGCGTTTCAGCTTTGTGGCGTTCCCTTTTGTTGTTGCACAGTTTCTATGCGGCTGTTTCGTTGTCGGGTTGGTCATTACAAGGGAGATTGTCAGTGTTGATCCGTAGTTTTGTCAGGAATTGTTCTTCCTCTGATGCAGCGATTCCCAAACTGGGAGGCGCGCCTTCCTGGGGAGGCTCGGACTAGTTCGAAAGGAGGCGCGAAAATTTTAACTGAAATATTGAAACAGAAATTTCAGAGTGCAACCCTAGTTGAATTTTCGTTGAATCGAAGTGAGGAATATAATACTTTGCCAAGCAAAGCAATGGGAGTACCGCTGCCATTAGTAGCATCATATTTATGCGAAACGGGATTTTCTGCATTAGCTGCAATGAAGTCGAAATATCGAGCCCGTTTAGTAGTAGGAAAAGAGCTACGGGTAGCACTGTCCTCAGTAACACCTAGATTCGATAAGCTTTGTGCTAATTAACAAGCACAACCGTCGCGTTAAAAGAAATATATAGTAAAACTCTGTTATTATTCTGTCTATTACATTTTTTTTCCTTTTTTAAATTAACCCTTTACCGCACAGTTTTTTTTAAAAAAACCGGCCAAAGAAAATCAATTTTTTTTTATGTAAAAAAACACAATTTAGAACATTGTCTTGGCAAAAAAATTAAAAAAATACTAAAATAATCAAGATTATTATTTGAATTTTGGACTTTGATCCACATTGCAGAAAATAGCCGAATATTGCAATGTTACACGTACATCGACTTTTTTATCTTTCTTTTTTTTGTTTTCAGAATATTATTATTATTATTATGTTTTATTTTACATTATATTTTAGTAAAATATATATTGAAAAATGAGCGAATCAGAATCTGAATATGAATACGCTGTCGGAAAGCGGCTCAGAAGAAAGTGATAAGTATAGTAGTGATTCTGAAGATAGTTCGGAAGAAGATATAGCCGTTGATTGGAAGTAGATAAGCAATATCCAACCAAATCCACATCCTCAAAGGTTTCCATTTGTTACCGCCCCTGATTCAACTTTTCTTTTGGTGGAGAATTTTGATATACCGCGCTTTTGTTCCATGGAAGAAAGGATATATTTTATTCTCGAATAAATAAGTGTTATAGCTTACAGTCCCATGTAAATGATAAATATCAATAAAACAATTTTTTTTCTTTGCTTTCACATTGTTATTTTCAATTCTCGATTATATTCGAGTGTGAAAAATTATGGCAGCATAAAATACAACGCCGCTCGAATTATCCCGAGTGTGCACAGTTTGGCCTGTTTAGCGCGCTCGAATTAACTCGAGCGTACAAGTTAAGGGGTTAATACACCTTTTACAATTTAAAAGAGTATCCGTAAAAATCAATTATACAGTGTCTGATTGGGTACGGCCGTTTTCACTGTGGCGTTCAGCGTGTTAACGAAGTTATGGATGGAGGATCATTTTAATAAATCCCCTAGATGTACAGTTTCCCCTGGAAAGGCTGGTCGAGAGCAGCTGGCAGCGCGTCGAAACGTTTCCCCGTTGAAGGTATCGGGCCGCGATCATTGACCGTGCCGTGTGATCCACCGCACCGGAATTCGCCTAACCCGCTTTTCACGTTCCTCTCTGCGCCGTCTCCGTCTCCGTCTCCGTCTCTCTATATTTTCATGTGTGTTCCACCGGCGAAAGGCAGCGGCCGCGGAGAGAGCATTGCAATTGGCAAGGGAGACAAATGTGGCGGGACAGAAATTGGCCGTGGCATGTTAGTGCTGGACAAGAGCGGAGGATGCTTTCGAGCATGTCCGCGGCAGAGTTATTCGCATAACCGACGGCCTCTTTATTCCGTTCCTTTCGAACGAGAACCCTCGGGAATAAATAGGGAGACCCGATTCGCCGGACAACCGCGCGCATTCGAGAGCAAGGATGACAGGATTACCGGTCAGGATTCCGAATATTCCGTCCTCAGCGTCTTCGTGCTTTCAGCGGGAAGTATTTGAACGATGACACCGGGCTTTGATGTTTCACGGAGAAATGAATGTCTCTTCAGACTGAATTCTCTTCATGGCGGACCGCCGACGCTGGCGGCACGAATACGCGCCTCTCTTTGAATTTTCTAGAGTTTATTTTTAGGGTTTTCTTTGGTTCATTTTAACCTTCGTAATTATTTGAACGTTTCGGCCTATCCAGAAAAATTATCGTTATAATTACTGTGAAGTGTATTTATTGTTTGGACAAAGAAATTGACGTAGCATTATACGCTTCGTCTTCTCGAAATATCGCTCGTTTGGACCGACGTGAGTTTTCTATTATCTATTATCATTATAGGTACCGTGAAATATATTTATTATTTGATCATAGCAATTGATAAAAGTTGCGTAATCATTTAATGAAACATTCCACGCTTCACGGGGAAATTAATGTCTCTTCAGACTGAATTCTCTTCTTGGTGGACCGCCGACGCTGATGGCACGAATACTTGCAACTCCTTGAATTTTCCTAGAGTTTATTTATGTTATTTTTGGGATTATTTTACCCTTCATAATTATTTGAACGTTTCGGCCTATCCAGAAAAATCGTCATTATAGTTATTGTGAAGTGTATTTATTATTTGGACAAGGCAATTGACGTAGCATTACACGTTTCTTCCTCTTAAAATTTTACTCATTTAACTCGCAGTGATTCTACTAATTACGTTAGAACAACCGTCTACAATGTTCACAGACATAATTCTAAAATTTTGAAAAATTCTGATGAAATTCCGAATGGCTCGTGCGTCTGTTAAGCCGGGTTCCCAACGAACGATTCGGAAAAGGGTATACGGAACAAAAAGAACGCGGCGAGCTACTTTCAACCACGTTACGTTGCATCGAGAAATTTGCATTTTCGCGAACGGACGTACGGGGTAATTTTCTTTTCATTTTTTCCCCGTGAGCGCTGGAATTCCGTCTCCCGCAGCGCCTATTAAATTTAATTGGTGGCGCGATCTGGAAAAAACGCGACGCGTTTCATGGGAATTGAAAACCAGCGAATTTCCCGCTTTTAACCGCGCACAATCGCCTTTCTCGCGATTAATTAAACCGTCACACTTAATAAACATTTCTCTTGTTCCCTTTTTCTCGGTTACGGTGCTTTTGGACCGTGACTTTTTGGATTTTGTCAAACATGGAACACTGGTATAACAATATTCTTAAATACAGCGTTCCACGGTTGGCTGGAAGTGTATTTGGAACCGAGATTTCTCAGCCAACCGTGGAACGCTGTAATACTTTATGAAGATCATATCTCAATAGAGCTAATTTCTTCAGTATTCTCCTTTTTATACTCAATACAGTTGGAGGCTGTTCGTGGGATGCTTTCCATAAGGAAAATACTCCCAACGTGTCACCAAGGGTCTGCAGTCGCACTGATACTGATCATCCTCTTTATTTATTTACAAAATAGCTATAAAAAATAGAATCGATAGAATTGCCTCAGTAGAAAATTCCGTGACACACCAAAGCTTATTATAAAAATACACAGACCGTCCTAGGAGCAAACTAATAGACTCTTTCAGCCTCCTATGTCAGATCATTTCAAACTGACGAGTTCACGTCTACACGACCCACATGCTGAGTCATCAGCTAAAGGGATCACACACCGGGCGACTCATACGCTGTGTCACACGGACGCTCACACGCAGCCGCCTCGAATGTGTTAATTAAAAGCTGAATAATCCGTTGTTTTTATAACGTCAGCATTCGGCGCAGACGTATATGGGGCGCGAGGAATCAGATAAAAATCCTAACTTATTATTTCGTCCGGCGTTATCAGTGTCGAATTAACATATCGCGCAGCTCGCGTCGGGCTGTCCGAGGAATAACGAAACAACGCGGTTCAGCTTCTATTCGGGGTAACAGGAAGTCGGGGATCAGATTTTTCATGCTGAAGGGTATCATTATGCGCCGCCATTGCGGGATTTCGCGGAATCTAGCTTTCGAGGCTCGTTCTCCGTACGCGAACGATGAAAAATGGTGGACGGGCTTTGCACGCGGGACTGAAATACGTTTTGCGGCCGGACGAAACGCGTTTCGCCCTTTTGCTGCAATGCAGAACATTGAATTTCTCGAACCGCAGCCCCGCACACGGAAAATCGTCCCCGTTTACGGGAAGCCCGCGGTCTTCCGCACCGAGCATTCCGTTTTAACGACGTTACACCCGGTAAGATCGATCGCGCTCACCTGCGTGGGAAGTGCACGCTCGTGTGCTCACCGATCCCGATGGAACTTGGCACAATGCTGGTACCGTGTACCTGGATCATCGTGCTCGAATTATAAATCGCGACTCTGAAGCGTTCTCGAGATATCGTGCCTCGAATATCGGGCGCCTGGATGCTAGATTCTTTCTCCATCCTTTTGGAAAGAATGGGTGTTTAGTAAATCGTTTGTTGAGAACATTCAGTATTTTTGCATACAGTGGAACCTCTGGAAAATTCTTCCTCTATGTTAATTGTAAGATGGAATTATCATTAGGGACATTGGGTACTTTATTTTCTACCACCGTGTATTTTTATATTCTAAACCAAGAGTATCATTTTTGTGAGAAACATAGTTCCAATGTGAGGCATTCTGTTACTGATTACCAGACTGCGGATGTTTATGCAAATATATTTTTTATATTATTGCTGTTATAGAAATGACACTTTGACAGAACTGTATTTTGTTCTATGAATGCTTAAAAAACGTACTTGTTATTTTTTTACGATTTTAGTGTGCGTTCTTCAGATGTTCGAATATGTTTAATTGTATAAAAATCCGTGGTCTACTGATTACAGTTCGGATGATCGAGGTTCTACCGTGTACGAAAATAGTCGATTGCTATGAAAATTAACACGTTGAACGTTGTGGCGGTCACCGGTGGCTGACACCACAAATGTGATTTAATTAAATAATCATTGATCCTCTCAAAATTTTGAGCAACCTTCATAGTAAAACAGTAATGTGAGAACAGAAGAACACGACTGAGTAACCAAATCCTTTTCTTCCTCACGATTTATATAAATAATAGTAAATTATATCGTGTCTGATCAGATACGGCCGTTTTCACTGTGGCGTTCAACCTGTTAAGAGTTTGCATTTTTTCAAAATGCTTCAGAGTTGCGGTTTATTATTTTAATACAGTAATCCGTGTACAGTGTACTATCGTTCTGTAAAATTTGAAGGGAAACGGCGAGAACATTGTTGGGTCTGTCTCTGAAAGTAAAATTCCGAAGTGTTTTATTTTTAATCGACCCGATGTAACGGCATTATTGCGCGGGTTCAACGATACTATATCGATCGTAGTATAGTTTCGAGGCGGTTATCGCCGGCTAATATCTGTCTCGTCATTATTCAAGGATCGAAGGATATCCGGACAAGCATAACGCCCGATATCAACGCACGAGATTTTGCAGTCGTTGACACGGGACGGTGTCACGCGAGTTTTTGCGTAACACTCGTTCCACGTAATCTATCGTTCGATATGGAGTAACGTAATAAGCCCCTGGTCCCAGAGAATTCACGCGAACCCTGAATTCTTTACGTTGAGAACGCCTTGAGGTTACATCTACACGGTGATCTAAAATTCATCTTAATTCAGTGCATGTTTATTTAATGAAATAAATAAAAAAGTTTCAGTAGAAGTGGCTCGAAAAATCCATAATTAACACTTTGCCTGTCATGTCACCCATGACGTGGGTGACACTCGTATCGAATCATTATTTATTTGATCATATACAGCATGATAAATATATTTAACAAAATCTACCAGAAGCAGTGAGAAATGATAAAAGTTACGAATATTATTGATGAAAACGGATAGAATTTGAAATTGTATTCATTTCGTATAAAAGTTTAATCCTTTGCGGACCACAGACGCATATATGCGTTCAATAAGATCGTTCGCCGTGTGCTACGGGCCACCGCACTGGCCTAGGCACACGCGTTTACTGTACGCTTTCAACCTATGTATTTAGACGAATTATCATCTTTGCTTGTTTCATTAAAATATATATGTCTCGTTACATATTTTGCAATTTTAAAGGACTAAAACAACCGAGCAATCGACATCAAATATGTAATTATAATTAATTATTAAATTGAACGCGTGTTCCACCACGGAAAATTTCAGCACACGGTGCACGATTTTTCCCGAAGCTTTCCGGCCTCAAAGGGTTAAGAACTCTGTCATTTTTAATGAATAAGTCGTGGTAGTCAAAGTGTTAAGGGCAAATCTATTTTTCGATTTGACTTTACTGAGACTAATTTTTAATTTGATTATTTTTAAAGTTTAATACCCGTGGCGATAGAAGGGTCTCGGGCGACACGATGATACAGCAGAAATTTATCTATTATCAGCGAACGGTCGTTTACACGATGATTAACAACTTTCTGGTGACCCTCGTTTCCTTTGAAAAATGTCCAGAGTCATCTAATTGAATTCACTTTGAATTATAACGAGATCCAGTTAGCCATCTCTAATTAGAATTTGAAAATACTTCATTAATGTATGCGCCTGGGGGTTTCTGTTTTATGAAACAGTACGCACAATTATACGTGTATCATTTTTTGCTTGCATCTGCAAAATTTGGCAGAGCAGTTGGAACTGAATGGAATATCAAAGGGGTACGGAGAATAGTTATTTATCAAGTTACGTAGTTGGCGATGAAGTTCTATTTGACGTAACGCAATCGATCGAGTCAAAGATGATCCATTGTCCTGTTTGGAACGAGTCTAGTTCGGTTTCTTGTTCCTCTATGAGTTTAATCAATTCTAAAGCTCGGGCTTTGGGATTCTACTCCATCTTGTCGAGGAACGTTTCCAATTCAAAGAATTAACGCGGACAGAAGTTACGACGGGCACTGAGGAAAGGAAATTTGAATTCAAAAGTCCATAAGAAGAGAAGCTGAAGAGCGTAACAAAATTTCTTGTGACAAGTTACAAATAAAATACGAGAAATTAGACAAATTCTGAGTATATTAAACCTGAAGAGGAGGTCAAGACCTGAAGAAAATCTGAGAAGAACAAAACTTCATAGGACAAGTTAGGAAGAAAATATACAAATTTTGGGAAGCAAACCAAACACCAAATCTTCAATTTTGAACCTGAAGAGATGTCCCTAGAATTTGAAGAAAAACAACTTCGATGTAATAGAGTATGGAATAATGAAAGTACATGGAAAAATCGGAACTAGGTTGACTTCGAGTTTGAGTCCAGGTGAAACCGGAAATCCTACGGCTCGGTGTCCGAGAGGAACGAATAAGGGACGTCAGGGCCTAATGGATGAAATGGGACCGAGGGAGCAAGGAACGGACAAGCAGCGCGATTAAAAAGGAAACGTCCTTTATTTCCGCGAAAGGGACGGAACGATGACTCAAAGTGAAATACAGTCGCCACGTATCTTCTTCCGTGGACAAAGAGCTTGCACTCCAGGCTATTTGCTCGCGCGATATTTGTAAGCTCGCGAAAAGGAACACTCGCGTTTCTAACGCACGTGATCGCCACACCAACGAGCAGAACGCTCGAGTCGGTCGTGGTACGATCAAAATCTAAGATTCGGGTTCTTGAAACTGTACAATTTATAGCAAACTCACTTATTTTGTGCCAGTAAATTAACTTGTGTTATCTGAATCAGTAGTTCGAACCGAGATCCAAGTTGCGACAGTCCAAATGGTCTGTTCTACTCGAAAATAATTCCTTTGTGTCTGGGAGTACTGTAGAGGGTTCAATCTTAAATTGAGTCAGCGATGACCACCAGAGCTGCGGTCTTCCCCCACTCTAGGCCCGTTCCCCTCGTTTCGGTTCCCCCTCGGTCCATCAACGTCTCAGATCGCAGCCAACACGAGGGGAAGGGACCTAGAGTGGGGGAAGACCGCAGCTTCGATGGCCATCACTGAATGAAGTTAATATAATGAGACAACGAGATTAAAGCTTCTCCTCAGTCGAGATGTAAACAACACAGGATCCCGAAAATGAATTCAATTTCTCCAGAGAACACGTCAGAGAGGAGGAAAACATTGAGTTTTTGCAGTCCACGCAGAATTCACCAATTTAAATGTCTAATCCGATAGAAGCTTGTGACGTTCCATTTTATTCCACATTCTTAAAGCAGGAGATTTTCCAGTGTTTCGTCAAAGACATCGCTGGACCCGCGGACGTCATAATTTCACAAAACTGAAACCGTGTAATCCTTCGGAGCAGCCGAGCGAACGGCGCAGAAGCTCGCCGCTAAAAATACGAAAGATCGAAGCGCAGGGGGACGAAGAGGAATTAGGAGCGACGGTGTTCGGTCAGGATCCGTTGCGATTAATCGATGCAGAAATATCCCGGTCGTCAGACACAATTGGACCAGGAAGAACAATAAGCGACGAGTTAACTCGACGATCAGAGGGCAGGGAAGAAAGCTGGATGCACGTGCACCTGTTCACGGTTTATCATTCGTCGCGCATAGCTCAACGGATAATTTATAGCGGAGTACTCGTCTAGCGCAGGGTATAATGGACCCTATGATCTCCTATCTCCCGACTGGCTCACGATCAATGTACAAACTGACAATCTCTCGGCATGATACGCATAAAGTGGACCCACTCACGACGTTTTACAGCCACGTGCCATTTTGGACGCCTTATGTAACCTAACGTCCCGTCTCTCTCTCTCTCTCTCTCTCTCTCTCTCTCTCTCTCTCTCTCTCTCTCTCTCTCGGTACCATGCCTCCTTTCGGTCGAGATGCTTCGTGTAATTATCATCCTGCTATACACCGTCTCGTATCTTCACATTTTTATGTACGCTGTCTCTCAGGAAGCCTCGAATCGTTTTGAAACATTCTACTGTCACGGAATTGCTCGCGAATTTTTGGTGTGTACCTCGTGTAAACTGTGGATATGATTGAGGCATACTATCTAACCAAACTTGCCTAACGCGAACTGTGTCTTTCTTATTTGCTACAGTCCAACCTGTGCCGCCCTCGTCTGCTACAACCCAATGCTTCGCATTCGGTACAGTTGACTCTAACCTGTGCGTTTCTCATTCGGTACACCCGAACCGAACCTGTGTGGCTCTCATTCGGTACACCTGAAGCTAACCCGTGCGTTTCTCATTCGGTGTAACCTAACCCATGCTAACGTTTCTGTTTCTTTCTTGGCGCAGCCTAACTCGACCTTCTTCAGCCTAACCCTTGCCTTTCTTGTTCGACACGGTGTAACCTAGCCTACATCCTTTGCATTCAGTACAGCCTAACCTGACCTACGTCTTTTTCATTTTCTGAATCCTAACCGATTCGTTTCTCATTCGACATGATATGCCCCAGCCTGCCCAATCATTTCAGTGAAGAAATAAGCGCCGATTAAAATATTCATTATTGAAGCAGTGGTAGTAGCAGTAGTTAATAACAAAAGATCGTATAAAGCACCGACAGGTACACAGTAAAAACAGTAATTGTTACCAGCGTGCTCAGTAACCTGGATATTATTTTTACTGGAATTTCCTCAGATATCAAACGGAACAACAGCGCAGCACGTAAGACGTTTCACACGATAAGGGTAAAATGTTTGAGTGGCATTTGTTGTTGCACGATAAGTGCGTCGGTGTTCACGTGCAGGAATAATTGCCATAGCGTCGTGGCTTACGCAACAAAAGGAGTTTCGTGATCCATTGCCGATTGCAGTTGTCGGTCATCTTTCACTTTCATCTGAACTTTGAACTTTCGACTCCGTGCCATCCTTCGAATCCTTCTCGGCCGTTGATGCGAATAAAAATGCCTGCACCCTCGTAACTACCGGTGATATGCGCAATAAATTTATAAACAAATTCGTCAGGGATGCATTGAGTCTGATTGTATGATAGAATACTTTCTTCGAGGGGAGTATAGGCTTCTGTGAACAGTCACGAGGCCGTGAGGATATTTTATTAAAACAATGCGCAGTTTGTCGATTTGGCAATGGTTCACGAAGAATTTGAAGCTCGTAGGAGTTTCACTGAATGAAACGAAGTTTCTACGATCCCCACGGATTCTCATTCAGATGGAACATCATTGGCAATGAACGAAGAATCGTGTATTTAGGTCTGGCTAATTATACCGAAGGCCAGGAATCGTTTCACTAATTAATTTCATCGATAAGGGTGTCCCAATAATTTCTATTGTGTCGGGTAAAATTTGATTGCACTCTGAAGGAGGGATAGCAACGAAATATTAACTTGTGCACTATAGTATTATTTTTTGAGGTAATGTTAATGCAAAATTTAACAGACATAGCGACATTTCATAACATTACCCTCAAGTCTTCCTTTTATGCATAGAAAATATCCTCCACAGCATTCTGGGGAATTTTCACAACAGGTGGCACCGTGGAAGTTCTAAAAATCGATTTAGAAATCACTAGGAACAATTTTAATTAAAAAATTGAACAGATTTAGTGAAATTTCGTCACTTCACCCTAAAGTCTTTCTTCTATACGTTCAAAATATCCCCGACAGTATTCTGGGGAATTTTCACAACAGGTGGCACCGTGGAAGTTGTAAAAAGCGATTTAAAAATCAGTATTAATAATTTTAATTAAAAAAATGAACAGATTTAGTGAAATTTTCTCACTTCATCCTAAAGTCTATCTTCTATACATACAAAATATTCCCGACAGTATTCTGGGGAATTTTCACAACAGGTGGCACAGTGGAAGTTCTAAAGAGCGATTTAAAAATCACTAGGAACAATTTTAATTAAAAAATTGAACAGATTTAGTGAAATTTCGTCACTTCATCCTAAAGTCTTTCTTCTATATATACAAAATATCCCCAACAGTATTTTAGGGAATTTGTACAACAGGTACCACCTTGGAAGCTCTAAAAAAGCGATTACAAAATTATTATCGAAAATTTTAATAAAAAATTGAAGACACTCAGCGAAATTTCGTATTTTAGCCCTTTAAGACTTCTGTCCATGCATAGAAAACACCCCCAACAGTATGCTAGTGACTTTTCACAACAGGTGGCACCGCGGAAGCCTCAAAAAGTGATCCGTAAATTATTTAAAAAAAGGAAAGCAATGTGTACTCTCGTTGTCTGAGCTTCCTATTTGTTTTCGGTAGTTTTTGGAGTCTGTGAACGAATGAGAAGAAGAAAGAGCATGATCCCGTGAAGGTAGGTCATGATACGGTGGCATCTGGCTGCACAGAGGTTATTTTTACGTGAAACCTTTTTTCGCACGGGGACGTGTTTGTGTCGTGTTAAACGAACGAGCGACACATCAAAGAAATCATGCGAGCGGGGCCACCTATCTTTTTTACCCTCGTAAATTTTCTCGATCACGAGGCGCCACGATCATCGTTTAAATCCCGGAGAAAAAGGAAGAAATCTGAAAAGGCTTTTTACTCTTCGAACATAAAAACCCGACGATTTCAACACTTCTTTTCTCTGCTGCTATATTTAATTGCTAACAATTGGCATACATTTGAAAATAATCACGTGGTAATTTTGATTTTTATTCTGAGGAGTGTGCATTTATTTTTGTGCTGGGAAATACAAATTTTAAACAGATAAAAAATAGGGGAATTCGGCCTTAAAAATTATTCTATCTCTATTACTATATTTAATTGTAGAGAATTATTATAGCTTTTAAAATTGTCACCTGTCCAGATTTCTAAATTTTCTTTTCTGTAGTGTCGATTATATTTAGATGAAGTTGGAAAGAAAGAAACTAGTTAACTGTGGAAATAACAAGGTTGAAGCAGATGCAACGGTGCATGTGCAACGGCACAGCCCCTAAATCACCTCCGGCAGGACAAATATTATCGAACAATACCTTATCTTGACCGTGACAGTATTATTCTCATTTATTTCCATATCCTCTTTCTGTCTCGATTTTAAATAGAACGTCACACCGGGAAGAATGTAATGCTTGTGTTATCGAAGAAATTGCCATTTTAAATTATATATTAATACAAAAAATCAAAGGGTATTAAATATCTTTTTTTAACCATTTAAAAATTTTGAAGCCTCTTTTTCTTTAAAAAAATTTTAGAGATTATTCGATGGAGGATCCCTAATCGTAGATGAATATTTTAGGGGATTTTGTTGAAAAATTTTCATGTATGGTCCATCGAGGAAGAGGCTTTTTGATAATCCAGCTTGCAAGCGCTGAAAATATTTTTCAAGGAAGAATTTCGTATTCTAAAAATATATTACTTTATACAATTAATAATACTAAAAAGTATTACATTTTTCTAGGTGATAGTATTTATTTATTTATTTACTGAAAGGATATAAAAAATTCTTTACATATAAAAGTATTCAATTGTATACATATGGAATCAGATATTTTATTTTATTCGATTGTTCTTACTTTGTTATGTATTAAAGCCCTGCTTTATGTATTTCAGAATCAAAAATTAAAATTCTACGAATTCTTTTGCATTAGTAACACAGTTTTTAGTTCAGTAGTTATCGTTCATGGAGTCCTTTCACCGATACCTCAATCATTATGATTTGTAACCTTGACAAAAGAGAAACTTATTGTTCACGTGGTTCACATCGAAGTTTCACTCTTTTGTCTTCTTCTTTTTTTCAGAATTTCTAAAGATGTGCACACATTCGTAGATCGATGACGATGGTACGTGTGCGCGTAGGTACTTCATTAAGTTCTCCACTTAACGAGGAACATTAGCGTAATTTGCAATTAGGAAACGAATATTTATCTGATTATCCTCTCGTTACACGGTCTATTGGTCGCCGCTGTTGGAAAACACGATTCTCGCTTCGAACGAAAATCTTACATAATTAACCTTATGTGCTCGTTAACATCCGTGAAATGACTCTCTGATGAGCTCCCCGTGACAGTCTCCCATTACGAAATCGTCCCATTAAAATATTTTCTGCCGCACGGATAAAAGTGAAAATACAGAAAATGAAAAATTCAAGAGAGAGCACACAGCAGGGAATTTTTTATTTAATTTACAAACATGGCTTTGCAAATGCTATTTTTAACTTGCACGGTGTGTTTCATGCGTGAGATAAACTGTAAATAAACTAGGAAAATTTGGGCGATCAAAGCAGAGTCAAAATTGTTAAATTGACAAATTAGAAATAAAGTATAAAAATTTTTACGAGCTGAGTGTCAGGTATTCTTGAGGTACCTGTTACTAAATTTATAAAAAAATGTTCTGCAAATGATATTTTTATTTAATATAATGATGTAGGTGTAACTTAATATTTCGTTACTGTTTATACTACTTAGTTTCTCTTTTCATTCAATTATTTTAGTATACTTATAAATAAATATTCCTTCTGCTCTCCTGATAATGACAGAGTTTGATAACGAATTTTCAGAAGTAATTTAATCGTTGTTTATCTTCTGAATTATCAAACAGGCAAACTGCAAAATCAAACAAAATACTAGTATTCATATTCCACGTCAAAGTTTATTCCAATATTTTAGGAATATCCTGCATAGAAATTTTTCTAAAAAAAATGGTATTGAGGTTGCTGTTAACAAATGAACCGAAAAAGGAGGGTGCATTGAATAAAATCGATTCTGTTATCGAATAAACTGATCCCTGGTACAAGGAAATCCTCGTGAACATGATACGAGTATACAAAGCAGAGTGAAAGAAGCCTTCCATTTCAGAGGGCAGGAAAAGAAATCCTATCAGCCGAAAGGGACGACGGGAATCTAATTTTTTCGCGAAACGACGAAGTTTCGAGGAAGTTTCAGCACGGCGTATGATATATAGACGGGGACCACGTGGCCCATTTCGCGGGATTTCATTGGAACTTCGAGATGAACTCGCGAAACTATCCACGGTGTCCTCTAACTCTCTCATAGCTATCCTATTTTGTTAATTTTCGATCAATTCCGTCGCTCTATCATTTCGAATTGCTTTAAACGTGCTTCTCCCTTAAACGGTCCAAAGAATTTTAATAAACCGTGAAGATCTTGAGTGATTTTCGATGTCTTCGTAATTTTTGTTCATTCGTTAACACCAGCTGGTAGACTGTAGTCTCTAATTTTTATTGTATTAATTCATTTTTGTATTATGACTTCGAATTTCCTTCGATAGAGTTCATTATTTAAGTCCTAGAACGCTCTGATGAATAGACTGCGACTGTTTAGACCAGTGATGGCCACCAGAGCTGCGGCCTTCCCCCACTCTAGGTCCATTCCCCCACTCTAGGTCCATTCCCCTCATATAGACTGAGATATGGGACGACGATGGACCGAGGGGAAACTGGAGGGGACTGAAACGAGGGGAATGGACCTAGAGTGGGGGAAGATCGCAGCTCTGGTAGCCATCACTGCTTTATGCAAATATACGTTTTCAGAGCTCAACAATTTTTATGTTAATATAGTCGAAGAAATTATATTTTTATACAAGCATATCTTGTGCTTCATATGCTTAAAAATCTACCTTTAAAGCAGTAAGTACATGTTTCAAGTGTATGAATATGTTAAATTGCATAAACATTCGTAGTCTACTGATGAATGAAGAGAGTGTATCAATACACATAATTTGGATTTTAATAATCCTCTGAAAATTAAATTTGCTGCAGTTAAAAAATTTAAAGAGTTGGTACACGAGTGAGGCCCGTATTTGTAAGATATCAATCATGTTTTCTGTCACGAGTGTGACTCGTTATTGTAAGGTAAGGGTTAAAATGAATGCCTTGAAATATTGTTTAAAATGTTAACAGGTTAATCAATATTACGTACCTCGAAAAATCGTACATTTTCACTTGTTAACAGTTTTAGTTAGGATTATTACAATCTTAATCAGTATTACGTGTTTTACGATTTTAAAAATCCGTAGAGATCTGTAGAATTGTCAGAATCTGAATAATTATTTCTTTTTTTTCGATTGTACGCTCTCCTCGGGTCCGGTCGAGATTTCGATCATCCTTCACCTTTTCACGAATCGATTCCAATGCAAACGTCGTTGAAAATCGCTGGCCCGTTCGGTCAACGCTTATTCTCTCCTCGAAAAATCTCTTTTCTTCACATATACTCGATTTCCTTCGTTCCAGTCGCGAGAACCAGAGCCGCCGTCGCGATTTTCTCGAAACTTATTCACCGTTCTTGCTCCGTCTTATTTTTCCCATTTGCTTCACTGAATACGCGACCCGCGATCTATCAACCGTGGGTTTTTTAATGTCTTGTCGATTCTTCGTTCTTCCGGAAAAAATGCTCTTATTTATAAAATTCAAACCATCATTCCTCGGTACAACTTTTGGCGCAATAAATATTTAACGAGTTCAGTGAAATTTCAATTTTTTCCTGGCTGTAGCTCTGACTGTACAGAATTCCAAAATAATATTTTTCTTGCTAAGAGAGTCACTAAATATGTAGCAGGTATAATTGTATTAGAATTCAAAAATTCGTATTTTTATTGGAAGCATGATTTAGAGTTTTCTAAGGTCCACAAATAAATGTTTTATTTATCAAATTCAAGCCAGTATATTTTACTGTAATTTTTGGTGTAATAAATATTAAACGACTTCAATAAAGTTCCAATTTTTTCTGTGTGTAGCTCTTACTGTACGTAATATCAAAATTATAATTTTCTTGCTAAGATCATAGCACATTTCTGTTAAAATAACATAATTCTGTTCGAATTCGACGATTCATGTTTTTATTGGAAGTTTAATGCAGAGTTTTCGAAGGTCAACGCGGGCTTGACACAGATGTGGCAAAATTTGGCTACAAAAACTCGTGAAACTTGTTCGACGCACGGTAACCTAGTCGAATACGATATGGTCGTGATCAGCAATTGTAATGTCGCATTAATATTAATATTCCACGCGACCGTTCGATCATCAATATTTGCCTCTACGTACTGCACCTGATGTTTACCGATGCCTGTCATTTCCGTACGTTTTAATACCACTGAAAACCCTTTTCCGTGTGTCCATTTAAAACCGCCATTGCGGTGCTATAGCACAACCTGTATTTGTCACCGTTTGCACAAATTTAGAAGGTTGAAATTAATCTAATTTTCCTTTTAAAAATCGTACGATCATTTTTAGAGCTGTTCTGATTCATGAGTTGTTTTATTAAAAAACAATTAATAATTCCTATAGTTTTGATGATAACAGTGTACAAAAATTCCTGACTATAGTGTAAACCTATATGAACAAATTTCTAAAGTTTCATAAAGATGTGTTGTTTAGTTGTTTAAAAAAATATTCGCAAAATATACCCTCAGAAGTATTTTAGATTTCTACTGTTCCAGAGAAACGAGGAACGCTGACAGTATTTGTAAAATTTTCACGAAATTCTGTCGTCACAATTCTAATGATTAAGAAATATTTATCACGAGACGAGTTATGCAATATTGAATCGTTTGTTCATCTAAAAAAAAACTTTTAAGATTGACGCAACAATCTTGTGGATTGTTCCGCGACAAAAGTTGTTTGTTGTGTAAATTTCGCACCTGAGCGTGCGTTTGCAGATGCATGTTTTTCACGTGCTTCCTGGTGAACACCTGCGATCAATAAGGTACATAGACTTCTCAATATCATCAATAGACTATCAATAATCTTGTCAGCCTCGATGATGCTAACAAAAGGTTGGAAATATTTTCCTGAGTGCATTCTGCAATACCCTGCCTCCTTATTTAGCGATTAATTTCCTGAAGCTACTCTAATTCTATTAAATAAATAATCTATATTGATATGATAATGTCTTAACAGATTTTAAATAAAATATTACACAATAATTTGACAGAATAAATTTTATATTGCCTGGGTCAGATTAAACAATTCTGCAACAATGTTAACCTAAGATTTAAAAAATGCAACAGACTCAGTAGGAAAATTTGAAAGTTTTTCCTTATTGAACAATTAATTTATTCTCATATATTTTTTGAAGCTACTCTAATCCTATTAAATAAATAATCTATACTGATATAGTAATACCTTAAGTGATTTCAAGTAGAATATTACACAATAATTTGTCAGAATTATTTTTAAATACTGCATTAAAGATTAACAAAAAATGCAGCAGATTCAGTAGGATAATTTGAAATTTTATATTCATTGGCGCAGGTACAGAAATTAAAGCTGAATGAAAGCTCTGGTTCTCTTTTGTCACGAACTGTATGGTGACAGTCGAATGGACACCGTTTTATTATTTACATTATCATCACGATGGGTTAACTTTTTCGTGGAACCGTCCAGCCTCGGTTTTTCACTGACGACATTTCCACCGAGCTCGTTTACAGGGTCCTGTTATCAACGTGATAACAATTGATAAATAAATGATTCGTTGAGGGAGTTCGGATGTAATATGGGATCTCGTTTGATAGTCTACGAGTTATCCTCGAAGTTAGATACAGTTATATCCCCCGGTGTATGTCCAATTTTAGATTGCACCGACACGCCGTGTGCAATTATATTTAATGAGAACATAAATAATTCTCGTTAAATCCCCATCGAGTTTCTAACGAGTCGATGAAAATCGTCGTGTAATTCAATATTGTCGACGATTCTCGATTCTATGTTATTTAATATCCAAAATAATTTCCTGGGGATCTCGTGAAACGAAACGGTGAAAACAGTGAAATTCAACCCTTTACATTGTGCTAAATGTGTAAACGAATCATTATAATAATCCGATCGTTGTGTCCCATTTTCTGTGTAACGTTTCTATGGCCAAAAGGTGAAAGATTCAATCCGAAGGTGGACACTAAATGTCTCTCCGTTGTTGGTTCAATCTTCAAAAAATACCTTGGTAGGTCCAGGGTTAATTATCAGGATGCAATTTATCTCAAGGGATCATTATAATTGAAACACAAGGACAAGGATTATTAGTCTGAAGTTGCACAGGGCCGCTACGTTCCGAATAATCCCCTTAAGGGTTATCCTCTTCAGGGACGAATTTTTGACAATACTTTCAAATCAGTGATTGTCAAGTAGAATAAAATATTATCAGTGCTGCTATACGACAAGTTCTATGTTTTTATTGTTCAAAGTTTCTGTAGTAAATAGTTCTCTACCAGACATTAATTTGTTTTTTTCACTGAGAATAATTTCAATTTAAAAACAACTAAACGTACACATATGTGCCAGTGTCCCTGAAGAGGTTAACACGTTCCCTGCCACGTGTACCGTTTCGGTACACGCATCAATTTTAATATAACCACATAATTACCAACCCTTATGCAATTTCAAGTAACATTCACGTTAGAATGGTAGTAGAAATAGAAAGTGTAATATCAAATAGATCAATATTTGTACAATCAATCACGTGTATTAATAAATAGCCATTTTTCCACGTCTGTCCAGTCACGGAATTTTCTACGTGTTAACACGTTCCATGCCACAGTGAAAACAGCCATACCCGGCCAGACACGATATAATTTTCTATTTTTTATATTAATTGTAAAGAAAAAGAAGATGCAAGTACTCAATCATGTTCTTTTCTTCCTACATTATTGTTGCTGTATGAAGTTCGCTGGGAATTTTGTGACAGTCAGTAATTATTTCATTAAATTAAATTTGAGATGCCGGTCACCGGTGACCCCCACGGCGTTCGACGCGGTAAGAATGGTATAAAAAACAGCTTGTCCGCGACGGTATCAGGTTGAAAAATGTGGGGTGGTATCGTCCGTATCGTAAGGTGTCCGGGTGGTGGGGGTATCGCGCGCCATGTGCTCGCGCCACCGCGCTCGATCGCCGATCAGTCGTTGCCGCGCACTCAAACCGAGCACATCCTGTGTCGTCTCGCGCCCGAGCCGACCGAAGCTGCAACCCCGTCGCTTTCGAAACTCCAACGATGACGTCACCGTGCTGCCAGAACTGTAAATCGCGCGTGTGATCTGTCCGTAACCCCTCCCCGCCCTCCCCCGGCTGGTGCTGAATTATTCGATCGATCGATCGTTCGTTCGTTCGTTCGGTTCGATAAAACGTGTTCCCCGAAGGATGCCAAGGTGATTCGAACGTTCCACCAGAGTCTCGGCGAGCTTTTCGAGGCTGTTTCGATCGGTCTAGGTCCTGATCGGGCAGGATACGAGTCGACTCGTGTCCAAGTGATCCTTTTTGTTCGGTGAACGGCACCCTGGCGCGTTGTTCTCGCCGTACAGTGGAATCGTTCACGATCGTGCAGCGATCATGCACCACACGGCACCCTGGTACCTACCCTGGGGCCTGAAGCTGGTGCCTCTGCCGATACCGCCAGGACATCCCGCCTCCGGCATACCCAACCCCGGCCTACACCTGCTCGCGCCCTTACCCGGGATCTATGCGCCCGAACCTCGAAAGGTAGGAACCGATGTTGCTCCGGAGGATTTTCGATCACGAT
Source organism: Macropis europaea (assembly GCA_916610135.2). Classification (NCBI taxonomy): domain Eukaryota; kingdom Metazoa; phylum Arthropoda; class Insecta; order Hymenoptera; family Melittidae; genus Macropis; species Macropis europaea. The sequence goes on from OU744353.1 coordinate 3,497,268, forward strand.
CATCCGATGGAGGAACTTCCGTCGGAATCCACGGGCTTGAAATTTTTAACGGGGATATCGATAACCGTTTCACCGTGTTTGCTCTCGGCCCTTCGGAAGTTTGAATACCGTTGAAAACATATCGAGAAGTTTTAATCCTTTTATTGGATCCGATAAGTGGCCCCTGGTGACGGGTATACAGTGAGACTCGATCATGGATTCGCGAGTAATCGATTGTAGGTGAAGCTTTTGTTATTCGTTCATTTGGAGCGGTTAGGGCGATTTTTACACCAGTTCTACGTAAATTGACAGGTGTATTTCGATCGAATTTTAAGTGAAGCTTCTACGCCATTTTGTTTGATGTTGATACGGTTTTTTTTTAAGTTTACTGGTCGCTTTAGTGATTGTGTACGCCGTTACTTTTAGCGACGGAGCTTTTTTGATTGTTTTATGCGTTTGATCGTGTTTGACATTGTTTGGTTATCCAAATGTATGATTAATATAGAGTGATAAGTGTCCATTACTAAATGAATCGAGTTTAACAGTTCTTTAGGACAGTTATGAGCTTCTAAAAAATTTTAATATAAATTCTATGTAAATATTCGTTTGCAGTCTTTTAAATTTAATGTGCAGCTCCTACGCAGTTTCCTTTGGTGTCGATTATAAATCGGTTGTAAAAAGTTTACTCTTCGTTTTAGTGTGTCGATTGTTCAATAACCTCGATCCTGTTTGACACAGTTCGATTAATCGAATCCATGTGGAGTGTTCATTACTCTTAATCAACGTACATCCATAGAACTCATTACAAAATAATCAGATTTGAGTAGTAGTCCTTTTAGGCTATCGAAACATTATAGTTTACCAATAATTTTACTTGAAACCTCCACAATTATTCGACCTCGATACAAAGCTCCTAAATAATCCTCTCTGATCCTGTTTGACACTGTTTAGCTAACCAAACACACATCAAACCCTCACTACTCTATCGCCGTAGATACCCTCAAAAAGCGTTCAAAATTCAGTAGTCCTACAGCACTATTTAATAATTAATTTCGCACATCTTTGATACAATTGATTGAACGTATTGAAAATACCGAACGTCCTCCATCAGTTTAAAACACCAGCAGCTGCTCCAAAATCAACAGAGACTTCTAATGGTACGTGACTTTTCGAACGCTCAGCTCAGTCTTCGAGCCTCCATTCTCAGAATTCTTCCCATTTTTTTCTCGTCACACGAAATTTCTCGATGCACACCTGTGCGGTGTTTACATCTCGGGGGCGCGTCCACGTTGATCCGCAGGAATCGCGCAGAGCGCCGTCGGCTTGCTCAAGGATGCAAAAAGGCAAACAGACGCTCGATAATCCGTCGTGCGTAGTCCGCGTTCGTTGATCGTCGTCGTTCCTTCGTTTTTAAATCGATGAATTATGCAAAACTCGTCTCATCGAGCATTGCTTCCGGTACACGCGCAACCGGCCAGCAGCTGGAATTCTGCGATTAAACCGTCGAATCGTTTCGCGGTGGAACCAGTCGACGATTAAGGGCTGCGAGATTTCGGACGCCACAGGTGAAACTGCATTCGGAATCACAGGTGAAATTGATACGAAATCACCGGTCGATCGATCGATCGATCAGCCATTTTGAATTACATCGAGTCTATTTCCGTGTCCAATCGGACGGGCGGCGGTTCGTTAAGCCGCAAATGGTAACGATTATTTTGGAATAATGTAACGACGCTGTAACGTGACGAAATGCATTGTTCGGGGGAAAAGCGTGGCACTGTGAATTCTGCTTTGATTTAGCACGGCTTCAAGCTCGACGGCCATTGTTCTGCCGGCCACTTCCGGTATCCCTTCCGGATATTTCTTCCCCGCGAATTTATGGTTTCTATAGGAAGCCCGGTGTTAGGTGAAACATGTGAGCGAGGTGATGATTGAGACTCGGCTTTCCTGGATTCGAATTGTCGTCGCAGAATTATTTTTCTCGGAGGCTTTGTTTTTGGGAAGACTGAATTTTAATGCCGACCGTGCGCACACTTAGGCAACAATGTATTTTTATTTGAAGGGTAAGAGGAATACACAAGGAATGTTATTGAACAGTGATAAAACAAATACTTTAGTCCATATGTAAAGAGACAAGGTTCAAGTACTTGAACTGTATTTTTCATAACATGAAGTTATATTCTAATTATGCAGCAGGAGAAAAATAAGCATTGACATAATTGTTTTACATTATTTTAATTTTTGTTTCAAGTTGAACATTGTAGAATAAAAATGATCGTTCCTTGTTTCTTCTCCTAATCTTTGATTTGTATCAGCATTTTTAAATGGGTATTCCGGGGTAAATAATTTAACAATTGCGCTCATTTTTAATTGTGGGTACATTGAATATTAATTTTGGTATTCTTGTTACATTAGTTGAACAGTTCTTCACCTGGATTTTTGACACATTTCTGTAGTTTTGAAACAATTCATTTTGAATCTGTTGTAATCGATTAGTATCACTGAATTGTTTGTCCACTAAACAGTTGTCGAATCATTTAAATAGGTAGTAGCTTAATTAAAAATCAGTTCGTTTATTTTTAATACAAACTATTTGTTTGAAGTAGTTATATAGGATCGCGTGGGTTGAAGAGATAAGAAGAGATTAGGTTTAAATTACCATTAGTTTATTTCGTTGAGCAGCAGCTTGTACCATTGCTACCAGACTGTTAAAGAACAAAAATCCTTGATAGATAATAAAAATTTCTCTCAAGGTTTTACCTCTTTTAATTTCTATTCAACATAGGAATATTTAAAAATAGAAATAGTTACATAAAGACAGTCTGAATAATTAGAATATTTTTCAATTGAAATAATGAACGAACAAAAATTCGTTTAGTTACAAAGTCGAGAGTCGTGTTTGCAAAAAATAAAACATTTCTCCTGTCTCTGTCATTCTCAACTCAACAATCTTTTTATTTCTGTCAACCCTCTGTAACATCACGTGACTTCGAAGTTACATACCTATATATCTATGTATACGTCTAAGTTTTATTTCATTTATTCATCACTGTGTATAATTATATTTTACAACTACACTGCCACCAAGAAGTCTGTTTGCTTATTATTATGAGTATATCTCACAATTCAAACTTTATCATTTAGTTGATGTATAATTTTCGTTATACACAAAAAAAACTCCGTGTATGGAGGGGGTTAAATCGTCAATTTTGTCTAACCACGACAATTTTTCTATTGTCACATTAATGGGGCTAACTTCGCGAAAACGCCCCGAATAGATAAACATATAAATTCATGAATCCGTTCGGGTTATCCTCCCGTTTCCCGCTGGCGAGCTGAAAATCTAAATAGTCGTCTCTAAGTCGAGGCGAATGCATCGAAAATAACCTGCAGAATGCACGTCGCGTGTATCGAGAAACGTAGCATGACAACTGTTCGTGCATGGCGTCGCGAACTCGATAACCCGGCGTCGATCTTCGAATTCGCATAAACGGGTCCCACCCAACGACGCCCATTAAACTCGTGTGGCTAGAGCACAGCTGAACTACAAAACACCTTATGCGAACTCGATCCGTACCTTTACGACACATTTACCTCGAGCAAGTGTTCTCAACAGTTGACAGTCATAATAATTGCAATATCATGTATGTTTTATGTTTTCTTGTTGATTAACTAGTTTCATGGCAGCCAATGGTTGTTATACAAAATTTAAAATTATTATTATTCACACCAAGGAGTCTGATACTGTGTAATAATAATAATAAATATCTGTAAGGCTATTGTAGTATTTAATAGAAGCTTCATACTTGCACAGACTTTTGCATTAATAGAATGATTTATTAAATGAAACTAATACTGATGAGAGTTGTTATAATATTATGTATACTTCAAACTTTATGTTTTCTTGCTGTTTAAATAGTTTCATGGCAGCCAATGGTTGTTATACAAAATTTAAAATTATTATTATGCACACCAAGGAGTCTGATACTGTGTAATAATAATAATAAATATCCGTGAGGCTATTGTACTATTTCATAGAAGCTTCATACTTGTATAGATTGTTGCATTGATGGAATGATTTATTAAATGAAACTAATACTAATGAGAGTTGTTATAATATTATGTATACTTCAAACTTTATGTTTTCTTGCTGTTTAAATAATTTCGTGACAGCCAATGGTTGTTATACAAAATTTAAAATTATTATTACGTTCACTAAGGAGTTGCTGTGTAATAATAATAATAGTAAACATCTGTGAGGCTATTGTAGTATTTAATAGAAGCTTTATACATGTACAGACTTTGGCATTAATAGAATGATTTATTAAATGAAACTAATAATAGTGAGAGTTGTTATAATATTATGTATACTTAAAACTGTATGTTTTCTTGTTGTTTAAAAAGTTTTCTGACAGACTAAGGCTGTCGTACAAAATTTAATATTGTTAATATGTTAATTTTATGCACACTAAAGTGTCACTTGCTGTATAATAATAATAATAAATATCTGTGAGGCGGTTGTACTATTTAACAGAAGCTTCACACTTGTACCTACTTTTGCATTAACAGATTAATTTATTAAATGAAACTGATGATACTGAAAGTTTCTATAATAACATACTTATCTGTGTATTGTCAGACTGTTTCTTTAAAATTTTAAAAATTCAATTTCTAATTAAATTATTCTGAAAGTTCAATTTTCGCCTGGTTAACTAGACTGTGGACAACTCGATATCCATTTTGACACGAACAACAAAGAAACTTTTGGGTCATAGTAATTCGAAGAAGAACCGGCGCAATGGATCGCGATATAAATCGCGAAGTGTTCATTCGTTTGCCTGCGATCTCGTGAATTTTTCATCGCGATTTCTCGGTTATTGACAGGCTGACTGGCATCGAGCTGAAATTTCCCACGATGATCGTGTCAAAAGATGTCGAACGCATCGTAACTCGTAAAAATATGGCGAATGTCGCGGGGTTTTGATTCCTTCTGCTTTTTAAACGTCAATCGCGTCGAAAAGCGTCTAGTACATTCCGATATTATTCCATTTATTCGCCCTGTCGTCGGGCGACAGTTTCATGTCGAAGGGAACTGCAAAAATGAATTTTTAGTAATTATTTAGATAGTTGTCAATCTCACTAAATTGTTACATTCGTAGTACGTCGCTTAAGCTCAATAATTAACAGCAGAAATAATTGTTCTTTTTTAAGTATATCCCTCAGGGCAATAATTTCGATTAAATTGTTTATTTTAGCTATACATACGATATTTTTGTAGTTTTTTTTTTACATTGTTGGATAAAATATTCGTACAGGAATTCAGAAAATTTCCTATGAAGATTTTGATAACGATAGAACTGAGCAGGTGGATAGAAAAATGATACTAACGCCTGCAACGTGGTACACACTTCATATAAGTAGAAACGGTGAGTAATGGTCAGACAGATTATAGCAAGTACACATAGAGTGGACCGTTCAAGGTTGTATCCCCCTCACCTGCAAGGCTTCTCACTATTAACACAACTTTTAACGTTTCTCTCATTTATATATTCATTTTTACAACTCTTGAATTAAAGGAGCTGTTTGTACAATAACAATCAAGCTCGTACAACCATTTTTTTTACTGTTAAAACATGCAGAATCGACCTGAGTTTGGTTTTATCTGCAATTCAGGCTCACTCTGTATAAATATCATGATTTTTAAATTTTGTTAATCGCAGCATTTGAATTTATAAATAAGAAATGCATAAATGCATAAAAATCACAGTCTAATTATTTGGTGGCTAACTAAATTTTATTCACACGTTCAGTGTGTTCATTCGACAGATGAGAACACCAGCAACGAATGTCACAATAAACAGTCTACTCATACCTAACATTTATTCAGCATATTTCTGTTTACAATAGACCATTGTATCAATATTTCACAAAGAATAAATGTTCATTTTCATAACGAACACCCAAATAAAAAAATGGCTCGATGCTGAACATACTAAAATCTTTAAAATAACCATTTCTAAACAGAAAAATTTCCAGTAGCTACAATAATCTTCTACCAGAGTTCTCCAAACTTTTCGACTCGAAAGCTCGGGTATGATATCGATGTGATCGATCGTTTGATTACTTCGAGAATCCATCGACGGTGAAGATGGGTAGGGTTAGGAGGGGTCTCGTTAGGAGGATCGCTGTAAAAAGGGGCAAGATGGCGGACACTTAGCGGAAATTTCGAACGGGGAAAGGCTCGAACCGCGTCGTAAACGCGCATACCTGTAATTTGACGAGCACTTTGCCATCGCTTTGCCATCGTTTCGCCGCTTTTCAGTCGGCTCCGCGTTCGACCACTCGTTGCATTACCGTAACTCGTGAAACATGAAATTCACCGAAGGAAAAGAGCCCCATCCCACGCGAATCTTGCCGATTCCCGTTGCCGGGGAGGGCGGAGAGGTCGGAGTCGAGCTTTCATCTTGAAAAATCGTCGCGAACGCGCCTCCGTCGACGACAGATGGAGGGGAAAACGCAAAGTTGTTCTTCAGGGTCGGTAGAACTGGAAAATTCGTCTCCGCTGATCGCTACTTTCTGAGGTAAACGCCCCCGAATGTGCATCGACTTTTACATTCGGTTTCCTCGAGGATCGTTTGAATTTCGCGCCCCTTTTCTGTGTCTGGGCCACGTACCGGGTGTTTAGAAGTTCTCGACACTATATAGAGGTTTGATATGATAGAATTGAGGAAATGCTTACGAGTTTCGTGTCAGAAAGATTTTTTTCAAGTCTGTTTTCTTTTATTGATAATTAGGCATTTGTAATTATAGTTTGGGGAATTTTATTTGATTTTGTTCAGAAACTGAAATCCTAAAGAAATAGGAATGTTTATTACTTTCATTAATTAGAACATTTACAAGATTTCAGCTACTCTAGTTACACAGAGTTGTCTGATTAATCTTATTTCATTTTGTTTGAAAACGGATATCTTGTAAAAATTTCATTAGCCTTAATGAACAAATTTTCATTAAATACGAATTTTATTCTATTAACCACATTTCCATTCTGCCCTATTAGTTTCTACCCTCTGAAGCTCATTTAAGTGCAGTATCAGCGTAGATTTAATTCAAAGCTAATTGAGTACCTGATCTGCAAAATTTCGTAATTTTCTGTTTCATGTAGCAGATAGAAATAAATATTTCCTGCAATACTTTTCAATTCAACAGGTAATACACATTATGTGAGAAATATCCTTTACTATGTAGGTGGCAATTGAATGAGCATAATCTTCTTTGATGCGGACGGTGTTAACCACTCGGGCCGCACAAAAGTCAATTGGAATTCGCCGGAATTCCCCGGAATTCCCGCCGTCAGACAAGTCGCTCGAATATTTATTCGCGCGGATCGATCGGCGTTTCACGTCTTCATTACTACGCCCTGAAATAACAGTCGAACTCGTTACGAGAACCTCCAACGAAATAATTTAAGCGAGCTTTTGCATCCCTGCGCAAACATTTCCAGCCGCGGAGGCCTCTTCATTTCGACCCTAACCTCAAAACCGCTTCGCTCTCCACCATTTCGGTCGAAGGTACGGTCTATCGATCTTCCTCTGGACGTAGATCACTATCTTCAGGAAACTTTACGTTCCAACCGAGCTTCTGGAATTTGTTTTCCTTTCGTAAATTTTTAAACGAGATAATATTGATTAATAGAAGGTGATGAGTAGAATATTCCGAGCTAGAAATTTCAGGGTAGGTTAGTCTATACTTTCAGGTTATGTTCAGCAATTTTGCTGAAGTTTACCCTACGTATATTCGAACTTAATGGAATACTTACATGTACATGTATGAAATATAGTTTAAAAATTAAGATTTGTGGTTTATATAGCGTCGTGATAAACCATGAACAGTTTCTCAAAGTATAGCTCGACGATTTAACCATGAGCATGATCTCCGGGCCTCATATTTAACTTGTCGAACTGTACATCTTCTATGATTTTATTTTAGTCACCCTCCACAGCTTTTTTCTCCTACTAAGTTTCCAAATTTGCGTTTCTATCTTCATGAACAATCGAACGGAGAAAAATCATTTTGAAAAATCAAAAGGGAGGAAGTTTTCTTCTCCCTCTCTCCGGAGAGATCATCGGTTTTCGACTCAATCTCGAAAGTGATAGCCATAACGCAGCCGTAGAGAGCGCAACGATGCACTCGCTGCTGGTGCACCGTTGCATCCATTCATATTTTCGATTCTATATCGATTTCTGGACCGAGATTGTTTCCATGCCGTTCCCTCCATCGAAAAGGAAACCTATTGTCCCGGATTACATCCTGCCACGCCATGTGTCCCCATCGAGAAAACCGTGTTTCGAGTAATCGTATCTCGAAGAAAGATTCTGTGGAAAATTTCAAAGCAGCCGTAAAAATAACAGATAAATAGCAACTCGCCTCCGCGTTGCTATTTTCTTTCCTTCTTAATTTTTCTTCAGACTCCTATTTCTTAGGACTTCATGGTTCCAGTAAGTTTCTTTATCAAATGGCACCTAGTGTTTTTTATACACACTATAGCCCAAGACTACAGTGTACTAAAACTGGGGTCAGATGAACCGTGTTAACGCTTTGTCTGTCACGTCACCCATGTGCGGGTGACGCTTAAATTCAGTTGTTATTTATCTGTCTACGCACAGTATTACTAAAAATGTTTAAAAGGATCTAATAGGGCCAATAAAAAACTATAAACATCACTGATTAAAAGATTAAGAAGGGCATAATTTGAGATTACTCGTATGTTGTATCAAAGTTTAACGTGTGACAATTTCAGCCTACAATTTGTGGCAGTCAACGTGTTAAAATTAAATTGAAATTGTATAATAATAAATTATTCACGTGGGGAAATATTTAAATTATGTAAATATAGTAATAATACAGTGGGAATATTTATACAAATTTTCATATTCTAATTTTTAATGTACTGTTTTGCAAATACCCTTACAGACTGCTGTTTATTAGAATTATTAACAATCGTTACAATTGAGAATTATAATTTTCAAATCCTCATGACTGTTTGTTAGTTAGTTTACATTTCGTACACAGAGCTGTCGAACCGCGGCTCGTCCACCTGTCCCCGAGAATAAATTAGACGAGGCTGTTAGAAAAACCGCGTATTATCTCGTGAGACGAGCATTTAAATATACCAGCGGCGGTCGCATGCCTCTCGCAGTTAATTTCCTGTCACAATGACAATGACAAACGCGGAATCGTTGACATTTTACGTGAGCACCCTCCCCTCCGCGCCAGCCCCCCCACCACTGCCCGTTCCCCTCCGACGGCCGTGCTCGTTGCGGTGCATTTCTGATCCGCAGTTTTCAGATGCCAGCCGCGGCTTATTTAATTGACTGAAATTTACAACACGCCAGGAAAATTAAGCACGTACACGCGGCCACGTTGATTTTCTTCTCGCCACCGTTCACAACAACCGAGAAACAACCATTTCGGTCCGCCCTGCTCTGATGAAAAGCCGAATAAAAATTACGATCGTACATACAATGTCAGAGGGTTTAATTTGGCACTTGAAATACCTCGCTTATGTGGTTTCTGGGGGAATTGTTTTAGACTCTAGCTGAGAGTCGTTTTTTTTAGGTACATGACTGATCTATGTAATTAATTTATGATTATTTATTTATATGAAAAAGTCAATGCACAGGGCTTGTTAATTTTTTGTTCGAATTTTTCAGGGTTTTTGTGTTTGTAATAGACTTCTGTTGAGGCTACCTTTTTGTTATTTAGATGTATAGAATTTGTTAAATAATTTGTGTATTTATGTGGAATGCGTCTCGAAGGGTGTAAGGTAAAGCAGAATTTTTTGAGCGATTAATGTTATCTTAACGTTGCGATCGTTGTGAACACTCCGATCAGTCGATTAGACGTTATATTGTTCTGCGTTTTTTATGGCTAGACCTTAATAGCACTTAATATCGGAATCGATCAGCAGAAAATTCTCCGTTTTCTCCGAGCCTGAAATAACCGCGCCGAAGTTTCCTTTTCTCGTTACAAATTTAACCTAAATGGACGCGGATTCTCCGCTCCCGAAATAGCAGCGTGGATTTCTCCAAAATCGTCCCAACCTAACATTCACGTGCTCACAATTTGATAATGAGTCTTTGCAGACTATTTAGAATTGGCCATTCTAGACATTTCTTTATTTCATCTGCAAAATAAAAATATTAGAAGATTTATTGCAATACTTCAGCAGTTCTGTAAGAATTTATGAAACAAACAATTCTTCAAAATTTCTTATTGGTTAACTCAAAACAATTAGAGTCTCAGAATTTTTAATATTTTTCTAGAATCAAATAATTGCAATGAAACAAAATTATTAAGTGTCTAATATCACGACACCTTCGTTAAATATTTATTGTATATGATATGCTAATTTTCCTAGCATTTAATTATTAACTCCTTGCCTTACGATTTTTCCAATAGCTACATGCACTGAAGTTTATTATTAAATTTCCTTTAGACAATCCTCAGAAAATCAACGATGCTGTAATACAAAATTTTGATAAAATTCATATTTACAACATATGGACCGCAATATGCATCACGAGTGTGACTTGTTATCATGACTCAAGATATCAAGGACCAATTAATACTTTCACCCTACGATCACGTAATTATCTGTATCCATTTTTTAGTTCTCCAAAAGCTTCGATTCTAAGGTGTCAAGCTTTCACGAGATCGTGCTGTCAGAAGCTTTCGATTCATAAATTATTCAATCGTTCAGGCGATTCATTCGTCAGTGATAGCGTTACGGTTATTTCGGGAGCTTAATTGCGTTCGTAACAATAACTCGATTGCACGGGAGAGAGAAGGAGAGCTGGTTTTCGCGTGGAACGAGAGAAAGAAAGAGTGAGAGAGCGAGAGAGAAACTTATGTAATCCATAGACCTCCACGTCGTTGACAGATGACAGAACTGCCTACTTCGTTGCCAGAACAGCCGAGGTTATATCTATGTATATATTTATATACCGAAAGCGTATGTGACGGCCTCCTTCGAAGCTCGAAAGCTCGTTCGGTGACCAGAGCTGGACACTTATTATCGAGATAATTGGTCGATCGATTGCATCTCCGCGATTATCGTACGTTGCCCTAACATCTTCACTTTTCACAGCTGATCCTCTGCCGAACGACTCCAAAAATATTATTTTTTAATTCTTTTGCCAGTGTTTTAAATAAATAATCACTGCAAGCACATAAACAGATGTGCATTATATTAGAAAGTACAGGTATTTGAAAATTAAAATATGTGTTTGCATACTCATTCTCAGTCTAATAATTATTCACTGAATTTTTTCTTTTTTTTTCTTTCTTGCATTTTATAGGGTAGCGCCGAGCCGACTGACACATTTAGAAAGGTTATTAACAATTGAATTGAAAATAGAAAAAATCGTTGAAACCGCCTATAAATAGAATGAAACACGCCATTTATTATAAAATACAAACCTATTTTTTGAAAATTACGTCAGAGAGATCTCAAATTAATTCAAATTGAAGACGTGTCAGTCAGTTCAGCTCCACTCTGTACATCTTTCTTTTTATAATTTGTGTTACAATTTTGTTTTTTTAGTCAATACCCATTAGGTTGTTATAATTAATTTCTCTTTAGTCTTCCGAAATTTATCCGACGATTGATCAAGGGATGATTCTTTGTTTCTCTTGCAACATGAATTTATTGGTGCATAGATCATTGATAAATAAAATATTTATCATGTGTCTGCAGTTATTTAGAATGCAGCTAAATGTTGAACAATATATTATTAATCTATTATACGTGAATAGTAGGGAATTCCAGCGGGTTTCCATGAATAAACGAATGTTTATTATTCAAATTGTACAGGAGTATATTGGTAATTTAGATTCTGCGAAGGCAATTAAATCGAGCCGATTATAGTTTCAATTGGAATGATTCATATCATTACGCATTCGAGTATCATTATTGTATTCATCGATTTATACGATGCACGGTAATGTAAAAAAAATGTAAATAATTCTTTATGCGGGTTGTTTGATATTCGATACACACTGGGTTACTTAATGATCTACTAATTGGTCAGATTGTATTATTTTCGTTATTAAATGAACATTGTATATATTATTCAGAGTACACTCAGAAGACCCTCGAACAATTTCATTTATTTATTTCTGTCTACGGAACTAGCCTTAGAATTGCAGAAATAGTTGTATAATATAATGAAATTTTGAACTCACGTGTTTGTTGAATAAATAATGAATACATGAGTACAGTAGGACATCGATTATTCGAACCGTAATTAGCAACAACACTCACACTCTAATTATGTAGAATACACAGTGCTATAAAATTAAATACAATGTATCGCTAATGATAATTTTAACCTGTAATTAACATCAGATGAGGATAATCGAGGCTCTACTGTATGAAGCATTAATAAAATAACCTATCATAATTTAATAAAAATATATTCAAATGAATAGTAAGGAAAACTGCAAACAAGGACTACATAATAATTTTCCATAAAAAAGGTCGAAGTCAATGACAAAATTTTAAAAAATTTTAAAAATCGAAGTAAGTATTTCGAACGGTATAATAATCGCTGAAATAGAAAACGTGGAGGTTCCAATTTTTTCTAGCCACCGTCTGAGTATCAAATTGCAGCGAAGGAGGTATTATCGAGTCAAGAACGAGGTTCGATGAAATTCAAATTCTGATAAGGAACATCGATAGAGGGGTAGTTTCCCGGGGTGCTCGAGGGGGTAGGGAAAAGACAGTTAGTAAATTTCCGGGTTTTCGCGGCGCCATCGAGTGCTACGTGCCTGAGAGTATTTCAGTCTCGAAACCCTGTTCCCGGACAATCCACAATGGCGAACGAACTTAGCCGTTTAGGCGAAAGAGCAGAGCAAGCCATTTCCCGGCGACCGGCGCATTCCACCAACTTCGATTTCACAGAGAGATGCAGCCGTCCCGACGCTCTGGGACCCTGGAACGTGAGATTTCAACTCTCTGACCTCTCCAACGTTCTCTCCTTCTTATTTCGATTGTGCTCTTCACTTTATTTTCACTTTTCATCCCCTGGCCTTCGTACGCCGACCCCGTCGCCCCATTATTTCGTTTATCGCGGTACTCTCGATCGCCTCTGCAGCTGGGTAGTCTCGAGGCGCCCGGAATTGGATGTTCAAGGTCGTATCCCCTCTTGCGTGTTCGGTTTAATTTTTATACCACTGCACCGTGGTTCGTTTGTTTCTTTTTCTTTCGGATCTTCTACCTTGGAATTAGTGACTAAATTCTAATCAATATGGGTCTTATTGTTAGGGGTATTCAGGTTTGTGATACTAATAATAATAATAATAGGTCTTGATTGCATGGAGATTCTACGCAGAAAGTTTGTGTGAATGAGTATGTAAAATTGAAGAATACATAGAACTGTGATACAGCAAGTTGTTACAAATTTAACCTGAAAAATATAATTTTATTTGTTTTTATATAGAAAGATAATTTTAATTGAAATTCTAGTGGATGTAGCTTTTGCCAGACACACCTTCTGTTCAGGTAATCCTTCAGAAGGACCAATTTATTGTAGGATAAAAGTATTTTGAAGTTTTAGTATGAGTTTCATAAGCATTCACTTTTTAAATAATAATAATAATAGCACGTTCTGATAGTACAGAAAATTTTTCTAATTAAACAGATAAAGTTTGAGGATTGAATAAAAATACTTTTCAAAGGGTATACTAAAATATACCCTGCTCAAAATAATTAGAGGATCGTATGCTGAAATACCTTATTATTTATTAGACTGCCAGATACTATAAACGCTCCAAATATTATATACAATAAACATGGAATAACAATGGTAAAATACAAGATGTAAAATATACCTTTCATCACTGACACTTAACAAATCGTTCAAAATGACTAAAACCCCTAAATCTCTAACACTTTTGATCAGTATACAATCCTACCCTGTTTTACCAATTTCCACCCAGGAAAGAGTGTCTACAATAACAGTGTCAACTAGTTACACTATTTTTGCCAAGCAGTCACCTTTAGAATAACGTTTCAGAGAAATCCACGTGGTATAAAATTATTTTTCATCCCTCAGAAGAGCACCCTGCCTCTCTAATAATTTCTCTTGCCTGCCCTTTGGGCTGACGTTCCGTCCGAAGCAAAGTTACTTCCACGTCCGAGTTTCCCTCACACAAGTCTCACACTGGAATCAACACACACACTCACACACATGAAATCCACGCGGAATATAAACGAAAAGGACGCGAATATCGGTAGGAACGTAGTGGACACGGTTCACGTGTTCCCTGGGACTTCCGACTGTCGTCGATTCCGGCATCCATGTGCTTTTAGGTAATGAAATTAATAAAGTTCCCGGCTCTTGGCAGATGCCGGCACGGGAGTTTGATCGGCTGCCAAACAGAGATTGGATGGAACCGGACGTGTTCGCTTAGTTTTTTCCTATCATACTTTTCCCTGACACCCTGTTACGTAACTTTGGAGATTCTTCAGAGATGGTCCAACAGATAGTCGATCCTTTGGCTTCAAACGGGATTGTATCTTCTGTCTTGTATTTTGTTTTTTAGATTATACTAATGCGATCATCTGACAGTGAAGTGGCTCGTAGCGTCTCTGTGTCAGTGTTCTTTTAGTTGAAACCTAGCCCAAAATATAGGCACCCATAATAATCTTCAACGCTCTATCATTGTTTGAAGAAGTGTCGTGCATCTTAACAAAACAAAAACGTCTGAGTCTTCTTTCTGAGGAACAGAGAAATTAATTTTGCCGCGATGACATGTCTCTCGGACAACCCTGAATTGGTAGACCCTAGCGTAAACCCTCAGACTCTCTTCTACCCCAAAATATAGGTACCCAAAATAATTTCACAACGCTGTGTCACCGTTCTAAAAAGTGTTATACATCTTACGAAAACAAAAGAGTCTGAGTCTCTTTTCTACAGAGCAGAGAAATTAATTTCGTCCCGACAACGTGTCTCACGAACAACCCTATATCGGTAGACCCCTGGTACAAATCCTGAGACCCTCTTCCTTTGCATAACTCTGTAAACTTCAATCTACATCGTGCACGTGATGCGAGTGTAGCGATTCTCCAAGAAACTCCAATAAATGTACACACAAAATTGCGGCTAGGCAGTCGGAGGAGCTGGCGTCGGATAACTTATGACACCGGTTAGGTGAATACACGTTCGTTTGCCGAGCATCCCGGCCAAGAAACTGGATATCCCTCGGAGCAATCGGAACTCGTTAGACCCAGTTGCAGGGTTTCCGGTTAAGACAGGCCGCTTCCTCGATCGCGTAATCTCGCTTTTTGGCACACGTCAAGGCGGGACGAGCCCTTCGTGGCGGCAGGAAACAAGTTCGTGAAACTGGGGACTCGAAAAGGCATATTCCCTGTCGGTGGGTTAGGCTGGGGTGGCGGCAGAACGCGAGGGGCGAGAGAGACTGTCTGTAAAGACGAGGGACGTTTGAGTGACACGGTTCCGCAACCGTACGGCCGCCATATTTGCTGCAGCCTAGCTCTCTGCTACCAGCCAATATGCCCGTCTACATATCTAATAGAAACGGAATTTCATTTGGTTAATGCGAACGCGCCCCGGTTTGTTACCAGGGATCTTCCTGCGGGCCCTTTGTACGCGGCCTGTCGCTTTGCGGACCGATGCGACCGGAAGATCGGACACTGAAACGATGCACCCTTGGACAACCCATTACGTAATTACGTCACTGGAGCCCAATAGGATTTTCTTGGTTCTTTCGAGGACTCTCCGCGGTCCCCCGCCTCACCGGGTCGCCGGTTTGAAATATCTGCTGGTGTTTACTTGCGAATCTATAGCACGCCAGATCAGTGGCTATATAGGACGAGTCTTACCAGGCTATTTGGTAATTGTGTTTTTAGCTTGAACGACTGTTGTGTTTCACGCGCGGACCTGCAGGAGGTTTCTGGGCTAGCGTCTTACCTGGCCATTTGGTAATTGTGGATTTAGGTGGAGCAATTGGTGTGTTTCATGTGTGGATGTGTGGGAGGTCTAGGCTATTGTGTTACTTGGCTGGTTTATAGTTGTGTCTTTAGTTGAGACAGTTGTTGTCGATTCTGGTCCATTGTATTACCTTGTTATTTAACAATTGTACATCCAGTTTGGAGAGTTGTGGGGCGTTTTTCTAGACCAGTCTACCACTCTGTGGATTTTTATTAATTGTGCCTACAGTTTGAACAACTGGTGTGCCTCGTCTATGAACTTATAGGATGGTATTCTATATCAGTGTCTTGCTTGATACCTCTTTATAAATTTAGTCTTCAGTTTGAACAATTCTGGGGTCTTGTATGCCAACCTGGTGCCCTAACCTTTCTACCCCTGTGTCTATCTTGATGGCCACTTCTTAAATTTAATCGTAGAGAGAAGAATTCTTATGTTTTATTTTTGAATCTGCTAGGTGCTTTTCTAGAGCAGTATTGTAATTAATGGCTATTTGTTAACTTCATCTCCGCTTTGAGCGATTGCATTTTATATCCGAGCCTACAGAAGGTTTTCCTGAGCCAATGTCTTACTCGACGACCATTCGTTAATTACACCTCCAGTTCGATCAATCCTTATATCTTACACACGACATTGTACTCTGCAGTCTATCTTGATGACTATCTGTTAATTACGCCTCTACTTTGAACACTCCTGTCTTATATCTGAACCTACAGGACGCTCCTGGTCTGACGAATGACTCGATCTCTATTTATTCCTACTGTCTGTATCTCCAAATATTTTGATTTTCCTCTCAGCGACCAGGTAGGAAGCTTCCAAAATATCATCTTACGTCACGATTAATATAATTCTATTTCTACTTTTCTCATACCGTCCCTGCACAGAGTCTCCGCACGCACTGGTCGGAAGTTTGCAATCGCTTGCTGATTTCTGTTCAAATCGGATCTCCTGATTTTTGTACTGACCCATCGTTGACATACCAGATGCCATCAAGAATGTATTTTATTTTAATGAGCGTTCATTTTACAAGCGTTTATTTTTTCTGAAAAAATTTGGCCGGTAGCGTACGTCCGTGCCTCGTTCACCAATTCCACCAGATCAGTGAGGTAACGTTCCCGAGGATCGAAAGAAATCATTCAGCGGAGTTTCAACGAGGTCAAGCGGCTCCGAAGGTACGAAAATTTTCGCGATGTCGTGATTGGTAGGAGCGGGTACCGCATGTAGTTTCGCCACGAAACGATGCGGATAAACGCGGTTAGGTTCACGCGACAGCGTCGTCGTCGTTCCTCTTTTTATAGACTCGTAGCTGACAAAAATACACGGTCGCATAATATTCTGGGTTAATCAGTTTTATTTCGCTTTTCGACGTGTCGTGTCGACTGTTGTGCCCGCAGACCCGGAGATTGCAGATACCATTTGTCACCCCGCAACCATGTTACAGCGACGCGGGTCACGCTAATGCCGCGTTTCTTTCCTTCCTCGGCATCGAAGTCTCGCGATCTCCCCTTCCGATACATCGCCGCCGCCCTAACCTCGAAATCCTTCGACTTCCTAGAGAATTGTCAGCGTTATGGAGCTGTGGTAAACGCGATGTCGTCGTCGCTGACACACTTTCGTTTGTTCTCGCAGCGCGTGACCCGAGAACCTAACATTTTTATAGCGTCTAGAGGGTTGATAATAGATTCGTTGACAGTTCTTCATCGTGGAGTAATTAGATGTACTTCGTTTAGAATTTTTGTGTAGCTCTGTTGGGGCCTAAGCTTGATCGAATTTGGTTTGTTTGCGTTGTTTGTCATGTTTGAGAGCGTGCAGAATTATTGAATGCACCTTTGTGCAAATCTTCTGCTAGTGGGTCCAATGGTACAATTTCTGCGGTTGCTGATATGCAAAATGTTGGTAAGAAGGCGCTGCTATTATAATTGCAGGAATCAGTGATCATCAGGCTAGTTTTAGGCGAGTTTCTATTTTTGCAATAAACGATCATGTACGATTCCTACCTTGTTTGCTGTGTTGGACTTTCAGGAGTGAAATGATGCGAGAAACCTGAGTTGTTTGGGGGTGTTAAGACTACGTTTACTATACTGAGGGTTTATGATACATGTACCCCTATTCAGCGTCAGGATGTTAGGTTCACGAGCTTTTCGAAAGAGATGCGAATATTTCTAAAATTTCATTCTCTACTTGCGGCGCTCCTCAATGAATTCTTTTGCAACTTGCAAATGTCTGTTGAAGACAGCAGTTGTTTACTATATTTTTCATAATCCTAAGTCTAGAGACTTCTGTTATTAGCTATACAAAAACATGCTGTGTAATCCTTTGTCTTACCATTTTATCAATTGCTAACTGTACAATAATTATTTATTTAAGTGTCTCTGTTGTTTGGTAGTTAGCTTTTGATAATTCTCTGACTTTTAAGAAAATTTCTATGTGCATGTTTCTAATTCAGGTAACATAATTTACATCACGAGTGTGACTCGTTTTAAGAAGTTCAGCGGTTAATTCACTCTAGAAGTGGAACGAATTTTTCATTTTTCGTCGGATTGAATTTTCACTCCACCACTCCCGATATCGTCGCGCCATTTTCTCCACGCTGTCAACCGAAAAACTTTGTCGAACCGTGCACTCGCATTTACATCTTCGACTTGCACGCGTTCCTTTTAATTCGTTCGACGGTTTCGAGTGTCGATTACGGTTCGATGAAACGGGAGAACGGATTCAAAGTCGAAAGAATGGGACCGGTTCTAAATGATGCTGTACCACTCGATCCGCGAATGTATCGAGCATTAAGAATCAGGTTAGCCCGCGGGGAAAATATAATTTAGAAATCGATACGGTAAATGGAGCGGCGAAAATCGATCCCATACACCGAAGTTTTCCTCGAAATTCAAACTTTCCGTTTGTTCTACTTTTTTTTCGGATCAACCCTTCTCGACGGATTAAAAATAACCCTTCGATTTCAGATGCATTATAATATTCCGCACTACTCGCCGCAGTAGACAATTCCGTGTGCGGTCAGACGCGAAAAAATGAATTTTTATGGAGGGTGTTTTAAGATTTATGGTCCGAATTTTGGATGAGCATGACATTGCACGGGTTAAATACGAAAGTGTTAATAATTGTGGGTAGCAATACCTGTAGTTTCTGAAATATGAGGGAATCTTTTTTTCACGCAGATATTTTATTTTTTAAATGTTGGAAAGTATTTATATTTTGATGCATGGGAACTGAAACTTTTTTATTTATCCTAAATGAAGTGGAATATATTATTCAATTTTATTTTACGACAATTTTACTGTAGATGCATAGACCGAGGCGGGTGTACTTTATTTATAATTTTTTCAAGAAAACTGTATTATTATTGTATGAACGTGCAGCCAAGTATTCGGTTAATTAAGTGCAATTTTCATGGAAAAAATAATCATTGCATTCTTGAACATGTTGCACTTGACAATTGCTACCTGACCAGCCCGATTCACAATTTTTTAGTTGAAATAAATTCAATAACACTGATAGGATGAAATCAACTCGAAACGAGTCATCTTAAAACATTAAAAATTGGATGAAAATGAAGTCAAAAGTCTTAATATTTCAATAAACAAAAATAACTGCAATTATTAAATTATTTACTCCCAAAACTACATTTAGGAACTACCCCAAGAATGATCTAACATTCCATTAAACACTATACATCCCCAAAATGAAACACATCAATTTTAACAAACCCCTATCAACGTGTTATCATAAATTTAATTTATACTATAAATACATGATAAACAGAAATAAAGTAATTCCCAAAATTACATGCTCGACAAGTAACAATTGACGAATACGAACAATAGCTATACTTAATAGGGTACACGTGTAACGAGGCTGCGACAGCGTTCAGAAAACCCTGAAACGACTTTAATCCCCTCCATCGCAGCTTTCACAGACAAGTTTCGGGATAATACGATCCGCGGGAAAACCGGAGGTTGAAACCCGTGGAAACATACAGTCCGAGGAAAAGCTCGACGGCGGAGAGGTCGGATTTAGGCGTATTTGCGACATGGCCGCCGCGAGAAGCCATTTAGACGGGCGAAAGTTCAGTCGTCATCCGTTCGAACGCGACACGGAAAACTTTGCCTATCAACGATTTTGATAACGCCGCCGGCACATAGCAAACGCAAATAGAATGAGCTCCGTCGTCGGGGCTGAAATTTCGTTGTCCATCGCTTCGACTCGAAATTGTCGACATTTTCCAGTAATTTAATCCCAACCCCAATTGAGAGACGCTTGCATCCACTAAAATCGTTTATATATATGCATTGTTGCAGTCAGGGACAGATTATCTAGAAGGAATGTATGAACACTCATATGGATCGTTATAAAACCCGCTGAACAATTCATCAGAGGCAGTAACAGTATTTACTTCCATTAGACTATATAACCTAAAATTCCATGTCCTTAATTCATGTCATACCGTGTCAAACAATTAGCAGCTCATCGCTTCCAGGCGTCGTTAGCTGTCTCCGGCTCCTTATGAAATTTCCTAGGTACTTATCTTATAACAAAAGACATCGGAGGCTGTAACAGTGAAGTCATAGCATGCATCACATCACTTTTCTATTGTACAGTATTCCACGGTTGGCTGGAAGTGCATACGGGTCGGAGAACTTCCAGTCAACCGAGGTAGGGCAGGTTGTCATCGCCTTCTCTTGCCCTACCTCGGTTGGCTGGAAGTTCTTGGTGCAAAATGCTCTTCTAGTCAACCGTGGAACCCTGTATTATTCTTGTCGTTTTTATTCAATACTATAATCGCTTGCAAATATTTTTTTAAACACCCAACATGCTGGAAGTGAGCTGTAGCAATATATATACGTTGCAGGAAGAAATATAATTTTTTTCTGGGGGATGAATAGAGAGGTTGATAAGGGGGATAAATGATTCGAATGTTGGTAGCAGTGGAATCGTGGTAGAAATTAATTGTTACGACTGTCGGGGCTTAAATTAACACGCAGACCGAGCTGCTTGTTCTTTCGAAACTTTGTTTATTGGGTCACGGGTCGCGCTAATTTTTCTGCAACCCAGATTCCGGTGACAGTTCGAAAGCGAATCGACGAGGAATCGATATTGTTTCGAGAATTAACCATCAGAAGTCACGACATGTGTTTCACGTTTCTATTAATACCGTTCGGAAAGTTCTAAAATGTAAGTGATATTTATTTAGTTCTCTCAATTTGACTTAAAACTAGGCTGATCTTGAAATGTCCTCGTTGCATGCACCGACCACATAAAACCAGATCCCTGGAGAACAAATATTTTGAAAGAATCTCCTTTCATGCAACATTGAAATTAGGGTAGAGTATCTATAATTGACAAGGTGAATATGTTTAAAATAAATTATTTACTGTTTACTTAATTGTTCGATCAATTTTAGCGATTGGAACACCTAAATATCTCTAAAGGTACAACTCTAAACACCTGAAGATGTGCCATTGAATGTTCCTCAGACTATGTGGTACCAACAGGACGGCTACCTAGCTCATTACAGCACTAGAACTACTATATAACACAGTACAACTCAATTATTTAATCAAACATTCCCAACTGGTTGAACTGGACATACTGGGGGTACAGCATCGCTAGAGCACGTTCACGTGATCCGACCCCATTAGACTCTTCTCAACAGATAGCTAGAACAAGATGTTTACTGACAGCAACCTATCAGGGACAATTAAAACAGCATCACAAACCGTGATTGTTCATTTTGGAGAGTGAATGGACGTCACTCAGAGCATTGTACAGCGTGATAGAAAGAAACACGATGACAGGGTAGATTTTGGCCGTCCGTGATAAATCTGAGAGAAGATGGCGGATCGGGGTGGTGTAAGCAGAGGAGGACGGCCTGTTAGCGGCTGCTGCTCTAACGGCGATCAGACAATCACGGGCCATTTGCGTCTCGGGAAGCACGTAACCGGTATGCCACCACGGACATTTACGCAACAAATATTTTGGCAGCGTGTCCGGGTGGTTTCGCAATCGCGAATTCGCCATTATGGTCCGGCGGCCAATCGCGTCGGCCGGAAGGCAGATCGCGAATAATTAGTTGCGGGTCAAGGCACCAGCGCGAGACGAAAAGAAGATCGCTCATAAAAGCCGCCACTTCGAAAATAGAATTGTCCTCGGTCGCTTCTAGCGGAGACCACTGTGCCTGAGATCAAGTTCACCAGAGCAGAAGGGTTCTTGATTCGCTACCGTATCGTTTTACGAGCTTACGCTAGTTCGAGAGACGATAGAGTCTCTCCTATCATCATTAACTCTGCGAAAGAATTGTGGATGTATTAGCTGGAGTCATAAATAACGTCCAATTTATTTCTTAACTGTATTGGTAATTTATTGAAGGATGATTATTACTGCTTCGCAGCATGTCTACGTTTTGGGGAGTCGGACCTTCAAAGATGAGGCAGAAATCAGTAACCCGCATAAACTGTTTCAATTCTTAGAAAGAAAAAAGTCTGTTACGTGTCGGAAGTTATTTATGACTCCACCCTATGGCTATCAGAATTGTATTAGGTTGTTAGTGTGGATCATTAGTATTGAAAATTAAGTATTGTCCATGGTGAGTTCATCTAGCTGATAGACTAACTCGTAGGTTGTTCATCGAGGATCCTCCAGAATTAGAGCCTGCAATAGATCTTCACCGAAGGTGGACCATCCAGATCGTGGTTCGTCAGACATATCAAAATTGTTATTCTTTCATGTAATGGAGTCTTCTCCATACAGTGCACACATGTTTCAAACATGATTCGATTAATCTCGAACAACAGAAGGTGTCTAAAATGTTCGTGCTTATCAACCTGCCACTCCATACATTTTTAATTTAAAGCAACAAAGTGGAAGAGCAGATAAGACAAATTTAAACGCAGTAAAACAGAGGAACTTAATTGACAATCTAATTATGTAGCTGGTTGATCCTCTGAGTGTAGAACACCTCAGAGCTGTGCATTTTCTGTGCAAGGGAGTACTCATTGCCGTACTGTACACTATATTAGGTTTCGGAGGTTTTAAAAGAGAAGGTACGCTGCTCTCTGCTGGTTCGGTATACCATCGAACACCTTCTCCAATTTAATCAGCTTCCTGCAAGGATTCTTTTCGTAAGAGTGCTCCGCTATCCGCTCGTAATGTTGCCTGAGATATCGTCCTGCATGTTGTGCTTAGGCGTGTTCAACTACTCTGCAACAAGTCTCGTTGGAAGATGTTCCTCGAGGCTCGAAGTCTAAGGGTAGTTTCCAGCGGGGTGATTCCGGCTGGCAAGAAAAGGCTGTTCGCGAGCCAGACAGGGTGTTACGACGCAACTTCGGGAATTTGTAGGGCTGGCAACTTCCAGCCAGCTTTAGCACCGGAAATTAGAATAATACTATTTCTTTTTCAGTCTTTCCGAAACTTTTAGAAGAATTGTGCCCTCCGTTTTTCAGTCTGTCGCAGCAGGGCGTCGCTTGAAATCGATCCGAGCCATTTTGTTTCCGTACCTTTCGTTGCAAATTGAAGTCCAATATACTGTACGCTGATCTACGATGATTCAGGACGATTTTTACCATTTTTTATTCATTTTTTTAGGAGCGTAGTTCGTAGCACTGTCTTTGGATTGTTTTATAAGATTCAGAAAGCTGGAACAAGTCAGCGGCGCCGCCTGGCGGTGATTTTTCGCGGTGACCTTGAAACATAGTGTCTATTGCAGTGAAAATTAGATATTTCAATTAAGTAGTGCGACAGAGTTGCAAAATTTTGTTTAACAATGCATAATCATGGCGAGTCACAAAAGGCTATTGTCTAAAATAACTCCTGACTCGTAGAAGTTAAGGAAAAATTTGTTGAATTGAATGTGTTGTGTTTGGAGGACTTCGTGTGATACAAAAAATTAAATTTCTTACGTGGATCATATTCCGAAATTGTTGTTTATGGCATGAAGTCCTCCACACACAGCACATTGCATTAAAAAACCTTTTCCTAATGTCCTCTAGTCAAAAGTTATTTCAGACGACAGAGTAGTGTGTGATTTCTGTAGGGACACCCTGTATATAATTGCAGATACATTTACAATTTTTTAAAACCACCTACAAGTCAGCACAATGAACTTACTGTACACCACCGAGACCTTAAATTATTTTACCATCGCGCCTACAAAATTGTTCACGGTCCCTCGAAAGCGTCAACGGAATCGTCTGAAGGGCTGCAGGGGGTGGAAGTTCATTTCACGGAGCAATCGAAGCGGAGGAAAGTATTATGCGCGAGCATTCTTCGTCGAAGCGAGAAGTTTGGCTGTTCGAGCTCTCCTTCGTCGCGATAATAACATCCTTTTTTTTTCGTTCGCGGGGCCATCATCGTTTTCGGTGGATTAAATGGGGTGCAAAGTGGAACAGGAGGCAGAAGTTTGTAGCCGACAGGATAGACGTATAGTGCTATTATGAGGATGAGCTGGCTACATCGTATGCCTCACGATGATACGGTTATTCCGGAGCTTCTGGCAATTATTGTGCGGCCATTTTGCTACCAACACAATTTTCCTGTCTATCTCATTAGGCAAACATTCCGCCGAACCGTGTATCGCTCGTTCTTATCGCCTGAAACACCATTGGTATTTTCGTCTTTAATATAGGGACATTTCTAGGGACTTTTTCTCGCGAGATGCACACCCCCGGGCCCGCACAGAAGCTTCATTAAAAACAGGTTAAATAAATTTAATGAGAACGATGCAAGACGAGTCTTGAACGCTTGCTTCGTAATTTAAAAAAGTTCTCAATTTTTATATTTCATATGTGAGAACAGGAGAGTCAAGCTAACCTAAAATCAGAATTTTAAATTGAATAAGTTTTGATTAAATGATCTATGAAGATTCTGTTGTGTTACGACGTTTTTAAATTTGTATTTCTGAGAGAGAAAACGGTGGAGGTCAGTCGATTCCCGTTCCTCGGTGGGAAAATGGCGCGGATTCAAAAATTGACCCCCCCCACTGGCATAAATAACGGGTGGAAGGAAGTTTTCTTTGGTGTTCGGGGTCAGCATTATCATATCCCAGGGGCTAAACAGGGTGGAAAGGAGGGTGGAGTCTGTATCCGACAGGGCAGACATATGGCGGCATTATGACGATGAATCAGTACATCGTGTACCTAGTGATAAGGATTAATGTTTAGATTCTAACGCGTCCTGTGATACGTCCACAAAATTCAATCTGCACTTGCTCCACGATTCTCGGTGAATTGTCCTTTGGATCCTCGAGATTTTATTCTCATAACATCTCCAAATTAGAAAATAATCCATTGCATTTTTTCAAACCTGAAATATTAAGCTAACCTATTTTAGGAATTATATTTTGAATAAATTATTATCACAGTGACAGTATGAAATAAATGGTGTGACGTAAAACAGTCACTTATTTGTATTATTAATTCTTCTGTATGTATGAGGCTACGTGGGGGTTTCCAAACATGTGCTCTGTGTGCTACGAGCCACCATACAGGTCTAAACGCTGATATACATTATACTGTACGAGCCTGTGCATTTAGACGAATTATTACGTCAGGATATTCGATGAAAATCTGTACGTTTTGTAGGGCCATCTGTCGCAAATTTTATTTAATTAAATATCTAGTAATTTTCATAATTTCGAACAGCATTAATATTATAAGAATATAATAAAGTAATTTCTGTACGGTGAAGTCATAAACTATTTTATTCTTTTGCGATTTATACTCGAAAGAGTAGATTATAGAGTGTCTGACTAGGTATGGCAGTTTTCACTGTGGCATTCAACGTGTTTAATATATTAAAGTATTCTATCCAACATTTATTGAAGAGTAAACAAATTCAGCACACGACGATTGTTTTCCCTGAAACTTTCAGGACTTAAAAATGAAATTTTAGGGAGATATTTAATAATAATTGCTCATGGTTTATGTTCTTCTGGTCTATTTTATTTAGTTAATATTATTTATGAGTTAAGTTCAAGACGTTTAATATAAGTGTTTCAAAATTGTCATGTCTGACCACAGGCAGAATTTTTCACTGTGGCGTGTACCATAGCCTGTCAACTGAATTGTTGACAGTGGAAACTCAGTCGCGTTTCAGCGACCGGAAAAATCGACTGACGGAAAGTGGAAAAACTGACGTGTCACGCGATTCGGTCGGCATAAATAACATGTGAGGGAAGTTTCACGAGGGTAGCATTATCATATCCCAGGGGTTAAACCGGCTGGAAAAGGAGTAGGTCGAAGCAGACATGGCAGACGTATGGCGGCATTACAGCGATGAGTACCTGGGCCAGGTGTTCGCACCCCCGCGTTTCCTCGGACCTATTTCGGATGACGTAAAGACTATTTCCTAGGGGAAAAGCCTCCGCGAGATGGAAGTTCATCGATTTCGTGGATCGCTCCGTACCGGCCACGATTTTTCACGAGTACGTTACTGCATGTAGTGTTTGGGGAATTGTCTTTTATTTTAGCATGATGTTGGAATGGCATTCGAAGTGCTTTGGAACGATTGATTTTCTAGGGAAGTCCACGATTTGAAAGGTGGACTTCCCAGGGAAATCGAAGAGTTGGAGATCGAATTTCTAGGGAAACTTAAAGCTTGTGAGATCGATTTTCTAGGGAAACAGAATTTGAAAGATCGCGTTGCTAGGGAAATTGTTTCTGAAGCGTCAAATTCCTAGAGAAGTCGAAGAGTTAGGAATTCGAGTTT
This sequence comes from Macropis europaea, assembly GCA_916610135.2. NCBI lineage: Eukaryota > Metazoa > Arthropoda > Insecta > Hymenoptera > Melittidae > Macropis > Macropis europaea. The sequence continues at coordinate 3,523,973 of OU744353.1, forward strand.
TTCGTAACATCGATATCTCTGGGGAAATCGAAAATTTGAACGATCGATTTACTAGGGAAATCGAAACTATAAAATATCAAATTCCTAGAGAAACCAGAAATTTTAAAGATCTCATTTCTAGGGAAGTCAAAGATTTGAACGACCGTATTCATAGGGAAACTCGGAACTTCGATTATCTAGGAACATTGAAGATTTAAAAGATCCTAGAATTTAAAATAGATTACCTAGAAGAATCGAATCTGCATGCTCGAATTCCTAAAGGAATCGAAGATTTGAAGGTTCGAACTTATACGAAAATCCAGTTCGTAAGATGAATTTTTCTAAAAAAAATAGGAAATTGCAACCATCGATCTTCCAGTCAACTAAAAAATTCGAAAGGTCAGCTCACTGGGGAAGTCGGAATGAAACGTTCGAATTTCTGGACTAACTCCAATAACAAATGTCGAACTCGAACGAAGGAATTTCTAAGGTACTCGAATTCCAACCATCAGATTTTCTTTCCCCGTTCTACTGTAAAAAGTCTGGTTCGTGGACGTCGAGTGATTCCACGGGGACTATTATTCGCGTTTACTCGATTGTTACTCCGAGAATGGATTATTACTACGCGACGTCAGTCTCGAAAGGCATCAAGGGAAATGTAGACCGGAAAATCTCGCTTTCCTCTCGCCTTAACCACCTTTTCCTGAGAATGATTCCTGGAGCGTGCACGATCCGACGAACGAATAAATCGGATTCCGGACTACGTCTCAGAATATTTCTCTCGCATTCTCACGTACGCTTACAGCCTCTCCCTTTTTTCGCCCCCATCTTTCCCGGGAAAATTCCGTTTCCTCCGGGAAACTACGCCCTGGAACCCCTCGAACGCTCCTGCAGTTAATTTCTTACTTACTGGCTAAAAGCAATTCTCCATTTCCCTTTGAAGAAGAAAATCATTTCAATATTCCCCAGAATCTACTGGATTTTACCATTCACCTCAAATTCAGGGGAATCACTGAATTTTGCGTTTGAAGTTTTTATAGTTTTTAATAGACAGGACTTTGCCTCATGGATATTGTAATTACAGACAGTGGTTTAATTGTTAGAGCCATAACACGTGAGACAGATAGTGTTGCTAAGTGTATCAATACTTCATAAAAAAAATAATAAATCTTCAGTGTAACGAGGGATTCATTTATAAATTGTTTTAATGTAAATTCGTCAATTTATGCAGGCGACTCTAATAATTTGATCACCCAGTGTAACTACTGACTCAGATACAGATGTATTCAAAAATACAAAAGACACATATTTTCATTCCCTTGCGATTTTTGAAGTCTTCTTTACGCAATTGTGAGACATTTTCTAATAAAAATTTGTAATACATGTTACGTCTCATTTCTATATAATAATTACTGTCATATTAATTCTATGAATATTGAATAGCAATATGGACAGACGTGTCCGTATCACTGTCCAAAAACTGAATGTCTGCGGTTAAGGGTTCAGGAAATTTGATAACACTTGTTAGACTATTCAGTTTCAATTCAGAACAGAAGATTTTGTTGTCAACGGGGAATTGCGCGACGGCAGGGCTGATTATATATTCTAACGACGGCTTAGAATATTAGGTCGAACATGGCTCGTTCGATATTAATTCACAAAATTAATATCGAACCGCTTGGCCCTTTTTTCCCCTACCTTTGTCTCAGGGATATTCAACTTTGACCCCGATCTTGATATTCCTCTGTTTGTCGAGAGATTATAGTCTTCGATATTAACGTGACGCTTGGAGCTTGACAAAATTGCTTTCCCCAAGTGTCTTCTTGAAGGAGAGCAAATTTTCTTTGGACCATCATGTTTGTTAATAAAGTCGCATTAAAAATCGCAATTTTCTTGCGATCGATTGAGGTCGATTACTCATTCTCAGTCAATTTTGAGTTGACATAACTCTTCGTATAATATGATAAAATAATATGTGTGCCATTTCGTAAATGACAGATTGTAAAATAATTTTTTTAGCAAATACTACAATTCCCTGTGAGAGAAAAATTACTCTGAACGTGTCAATCGCACGGCAAGCTTATTAAACGATAATGATAAATTGCATCATGATCAATGCTTAGTTTTACTCGATAATGAGTGCAATGAAAATTATAAATATTAAAAAATGTTTGTTGGTAAAACAACGTTTTTCACTTTTAAAAGGTCACCACAGCAGTGCTTTAGAATTGTTAGTCATTCAAATTGCAAAATTCTTAGAATGTAAAGGGTTAAATACATTCTAGGGATTTTTCTCTCTATTTAACTGACAATTTCAGCATGCCTCCAATATACTAATTTATGTTGGAGATAGTACAAGTCTTCCTTTAAAGATTGTCTCTGTATAACGTGATTCAGTAGAAAGGTTGATGTTCACGATCACGATCACGATCCCTAGGGATTTTCAGCACGTTAGGATTCTCGTTAGGGAGCACGTGGCTGCGTCTGTACGCAATCCACGAGGCCTCTTCCAATGGGATAAAAATAAGCGAATGGTTTTCTGCAATGTTACATTTGGCCAGGAGCCCACGGTACCTGCGCTTATTAAGGGACGCCTTTATACCGTGGACTAAAGGCTGGTTCGCACGTGACGATACCAGCGAGCCAACTGCACGCGCGTGAGCACAAATCTCCGCTGTTTAGACCTGCCAGGGATTATTTATTTGTTAACACGTTGGCTGTCGCGGTCAGTTGTGTTAATTAGCCAATATTTTGGAATTAAATACTCACTGATAACCATAGAGCGGCCTGTCACGTTTATTTTGGATTCTGTTTTATTAGACAGGAGCCGCTAAAGCGGCGCGTAGCAGTTAAACGGTGAGTTTTGAGAAATTGATCTTCACAAATGTCAAACGCGTATTTAAAATTTGTGGACCAACTGAGTGCATTCTCCTCGATTAATCCAACATTTCTATTTTTAAAAATGATTTCTAATAGATTAATTCACCATTTCCAAAGATTCTCTAAAAAAGTATATATTTTCTGAATGTGTCTGACCAGGTAGGGTAATAAAACAAATTATATGAAAGAAATAAGCGACTACAGTGGCTTATTGTACAGAAAAATCACTTTAATAAAGTCCAGCCACTAAGGTGGCCTGCAGCAGTCGAACGGTGATAAATCGTGAGCTTAAAAAAATCGATCTTCATTTATGTCAAACATATATTTAAAAATTCTTCGATCCACCAACTGAATTTCCATCAAACAGTCACCAATATTTTTATTCTTAACAATAACTATTAAAAAAAAAATATCACCTTTTATAAATGTTCCCAATCAGATAAGGCCCTTAAACGAACATATAAAAAAAGCAGAAAAGTACAGCAGGCTCTCATATAAAAAAAAATCATTTTATGAGACCCAATCCACTATAGTGGCGCGTAGCAGTGAACCGCTAAAAAACACTAAACCTCCCAAAATCGATCCTCAGACACGTTAAACGCCTATCGATCAATCCATCGAACACCCCAACAAAAATCATCTTCACATCTGCGAAACACAGCCGTTCCACGTGCTTTCACGAAATCAAAGATGGCGGTCGAACAGATGCAGGAAACCGTCTGCGTAAGAGACACATCTGTCTTGTCGCCAAGATGAATGGAGGCTGATTCGATCTCGACAGGGACGGCTTGAAAAAAAAAGGCAGAAGATGAGCAACGAGGTTATGTCACCGGCGACGCTGCTCCGCGCGTCGTTGGGCTTCTGTTTTCACAGACGACGGCGTCCGGACGGACGCGCGGTGAAAACGACGAAATTCGAGACGATTTTCCTCCCGCGTCGCGTCGCACCCGAAGAAAAGCCCGTGTCGTCGCCTGACGAACGTCAGGCGTATTTTTAGGGAAATCTCCTAACGAGGGCCCCCCCGTTACTCGCGGCGATGTTTTTCCAGCGGACTTCCGATTAATTAAATTGACCCGTTCGCCGGGCGTGCCGTAACGAGGAGGAGAGCACGCGGATCGATCGTCGCGTGATCCGATTTGTTCGTTCTTTGTTGAAATTCAACGGTAATCCGATTTCAATCGGTCACGCTGGCATCGTAACGAGAAGTCCGACGGAGGAAACGCGCTCGACAGCGAGTGCATACGCTCGTCGATTTTCACTGTCGCCAGCGACGTCGAGCGGACTGAAACGCGGAATTTTCCACGATCAATCGACGGAACATTCGATTTTCATGCCGCAGCACGTGTTTTCGGAGGATTTTTCGTACCGTGACAGGTTCTTTGGTGATTGTTGTAAATTGCAGGTCGATGGGTCCTCTGGAGTGGAATATAACGCACAGGGTGTTGAAAGGAGGGTTCAGGGCTGTGGAGGCTGACAGTGTTTGTAGAATGGAGGAAAAAAGATGGAATAAACATGGGTCGAAAAATTGTTATTGTGGGAGTTATAAACTGTTTTACGTGTTTAGCAAAGCAAGTGGCTTGCTGTCTTCTGGTACTCTCGCGCGAGATGGGGATTTAAAGTTCTTTAAAGTTGGGATACTCTTTTTTTAACATCCTGTATAAATGTTAACTGTTTGGGTTTTACGGGAGTCTACTATTATGTCGTGAGACACATAGACAGGCCTATTCACTGTTTTTTAAACACGTATAGTTTATTTCGAGATAGACAAAAGAATGCAGAAGGCAGTACTTTATAACATTTAGGGAATATTGTCCAGTCTCGGTCTGGAATTATGTTTGCAGAAACTAAACAACATATCTGTATGAAATTTTCCACATCTATTCATAAACATATATACTTCATTCATGAATTTTTTCACATCGTTAACATCTAAATCATAGTGATTATTCACCGGGAGGGTAGACAGGTTAAGAAAATAGTCATTCATCAATTTCATGTTCTAATCGAGTCTTCTATTTTTTGTTTCAGGTAAGCCGAGTCATAAGTCTCTGTCGTTGGTTATTATGTAAGTACCTCCCGATGCAGAGAGAAATAATGAAGCAGAAGATTATAAAAAAATTAATTTTTTCTAAAATTCTAATCATAGAAATGCAGAAAAAATGATTCTGAAAGGACTCTGTCAACAGCCAAAGGGTTCACTTTAGGACCCACGTTGTTTAGAGAACCCTTTCTCAGATTTAGGTCTGGTTTACATTGGTAGAGCAGAGGGTACAATATACTAACTCAAATAACTTGTCTACATACTCTACTATCCCATTCTCTACCAACCACTCGTCCAATCATTTACATGAATATAGTAAACGAATTTATGCTACCAGCTTTGCTTGCTATCCCATTATTCTACCTATGTAAACTGGACCTTCCAAGCAGAGCCCCCGAAGTGGTCATCTCAGATTTTAATGAGCTCTTACGCGTTCATAGATCATGCTGTTACAAATCTGACTATTCATGGTGTTGGGTATAGACGGTCAATAGCTTAAAAGATATTTAATGTTAAAGTTTTGACAGAGTTCATCTGCTCTGCTGTAACAGCTTGTCAGGTCTAACGATTTCATGTTAATGGATCATGCTATTGCAAATCTCCCTGTACTTTTAAAAGTAGGCTCCCTATAGTTTGGAACGTAGACGGCCTATACTTTAAAAGATTTTAATGTTAAAATTCCAATAGGGTCTACCTGATTTACTGTAACAGCTTGTTAGATCTATCTACTCTACTGTAACAGCTTGTTAAATCTATCTACTCTACTGTAATAGCTTGTTAGATCTGTCAATTGCACGGTGATAGATCATGCTGTTAGAGATCTCCCTGTATTTTCAAACGTAGACTCTGTATAGCTTTCAATGTAGACTCCCTGCAGCTTTGGACACGTACTCCCTATGCTTTTGAACGTATACTTCCTATAGTTTAAAAGATATTTAATGTAAAACTTTTGTCAAGGTTTATCTACTCCACCGTAACAGCTTGCCAGGTCTATCAGTTGCACGTTGATAGATTATGCTGTTACAAATCCCCCTGTATGTTTAACGTATAGACTCCCTATAGTTTTGCACGCAGACCCCCTACACCTTTGAACATATACTCCCTGTGCTTTAAAAGATATTTAATGCAAAAGTTCCACAAAGGTCTGTCTGCTCCACCGTAACAGCTTGTTAGACCCAGCAAACGGTGAGTCGCAGGCGTCGATTGTCGATCGATACAAAAGGAGAATCACGGCGTGTGTGCCGTCTCATGGTAATGTTTCCCGTTCGATGAAAGATTCAGGACGCGTGTAATCCCCGTGTACGTGATCCACGTCGCCGGATGCAAATAATCCCCGGGTATCGGTGTCACGTTTTCACGGGAACGCGTTTGAATTCTGGCTTTTCTTCCGAGCCGAGCAAACCGATCGTTTTCCACGCGTTTCCACGGCCCTTCCGCCCGTCGATCTTCCGCCGTCGTTCCGCTCCGCTGAAACCTACGGCCCCGTTACCCTGTGTGAAACTTCCACCGGCGAAGGCGGCTGCGGAATCCTCGGAGGATGTTCCGCCTTGCAGGGGAATCAATTAGATCTATCCCGAGATTTCAAAGAACCTTTGACGTCCCACCTTTTTTTCTCTCCTCCCCCTTACGGATGTGAAAGATGTCAGAATGGAGGCGGAAGAAGAGAGCCGGTGGAGGCTTCAGAAATGGCTAAGTGATAATCCTCATGGAGCATTGGGTACTATTCTGTGCTAGGTCAACTTTATCCGAGTGACACGTAGATCCGATCATTGTTTATTCGATCGTGGGTAGTATTCCCTCTTTGACATACAAATAAAATGACACTCGATGCGTGGAAAACATATTATTTAACATATCTCAACTCAACAATTCTGTAAGCTTTACAATGATATGATAAACGAATGACCTATCCCTGACGTCTCTGTATGTCGAGGGGTTGATAAGATTCGGTAGATGCGGTAAAAACTGATGAAAGGTACTGATATTATTCATTTAAACAGGTAGAATTTATGGTTACGTGTATCTTGTGGGAAGATTTAGAAAGTTTGCCATTTTTAGCTAATGCAGCGTGGCGCTCAATGTGTTAATACTTTTGATAAAGTGGGTATGGAATAGAGGTTGTTTATAGATTGCACAATGAGGAACGGGATGAACATTTTGTGATAGGCAATAATTCTTGCGTACGAATGTGATTTGATGCAAAATCAATAGAAAGTGTTATGGAATGGTGTCCGTGTTGGGGTATCGTCGATTTCGAGTGAAATGCGATAGAATTCATACGTTTCTGCATGAATTCATGTAGAATCGATGGAAACAGCTATCGCCTGCTGATTACGTCGAAATAATGATGACTAAATGTGACTCGCGCTAAAATTCGCACATTTCAGTAAATCGTTGTAGAATCGATGAAAATTGCATTCTCAAGCTGTTTATATCGCAATAACAACAATTTGGAATGAAGTACGGTAGAATTCATGTGTTTTCATAAATTAACGTAGATGATTCTGTAATTATTTTCAGAATACAGTCAAGCTGCTAATTTCAGTTGATTTCAGTGTGGAATCTCAGTTTCTTTGTTAATCGTTTTTCCTTTTAAGTATAGATCACCGAGAGCGACGTTATACGATCTTTATTCTTCAGTCTACTGATTTCACTTTGTTCCTTTTATCTTCATTCCCAGCTACAGTGTTTCGTATTAATTGATATCGCATTGATCTTTCATAGCGACTCGACGACGCAGCGCTTGAAAAATCATCGAAAGTTCCATTCCCAACGAATTCTCGTCGCCCGTCGCCTCCATTTTTTTTCTCTCTCTGCCTCTCTTTCCTCCTCCACTTCACAAGTAATCGACATGATTTTCAGTGATTCGAAGAAAACCGCTCGATTGAGACACATTCTCTCCAGCGGAGAATACTTTTCCATTAGTCCCCCGATTCTTTCCCTGAATGCATTCGCACAGAACTTTTCTAAAAGTTGTTATACCTTCGCTTCGTTCGTTAGTCCTCCATTGTTTCTGCTTCGATTATTCCTTTTCTATCGACGATCGCTTCTTCGTTTGGGCTAGGTTAGATCACGAATGCATCTAAAGTGAATCGCGGTAAGAGTACTTTAGGATTACTTTGAGTTTGATTGGGAATATTTTACGTTTAAGTTGGGGTTATAGGAAGTGTAGCTCGAGTCAAAGTTGAGTCAAGTTGGGCCACCCCGAGCCAAAGTCGAATCAAGTCGAGACTTCCTCCAGTCAAAGTTGGGTTAAGCCTGGGAGTTTCTTGAGTCAAAGTTGGGTCGATTGTGTGAGTATCTTGAGTTAAAGTTGGGTTAAGTTGGGAGTATCTCACAGTAACATGACTCATGTTAAAAACAACTTAAATTGAGCCTACATTACATTTCACCAGTGTCTCAATTTCACTTTGAGTTACATCAGGATGATCTCAGGCACACATTGAGTTATCTCGGGAGTATTTTCTGTTTTAATTCACTCATCCTACTCATATTGAGTAGTCGAAGAAAGTACCCTGTAAATACTTTGACTTATGCCTTATCCTAAGTACTAGATACTCCCAACTACATCCCATATAGTGATACCTAAATCCATCTACTGAATTCATCCTTCACTAAAAAATTTCCTTCATGAATCATTCAGTTTATTAATTCCACCTTGATGACGCAATTTTCCTCTGTTGATTCTGTCGAGGAAAAAATGCTTTCTCGCATGCGTGTGTTCGAAATTGATGATTGCCACTCGGCGGTGTTCTTGAATCTTTCATCGATGCGCTCTTTCAACGATGAATGCCAGAGTAATGGAACCCGATTCCTCCGATTTTCATCCGCAGCTCGTTTCATTTCCGCGTGCACGCGCGCGTTGTGTTTCACGCCAATTTATTGCCGCCACTCACCTGTGTTCCTCTTCGATGAACACAGAACGCAGAGAGGGACACCGGTAGTACCGTCGTTTCGTTTCATCGAGAGCTTTTATCGTTTCCACGCACATAAAGAAAAATCCTGGGGGAATGCTGTTCACGGCTAACGCTACAACCACCAACGGAGGTCAAAGTGAATTGTTTGACACTTTTTCGTATAGCTATGACTCGTTTCTAAAACATCTTAACACCCTCTGGACATAGCTAAATCATAAGCACAGCGTTTCGTGTTTTATTCTCCGAATACAGCCCATTAACATTTCAAAAATTTGTTAAATTACTCAAGATCGCGGAAAGAATTAAATGACCTTGAATTGGCTATCCCAGATGCATCTACCGCAGCCTTGAAAGCGCACACAGTTTTCCTCCATCGTTTGAGTACTTGTTGGACGTCCAAAAGGCGGGTCGAGAAGCTTGCAGGCCACACGCGCACAATGCAACCATAATTTCCATTGACAGCCGATGAATTGGCGTTGTCGAACGACAGGGATACTCCACTCGATCCCCGTTAATTAACTTCTGTCCACGGTTGAATTAATTACCCCGTGAATAATATTTCTCGTTTGCGGCGACTCTGATTTCGGATTCACGCCGTTTACCGCGGTGTCGGCGCACGTTGAAGCGGCGATAATTGCGATCGGACCAACTTCCACGGTTTTCCCGTCGAATCAGTTTACTGTGACGAGTGATTCTGAGTTCAGAGAGCAATCAGACCGACATCGAAGCAGGAATTTTCAGAACAATTCGCTTTCCGCACGTCAGACTGCGGAACTCGACGCGTTGACTCGTGCAGTGGACACGGACGTTCTTGGTCAGACGTTACGTAAATTTCTATTTTTAATACTTTGGCTATTCCGCAGACTGCGGACGTTTCTGCAGTTGAATATATCGAAACAGGTAAAAAATGCACACTCATGTTCCTTTTGGATCTATACTGTTTCAGTTTTAACACGTTTCTTGCCAGGTGTGTCGTTTTCGGTACAGCCATCAATTTTAATTTGATCACATACCTACCAATCGTTATGAAATTTTGAGTATCTTCCTCGTTGAAATGGTAGTAGACATAGAAAGTGTACTATCAAGTAGATCAATATTTGTACAATCAAGCAGGTGTATTAATAAATCGACATTTTTTCGTGTCTGTCTGGTCAAGGAATTTTCTACTGTGGCAGGGAACGTGTCAGTGAAGAGTCGTTTCCGCGTGTCTGTCCAGTTACGGAATTTTCTACTGTGGCAGGGAATGTATTAATGAAGATTCATAAAACACAAAGATTTCTATACATCATAGTCAATAAATATTATTTTTTATTGGTGGTCCATGAGCACCCCCCGTGGATACTTATGTTTCAAAAGCTCATGTATGCACTGGCGGGTTAAAAATATTTGCAAAAATAGCCAAAAAATATTTTCCTATGTTTTATTATTCTTAACACTTTGACTGCCATGTCACCCACATGTGGATGACGCTCAAATTCAGTTATTATTTACCTGATTACGAACAGTATTAATAAAAGTATCTTGAACGGTCTGACAGAACCAGTAAAAAGCTATAAAGAGTTCCTAACATCATTGATTAGAAATGGCATAATTTGAGATTACTCTCATGTTTTATCAAAGTCTAGAAAGGCGTCTCGTTTTCGTGTGGCAGTCAACGTGTCAATAGAACGCTTTGTGGTAATATTTTGTGGCTCTACGGCTAGGCTAGGGGTAGTGAAAGGGTTAATCGAGAATTCTCGAAGTCAGCATCCGGCTGAAAAATTAAATTATCAGCAACTTTTAAGGGAGCTTTCGGCTCATTCAAATTCACGACCGTCCCTCACGTTCGAGACGGTGGTTCTTTTTTTCATTTTTCGAGCAGTTCGATCGGTTCGAAGAAATTGATACCTCCGTGGACCGTAGACACGGCGGGCTCGTAAGCTTTTAGAACGATCACGTCGTGCAGTAACCCGCGGAGCTTTTTCCTTTTTCTGCGCGATGTATCGATGAAATTTTCGGTACGATGAATCGGGTTTCAATTGCAGAATTTCAGCAACAAATTACCGAACCTCGTGGCGGAGGCCGGGGAACACGTTCCTGGGTACGTGGGATGGATAATAATAATAATAACACGGGTGTGCCGCGTATAGCTCGGTGGCTGGTCAATGTAATGGAGCCAGTTGGATAACTTTTTAAGTGGGCATAGAAATTATTTATGATTATTATTATTATTATTATTATTATTATTTGTCTTTGGTAATTTGTAAGTACATACCACGGTTATTTATTTATTATAATTACTGTTTTTGAGATTGTAGCAGTTATAACTTTGCAACTGTACACTGCACTCATTTAATATTATTATTTTTTGAGATTCTTTGGAAATTTGCATCCACATGTCACAGTTATTTGTTCATTATAATTATTGTTTTTGTGATTCCTCGATAATTTTGCAGTGCTGCAATTCTTTGTGGAATCTTCGACAACTGTGTAACTGTACACTTCAATTATTGATTATTATTAATATTTCTATAGATTCTTTGGCACTGTGTAATTACATGCCACAATTATTTGTTTATTATTATTAGTATTATTATTATTATTTCTATAGATTCTTTGGCTCTGTGTAATTACATGCCACAATTATTTGTTTATTATTATTAGTATTATTATTTTAATTCCTTGACAACGTCCTAACTATACACTGAAATTTTTTATTATTAGTATTATTTTTTTAAAGTCTGCGATAATTTTGTAATTGTGCACAATGTTTATTTATCATTATTATTTTTGTGTTGAAATTCGGAGGAGCTTTCGGGGTCCACGTGTCGGTCGGAGTACAGCACGGAAGGTTTTAAAATGTAAATTCGGAAGGTATTTCGAGAAACGGCGGTCGGTTGGTTTTTTTGCTCGATGCCGATGAATATTTATTTTATTAGCGGGCCGCCGCATCCCTGCAAGCTCCATTTGTTTTAGAATCCCAGAAACTCTGGCAGCTTTGCAATTTTGATTGGCCGAATCGATTTTTCGAACGTTCACATAGCTACGTTTCTGAATTTCGAAGGTGTTTCAATAAATAATAAATAACAAAAAAGGCCTGGAAATTCAGATTTCTTAAACTCCTCTGTAGCATTTATATTAAATTATAATTCATCTAAAACTTTCCTCTATCTTCTCTGAATAAATTTTATATTTTTAAAATTATCAAATATTTTGAAGAATCTTCTTCCTACACTACCAACCTAAAAATTGTATTTCGTTCTGAAAATCTCATAAATTTGTAATTCTAAATCTCTGTGGGTCCTCTAGAACCTACTAGAGATTCTCAAAAAATTTGTTACAGGAGAATCAGTCATTCTCCAAACAACTTCCACTATTTTTAAAGACTCAGCCCTTGAAATACTTCAAACTCTCCAACATTCCATCTGAAAATTGTAGGAAATGAAAAATTCCGCGGTTCCATAACTCCACAATATTTCTTTTTCGATTCTTGCTGCCCGTTATAGGAAAGATGTTCCATAGAAAGTGTTCGAGGCGACAGGGCATCAAAGATGTTCCCACGGCGAAACAATGAGGACAATGTCAGACAAAACGGCGATGGTCCTCGAGGAAGCGCTCGGTTCAGTCGAACGGAAGTTATTGGCCGAGGAAATTGCGTCGGTTATGATTTTATGACGCTCGTTTACAAAAGCACCGTGCCATGGCGATATCGGTTTACAAGCCAGCGAACGATCCTTCCGGGATAACGTATCAACCTCTAAAGGATCGGTTTAACTCCGTTCCTCCAGCTACCGGAGAGCCCGAGCTACCCAATTGATACTTCGAATATTTACTTAACAATTATCGTCCTTATCCAATCGAGAATCTAGAGATAAGTCAAACCGACTGCCTGGTGGACACGGTTCAGTCTATAATCCTTGTAGGCGCAAGGATTGAAAGTTGGAAATTAACACGTTGAGTGCCGTGGGGGTCACCGGTGACCGGCACCTCAAATTTAATTTAATTAAATACTCATTGACTGTCGGAAAATTCTGAGCAAAATTTCTACTAAAGCAATAATGTAGGAGCACAAGAACACGATTGAGTACGCAAATCTGTTTTTCTTTTCGATTTATATACAATGTAGTGAATTATGTCGTGTCTGGTTGGGTATGGCTGTTTTCACTGTGGCCCGCAACGTGTTAATAACTGGACTTCTTTGAAAGTGTATCTGCAGTGTCATATTTTGGGTGGTTTCATAGTGAAGCTATACACAGTGGGATAAAACGATCTTTTCTATTTTTTCACTACTTCCTTCGCAGCCCACCCGCCATGAGTTTATTTAAACGCCACCCCATGCTCCTAAATAGAGTCTGCTGGGAGAATCTTCATAAATTGCAATTCTTAGCGCTTGTGTGAAAGCTGTGGTGTTTTTGTTTTCATCAGCTTGTAGAGCATGCAATTGTACATGATAAGGTTGATTTCAGACGAGGTAGTACCTTTTTTTACAAAAATATTGTGACTTTTATCCAAGGAGTTTGAAAGTTTCTTATCTAGATTTTGCAAACTGGGGCGCACAAATCTGAAGTTTTTGGCTCTCCAGATACTTCTACGCCATTTTAATCTTTGCTGGCTTATTCAGCATGAAATTCTACATAAGATAGGGAAGTTTCAAACGTCATAACCCTCTTTTTAGAAAAATATTACAACTTTTATTCGAAGACTCCGCAGGTACCCTATGTAACCCTACCATAGTGGGTTGCCCAGATCTGAAGTTCTTGGCTCCCCTGATACTTCTACGCCATTTTAATCTTTGCTGGCTTATTCAGCATGAAATTCTACATAAGATAGGGAAGTTTCAAACGTCATAACCCTTTTTTTACAAAAATATTACAACTTTTATTCGAAGACTCCGCAGGTAACCTATGTAACCCTACCATAGTGGGTTACCTAAATATGAAGTTTTTGGCCCTCCTGATACTTCTACGCCATTTTAATCTTCATTAGCTTAATCAGCACGAAATTCTACATAAGATAAGCCTGTTTCAAACGCCATAGCGTCTGTTTCTCCAAAAATATTACAACTTTTGTTCAAAGACTCTGAGGGTACCCTATCTAAATAGCAAACTAGGCCTCACAAATCTTCCGTTCTGGTCGTCCCCAATGTTCCTACGTCATTTTATCCTCCTCCACCCTACAGGGGAACCAATTTTACATAAAACATACGTACGTACCTATGCAAAATTTCTTATGCTTATTTTTAGAACTTTAATATTAGACTTTCCACTGTAACCTGTTTTATATCGTCTACAGAGACTTATCCTCCTCTTCTCCCCCATCTGTATACCTCCATTTTCATTATAATTCTTCAAATAAGATCCTCATGCTTCAGTAACATTTTCCTCTGTCCTTGCTCGTGGTCTTGAATCTTAAAACTTCTGCTCTCGAACATCCTGAAAGGTGTCCCACGGTCAAGTCTGCCCATCAGAATCGTCGGAGCTCCTTTACGAACCTTCTCGTTTCGACGACCGCTGTTCCGTGAAACAAGCTCGAAATTGGAAGTGGAACGAGTCGGGCTGCCCAAAAGTTCGGTTTCGCGTCTGAATAAAAAAATATCGTCGAAATACCTACAGAGTCGTTCATCAGCGCGATAAAATTCGCGAAAACAAGGTCGTCTGATCGAGCGGGACCAATTCCGCGGGAATTTACGAGCGAGCTTTTTAGAAAAAGGCCGGATCGATGGCGATAAACCGAACATCGAAACGGCAATATTTACGGGTCATTAGCTAATTTCGGCTTCTCGTTTTTCCGCGCGCGAAAAAAATTCGCGCAGAGAAAACGAGGAAAGTCGACCGGGAGGAGGCTAGCCACTAAAAATCCGTTCTTTCGACAGAATCGTTAAGCAAGGTCGACTCGATGATCATCATAATTCTTCGCATCTGCGAAGCATGCTGTTTTTCGAGGAATCTCTCTAGAAACGAGCGAGCAGGTTACATAATCGAGAGATTTACGCGTTTGTGCAACTCGAAAGTCGATTCTGCTTATCTGGCCAATTCTGTACGTGAAGTAGACTGATGGCTATGCACAGGGTGTCCAAAATGTTTCTAGTGAGAGCTACAGAATATTCCTAGTACAGCGCGATACGGAGTTTGTTTTTCGCGTATTTTTGGGTTTGTTCAGATTGCTAACTAATAAACAATTTAATTGCAATATCTTCTGGTTTATTGGTTCAATACATTATTGATTACTCCAAGTAGATTTTTATATAGAAATTTGTTTTTCGTGTATTTTTATGTTTTTTCAGATTGCTAACTAATGTACAATTTAATTGCAATATCCTCTTGTTTGTTAGTTCAATAAATTATTTATTATTCCAAGTAGATTTTAATTCAACTTCTATGCACAGAGCTTTAATATATTTTGGCAAGAAGCTGCAAAAAATTGAAGGTATACTTACCAAATTATTTGTTTATCAGGCTGAGAATTTTCGATACGAGCTCTGAAAGGAGAAATTAATAAGAAATTAATTTATGGGTCAAACAGAAATTATTGCAGCACATTTTCGATTGCGTCGAACGTTTGCCAGCTTTGGAACTTTTCAGAGTTTGTTCCTCAGCGGTCGTACGTCGTTAATTTGCAGACGATAATATTCTAGCGCGAAATTAGGCGATAACTCTTATCAACCGGCCGGCATAATTTTTCCCGGGGCTCGTAATTATTCGGGGAAATATCGATGGAAATTTCCGTAATTGCTCAGAGCGGCGGCGCGACGCGAAGTTCGGAAGTTCGACGCTCGCCTCGAACAATCGCAAATTAGTTTAGTTACATGGAAGATCGCGGAAAAGTGGCGCGGGAAACGCCGACAAACACGTTTAAACTCTCGACGAAATCGCTCGAGCACTAATTCGGAAATTTGTTTTACAAACAAATTATTTTCCGCCTTGAGAAAGAAATTTTCTCATGGTAGTCTTAGTTGACGTCAACTAATTTTTATTTTTACAGTTCCTTGCGATTCTTTTCGCTTCTTTTTAAACTAGAACTCATCGTGATATTTTTTTATCGTTATATATATTTACGTTATAGTAATTGTGTCTTCAGTATAAAATTGTTTACAGCTCGATTAATATTCTTTTTTCGATCCCTGTTTATTAGACTTGTTTTACTGAATTTGTTAAGTATATACCTTGTCAGTCACAGCATTTATTTTTGGTAGTCTGTATATTTGCAAGATGATTATATTTTCATCATTAATATTATACAGAGTGTTACAAAAAAATGATTCAGGACCTACAAGGCAAATAGGACTCAATAAACTGACAGTGAGTTAAAAATGTCTACTACACATGGTTTGATAAATTAATATCCTTCGAATTCTGCAGAATTTTTCGAACTTTTACAACCCGTTTAATATTCATTTTTCATCCGCCTGTTTATTAGACATTTTTCCTTCAATTTATGGAATACTATCTACCCTGTGAGCCGAAAAATCTGTTACCTCTTTCTCGATACCACAAACCACTATCAATGAATTTATCTATTTTTTCTTTCATCCATCATAACAATTGTGAAGGTGAAGATCCACGATGAGATGTTTCATAAGATTTCTCTCTCAGCAACAACTAAATGTAAAAATATACAACATATATATGTAAACTCATATGAGAGACACGAAATTTCTGTCTCATTTTATACCTCCACCTTTATATTAAACAATACTCGAACCCCTTATAATTCGTACCCCTACAGTGACTCACCAGTTCGTTCACATCATTATGCTGCTTCAACATTCTTTTATTTAACACTTTTTTAAGGCGGTGTTATTCGACGCAAGGATATCGCACCTCTAATAAATAACATTTTGAATACGCTGGTTGGGTTGCCCTAGAATCAAGACACAAAAGTAATTATGAAAATATTTGTAATTCGTCCCTATGATCCTCCTTGAACAACGAATACTCCCAGAATTATAAAACCGTTCACATTTAACAGTCCACGCGCTGATTGGAAAGATAATGGAATTTCTCCTTTGACGCGGTGCAGTTTGATCGAAAACGGGGCAGGACCGGCGGAAGGGGGTGGTCCAGAGGTTCCGGTGCGAGGGTGAACAGACGACATTTGCGTTAAACACGGCCGGAACACGGGGCTCGCGATTGCGGACAGGAATTTCGAGGCTGCGGTTCACCGCGGCATGACACGGCTTCAATGACGCCAGTTTATTTCCTGTCAATTGCAATTATTTCGACCCCCCGAACCCGCCCTCCGCCCGCCATTAATCTTTCTGTCCACGACCGCGAGCCGTTCGCCCGATCAACGTTCGTTTTTACATTTCGTTTCGACCGCCTGCTTTGAAACCACCTGTGGCTACCGTTCCCCGTCCCGGAAATATTTACGGAACACCCGAGGATCGATTGCGCTTTTAACCGGGTCTCCTTCTGCAGCCAGTTAATGATCGATGGACGATCTATTTATTAGCACGACACCGTTTCGCGATCGGGATGAATAATTTGGGAGCTGTGATCGCGGAGGTTCGATGAGATTTATTTTAGGGGTGTGTACTGGAGTTTATTTTAATTGGAAAATCGTGGATATCGTGATTGAGTTTGAGAGAGCTCCAGGGATGAATTCTGTCGTTGTGTATGGTTGCTGTTGAAATATAATTGCTTGTGAAATGTTTGACAGGACTCCGAGGTATTTTGTTTGGGGTTACATTCATTTTCCGGACGATTCTTTGTCAATCCTGTTGAACTAACTAATAGAATTTACTCCGTGGCTAATTTAGGTAGGCACAGTTTAATTATTGAACAGACTGCATTTTTATCTGTCGACTAGCCGGCAATTTAAAGATGGCAGAAAAGTTGGTACACCTTGCAAAGGGGTAGGAATTCGTAGAAATGAATTCTTATAGAATTTCATGCACAGAGAATGGAATAAAAATTCCGAAATGGAAGTAGCATAATCTGTGAGGTGAAATAAAAATTGACGAACGTCGCAGGGAGTATTGGCTGACCTGAAAAACGGAATAAAATTTTCTACATCGAAGTTCGAAACGGAAATAGCACGAACTGTGATTCATGAAAGAAACTGACGAGCGTTGGAGGAAATTGATAGACCTGAAAAATTCTGTCAGTCGGCGACTGGTAGCCATAAAACGATTTCTGCTCGATCGAGGCAAGAAATCGAGCGGCAAGAATCCGAAGTTTCATCCCGCTAATGGCTGCCGGCGTTCATTCTCGACGACAGACATCGATAATCGCCCCGGACGAGCAGGATCGTGAAAGTCGCCGTGGAATTTTCACGGAGACCCAGCGACCTCAGACACGTGTATGCGATTTCTACGCGCAATTGAGCAACCTGCACGCCTTATTATATCGTGTTTGAGCGGTGCACCGCGAGGATTTTTACCGCCATTGCATCATACTAAACGCACACAAGCTCCGTTCCGGGAGAAGAATAATCGTTCGGTGGAAATCGCGGCAGAATCCCAGGAAAGTGAACGAAATTCCTATATATGCTGCTAGAGAGTTTTCTGCTGACTATTATATTCTTTGCTAGCGTAAGCTATTCTAATGTTAATGATCTGCAATTTTCTGCACTTATAGTTCACGAGAAATTAGACCGGAAAGTTTCGGTGGACGTTCGTCGAAAAATTAATTGTTTCCGAGATACGATGAAAATTCTCATTTTTGGGGTGGAATCAGAAACTTTGTATAGTTTGAGAGCCACTGATTTTTCGACTCTAGTTTACTGATAGTTTTTTGCTCAGTAGGGTGAGTTTAATCTGTAGCCAATGGTAAATCTGTCCATTTCAGAGCATCTTGAGTATGTGACACGAATCAGACGATTTTCAGAAATTAGTAATCTCGCCAGCACAGAGCTTTTTGAAGAGAATGATCTGAAATTTCGTATACTTATAGTACTCGACAAATTCGACCAAAAAGTGCTAGTATACTTTCGTCGAAAAATCAATAGTTTTTGAGATATACCGAAAACTGTCACTTTTGGGCGAAAATCGGATTTTTCTTTGTAATTCCCATCCCATTAATTTTTCAACTTCAATTTACTCACACCGTTTTGTTCATTTTGCTCAATACTATACGCACCATCGATAAAAATTTCAATCTTAAAACATCCTGTATGAATACAATCAATTATAGGTCTCCGTTTATTTCACTGGACGTATTTAAGTGAAAGTCGTTACTTTTAGCACACTCTGTATATTTCTGACGAATTACAGGTCTCAGTGTACCCGACGGAGTCTGTTATTTAGTTTATGGACCGATTTCTACGGCAAACCTGGCTATTTTCGCGGATTGTAATTAAGTGCGGGGCACGGGCTCGGTGATTTGAACGGGCGCACAAGCGACGAGTCAAACGATCTCCCATTTCGCGTGAGCGAAACTATAGTTACTCGTTCAATTATCGACCGTTGCCGCTGAAGACTATATTACCGAACAGTCTCTGACATTTTCGTGTGCGAAACGCTTACGCAAACCGGCCGTTCGTTAGCCGGTCGTGCGGTTTGCTGTAGATTTTCGTGGATCTGTACCGGGTGGTCGGAAAAGTTCACGGATTTCCTCGGAGACAGCCGATAATCATCGAATCAAACGGAGAAAATTCAGTGAATACATGAATCGATCATGCTAATAGGTGGTTCGATTTAATCCATATGCAAAGCTATGGTAATGACAAACAACTGATTTCAGGTTGCCTTTGCTAATCGCCCGAGTGACTGACTTCAGGTTAGCTTTCCTGATCGCCCGAGTCACTGATTTCCATAATTAGTTGTCTTTTCATTCGATTAAAGTGTAACGTGTTATCGATCAATTAAGTATGATAATGATACCGAGTCGCTCGAGTCGGTGAGTGAATGCAAGGTTTCACGAGCAATCACTTTGATCTGAGTGAATCTGTTGAGTCTGACAATGAGCGAATCAACGTAACAAACTATGATTGGACCAATCATTTCATCGTGAAGGATGTGTCGATACGTCTGCCGGTAATCAGTGAATCATTGATGAATCTGGTCACGCGTCGTGAGGTGAACGCATACAGATGCATAATCTTCAGACAATTTGCAAGGATAGATTAAGTCAAATTATTATCTCAAAATAGATTCATTCAAGCTTCCACGCATTCCATAGCAATTGATTATAGAATTTTGTATAAAAAAAATACCCTCCAAATATTTAAAAAACTTACCTTCACACGACCTTGTCACTCAGGATTTTTTTTTCTAAGAAATAAAACATGTAAGCCTCTAATAAATTAGTATGTGTATATATTGAGCTATAGTGTGTTGATGTTGATCTGAGGAGTGCTACGCGCCACTATAGTGGCTGCGTGTAAAATCCTGCCACGTTAAAATCCAAATTATATGGCGTCGTTAATCAGACTAATTATCACCCACGAGGCACCGTGGTGATCTCAGTACCGATCTATAGATCGTCGTGTAATCGACCACCTCACAATTATCGTCTTAGTGTGTCAGTTTCCAGTTTTTTCCTATGTGATCTATTATGCAGTTAAACGATTATTCTAACATTCTTTCGTCATCAATCTCATCGATTATTCTAACAGACTCCTTGTGGAATGATGCTGTCGAACGGAAGACCGCTATAGTGGCTCCTTGCTTTCAATTTTCCTGTATCGTTTGAACAATTTTTGGAGACTTCTGTCAATTGTTTCTTTTTTCTAAACCCTGCTGTCGAAGCTGAGCGACTCGATCGTCCACAAACAAAAATGCAATTTGCAGTAAAGCATTTTACGGAGTTGCGTAAGTCCTTTCCCTTCGAAGGCTGATTTATCGGGCCAGTAAACGGCCGGCTGTATCCTCGATAGACAGGAATCCTAACCTCTAAGAAGCATATCCGTTTCTTTTCGCCGAATGAGAACGGAGTTAGCCCAGAACACGTATCCATCAATCTTGCCCTCTTGCGATACGTCCCGATCACATCGGCTTTCCCCTCGAGTCGGCTTCTTTTCTATTCATGAAACCCGCATTCTCTGTTCCATAGAAACTCGCCCGGGCATTTAATAAACACCTCAATCCTTCCAAATGCACGACGCGCGTGTCCCTAGAGCGAATTCCCCGTCCTTTTTCCTGAATTCGGCTTATTTTCTGATTTATAGGTTAGCTTCTCGATCGGACACGCGCCATATTTGTGTGTTTCGCTGGTGAAAGAATGGATGTTGAATTATAATTAGAGAATCGTGTATCAGGGGGGTATAGTTCGTCTAGTTGAACAAATTCTGCGTAGTTTTTTAATTCGAAATGTTGAAACTTGGTTAGGTTGGGTAATTGAGGAATTAGACTGTGAATGATTAATAGTAATTAACCAATCGTAGACGGAGTGTATATTGCGTCTGTTTACAGCAAATTCATTATCTTTTTCGTTGATTTCAAATTAATATCCATTTCTGAAGCTAAGTTAGGTTGGGTTACTGACTGACTAAATAATCAATGATTAATAGTAATTAACCAATCCTGTATGGGATGCTTATTGCCTCTACTTCCAGCAAATTTATTATCCTTTTCGTTGATTCCAAATTAATACCCAATTTTGAAGTCAGGTTAGGTTAGGTTACAGACTGATTAAACAGTCAGTGATTAATAGTAATTAACCAATCCTATACGGGATGTTTATTGCCTCTGCCTCCAGCAAATTTATTATCTTTTTCGCCGATTTCAAATTAGTATCCAATTCTGAAGCTAGGTTAGGTTACTGACTGATGAAACAATGAATGGTTAACAGTAATTAACCAATCGTACACAGGGTGTATATCGCCTCTGCTTCCTGCAGATCTTTTGTCCTCTTGATTGATTTCAAGCTTTCAGGTTAGAGTCGCATAATATTTCTTTGAAAAATAATACAGTGAACATTTAATACTTTCTTAATTGTATGTCAGCGTGTCCATTTCCCAAATATTGATTCTGTAAGCGATACACTATGCCGGTTGACGAAGGTTCGTGTCACGTGTTGCCCAACGAGGATCAATTTTCGTCCGAAGGATCATAGATCGTCGGATCGACGATCATTGCGTAAGAAAATTATTGTAGTTTCCTCAGGTGCGGTGACGCAAGTATAAAAATAGCCTTGAGGCTGGCGTGCTCGTGAGCAAAAGTAAAAAATTTCGTCATCGGGCTGTCGGAGCGGTTAATCGACGTCGGTACACAATGTGTAAAACGCAGCCTAAACCATACTCTTGCGTCATTCACCATAACTCCTCCGTGTTCCGGGCGTGTGTATTTTTTGGTCGTTAATCGTCGGCTGTTTTGACTGCAAAATTTGATTATCGCGTGTTATTTTGCTTTCAAACGCATTGGCACATCATTCACAGCATCAGCAGCTGGGATTATATAATTTTTGTTGGACTTGAAAACGACCATGAGCTGCGCAGTATATAAATTAAAAAATGAAAACATTTCTAGGCTATACGTGGGCTGTAAACATTTATGAGTTTAATAAGGATTTTAAAAACTCGATGATGACGAAAGTCGAATGTCTTGAGCGCAGGACTGCTCAGAATATTAAAAATAAAAAATATAGAGGCGATGTAGTAATACAAAAAAAGTTTTCCAAGCTTTACATTGGATATAAAAATTTTTAAAAAATCGATATAGTTAGGAGGATGGAGTATACAGTTAAAAGTTGAATGTTTTGAGCCTTGGACTGCTTAAAATATTAAAAATAAAAAATATAGGGGCGATATGGTTTTTAAAAAATTTTTTCCAAGCTCTACATTGGATATAAAAATTTTAAAAATTCGATGTTACGATGGTAGAGTGTACATCTAAAGGTCGAAAGTTCAGAACGTTGGTCTGCTTAGAATGTTAAAAATAAAAAATATTGGAACGCGGTAATGGCCTGGCAATTACACACTAGTTCAAACAGCTCGTTAAACAATAAACGTCCATTATACTTTGTTGGCACGAAACAAGCTACCTGACAATTTGATAGATTTACTCAGACTGGTTCATTCTAAAATTGAAAGCAGAATGTGTGCAATATATCATTTTTTCGAAATAAATCACCCTTAAAACGAGGGGTAGTTCCAAGACCTCGATAAACAAAATACTATATACACTCTTGTGTTATAAATAAAAATAATTTTTGAAACAACATCGAGGTACCAGAGGCTAATGAATTAGATACTGCAAAATTTCGGTGGGAATTTAGATAATTCAATGTTTTTCACGAAGAAAAGCCACATAGTTCGTGGAAAATCATTGAGCTGGCGGTCTCAGAGAAAAATACAGAGACCTCGTTCGAGAATCGATCCTGAGAAACGGAGGGAGGCCTTCGACCTTACCCTCGTGTATCGCAACTCCGCGTTTTCGATCTCTCGACACTGTTCGCTCGACAGGGGTTGATTTTCGAGCGGCAGACGCTCGTAAACCCTGTGTCTCTACGAGACGAACGAAATAAGGGAAACAAAAATGAAGTAGACATGGGGGGAAAGCAGCGATTTATTAGTCTGTGGTCACCCCCGACGCGTTGGGATACCGTATTTCAGTTTTTACGGGGGTGAAAAGTAGCTCCGGCCGGTCTTTACGCCCCTGGAACTTCGTTTTTCCGCCGTATCGCAGGTTGTCAGTGAACTTAGCTGACTGGACATATTTCCAAATCAATTTTCAGTCTTTCTGGAAAATTGAGAGTTTCTTCAATATTTTCAATAATTTATTGATACAGTACAAAAATTTTATATATTTTTGGTGGCCCCTCTAGACTGTTATCAATTTTTCAGAATTTTTTTTGGAACACATTTGATGACTTCGATGGTTTGGATATTTTTAAAATTTTTCCAAAATTCATTTTTTACTTGTGTATATTTTTACTTCGATGTTACCTTCTTCAGAGACGAATTTATTATTTAAATAAATATCCACTATTATAATTGTCAGATAGAGAAACTGTTTAGAAGAATTACAGAGTCAATAATGATTTAGGTTGGGTCACTTGGTCTTCGTAAAAAAATTCCCCCAATGATGAATAAAAACCTAAAATTAATCTGAGTACTTTAAAATAAACTTCCAATTAGTAACAACAATAACATTCTCCATTAAAAAATAAATTTATTGCCCAGATATTCGGTTGGTAGCCCTGAAGAGGCAGACATAAAATCCTGGACGCTTCGTATCTCAATAATTAAACACATCTCCCGAAACCACCCCTAACCACGTTTCCTCTTCATCCCCAATAATCCCGAAAAATACGCTATCTGGTGTAGCAGGCGATCGAATCACGTATCTTCGTTCGAAGTCCCGCCATTGGCCGCTCGAAATTCTCCCGAGCAACCCCCAACCCCCTGGAAGACCAGCGTTTTCGACCCTTGGGTCGAAAACACCCGGCAAAATAAAACTGTTCGACCCGGACGATCCCAGGGATTCCTCGAATAGTCGAAAGTCGGCGTGAGGGGTTCAGTGGGGGTGGAAACGGGGGTGGAATACGCAGAAAATACGGTCGATAAGGGTGGGGGAGGGGGCCTGTTGCTCCTGGCGATGTCTGGACGAGTGTCGTCTGGGTAAAACGACGCGAGAGGGCAGAAACGAGGGGTGAGTGTTTCGGGGGTAGTTTACGGCTGTCTAGCTGACTCGAAGGTCAACCAACTAACGTTATCGAGGGGCTGGCAATTCTCTGAGGGTTGTTGTCGGGCTCCTCGCGATATCGAAGACCTCCGGTTTGTTCCGTCAGACGGAAAAATATTTTCTGACACTTCTCAGGGGTTGTTTCTTTGAAATTGAGCTCGCCTTTAAACAATAATTTCTTCGTACTAACCCCCTCAAAAATTCTGAATGTTTAGCTCTTTTTTAAACCGTAAAAATTATTATTCACAAACAGCTCTGATTAACTCAGTGAATTGTTTGTATTTTGTGTTCATTGTTGACCAACGTTAACACGTTGGAAGTTCGAGTTTAATTTAATTAAATAAATATTGATTGTCGCAAAATTCTGAGCAAAATTCATACTGTCACAATAATGTATGAACAGAAGATCACAACCGAGCACTCAAATCTTTATTTTCTGTACGATTTGTATCAATAATAGTAAATTATATCGTGTCTGATTAGGTATGGTTGTTTTCACCGTGGCGTTCAACGTGTAATAAATTTGTTTTATTTCTGATTTAATCCTTGTTCATCCAGAAAAAAATTACCCCCGTGCTTTTAATTAGTGAGCAATTATTTTCAACCCTTTGCACTCGAGTGTTGCCTCTCAGACATCAAAGCATTTATTTTTCAAATTACCTGTACTGTGTAAGTGGCCCAAAATAATGTTCAATTTTATTTTAAAATATAAATTACACAGTAGTATAAAACTGCCTCTCAGACATCGAACCATTTATTTTTGAAATTACCATGTACCGTGTAAACGGCCCAAAATAATGTTCAATTTTATTTTAGAATATAAACTATACAGTGTAACTAATGATAATTTTATTTTAGAATATAAACTACGCAGTTGTATAAAATTAGATATACAGTGTGACTGATGATAATTTTAGCTTCTAGTTCACGTATGACTCCGGCTAAATGTCCTCCTGCAGTTGTCAGGAACATCAGCCATCAACCGTAACCGAATTCTAATCCTCCGTAGGCTGACGTTTGTTTGAAAAACAATAATCCGCTTTTTTCCGCAGTTCACTCGGTGCACTTCGTTCGAAGTGACGCGCAACAACAGCAACCGGCAGGAAAAGTGGCTTATATTTATAAGCTCGTTTCCGCTATTATGTAAATGCGGCAGAGCAAGCATGTCCGCGGTAGTCGCGAGAATTTCGTGAAAATCAGGATTTTCGCGTGCTGGCAAAGTTCCCTTGTTAGCGAGAGGGCGCGAGAGAGGGTGAAAGAGAGAGGAAGAGAGTTCGGTCGGTCGGAAAGCGTTAATGAACACCCAACTAGTAAGTTTAAACGGGTATTGTCAAGAAAATTAATGGCTGTAATATAGACGCTATTAGGTGGGCCCCGTCTTGTACTTTTGCAGCTTAATTTTTCGCATAAATTAACGGCATTAAACGTCCATCGACCGTATCGATCCGATTTCCGCCGTGCACTCGCATACTCCTTTCACTTTAACAAAAAAGAAATTATATATTTTAGAAAGCGCATGTGCGATTTGCAGGTTGAAAAGTGTCCTCAGTGATTCTACTACTAAATTAGTTTACAGGATTTTTCTGATAAACTAGGATCGACGATATCGCACTGCCTTGATCAGTCACAAAATGGCAGAAAATTCAAAAGTGTAACAGTTTAAGAGTTTTGATAAAAATTCCATTTAAAAAAAAAAGCGAAATTGCACTTTGCAGCTGCACCGATGCACATCTGTAAAAAATCACGCGACACGATGATAGAGCTTGTTAACCCCTTTCAACTTCTCACTTTTTTTTTAATTTTCTTTTCGATAACTCCCTATTAGTTTAAGTGTTTTACTTGAAATGGTTGATATGAACCACTTTAACAATTTTGTTTACTGATTGTATTGAAAATAGCATTGGACCTTTCCTAAGATCTGATATTTGTGGCAAACAAAATATTGCCAAATATAATACATACTTAAACTGGCAATTTAAAAATGTCGACATAGGAGTACCTGTGAATAAAATCGAAGTCGAGTCACACTCGATAAAGGAGTTCAAAGGGTCAAACAATGCAAAACTTTCCTCTACAATTTATTTCTATCTTCAATAGGAACACACTTATACTCCGGCCCAGGTACTTGACTCACCCTGTATATGTACGTTTAAATTTTGGTACTCCGAATTTGGTTTCGTATCAGGTTCCAGGGTCCTTTCCATTGACGATGCAGCATATCACCTTGACTGCCATGTCACCCACATGTGGGTGACACTTAAATTCATCTGTCATTTATCTGAACACGAATACCATTAATAAAATACTTAAGAAGATCTAATAGAGCCAGTGGAAACTATAGATGATTTCGAAGATTATTAAGTAAAAAGAGTATAATTTTAGCTTACTTTCATGCTGTATCGAAGTTTAGAATGTCACGTCGTTATCAGGCTACACAGTATGGCAGTCAACGTGATATAGGGACATTTTAGCGAGCCATGTCGCTTAGCTGTAGGTTCTTCAAAGGGTTAAACAATGCAAAACTTTCCTCTACAATTTTTTTTCTATCTTCAACAGGAACAGAGTTTTACTCCGGCCCAGGTATTTGACTCACCCTGTATATGCAGGTTTAAATTTTGGTACTCCGAATTCGGTTTCGTATCAGGTTCCAGGGTCCTTTCGGTTGACGATGCAGCATATAGGGACGTTTTAAGGGAGCCGTGTCGCTCAGCTGCGGGTTCTTCAAAGGGTTAAACAATTCAAAACTTTCCTCTACAATTTTTTTTCTATCTTCAACAGGAACAGAGTTTTACTCCGGCCCAGGTACTTGACTCATCCTGTATATGCTGGTTTAAATTTTGGTACTCCGAATTCAGTTTTGTATCAGGTTCCAGGGTCCTTTCGGTTGACGATGCAGCATATAGGGACGTTTTAAGGGAGCCATGTCGCTTAGCTGCGGGTTCATCAAAGGGTTAAACAATGCAAAACTTTCCTCTACAATTTTTTTTCTATCTTCAACAGGAACAGAGTTTTACTCCGGCCCAGGTACTTGACTCACCCTGTATATGCTGGTTTAAATTTTGGTACTCCGAATTCGGTTTTGTATCAGGTTCCAGGGTCCTTTCGGTTGACGATGCAGCATATAGGGACGTTTTAAGGGAGCCATGTCGCTTAGCTGCGGGTTCGCGTGTGTTTCAGCTTGCGGCCTACTAATTCGCGGTGTAATTCTATTCTCGAAGCGACAGCACGATATATCTGGCCGTCCTTTATCATGCTACAATGCACCCGCGACACGCGTTTCCCTGAAATTTGATTCAATTGCCCGACACTCCGTCCACCGTTTTCCACATTTCGGAAATAGAAAACGTCCCTGCCGGATATGAACCCCGTTTTCGCCAGACCGAACGTTTTCATCGAGCCTGCGCGCCTCTCTTTTTCCCTGCCAATTTTCGGCCCTGCGACTGCCTAACGTATGAGGCGCTCCTGAAATTTTTCTCCATTACTGGGATTGTCAGCTTCCATCACTGATGTTAACCTAATTCTTGCCCATCAGCGCGATACGACTTCATTAGGAGAGAATTATGAATTTTAAGCCTAATGGGATTGAAGGAAATTAATTATTTCTTCTTTATACAGAGTTTTGTACTTACAGTTTTTATTTTAGATAAATTTATGGAAGGTTGTAAATGATATACCAACGTTATCACTAGACTGAGGATCTATATGCAATTTAATATATCCAAGATAGTGAAAAATGCACATTTTATAGAATAACTGAAACAGAAAATGTACTTTTTAATATTTTAGCCCTGAAATACTGGTCTGTAATAGCTGCGTTTGATCAACTACACGGAAATAAAAAACATTGAAATTTAAAAATGTATATTTGCATAAAAATCCGCAGTCTAGTCGTCACATATTCGTTGCTTTTATAGTTCATTTCTTAAACATGTTTTATCCGTTTTCCTGTGTCTGTGGAATAATGCTTGACGGATAGCACAGTAGAAAAATCCATCACTGGCCAGACACGCGAAAATATTATTCTCAGTACCCACTGTGGAGGTTAATATTTTTTGAAAATTATGTAGGGATTATTCGTTGAAATTCAAATCGATGTCAATCACTAGGAGATGCGTTAAACAGTTCATTTATTCTGAAGCCTCATTTACATCATTGACATTATTTTTAACAAAAATTGCAAAATTCAGGGGGTGCGGGTCCTTGTATCACTGCCCGACTCGCGTCTGGTCCGATAATTTTTCTACTTACATTTCGAGATACGCAGATACCCGGTTATGAATATACCTACCTTATGCAGAATTTCACGAGCTTTCTAACGGTCTACTGCAAAATTGGCCTGCTCCAACAGGAAAGCCAAAAAATGCAGATTCGAGAGAAGGTTCGACTATCAGCCTCATTGCCCGACTCGCAACCAGTCCGACAATTCTTTGATTTTTATTTAGGGATGTGCAGATACCCGGTTATGAATGTACCTATCCTCCGCAGAATTTGACAAATAACATTCTGCTTTCCTTTTACAAAATCTCATCGAAAGAATTCCGCTTGCATGATCGATAGCAGAGACTTCTGAATGGCGGAGGTCGTGTGTCTTTTTCGAGAGGGAATTGAAGAAATCGAGGTTCGTAGAATATCATCGAGGTGTATGGAATGACGTCACCGCCATTGCAGAGACGCTATTGAACAATTTTTTAATTGCCAACCTATTTCTCTGTTCCTCTCGATCCCTGCCTCTGTCCTCCTCTCTTCACGTCTCTTCCACTGTTTTCCATTTTTTCGCGTCCGCGTGACACCGGCTCGCCTTTTTATTTTTTAAATAAAATTATCAACGCCTGCGAGGGCTGTCCGTGTCGCGGAAACGCGGCGGAAGGGAGCGTTTTCCGCGAGGACGAGGAAATTAATTAAAGTGCGTTGGCTCCCCCACGTCCAACCAGAGAAAGAAGAATTCTCTTCAGAGGAGAGAAGTCTGGGAGAAAGGGAGAGGGAGAGAGGCACGGTGGAATAATCGTGGTAGAAAAAGCTCTCGTACGGGAAGCTCGTGCGAGTCTGAGCGCAACCACCTTGCCTCTACTC
Source organism: Macropis europaea (assembly GCA_916610135.2). Taxonomy (NCBI): domain Eukaryota; kingdom Metazoa; phylum Arthropoda; class Insecta; order Hymenoptera; family Melittidae; genus Macropis; species Macropis europaea. Next base: position 3,553,404 of record OU744353.1, read on the forward strand.
AAATTAATCGTTTTTTCTTCCCGCCAGTTTCCTTCCTTCTTCACTTTTCCGCTGGAACAGAAAAGATAATTGTTCGAACGAACTGCGGTGCTTCCGGATTTCACGGGACGAAACGGTGTCCCTCTTTCTCTCCGCGGATAATGCGAATCCGTTTACGATTTAATGAATCCGAATCAGAGGACGTACGAGTATTTTAATTGGGGTGATTGACAAAGGACGTCATTCAACTCACACGCGTCGATTTTTATGCAATTTTGATCTATTGGATCGAGACATCAATAGACCGTCCATGTTTATGCAAATATACATTTTTACAGTTCAATATTTTTTATGTCGATGCAATTACAAAAATGAAAGTTTGACAAACTGTATTTTGTCCTGTAAATATTAAACAATGTACTTTTTATTTTTTCACGGTTTTAAATGTGCGTTTTTCAGATACTTGGGCATGTTAAATTGCATAAACATTCGCAGTCTAGTCATGACTCGACGCATTGTAAAAATCGATAAAATATTCGATACGTCTTCTTTCGTACATGTTAAGGGGTGAAAAGAGCCCTCAGATTCGGGGTTGAGAAATCTATTTTACCGATCATCTTGGAAACTATCCAAATAATGAATTCTGTCTGTTTAAATGGCAAATTTCTCTCTGCAGGCAAATTTGACAAAAAATTATTCAATCCTACAGAATTAAACTTTTAATAATTGCATTAAGGCATTCGAGGGGAAAATCCGTGGCTCGTCGGGCATACATTGGTTCTTCATTTATTATTCATGTCAGTGGCGGAAATTCGAATACCACTGAACGGTTCGTACTCGTCGAAAATTCGGCTGCAATTTTAACCGGGCCGTCTTTTATTCAAACGGCGAGATTAAACGATCCAAAGGCACGCGTGTCGAGCTTTAAAACGGTTTCGATTAACAATTAATGTCCCTGCGGTCGTAATGTTCCGTTCGGCCGCGAAATAAAGTCGTCGGGTTCGATGGACGGAGAAAACGATCTCTTGGCGATCGCTTCGGAAAATTTAATAATTCGTCCTGGGATCTCCCTTGGAGGATACGTCGCGTGGAACCTGACCCTGTGAACGAATTAAATAATTTAATTAAGTACGATAGAACCTCCATTATCCAGACTGTGGCCAGCCAAAAATTGGCCATCCTCTATTAGCAACGAGCTAAAATTATCACTAATAACAATATGTACTTAATTTTGCACCATTATGTATTTCACATTCTATAATGAAATTATAATTTTTATGGGAAATCTGGTTACAGTGCGGGTTATTTTGTTATTAACCCTTGGGCGTACAAATAAAATGAAATTCGATTTGTTCAAAAAATATTATTATTTAATATAACTCAACTTAACAGTTATGTAAGCTTTACAATGACATAATAATCGAATGACGTAGCCCAGGCGTCTTTGTATGTCGAGGGGTTAATTATAATTCGGATAATCGAGGTGCTGCTGTAATTAAATAATTTCGGGCGTTCCACTGTTCAAAACGCCAAGTATGGTGCCTCGAATTCTACTGTAACCTGTTCAGATATATTTCATTTTAAAATTATTTATTTTTGGCGAAAGAAAAATTATAATAAAAGATAAATTTTAGTATAAGAAAATACACAAATGATAATTATAGCGTAATGAAATAACGTCATTTACAGATAGCAGTGTATAAAAATAGGACGAGTCGGTATTGTAAGCTCAGAAAAAAGCTTTTTCTAAACCTCAACGCAATGTCTCGAAATTTGTACTTTTAAAAATCTTAGCGTTCGTCGAGAATGGAAAAAATGTTTCACACAAAAGTTGCTCGTTTTAAAGCACCAAGACCACCGAATACGAAAGCGTTTTTTCTTCAAGAATTGTTTCTAAAGAATCTACCCAGCGTCCATTCGAAATCTACCTGTGCGTTGTTGTTGCCCGAAATTCTTTTCTCGTCCATCCGATCGTCTGCTGACGTGTCGTCTGTGCAACAAAGTCGTCAAAACGTCGCGTGCCGTTCGATGGATTCGTTTTTTCCATTCTCTGCAGCTTTTCAAGCTCACCTTGTTGCGCTCTGCCGTCACCCGTTCCTCGACATCGAGGGTTTCTTTAAACGAGATTTGCAATATCTCGTTCCCTTCTCGCGCTCGTCTCCATCGGTTCCCTTATTTCGTGCGATCTAATCGGCTTCCAACGATTCGATCTCCCGTTAATCAATTTTACACACGCGAAGCGGTTCTGCGAATTTTGTCTGGGTGTTCTGTTTGCTCGAGGACGACCATACGGGGACACAGGGTGTTTCTCACCCTTTAATCTAATCTACGGCAAGGGCGTGCAGCCGATCGGACGATCGCGTGTCGCGAAATCGTTAGCCTCCACCTTTTCTTTTGTTCACTCGTTATCCAATTAACTTTGGTGCATTCGTCCACCTGGTCGTTGAACCGTGACCAAATTTTTTAATGTAATTGCTGAGGTATTTTTATAAAATTGAATGTTAACAAACGTTTAAACGTTCGGAGGAGAAATAATGAAAGAAAACTTTAATATTTCTGATTTGTATAAATTCGTGGATGGGTTGAGCCGATAATTAAATAACTATCGATTTTTACTATATTTTGAGCAAATTTAACATTGCAACTCTAACACAGGCACACCTGTGCAATAATGAATATTTAAAAATTTGTTTTCCTGCGCTGTTTACATAGAAAAAAAATGTATGCGGCGTCTGACTAGAAACGACTGTTTCCACTGCGGCAGTCAACGTGGTAATTCGCAAAGTGCGCAGAGAAAGGAAAATCTTCTCAGAAGGGCGAGTGGATAAGGGTCGCAGGCAAGTAGAACGAGAAGACGAAGCAGAGTGGCGGGAAGAAAGCGAGAGAGGGTCGATAAAAGCGCGAGGAGGGGGTGTATGATTTATTTGCGAGGCATTATGGATTTGTAAGTGTGCGAGCTGTAACACGAAGGGATTGTATAAATATTTATGAGAGTTTACGCCGCTGGAGGACGCTGTAAGGAGAGAGGACAGATAAAAATGAAGGGGGGGTGGATAATTTTGCAGAACGCTGAGGGAGACGTCTGCAGGGGGTTGAGATAGTGGGAAATAATAATATTCCGGGGAAATATTACGAAGAAGGTAGGGATGGAAAATTATAGACCGAGACAGGCACTCAGGGATAAAAGATTTCAAGGAGTGGACGGAGGAACAATTGGAAATGGCGGTAAATGAGGAATATCGGTCAAGCTGAGATTAAGAGAAAGAGATCTGCGTATATAAGGGATGCAGAAAAATATAATGAAACATGGGTGAAACGTATTGGATGAATGGATGACAAGAAAAAGATTTCAAGATGAAGGACTGAAGAAAATTGGAGAGGAAGGATACATTGAAAATGGAATGGAAACATAGATATAGTTTCAACAAAACAGTCAGGAGAAAGTTACAGCAAAATAAAAGCAAATTTCTAATATATTAAGAAAAATAACTGATGACTTAAAAAAGGAGAGACAGGTGGCAGCACGGTAGAACACCGATAAAACAAGAAGAAATCCCAAAAGGAAAACATAGATTAGAAAATCAAAAGGGTTAGCAACAAGACCATAAAGTTTATGAATATTTAAAATTCTTAACATTGATTAGAAATTGAGAAATCTCAAAGTAAGAATAAACTTTAATACCGCAAACCGCAGCCACCAACTAAACAATCCGAGTCTCTATTACTTCGAACCATAAATAAAGCGACTTAGAGGGCGCCACGGTGGACCACACACGTTCTCAAGCAGAAAAACAAAAGGTAGTACAAAAAATGAGCACAGTTATAAAAAAATACAGGCAGTGCATAAACAAACATCTTACCATCGATTCAGAACCTGAAAATCCCAGAAGCAAACGCTCAGCCATCAGCAGGCAAGCCACCCGAAAGAATCCGAGTCCCAATTACAGAGAGCCGTAAATAAAGCGACTTAGAGGGCGCCACAGTAGACCGCACAGAGCACCGAGGGGGAAAGCAAAAGACAGGGCAGAGGAGGGGTGGAAGTTAGTGAGAAAAGGAGGGAAAAAAAACGCGAAGAGGGTGGAAATGGAGAGACGTTGAAGTCGGCTGAGAAGGTCGACGTCTAGCTGGAGTAATTCCGCGTGGAGGAGTCGGTCTCGACGGTGCCGTCGTCGCCGACGTCCTTCCCGCCCGGACGGAATTTCCGTCTGCAAGCACGGTAATATTTCAGAACATCGTTTTCACGGTAAATTACACGAGAATAATCAAAGAGACCCCGGCTGGCTCGTCTTGGGAGGCCTCGCGACGACAAGTTCGGTTGCGAAAGGGCCGAAAAGGGAGAGGAGAGTCGTTTCGAGCGTGCACCGGGCTAAGTGCAACATTGCCACTCTAATGGGAACGTGGGCTGCATCGTGTTCCTTGACGTCGTACGTGCACGCTTATTACTATAGCTTCCACAGCTTTTTCGAACGCCCTTTTTCCTCTTCTCCCTTTTTAGCCCTCGTTGCGGCTCGATTGTTGCCGCTTCGAAACTGCGGCGGAAGAGCGCCGAGTTCTTCCGAATTTTTCCCTCCGCGTGTTCCCTGGCCCGACCTCCCGGAATTGTTTCCAGGTTTTCGCTGCTACCTTTGATGAACACCCTTGAAATTCGGTGCTGATGGATTAGGAGTGCACTGATTTCGAGGTGCGTTTCAGGGACCGGTGGAGAGAAGGATTTTGGGGGGTAGGATGGTCGTTTTCAGTATGGGTGCTTTTTTGTTTGAGCAAGTTGGATGGGCTCCTCGAGCTTCGTTTAACAGTTTAGACAGTATTGTTACTGTAATAATAATGTGAGAGAATAATTGTACTGCGGAATTATTGGATATTCTTTTTAGTTCAGTTAGTATTAATTTTTCGGCCCCTGTTTATTAGACACTTGTTCTTTTATTTAGTGAATACTATGTGCCCTATGAGTTCTGAATTTTCTTAATGCCCTGTATATTTTATTATTAATAATATTAGGCAGGACTTAGAGGGTAAATAGTATTTTATAAATGGAGTACAAAGAGCCTAATAAAACCGTACATCCAAAAATCAATATTATTCGAGATATGAACAATATTCTAGTCCAATTTTGTAAACATAAAATTGTCTATAACTCGGTGGAAATTTATTTTTCGAGGCCCGTTTATTAGACATTTTTCGTTCGATTCGGTGGGCACTATCTGTCCCATAATTTCTGAAAAACTTTTTCCATCGCCGATTTTCCAGTCCATTTTAAAAAAATGGCGGTGTAAACTCGCCCGTAAAAACGACACCGGTCAAAACTTCGCGTCGTTCGCGTTTTACGATCTCTCCACAAAATTGTTTTCCCTCGAATTAACGCCCAGCCCACGATCGATCGAACATAACCTCGAAAAGCTCGGTCGATCGTTCCCGCGTGCACGCGGGGATCTCCTTCGTGTCCTGCCGGACGCGCGTCGCTCGTTCGACGCGGGAAAAATAAAAAAAAAAAGAAAGACAACGTCGTCTGGCTTCCGTAATTGACGGGGCGCGGAGAAAAAATGGGATGGGCGAAATTGCGAAATTTCGGATCGAACGGCGACGAATTACGAGGCCGAAATTAAAACCGTGTCACGTCCGGGCGAAAACACTGCGCTTCCGGAAATTCTGCCGGACCAACCGATTTCCATTGCAAATAATAATCGATTTGCTCTCGCCGCGACTGGAACGTCGAGTCAGCGACGAAGAAAAAGAAAATCCTGCAAGCGCTCACGAATTTATTCGGCAGACAGCGGAATAATCACGAATATTAATTGGTGATTAAAAAGTATTCAGATGGGGAAGACATTTTTTTCTTCACACACTGTGTGTGTACAGGAAGTTAGGTTAGGTTCGATTCGAAGCTGATAATAAAAAATCTATTACAAGAAAAAATAACAAAATAGATTCAGAAGGACAAGACATTTTTTTCGTATCTTTGTGTACGTATAGAAAGTTAGGTAAGGTTCGATTCGAACCTGATAATCAAAAATTAATTACAATAAAAAATAATAAAATGCATTTAGATGGACAAAAAGCTTTTCATTTCCTGTGTACGTATAGAAAGTTAGGTAAGGTTCAATTCAAACTTGATAATCGAAAATCGATTACAATAAAAAATAATGAAGTGTATGTAGATGGACAAGGAATCTTTTCATACCCTGTGTACGTATAAAGTGTTAGGTTAGGTTCAATTCGAACCTGATAATCAAAAATCGATTACAAAAAAAATAATGAAATGTATTCAGATGGACAAGGAATTTTTTTACATATCGTGTAATCTATTACAATAAAATATAATAAAATAATCTCAGATGGACAAGACATTTTCTACATATCGTGTGTGCGTATAGAAAGCTAGGTTAGGTTCCATTCAAACCTGTTAATCGAAAATTAATTACAACAAATAATAATAATATACATTCATGTAGACAAGACGGTATTTAGGTTATATGAAAAAATTTGTATGTTTCTGATAGTAAATTTACAGAATATTCCGTGGTGTTAAAAATGTGGCGAAAATTGGAAAAAGTGGGAGTGACGATGCTGCTTGTTTTCTATTTTCGCGAGTGCAACTAATCACCGAACGATTGTCGAATCGATCTGGAATCTAATCGAGCAAAAAGCGCTATTGAAATCATCGTGGATTCCGAAACGCGGCGTTTCGCTATTGTTCGCGAAGCTTAAAGCTCCGCGGAATACAAATCGATCGTTGTCGCGATCGACGCCGATAAACGTCCTCGAAATCCCGCCATTGAATTTCGACTAATCGCTCGCACGCCTCTCGGTACTCGCAACCCGTTGACAACGCGCTTAGCATCGAACAAAACCGAATTGCAACACTAAAATACACATTGCACCTGTGTAGGTTTAAAGACACCCTGTATAACAGAGTACAAAGAAAAATTGAAAAACAAAAGAGATAAACTTAACAGAATTACTTTTACAGCAAAATTTATTAACGTGCCAACCGACAATAAAGTACAATTCAGTTCCAATTAAAAATCCTTGTATATAGGGTGTCTTATTTTACAAAATTGAACAATTTATTCTACGATAAAAAAAGAGGAGAACTTTTTGTTTAATGTACTCTTTGTAAGGGATTTTCAAAGGTCGGTGGTCTTGACTTTGGGTACGTAGAATACTCAACAGAATATCTTGAAGCTTTTTTATTTTTTTGAACACTGTATGTACTCAACATTAGAGACATCAGTTTTGAAACATCCCATCCTCTGTAAATAATATTTTTCGGCTATGATATTGAACATTTTATATGAAACTTGCAAGTAACGATTTTTAGTACCCACTTATGCGTCAGTAATTAAAATTTTGAACGGTACAATAACAGTAAAATGACACCGAGTAAGAGCTTACTTTCGCATCAGCCTCGACGTCAGTAAAAACGAGCGAAGCCAGTAAAAGGTACCCGTTACTCGAAATAAAATCTGAAGCTCGTGAAACTTTAACGACAGAACCTACCTTCAAGTACATTATAAAGAATCTTCCTATAAAAAAATCGCGGAATATCTACCGCAACTTCGAAGGAAATACATATTTAACGCGGAGGGAGAGAGAGAGAACGATAGTAAAAGATTATCGAAATTCACTTAAGGTCGGTTTCCACGTTCGACGGGCATCGATCGTCTCGAGAAATGGCCTTCGAAGAAAGTCACAATGGGAAAAAGAACGGGGGCTTGCCCGTGCACGCTTCACACTGCACTAATTCGCAAAAAAACAAACAAACTCCTTTGTGGCGTTCGAGAGCGGCGTTTCTCTTTCGAGCGCTCGCGAGCGACACGAGCGCTCTCGAATATTGCGGCGTCGATGGGAATTAATTGTACTGAAGGTCTACAGCGAAGCTGGAGCCGCGTAACGAACTTTGAAAAGAGGATCCAGAAAAATTGTTGACACGTTTGCCGACTGTGTTTTGTTTCACTTAAATTATTCAAAATTATTAGAAAAATTTTTGGAATGTAATTTTTATCAGTGTTCTTCGACAGCGCAGTTCATGAATTTTTTTCTAGCATTCAAAGTCTGTAACTTTGGAGGCATATAGTACTTTCAAAAAGAAGCAAGAAATGTTTAATCAACATGGATCTCAAAATTAACTATTTCAGAGTTACAGAATTTTTTACACAACCGGTGCATTCGTGCAGTCTGTGCGGAGAACGCACTTAGGCGTTCTCTGAACGTGCTCGCTAGATCAGCTAATGTGCGGCCCGCACGCGACGTAAGTTCTCCCTGCGAACCTCCCTTAAAGTCACATGTTCATTAATCATTTTTTGTTCCTCCTTACGAGCATCATCCACCCCAGAACTTTCAATCCGATCGATCGTGAAGAACTGCAAAATCGGAGGGTAGTTTTCAAATCCCTCCCCGTGGAGATAAATCCCGCCAAAAACCGCGGATAATTTTTCAGCCGGGGTTGCCAGAGGGGATGGAGGTTTTCGAGTCGTCGATGGGGTGGATTTCAATGGTGCGTATATATTTTCTCGAATAAAATCGAGAATCACGGTGGAGGAACGGCGGGGGTGGCAACAAAGGACGAGATAACCGTCGGTTCTCACGGAAAACTGGGCCAGCAATTACGATTCATCCATCTCGGTCACGTCGACGCTGATATAATTGAGAAAGCATCCGCCCCGTTCGCGAACGCCGGATTTAACCCTTAAACGAACCACACGCGGTCGATTGGCACGCACGATTTTTCATGCGCCACGTCCACCTAACCTAAAACGACGCATTGTTCCCTTCGATTGCCAAATATGCTTCCTCCACACCATCTCTCTATTTTTTTTTTATTTAAAACAGAATAGATAGCATTTTTACGCAAACTAAATAATTTCTGTTCATTATTGCCCGACTGGTTTTTTTTAGGTTAGGCTTGTAACATTTTCTGTGCTGATTTTTCACCTTTTCTCGAGGTTCTAGAAAGGATATCATGTTTACACAGGCTGAATAAATTCCATTATTATATGATTAGTTTTTCAGGTTAGGTTTGTAACACTATTTTCTGTGCTATTCTTCATTTCTTCTCGAGGTTCTAGCATTTGGTACGCAGTGAATTATTTAATTAAATATTGCAGATTGAATTAAAGGTAATTTGTGGTCTGTTGTTATTTTTTGCAAATTGTAAGTCGTGGCAGTTCTTTGACACCATGTACACGGTGAAACAGCAAATTTCGATTGGTATTCGAGAAAGTTCTGTCCCCGGGTAGATTATTGTTATCACGTGGGGAAAAGATGCATAAACTTGTGGGCCATTAGCGGCCCACTTTTGTGCCCGTTAGAGCGAAGAATATTTAATGAATTTCCCTCGGCCTATTACGTGACGTGACTGTCTTCCAGCGTGTTGGTCGACCCCTTTCACGAGCGAATTATTTGAATTATTGCTTTTACAGCTTTCGCGGAGTGCAACGTAAATTTCCGCGATTCCTTCGAAGTTCCCTCGCCCTCGAGCCGTTCGCGAAACGACCGGAAGTTCCTGGTTTACGCGAATTTTTGCTTCTCCATTTTTAAGTTAACTTCGATTCGACGAGGCAGAAACTAAATATTATTTTTTAATCTTCAGCGAGTATGGTATGCTCAGTATTATACAGTGCGGTACAAAATGTGGCAATTTTCTTTGAAATTTGTAATTTTATACTATGTCACTGTGAAAATTGGTTTAGTGTGTTTCTATTTTACTTAATTTTATCTTTGCACAGTTTTTGGGATGATTGATAATTTTGACAGGAACAGAAATGTAGCGAAGACAGGCAATGTACTGAAAAATTATGTTCAAGGTGCCAGTGAAAACTGCCTTAATGTATAACTTATATAAAATGTTAAGTGACTTCGAAATTTGCAATTTTTACATAATAGAGCCCAAAGACATTAATGTTCAATTATATAATAACTTATAATATCATTTGGAAAATTTCCGTTCTATTTTCATCAAAACTTTTTCTTAAGAATTCTAATAATTTCTTTAAAAAAATTATGGCAGCCCTGATAAAAATGTTTAATTAGAATATTCAATGTTACAATTTATGTAGCCGTCATCTTGGCTCAGTGATCCGTGAATCATGCGAGTTTCCACAGTTTCAGCTTTCTTCCCTCGATAATCGTGGTCCTAAAAAGCTGATATTCTTCCTTGAACCATAATCTTCGAGCATCCTCTGTCATTACTTCGAAAAGAACGGTGCTTGACGAACAGTTCGACAGAAACTTATAATTTGGAGACTCTAGAATTCTCACTGCATTCGTCGCTGTAGAAATATCTTTTGCGTCATGTTTTTACGTTGGAAGGTTAATGTTTGCCCGCGGGCGATCGGCAAGATCATGGCCGGTGACACGGCCATCTTTTTTCCCCGTTATTTCACGCGGGAAATTAACGATGCGGCGTTCGCGTGACGCGTGTACACGGAAATGATAAATTGCTGTCGAACATGGAGTAATAATCGCCAAAATGGCTATTTGGTCGTGCTATTAATTACCCTGACCTCGGCCATCGATAAATATCGCGTTTTTCCCGTGTCAGACTTCTGCACACCGGCCACGCCATTCGAAAATTGACTTCCGGCCAGGGAGAGCCGAACGTCGATAACCTAACCTCAATAATAAAAACCCGCTCCAACGATGTGCAATAATTGCTTTTAATTAGCGACGAAATTTGAATTTATTTAAAAACGTTCAAATACCATACATTTATTCTATTCATTTCAGAAAATTTATCTCGATAACAGAAACAAAATAAAATTGTTTCATTCACTGTGAACTGAATGTAACATTGCAACGTTATAATTTTTTGGCGAGATTCATGCTTTCGAAAAAAATTTCCATATACCATTAAAAGAAAGAAAAACAATGAAGCTGCAGTAAGAAAACAATTTACAAATTATAAAGGTGTGTCAACATTTCATCGATCCTGGCGCCAAATTGTTTAATTTGAAACATCATTTTATTAATTCAATTGTGTATGTGAAAGTACAGTTTTTGGAAAATCTGTGACCAGAGTTTTAGAGAGTTTAGAGATTAACGCGTCGTTTAAAAAAAAAAGAACGAGACACATCGGCGATGGATATAATCGTAGGCGTGAAAGGGTCGCGTTACAGGCTGGTTTAAGCCCCGTTCCCACGTGATGAAAACTGGTTGCGCCGAGTTAACTCGGTTAACGCGGAGGAAAGCAATATCGTCCGCGGTTATATTCGCTCTGCACAATGGACACATAAAGATTTACGTGAATGGACGGCTGACGTTCACGATTTCCAACGAAACGACGGTGTTTTTCGAGGTTCGCTCGCTTTAATCGCTCCTTTACGCCCGCATCATCGTCAGCGAGGTTGGGTCTACTTTCAACAAAGACCCTGTTGCACGCTTAATCTCTCCGCTTGAACAGATTGTTATTCTAATTGAAATTCGTCTAGATGACATGTTGTAATAAACAATAAATCAAAAATTGAACATTTTTTAATAAATATTTCTAATATTTTGATTTTTTCAGTACCTTTTTATTGCTTGTGTTGCATTTACTGAGCAGATAGAATTAATTAGAATTTTAAAAATAAACTTTCCGTGTTGAAGCAACATTTTTTTCTGCTTTAAAAAACAAAAATGACGATTTTCAAACCACCGCTGTAGCAGTGACGAAGTTCCCAGATTCTTTGAAGCTCAGTAGAATTTTTTCCTCGTCGCTTATGCCTCTTTGCAGACCGTCATTAAAATTGCAAAAAACTGTTCAAAGATCGTTCGGAGCGGAGGGAAAAACTTGCAGAAATTTTCAAGCAATTTTCTGCAAATTTTTCCTCTCAAGTGACCGTGAATTTTTTTTTGCGAGTCGTCGAGTGTCTTCCTCAGGACTTTGAAAACATTTTTCTTTTTTGTTAAAGCCTTCCTTGAACATTCCACTGAACTTCCTGTTTTTTTAAAAAAAATAACAGAGGAGGAGCACTCGAAGACAGAGTACATATTTTTGTTAGCGTAATTGCTTGGCATACTTTTTCCTGTTTTGTTGTGCAGCGGATTTCGTAAATAAAGGTTTCACTAATTAAGCTAGCTCGCCTCGATTTGCATAATTTTTTACGAGGGCGGGAAATTCGCGCGGCGCGCATGAACTTTAGTGTGGAAAATGTAATTTCCGGGGAAAGTGTGTAACAACGGCGTGGCATTCGGGAGGGTCGATCGCTTTGCAATCCAAAATACGCAACCGGTGCTAATTACAAATTTTCTGACAATTTCGTGCGATGAAGTTTACGATTGAACTCTTTCACTGCTGTGATAAATTAAAATCGTCCAGCAGCACTCACAATTTGCTTTTAACACAGCGTGACACAGTGAAAACAGCCATACCTGGTCAGACACGATACAACGGACCATTCGTAATGTAAATCTTAATTTTTCCAGAAATAATAGAATATGTATATGTCAAAAAACATAGAAAGATAGTTTAAAAAATCAATTTACTTCTTTATATTTTCGCAAAAAATATTTATTAATTTATTTATTATGTGTATGCATACATTCGAACACACCATGCAATAATCATGCATTAAGAAATATAGGTATGATGCCAAATGTTAACACTATGCATTGAAATGTTATAGGAGAAAAATATTCGAATTTTCACTCGTTTTTTTATGTTCCTACAGTAATGTCACAACGTGAACATTTCTCAGGTTTGTGTAATAATAAATAGTTATTTAATTAAATTAAATTTGACCGGTGACTGCAGTGGTATTTAATATGCTAACAGCCCTCTGAAAGTCAGAGTTGTAAACATTTTAAGAATTGTTACTCAAGAGGAATTCTGGAGTCATATTCTGTACCACGAGTGTGACTCGTTATTGTAACGCAAAGGATGGATTAACAAACGAAAGTTGACCTAGATTCTCGTATCATGCGCGAATGATTTGTTTTCCCACCTAGACGATCAAATTACACCCTCTAAAATGCAGAAACAAACAAATTTTTGCACTATGTTTTCAGTGAAATTTTGGCAGGATTTACACATTTCGAGTTTGGTGGTAGAAGGATTTTCAGGGGATGAATTATAGACGACCATTCATTCTCTCGAATATTCACCAAAATGGTTTCCTCCGGTCGGACATTTTCGATTTATACCAGGAGATTCTCGATATTCTGACAGAGAATTTCTACGGGATCCCAGGTGAATCAGGTTGAGCTTAATTTAGAGCCAGATGGCAAATTTCTTTTTTGTATTTCAGTCAAAAATGACGTGTGTGACTGGACAGACATGACCGCCCTATTCTACTTGTAACGAGTTTCGACCATATAGGGCAAATTTCATATAAAACATTGAAATTGATTAAAAGAATAGACACGTTTAGACCAATCGCTCATGCTCTGGAAATTCCACAACTTTTAAAAAATTCTAAATAACTCGTGTAAATAAAAGCAGCTGCGATTGTTGATTAACACCTTGCGTGTCGATTGGATCAGGATTTCAAATGTGTGAGGTGCACGTGCCAGTGGATTTAATTAAACTAATTGCTATTATTAGGGGATTGATCATTGGAGCCAGTCCACAGGATGCATTACAATAAACAGAATTAATAAAAATCTGCACAATATTAACACCTTCCATGCCACAGTGGAAAATCCCATAACCAGTCAGACGTGCGAAAATAAATTTTTATAAACACACCCTGTTAAAAATACAACCATAGAATTATCTCACGATATACTTTTCATTTCGTACCATCACTCTGTCGTTCGTTCTGATTAAAACATAAATAACATCAACATTTATTTACAATAGTCAAAGTTCAGCCCCTAACGTATCATCTGTCAGTCAGCCACACAACAATACCATTTTCCTGTCAGCACGTCAGCGAAGAGTATAATTCGATTGTCTGTGAACCAAAAACATAACTCGGCTGTCACCGATCGTACGTCGACCTGCTATGAATCCGTTGGAAGAAAAAGAGGAAGCAGAGGATGAGCAAAGGACAAAGCGTCGCAAGGGCTGGTTTCCAAGCAACAGATATGATTACGCAGCGGGGGTGGGCTGGCAACGGGGTGGCCAGGGGGTGACGAGGGGGCAGGTGCATGCGAATAAAGGATTCACGTTCCTTCGTCGACCTTCCCGGGCCATTGTCAGACGTTATGGTGGCAGGATAACACAGGGTGGAAAGCTAGGGGCACCGCAATGCAGGCAAGGGCGTTGTCAGGGGCGACCCTAGCGACCGTAAGGCCTGATTCGCAACGAACGATTCGGCCGCGAAATAATAGCTGCCCTCGACGTGTGTGTGCCTGTGTGACTATCGATCCTCGATTTCGACTGGTTGCGCTCGACCACCTGAACCGAACATCTAGTACTAAACGAATTTACCCCTAACACGCGTGTCGTCGCTGTGAAAACCGCCATAATGTGTCAGGCATATTGCGATGGATTTTTAATGTGTACGCTGAATTATGATCGCACGCTTTTTAGGGTAATTTGGAAGGTCGATGAGGATGCAAATATTGAAGTTTATATTATGGAGAGGCAGTGTATTGGAGAAGCATGTTTAACTTCACATTGAAAACTGCCTTGATGTATTTTTGATGTACTTCATCCTATGTTTGCATACTTTCACGGGTAATTCTGAATTTCAATAGATTTGAAGTATAGTTTATGATGTAGAGAGAGAATGTATTGCAGGAACAGGCTGGGCGTTTCTGTGAAAACTGCCTTAATGTGTAAGGCACTGTGTAATGTATTTGTAATTTATGTTTCAGGTTATAGTTGCATAGTTTGGGAGGTAACTATCAATTCTGACAGCAGTATAAATATTCAAATTTAATTTATAATGTAGGGAGGCTATGCACTCCAAGATAATGTTGAACGTCTCAGTGAAAACTGCCTTAATGTTTCTTTAATATACTTAACTCCATAGCTACATACTTTCTGGTGTAACTTTGGATTCCAACAAAAGTATGAATACTGAAGTTTAGTATAAGATACGGGCAGTCGATTGGGTCTAGAAATATGTTCTACGTTTCAGTGAAAACAGCCTTAACGTGTCAGACACAGTACACTGTGTCTTTATCCCCTCTTACTAGAATTCTTTACTGATTTTTATTATCTATCACGACCATTTCCTTTGAGGTTTTACCATCGACTAAACAAACTTATTATCTGCCGAAGAAGCGTTTCCATGAAAGGAATGAACAAGACATACCTGTACAATTCATGCTAACTTTCCAACAGCAGAAAAATTCCAAGTTATCAAACAGATGTGAATTAAAAAAATTATGTTCTTAGAATAGAACTAACATTTTCATAGAAGATCTCATGTTTCGCGAAACTTTCTTCGGTGAACAAAATTCTAGATAACTTTGGTCGGATATACGGCAGCCACATGAATAATTTTGGCCGCCATTGTAGGACTGCCGAGAAGAGTCGTCTTTTTTAACAGAAGAAACCCAACTTCCCGGCTAATAAAGTTTCTCGAGACCCAAAAAACCGGGATCATCGGACCATGAAATTTCTCCTCGAGCTTCTAAAAGTTCCCAGAATAACCAATTAATCCCTTCCACCCCCTGTCCCTCCCTTCTGTCCGCGTTCGACGTAAAAATGCCTTTAATTACCGGTCGACCGAACGTGTTTGAATGAAATTTTCATTCGGCCATGTCTAATGGAATCGCGCACTTTTCCACGCTTTTAATGTCCGAGTTAATTTGCACCGCTTAATCTTCTGCCGTTGTTGAATCTTCCAGCCATTAATCTTATTCCAGGGGAGGCTGGTCAGCTCGGAGGCAACCTTAACGCGCCATTAAAACTTCGACACCTAATTAACGCCATTTCGCGAACGCCTCAAAATACCGCGGAAATCGGCCCGTCTCGTAAAACGAACTTGCCTTCTGAAATCTAAATCGAAGTGCATTCTTCCGAATTTTGGTACTTCGCATGAGAGGACGTCGGTTTTTTATATAGTATTGAGGTTAGGGTCGATGACGATGCCCTCGTTTCCCTGTAAATCGCGTTTGCAGAGTTGTTAATGAAATTTTGAGGTTAACTCCGATCATAGCGCCTCTGATCTCCCTTAAATCGCGTTTGTAGAGTTTTTAATGAAATTTTGAGGTTCGTTTCAATCATAGCGTCTCCGTTTTACTTTAAATCGCGTTTCTAGAGTTTCTTAATAAAATTTTGAGGTTACCTTCGATCATAGCGTCTTCGTGTTACTTTAAATCGCGTTTATAGAGTTTCTAATGAAATGCAGAGGTTCTCTTCCGTCATAGCGCCTTCATGGAGTTCTGAATTAAATTTTGAGGTTAGATTCTGGTTACGGAGGACGTCTTGTTCAGTGTCAAAGCAATAGATCCTTTCTTTTCCTTTCCGTAGCATCTTTATTAAGTTTTCAGGGAAATCTGGGGTTAGGTTCGTTAGCAAGCACCTGCTGCCCAACACGATAAAGTCTTCTTCTTTTTTTAATGCAGTCGTATGCATATTTATTGACGCTCGCACCCCTTGGAAATATATTTTTAAATTCTCGTTCACGGAGGTTCATAAATTCAGAACGATACTTGTTAAATTTTCACCGTCCACCCGGTGACGTATTCTGTTCATGGCACGGGTTAACAGGAATATTCATGATTAAACTCGTAATTCTGAAACTCGATGGAGTTATAATTTTTTCGTCTGAAATCCGACGAAATTCTCAGCTTGAAAATCGTACCGTTCAGTTTATTTGTAATTATTTCTTGTCAGGCTTGAAAGTGCATGGAAAATCGATAAAAAATACGGTCGGTCGCGTGTAAAAAAAAGCTCGATGGTCTTCGGGGGGTGCAGCGGAAATCTACGATTCACCAGAGCGAAAACAGAGAACCGCTTCCGGTTCCCGGCGAACTTCTCGCTCGCGATAATGTGGCAAAGGGGATACTTCGTTGCAGGAAGTCTGAATCAGCCAGCCGACAACGATCAATATCGAGAATCCAAATCCGTGGACAGCGGAAAAGGAACTTCTACCCAATGTTTTAGGTCACATTTCCAACGCTCCTTTATTAATCATATTCGAGTCTACGCGCAAACGGCGACGGAAATAATATGTCCGATCCACCGCCACCGAAATACACCGTTTCAAAATAAAGTCGCGAACAAACGGGCGGACGATTGGCTGTCCAATTTGCTGTAGAATTATTTGAAAAATTACAGAACTCCGGATACGGTGTTTCAGACATTTTTAACACGTTGGCTGAAACAGTGGAAATAGCCGTTCCTGATCAGACACGGCATAAATTGCTGTTTTGATCGTAAGCTACAGACAAAGAAAAGGTTTATCTACATTTTTATGTTAATCTTGCAATATAAAATTCGCTGAGAATATTGTCAAAAGCAATAATTATTTAAGTGACACGTAGACTGCTGCAGTGAAAACTCTCTTACTCGGTCAGACGTAGTGTAGTACACCATTTCAGACAGAAAGGATAAAGGAAATAATTATATAATCATTCAATTTCACTGGCTGGGCCTTCTATTCTTATTGCAATACTATTTCTATTCAAGATTATATTAAAGTTAGTAATTGTTTAATTAAATGAAATTGGATGCGTCTGTTATCGATGACCGCCGCGGCAGTCAGCGTGTTAATATTTATCGTTAATATTAATAATCGTGTACAGAAATTGGAAATTATAGTTAGTGATTTAAATTCGATTTTCTTACAGACAAAGACTGCCATGAATTTTATTTTATACTATACTGCACGAAGAATTATATCAATCATAATTCACAGTACACTCTATGTTTTATTTATTGCAAAATCAGTCGTGTTTTATTAAGCTTCAACATACTGTTGCTTAAATTTATAATTCGCACGCCGAAAATTAATTTTCAAAATATTCTAACCTATATTCAGCCTCGTCGTACGATTTATTATTTATTAAAAAAATTACAATCTTGTTCTGTACATGCTAAAATGTTTGGCACACGCTCCGCAGCGCGACAATTACCAAAAATCACACTTTTACGGTTCGATCCTAACCTACAATCCGCAAACCGCGACGATTGAGCATAATTAGCGAGCGCGTCGAGGTAAACGGTGTTTTCTCGATTTATTTGCGTGTATGATACAGCGGAACGACGTTATTGTTGCCGTTGTTTCATCGTTTCCGACGCAGTTTCGTGTTTACATCCAATCAACTTAATTTCCATCCGGATTATACGGGATTTTATCGTGTAATTACGCTCGCTCGGGCGACTCCGTTACTCGGACAACAATCACCGCTTTCCCTTGGCCGATTAAAACGGTGCAATTTTTCCTTCGGATGATTTTCCGCCTCCGCGTTATTACCGCGTTCTCGCTGTTATTTTCCCCGTTTCCTCTGTCCCGTGAAATTGAACGTTCCCGGCGAGGGGACCGCGCGAGACCAAGAGCACTTCCGGTAAAATGGGTCAAGGTCGCTCGTGGTGAGGTCCGTGGACCGATCACTTTTCGATTAAACTAATTTGCAATTCCACGGTAGACAATTAAATCCTCACGCGTTCAGGATTTCAGCTTTCGAGACGCACATGCTGGTGGACTCAACACTTCGACGACAGTAAATATTTTCAGAAAATTAATTATAATTGGCCCTTTAAATAACAAATTATTCAACGTTGCTCTTTTTATGCAGCATATCTTGCCATTTTCATTTTCTAAATACTTGGGTATTTACTTTTTATCAGGGATCGGTGTGCTCGTTTATTTGTTTAATGTGAATGTTGCACGCATGAGTGAAGTCGCGTGTATGGGACAGCGGCCGTCACAGTGTTAAGTAAATTTATTTTTATTAAGGGGATTGATAATTGGGGCGAGCACACAGAACCGTGGTCTAGTTAGGGGTTGTCGATGAAGCGATTTTTGAAATACTGCGTGGGCAGGTCCAAAAGTTTGTTTAATTTTCCACTAGAGTCAGAATCGCATAGCTGAAGGGAAAAGAGAAAATTAAGTGGAGTTTTGGACCTCCTCTTCTATGGATATATTTAGGTTCTGAAAATTTAACGGTTTCGGTCCGCGCGTCAGTTTTAATTTAATTACGTAACTATCAAGCCTTCTGAAATTTTGAGTAACATTCACGTTAAAATAATAGTAGAAATAGAATAGATAAATATTTGTAGAATCAGCCATCTGTATTAGTACTATAAATAGCCATTTTCGCGTGTCTGTCTAGTTACGCAATTTTCTACTGTGATAGGGCACGTGTTAAGGGCGATAAATTAATTTTTCTGAAGACTTTAGATAATTTGTGGAAGTTTCAGACAATTAACATTTATTTGTCGGACATTCATGATACCTAAATTAATGTTCTGAAATAAGCAGGATTTTTTTTGAGTCGAAATTAATATGAAATTGCAGATTTTTAAATGAGATCCTGATTATATAGTTATGCTAAGAAGTTCAGATACTTCAAGGCCACTTCCCCCACTACCAAGCCTCTGCAGTCTCCCTAATAGGATACTCTCCGCCTATCATATTAAATACAACAAAAAAATTTATTGTAACATGCGTCTACGATGATAAAATTTAGTATATGTTTAAGAATCGATTGATAATCATTTTCTATACACTCGATCTAATTCAATCGCTTCATTTTGTTTCAGGTGGACCTGAAACCCCTGCGGGAGGCAACAATCGCCGTCCCGACGCCGAAGATCTCGGAGAAGCGGAAGGCCGAGGAAGCCGACGCCAGCAAGGACTTGAAGAAGGTAATCGTGCCAAGAAATACAACATTCTTGTTTGTTTATTTCCCAGGAATTCATTGTTTGTTTACCTTCGACAAGCAGAGTTAACCCGTCGAGTGTCATGAACTTCAGATATTTGAAATTTCGCTGAAGCATTTTCGAATCATCTAGGTTTCCTAATTGACAATCGTTCTTCTCTATTTTTCTGAGGCATTGATCGTCTCATAGAAAAAATTATGAAGCTCATTAATAACATCTATTAACCCTCACAGAACCAAGCTCCGAAATTTACGTTAAAAATCCTGCGGGGTACAGAATTACCCCATTCCTTTTTCTGTGTATTTCTGGGCTAACGAGTGTGCATTTAATTTATTTAAATAAATAGACAGACTCAAAGTAGTATCAAATAATTACAGGACTGAGAAGCAAATTTTATTCATTACGTTTATTACAAAAAATTTGATTTTCTCATGTCAAAGAAATATGTTGTCGAGTACACCTGTATTCTGCACAGTTCTGTGAGGGTTATGGAGAGTATGATTGAGGTTATGTGCATTGAATAATTACAACACTGAAAAGCAACTTTTATTCGTTACACTTGTTACAACAAATTTGATTTTCCGAATGTTATGAAGTCATGTAAAAAAAATATGTTGGACACGGTCCTACAAGGGTTAATAATAGCATAATTTGAGGTTATCTTCATCTGATACAGCATGGCACCCATTATCAGCGTGCTATAAATCGCCAAATTGTTTAAACGAGCTGTGCAAATGTTAATATAGGCGAAATGATCGTATCAGTAGAGAGAAAAGAAAGAAAGAGATTGAAGTAGATGGTCTGCGACCGATTTTCGATGTCAATTTCGAAATTCAGTGCTCGTGACGCAAACGCAGGGTCCTTAGCCACCGAAACCGGTCCAACAGGTTCGGAACACGTATTTCATCCACTTGTCGTTCGTACCTCGGTCGGTTCTCGTCGATATTCGATGCGGAGCGTCCCGACGCCGGTCACGTCCTCATTAATCCACAACGGCTGCTCGTCATTAACAAAATAAACGCCCGTGAACCTCCTCCCTTTTGAAATTCGACGCCGCCCCCGAAACTACGGTACCGATCAATTACGGTCACTCGTAAATGCGTTCCGACAAGCTTCAGCATTATTATTAATTACTTTGTTGTTATATGTATTCGCTATAATCGTACGCGATTCGACATTCGAGATTCTGGTCCGTGTTCCGGAGTTTCAACCCTTTGGAAGGTGGCTTTTACCTCAATTTTTTAATATTTCTCCCTTTCGTGCGTTCATTCTCGTGGCTTTTGAGTTCAAAGAATTGTCTGCTCGCTAATAGTTCACCTCCTACGTGAATATTCTGCGTTATTCGAACATGAAGAATCTTCTCCATTTTGGTTTCATCTGACGTTCGGTTCCACTGTATAAATATTGAGGCTTTCAAGTTTTTTTTTATATGAAACAATTTATAATTTTGTTGCGTTGAATCGTGTTGTTTTTGTGAATAATTTTAGTATTAATCTTATAGATCGTATTAGAAATAAGGGTGTTGGGTTTGTGGTGGGACACCCTGTATATTCTGTTCTTTTATTTTCTTCAACTGCTTCCATGAGTGACTCTATTTCGTCTACATAATCTACTACCCCTAATAATTGCTCCATTTCCTTTAACATCTATTATTTAAGCGTTTGTTTCGTGGGAATCCCTTTGACGGTGGAGGCACTGAAACTGGGCTCTTCAAGGTCATATGTTGTCGTAATGGGCACACTGATTATGGTTTGTTTTATTAAAAAATTCCATGTCCCCTAAATGTGTGTTTATTAATTTCGAACGTTAAACAATGTGTTAGGAAGGAGATGTGACCTTGAGACCCCTAGTTTCTTCGTCTTCGCTGTAGTTACCGAAGAATATACTCTATAAGCTCATCAATTATGGAAGATTATGAAATACAAATCAATGGGCTGTAGAACTTACTAAATTTCTCTGTATATTGCAGCATTTTATTTCATTAGAGTATAATTAACATCATTAATATTACATACAAAATGATAATCCCTTGTGGTGCATTTTATTTGTTTAACTACCTTTTATGTACAGGGTGAGCCACAAGTAGTTACACGATCCGAAAGAGCGCCAATTTGTGGCTTATTTAAAAAGCAGTTATTAATATTTTGATCCCTTACAAATCTTTAGCATGGCTCCAGGATGAGGTAGAGTTTGCTACAAATAACAAGTAATACACGATTATTATCAGACTTCAGCGTGTTTACATTCGCCTTCGACGGCCGTGCTTTAATAATTCCCTAGTAATTATCTCGCTAGAACAGCAGCCAACGGATAATTCACCGTGGCTCGTTTATTTTTTCAGTGTCGTAAGGGAAAGTTCGCTCCCCCACGGCTTCGACTTGAGATCCACTCGAAATTAATTGCTCAAGGTGGCGCTTAAAGTCTTAACCGGGACGGGGCCGGAACACTTTGTTGATCCTCCATTAATCCACCAGAACGCGCGTGGGAACCCGAAATAAATTCCCTAGATCGTCCCACGTTGAACCCACGCGTCTCTTCTCTCTTTCTTTTTGATACATCATTGAAATTAGGTTCGATCATAACGTTCTCGGTCTCTTTCCAATCACGTCTGTGGAGTTCTTAATGCAATGTTGAGGTTAGGGTCGATCATACTGTTCCCACTTTCCATTAAACCACGTTTCACTCGTATCGCCTTTGTTTTCTTTTAAATTGCGCCTGCAGAGTTCTTAATGAAATTTTAATGTTAGGTTAGTCTTAAAAGGAACCGGTCCAGACCACTCTGTGGACCCTCCATTAATCTACCAGAATGCCCTTGGGAATCCCCCCAAAATTCCCTAGATCATCCCTCGAAGAACCCATGCGTCTCTCCTCTGTCTCTTCTGATACAGCATTGAGGTTAGGTTCGATCATACTGTCCCCATTTTCCATTAAACCGTGTTTCTAGAGTCCTTACTAAAATTTTTAGTTTAGTTTCAATCGTATCGCCTCTGTTTTCTTTTAAATTGCGCCTGCAGAGTTCTTAATGAAATTTTAATGTTAGGTTAGTCTTAAAAGGAACCGGTCCAGACCACTCTGTGGACCCTCCATTAATCCACCAGAATGCCCTTGGGAATCCCCCCAAAATTCCCTAGATCATCCCTCGCAGAACCCACGCGTCTCTCCTCTGTCTCTTCTGATACAGCATTGAGGTTAGGTTCGATCATACTGTCCCCATTTTCCATTAAACCGTGTTTCTAGAGTCCTTACTAAAATTTTTAGTTTAGTTTCAATCGTATCGCCTCTGTTTTCTTTTAAATTGCGCCTGCAGAGTTCTTAATGAAATTTTAATGTTAGGTTAGTCTTAAAAGGAACCCGTCCAGACCACTCTGTGGACCCTCCATTAATCCACCAGAATGCCCTTGGGAATCCCCCCAAAATTCCCTAGATCATCCCTCGCAGAACCCACGCGTCTCTCCTCTGTCTCTTTCTGATACAGCATTGAGGTTAGGTTCGATCATACTGTCCCCATTTTCCATTAAACAGTGTTTCTAGAGTCTTTACTAAAATTTTTAGATTAGTTTCAATCGTATCGCCTTTGTTTTCTTTTAAATTGTGCCTGCAGGGTTCTTAATGAAATTTTAATGTTAGGTTAGCCTTAAAAGAAACCGGTCCAGACCACTCTGTGGACCCTCCATTAATCCACCAGAATGCCCTTGGGAACCCCCCCAAAATTCCCTAGATCATCCCTCGCAGAACCCACGCGTCTCTTCTCTCTCTTTTGTGGCTCGCTCAGGAAAAATCTGTAAAATATCGCATCGATTTTTCAATTTCCCTGTTTTTCTCTCCCACGCTAATTAATCATGCCCTGCGAGTGGCGGGTCAACGAAATTTGTTCGAACGTCGACCGCGCCGACAGTGTCGAATTTCTTTCCGGCCGGAGGGGTGGGATTTCTCCCCGAGAAATGATGAAGTCGAGGTCTGTTTACCACGCGTGCTGTTTTCACCGGATTTTTCCCGACGAACGAGTTTATTTTCCTCGGAAAGCGTCGACGTCGGTGCGGCAGCGGTGCTGTAGCAACAGGCGACGAGAAACTCCGGCGACGTACTTCGATTCCGCACAGTTGGCACCCCTTGTTCTCGTTTCTTTTTTTTTGTTCTCTCCGCCTCCCTTCTTCGATCATCCTTCCTTGACACCGAGCACGACAGTTTTCGCCTATGTCACCCGTCTGCTCTTTCATAAATATTCTTCAGCGTTTTTAGGTCAGCAGATGACAACATTTTTGTTGCATTCTACACGGTATTCTGGACATTAAACAAATTAGGCGGAGGTAGAGGAATTTTCGAATTTTTTCCACTGATATTTGAAATGATATTACACAGTAGGGAATTTTTTATTAATGAAATAGAATGACTTCAATAGTGAAATATTAAATTCGAGGACATCCGACAGGAACTGGTTTAAGAGCTGCAGAGTTACTGGAAGCTTTCAGGGATTAGTTGCATTTTTTGTTTGTCCGCGAGGAAGTTCGGTGGCTCAAAGGTTCCTGCAAGCCACCGAAGTCTTTGGACCTTGCAATTTAGGCGTGTCCTCGAGCTCCCTTTCTTCGAAGCATCCTTTCAACCGTGAAAGGACAGAGTTCCTCTCTCTAACAAGCTCAGATACCAGCCGTGTACAAGCTTATCGAACGACGCGTTATAAGGATCCTTCCTGATACCGTTTCAAGGATTTTTACCATGAAATCGATCGGAGAAGCAATTTTCTGAAACATTATGACGGATTATTATACCGCTGCGTCGGTATTATTTTCCTTGGGTCATTTATTTCGATTTTTGCTGCTCTTCGGGGTCTTCTTCAAGGTCGAGGATAGTTAATAATTCGACTTGTTTTGGCAGACCATAATTTCGTTAATTTTCACACAAACCCGGTGCCTTGAGTCTTATTTATTATAATTAAATAACCATTGAGTTTTATTGTACTTTAAGGAAATGTAACGTTGTGACAATAACGTGGGAACACGTGTACATAATTAAATACTTAAATATTTTTTTTCTACTATGATTTATAGCGGAAACAGACAGTTGTATAGTGTCTGACCCGTGGTGGCTGTTTCCACTGTGTCAGGCAATGTGTTAAGTGTACCCGGTGTGTCAAAAATATTAACCAAATTATAGAAAATTATAAAATTTCAGAGAGTCGATTAAGTCAATACACTTCAAAGTCTGATAATTTTATAAATGTCAGAGTTGCCCAAAGAGCCAAATTCCCACCAGCACCGTATCAAAGAATCTAAAAATCGCCAACCCTCAGGATCTACCTGAATCGCCAACTACGAAAGTCCCTTCAAAGTAAGTCCGCAGTGAGACAACTTCAGGTTCCAAAAAATTCAATAAACACCCCAGGAATAATCCAAAGTGCCCCGAGTGCCGAATTTCCACAACCCTCGCCGCAGCGACAAAGGTCGCGCGGAGGGAGCGGCGAGCTTCCACCGGCGAAAGGGCGGGAAAAAGGGTAAAAATCTGGTGAAGTTAGGGCAAAGTGGGTTTCGCGTAAATGGCGCAAAAGGGCGGCTTCAGAATCCCCGGCGTGTAGAAGGCCTGCGGCCGGTTGCAGGGGCAGCGTGGCTTTTCGGCTGGTCGATGTGGAAAAGGAGACATTGACTTGTAGACAGGAACCGTGACTGGAGGGGTTGGTGGAGGGGCGAAGGGTTGGCTTCAGGGCCCGGTCGATACAGCCGAAAGTCCAGAACGGGGCAAACTTGGCGGGAAAATTCGTTGCGAATGGAAACGTATAAGTCTACCGATGAAACTACCCCATCTTTCTTGCCCCCCTGCCGCCTTTTTTCCTACCCTTCTTCCTCCGTTTCTTCTGGCCGCCGTTCGTTTCTTCCACCGACACATCGCGTCTGCTGCTCGGAACGGTTTATTTCACGATCGAACAGCCCTGTGTTTTTGTCGGTCGCCTGTTTTCACCCGGATGCTGCGGTATCGTATCTCGTCCACGGAGAAATATTAATGAGCCCCGTTTCCCGCGAGCAGTTCATTCCCACCGTCTACGTTGTACTCTGGAATTCCGTGGCGCTCGAAGATGGCGCTGCTGGGCAATTCCAGGTTGTTTATGCTGCCCTAAATGGCCTGGCGCGTGCGAACGAAATGTCCGCTTCGATGGAGTGCGACATGTTTGCGGATAATTGGAATAAGATTCTATTCTGTCACTGGAAGAAATCAGTTGAACTCTAGTGGATATTATTTGTTCGCAGTCTCGACGAAAACGACCTGGAAGTCTTTAGAGAATCTTCTGAACGTCTGTCTTCGGTTTGAAAGCCTCTTGAGACAGACTATAGGAAGTTTTTGCTGGTTCAAGATCATTCATCTTGATTTTCAGGTTCTTTCACTCAGACCCTGGTCTACGTTTACCGAATGCCGAAGCGTTTCGAGTGTGGCTTGAAGAATGGGTTCTTTGAAGCTATTAACGTTTTAGGTCTGGTTGTATTTTGATATCTTGTTACGTTGAAGAGACGTCAGCTGATGTTAAGCTAGGAAAGTTATTGTATGGAGGATTTAGAAAAATTCAGTTTTTAATTCCTCGTTTCAGACAGGAGTATACTTCAGGGCTACCAGGATGGATATTTTGTAATTGTTTATAGAATTTTGATAGTGATCTTATGTGTTGTATTTAGGAGCTTCGTATCTCCGTATTAACTGAACTCGCCCCCGATATTGAATCGATTGACGTGGCTGCCTAAAATTATGCGCGCCCTCGATTAACTTCACCTCCACCCGCTCTTCGTCATCTATATGCCGCTAATGTAAATTAAATTGCAATTTAAACGTCATTATCCGCCGTCAGATTGTAACTACGGGACGAGTTTCCAGGCTAAATTGAATAAATGTTAATTCACGGCTCTGTGAACTTGTAAAATTCAATTCAACATTGGACGAGAGTCTTCGGTAGCGTTTAATCGTGGTTTCCTTAACAATTGCCTCGTTGAATTTTCAAAACGAGCGTCCGCTTTTTATTGGAAGCTAGAATGCAAGTTTCAACTTCTTTGGAGTTCTACGGTGCAAATCGTATTAGTCTGGAGATGAACTATGAAATCAGCGAGGTCTTGAAGGTTCTAACTCGATTTCTAGGATTCTGGAGATCTCAACTTGGGCTTCAGGACTTTAGGACGGTCCAAGTGGGAGTTTAGAATCTCCAGATGGAATTAGGATGTCAGGACGACGCTAACTGGGTTCTTAGGACCTCAGAATTACCCTAACTGAGTCCTTAGGATTTCAGGATGAACCTACCTAGGGTCTGAAGACTTCAGAATGACCCCAACTTGCGTTTTAAAGACTCAGGCTAGTTGTGACAGTGACTCTAAGACTTTGAGATGTTCCGAATCAGTGTCTAAAACCCCCAGATGGTCTTAGAATTACAGAGTGACACTACCTTGAGTCTTAAGGACTCAGACTGATCTTGGGGCCTTAGAAGGACCTAAATTCGGTTCCTAGAACCGCAGAATAATCTTAGAACTTCAGTCTGACCCAAACCTGTGTCTCAAGTACTCAAACTGCTCCTAACTCTGACCTTAGGACCTTAGAATGATCCAAATTAGGTCCTTACAACCGCAGGATGATCTTAGAACTTCAGGATGACCCTAGTCTCCAGTACTCAAACTGGTCCTAACACAGATCTTAAAATCTCAGAACAACCCTAAGACCTCGAAGGTCCCATTCGGTTCCTACGATCTCCAGAGTCCCATCTCGGACCCTGAGGCCCCGGAGTGATCCAAACATGCCAATATCAATAATTTGAGTGATTCCTCAGTGATATTGATCGACAGTCCATGTCTCGGGAGACAGCCTTTCAATTACATCCTTTCCGTTGCTCCGATGGAACGTATCGATCAGAATTGTTGGAGAGAATTGTTTGCCCGTCGCGAATTTGTGTTACGCGCTCGGCTAATCGGATTTACATGGGTCGATGTTTCGGCTAATTATCGTCTTAATTAAAACGTGCACAACCTGTGTGTCTGCGTGTACACCGTGTGTATGAGCGTGTATGCTCTCGTATGCACTCGACGGAATATTAGGATCCATTAATGTAATGCGCCGTTTGTTCCGCGAGTGGGAAAATCGAGCATCCGGCTGTCGTGTCGCGCCTTTAATTACCGACGCTGATTAACAGATATTAAAACGGCCTCGGACATGATTTTCGACGTGCCCCTAATAGGTATTTAGTGATCAACGGCTTTAATAAAAGCTGCGCTCGAGGATTCGACCAGGTGGAAGCGTGTGACGCGCTCCGCGTTTTCTCGTGAAACGTTTGCACGCTGTTTCTTGAATCCTGTGATCGTTTTTAGAGTATGGAGTTTGATTTTCAGATTTTAGTTTAGGGTGGGTGACCATCTTCAGTGCGTTTGCATTGCTGTTGTCAGATGGTGGTTTGGAATCCACCTGAAACTATAGGTCAGTGATGGTCACTGGAGCTGTGGCGTTCCCCCACACTGGGTCCGTTCCCCTCGTTTCTAGTGGGCCTAGAGTGGGGGTAGGCCTCGGCTCAGGTGGCCATCACTGCTGTAGGTCCTCTGACTAGATAACCATATTAATTGAGAATAGAAAGACACTCTGCAGATGTGAATAGGACCTCGTAGTGCCTCGTGTAGATATTTCTGCTCTAACTATAGATGCAGAATTTATCTGGTTATATTTTCGTTTGTTCTTTAATTGAATTATTTCTGACAGAATAGTGATATTAATTTGGTACAGGTCTGTGAAGTAATAATTCCATGAAAATCAGAATGGGATTCATGAGTCTGGTACAGCAAAGAGGGAGTTCTAATGAAAATCTTTTTTAAGTGGTATTAAGGTACGGATCCCGGAGGGCTCACTTAAATTGAAATCGGTTAAACGTTAATTAATTGTGTTTATTAAATGAATTTCCCTGAATTAAGCGGATTATGTCCTGCGGCGGTCCCCGTTGGGGGTGATTCTGAATTAATTCCTCTGCCATTTCTAATTGTTTCTTTGATATAATACTGCCTCTCTGAATGCAAAGCCCGCGAATTGTCTTTCACGATTTTCCATGCACTTTCGTCAATTTCACTGGAACACACACAAAATCTCCTACGATCTCAGCCATATTATTCGACAAATTACATAATGACTGTCAGAACAATAAATAATGTATCAGAGGAACTCCTCTCTTAGCTCAGAAAAGAGTAAATCGAAAAAATGATCAGATTTATAGCTGCTTCAATTTTGAATTTTCTTTATTAACCGACAGTCGCACGATAATTAGTTGCAATGCGTAAATTCTTGCCTATTTCCTGCAAAATCGCTGATATTTCACCAAACACAGTGCTAAATAACGGTCTTCATTGATATAGCGATGAATTTGTGCTGAAATACGCAAACTCATGCGTATTTCATGGAAAACTCGCTGGTATTTCGGTAGAAGTAGCTCTGAATAGCAGTTTTCGTCGACTCATCTGAAAATACGCGAATTCTTGAGTATTTCCTGCAGAATCGCTGACATTTCAGTAAAATTAGCGTGGAATAGCAATTTCAGCCGATTTATGCTAAATTATTCCAATTATTTTCGTATTTTATGCAAAATCGCTGATATTTCCGTAGAAATAGCGCGAAACAGCGCTTATTTTGCTATATTGTAATATACTAAATTCGGGTGGCGATAAATTTGTGCCGCAGCCGAAATTCTTGATCGACATCTCTCGTCTGTCGAAAGATCGGTGATCGATCCCTCAACGGACAGCTTTGACGGCTGCCTTCGATCACCCAGGAGCGTTCTCTTGCGAAATCCGCCTTCGACGCATAATTTTAGCCCGTCAGGAATGCTAGTCTGTCGCGAAGTTTCGTGCGTCTCGTCAGGAGACGATTGTCGAGATTTCCTCGTGGTTTTCCACGCAGCGGCCGCGTATCGCAATGAAAGAATTATTGGCACGGGATCGAAGAGAGAATTAGTGTCAGCCACGGGGTAAATTTATTTCGAGCGACGCGACGGTTGCTATAATTGAAGGCTGGCCGAGCGCGAGACCGCTGGAACAGAGGCCGGCTTTCGTCGCGGTTCACGGAAAACAAAGGGAAAATCGACGGATTTTCCGCGGCCTCCGCGTCATCCGGAAATCCTCCTACCCTCTCACGATTTTTCCCATTTTTTCCAGGCGAAATTTAGCCAGTTTCACTCGCTTTAATCGCCTAACCCGACGTATTACATTCAGAATATTCAAAGATTTTTTGGAGTATTTTAGGGAAGTTAAATTGTTTAGTTTGTTTTTGTAGTTTGGTCGAAACATGTTGTATGTTGTTAAGAATTAATTGGTATGTTGATACAGGCGCTTCAAAAAGCACAGGAACCGCCGTTTCAGCGATCATAGAAGCTAGTTAATTCTTTGACGCTTTCTATGTTGCGTCACAAGTATTCTATAAATATTCATAATGCTGCGCCTCTGGTTTAGAATTAATCGCTTGTGGTAGAAAGTTCAAGTATTCGCTAGACACCCGGTCCAGGCGACATCGATACGCTCGCTATCATAATTTATCCTTTCAGAAAGAAAAATGCTGAGTCATACATTCTTTGCAAAACACTGGTCTTGCGATCTAAGACACTGGGAACTTTTTCAGGTGTGTTTGTTATTTCAGAGATCCACGGTGGATATCTGGGGATATTTAATGACTGTGTAACTACGAATTTCCAAGCAATCGAATTTAATTCTTTCTTTTTTCAAATTGTAGATAGTTCAGAACAATTAGATCGAACAGAAATGAATCGTACTCTTTCTGCTTATTTAATAACTTTTAATGTCTTTAATTATCTCTATAATGAGTTCATTCGTAACTTAAAATGAATTATTATTTCACGGACCCATGCTGCAAAATAAACAACAAGGAAGCAACCCCTGGAACAAAGCCTAGAAAAATAGGAATTTCTAACGCCCAGAAAATTAAAAAATTCTCAAGCTTAATTGAGCTTAATTGATTTTATTTGTTAAAAATTGTAGACATAGAGACAATATGTACGCGAGAAGTTGAGTAGCTTCGATAAGAGCGTATCGAGATGTCGGACGACGTCGATCGGGAAATTCGGTGTAGGTGGTCGGGACGTTGGAACCGGAAGCTGGCAACGACTCGATCCCCCGTGTGTTCGATTTTCCTCGATTTTCTCGTTGCTTTCGGGCCGGCGGGCATGTGTCGCGTAGCGTACGGTTCACTTATCCACCTTTCGCCCTTTGTTCCAGGCGAAATTGGAAACGAAAGCCCTGAAAGCGAAGAGGCCAGGATTCACGGACGAACGGTACAACGAGACCAGCTATTACGTGGAGAACGGTGAGTAGCCCTCTGTCTGTTCGATCGTTTTATGTTTAATCGAGACTCGTTCTCGATACTATAAAGTGCGCGACTCCTCGAAGGGTCGACGATTCGATTTATCGTCGTCCCGTCATGCACTCGGGCGATTCGGACAACCATTTCGGAACTGGAGAACCAAGAAACTGCACGACCGGTACACCTAATTCAGTGTCGGTTCCGTTCGTCCTATCTAAATGTTCAGAGTAATTGTTGGAGAATTTTTATTCAGTTTCTACGGCGAGAGAATGGAGGAACTCCAGTTCCGCCCCATCGCGTCTTCAGCCGTTCACGCAATTAGGGGAAAAGGTTTTAGGTTCATTCAATTATTCAGCGGGACAGAACGGGAGCTTAAAAACGCTTAAAAGCGCGGAGCACGCGAGAGAAAATAGAAACAACGGGGATTTCCCGATAATCCTGTAGCCTGACACGGTTGCCAACTGCCGCGGAACGAAAACACCGAACCTGCCGCCATGTTCCAGTTACTTTCGAGCGGGTCGCGCGCGGGCCGTTTTGGCGGGAAAACGGGGGAATTACGATTAATCGCGTTATCTCGCGTTCTCGATGGTCTTACAACGGTAATTGCACCTCCACCCCCTCCGTGGTGTTCTCAAGTAATCGGGGATAATCCCGCGAACGGGCCCGTTTCGAACAATAATCCCTAGATGGGGCGGTTAACGCGCCGCACAATGCCAACGAAATCGAGCGGGAAAAGCCCCGAAACAAAAGGGTTTTCGACGTTTCCCTTTTCATCGACCAGCCGCCGCGGGGGAAGGTTGAATTAACTTCGTGTTTTGTTGCGAATCGATGAATGCGCGTTGCGAAGCTCTCGAAATGAATGGAAACGATATCGAGTCGGGAGCTCGAAGAATTGTTCATTACGCTTCTAGTTTCTTTTCTGTTCTTTTTTCGAGTACTCTCGACGAACTGCTAGTTTCTAACCCAACGCGATGTTAACCTAACCCAACCTACCTAATGAGTTGTCATTCTATGCTGAATGGTTTAATTATTTGTTTCTTCCTGTGGGAGCAATGCTGTTCTAGAATTTCTAGGGACGTCTTTTGTGGAGAAGATTAAAGAAAATTCCCTAGGGGAAATTGTTTGTGTGCAAAGAAACAAATGATGAACACCTAATGTTCTCTATTTTCATACTCGTGCCTATATTTGCCTTAAAACTTAATAGTGTTTTTATTTTTTAATAACAATTATAATTCTAGCAATTTCTTTTTTAGTACTAATTCATTTTTCCACTTGCTAATATTATTTAGTGATACGAGGAAATAACTCAGTTAATTATCAGTATATTTTTTTTCAGTCATTTAATGTTCCCCAGAACACTAGATCTAGTGATTTACGGCACTTCTTTGCCAAGAAACGAAGATCCATATTCCCTAAAATTTCGAATCAACTTGTCTTCACTGTGTCTGAAATTTCTTCAATCGTATCCTATTAAACAATCTCAGAGTCTATATTCCCTAGAAACACTAATCTAGTTACACTTCCTCGATCACGTATGAATTTTCCTATCCACCAAATTGAATTATTTTGGTTTTACTTAACGACCGTGACATTCGTTACCGAAACAGACCAGACAAACAACAAATACGACTTTGCCAGACTGTTACACGTATCCGGGGTGACGATTTGGCTCCGTAGGGCCGGCGAAGGGCGCGCGACGTTTTAATTACCCATCGATCCGACGTTGTTAATTAAAAAGTGACGTGTTCGGTGACTATCGACGAGTCGTCGCTTCATTATAACCGCGGCCGATCGATTTTAAACTCCGTTCGAGGTTATTAAGCAGAAACACCCTCCCCCCACCCCGCCGGTTTCCCCACCGGCCCCTTCAGGCAAGGAGGCAGGCGAGTCGTCGCCGCCGCCGCGTGGATATTACAAAATCCGACCGCTTTTCAATTTAATATCGCGATACTGTGACGGCGGGCCGCGGTCGATCTATCGGCTGTCAATACGTCCTGTAATTAAAGTACATCCTCGCGATCGGCATTCTCGCTTCGCGCTTGTCGAATCATCGATATTTCTCGGGGATCCTTCGACTGACACCCATTCACCGCCGCACTCCGGTACGGTCGTCGCCGAAAAGCCGAAGTGACTGAGAAATGAATGGAAAGGGACCCTGAAGTCTCGTGCCCTCGATGGAAATCTTTAACATTTTGCATCGGAGAACGTTATTCAATTATTTTCGCGTGATTTTTAATAGCAATGCACTCGCACAGATGGACAGCTCGGTGTGAGGATCGATCACTCGCTCGATTAAAAATTGTCGAAGTTCACTATTTTCGAATACTCCTACGATATTCCTGAATATTTATTAATACGTTTCGTGTAATGACGTTCTGACGTGGTAAATAGATAATCGATGACACTTTTTGATGACCAAATTTTGAATACTATTTGCGTCGCAACGATAGTATGAAACAAGAGGTGTATGTTCAGATAAATAAGTATATGTGTATCGGTAAAGGGTTGCTTCCCTCGTCTGACCAGTGACGAGATTTTCCACTTCGCCACGGAACGCGTTAATGAAATAAAATAACTTCTAGCCCTCATTGTGGTTTATTCAAATTAATATCACAATTACAATATATCACAGAAAGTGTTGCATTGAACAATGGAATATTTAGCTGCCCAACTGTGTCTTTTGTAAAGATCCTCTTTGGCGCGTCTGATCAGGCACGGAATTTTTCACTGTGACAGGAAACATCTTCGAATAAATTCTTTTTCTGACTCTCTCTCTCCTAAACAACCAATCACGCAACGTTTGTTCTGCTTCTCATTGTCAAAAGCACGTATTGGCTACAGGTCTGATCCTCGAAGGCTGACAGATGCTCCGCACCATCATCCAGTCGGCTCATATCGAGAAGGTACGACGACGTCACTCGAAATTTCACGCAGGGGGTAGCAATCCGTCGAAATTCGGCGAACTTCCGACTCGAATTTCGAGTTCTCGGGGGTAGTCTCGACGCGACCGCAGAAACTTGTAGTCGTTCGATACACGTGTATCGATCAGGCCGAAGTTCGCTACAGCGTGTTGCAGTCGTATCGGTGATAACAGCGAGGGGGTGGCGAAGTGAAAAGGAAAGGTGGTGCTCGAGCCAGCACGTAAGGAGCCCGGGAGGGTGTGAGAGGGAGGGTGGCCGAGAAAAGAGGGGTTCGTTAGAAGTAAAGGGAATCGATCGAATATTTAGACCCTCGGCTGGCATATCGACAACCGATATCTGCTCCACATTCGAATAATAGACTCGCATCGCTGACGACGCTGCCTTCTCCGACGAAACAAAGACCTATTAATGCCACTCGAAAGACACACCACCCTCTGGATGTGTCCACGCGTCTGTGTGTCGCTGTACGCTGGCGTGTGGGTGGGTGGACGTCACCTTAAACGCGAGAAACGCATTCCATTAGCGGAGACTTTCCGACACGAACGATCCGGCCCTCTTTCCGCGGCTGCTCCCTTTTCTGACTTCGACTTTCCGCTTCGAGTGGATCGAGAACGAATCAGTGGTCGTCGAGGGGCCACTCCGCGGCGACAATCGAACTTCCAGCCCCGTTTTTTGTCCACTCGCTCGAGAACTGCTCGAATCGACGAGAACAATCGCGAGGACCCGGCGCGGAGTGAGGATGGAACGGGCTACCCAAATGACTTTCTTAATTTTCGAGGTAGAACAGAGCGGTTTCGATGGAAGTTGCTCGGTTTGCGAAGGTCAGGATTCCTTCAAGGTTGACAGGTTTTAGTTCCAGTGGAATGGTACATCATTTTTTCTGTAGTATAAGGGCAGAAAGTATGATCTATGCTGCTAGGCCACTCGACGTAATTCAAGGTCACTTGACAATCGTTCCATCGTACGTTTGTCTTCATAACAAGGACAGAAACAAAGCAATTTTCGTGCGAAACATTTTTTTTCTATCACTAAAATCAAAAAAGTTGCATGGTGATCTGTATAATCTTTAATAAACGAGGCCTGAGATTTTGCAGGCTCATAGTACTCCCTGAAACAAGCAAAAAATGATTAACCAACATAGGCCCTGAAATCAACCCCTTTCGAACTACTCTCATATTAGCAAGTATTCGACAACTTCCTACCCTCCGTGCGTGGAACGCCCATGGGCGTTCCACGAACATACTTGTTGAATACGCTGACCAGCCTTCCGCACGTGACACACGGTCACAATTTTTCAGAACTACTTCCGAACATTCACCCCATCCAAACGTCTCCATTATCGCAAACCAATTGTCCCCGCCCCAGAAGTTTCTATTTTAAACCATAATTCAGTGGCTAAGCAAGAATTTTAATGACTCTCGCTGAAAATCGCTCCTACACTCGAATCGAAGTTTCGAACCGATTGCATCGAATCCACCTTATCTCGATCAGGTTGCTGCAAGCTTCACGCTGCGAAGGGAGCCTCGTAGCAACGATCGAGCTTGATATCGCTGATACAACGTGTATACAACGAAGATAGGGGGTGGAGTTACTACGTGATTCAAATCTAGATCCGATCCTATCTCTGCTGAGGGATCCGAGGGTATTGGCCAGAGAATCCTTGCCTCGCCGTGCACCCTCCATCTTTGTTCCACGGCTTTCTGAAACGCTTTCGGAGCTTCGGTGGTCGGTGGAAAAACGGTGGGAGCTTCTCAAGGCAGCAGGTGGCTGCAGACCTTCGGGTTTCTGTCCTCTTTCAGACTGTAGAACGATTTTCTGTTCCTCGGAGGCAGTACTTGGACATCCACGGTAGAGAGGGAGCTTTTTATGGAGTCTCGAAAGATCCAACGATCTTTGCTTTTGTTTTTCTTTCGCCTGGGTGAAGAATCTTTGGAGATCTGGCAGATTTTGCGATTTTTATAAACAGTTTAATTTTGTGGAATTTGACGGAGAAATTGTGAGTTCGTTTTTAGAGGTTTTTCAGTTTCCGAGTTTTCGTACGAGCTTTAATCTTCATTGAGAAACGTGTGTTCAGCGTGCACGTCAGCTATTATTATTTCTTCTGTGACCAGAGTACAATGATGTAGAGGAACTCTTTCTTTCAACGTTTTCTTGTTATTGAAGTAGAACAAGTAGGCGAGCGGCCTGTCACACCTCGTGAAAACTGTGAAAAGCGGTTTCTGGTTATAGATACTATGTACGGGGTGTCTCTCGAATCGTTTAACACCTTTCGCCTGCCCATCGACCCATTTTCACGTGCTCCGGCACACTAGAATCGCCGGAGCACTTTTAATATTATTTCGTTCACTTTGAACTTCGTTGGACTGCCTGCAAATTTTCCAAACTTCACTATTTTCCACAGAATATATTTTGTTTATTTGTTTATAATCACAGTTGTTCAGCCCTTTCACTGCAAAGTAGTTGAAACATAAGAATTTTCAATGTTTTTCATTTTTTTTTAATTCGAAAGCAAACAGAGCAGAAGGAATGGAATCTTGATTATTGAAGGTACAAGGGGAACTGTAAGATCATAATGACTGTTGGAGGACGTATATATACGTCCATACTACTCAGAGGGTTAATATAATTTTTATTTAAATACAGACAATTTTTTCCTCTTATCCCATATGTAACAAAAATATTTTTCTATCTCATTATCAAACGATTTATAAAATTGAGAGTAGTTAATAGAAACTTAACCTAACATTATCAATTTTTATCCGGCGTGTTCATTAACAAAATGTTACCCTCTTTATTGAATATTATAATCTTATTGTAATTTTTTTTCGCAGCCCGTGTAATTGTTGATTAGGTTATCAATAGAAATGTTTCCCTTGAAAAGTTCGATAAGTAATTTAGTGGACACCCTGTACGTGGGGGCGCACGAAGCTCGTCGGATTCGGGCTCCCTTTCTTTCCTTTCTTTTCCCTTTCTTTTTTCCACCACGACTTTGTGTCACAAACGACACTCGAAGCGACGAAAAATATTTTTCCTTTTTACCTCGGTCGGTTTTTATTGTGCGTCCCGGAAACTCTGAAGAAGACTATCGTTGTCGTCTTCATTCCGAAAGAGTCAAGTCCTCCCCCGGCGACACCGCAGACTTTGCGGCCAGTTTCCAACGGATGCTCATTGATTCGACGACGGTTTTTCCATTACAAACGGTTTTCTCCGCCCCGTTCCATCGGGAGCAGGCTGATTCCTCGTTACGGACTCACTTTTTCCGCAGACGATGGGATCCCGTTTTTCCGCCTGTTGATTTCCCCGTTTTCTTTTGAATACCGCCGATCGATTGTCGCTGAAAAATTGTTTGCTCACGAGTGCGCCAATGAAAGTTTTCTCTGTCAGAAAAGTAGCGCTTAAGAATTTTTTTCCTGGTGTCTTTTCAATCGTGGAGTTCAGAAGAATGTGGAAGTTTGTACGTGCAGGATTGTTGAGTATAATGTTTGGGGTTATTTCAGAAGATTAGGGGTAGTTATTGCATATGATATTGTGGGAAAAGGTTCGGAAAAAACAGTGTAATTTACGAGCAGTCAAGTGGAGTTTTCAGACAGAACCAGACTGTAACGAGTCAAGTTGAATATTTAGAGGTAACTAGACATTCATTAGTGAAGCAGAATATTCAGACACAATTAGGCAGTACTGAGTCATGTTTAATTATGACTGACCTTTGTAATTGACTCAGGAATGTCTGGCTGTGTCTCACGATTCTACTTGACTCGGGTGTGACAGCTTATTCGACTTGACTCAGTAAGGTTTGACTTTTTAGGACTATTCTACTTGACTCAGTAATGATTCAGTAAGGTTTGACTTTGTAAGGCTATTGTACTTAACTCAAACACGTCTTAATTTCTCTGGTTACTCTACTTGACTGAGACATGTCTGAACTTGTCTGCCTACTCTACTTGACTCGAGCATGTCTGATTTTGTCTGCCTACTCTACTTGACTCGAGCATGTCTGATTTTGTCTGCCTACTCTACTTGACTCAGGCTCGTCTGACTTTGTCTGTCCACTCCACTTGACTCAGGCACGTCTGAATTTCTCTGCTCACGCTACTTGACCCAATAATGTCTGGCTGAGTCAGATCATGCTACTTGAATCTTCTTTGTCTGATTAAGTCCACCCACTCTACTTGACTCGGTAATTTCTGGATTTATCAGACCGTTCTACTAAACCCAGCGCAGGCTGATTGTGTCTGACTATTCTACTTAACTCAGGCATGTCTGATCACATCTGTAGACTCTACTTGACTCAGTACAATCTTCCAACCGCGTCTGAATACACCATTCAACCCAAAGCAATCTGATCGCGTCTGAATGCTCTACTTCTCAGTGCTTTACGACTCGTATCTCAGAACTGTACTCCATTTGGCGGTGCTCGTACTCGACGGTCTGATTATTTCACTCATCCACTCGGTTTCAGACATTCCACCGGTTTGTCGGGAAATTTTCGCCAGACCAGCGAGTCTGCCTGGAGACGCACGCGATCTCGACGTACGCTCGTACTGGCTAGTAAATTCTCCAGGCTTCTGTCTGCCGTGTATAATTCGCCGGCAGATAAGATTATGGAGCAGGGAGCAGAAGACGGCGAGATAGAGCCGGCCGATTTAAGCGTCGTGCGCCGGACGTAATAATACGTTCGCGAAACCGTGCGCTCTTCCGCAGCGATTTTCCCGCGATAACGCGCCGGAATATTAATCACGCTAGCGCGCGACCCGGCCAACCTGACCCGGCGATTTTCCATCCCTCGGCGATGATCGAAAATTCCATATACGGAAAAAAGGAATATTACACCGCGTTCGCGAATGTCTGCACATTTTTTGCAACGCTCCATCTCGTTCCTGACCATTTCTTCCGAACGAAAATGGCGAAATTTCGCAGCCGTCGACGGAATTTTTTTTATTGTACGTGTTTCGATTACGCGATGATCTCTTTTTTTTTTTAAAAAAAAATTGGAACATGGGCCAGGCTTCGATGAGCGGTACAAATAAAATTTTTTCGCTGATTTCTGTTGCGTTTACAATTTAGCTGGCGCGAGGCTGGTTATCGTAATTTTTATTTAATAAATTCTATCCAGCGGGATTGTAAAATTTAAATGAATTTTACCGCTGCTCACCAGTTTGTTCGGTTTAATTGCTTCGACGTGTCCGATAACGAAATTGAAATTTCGCATGAATATTGAGAATAATTTTTCCCCCCTTCGGATGGTTTTGTTTTTTTTTTTACTCCCTTCTTCTCCCCGCCTGTTTTGTTGCCTCTTTGCGTGTGCGTGAAATTTAGAGGAACGTTGTCGCTGGTTTACGAGCCTCTGCGATTTCTGTAACACATTCGTTTGAGCTCCATCGTGTTCAGTGGGTCGTTTCAGTTTTGGACCGGCGCTAGGGGAATGTTACGCGCCATAAAATACAATCTTTCCAACCGTTTTAATATCTGGATGAAAAACACAGGAGCATTGCTCATCTGGTTACATTTTTCATGATATCAACCAGAATTACACATTCCTATGTTTCACAATAATAAATTATTATATTCAATCATATTTACCTTGCAATCTTTTTAGAAAATTGATTTCGACGCGTAAAATATTTTTATTTTGATCAGTTCATGGAATAAATTTCACGTTTGGACGCGTTAAGCTGCAGAAACATTCGCATTGCAATGATAATACTCTTTTCAATTTGTTTCAAAGCTTTATCGAGACCAGAAACCATAAAATGAGCCATGTCCGATCTTATGTCGAGTTATACTACTCTCTGGAGAAATTTCAAGTAGTAGCGCGCCGTCACTGGCCAGACACTACCTGAGGAGGTTCTAGTTTGTTTATTTTATTGATGCGAGAGCGAAATGTTGCGGAGAAAGATCAGTGGCTCGGCGGTTCTTTTGTGGATTGTTGTCCATTGTAGGCATTATTAATTAAAAATACTCTTGGGATGAAATTAATAATGCAATGTTCTTGATGTGGAAGTTCTTGCAGCTAATAAAGCTCACAGACAATCTCCCAGCTTCATGAAATTAAAGCAAAAGCTGCCTGTTGTAAAGTAGAATTTTTCTAGAAATTGTTTATTCACTCTGTGAATTGTTTTCTAAAATTTTTAATAACAAAATCACTTGCAGGAAATTCATGATAAGTAACTCTTCAGCCTTCCATGTCGATTTGAAATTTAATTAAATACTTCAGTTCACTTCAGTCGGTCTTTCGTTACGCACAGGGTGTCTCAGAAGTTAGGAACTCAGAAATTAAAATTATCTAAGGGCTGAGAATAAATTTTTTAACTCATCAGTGGAATTATAAAGTTACGAAAATTCCCTGCATGAAGTTAAAATTCTTTATTATGTCAAATCTATTTATTTTTTAACGGTGTTACATACAGGATGTCTTAGCAAATATGGATGCAAGAATTAAAGTCGTGAAAAAGCTCAGAATCAAGTTTAAACTCATCAGTAAAGCTACGGAAGTATGAAAAACTCAGAGTCGAGTTTCAAGTTATTTTTTCTGTTAAACTTCTGTAGCAAACGATGCACAGAACTTACGGAACACCGTGTAGCACGTGTTCATCCAAGGGATCGAAGCTTTACGACGGCTCGAACTTATTACACGACTCGATACGGCGCATGAACGTACCCTGAAGTGTGTTCTTCGAGTTTGTTTTAGGAGATGGTGTTTCGATAAGCCTCAGACACACCCTCCTTCTCCTCAATACGGAACACGCCATTTACGATATCGTACCACGATCCACGATTGCAAAATGCAATATTAAATAGCCGCCGACCATGCTCGAATAAACAATGCACCGGGAGACAATAATAATTCCGTGTGGACGTACGGAATATTTTAACGTCCTTATGACACCTTTGCAATAACAATAAAATTTAAAAAAGTGTTATACACATAGGAGTATACAATTTTACATACAGAAAAGTCTAACAGCTGCATATTTTTATTCTAATTTGGCACCTAGGAACCAATAATTATTATCCACTAGGTTAAAATCAATACTTAGTCTAAACCTTTCTTTTTTTCAATAAAGAAAGTCAGAGTTCGATTTCAAAATCTTGGTAACATTAGTGTCTTTGTTAAAAATTGACTACAAATTTCTTAAAAACTAGTATATTTGTTTACAATTGTATGAAATCAAGAAAATCAGCATATGGTTTAAGAATTTTTAGGAATTGATCTATTTTATATAAAATCTCCTTTAATTTACAATTACAAAGATCAGCGCCCACAATAGATACTTTTATAAAATTTGTTTCTTTAAAATTTCTCCTTATCATGATTCAATTTTGCAACCCCTGTCCAACAGATGAACACACGGCGATTTGCGCAATCGAACGCTCTCGGCCGGCAGGGCAGAAAGAAATCCGATGATCGCGAGATCTCGACGATTTACAGACTGGATGGTGTGCAAATAATTAACGGGTCGATTAAATATGCGACGGGGGCAAGTTCAGAGCGCAGACACGATCGAAAGTTTGACCCCTCGACCACCGGGCTCGACCGGACCGGAATAATCGTCCGAGTCTCTGGGAAATTCATGAACGGCCGCGCGATATCGTTAAATATTTGCGTCCGGTGTTATCGGGTACACCCATGAAAACCGCCTTTGCCTTCCTTCGTTCGCCCCCGAATTACGGTCATATGGAAATTCGCCGTTTTTTATTCCGCCGTCGTACTTGCCAGCCCTCTGATTTGCATTTTTATATTTTTTTTTACTCGAATTATTCCCCCCGACAGATTCATCCTGGTTGAAAATATCTGATAGGAATGTTTATTTGTAACTAACAGAAATTGTAGGATATTATGTCGCATGACAGTTTCATAAAGACGATCCTACGCTTCCGAGTTCGAGGTCGTTTGAAGGTTACCAAATCACAGGTCGATAACTATCCATTACAAAATTATATAGTGTCTTTTATTGTTAGAGCTTTTAGTTTTTAATTTTGTAGTTCGTTATTTAAAAATATTCTGGGGTCTATCTTTCAACATTTTGACTGCCACGCTTTGTTAGCTGAAGATGACAAAATTTCTAAATTTTTATACAAAATGAATATAACTTCAAATTCTACCAGCTTTCGTTAATAATATTAATAAATCTCATAATTTTTCATCGAGTACATAATGATTCAATCCAAGTGTCAGCCACATATGGGTGACAGGGCAGTCAGAGTGTTAAATAAAAATTATTTTGGTCCAGTCGGAATACATAAGTGTGATTAGTTATTTATATAAATTCACCCCCTGTCGATTGTCCTTTTTTAAACAACCCATTTGTCCAACGAATCACACAGGTGGAGCTCCGTTCAGTTTCAAAGATTTTTTATTCATACCATTTTAAAAAGTTCCGTCCCTCTGGATCAGGTAGGTCAGTGTTAAAAAATTCTTTCGGGGGTGGCCTTCGGAGGGTTGGAGTTACGCGAGTGTTTAAAATTCGCAGAAGCCCGGAATAAATTCTGCGGTTCCTTTGGGCGACGACACCTGTAAAAAAATCGTGTCTGTTTGTGCAAATAAAAAAGTACCGTCACTCGAAAAAGGATCACGTGTAATCTTCACCCTTGCTGAATTTTTCGCTTTTTTTTTTTGTAAAAGAGTGGGGAGCGTCGACGATCGATACGGAATAAAATTGAAAGCAATGAGGTTCGTTAGAAGTCGTAAAGCACGCCTGCCATTTGCATGAACAGGGTGGAAGAAATCGCAACGATCTCATGCACCCCCGCTTTTTTTTTCCGATCGCACCACCACCGCGAATGGATCGCTGATAACCGATACTCGGAATATGGTATCCTA
Organism: Macropis europaea; assembly: GCA_916610135.2. NCBI lineage: Eukaryota > Metazoa > Arthropoda > Insecta > Hymenoptera > Melittidae > Macropis > Macropis europaea. Next base: position 3,596,131 of record OU744353.1, read on the forward strand.
ATTGATACGCGGAAATGCTGAATGGAATTCTCGAAGCTTGACAAATATGGAATTTCTTTAAAAATATCAAACGAATCCATCATACTTTTTATAGAGAATATTTTATTTTTAAAAAATTCGTTACAACTTGTATCGTTCCATAACAATTAGGCTTGCCTAGAAAATATTTCTAACAAATTATTTCGACTTCTGACGTTACATTTCTCGTTTACTAAATTATTTCAGCATTATAATTTATTTATCGTACTAATAATTTTAAGTTGTACACTGTGCTCAAATTTTCTAGATTGCAATTTTTCTAAATATTCTAGAACATTGTAAAATTTTAAATCCATGAAATTTAAAGGACTATCATTATCATCGAATAATAATTTTATTTTTGAAATTAGATTTTTGTGCACATTCGACACCCGCAGTATCGAATCGATCGAGCATTACGTTTGCGATCGTTTGCACGTTCGGTGGGTGGTTTCCGGCGTGTAAATTGAAATAGTTCGGTGTATGACGTTTCAGCATTTATCACCTGAAAACAATCTGGATAGGCGTGTTAACAATGTCTCGGTTGGAAGGGTGTTAATTGCATAGCCGCTTTAGAGCAGCGCATACCAGTCCCAGATACTCGAGTCTTTGTTGTCGGTGCATCTTGCAGCGACAACATTATCGATCAACAATTTAAACGTCCGATAGGCCGTCCCTGAATTTCCACGCCATATTTCGCAAATACGAATCCGCTTTACGAGCATCCCCATTCGCTTTAAATTCCATTTTCGATTCCCGTTTCAGCGTCGTTGAAATACTTTTACAACCATTGCGGTACGCAATTTTTAACAACCGATGAGAACAATTTTTATTCTAGGTGCAAATTGCATATTTAGGATATTTATTGTGGGTTCAGTCACGTGATTGTGGATTAAAGAAGAGGTGATGCAGTGCTCTGTCAAATTTCAGTAAAGTGCTTGTAAATAGAAAGTTACTAAATTCCCTAGACGCGAAGAATATTTTAAATTAAATTTTTAAGTGTGAGTACGTATGCGAGTATCAAATTAATAGAAATTAAGTGAAAATAAAATTCTGTTGAAGGGCCTCTAAACAAGAGTATCCTAAATTCCCTAGCATTACAAACTGATTGAAATTATACTCTGATGTGTCACTTTACAAATGCAAATACCATAATTGAGCAGTAATAGAACACTGCATCAAGTTAAACTAAAATGCCCTTAAACAGAATTCACTAAATTCCCCAGCAATAAGAAATATTTCATATGAAATCTTAGTGTCATACTAAAGCTGCAAGTACCACAAATGGTCCCAAATTATCAACAACAGACCACTTCATCTTTAACCTCGACAAGAACGTATCTAAGCGGGAATTCGCTAAATTCCCTAGCCATAAAATATACTTGCACCAACATTCTGACGCGCGAGTACGAATGCAGGGACCAAAAACTCCCCAGAATTTACCGACGGTCCACCGTCGTATATTAACTTTCCAGCAGAACACCCCCGGACAGCAGTTCGCCAAATTCCCTAGGCGATTACGAACGGCGGGCCATCGATATCGGCCAATTAAATTTCCATCGCGCGGCAACGTGTTCTCGCAGTGATACAAATTCACCGTGGATGCTCTTCATCAATGAAATATATGCCTGACGATGCGAAACCGCCTACGCGGGGTCTGGTGCATCATTGTTTCGTTGCAGCCGGCAAACCGACCCCCTTGAATTATGCATCGGCGATCGCCGATCCGAAAAGCCGTGATCCGCATCGGCGGGCCGAATTCCGCACGATTTGCGTGGAAACTTTCCGCCGAAGGTGGAAACGCTCCTCTGTTATCGAGGAGACGGCGGAACAGAAAGAGAGTTGAACGCGAACAATTACCGGGTGTAATCGTTGCGACTCCAGACGGATTCACCGCTCCGCAATTACTGAACCGCTGTTTCCCGCCATTTTGAATTTTCATGGGGAGCTTCTCTCGTCCGTGAACTCGTTATGCAGCTGGAGTCGTCGATAAAATTCTTTTACACGCGATAATGGGGACAATATTCCCTGCATTGTTACTTGTAAATTAATATTTATATTTGGAGAAATTTTTATCGACTTCAGACGCTGTTCAGGTGTATTATTTTTGTAGCTGCGATGTTTATAGTGATTTTCGTGTGGTGCGTTGGCTTTCCCGCCATTTTAAATTTTCATGGGGAGCTTCTGTCGTCTGCGAACTCGTTATGCAGCTGGAGTCGTCGATAAAATTCTTTTACACGCGATAATGGGGACAATATTCCCTGCACTGTTATTTGTAAATTAATATTTATATTTGGAGAAATTTTTATCGACTTCAGACGCTGTTCAGGTGTATTATTTTTGTAGCAACGATGTTTATAGGGATTTTCGTGTGGTACGTTTTAAATGTACCACCCTGCGTATGATGAATGTGTATTGCGATTTCGAGGTTTGAAATCACAGTAGGAACATTAACAATGCATCGACGGCCCACTAAATAGCGCCTCTAACCTGCGATTACTCATTGGCGCCATTTCACGGAAGCAGGTTTGCCAACACTGGTCACGTGACCACCGGCCAGTTCCATAACCTCGTGAAACACGGGTCTTCGTGTCCCTAGCGCGAATAAATCGTCGGAGAACGAACATTAAACAAAAGAACGTGACGTTAATGGAATTCTCATCGATTTAACCATCAGCAAGGGTGAATATTCGAAATTCTTGTATCATCCCTCTAATAAATTAACTTGAGGAGTTTGTTTAGGAAGTTAGGTTAAGAATTTTAGCCCAAAGGTAACTAGAGGTGGTAATTACTTCTGCGGGATGTCGCTGTAGCAGTTTCAGAGGGTGGTTGCCAGTCTCCGAGAGGAATGAGGTTAAGTATCATCGAACCATGATACATATTTAAAAATTAGAGTTTTTGAAACAACAGAAATTCAGGAGGATGCCAAAACTTTTTCAATACGTCTCAACTGTTATTAATAATCAAACACAAAGCTTCAAAAGTAAATTCCCTAGAACCTTTGGTTTCATTACAACAGACAATTCTTCCAAACTCAATTCAAATACTTCATCAAAACGAATGTACTGGTCACTTGTCCACTTAACCTACAAATGTCTAACATCTAATGTCAAGCTAGTGTCCTGTAGTTTCGAAACACCCAACACATAGAACCCTCCCAACTCAGTGGACTCTATAGGCTTCGCTATAAGAGAAAACTTGCCCAAAATCACCAGAAAAATGAAACTTTCGGCCTATCATCGACCTAACCTAAAAGATACCTGAGATTCGGTATCAAGCCAGCGTTCTGTGGCTTTGGAACATCCAGTACGTGGCGTAATCGCGGTATTAATAGCGGTTTCGGTAATTACGCCCGAAAAGGACCACCCTCGCCACCCGATGGTCCCCGTAATGAATTTCTGGTGCGAATGGGGTTGGAAATCGGGGACAAGGGAAACGACGGAGGCCTCCTCGAAGCATTAGACGACGAAAAGCGGAGGAAACTGACAAAGTTTCCGGGAGGAGGCTTAACTCGCGTCGTGGAGGACGACGCATTGTCTCCTCGACGATCTCTTCTTCCCTTTTCACCCTGCGGAATCCCCTGTGTCGTCGGTTTTGCGCCTCTCGGCACGTTTCACACCCCCCACGGTAATCCAGATCCACGTACCGAGTGTTCTTCCACCGTCTAAGCCTCCCTTTCTTCTTCTTCTTCCACCTCTTCTTCAGCGTCTTTATTCGGTGAACCGATTCCCCGTGTGGCTTCTTGGCGGTATTTCTTCCATTCTTCCATTCTTCCAGGGTTCCTAGGGTTTTTTCACCCTGCTCTTTGTTCACTGCCTTTGCTTGATTTGTTGGAGCCTTTTGTAAGTTAGGTTGAGGACTGTAGACGGAGTTCGATCGTTTCAAATATTTTGGAGCATGGTAAAAGATCGAAGAACAATTTAAAGATGTAATATTGGGTTGAGTTATGAATCACTTTCGACGTATAGTAGATTTTGCATCTCTAACAATTCAAATTGTTTATCTAGGTTACAGACTGTAGAAGATAAATTGGAAGTTATTTATGACTCACCCCGATAATAATAAAAATTCTTTCTTATTTTCTGTTTGAAAATATTTTCTACTTCCCATTCAGCTTGAGAGATTCGATTGAAATTAAGGAAAAACCGGTCTCACGTATTTATTTTCTGGCCAACGAATGGAACCGTAGCTGAATCGAATGGAACTGGAGAATTGAAGAGAACATCGTTATTGTCTCAAATTATTTTTCCTAGTCCGCTCTTTCCGCTGTCTTTACAATTTTCTACGTTCCTTTTCCGTTTCCCCTTTTCGCGTCCCAGCAATTCTTCCCCAGTCCGACCGAATTTGTACCGGGTATGTCCTTTTAATTCGACAGGAATCCTCGTCGAGACGATCGAACGGTCCCTTAAAAAAGAGATCCGATTGGTTTTCTTCGAGCAGTAATTCCCCGGTCACAGAGATCGCTGCAATTCCGTGGACGATTGCCTCCGGAATTCACAGGAATCTCGAGCGTCTTTCCCCTGGATTTTTACCCTCCCTTTGTCCGGTCATTTGCTCCCTTCTCGATTGTTTCCTCCCCCTTCGCGTCTCGTTTCGTACGAGTTACATCGAACGACCTCTTTATTTGCACAGATATTTTCTTTGTCACTTATTTAACACACAAAGAGGTAATAATAACGGTCTCAGTGTAAAGAGGATCTCACCCCTAATCACATGAACTCTATAGGATTAGATATTAGAGAAAATTTGTCTAAAGTCTCCCAAAACAGTTTAGAAAGAGAAATCTCAGACATATTGTCGACCTAATCCAGCGAACATATGCTGCAACAACGACACAACTAAAACTTCACCATTTTTGAGTTATCGGTAGAGAAGTAACTGTTACTGTTTGCAGTTTCTACTGTTAGAACGTTATAACTGAGCTTCTAAAACTCACCACGAGTGGACGGTTGTTGAGGACAGGTTCTTATAAAATTCCAGTGATTAGAATCGTTCAAACTCGCTTCCCCTAAAATCATTCTTCCTGAGTTGTGCCGTTGCAGCAAATGATACGTCGTCCAATTTCAAGCCAGCGTCCTGCGGTGTCGGGACACCCGGTGCGTAGCGTCATCGAGGTATTAACAGCGGTCCCGGTAATTACCCTCGAAACGAAAGTATCTAAGCAAAAGAAACAACTGCGCGAAGATGCGGTGAAGATTATCAAGGGGGTGGCCATTCGAATCGCGGATGCTGCGGGGGATGAAATTACAAAAGGGCACGGGAACGACGAGGAATCGTTCGGCTCCATCTTCTCGATTAAAATGATTTTAATTGAACACGTTGGAAAGCTTCGACCGGCTCGTCGAACCGGAAGCCGTCCTCTGGCAGCGGAGAAAAGGCCGCGGATAAAAGAGGAGAGCTTTTCCTTTTCACCGGGCCGAAGAAAAAGATTACCCTGCAATTTATGGAGAACGCCTCGAGTGGCTGTGTCATCGAGAACCGGCAGCATCCCGCCGTATTTTCAGCATTCCCTACAGGGTGAACGAGTGAAAAAAGCGGAACGAGTGAAAAAAGAAAATAGAACACAAGGAGGACTCTGTGCCCCCGGAACGGGCGGGCTCGGTTTTAATTAACCGAAGAAACTTCGTGAAAAGTGACACGATTGTTCGGTGACGTTCTGATTAATTGGCAACGCGCGACAATGGCCGCCGCGAAAAAACCGACAGAGTACTTTCAAGAGGAAGAATAATAGTATGTTGCACGCAGATATGGAGGCTTTAAAAGTTGTCTGGATAAATAATCGACGATACGCGACAGCGGCCAGGGTATGGTTGAATAAATCCCTGCGTCGCGATGATAACAAGTTTTCACTGAAAATGGCTGAAAGGAGGATAATGATACGCTCTCCGCAGGTGTTTCATTAACGTTTTAATCATCCATGTTTGTGTAGCAATTTTTTAAAGAAACACTCAGCGCCTGGCGACGTTTCTTCGTTCCGGCCTATAGGTCCGGTGCTCGAGACTCCACAGATCGTGGAGTAATGTTCGTGCATCCATTTCTAAGGGAAGAACTCGGACACCCTGTATGTTCGAACGTACAAAGGTGAAGTGTAGGATCAAGAAAGTAACCAGCCATTGAATGGGATGCATTATTATAATTTCCAACGCAATACCATTATCAACGTCGCGACTCCAATTACCACTATTATCCTCGTTCACGTGGCTCCGGCTAATTAATGAAATACCAAGGTATCAGTTACGCTTCAAATTCTTCAGACACGGTCGTTGCTCCGTATTATTTCGCCGGCGGGGAAAAAATTCCCTAGGGAGAAGGGCGGGTCGAGAAGAACCGACAGACAGAGAAAGACAAAAAAAAGGGTTTCGTTTCATTAAGGGGATGTAAACGAGATTACATCTGGCTTTTTCCAGCGACCTCTGCTTTTATTTCGAAAAGCCCGCGATTTTCTGTTCCACCTCCCCCACCCCTGCCGCGCGCAGAAATTAATCCGAACATGCTCGAAACGGCCTACCCCTGATAACGTGGTCCTTCCCCGGAAAACTCGCCCCATTCGGAGCTCGCAATTTCCGCCGCGTTGATTTCCGGCCGTCTCTGTCGCTTTGACCAAAAAAGTGGAAGAGAATAAATATGGCGGCGGTTGATTGGCCGTCTCATTCGATGCAGGGGGTAGCTTTTTTTTCGAGAATGTTAGACGATCTTTGAGAAAATGGAGAGGAGACACTCATTATCAGTCGAGACAAGCGTTGTTTGCAATATTTATTTTGTGTAAATGATAAACAATTTTGGTATAAATATTTATTATTCTAGTAGGGAAGATTGAACTTAAACTGCAATGATTCTTCAAATTTATCGGTATCATGATTTCCGAGCAGTTGATGAATAAAATTGTTAGTTTCTGGAGAACCTAACCTAGCTTTTAGATCCTTTTGCCAGATTGTAGCCGAAAGGAGTGGCTACATATTTCTGATTGCTGCATAATCGTTTGGATGGACTGCTTGAGGTCGATTTAGCACAAAATGGTAGCGTGGGCGAGCACAAAATGGCGGCGTACCAGCGTCCGAAATGTCATAGGGAGGGAGGACTCGTTTGATTCAAAAGCAGACGAGTTCTTTGGAGACGCACGAGGGCGGAGGACGTTGAGAGGGGGTAAAAGAAAGAAGGGGATGATCGCGTGAAAAGTCAGATTAATTTCCACGAGGCAGTGCCTTGAGAAAAGCGGAAGGAACATCCCGAAACGGCAGTCGGCCACGAATCGTTAACGAAACCGAGAAATCCTTCAGTTTTTCTTCGTTTTCGAGGAACTGACCCGTGACTATCACCGGGAAAATTTGCAGGATTTTTTTTAACTTTCGACGATGAATTTTAAGAGAAACTGGAGCGTTGGAAAGAATCTCGATTTTTATTAAAACACGTGAATTCAAATTTAATTTACAGAAATATAAAATTGTCTGTTAAGTATTATATAGGTATCCACTTACCTAACCTAACTAGGACCAATTTTTTTAATTTCTCCATCTACCATTTGCTGTATTATATTTTTGAATCTATATACACCTAACGTTAACTGAAATCAAACCTAACCTAGATGTATTTTCTAACCTAGTTAATTTCAACTTTAACCAAACTTTTAATCCACCCGATTGCACCTCACCTAACTGAAACCAATTTTATAATGTACTTAACCTCGTCTAACCTCTCTTGAACCAATTTTCTAATATATCTAACCTAATTTAAATCAATTACAAATTTCCAATATAGTTTGCGCGCAGTTTCCATGAAAATTCACCAGCAGATTCGATCAGGATTCACGTGATTTTAAGTCGGTTTACTTCCAATTCCTTCGTTGGCTGCAATCTGTAATTAATAGACAGCGAATGTTTATGCAAATATACAGTTTTAAACATCAATATTTTTTGTTTTCATGTAATCAATCAAATAGAATTTTAACAAAATTGTATTTAACGTTTTAAATATTACAAAACGTGTTTTTTATTTAACTTTGTAACATGTACATTTTGCACATATTTGTGTAAGTTAAATTGTATAAAGATCCGCAGTCTAGTAATTGTTGAACAATTAGTCAGTCCACGAAGATTACAATCCTCGTTGTACCTTATTTTCTGCTTACACAAGTGTCCACCTTGCTTCGCAGCCCCTGCACGTTTAATTCAATTTATTTATCGCACGTGCACGCACACGTTGCACCTGTTGTTATTGTTATTATTCTTGTCTGCCTGGACATGCAGTCTGACGCAGGCAACTCCCTTTTGTCTCGAATTCCTCCGTGTTCTCTCTTTCGCTCGTTTCGTCGCTCGTTTTGTTCCGTTCCTACGTACGATAACGCTGAAACGTACAGGAGGAAAAAAAGAGACCTCCGTTTTCCGACAGGCGATAATAAAGGCGATTTTTCGAAAATACCGACCGTGGAACTTTTCTTCCAAGCCTGATACACGAGTTCAGGAAGTCAGGTTAATAATAGATTCGATGGAAAGGCAAGTTATTTTCCTATTATGATGATAGGTTGAATATTACTTCTATGGAAATTAAACACGGCACTGCCAGTCTTCGCGATGGATTAATAAATATTTAATCAGTCGATGAGACGGGCTTCAAGGTGCAATGCATTATGCATGACACCGGTTATATTAATATTAGCATAACACAGATACTTTCTTGTGATCGCGCGAACGGTTGATAATTAATAGATAAATCTAGGAGCGTCAATTAACAATGTTATATAGCCAAACTTCTTATTTGCGAATTAATTTTACATTTCGTTGAAATTCAATCTGTGAAAAAATTGTACATCACAAAGCAACGTATAAATAATTTACATTTGCAATTTAAAGGAAATTATTTTTGCAAATGTTCGAATAAAATGTAAAGTATGCTTTTGCACATAGTTGCAGCTCATTACAAAGCATTATAAGAGATTGAAATTCATTAGGTTACTATGACGCGCCAGATTCGTCATTTGAGTGCAAGGGGTTAACTCAGGGGGTTGAAAAGTAAAGAGAAATAATTTCTAATGGAATTATCATAATTATTCCTCGACTACATCGAATTTTCTTTTGTTTCCAGGACTCCGGAAAGTGTATCCTTATTACTTCACGTTCACGACGTTCACGAAAGGGAGATGGGTGGGGGAGAGGATCCTCGAGGTATTTGCTAGGGAATTTCGCGCACATCCGGCGGAAGAGTATGAAAGATGTATCCGGGCTGGCACCCTGACCGTGAATTATCAAAAGGTGGACGTCGATTACAGATTACGACACAATGATCTGTTGGCCAACGTTGTCCACAGGTAAGACAGCAACGACAGAAAATTTCATTTATTTTGCGTATGCGGTAGTGTGGTTGCAAAATTGATCGTCCTTGAAGGAAAATAAATTCTAAAGTACAATCCTTCGTGAGAAAGATAGTAAACAAATTTCAAGCTTACTGTAAGATATTTTAAAAATAATTTTAGTGAACAGGCTGAAATTCTGTCGAACTTTTTTATTTTAATTAAAAAATTCTCAGTCTTGTGTTAATTTTTTTATGTTAACGTACAGACTGGAGGTTGCTCGTGATTTTAAATAAATAATCTACGAAGAACGATCAATTTTGCGTTTAGACATGGCGTTATTTGCAACCGAAGGCCCACGATTTGAGTCACGTGGTTTAATCATTCACAGAAAAAGTGTTCTTGCGCTCCACACATCCGCTGTGAATCTGAAGTGTGTGTCTTTTTCTTCCATTCACTCTGAATCATCGTTAAACACTACTTCTCACCTAACCCCGCCACGATTCACCTGATTTCTCACGTACAATCGAATAATCCTAATCACACTATATATGTCCGTGCAAACACATATATTCCTCTGATTCAACGTGTTGTTGTTCACGTTGACGCAGAGAAGTAGAATTTAGAATTCAGTGTTCTTTTCAAATGCGTTTCTAATTTCTTTCGTGTGTTTTTAATGTAATTACCCACGACACGGTGGCGGCAACCATGAGCTGCGTACGTCTCGTTCGGAATCGAAGAATTTTCGTCGTCGCAGGGAAGTCTCGACGAATTTTGAAAATAGGAACGTTCCGCGAATCTCCATCCAGGGTAGAGCTTCTCCCGGAGTTATTTTTAAACAAATGAGCGCATGCATTCTCGAGAATCGATCGTATGGAGCACACGAGCCCGGCATAATTTATCGTTTTCAGTAGCGAGTTTGTTTTGTTTGAAATTGGGACGCGCGGATCGTCGAGAAGAAAAGCTCTATCCGCCGGAGGAACGGAGAGGGAAACGGAAAAACTCGGACAAAATTGCTCGTAAGCGGATTCATTCTCGTCAAATTTACCAAACGCTCATGCGACCGACGTAATACTCTTTCCTGAACAAATAGTAAAAAGGAAGTCGATCCGTTTCGGCCGTCGCAAACGGTACAATTACACCGCCCGCAACCATATAATTCTGTTTATCGATCGACAACAATTTGTATTAATCTCTGCAGCATCGCTTATGGCAGTTTCTTTATAGAGTAAGGAGCGTGGAAATGTACGAGAAATAAATATATATCGATTTTTGAAATTGACGCGTTCCGTACCACGCGCCTCCGCACCAATTTCAATTTTATTAAATAACTACTGACAGTTCTGAAATTTTGAGTAATATTTGCGTTACAGGGGTAGCATGGAACAGGAAGGGTAGTTTTAAATAAATTAATATTTGTATAGTTGAGCAGGCGGATTGATAAAGGGGGTTTCTTCGTGTCTGACTAGTAACGGGATTTTCCACTGTGACGCGGAACGTGGTAATCGACAGACTTTTTTTATTTTTATTAGTTATTTAGAATTTTTTAAAATTGCAGAAGCTTCAGAGCATGTATTGATGACTGATCTGAAAAAGTAATTTGGATCTTTCATGCAAAACTTGTCCATATGAGCCGCTCAGAAGCCAAATTGACCACTCCATAAAATGAAAAAGAGAGGAAAGTGATGTGGATGGTTATGCAATTTAATATTTCCATATTGGTGCGTGATAAATATTCAATAACTTGCAGCGAGTTATTACTATGCAAGTTACTAGCAAAATAGAAATTGCATAGTTGAAACATTTCAAGCATCAAATGAAGTCCTGCTGAAATTTTTTCCTTAACTGCATTAATGAAGAGCAATCAGGTTCTAGAACTACCAGCCAACCGAGTTGGGGCAAATTGTCATTGCCTTTTCGAGCACAATATTTACAAGCACAGCTCGAGAAGATGATGACTTGTCCTACCTCGGTTGGCTGGGAGCGCATTCAGGTTCGAGAACTTCCAGCCAACCGTGGAATACTGTATAAGTAGAATACGACAGCACTGGTCTAGCCAGTAATGGACTCCACGTAATTTTCGCTGAACCACAAGTATCCAAAAAGCAAATTCGTTCGTTGAACTGAAAATAAAAAATAGGGATTATTTATCTGTTTGGTTACGAACGAATGAGTCCCCTCGTTCGAGCTCCTTCGCCTGTGAATAATAACGACTGTGTCGTTGGCGGGAAATATTTTTCTCGAAAATATTTATACGTCGCGGCGGCACGAGGGCCGTAAATCGAAAATTCAGTGAAACGGCAAGGTGGTTGATTTTTAAAAGCACTCGTGATCGCGGAAATTTATGACCGCGTCAAACGTTTTATATGCATTTCTCGTTGGGGGAAAAAAAAATTGCCGAGCGTCGGAGGGAAGTTTTGGAGAAGCAATTTTTTAGGGGAGTGTGCAAATTTACACTCGAAGTGCAACTAAAATACAGCAGGTCAGATTATGAGGGTGAAGGGAGAAGAATGACACAGAGCAACACAATTGAGAGAACTTAAAGTGACAAGAAGATGAAATGTTGGGAGTGACGACTAATTGAGCGTGGCGGGAAATTTGAAAAATGAGACACTCGGGAATCTACATTATTATTATTATAAATGGAAGTATTCAGTGGAGACAGATTTTTTGGGGTGTCACTACATTCACAGTAGACACAATTGAGTGTCTTCGGTCGATTGTTCACTTAATCAATCAAACATCTCACGTTGAGTGTCACAGTGAAAACAGCCATACCTCGGCAGACACGACATAATTTACTATTTTTTACATAAATCGTAAAGAAAAGAAAGATTCGAGTACTCAATCGTGTTAAGTAAATTACATTTGAGGCGCTGGTCCAAGATATTCAATATGTGAACCAAAAATCGAAACCATAAAACGCTAACAACTTATTAAACTAAAAATAAATATTTTAGAAGTTTAAGAAAAAATGCAGGTGTATCCAGGGATCGATGACAGAGTCTTCAGTGAAAATCTGAAATGTTCAAGATCACACTAATTACACAATAGACGACTGAGTGTTTTCAATCGATTGTCCACTTAATTAATCAATCAAACATCTCTCCATTACCATAGTTAACCAAAAATCGTCGACTACTAAATGAAACAGAAATAAATGTTTTAAAAGTCTAAGAAAAGATGCAGGCGTTTCCGGGGATCGATGACAGAATCTTCAGTGAAAATCTGAAATGTTCAAGATCACACTAATTACACAATAGACGACTGAGTGTTTTCAATCGACTGTCCACTTAATTAATCAATCAAACATCTCTCCATTACCATAGTTAACCAAAAATCGTCGACTACTAAATGAAACAGAAATAAATGTTTTAAAAGTCTAAGAAAAGATGCAGGTGTATCCAGGGATCGATGACAGAATCTTCAGTGGAAATCTGGAATGGAGTGTTCAAGGTCTCATTAAATTCACGGGAAGCGAGGCGGGTCGAGTGAAAGGGACCGAAAGAAAGGGAGAAAATCCCGGCGATTTTCCTCTCGGATTACCTTGAAACGCGTTCGCTGCAATAATCGCAACAACGCGTTGATAATGGACGTCTCCTCGTTGAGCGGCGACGCGTTTTGAGAACGATGAGTCCGTGAACACGGATTCCTTTATAACCGTGCCAAGGATGGACCCCGAGCTCTCCTCAGCTCTCGTCTGGTTCCTTGATCGATAACGAGGATAACACACGGCTGACTCTTGTCATTTGCCTTGCTGTTGCTGTTGCTGTCGTACCGTGGATCCACTGACTATTCAATTAAAGTACATGGTGGATTTACTGCTTGAATTCTGCAGATGTGAAACATTTTGATTCGAATAGCCACTCCGTTGAGTGATAATGTTTCATACTGTGGTCTGTAGGTAAACTTCATTACATAGCAAGTTTAAGTACAATTTTATAAATAATTTCTAGTGAGGAATTGGCTGGATTCAGTAAACTGCAGATTTGAAACCTAACCCTTATACTTATTAAATAGAGAATATATGGTTTGAATGTAATATTAATTATAGTATAAAGCATTATACTTTTAATTAGCTCTCAATATGTAGTAATATAATAATTTAGAGAATGGAGTTGATGAAGTTTGCTATGTGGATCTGGTTGAGGTTTGGATTAGGTTTAAATTAAGTTGGGTTAGGTTCGAATACATACCGAATTAAATTTGATTTAGGTTAAGTCAGGTGTAGAGTACGTCTGAGTCGGGTCATGTTAGGTTTGATTTGAGTCAAGTTCGATAAATGTGAATCAAGTTTGCGTTACGTTGGTTTAGATGTGGGTCATGCCTGAGTCAGATTAGGTTGGGTTAGATGTGGGTCATGCATGAGTCAGGTCAAGTTGGGTTTGAATTATGTTAAGTCCGAATGAACTTGACTCAGATTTCAGTCGGGTTAGGTCAAGTAGACATTATGTCTGAATCTAGACCAGTTAAGTTTAAGTTACATCTGGATGAACCTAACCTCTACGATCAACTCCATAAATCTCCTAAAAGTAAAATTGTAATGACCCTTGCAAATTGTACAAAATGTTTTATTAAATTTCGTTACTTCCCACTTGACACTAATTACAATTAAGAATCGAAACGCTGTGTTACGTAACACGTTCTTCCGTTTCTCTCGAATTTATCTCGCGCGATCTGGTTCCGTAAGAATATTTATAATACTGAAGGAACACGTCTGTTAATTAACCCAGTGATCTGCAGTGTTTAAAGAGTGCTTCTGTTCTTTATCTTTCTTTTTTCTTCGCTCGTTCGACCTTTGCTTGGCTATCATTCGCGGCCGCGATTTGCATGTAGATTGCGCGACATTGAAATTATTCCGTCGATTACGTGTCGAACGCCTCTTTTTCCCCCATTGTGCATAATTTCCAGGCCAGCTATTTATTTATTTGTAAATAAATACACGCGCACCGCCGCCGGCGTAGAAATCGTCTGCCTCGCTCGATTTTGCAACCTACCTACATGGTGTTCATGAAATACTCCTAATACACCACTAAAAACAGTAATCGAAACTGTGACACAATAATTGCTTAAAAATATGAACAATTCGAGCTGTGTGCCTCGAATTTTTATATCAGCCTGAAGATTCAAATATGCAAACAGGCAGCCTTCTGTAATTAATTATTTAACACAGTTTAAACATTCCTAATCAATAATCTGTGAATATACAGTGGCGTGCAAAAGTTTTTGGACACTTCATATTTCCAATCGTGCTTTAAACAATTCATAATAAAGTTAGATTCACGTACAAAGTAAAAACTGAAACGAAGGATCATGCTTTCCATCTTTTGTTTCTGTTTGGCCTATTTTTCAAGATAATGTCAGGTTAAAACTCAGTGTAATTATCATAATTAAAAGTAAGAGTACTAAATGTACTGTCCGGAAACTTTTGCACGCCACTGTATGTTCTACTATTTATCTAAATCGCCTTTGCTACACAGAGACTTTCAAAGTTGCTCAAATTCATCTGTAAACGGCATGGTTCAGCAAAGAGGATGTCAACCTAACCTAAACCCTTGTACTTTCAATGTACTCGAATAAGTTTCTTTTCAACTTAAAAATTGCAACTGCAAGGATCCATAATTCATAGATAATCATTTTTCAGTCGTTTTAAGTCGAATATTTTTCGAACGACGCGCCTGGTTGATTAGGATGACGATGACCTAACCTCTTCGGGTACACGGTATACGAGAGGCTCGATCAACAGGAAACCCGTTTCTCCAACGGGTGAAGGTCACACGAACAGATCATTCGGGTCGACTTCTGATTCGTCGTAAACAATGAAACACTCTTGCGTCACACGACGGCTAGGCAGATCGTTTCAGCGTGATAAGGAGTATTAATTGCCTCTGAGCAGGTGAATTAATTGCTCCTCGGGACGGCAAGGTCGAGCAGAAGTCTGAATTCCCCTGCGAGAATGCATTCACAAGAGTTGCAAATTATTTGGAACGTTGAAAAAAAATCCAATTTCGGACAAATATGGCGGGTCACGCGGTCACGTGGCGTCTGACGCATCGAAAAATATTAGATTGACATCATCGACAGGTGACAGGCCGTTTTAACGAGGGAAATGATGGACAACCGATTATCAGTTCTACGTCCCGCAGGTTCCCTCCTGTAGAAAGCTACTTTCGATTATCGATGTCTCAGGCTCGACATAACCTTCTTTAACGATCTATCGATCGTATCTCGACGTTGCAACATCCGTGACAGAGGCTCGTGTTGCGCTGAGATTGTAACGTTTGACTTGCCATCAGTTCTTCGAATCTGTCGAAACAAATAATCCTATTTGTTGATTAAATTTTTGATCTCAGAGGAAGAAGTTATGAAACTTTTTTATGTATTTCATTGAGATCTGTAGTTTAAGAAAGGAATCAGGTCGATCCAATGAGAGCAAGTGTTTTTAATTGATTAACAAAGTTCGACGGAATTGTTTGATCTTTCAGAGTTTGTTCGTACCTATCGCTACTTACATTTTTAGGCAATTTCATCGGAAATAAAGTCTGCCAGGGTCGTTAAGGGTTGTTAACTTATGAAAATGATGTAATTTTTACATTTTCGGGTGCCTTGAACCATTCAGAACATCCCCTCAAAGAATTTTTTGAAATTCGAGAAATGGGCATCGCTATAAGACTTCACTTGCCACAAAAAAACTACTGAATATTTTGCCACGGAAAAAATTGTACGCATAGCTCAAAGTACGAGTAATAAACCATCCGAGTTTCATTTCAGTAGCTCCCATAGTTTTTTCGAGAAAAATTCCCAAGAACAGCTATTTTCGGCAGTCTAAAAGTGAGAGGCTCTGTAACTCTCTCATCAGTGGTGCTGTTTAACCAACCATTTTTCGAAGGACATTCACATAACTTTTTCATCTCAATTTAGTCTTCAGAATACTCCGAAGACTTTTTAGACACCCACGATACCCGAGTCGAAGGATCAGAGATACTCCTCTCGCTACCAACAGCGGACGTTTAATTAAATTCCAATAAAAGTTTCCTTTATCTCGTTCATATCGCTTCAAGCGTAATATTCAGCGGGGGGAAAAAAGAAATCACGGTCCGCTCTTTCCGTTCCCCGTTCTGTGGACGTCTTTTGAAAGAATTGCCCATCGGATTGTCAAAAGCGATCCTGCCCGGACGTTTACGTAAGTTCCCCGATAATGCTTTGATCACGTTCCGCGGAGTGTTTCATAGTCGACGCTGAAGAAAATTATGGAAATGATATTCCGAGGAGAATCGTTCCCGCTATCCGTGGGAATCCATGGGGATCGTCGTTTTACGTAACGAATTGTCAAACAACCGTTTCGACGGGGATAAACTTTCGACGAAAGTTACGCGACGCCCAGCCGACGTTCATTCCCTCGAATTATAGTCGCGAGTCTGTCGCTCGAACGTTGCATTTTAATCGCTCCTTAACTCCCCTCCATATTTGTTCGTACTCTTTTTACGATTCTCCGTTAACGCTCCTCGACTGTGAAATTTAAAAAACAGTCAAACGGTACAGCCACGACGGTTTAGCGCGTTGAGTGTCACAGTGGAAACTTCCATGCCTGGTCAGACACCCTATAATATGTCAATAAAATGTGAAAACTCTCATTAACGTGCTCGCTATCGTGGTCGATTCGAGAAAAACGTCCTCCATAGACCACGCTTTATTTTTATCAATTATTTCTGTCAAAAAAACCGACTGCCATTTCGTTATAATTTAATTAAATTGTACTGTAGCTGCATATACCCTGTGTTTGACGAGTATACTCGTCATCTCTTCATTTTGGCGACACAACGTAGGTACATGCTTTTAAAATAGGGCTACGCAGCTAACAGGTTGATAAATAATTTTCTTAGTATACAAGGTGTTTCCATGATTTTGTTTAACCCCTGTAGGTGATTTTTATGTTAAATTTGAACGAATGGTACAGTGGTGACGTCATTAAGGGTTTATATGGATTGAAATTTTGGCGCTCGAATCAGATTGGAGAGTATGAATAATTTTAGGTTAACTCGTTTCGATTATATTTGATTTTCGGTTGATTGGTTAATAGTGAGGCAGAAGTGGGCTCGTTTCGACAGAATGCGATTAAACGGTAAAATGGCCGCTCGTTAGACATCGTTCGGGATAATAAGCGTCGAAAAGCCGAGCTCCAAGAAGCTGCTCTAGGAACACTCTAAACGTGATTAAAGTGCAGTTGACATTTCGCCTGGCGTTTGCACCTGTAGCTCGTTCTGTTTCCCGGAATTCTAACCTAAATGGACGGAATTAACGCCGAGCCTCTCGCGAGTCGCGAAACTTCGCTTCCACTGTCAGTCGTTCGACGATTCCTTACGTAAGTCCCGCGAATTTATCATACAATTACGTAAAACGACACGTTTCACTCAGAATTCCGTTCGCGTCTCGGGGAATAACAAAGTGGAATTGTCCATAAAAGTATGTTTTTCGAGAATATTGTTTTCAGTATCGCCAGGACGTTGTTCCTGAAGTTTCTTAAATCGCAGCACGACGACTGTCATGGCGGCCACCGGTCACTCCACCTCGAATTTTATTTCATTAAATACAATTCTGAACGATGTTAAAATCATCATAATAATATGGAATTGTAAGTAACATGATTGAAGAATTATGTTTCTGAGCAAGATTTGTATTAAAGTATGATAAAGTGTTTTATTGATCACGATGGCTGTCACTGTGACTGTTATTGAGGATTCTTCGAGTTGGAGGTTAGGTTAAAAGCAGGAGAATCACGAGACATTTCAGCGAGGCTTGTCCGTCGCGATTCTCGACGTGTTCCGGACAAATTTGCATTTCATGAGGATACCGAATTAGTTTCCGCATGCATTACACAGCCATCCGATGGACACGCGACACCATCAGTCCTCCGTGAACAACGATCCCCTTAACTAACTCGAAATTACTAATTAATAACCTCAAAAACTTGTACAGACTACAATGTCCTTCTAACAGTAGATTAAAGCCCGTTAGATGATGTGTTTTACATTATACAAGATGTCTATCATCTACAAAATAATTAGAAAATAATGCAACCGGAAAAAGTTGAACACAAGAAGGTTAGGTTACGTATTCATAGTAAGAGACATTATACTAGGAAACTTCAAAGTCTACTTCATGTTTTGCCTTAAATTTACTATTAAAAATCATAAGAACATTATTATTATTCTTATGCAGTCAGGTTAGTTCTCGTAAAAATGGGCGGAAAATTCGCGAACCTTTCCGCAAACGCAGCTGGGCGCAGCGTTTATTAATAACAAAATGAAACATCAGAGTTTCAGTCTGTTGAAGCTGATTGATCCCCAAATTGATGTCCTCGAGCACTTTTATGGGGTGACGTTTTAAATTTCCCGCGCGAACATCCCTTCAAACGAAAAAACCCTGAACAGCTTTCATAATTTATACTCTCCCGAAACACCGATGGAGCTGAAAAAACGTGTGCATAAAGTATCATTATTAATTTTCCTCCGATGATCGAACCGACGAACTGCTAAAAGCTGCGATGGACGAAGTCGTTTCGATAAATCGTTACGATGGAAATTGTCGACAAACAATTTTTGCGGTTCTATCGAACTCGCGTTCGTTTCCGATACAATCAATTATTGTTGCCTCAATTTAAACAAACAACGAGGTGCATACGGTGTTTTATTAAAAAATTGTCCAGGACTTCCGTTTTTGTAATTATTTACTGTCATAACATGGATAAAAATTTGCAATATATTTTCACCAAAATTAATTTGCAGCCAGGTTCACCCACAACAACTGCTACAGTAACAAAATTACATTGTTTATAATGTTTTGTCGTTAGATATTTCAAGTGGAAATTTCCATGTGGTGAGGACAACAAAATGGCGCCACGTTTCTAGAAATACAGGGTGTCCATCTTAATTCGTATAACGAATTAAGATCGTTATATCTTATCGTATATATCTTATCGTAAAATAAGAGAATTCTGATGACAAACTTAAGTAGAACACTCTTGATCGTTTAAACTAAAACAGCGTATGCACACGAGGACGCTGTGATAAGCGTTGCGGCACATAACCTCAATTCCCTCGAAGGGTACGCTTAAAACGATTCGAAAGTTCTCTCTCGCGTGCGTAAGGTGTACTAAAGACGAGGGCTGATTGGAGGGGTGTAATTTCGGATCAGCAGGGGTGCTTCTCGAGTGTAACATGATATCGTGTAGTCGAAAAACAAAGGATCCTTGCAGATATCATCGTGCAGCAACTGGCTTCGTAGCTAATAAATCAACCTGTCGCCGAGCTTTCGCCCTCGACCCGCAACACAGTTACCCCTTTCCCACCGGTTCCACCCCCGTTTCCACTCTGTACACACCAGCCACCCTTACTTCGTACATCAACCGTTTCACCGCTGAATCTATCATGATCGATTCCTTTTGCATGGTCGAATTTATTTCACGTATCCAACCGCAAACTCTTTCTGACGTTTCACGCTTCTGATGTAATATTTTCCAAGTTAACCTCTTCAGGGATCCTGACACGTATGTGTACGTTTAGGTTGTTTCTCTAATTCAATGGTTATAAAGAAAAATATGACATCTAACGGCCATGTGTGCAGTGTACTATTTTTCTTACGGATCTTTAAATTTTGGTTAACTCTTTATTCCTTATTTTGTAAGTATGTATTTATACTGAGTAAATATTACTTTGCCTAGCTTCAAGAAATTTGGCCCTGAAGACGTTAAATGAAGCTTTCCTTTGCTTTATCCTATCCTTAACCCTTTGAGCCCTGACAATTTTGCGTAGAAAGCATGCACCATGTGCTGAAATTTTCCATAGTAGAGCAACGTGTTAAATTACATAATAATGTGTATGAGGTCGATTGTTCACTTGTTTTGCTGCTTTAAAATTGCAAAATACGTAACCAAACGTATACATTTTAATCAAATGAGCTGAAGTCATAATTCATCAGAGTATATAAGTTTACAGCGTGCGATAAACAGCTGTGTATGGGCCAGTATGGTGGCCCGTAGCACACGGTGACTGATTTTTGGAACGCACATTTGCGCCCATCGTTTTTAAAGGGTTAAAGGTAGAAGTTGAAAATTATTTGGCAAATTTTATTCTTTAGAATTTTATTTTTCTACTCATACACTAATCGAGATTATTTATAATAACGTAAAACTGTGAGCGATATTTTATTAATTCTTTTAATGAAATAGAAGTATATTTAAGGATCAAAAGATTAAATTGTTCATCGTTCAATAAATCCAGTATAAATTATTTTTTTATCATGAAATATCGTAATTGTCGATTGTTACATATCTTAATAAATTGCTCTCTCGTTGTAAAGCATGCTAGGACTCCCTGGAAATCCAGTAATTTATCCTGCGAGATGAAATCATAAATTTCCAATGGAAATCGCCGATTTATAGCCTTATCCGAGGCAACCTCTTCATTTATCATCCGCCAAAGTATTACAACAAATATCCGTTTGTTTAAATCGATTATAATTCAACGGTTTTAAAGCCGTGCAATATGCCCGGACAGAAGTTCGCCGTGAAAAATTATCCGAGCCCGCCATTTCCGATACAGCCGCGGGAGAAGGGGTTGGACCTAACCTCACCGACTCATTCGGCCATCTAAAATTCAACAGCCGAGTTTCTCGAAAACGTTCGAGAACTCCGTCGGTCGAATATTTTTGCTGTCTCGTCAGGTAGCCTCGACTTCCAGCCGGTCATCAATCACCCTCAGCCCTAATCGTCCGCCATTTTCCCTTCTTAATCGCGAAACTCTTGCCTTCACGAGCCACTTCATCGTCGACCGTCCGTCGGATAGGGTAGTTTCTGCGAGCAGTGCATGTTTCTCGTCGAATTTTTTCCAACTCCTTTCATCGTTTCTATTTTTCGAAGCTTTTTGATTATTCCGACGATTCTTATTCAGGGTACATCGCGAGGGGTGGGGGGTTGAAGAAAATCGACGGACACAAAGAAGCATCCCCTTACAAAAGGGAGCCGCGTGCCAGACAGAGGATATTTTTTCTTTATAAAAATGTTGAGAAAAAAACAGACAAGTAACGTTGGTGCTCGTTTCGTAAATGCCTTCGTACTTGTTCCGGTTAAGTCAACTTTTGTGCCGTATCGGTTCGGTGTTCACGGTTTTTCTCCGCTGGGAAGGCGGCGCCGTTGTTTCCCCGTCGAGGAAATGGAAAAACGAACGCGTGGTATCGGAAGGTGCTCGATGAAAAAGAAATACCGTGGAAAGAACCGGCCTCGAAGAAAGAGAAGGATGATTTCGGGACGTTTCTAGACTCTCGATTGAAAATTATACGGTCTGACGATTCTCAGAGTCGTTTTATAGGTAAATTTCGAAAGTGGGCTGCGTGTTGGGGAGATTTCGATGGATTTCAACTTCGAACAGACTTCGATCTTCTTAATCTGTCAATTTGGTCATTTTTTATTAGGAGTGCCTATTGTTTGTAATTAAAAAGGAATATATATGAGGTAAATTGCTCTGTCCATCGCAGAGACACTTTCAAATGAACTGGTTTAAATATTTGTCAGCAAATACTGTGCTGTTTGTCAACAATTAACAGGCGCCTTGCTTATGCCGGAGCAATTTTCACAGGACGAGTTAACTCGTCTTACCCAGTTAACAGGGTAAAGTTTGTCGGTGAGGACGAATTTTTAATATTGCCTGAGGAAGCACAAACTGAGGAACGAGAAGAAGTACCACACAGTAAGTCATTTTTTTGAAAAATTCGGTCATCGAACAAATTTAATTGAACCTCTGCTAGCGATACGGAATACAAATTGAAGTTTCTAACTTCAGATTGAATTTCTGCTAACGATGTTACGTCACCGTGAGTTTTAATTGAATTTTCTACACCATGACTACTTCGTAAGAGAAAATTCGGTAACCGAAAAAGTTTAAATTTCACCTCCATGGTGAATTCTAAGGCATCGTAAATTTCAATCAAATTTTCTAGCCTATCATTTTTTTCCTAACAAAATTCGGCTACCGTAAAACTTGAAAATAATTTATACTGACTTTATAAATTCAATTCAAATCTAAATTGAATTTTCCAGTTCATACAGTGAACCACGCTTGGCTGGAAGGGCATTCGGGCAGAGAACTTCCAGCCAACCGAGGTAGGGCACAATATTCACGTGCGTAGTTCGAGAAGGCGATGACAACTTGACCTTCCTCGGTTGACTGGAAGTCCTTGGCACCGAATGCACTTCCAGCCGACCGTGGAACACTCCAATGACTCCTTAATAGAAACTTTAATTACCGAAGAAGTTCAAATTCCACCTCTGTTGTTCTAAATTTAAATTAAATTGCTTAACGTGTGACCATTTCGTATCAGAAAATTCGGTAATCGAAAAAATTCGAGTCGACCCTCCGTCGACGACAGGAAATAAAAAACTGTGCAGTCGGAGGATGTAGAAACGCGATGGACGGCGGGAATCCATGAAATCCGGCGACAATTGCAGGGGAATTTATCAGCGTCGCGTTACAGGGAGGAATATTTCTCGGCCGGGGACGAATTTCCAGCGCCGTCGCTGAATTATGGTGTCAGGGTATAAATTTAAGGGAGACACGGGGCAACAACTCCGAACAGCTCCTCTTCCGCAACTTCCTGACACGACTGCCAAATTCAGCAACAAGTTCACTTCCGGCGTAGGGGAGATATCCTGGCCAGCCGGCGGTTTCCTTCTGCAGTGGCGTCGATGGACGCCTGTATTTCTTGGCAAACCACCGCCTAGCCGAACCTTGTCACCGATTTTACGTCAATTTCAGCAACAAGTACACTTTACGTTTGACTTTCAATCCGTACACACCCGCATAGACGCACAGAAGTCGTGGTTCTAATGAACTTTCGTGATCAGGCGTGCTCATCTCGAGCGCCCTGTTGGGTCGGAATTATTCACTGCATTAACGAACAATTTTTGCTACATGACACATTGATATATAATTTTCAGAATTATTGCTGCTAGTTTGGAAGCGACAGTACGTTTCTGCTCATTAGATTCGTAAAGTTCGAGCTTTCGTAATTAGAGTACCTCATCCCGAGCGTCCTATAGGTTCAGAATTATTAACTACACAAATTAACAATTTTTGGTAGATGACATATTGTTATATGATTTTAAGAACTATTGCTGCTAGTTTTAGAAGTGACGGCACGTGTTTAATTATCGGATTCATAAATTGCAAGTGTTTGTAATTAGATGAGCTCCTCTCGAGCGTCCGATAGGTTCGGAATTATTTCTGATGTTCATAAAAATTTCTCAATGTGTACACAACAAAATGGCGATCCACTCATCGACATAGGCGTGAATAATCCATAAGTACAGGTTAAATTATTTGAACTTCGAAGGATAAGGGGAAAGAACGGGGTACGTCTATTTTGATTCTCCAGTGTTCAATTTGAAAGAAAAATTAAAATAATGTAAAACAATTATACTTTCGCTCCTTTTTCTGTCGCCTAATTAGAGTATAACTTCGTGTCATGGACAATACAGTTACATTCATAGAATCTTATTTCCGTACTAATGCACTAAAGTATTCAAAATTGATTTTCTTAATGAAGCTGTTTTATGATATTCCCTGTTTCTTCCCTTAACCCTTCATTTTTAAGTCCTGAAATTAATTCTCAAGCGGTTCCCACGTATTTTGGAGCACCCTGTACGTGCGATCGAAGCTCGTGGGGCAATCAAACAGAGGTTAGGTTACGATTTCTTCAAACAGACCTCCCTTTTCGAGTTTTCCCGCCAATTTAACGGTCGACCGATAGATTCATCGGGCTGCCAGCTGCAGGTTGAAACGTAAAAACCTAATAATAATTTCATCGTCGATTTCGCTCGATCAAAGCGGATCGCTTTGTCCTTTCACCGCGGACCTGGGGGGAAAAAAAAATCTCCGTCGAAGCTGGCGTGCATTTAATTGCACCGTCCAAGGATTCTTTATCTGGCTGAATTACGAAAGGACCTCAGCTTGTCCAATTACCCGTTACGCCATTGCTCTCGAACTTCTCGTCGGTCTTGTTAGACGATGCTCGAGATAACAGAGGGCATCCGATAAGGCGGGAATAAATAATCGGTCCGAGATACGGTGCCCCCGTGTTTCGTTATCCTGCGTATCCTTGCGGTTCTTCAAACTGAATCCTTAATCTGCTCGCTCGCTTTCGAATAAATAATTGGGGGGCTCCCAGGGGTAATCGCGAGCTTATTTTTATGGAGATGCCTGCCTTTTGTCCTGCTAACATTCGACAGGGCGTTTGAGTGGACGCTTCAGTTGGTCACAGACGTATGAGTATAGTGAAATAATATTTTTGTAATTTTTTAGACGTCCAGATCCAGTCCAAGGATTTTTAATTAATTATTTGAAACGCAAGCTTCTTTGTTAATGCATACTCTGATCAGAGTGAACTTCGCTCCAAGGTCACGTGGATGAAACATAGTAGTAGAAGTTTTAATTTTTCACAGACGTATAAATGTAGTAAAATAATATTTTTGTAATTTTTTAGACGTCCAGATCCAGTCCAAGGATTTTTAATTAATTATTTGAAACGCAAGCTGTTTTGTTAATGTATACTCTGATCAGAGTGAACTTCACTCCAAGATCACGAGGATAAACAATAGTAGTAGACGCTTTAGTTGGTCAGAAACGTATGAGTATAGTGAAATAATATTTTTGTAATTTTTTAAACGTCCAGATCCAGTCCAAGGATTTTTAATTAATTATTTGAAACGCAAGCTGTTTTGTTAATGTATACTCTGATCAGAGCGAACTTCACTCCAAGGTCACGTGGATAAACAATAGTAGTAGAAGTTTTAGTTTTTCACAGACGTATAAATGTAGTAAAATAATATTTTTGGAATTTTTTAGACGTTCAAGTCCATTTCATAGATTTTTAATTAATCATTTAAGCTTCAAGCTTTTTTATTTATACATTCTCTAACCAGAGAGACCTTCTCTCCAAGGTCACGCGGATGAAACATAACCTAGAACCAAGGTCACGCGGATGAAACATAACCTAGAATTGTTGGAATTGCTCCGAAGAGATTCTTCAGTGATATCAGTACGATTTGTACGGAATATTGCATATGATAATTCATTGTTTGACTCGAATCGGAGATCAGTACAAGGGTTATGCATTATGCATGAGAAATGAAGGAGGATGTTCCGTTTAGGCTAGCTTAAATGCGTTTCTAATTCATTGCTAAAGGCTACTCTTGTGCGAAATTGCACGACGTGTCCGACGGAAGCGGATCGTTCGCCTACGGAACCGCTTCTAGCTAATTGAATCATCCCAGCCAATTTCCCGTGTCACCGGGGACATGTACGAGGACGTATCCTGCCAGGTTCATCCGAACGAACGGGCTGTCCTAGATGGAATTAACGTTTTCAATAGCGCTCCTCGTTTTTATCCCGGACACCTGCTCGATATTAAAAAAAAAAAAAGAATTCGCATACAATTTAGTACAATTTTGAAAAAATTGCGAAAACCCCTAGACATTCAAACATAAGTTTGAAACAAGTTAGAATGAAAGTTTGACGCAATTCAATTAAAATCTAGAAAATCAGAGGAGATCTTCTAGAATAATTAAAAACAAAAATTGTAGAGATTTCGTTTAGGAGGTTTAAAGAAAATGCAGAAAATGCAAGAGGAGCCCAGATGGTGACATAATCTCGGCAAAAGGGCTGCATCGGAATTAGCAGGGCGGAGCTCGCGATCGAAATATACAATTTCCATCGAAGACGACATTAAGTGGTCTAGACGCGTCGTCGCGTCGTCTGACATTTGAAAAGTGCAACACTCGTGGCGTACGAGGCATCTTCTGCTCGTGCACCTTCCAAATTTAACGCGGGTCACATACCGAGCTGACACACGCATCTCCGATGAAATATTCACGACTGTTTCATGCCCACCGTCCAAACGACAAAAGCAAATCGACAAATTTCTAATCAATATTCCGTGTCTATTTCAGTCTGCTTCATTAGACGGAATAGATTAGAAAATATAATATACATCGTAGAGAAAACGAGTAACAAACATGGCAGGATGCTGTGTGGCGTTGTAGTCAGACGTAAGTTAGGTTAGACTGGGTTCCATTTTCTCAGGTTGACTTCAGGTTAGGTTACAGTGGATTGGGTTCGATTGGGTGCAGCTATGTTAGGCTAGGTTCAGTCTCTAACTCATTAGTTCTGAGCAAAGTTCATACTTTAATTTGTTCACATAGCTACCAACCCTTATGAAATTCGGAGTAACATTCACGTGAAAATGATAGTAGAAATGAAAAGTGTAATATCAAATGGATAAATATTTGTACAATCAACCAGGTGTATTAATAAATAGCCATTTTAGCGTGTCTGTCTAGTTACGGAATTTTCTACTGTGGCAGGGAACGTGTTAACCATTTCTCCCAACAGAAGCATTATTTTGTTCTTATTTAATTCCTCCTTAATTTCTTCCGTTCATTATTTATATAAAATACAACAAATGATACAGTGTCTGGCTAGGCATGTCTGTCTAATTAACTTTTTCTGAAAATAGTCATAAATCTTTAAGATACAGTATCAATTTCGGTACCGAAATTCGACGGCTAGAAATACAGTGGAACCTCCTGGATTAACCGGAAGATAATTACTAAAAGAATTCCTCACATTCAGTGATATAGAATTATGTAAACAGTGTCACCAATGATAATTTTAATTTCTAACTCACACATGAAGACTAATATTTGAATGACCGGTGTTCAGATAATGGGGGTCCTACTGTAATTTTTTATCATAAGATCCAGAGCTGCGAGATGAGTATTTTTCAAAAGTTTCTTCCCTTCCACTTGGAGGAGTGAGTTGTTAACGGTCGAAGGAGTTCGAAGTCGCCTCTAAATCCGCAAACGGGCCAGCGGTTTCGATTAGTTCAATCATAAGTTGAGCAATCGCAAGTTGTGGCTTGGGAAAAGGACCTTCGTCCTGCTCGTGTTCCGATAACCAAGGGAAACTTGCGGAGATAAGGAGAGCTCGAGTGTCGATTCCGTTGCGGTTATCTCGAAGCCGGTGAATCGTGAATCGATCGTCACCGAGAAATCGTGTTCTCGGTCACCGAAAAACGACGCGACAAACATGCTCGATTATCTGCCTCTTGATTAGACGAGAAATCACATAACTGCAATAAAAGGAGAACAGTTTTACCTTTTCTTGTCGCTTGAATTTATAGTAAAAGTTAGGTTTGATAAACTAAACATTGAGCTCCAGTGACGAACCGAATTATTGAATAATAGAGTCAGTAAATCGGTTCTTTGCATTTATATGGAAGTTGTAGAAGATATTTTCGTTTCTTTATTCATTTTTCTAGGCATACGATACATTTTTAACAATTCTAAGATTCAAGTATGAAAAAGAAAATTAATTGCTGTAGCTGGTCCCACGTTTCGAGACCCTAACCGAATTATTGAATAGTGGAGTCAGTAAATCGGTTCTTTGCATTTATATGGAAGTTGTAGAAGATATTTTCGTTTCTTTATTCATTTTTCTAGGCATACGATACATTTTTAACAATTCTAAGATTCAAGTATGAAAAAGAAAACTAATTGCTGCAGCTGGTCCCACGTTAGGAGACCCTAACCGAATTATTGAATAGTGGAGTCAGTAAATGGGTTCTTTGCATTTATATGGAAGGTGTGAAAGGTTTCTTTGTTTCTTTATGCATTTTTCTAGACATGCAATGCAATTTTAACAATTCTATGATTCAAGTATAAAAAAGAAAATTAATTGCTGTACCTGGTGCCTCGTTACGAGACTCCAACCGAATTATTGAATAGTAGAGTCAGTAAATGGGTTCATTATATTTCTCTTTCAATTCTACAAGATTTTTTGGTATTGCCAGTTCTTCTCTATGCTCTTTTCTAAAAGTACAATGCAATTCTATTAATTTTATTATCCCAGTCTGCAAAAATTCGATCATTCTGACTGCCCCCCTGGACTGAATTATTGAACATTCGAATCAGTAACCAGGTTCTTTATATTTACACTGAGATTCTGGAAGGTTCTCCGTTATTGTCAGTTCTTCTTTATACTTTTTCCCAGACATACAATCCAATTTTATTGAGTTTACTACCCCAGTTCCGAAAGAAACAGTCGATGGCTCTTGCCCCCGCACGCTGGTCCCAAACCGAACTATCGGACAATGCAATCACAAAATTGACTCTCTATGTACATGTCTGATCTACAAAAGACTTCCCATCATTCTCGATTCTTCTTCGTCCTCTTCTTTAATCATTCAAATCAATTCCAACAATATCGCCGGCGCCCGAGCGAAAAGAAAATTCGGTTACCGTATCCGAACGTACGGTGACCGGCCTGCAAACGAATTATCAGACAAAAAACGTCACGAAATTGATTTCCTGCGACCGTTTCGCGTTCGTCCATTTCGCAAATGGCTTTCCATCGTGCCGAGTTCTTCGTAATTCACCGTTCGAGTCGCATTCGAACGTTTCTTCAGCGATAAACCGGCGTGTAATGGCAGCCGGTGGAGGCAGGCGCAAAACGTTAATGCAGCACGCGTACCGCACACGAAAGAATCATATTTCCAGCCTCGTATACCGATCGTTATATAGTTCCACGTTATATAGTCCATCATAACGGCGGTATCGCGTAAAACGCTGTGAAATATATTTCGTCGTGACGCGGAGCACGCGAAGAGTTTGTCAACCAACCGGCTGCGGACGTTCCCCGCGATATATCTGCATCCTTCTCTTGTTTTTCGCGAAATTCTCCGCGAACTTTCGATCCTGTCGCACGATGGAATTCCCGTAGGAACGCACGAACAAATTTTATTGCACTCTTTTATGGATTTTAACGCGAGGAGCCTCCGTTTTCGGTCGCCGCGCGAATATTTCGTCGCCGAATTTCGTTCAGAGTCTACACTGCGAGGGAATTTACCTGTTTATGTACAGCTTTCATTTTCCTTGTAACTCTGTTTGTTCAGGCTTCTCTGTACTTTGGAAATTGATGAATAAATAAATTATATCGCTTTCTTTATTTACGTATACCGAGTTTGCGGATTTTAATGCAAGGGAAGTCCTTTTTCGGTCGCCAGGCGAATATTCCGTAGCCGAATTTCGTTCAGTTTCTATATTCCTCGGTGACTTACCTCTTTATGTTCAGATTTAATTTTCTTTGTGACTGTGTTCGTTCAAGCTTCTGTTTTATTTATTCTGTTAGAGAATTTATTTAGAAAAGTAATTGTATACTTTTGTTCGTTTACGTACATTGAGTATTGACGTTGTACCCCATTTGTGTGATGCAAAATTTTTGATCAATCAATTCTAGGTGTAAGTAACGAATTCTGGTTCGACGACACTTGATTGTTAATAATGATTCTTAATTTTAACAACTTTTTCAGCCTGATCTTGTAATTGATATTTTGATGTCCGCTGCCGTGTGCACGTGAGTTCATTCGTTCGAATAATGCGCTTGTAAAACGAATTAATAATCGTACCTATCACTGGAAAAAGGGAAATAAATGTATCACAGAAAATAAGAAAATTAATCAAAGGCAGAATATAGCTCGGAATGAACAGAATAAATAATTAAATTAAGTCGAATAAAATTCACAGAGAAATGGTGAACAGATATTATGAAAAATGTGCGATTAATTTTAACGAGCCAGCCATAAATGTCCAAATACTTTTAAAATAAAAATGGTAAAATAACCAGTATGAAAGAATTTTTTCTACTTCAGAAACACCTTGGAAAAATTTTGAAATCTGCATAGACGACTGCAGAAGTGTTAAAAATAGTCTAAATAAAATTCCCAGTTGACTGTGACTGGTAGACAATTTTTATTCATTTTTTCTGTTAACAAATTCCCGCCGGAGGCACCGGATTTGGCTGGACGGAGTGTTTGGCAGCGAAAACGATTTTCGGATGGACGATCGACTTATTTATTATCCTTCTCGGCTTAAATTTAGCAACCGGCGTGGATACGCGTGACGGAAGCTCCGACGGTCATTAAACAACGTTGCATTACAATGACCGTATCGAATCGGATCTCCGTTCACGGTTCCATTATGTAAGGCCCGGATCAAAGGCGCCCCGTTGTTATAAATAATTCCGAGATTCCTCGTCCTAGAACCGCGTGCAACGCGAGCATCTTGCGAGTCCGCTCGCGAGCCACGATAGAAAATATTCCGCATAGTCTTCCGTGATTTTGCAGCCGAAAAATGCGCCTAACGCAACGTTTAATTGCATAGTTGTGAGGAGAAGTAATTGTTTCAAATATTCGTAAATGTTACCACTGTCTGGGTTTCAGATAATAATTTTATTGTGCAATTATATCTAATAAAATCGATATTACTGTTATTATTATTATTAAGGTGGGTTGTTTCAAATGTTCGTAAAAGTTACTGCTGTCTTCAGATAATAATTTTATTGTGCAATTTTCTGTAATAAAATCGATGCGATTGTTATTATTATTATTAGAACAGGTTGAGTGAGTATTTTTAAAAGTTATTACTGTCTGGATTTCAGGCAATAATTTCACTGTGAAATTTCGTTCAATAAGATCGATGTTATTATTATTATCACGTGGTTTTCGAAGATTAAAAAAAGATTCCTCCTTTGCACACTGTTTTTCATTTTTATTGAGACAAAAAAATATCGTCGGATTCAGTAACCTTTTCCTAACGCGATAGAAGCTTGTGAATTTCATGTTTGTAAAATTCCTATTTTTTGGTTCGTAAAAACGTAACGGAGCAAGAAGTATTTGCAGACGGATTATCGCATCATTCGAGATAACCGAGCTCTTCCTCGAAGCTGCTGCTTGATTATTATACGCATCGTCGAGGAGTTAATTATATCTGTCGATTTTTTACCACCGGCCAACCCGGGGCCCCTCGTTTTCCGCCGTTAAACAGGCCAAAGTAACTTTTCAACTACTCTGATTCGAACGCGGAATTCCGGCTATCCGGAGTCCATAAAACCGCGGCACGAAGTTTCCCGCCACCGAGCTGCAAAATACGGCAGAGAGTTCTGCTTTTCGTTTACGTCATACTTCCGTCCAGATACTTTGCCAAGGAAGCGTTAAAAAACAGAAAACAGGGTGCAGAAATTGTTAACACCTCGCCGCATGATTTTCTGTTGTCGTGAAAAAAATCTATTGAGCGTCTGAAAGCATATCTTTTATGGGAAAAATATTGAAAAAATTGATTAACAATATTAGATCGTTTATTTAGAACAGAATCCGGTTAGTGCACACAAATATATTAGCAATTTATACTAAAACTGACGAATGAAAATTCAGAGTAACTTTTTGTATGTATTGTAATCTGCAGACACTGCAAATTATTCTAATAATTTTTATTTGGCTTTTTAACACTTTGACTGCCACGCTTTATTAGCTGAAAACGTCAAACTTTCTATCTAAATTTTTATACGTAAGGAATATAATTTCAAACTCTATACTCTTTCATCAATAGTATTAGTAACTTTCATCATTTTTCACAGATTTTGTTAGAGCATTAGATATATTTATTATGCTGTAAATGATCGAATAAATAATGATTCAATCTAAGTGTCGCCCACATATGAGTGACATGACAGGCAAAGTGTTAAAACGTATAATTCGTTATACAGTCTCGACAAAAAGATTATGCTTGTAAATCATTCATGATTTTGTAGTGTATTAAATGTAGTACAACATTTTTCAGGGTTATGATGCATGTTTTCTATAAAAAAATTAATGAAAATTTGTTTATGCCATATATGGCGCACCCTGCGGCAAGGGGTTAATTTATTAATACTGCTACTGGCAGTTCAAAGGTCAGACCGAGCATACGTTTTACATATTTGAACGAAACTGCACGACTAATCGTAATCTAAAAATGATAATGGAGATAATAGGAGGAGCGACAAATCGATTTTTATTCGAACTTTTAATTGTATCGTCGATGTTTGCTCCATCGCCCAGCGATCTCGAAGTTTCCCTGGAAATTGTCCTTTTTCCCTGGACGTGGACGAAGTTTCAGTTCAGCTCCGCTTATTAATAATAATTGCAATTTATTCCGGTTCGGAGTAATTATTGGATTCCCCCGTGGAGGAGGAAAGTTTTCCCGGAGTTTTCCGATGGACAATGAAATTCAATCGGCGAAGAAATTGAATTTTTATTGACTTCTGTCCGATCATTTATGTTTCGCCCCTGTGCCGTATTATTCTCCTTTACGTTATCAGATAAACGTTATTGTAAACATTTCCATTTTAAAAATTCACTTAAAAGACATTATTATTTATTTTTCTAACTTCAGCGGACACTCGCCATACAGCCACAACTTGCATACAAATATCCCTCCACTGCCTCCCCTAAACAAAAATTATTTAAGCAAATACACTGTTCAAAAAATTACACAATCTCTCCAAAGCGACTCTCACGCCATCAATTCGCAAAAGGAATACAATTATTCAAAAAAAAAAAACCTCCTCGCGTACAATGTTCTTGGTAAACAATACCCTTGCGCACGGTGGCCAAGAAAGGGAAGAATCCCACAAAGAGTGAAACCCAACAGAGGGGACACAGAGAAC
The DNA here is from genome assembly GCA_916610135.2 of Macropis europaea. Taxonomy (NCBI): domain Eukaryota; kingdom Metazoa; phylum Arthropoda; class Insecta; order Hymenoptera; family Melittidae; genus Macropis; species Macropis europaea. The sequence goes on from OU744353.1 coordinate 3,629,023, forward strand.
GGCTGAACAGAAGAAAGATAGAGAGATTCGCGGAAAAGGAAGGAGAGAGACGGGAGGAGAAGATGGAGGAGGTGGTGAAGGGGGGTAGAAAGAAAACATTCGAAAATTTGTAGCTACGATGCAGAAGGCTCTCCGGTTTCTTCGGGTAGAGGGTTTCCTTATTGTCTACGAGGAGAAAGGGACGGAGAATATGCGAGTGCATGCGACGAGTGCAGTTCCACGGAGCGGAATGCATTAGGTAGATGGAACGTGTAATTGGAGTCGCTGGCGTGTACGTACGTAGCCACCTGTCGTGTTTTCCTTCTTCCCCCAGATCCCGGGCCTCTCTTTTCTTACATTCCGCTTCCCGCGCGGAGTTTCGCCATTAACCCGTTTAGCTCCGGCCGTCGGACAAAGGGTTGCGATCGTGCAACCGACCACGATTCCCACTTTACTCCTACCTCTGCTGCGTGGCTTTCTGGTTTCTGAACCGTGGAAAGCACTCGATACCGCCGTGACTCGATTGCAACAGGCAACAACACTCCTCGAGGAATCGGTTAAACGTTTTAAGGATTTTTCCGGACGCCGTGGGGGGGCTGATGTTAAGATTGCGTGGAGATTTAAAGCGCCGGGGTGATCTGGAGTGGTGCAGCGGATGTAAGAGATTGAGGGATGAGTTGGGACCAAGGTAGGGTGTTAGGCATTATGTTGGGACCGCTTGAGAATCGAGGATTTGAGGTGGACTTAGGTTAAGATGTTTGAGAGCTTGTTGGAGTTACTTTAGAATCTTAGAACTGGAGTTGGAGTCACCTCAGGATTTTAGAAGCCATTCAGAATCTTAGAAATTTGATTGGGGTCGACCTAGGAGAGCTGAGACCTAGTTGGGACCAATCCAGGGTTTTGTAACTCGAGATAGACTCACCCCTGGACCTTAGAGACCTATCAGAAGCTTAGAAGTCGAGGTAGTCCCACTCTAGTACCCCAAAGACCTAGTTGGGACCAACCTAGAATTTTGTAACTCGAGGTGGACTCACCCCTGGACCTTAGAAACCTATCAGAATCTTAGAACTCGAGTTGCTCCCACTCCAGTACCCTAGAGACATAGTAGGGACCAATCCAGAATTTTATAATTGGATGTGGACTCACCCCAGAACCTTAGAGACCTATCAGAATCTTAGAGCTCGAGTTGCTCCCACTCCAGAACCCTAAAGACCTAATTGAGACCAATCCAGAGTCTTAGAACTCGAGTTGGCCCCACTCCAATACATCAGAGACCTGGTAGGGACCAATCCAGAATTTTAGAACTTGAGGTGAAGTCACCCCAGGACCTTAGAGACCTATCAGAATCTTAGAACTCGAGTTGGTCCCACTCCAGAACCCCAAAGACCCAGTTGAGACCAATGCAGAGTCTTAGAACTCGAGTTGGCCCCACTCCAGGACACCACAGACCTGGTAGGGACCAATCCGGAATTTTAGAACTCGAATTGGACCCACCCCACAACCCCCGAAACCTAGTTGGCACCAATCCAGTGTCTTACAACTCATGTTGGTCCCACTCCACAACCCCAGAGACCTACTTAAGTCCAATCCAGAATCCTAGAACCCAAGTTGGGACTACTTTAGAGCCATAAAGCCCAAGATAAGGCGTATCCGGAATCTTAGGGACAAACTAAGACCATCTGAGTGTCCAAGGTCCAGTGTAAAACCACTCTTAGATGTTAGAATTCAAGTGGAAATCACCTCGAAGTCCTAGGACCAAGTTTAGCAATATCTTCGAGGCACCTCGAGTCTGAAATATTTAAAATTGATTTTGAAGATTCCATGGTGATTCCCATTTGGATTTAAAAATCTCAAGATTGTTCTAATTTGAATTCCAACTCACTAGGGTGAACTAACATAGGCTCCGGTTGTTCATTTTGATGTCTACATTTCTGAGATGTTCTCCAGTTGAGTGCTAGGATCTCGAGGTGGTATCAACTTCGTTCATGAGTCCTCAGGGATCTTAATTTAGATTCTACGCACTTAAAATGTTATAAATTAAAGTTGCAAGACCCTACGAAGGTCCAATATTATACCCTGGAACCTAGAGATGATTCCAGTTCTAATTTTAATTAAAACACAAATTTTTGCAAGCAATTATACATAACGTAAAAAGAACGTTATTACCTCGTTGTCCAATCTAACATTCTCTAACCTCAATAACACAATCCAGGCACACCATGTAATCCATCATGATCCATCATATCTGACATGACAATCCACCGCATACGTTCAATCATATGTTTCCCGATAATAACCAGTAACAAGATCTCAATTAGCGAATCGGAAACGTCGAACAGGTCCATTCTACATCTGAGACAACCTAACACGATCACAATCATAACCAGCCCTCCTATATTTATTTTACACGTGCGAAAAAGTGTTATTTTACTGTCAATTCTTCTTCATCCTTATTATCCATCGTTCAGAGCAAGTTTAACACTCTGACTTCTCGAATTCCAATGGAAAAATCGATTGATCTGATTAACCGAGTAACAGAATCTGATTAAACAAGTCAGACACATCAGACACCTATCTGCTACCATACAAACTCCCTAATTACGATTATAATTATAAACAAGCCTCCTATATTTGTTTTACATTTTCAAACATGTTTTCTGTGATTGTCAGTTCGGCTCCATCCTCACTTTCATCATTCAGACCAATCTAACCACTTGAATTCCAAAGAACACAAACCAGACACATCAGACATCTCTCTGCCACCTTACAAAGACTCTAATTGCAATTAGAATTACAAACAGGCCTCCTATATTAATTTAACATTTTCAAACTCGTGCGTTCTCCCATTGTCAGTTCTACTCCATCCTCATCCTTCATCATTCAAACCAATCTAACAGTCTGACCACTTGAATTCCAAGGAACACAAACCAGACACATCAGACACCTTTCTGCTACCTCAGAAACACCCCAATTACACTTACAATTATAAACAGGCCTCCTACATTAATTTAACATTTTCAAACTCGTGTGTTCTCCCGTCCATCCTCATCCTTCAGACCTATCTAACAGTCCAACACCTGGGATTGCAAAGGACACATATCAGACACATCAAACCTCCCTTCCTCATCTCAAACACCCTAACGCAATCACAATGATGAACACTGCCATCAGACCTATATGTGTGTGAGCGTGTGCGTTCTGTAAGAATACTAGAACGATCGAGTGTGAACGAATGAAAGTGTATGTACGTGTAAAAGGAACAAAGCCACGTTAAGCTGGTTGCGATTGGTGTGTTACAGACACGAGGTGCCTGTCACCTCGGAGCCGATCACGGTGATACACATGGACGAGGACGTCGTCGTGGTCAACAAGCCCGCCTCCATCCCTGTAAGTGGTGTACTGCCAGGACTGTACTGCCAAAATGCTTGCCGCTTCATCTTATTATGCATTTTCTTCTCTCATTTCTTTTTTTTTCTGCTTCTCGCCTTCTTTTTCTTTTCTTTTCTGCTCTTTCTCTTCTCTGTCTGCCACCAGACGCGACGATTGTCCGCCGCGAGACGATTGTGTTCGCCCGCAATTGTATTTTTGCCCCCGAAGGCAACCGGCGCGATCAATCCCAGACTTCTTCGAGATATTCGAGGAACGCTGGCGTTTCATCCCCTCGTGGCCCACATCTGCTACACCTTCGATCTTCGAGCCCTTTGTTCGACCGTTTCTAGGCAAAACGGTCACCTGTTTCTAGGGTTTTTTTTGGGGGGACTTTTTGGCGGTAGGCGGCAGAGTCAACGATTCAGAATAACAGTCTTTGATCGTGGAATGTTAGTTTGATTTATTCTGTCGTGTCAGAGTTGTAGATTGAAATGTCTGCGCGATGAGCTGACGAGTTAAGTCGTCCAGAGATGCAGTAGAAAATTCGTAACTAGTCAGACACGATGAAATAGATTTTTAATTGTACATATCGTTGAATATATCAATGTTTGTCTGTTTGATAATATACATTTTATTTTGTATTATCTTTATAACAAAATTTCATAGGGGTAGTCAGTCATTTGTTGAAATTAAAATTAGTGATGTTCAATGTTTTAAATATATTGCAATTCTGATGAGAGTGAAATGACCGAACAGTTGATATTATACGTGTTAGAATAATCAAGTTATTTGTTAGCATTATAGCACGTTCAATGGCTATGATTTATTTTAAAATAGACAGTACAACAATTAATGGTACCATGTTAAAAATATTAATATCGAATGAGTCGATCCTTCGTTTTGTTCCCTTACTACGATTGATTATGAATCTGTATTTTCTAAATTAATTTATAGATAATTTTCATGCTATTTGAAACGATACAAAATTGATTATTAATTATTGGCATCAATTTTTGGTCCCCTGAGTCTGTTTTAAATTCGAAGAGATCTTCAGTGATTTTTGTTGGCAATTTTTGCTCTCTCATTTTGAAATTGTAGATAGTTTCGAAGCAGCTGTCAATTTATACTTCCTACCCCCTTAAAAATAAGCAATTACATCAAACTTTGCGAAGAACGAACGAATTTCATTCGATTTCGTTCAGGTGAATTTTTAGTTGAAAGCGTATCCATGGCTCCAGAAAAAGTACAGAAACTTCGCGATCTCCATTTTAAATTACAAATTACCTCGGGGAGGAAAGTCTTCCATTTCTTAAACCATGCAAAATAAAGCAGAAAATCTGTCTGATCAGCTGCATAAAGAACGAACAAACTGAAACGAAGTAAAGGAAGAATAAAAAATACTCCAGGGGCCAACGCGATCGTTCCGAACCCAGAAACAATTTTCATTTGCATCCGGTAACATTGCAATCTTCCCGAGACTTTTTTAACGAGTACAAAAAAATAATAACGAAGCGGATAATCGTCGTTCGAATTCTCATGCTTCCACTCCTCCGCCCATTTGTCACGGTAAGTTGTTTCTTTGACCCTCATGGAAATTATTAATTGTTAATTAACGCTTCGTTGGTGTAAAAACGTTCGTTATTACTAACCATACCTCTCTCCGTGCTTAATATTAGTCATACGACTCGACAGCCTTCGACTGAACACGATGAAACAACGTGAATAATCGACGTGCAATTCCTCGATGCATTTTTATGCACTGACTGCATTCGTATTTTTCAATTTTCACGTTGTTCCTGTGAACTTTGAAAGAAATCTTCTTCCCCTACAACACGGTTTCCAAGAAAATAATTTTCATATTAAACCCGCTTTTTTAACACTGACTGCAAATATAATCGTCGTATTATTTTCACTCTAATAATAACGTATCGATTAAGTGTTCATTTAGTCGACTCATTCGAGAAATTTAATTTGTTAAATATTTAAAAATGTCTTACGATACTTTTCAAAAAATTCTCAGTCGTGTCTGGAATTTTAAAATCTTTATTTGACGTAGTGGTGAAGAAACGATTTAATCAAAAATTCACTGAAAGTTTAAATAAGCTTTCTAAAACTGTATTAAAGCAGAGGTGGCCATCCAGAGCAAGGCCGGCCTCCAGCCTACCCCCACTCTGTGTCCATTCGCCTCCCATAGCTTGTGGTTTGAGTACGATCACGAAAACATCAGTGATTTTTGGTAAATATGGTTTCTCAGGAGACTGTGATGTAATAAAAATAATTTTCTTTTATATATAACGTCAGTTTCATTTAGAAATTACATCCTACTTTCTTGTTACGTGAGGGGAATGGACGCAAAGTGGGGGTAGGGCGGAGCCAAGCGTTGCTCCGGATGACCATCTCTGAGTGAAACAGCCCAACAGCTTAAATTCTGTTTTAGAATTTATTTATTGAATATCAACGAACGTATGAGTATAGTGTAAGCAATAAATCGGTAGCAGATCGTTCATTCATAGAAAATCCAGTCACGTTCGCCTGCGGTCTTGATCGAAGCATGTTTATCTTAGATCTTCTTCATCCCACAGCGGATAATCGCGTTATAATTGGAAAATTACCACCTGTAACTTCGATCCTCGGTGTAAATTGCGTCTCTGGTGTAAGAGGACGATTAAGATCATTGGGATTCCGCGGAATTATCGCGGTAAATCATCGCTGAAAATGTCATCGACGGAGGGTTTCGCAACGTGGAAACAATTTTCAGAGAGAGAAACAAATCACGATGGAACCTACTTTCTAACTCTCGAAGGTTTCCCGTGGAACACTGTGAAATGATTGAGCGTCTGTCATGAGGAATATTTCATAAACAGAATCGTGGAGGGTTTCGTGTGTATCTGGGAAATTTAACAAGAATTTAATCGTGTAAAAGTAGTTGTTATTCAATCATTAAGGAAATGTTAAATAATCCTTCAGATTGTACTGAAATGAAATTGTGACAGAAAAGAGATTTAATCATTTATAAATCGTTCTTATTAAATCATTAAAGAAATATTAAATAATCCTTCTGAGCGTACTTAAATGAAATTGTGACAGAAAAGAGATTTAATCATTTATAAATCGTTCTTATTAAATCATTAAAGAAATATTAAATAATCCTTTAGAGTGTACTTAAATGAACTTGTGACCGAAGATAAATTTAATCATTTAAGAATAATTGACGAATTATTGAAGAATTGCAATATTAAATAATCAGTGACAAGGAAGAGTTGATTAAAACTTAAAATGACTGAAAAATTGAGTGGAATATTAATTCTTTATGAATGAATGTTCATCGTCTATCACGGACTTCAATTTTGCAAATAAACAAATCGAAAGATCGCTAATTTTATCATTCAAAAATCGTGTAAAAATAGCACATTACATAATAATTTTCGACTGTATTTAAATAAAATTTAGTAGAAGACTTACAAATTACGTACAGGTGTGACTAATTAATTTTCAATGCTTTTAAAAGTTTCTTAAAAATCTACAGTTTAATGATCCATCATAAGAATGTCAAAGAAACGTCATCAGTCATCAATGTATGTACATGTACTCAAATCGAAAGCCCATTAATTTATTAAAATTCCACGCTAAATAAAGCAGAGCAACAATTCATTGTCCATGTCCGTCTTGATGGAGTGTTTAACCAAATTTGTTAAAAGCTCGCTGGACTGTCATGCAAATTTCGGTTTGACGCGGTCAGCTTTTTAAGTATAGTCAGCTTTTAGCAACATGGAGTACGGCCAAGAGAGAAACATTAAGCGACGCTTAATTACCATTCATCGCGTTCGGTTAATAGCCGCAAAAACATTTTCGCGGCTCGCGGGATGATCATTTAATTACAACGGGGGACAATGGGCGTCGGGCTGCTTTTTATTTTCCAGCTCTTTCTCTGGGCCCGGGGAAACGCGGAAAAGCGCATTAGATTTTACGATGGATCGGAAAATTGCTCGTTCGCTCGGTTAATTTTATCATCCTCCGTATGAGTATTCCGGAAAATCCTGCGGGCCACGCATAACGAGGTGATCTGTTTCATTCGTTCATTAAAGTAATAAATAAATTCCGAAACAATTAACCTCTCCGCCAGTCCGTCCACCGGTGCTCAATCATCAATTTTTGGACGAAATTTAAAGTTGCTAATTAAAATAATTTTTCAGTGGATGCGACGAATTTATATTTTCTGCCACAGAGGCAGAATTTTTTAATAAATATATTCATTTTTCTTCCGGTATTGTGATGGTTAAATATTTTTTTGGGGGAGGAAATCATTCCAATTTGGATAGATTAAGGTTTGCAAGTATTGGTAACTATAAAGAATTAAATGTAATAAAATTTGATTTAGAAACTAATTTTTTTCATTGTGAAATTTAGGAGTACGGTACGCGGCAGTTCGAGCCGCATAGAGTGCACGTCACGTGACAAAGAAAAAGTAACACGTTGAACGACAATGCTCGGCTGAAGCGCCTTAAAAAATTAACTCAATCCACCTGGAAAGCCTCTTAACGCAATAAAAAATAGTTTGACCTGAAAAACGGTGGTTGAAAGGGGGTTGACACAGTATATGTCCGCCTCGAGAGTGTATCGGAGCTACTGGGTCAGCTGTATACACGGTGGCCATCAAAAAGCAACCCTTCCGCCTAATTACTCAAATAATTCCACATTTAACAATTAAAATAAATATATCAACGCATTCGAAGTAAATTCTTCTTTATTCAGTCCACAAATTACATTGCAACAATAAAACGCTTTACACTACAAAAACTTGACAAACAAATTTAAATTATTTTAGTGACTGAGTAAATTTAATAAAACACTAATTTCATTTTGAAGAATTAGTTAACTCTCTTAGTAGATATATCGGCTCGCGGTTTGCCCGAAAAATACCTTGAGCCGATATTTCGGCTATCCATTTTTTCAAATTTTGCTTTCACCATTGATTACAAGCTTCGATTTACGAAAAATAATTTCTTTCTGTTCCTCATGTAAAACTACATACATTCTACAATATAATACAAACAGATGCGTGAGATTACCTTTATATTTAAGAAAAATATGTTAATTCTAATGAATGTCTTCAAAAACGCATATTTTCCAAGGTATTTCTGGACAGTGCATGAGAACTTGTAAGGTACCAAAAGGGTTTGTAGCGGCACTTCCCGACCTCGCCAGCAGAGGGTTCAGCGGCGCACCGACTTTCCCGCAAGTCCACAACCATCCTGCGCTTTGTATATATACTCCTACGACCTGACCCTCACTATCCCGCGTCTAAGGCACGGGCCTGCTAGGTAGCCTTACTGACGAGTCCACTAGCAGGCCCCGGACGAAACGTTCTATCCTCTTTCCTCCTTCCTTTCTTTTCCGAAATCCCTGCGCAGCACCACCGCCTCAATTGGTGACCCCGAGTTTGAACAACAACGCAGCCGAGCAACGAGGAGGAACAACAAGCAGAGCCAGAGCCAACAAAGCGTCATCAGGCAGCAGCTCGAACGACGAGACTTTCATCGGCGACATTAGATTTCGTAACCCCTCTCCTAGGGTGGCCATCCGACGACAAGACGACCGCACGATCCCTTCCGATCGCAACGACCGACGCCTACAGCACAGCACGGTCACGTTGGGATACAGCGGCACGCAGCTAAAGACGAAGCTACCTCGTGGCCATTCTAGGACAGCAGAGTATACGGCTGCATCTCGGCTTGAGCACGCGCTCGCCACGAGATATAAGCAGTTTCACGGTCCCACCGAAACGCCTGAGAACAACGACGACGACGCTCCACGAAGAAGACGCACGGGACGGACTCCACATCTTTGAATATCGTTCATCACTGGCAGGGGGGTGATGTAGCGGCACTTCCCGACCTCGCCAGCAGAGGGTTCAGCGGCGCACCGACTTTCCCGCAAGTCCACAACCATCCTGCGCTTTGTATATATACTCCTACGACCTGACCCTCACTATCCCGCGTCTAAGGCACGGGCCTGCTAGGTAGCCTTACTGACGAGTCCACTAGCAGGCCCCGGACGAAACGTTCTATCCTCTTTCCTCCTTCCTTTCTTTTCCGAAATCCCTGCGCAGCACCACCGCCTCAGGTTAAATCATAACATTAAATTGCCAATTGAAAATTCGACGAATTGACAAAGCGTGAAGGTATCGTACAAGACAGACTTCGTTCGAAACTTTTTGTTAGATCGTAGAATTTTAGTCGCAGACGTTAAGGTGGCGTTATCAACGGGCCACCCTGTAGAAAACGGGGCGAAGGAGAGTCGAAAAGAGGCAGAACGTGAACAAAGAGACAGGATTATGGGGGAGATCGAGTGGTCCTCGTTGTTGTCAGCCGGCTGTCAGCAGGTCTTTACGAGCCGCTACTTCCTGTTTATGTGCTATTTACGCGTTTAATAGTCGCCGACCCTATCGACCTATCGACTGTTCGAAGGTCCTTCGAGAGAATCGTCGCGCAGGACGGCCGAGCAAGTAATTTTCGAGTTTACTGCAAACGCTCCGCGTCGCCGGAACGACGGGGCGGAAAGTGTCTTCTTTCTCGTTAAGCGGTTGCCCGTTAGTTTCTTCTTTACGGTAACGCGCAGACGTTTCCATGAAAACCTGGATGTTGCTCCAGAGAATGTTCACCTTCGAAACAGAAAGACATTATTTTATTTCAGATAAAAATAAGTACAGCGGAGCCTCGGTTATTCGAACGCGGCTCATCCGAACATTCTTCTTCTATGTTAACACTTTATCTACTGCTCATGATTGAAGTTGCCACTCACTAACGACCGACTCAGTTGAGCGCGGATTCGTCGCCCGGCGAATTAAAAATTAAACAAAAGAAAAACGACAAACCGACCAATAGTTCCTTCTGATCGATAAACTTCGACGGTCAAAAGGTGGTTAATAGGCTACCGGTCGATAAGCATTGACAACCGAAAAACCGATTAATAGGCTATCGGTCGAATAAGCGTTGACAACCGAAAAGCCGATTAATAGGCTATCGATCGATAAGCGTTGGCATCGAAAAGCCGATTTATAGGCTTCCGGTAGATAAAGTGTTAACCCTTTGCACTCCGTTGGCTCTGCTATGGGGACATTCGCGATTTGCACCATAGCCCAGCATGTCAAGAATACACGTCGGATGTTGCTTCTAAAAGTACTGTAGAATTCTATCAAAATCAAAGTAAATAAATTGTTAAACATTTATCATTTTTTATCTTCAAATCGGAACTTATGGTTTTTGAAGATTTACACTACAAAATTGTGCTGGAGGTGCTAGTCGGTCGTATAAAAGAATGCTTGGAGTGCAAAGGGTTAATTATAAGGTGGGATTATCGTTAGTGATATTTTGTACTTATCATTTTTGTGGGAAACATAGGTACAATGTGAGTTATATTGTTGCTGATTACCAGACTGCGGTTGTTTATGCAATTTAATACATCCAAATTGGTGAATGATGGACATTTAATAATTTAACAAAATAAAAACGATATTTTGAGCATTTCAAGGAGTATGTGCAGTCTTCTTGAAATTCCACTTTTTAACTGCGTTAACATAGGAAATATGGAAGTCTAAAAACGGGTATTTGCATAAACATCCACAGTTTACTGATTAGAGTTCGGATAATCGAAGTTCTATTGCAATAGAATTAACCATTTGAGTAATACGCGGTACTATAGTAGCTTCTTGCTGAGTGACTGTTTTGGATGACACGCCACTATAGTGGCTCATCGATCTCCTAGAGTATATTGTGAGACTTCACGAGCTCTCCAACGGTCTACTGCAAAGTTGGCCTACTCCAACAGGGAAATCATAAAATGTAGATTTTCGAGGAGGTCCGTCTCACTGCCCGACTCGCGACTAGGCTGACAATTCTTTAACTCTTACTTCGGAATGTGATTCTTCCCGGTTATGAATATACCTATCTGATGCAGAATTTCATGAGCTTTCCAACGGTCTACTGCAAAGTTGGCCTACTCCGACAGGGAAGCCATAAAATGCAGATTTTCGAGGAGGTCCGACTGCTCCTCTCATTGCCCAACTCGCGACCAGTCCGACGATTCTTTGATTCTTGCTTCAGCATCTAATTCTTCCCACTTATGAATACACCTATCTTGCGCAGAATTTCATAAGCTTTCCAACGGTCTACTGAAAAATTAGCCTACTCCCATAGAAGAGCCAAAAACTGCAGATTCGCCCTATGGAACCTCCCACCAACTTGCAGAGTTCAGTTCCCCGTTCGTCAGGGCACTCGAATCGCAAACCATATCGCATGTGATCGTTAAAAAAATCATAAAGCGAGGGGTTGAAACAATAATTGCAAAGTATCGTGGAGTGTTCGAGCGGCGTCCGTTATTTCGAGGCTGTAGAATAAACAAATAAACAAATCGAGAGCCCATTGAACCGGGTGGAAAGGGCCCACTCGGCCGCTGGTCACCGCTGTCAAACACCGTCTCATCGTGTTTTTCGGGCTGACGATTCTCCGGATCGAGCCGTGTGTCCACAATAGGCGGTGCGGGCACAAACATCCGACCAGCAAACGCTGCTGCGACAGTCAAATCGTTCCCTTTTGTCGAGGCCGATCGGCTTTTTTCTCTCTCGAATAGCCCGCAGAAATGGGTCGTCGCCGGTACGATCGCGTGTGCCGACCGTATTTGCCCGGCAAAGCGTGTGTATCGTTGGTGTAAACGGTCATTTATCACTCGAGTCGAAATTAAGAACTTCTGCGCGCCCGCGTTCGCTGAAAATAACTGGAATTTTATCGAAACGCCTTGCGAATAAATGTTTAAATAAAATAGAAGCCTCGAGACGCCGGTTTTCCTTCAGTCCGCGTCCACGGTTCGTCGTCTTCGCATATTGTTCATAAATTGTAACACAGTGGAGTCTCCCGTGTCCGAACTAATTGGGAGACAAATGTGGCCGGATAACGGAATTTTCGCATAATAGAACAATCGCCTTTTTTTTATATTAAAGTTCGTTTATTCAAATAGAAATCAACAGAATTGACAGTTTGTTTCGATATTTAAGGATCCCATATTTTTTGGCCTGCTTAATCACATATGTTTTCACGAAACGGCTGTTTGGATGACAGAACATTCGGATGATAGGGTATTCGGATAATGGGGGTTTCGATAGGGGAGGCTCTACTGTATATGCATATAATACTTTTATTTTATTGACGAATTTGGAGCGAAGAATAATCCACATTGGTTGGGTTACGATTTTTCTGGCGCTGTAAAGTCTGACCAGTGTGAAAGAGCTTTAACGCCATGCTTTCCATGTGTATCATAGGCGGACAAGCTTAATCTTAGTTTCCACTCGTTATCTCAACAATATATATTGTTATTTATTCTTAATTCTACAGTTATCCTTCTTCGACTATAGTTCATCAATTTTGATGTATTGGCAGTATGAATAAATGAAAATATACATTGGTTAAATTACTGTTTCTGTGATGCCACTGAATATTACCAGTGTGAGACAGCTTTAATGCCAATGTTCTCCACGTGCTTCATAGGCAGACAAGCTTGATCTTAGTTTCAACTCGTTATCTCAACAATATATATTGTTATTTATTCTTAATTCTACAGTTCACCTTCTTTGCATTACTGTTTCTGTGATGCCACTGAATATTACTAGTATGAGACAGCTTTAATGTCAATGTTCTCCACGTGCTTCATAGGCAGACAAGCTTAATCTTAGTTTCTAGTCGTTATCTTAACAATATATATTGTTATTTATTCTTAATTCTACAGTTATCCTTCTTCGACTATAGTTCATCAATTTTGATGTATTGGCAGTATGAATAAATGAAAATATACATTGGTTAAATTACTGTTTCTGTGATGCCACTGAATATTACCAGTGTGAGACAGCTTTAATGCCAATGTTCTCCACATGCTTCATAGGCAGACAAGCTTGATCTTAGTTTCAACTCGTTATCTCAACAATGTATATTGTTATTTATTCTTAATTCTACAGTTCACCTTCTTTGGCTATGGTTTGTAAAATTTAATGCATTCACAGCATGAAGAAATTATGAACAAATGAAAATATTTATTCCTTGCATTACTGTTTCTGTGATGCCACTGAATATTACCAGTGTGAGACAGCTTTAATGCCAATGTTCTCCACGTGCTTCATAGGGAGACAAGCTTGATCTTAGTTTCAACTCGTTATCTCAACAATATACATTGTTATTTATTCTTAATTCTACAGTTCACCTTCTTTGACTATGATGCATGAACAGTATGAACAAACTATGAACAAATGAAAGTATACATTGGTTGTATTACTGTTTCTGTGATGCCTCTGAACAGTACCAGTGTGAGACAGCTTTAATATTAATATCTGTCACATTTATTTTATATTACAATCGTTATTCGACCAATGTACATTATTGTTTGCTCTTACTTTGTTAACGATATAACAATAAATATAAAAGTATCATTACAAAGTATGACCAGCGTGAAAGCGCTGTTACCTTGCACGGCTCTATTAGTAGCTACATAGCTAATTTGTCCTAATTACAAATTTGTCGTTGCAGGTGCATCCGTGCGGACGGTACCGGCACAACACGGTCGTGTTCATCCTGGCGAAGGAGTACAACCTGAAAAACCTGAGGACGATCCACAGGTTGGATAGACTGACCAGCGGTATTCTCCTTTTCGGTAGGACGCCGAAGAAGGCGAGGCAGATGGAGCACCAAATAAGAAACCGACAGGTTTGTTTCATAATCCCAGCTCGAAGGGAACACCGTAACTGGTTCAACTCGATTTTCTACTGAAACGATGATGAAACGAATGAAAAGAATTCGACCTGCCAGAGTAGATTCCCTGAAACAACAAAATAAAATAATAATAAACAATTTGTCGAAAGTAGCAGAACCTCAACCCTCCTAGAGCAGCCTGTTTAAACTCTCCCCCATATTGAATTTTCATCATCCAGATCCTCCAGCAAAACATGATCCAACAATTTGAACAGATACTGACCTTGGATCCTCATTTCAGGTCCACAAGCAGTACGTGTGTCGAGTGGAAGGAGAGTTCCCTGAGGAAGAAGTGGTCTGTTCAGAACCTATCGAGGTGGTGTCCTACAAGATCGGCGTCTGCAAGGTGTCCGAGAAGGGCAAAGACTGCGTGACGCGCTTCAAGCGCCTCAGCTACAACGGCAAATCCTCCGTCGTCCTGTGCAAGCCTCAAACGGGTCGAATGCACCAGATTCGCGTGCATCTGCAATACCTGGGCTACCCGGTGGTGAACGACCCCCTGTACAACCACATGGTGTTTGGACCGCAGAAGGGGAAAGGTGGAAACATCGGTAAAACCGACGAGGAGTTGGTCAGGGACCTGATCAGGATTCACAACGCGGAGAACTGGCTGGGTATGGACGGTGACTCTGAGATGAGCCTGTTCAAGCCGAAGTTGGACATGGAGGATCGCGTTCTGAGCAACGACAAGGACGGCTCGTCGCCCTCCTCGACGCCAGGCCTGGCGGAGGAGGCCGAGGGAGTGCAACCGCAGCAGGAACAATCGTTGAAGGTGACAGTCGGGACGCAGACCGGTTCGGAGCCTCCGGATTCCAGCTTCGCGAACGACAAGGTGTCTGTCGACCCGCACTGTTACGAATGCAAAGTGAAGTACAGAGACCCGAAGCCGTCAGACCTGGTGATGTATCTCCACGCGTGGCGCTACTGCGGTCCAGGTTGGGAGTACGAGACCCCGCTTCCGGCGTGGGCATCCAGCGACTGGGCCGTGGAAGAGCGATAGTTCCGGTTCATCGAGAACAACTGTCGTCACCCTTCACCCCTTTTTGATATCCTTACCCCGTGCCTTCCATCCGCCAGCGAGCGATCTCGACCATCGTACATGTACCCACCCCTGTGACCAGGTCGCTGGACTCGCCTGTGAGACCTCGACGTTGGTCCTCGACGAAGGTGTCACGCCGGTCTGCGACGATCAGGCGTCCTGGAGAAGGTTCTCTTGTCCCTGGTGAACCTGATCAGGGGTCCCGAAGCTCTTCCACAGCCCTGGCCAGCCCACTTCGGTTGGTTCCCCGATCCTGAAGCTCTTCCATCAAGCCTCTACAGCCTGTCTCGAATGATTTTCCTATCCTGACGCGTTCACCACCGTTTTGATGTCCCCTGATGATTGCAAACGCGGAGGGAAGAACTGGAGGGAAGCGCGAGAGGGTCTCAGCCGACGTTTGATCGAATGGAAACCTTCTTGGGTGGGAGTTATCGATAAGGAGGCCTAGATTCGAATCGGACGAGGGAATCGCATGAAGGATTGAACCATCGGGCGGTTCTATAAATGGATCGGCCGAAAAGTCACTGCCACGAGAGAAGATTGATGCAAGCGTCAGCCCCGGGACACCTGATGGATCGTATCGTTCTCATTCTTGATTTATGACGCGCGAGGTCAGGAATCATGGCCTCTCCTTAGCTTCCACGCGAACGACGAAATTGGTTACCTCTGATCCGGCTCATTTTTGGCGATCCTCGAGGGGAAAGATATCCTCTGATCTTTAGGGCATCGGTTCAGAGGAATCTTTTCTTCGTTATTCACTGAAGCAAACACTTTAGCGTCCTGTAGATCCATCAGGCTGAACTTTGCCCAACCGCTGTGTGAATTTTCACTTGCACCGTGTCTTCATGCTTCATCCCAGCATAACCCAGAGCCTGTTCACCTATCTCATTCATTCCTGTACTGACCCCTTCAGCCTTGATGTCAAACCGGAGTATCTTGCAATAGAAAGGGAGTGAGCTTGAGAAGTCTACAACGTCTCTGCGATGGATATAGTTAGATAAAACGTATTAGGACCACTCTGTTTGATACCAGGACCTGGATAGAGGATAATCGTTGCAGACTGGCGTGTTCAGTGATCCTCGATAGCCGCGCAGGCAAGGGGCTAACGTAGGAAACTGCAATAGAAACGCGTCTATTTTTATGGCTGATATATAATACGGGATTACTAATAGTGGCGCAGGTCCAGCGGCAGGGGTCTCCAACGGAACAAAGCGTGATCTTGCCAGAGGATAGCCAACGATCATGCCAAAGAGCGTGAGAGAGAGAGAAAGAGAGAGAGCTTCTTCGTAATCATATCGTGTACGTGTACCTTGTTCTCGGCAGGACTTGCAACAAGTACAATCGACCGAGTGAAAAGAAAAAAAAAAGAAACAAAAAGATAACGAGATTAACGTCGTACATTATTTTGCTACGAGTCATGTTCGTCTCCTCTTTAGCGGGCCTATTCATTTAGGGATGGGATCAAGCTCAGCGTGAACATTGCTTCAGGCTCATTTCATAGGGATTGAATACTACTCATAGGAATTGTTACTTGTAAGTAGTGTTCGAGCCTTGAGAATTAGACACTATGATTTTTAATAAGAATTTTTCTTCAGGTTTAGAGGGTTCTGTGCTACTTTGATACTTTACACAGGACAGTGTATTTCATTCTATCTGAAAGTAGTCTGTTCCGGCAGTGCATCAGACGAATTCTAGCCTGTTCTTAAGAGTTCGAAGTTCTCTGGTCAGATTCGAACCCACCCAAGGCACGCTTGATCCCATCTCTATTATTCATAGGGTTTTAGCGTGTACCGGGATATCCGTGAGTGGCGACGGGAATTAGCCGTCTGTTCTTTCGGAAAATTATGTAAAGTGGGTCCAAGATGAGTATCTTCAGCATTGCAATCATTCTTGAACGAAACACCGAGCCCATCAGTGAACTTTATTTTCATTTCCTTCTGACGGAACGTCTTTGACCCACTCTGTAGAGGTTTCCTTGGCTGTAATTAATGTCCGACGATTAAATGTAACTCCACGTACGCACCGAGAGAACAGGTGATAGATCACGGACAAAGGGAACAAAAAAATCACCTTTTATATGAAAGCTTTGTAATAACCGCGAACCGTGGGACGAATCATTGGTGCATGATATCCTTTAGGTGACAAAATGACGACGAAGGACGTCAGGGGGGGTGTCGGTGGAAGTTTCCCGTTGCCTGTCACGAATCTCACGAGCAAGAGAGGCAAAACGCAGAGGGATTGGAAAAGAAATATGTAGGTAGATAGAGGTAGGAGGGAGATAACGTAACAACGGACCTATCATAAAAGACAGTGTGTGCGCTTACTAACTCAACCGGGATTCTATTCCGAAATTGTAACGGCTAGCTTAAAATTTTATTTAAGTAAAACTAACTGTATTGAGGAACAGAATAAAAGGAACGAAAAGGATAAAAGCGAATGGAGAGAAACAAAAAAGTGGAACGAGAAGTCCCAAAAGACAAAAGAGAGAAGACACATCGGTAAATGTAAATCGAGCGAACGCTTTTGTATGTATATAAATATATTGTATACGCACATTGTACCGTATCCGAGCGACATTATTATCTGTACCGTAGTCAGCGGATCGTTAGAGCTAGAGAACTTTTTCTTGTATAATGAACGAATAAATGCAAAGTATCGTTCGGTACGCCCCGTTGGTATCTTCATTTCGTGATCGGTAAGTTAGACTGTTCGTTCGTAGAGGGCAGCAGTGGTAGAAAAATCAATTTGGTACCGTCGAGGACCGCTTCTCTCGTCTCAGATGGGGAGGAAAGGATCATACTGGTAACACTTCTGTTTCATATTTGTTTTATTCGCCGAACCGCGAAGATCTAACCAGGGTCCGGCGGAATTACATAGGAAATGTGACTACCGCGTGCGCACGCGCATATGTACACTGAAAATAAATACAAAATCTTACAGGTTTACACACTCTGACCCCACTTCCTTTCACTCGCTCGGACTGTCGCGGCTTTAATGTGGAAAATACAGCTGTGTCGTAAAAGTCTCTACCTTTATTCTCAATTGGAAAGAGCTTGTTTGCGTTCTTTAATACGAGCTTCTATTTCCGGTCGGAAGTGCCTGATCAGACCCTGTACCGGCCACGCTGCACCATCCGCCAAGGCACAAATTGTGTGCAGTTCTATTTGCTTTGTCAGCTCCCACAGCATGTCTATCTCTTCCAGGTCAGCTTTTCCCTCCACGAACCTGAATACAAAATTATGTTCAGTACTCTTCAGTCCCTAATTAGTATCTTAAGTTGAAGTAACTATTAGGATTTGCAGACCTCCCTAAGATTTTGTACATCCAACTGATTCCTTCGCGGCAGGGAGTGCATTGACCGCAAGACTCGTGTTTGTAGAAGCTGATGAGCCGCGTGATAGCCTTGACTATGTCCGTCTGCTTGTTCATCACGATCACAGCTGCTGTACCGAAGGAGCTCTGCACTCTGACGAGGTCGTCGAAGTCCATCAATACTGTATCACAGACGCTGCAAAATTATAGAATGATCGAAGGGGTTCTTGGGTGTTTGGTTGCTTTTCTATGGTTCAAGGTTCAATTTAAAACCTTTTGGGAATGACAGGAGTAGATGATCCACCGGGAATGACTCCCATTAGATTGTCCCATCCGCCGATTACTCCTCCAGCATGCCGTTCGAGGAGCTCCTTCAAAGGAATGGACATTTCCTCCTCCACGGTGCACGGATTGTTCACGTGGCCGGAGATGTTGAACAGTTTAGTCCCATGATTACGTGCGCGGCCGAACGATGCAAACCACGCGCCACCTCGTCGGCAGATTGTCTATACATCAAAATAGTAATTTTAGAATTCAGTCTCTGTATGTACACGAGTTTCTTAATAATTCTAAATACGTACGGGAGCTACCGCGACGGTTTCGACATTGGTGACGGTGGTGGGACATCCGAACAAGCCAACGTCGGCTGGGAAAGGCGGCTTCAACCTAGGTTTTCCCTGTTTGCCTTCAATGGATTCGATCAGGGCCGTCTCTTCTCCGCAGATGTAGGCTCCAGCTCCTCGCTGCACGTAGATATTGAAATCGTAGCCAGTACCGCACGAGTTCTTTCCGATTAAACCAGCCTGATACGCCTCCGCGATGGCGACTTGCATGTTCGAAGCCTCGTTGTAAAATTCACCGCGTATATAAATGTAGGCTGCGCAAGCTCCCATTGCACGACCAGCGATCAAACAACCTTCGACCAGTTTATGCGGGTCGTGACGAAGAATCTCACGATCCTTGCAGGTGCCAGGCTCTCCTTCGTCTCCATTCACTACTAGGTACTTTGGCCTTCCATCGGATGGCTTGTTCATGAAAGACCATTTCATGCCGGAAGGGAAACCAGCACCTCCACGACCTCTCAAGCCTGAGGTCTTGATCTCATTGATGATCCAATCTGCACCCTTTTCTACGATTTCCTTGGTCTTGTACCAGTCTCCTCTCTTCATGGCACCCTTCAACCTCCAGTCATGTCTGCCGTACAAATTGGTGAAGATGCGGTCCTCGTCTGCCAGGGGACCACCCCTTTTCTGGAAAAAGAAAAAGAATTAGTAGAGGTCCATGGTGTGGAATTATGAATTGGAATGTGATCAAGAATATACACTCTTGTCAATAGTCAATGATTACAGTCACACAGTCATTTCTTTAACAATTCATCAGTCCTTACTATTATAACAAAATTTAAGTAAAATCTTAGTGTCCTTCTCAACTGTTACACTTTAAAAAAACTTCCCTTTTACATAACACTCAAGCACATAAGTGTTTCATTCACCAAAATTAAATTTATTCAATATCCCATTAAATGCACTTACTGCTGAGCTCAAATCCTGTTACATGTACATCAATTCTTATTATCTATACAAGAAATCAATTGCATAGAACAATTCTATACACACACTGACAATAGATCAATAACACATTCTTGTCCCTAGAATTCTTCACGCACAATGAGGACACGTAACACGAATGAAGAAGGGATCTGCCTCCAACTTGTCAGTCTCATTTTCAGGCTCCAAAACAAAATTGTCCAGCAATAATACTCTATCCTATAAACTGAATCTTCTTTACAAAACCAGATACAGACTCTCAAGTGTGTACAGAACCTGACCTCATTCCAAATGACAATCTGTGGTACATAGAATGTTACCTTTCCTTCCGGCGCGGCATCAGCAAGGGTTCTCTGCTGCTGGTTGCTTAGAGTCGATCCAAGGAGACCTTAAAATCAGAGAATACCTTTAATTACATAACCTTGTCGCGTACACGACGCTAAATCTCTCCTCTGGAGACTGGAAACGGCGAGTCGACGATACGCAACGTGGAGCTTCGAAATACGAAGATTTTACATAGTCGACGGTGGAATAAAAACAAAAGACGACAGTGACTCACCCAATTGTCTCCTCGGGACCTGAAAACAACGCACTATGGCACCAGCCATCTTGCCGTTCGCTGAACGACGACAGAGGATGCACCCAGGGAAACCAGCACTACGGTCACCTCGTGGCGTGTCGGTGAAACAGCAGTGAATACGTGTTCATCGCTGTTTTGTCGTCTGTCTCGGGAACGATGCACGCTGAGGACACGCGTACCCTCACCTGATGGGCCAGCTCCGGTGCTGTCGTTAAACACCTGGTCCAGAAGATCCTGAGGAAACACGGGAACCGTCGACATGTCCTCCAGGAGAAACAACTGTGGCCTCCTGGCCAGGGTGAACTTTCCCCTGTACACGCTGCAGATGTTGACCAGCAGGCACATCCTCGTCGGTGGCGGCGGAGGATCCTCCAAAACTGGAGTCGCCAATGGATTTGTAAGCCTCTTGCATATGTTTCCTATTTCTCTTTTGTTTGTCCCTGGTTTTCGTTTGTTTTGACACCTTGTATATGGAACAGTCATGCTGTACAGGCTGATGCAGGAAGGTGAGATCAAACTTCAGGGACACCTCCTGCTTATGGAATGAACAATTTATTTGTTTGTTTGGACATTCTTTGTGTTGTTTACATAAGACGTATGAAATAAGATTGTTAGCAGAGACTTATTGAATGCGCTGCGATGACTATAACGTTTATATATTTGTAGGAAATATTCGAATTGTCTCACAACGGGTCCCAATTTGTCGCCGAAGAGGTGACCAGGCATGAAACAGGCCCCAGTGTGGTTATGAACTGCACTGCGTTCAATGATGGAAAGCGTACCTGGATCGCGGCTGGCCAGGAGAGCCACTGCCAGCTTTACAATGTAAATAACAAAATAGTGGTTATGGAGAACGGAGAGCTGATCAAGGGAGCCAGTGCTAACTCTAAGGATAACCTTAGACACAGGAAAACTGGAGAGAAAGCAGAGGAAAATGTTTCTTCGAAAGAAAGAGTGGAGGATGTTAAGGATGACAATTCGAATATTAAATGTAAAAAGTTACAGTTGATCGTTAAGCCAGCTGATAGTGTACAGACAGATTTTAGGTAAACCTTTTACAACATACAGCCATAAGCGTATCATTCAATATATTTTGTCTTTAACAAAACTTTTATTGGCAGTGAGGATGAACCTCTTCAAAGGATTGTCAGAATAAGCTTGAATGGAAAGTTCATGGCAACAGGAGGAACAGACGGTCACATAAGATTGTGGAAATTCCCTCAATTGCATAAACTGCACGACATTGAAGCGCATACGAAGGAACTGGATGACATAGACTTCAGTCCGGACAGTAGTCTAATCGCGAGCATCGCGAAGGATGGCAAAGCTTTCCTCTGGAATGTGAACAAGGGCAGCAAAGACAAAGAATTAACGTGGTCGCCCCCGGAAGGCATGAAATACATGTACAAAAGGTGTAGGTTTCGAAAACTCGAGGAGGACAAATCGAAAACGCAGCTATTTATGCTGTCCAACGCGGTGGTTGGAAAGAATCCTAGTTTCCTGCAAATGTGGGACGTCGACACTGGAAGTATCGTCAAAACGGTCGCCTACAAAGAGACTTTGTCCGCGCTGGCGGTGTCCGACGATGGAAAGTTCGTGGCTGTTGGGACGATGTTCTCCGGCAGCGTCGACATATTCGTAGCCTTCAGCTTGAGGAAAGCTCTGCATGTACCTGGTGCGCACAGCATGTTCGTGACGGGCCTGGAATTCCTGCCTTCCAAGCTGGATGGTCCCGCGATCACGAGCAACACTGAGACCGCGGTCGTCAGCATTTCTGTGGACAACAAAATTTGCATACATAGCATACCGTTCAGACGTGAGTCCTAGAGCATCAGCACAGGCTGTTTTACGGTTAAAAGATGCAAAGTTCTAATAAGAAACTTAATTTTTCGTTACAGATACACTGCCGTTCTGGTTCGTGATCATACTGATCGTCATCTGCATCTGCGGCGCATTTATTTTCTGCAGTTACCTTGGAATATGACCCGAAGAATTGAGTCTGAACGGTATCCAGAGGGGCAGTACTTTTTCTAGAATTCTGTGAAGCCGAGATCGAACATCGAACTTCGCGATATGCCTTCACTAGATGGTAAAACTTAATTACAGCGATGAATACGG
Organism: Macropis europaea; assembly: GCA_916610135.2. Classification (NCBI taxonomy): domain Eukaryota; kingdom Metazoa; phylum Arthropoda; class Insecta; order Hymenoptera; family Melittidae; genus Macropis; species Macropis europaea. The sequence goes on from OU744353.1 coordinate 3,651,757, forward strand.
GGTGATTCGATTCTAATGCACGATTCGTCTGTACTATGTTCGCTAGCGAACGCACGGCACTTTCTTTTCGCGCGTGAACAGATTCCCTTGGCCCTTTCATTTGAACAACACAAACCGAACGAAGTGCTGCTGTGATAAACAACCATACCGCGCTACATAGAACCACTTGGCTACTGTAAATAGATACTTTCTGATTAATTGATTTTCTAAAGACATTTCCAATGCTGTTCCGTCGTCCACGAAACGTTCTTCACGCCCTGAGATCGCTGCTAACAGCTTCGTTCTTTCTGTACAGAAGATTAGGTTCTCCCGACGTTCGTTGCATTTATTTAATTTACGGCCTGTATAATATTCCTGTGTACAGCAAACAACACTACACGTTAATGTTAATTGTACTCGTCATTTTTATTCCATTACACGTTTCTTAATGATAACTTGGGAGATTCATGGTCGATACGCTTTATTTTAAAAGATAGATTACGGTGAACTGGTTGAATAGTACACACCCGTTAGATGGTATTTTATTATTCGTTAATGCGCCCCGCGGAGGTTAATAACTCTTCGGCGGGGAAATAGGATTGCCATAGAACAAGAGAGATACTTTGCTAAGTCACAAATCAAACTTGTACATCGGGTTGTATAGGGTCATGAACGTGTACATTTTGTTAATGTAATACAAATAGATACTTCAAATTCGAAAGCTGTTCCTCATCCTTTCAGAACATTCCTATGCGCTTAACACGATTTTTCAATTCAATTTTGCACGCTCGGGTGCACCCTAACTTTCCCTTGGCGCAGGGGAAGGAGCCAGTGGCATGATTCGCTCTTGTTTACCGCGATAGTGCCGTGTAGCAGCTAAAGAATTCAATTCTAAGCAAGTTCACACGATACATTTTGGTGTAAAGTTTAAAATAGACGAGCCACTATAGTGGTGCTTCGTTCTGATCCACTTGTTAAAAGAAACCACTGTAATACCTGGGGAAAGCAATTTTGCACCTGAATCTAAATATCGCGCCATCTAGCAGGCCGAGGCCGAAGTCAAACGATAGACGTACACGGTAAATGAATACGTGCTGCCATCTAACAGACAGAGCCAGAAGTCTGACGGCAGAGATATATGTGGCGCCATCTATTAGGCCAAGGCAGAAGTACAAGACTGGAATTTTAAGAAATAAAGGTACTTCAGTCTCTGCACGCTAGATGGCGATACATGTACCTTACGGAAGAGTTACTTTTGCGTCCATACGCTAGATGGCGACACTCGTACCTTTGCTCAAGCGGTAGTTCTGAATGCATGCGCTAGATGGTGCCACATACCCTTTACCGACGGCACTTCCGCTCCTATCTGCTAGATGGCGCCATATACAGCTCTACCGTGTACGTCTGCCGTTCGACTTCAGCCTGTGTTTGATAGATGGCGCCACGTGCACTTCAGGCGGCGACGCAAAATGAATATACGGTTAAACGAATCATAAAATTTATTTCATAGTTTTCAATGAGAAATCATTATCTTTTAGCAAATTGACAATTCATTTCGAACTGTTGGTGTTCCTTCTAACTAATAAGAGTCTTTAAACAGCTGCAGTATGATAGTTTAAACAAAGAATAAAAGGTTTTTCCATTGATCATTGCGTTTTTATTCGTCAGTATTTGTAGGGCCCGTGCGGCAAACGCCTATAGGCGTTGAGTTGGCATTGCTAGTATGAGGCGCTAAGGGTCGTCCGCACGCGAGGTTGATACTAAAAGTTTTGATGATCGCCCCTCCACAATTTTTTATTTCTTGCCGAAACGAAAAGAGATACGGCATTCTAACAAAAACCAGCGTGTTCGGCATGAAATTCTGCGTAAGATAGGCGACTCTCAACAATTTCGCAGCACTGGATTCTCAGTTAGAAATTCCAAATCGATATATCTCGATCGGCTGGACGCAGCCCTTCAAAAGTCTTCAGTTTTCGGCGAAACGAAAAGAGATACGGCATTCTAACAAAAACCAGCGTGTTCGGCATGAAATTCTGCGTAAGATAGGTGACTCTCATCAATTTCGCAGCACTGGACTTCGAGCTAGAAATTCCAAATCGATAGATCTCGATCGGTCAGCCAGACTGGTCTGACGCAGCCCTTCGAAAGTCTTGAGTTTTTGGCAAAACGAACAGAGATACGGCATTCTAACAAAAACCAGCGTGTTCGGCATGAAATTCTGCGTAAGATAGGTGACTCTCAACAATTTCAGTCATCATTTAAATCGCATGAACGTTAAAATACACTCACAAATAAACTACTGAGGCACTAATCAATGATTATACGGAATTAATCATACAATTTCAGGTTTCATTCGATTGCATTAAATTCCTGAAAGTTTTCAATCAGATATTTTTCATCATTGTGGAGGGAAAAATAATTGTTAGAATTACACGTGTACCATTTGCCAAATGATTTTATTAAACTATATTTACAATTTTTCATCATAAGTAAGATGTCGCTACGTCGTTATAACACTGTTATCAGAAAAGACATGTAGCTGGCACTCGCTTTTAGTATCTGAAACGACGATCGAGGGTGAGAACGAGGGTGGATGGGCCAGTGGAGCAGTGAAAACGGGCCTTACGTTGCAGTACGTCGCAATCGTCATGGGAAATATTTTTCCAGCGGTGACGTAGAGGGGCCTCTGGGCTCTGGCCATGATTAACATTAAATTTCTCGCTTTGCTGGGTCGTAACTTCGTCCATTCGAACTCGTACGCCGCTTCCGACATCCCTTCGGACTTGTCGCGTTTATTATTTATTAATTTAAAACGTCTTTTCTTACTAAACTATTTTTATTTATTTCTTATTGAACTTGTCACTGACTTCGTTAACCAGAAACTGTCCAGCGATGCAATAAAGGGCCGTCTGGAGGAACGTGTTCATGAGAACGCAGAACTGATGGAACAATCGGAACGCAGAGAAATTTTCACCGTTAATGATCTGAGGAGCACATGAATTAATTCTGAAGTAAGAGACATCATTTTTTTTCAGCTTTTTAGCATTTTGCAGCGTGTAGGATTCTTGAACGATTGTGGAAGCGTTTGGGAATGCTGTGTTCACTTACAGAGATCGCTGCTAAGCTGTAACAGCAAGTGAAAATCCCGAAATTCAGCAACACCGCGAGCAACAGTACGGTGAACGTGTTCTCGATCGCGTCCACGGCTCTGCAACGTGATGATTTCTTTGTAAATTGGCTACAGCGGCTAGGTGAATGATATTTAAGATTCTGACGACGAAGCAGCTTGTTGAGAATGATTTTCTTTGTAAATTGTTGTTAATTGACGCACCTCGTACTCCACTGAATTCTGCAAGACGCAGAGGCAGTCTGCTCTGCACGCTGAACAGCTTGTTCATGCGAGGTTCTATAAAGTTTCTTGTGCGTTTTGTATTTTTGACAGTGTACTCATATACTTGTATATTCACTCCGACATTCCTACACACTTATTTGCTAGTATTTAAGCACATACTCATGCAATTGTATTTAAATTATCATACAGTCGTACGTACACAGATTCATACACACTAGACATTTGCATTTTCATTCATATTATCACACATTCATGCCCTCGCAGACTCATGACACAGCAGACATTCGCATTTTCATTCACATTGTCATACATTCAAAAACTTACAGACTCATACACACTAATGCATTCTCATTTTCATTCACATTTTTATGCATTCGTGCACATTAATACATTCTCAATATCATTCACATTCTTACACACTCGTACACTCACAGGCTCATGCAGACTAATCCATTTCTATTCTCATTCACACTAATATATTTTTATTTTTATTTACAGTAACACATTTTCATTCTAATTCACATTATTACATTTCCATTCACTATCATGTTATCATACATTCATACACTCCTACATACTAGTTCATACTCACTCTTACTCACATTTTCGCACACTAACACACTTCAGTACATTTACTTGACCATACGCATTTTCACACACTCATACCTGCTCTATTTTAACACTCATATTCTCAAACTGAGTGAAAATCAACCACACAACAACTTAAATACACTGACAAATGATATTTCACTTTATTCGAATTCATTGCTCATACTTGATGACCACCAAGGAAAGACAACAAAGTTGCAAAACAAAATTGCGAAATCCCGAGAAACAACAAAGTTGCAACACAAAAAAGCGAAAGCCACAAAGTTGCAAAACGAAAAATTCGAAACTGTGGCAAACAACAATGTTGCAAGCTGAAAAGTCAAAAACACAAAGTTGCAAAGCGAAAATTTCGAAATTGCGCGAAACAACAATGTTGCAAACCGAAAAAGGCGAAAGCAACAAAGTTGCAAATCGAAGGGGACGAAAACCACAAAGTTGCAATCGAAAAAAATCGAAATTGTGACAAACAACAATGTTGCAAAACGAAAAGGGCGAAAGACACAAAGTTGCAAACCGAAAATTGCGAATTTGTGACAAGCAACAAAGTTGCAACCGAAAAGGGCGAAAGCTACAAAGTTGCAAACTAAAAATGACGAAAATGTGACAAACAACAAAGTTGCAAAACGGAATGGGCGACAGCCACAAAGTTGCAAACTAAAATTTTCGAAATTGCGAGAAACAACAATGTTGCAAACGGAAAAATTCGAAATTGCGACAAACAACAATGTTGCATACCGAAAAGAGCGAAAGTCACAAAGTTGCAAACGGAAAAAGATGAAACGGCGAGAAACAACAAAGTTGCAAACCGAAAAAGGAGAAAGCCACAAAGTTGCAAAACGAAAAATTCGAAATTATGGCAAACAACAAAGTTGCATGCCGAAAAAGGCGAATTCAACAAAGTTGCAAATCGAAAAGTTCGAAATTGCGAGAAACGACAAAGTTGCAAATCCAAAAATTCGAAATTGCGAGAACCATCAAAGTTGCGAACTAAAAAAAGGCGGAATCGCGAGAAACAACAATGTTGCAAACGGAAAGGGGCGAAAGCCACAAAGTTGCAAATCGAAAAGTTCGATATTACGAGAAACGACAAAGTTGCAAATCCAAAAATTCGAAATTGCGAGAACCAACAATGTTGTAAGCCGAAAAGGCAAAAAACAACAAAGTTGCGAATTGGTAAGGCGAAAAACAACAAAGTTGAGAATTGAGAAGTTCGAATTAGCTCAAACGACAAAGTTGCAAATGGAGAAGTCCGACGCTGTGTGAATCAACAAAGTTGTAAGCCAAAAAATGCGGAAGACGTGGCTGAAACAATGCTGCAAATCCGAAAAATGAGGAATCGATTCAAACAACAAAGTTGCAATGCGGTAATATTGAAAACTGTGCAAACGACGCAGTTCTGAATCATTCAAACCACTCATACTGTGATTTTGTTAACTTCTGAAGTTCGTATAGAGCTTATATTTGTTCTGAGAGCGATGAGAAAAGATACGTGATTAGAAGAGGAGATTGGGTGAAGATAGACGTACGGAAAGACTTGCACAATGGTTAATGAAGTCTTACGATCGATTTGGATTTGGTTGGGTTGGATTTGGTTTGCATAATAGGCTTGACTGAATGAAATGAATAAACAGAATAAGATAGCAAAAGAAACAAGAAGTAACAGAAAGAGTAAAATAACAAAGTATACGAGTAAACGTATTAGCCAAGGTTGGGTAGAAACTCCAACTAAGTACTGAAACACTATACTAACAAACTAATGAAATAACCAAGAAAGTAGCAACAGAAAGGAGTAAAACATACTTAAAAGCGATTAAAGAATGCCTAGGATATACCTGATCAGCCTTATATGTTTTTCCACAATGCCTTTTAACGTCTGATCAAAATTCTCCAAGTGTTTGATCGTCGCCAAACGCGTCCGAAGATTCTCCAATTGTCCGCAAATGTGGAGGATCAGTATACCAAAGAAGTTGTCCACCCCTGTATAACCTATCAGTATGACGGTGAGAGTGATCGATTGCAGAACGTAGAAGATTTCGAAGTACGGACTGACGGTTACGTCTACCGCGAAATAAACCCCCGGTAACGGAAGTAGCTTCTTCACGTTCGTTCCATTCGGCACGTATCGATTCGGCACACCGAATGTCGGCAAAGCAACCAGGAAAATGCCGCTGAACAGCACTGAAACGTAACACCAAACTGTCACGGTCCGAGCTAGCTGCGCTCGACGTATCATTACGTCGCGTTCCACATCCGTCTTCGTGCTGGCCCAATCGTCTTCCACCATGTCCAACATCGACAGTAGAGCTGAAAAGATTAACTTGGAACAGGAAGGATGATGCAAGGTTTAAAATAGAGAAGCCACTATAGTGGCACGTCGTTCCAGGCGACCGCTATGTTGGTGAGAGCCACGATAGTGGCGTGCAGCAGCCGAAAGTTCAGAAATTCGACGAGTACACACGTTAAATTTTGATGCAACGCGTAAAATAGGCCGGCCACTATAGTGGCGCATCGCTTTGACCGGGCACTTTGTTAGTGAGAGCCACTATAGTGACCCGTAGCAGTCACAGGTTTAACATCTTGACGCGTATTCACGTTGAACGACTTGTCGTGTAAAATAGTCGAGCCACTATAGTGGCATTTCGTTCTGAAAGATGCTATGTTAGACAGAGCCATTATAGTGGCACCTAGCAGTCGAATGGATAAACTGTTAACAAGTACACATGTTAAATTTTACTACACTGGCTAAAACAGAGGAGCCACTATAGTGGCGTTCCGATCTAAAAGATGATACTGTTAACGAAAGCCACTATAGTTGCTCTTGGTAGCCGAATGATTACAATTTTCACTAATTGATATCGTCAACTTTAACTCAATCTGCTAACAAATATTCACGTTTGAATATTACATTAACAATGAGAGTGTAAATAAAATATAATGTATCAATGGAATGTCACTATCTTGAAGAATAAATAGTTGATAACGCTAAAGATTTTGAGGTTAGAACGGAACAGACCGTCTGGAAATATATCTAAAAATCCTCTGAACTTCCTACCTTTCCTCTTTTTAACGACAAGAACAAACTTCAGTGAGGATATCGTCGTCGGCACAGCGAATGAAATTTGATCGACGAGCAATTTTAAATTGCCGCAGTCCTTGATCATCGAGAAGATCATCGGTATAGTGGCCACGAGAACTATTAAAATTATGTTCATATACGTTCGCAGCCTCCCGAGGAATTTTCGTTTCACGTTGCGATCGTCCGTCGGCCATAGACCGATCGCCTGCATCCCGACACGATTCAATTTCACTGCCCATTCGAAATCTGATCATTCGCAAAAGAAGAAACATCAATCGATTAATAAATCTCTGATATTCGTATTATAATAATGGGAAGAAACTGAATTATGCCACTGTCAGAATAAAGATCTCGTGGCAGCGGCTGTAAAATTGTTAAGGAGAGTATCGATCGTTCGAGGGAATAAATAATTGATAATATTATAAATGATTATAGTCTAGACTGTAGTGAATATTGTAGTCATAATATTATAACTGCGGATGTTTATGCAAATATACATTTTTAAATCTCAATACTATCTCTGTTAACCCTTTGACTGCATGCAGCGCCTGTAGGCAGGCAACCAAATTGCACGCTGGATGCGAGCAGCGCCTGTGAGCAGGCAACCAACTTGCACGCCGGTTGCGAACAGCATCTTTAGGCGCCCGATGCTAACAGACTGCGGACATTTATGCAATTCAACATATCCAGGTACATGAAACATAATGTCTGAAGCAAATAATATAAATAAAATGTGTATGCCTGATATCTGCTCAAAACAGACCCAATTATTCTTCATGTCCCATTTGTTTATCTGTATTCAATGTAAAAATATTAAGAAATAGAAATCTACATTTGCATAAACTTCCGCAGTCTACAGTAATAGTAAATGATCAGCAAGCGTGAACAGCCTTTTAGACTTTCTTCATTTGCTAAATACAAACGTCACAATCACTGCAGTCTTGGAAGGTTTAATATAGTCGAAGAAGATCTCTAATAACACTATACTTTGTCTCCTAATTATTGAGTTGCTGCGAACGTAATGTCGGTTTCGTGTATGTAAAGCACGAATAAAAATGGACGTTGCTTTTCCACCAATCCGATACTTATAAAATATACTTCTCACTGTTTGTATCACTTTAATCCTTATCGATTGCTATCGACAAACTCGCTGACGATGTACCGTCGACGCCCATGGGCGTTCATTGGAATAGCACACTGTGTATTACTGCAGCTCAGCCGCACGCAGCGTTCGTCTCTTTTCCAAGTAGCCCGCAGTCAAAGGTTTGAACATACGCCTTTCACATATTCGCACATATAAAATTGCATAAACATCCGCAGCCTATTAATTACACACCTGCGTGTTCTGGCTTCGCGATAGTCATATCGATACATTGTTCCCCGTATCGATAGCATTCGCTTATATATCGAAACGAAATGAACACGAGCTCCTCGATACACCTGCAATAATGAATTTCGCGGGAAGTTCGAGGCAAACTCTAAAGAATCGATTAATATTTCACCGACTGCGACCGGTTCGCGTAATTGTCTTGGCGTCGACGTCGTCTGGTAATTTAATACTCTTTTTTTCTTCCTTTCTGTACAGAGGAGACGTCGACTGCTACGGTCAGTCATTAATACTCTTTTTATTAGCCAACGAACGAGTGTAAAGAACTACAGCCGTCGAGAAGAAGTTGGTCTACCCTCGCCTGAATTTTTTAGCGCCTCCTGAAGAAGTTCTGCCGAAAGTTCGAAGTTTACAGAAGAAAAAGGAATGAAAGTAAACGAGCGTCGTTTCGTGTGCTTGCAATGGCAATCGAGGAGGCTCGTTTGCTTTGGGAGCACAGGTGCATTGTTAGTCTGCTCGGTGACGGACCAGTGGCTGTTTGAAGATGTTTGCAGATGTCTGTAAAGTGCCCGTGTAAATGGAAAATTCTACGGAAGTACTTGTTACGTTTTATTGGAGCCGGATGAGAACTTTCTGAAAGTGGAATGAATTTTGTATTGGCACAATGTACTGAGGAACATGTGAGCATTTTTTGGAAAGTATGTAGTATTTAGAGTGATCTATGGTGGAATGTATATTTGTAGGAAAGTGATAAAGGGAATGGAGTGGAGGATGAATTTTTGTAATTGTAATTTCAAAGTTGATAAATCGAAGTGATTGTGTATCTACGTATACGAAGTATCAATTAAATTATAAGTAAAATGATAACAAGATAATGAGCAGGATTCAATTTTGAATTGCTTGATTTTTTAATACATTGTATTTTAATTAACAATTTACAGCATACCTGTCAATAGTGCAAAGATGAGGAATTTTAATAGAAACTCGAAAAGAAATTAATTCTTGAACTGTTCGGATTTTTATCAAATTCTATCACGATTAATAATTGACACGTTGAACGCCACAGTGAAACCAGACATACCTAATCAGACATAATATAATTTACTGTTTTTAATATAGATCGTAAGGGAAAAAAATATTCTGGTACACAGTCGTGTTTTATGTTCCTAAATTAACATTACAATATGAAGATTGCTCTGAATTGTATAATAATAAATAGTTATTTAATCAAATCGAATTTGAAGTGGCAGTCATCGGTGACCCTCGAGACATTCAACGTGTTAACAATATTCTTCCTAATCATTGAATTATTCCGTCACCGCATAATTTTACAAATATTTGTAATAACATTCTGATAGGATGACGAGAATTTTCCACCAGGACAAAGAGAACGATGAAAATACGTGCGTGGCAGCCGACTGGAAGAAAGTGCAAGGAATGTCCAGTTTTTCGGCGGTCGAATCAGGACTCACGGTCGACAAGGAATGTCGTTCGAAATCGAAAGGAGCCCCGTGGGAGTTCGACCGGTCGATAGTGACATTTTACGACCTTAAGCCTGGCGCCTATCGACTTTCAAGGCTGTACGTGTCGTCTCTCGGTATGAAAAAAAGCGAAAATCGAGTCCTTGAAGATCCTGCGGCTGGTATTAACGCTCCCTCGGTAGAAAGTTTGCAAAATTAATTTCTCAACCGGCTGCGAGATTAAAAATAAACAATCTCGAAATTTCTCTGTTAATTTGTGGGTTAACATCCTTTCGCAGGGTGTTACAAAATTGTTGCCACTGACGCAACATGAGTGACGCAATGAATCTTAATGAAATACACTCTTCTTTGAGTGTTGATTATTTAAGAAAGGAGCAGATGAGCTGAACATAAAAATATTCTACACAATAATTGTTATGCATTAAAAGGAAGACAAAATGTGAAGGTAAGAGATTGTTCAAACTTTAAGCTGTACACAATTTTGCAATTAATAAAGAAGAGTTTCAAGTTGACAGTAAATATCAGGGAATTATAATAAAATTGTTGTCTCAGTGGCGAAAATTGTCAAAATTCAGCTAAGGTGGACGAGATGGATGAAGAGAGTCCTCGGGTTCGTTTTTCGTAAAACTTTTTATTGAGAAATACTTTAAGGATTCTAAAAATTACTCGTAACTCTCACGCAGCTCTTATACACTAACGTTAACCAGGGGCGCACGGCGTTCTCGCGCCAAAAAGATCAGGACAAGGATCACGGGGGCAAGGATACGGTGGTTATGTACAAGTTGAGTGTCCTCGCGAAGGATTCGTTCTTCGATCACCAGAAGAAATCCTTTCTTTACACGAAATTGAGCGACGGAAACATTTCGCGAACGTTCAGCTAAAGGAATCCCGACTGCAATCAGCTGTTCCTCCTATGACAACCTCATCGATATCAAAAATTCAATTTCCAAAAGCTAATGTACTTATCACCCTATATCACAAATTTGTAGCTCCTGTCATTTTCCGTTCTGTATAAAATTCTAAACAGAAAGAAGGTGATTGTAAAAATCCGATGCTCATCTGTGATCTTTTGTCAAAATTGCAGAGCGGGATTCGAAGGACGAAACCCTGTGTTTCGTTTCGCGAAAAGTTTTCCGCACGCTCGCTCCAAGAAAATCGTCCTCGATTTTCAGGGTCCTCTTCATCATGGTTTCCTTCAAGGCACGCGATTCCTCCCAGCGATCGCTCACTTTTTGTTCGCGGTGAAACCGTCACCGGTTGGGTCGAGCAACCATGGGTAATAGTTGGGGCACTCCATGCAGGTGAACAGACGGAGGGTTTCTCCAGGAAGTTCCCTGGTGGTCAAGGGGCAGGCGTTCGGTAGAGAACAGTAGGGCTGTCCCTTCTCGTCGCAGGTCTCCTTCCAGTCCTGGAAGTCCCTCAGGGCTGACAATTCCGTGGGCGTCTGCATCCACTTGATCACCTGCGAGTAGAAGGTGGACGTAATGGGTCAGACGGGAATTGAAAATAAATTTTGGAATTTTTGGAGTATTAAGGAGGAATTTAGGTACTTTAGAAAATTGAACTCTTGATGTGAAAGACTGTGAAGTTACACAGTACTGTATCGAATGAGGCAACCCTCTGAATAAACTTCTAGGGTTTACCACGGACTTTAAATGATTTACTGATCTAAAGATTGAAAGAAAGATCTCTATCTGTTAGATCTCTGTAAATAATTGATCAATTCAACGCAGTCAGCTAAAAATATTTTACTATCCTCTTAAAGTCCTGTACCTCATCAGAGAAGACACTCACCTGGACCATAGTAACGAAGTAAACGTCACTCCTAGCAAGCATCTCTTCAATGAACTTGATCAGTTCCTCTCTGTACTCCTTCTTGCTCTTCAGCCAGGAGGCATGGAAATGAAGACCAAGAGGTGCCCTGTTGCTGTTGAAGTGCCTGTTGAAGTTGTGTCTGAGCAGCCTACCAAACTGTTCCCCAGACTGTATGTTGGAGCAGGAGTCGACCATGTGGCAACCTGGCAGAGATTCGTCGAATGTTGGGTCATCCCTTCTGTCCAATTCGTTCATCACCATCTCCCAGACGGGATGGGACCTGGACGGACAGTTTCCACCGTTTCCATTGCACTTGTGAGGCATTCTGAAGTACAGAGTGTAAGGCCAGATGGGTACGCGGCCCAGAGAAGCTGTGATGGAGGCGTCGTAGACGAAGAACTGGTCAGCCATCATCTCGAACTGCTTGTTTCCGCCGACACGGAGATAAGGAGCCCTCATTCCGATGATAGAACCGTCAGTGATGTTTGCGAAACGTTCGATGATCAATCTGGCTCCAGCCATCTCGGCCAACCAGTCGTCGTAGCTGCCCAGGGTCCAGTACTGCGGGTCATCCTTGTGTGTCAGGGAGAACACAGAGATCTCATGACCTCGTCGATGAAGATCCTGAACAGCTGAGTAGTTGGTGTACTTGTGAGATACGAAGAAGGTTCCTCTGATCTGGCAACCGTTGGGGTTCTGTCGCTGCCCATTGAAGATATCCTCGTAGAGATCGATGTTGTCCACGTTCACGGCTCCGTTGAAGGTGATCGTGATCATCTGAGGTACCTGCGATGGCTCGATGTTACCGGGAATCCTGGTACCGTCAGCTGAACAGTAGCAGTCTGGGAGGGCGCACTGCGTTGGGTCGCAGTCTGGCGCGCGATTTGGGTCTGTTTCCACGGCTGCAAGGGAGAGAATGTGAGTCAGAGGGCCTAACTGATGAGTCCTATGTGAGAGGGAGACCCCCAAGCTCTACAGAATTCAATCTGTAAAAGGTCTTGGTATTTGGGCACTCTAATTTGGGGCATCTAGAGTTTGAACGCTTGAGACACATAGACAGGGACACGTAGGACGACAGAAACTGATGGACACTGATGCGCAGGCTGACAGAAACCCTTAATTTCTGCAGAAGAATATGTCTTTAGATATCCTAGGTTCAGATATCGCGAGTTTGAAGTCTGGAGAGATTTAGATAGAGAGATTCGTATGTAGGTAGTCAGACAGCAGTGTATCCTAATTGGGAGGGATTCCTAGTTTCTCCAGCACACGAAGGACACGGAATAAAGTTCTGATCTATAGAGTGCTAGCAGTAGCTTCTTTTGGACACCTAGCTAACCGAAAGTTTTAGGAATAGTCCGTGCAATTAGCATCAAATGTACTCAGACCAGTTCAGCGACTGTCACAATTGAAGATGGTGTTCTTCCGAAGGTCTGATAGACAGACAGGCAATCTAGATCATAGGGGGACTTTAGGGCCAGTTCCAATTGCACTTACTGCAAGCATTTTCATCAGACTCGTCCTTGCAGTCGGGTTTGCCGTTGCAGAAGAGTTCCTTCTCGACGCATTCTCCGTTTCCACACGACAATTTGCCTTCAGGGCAGACAGGTTCGTCGGTCCTCAGGATGGGCAACACCTTACGCGGCTCTGGAACGGTAAGGTTGGGTTAGGTGGGGCCAGTTTCCCGCCGACCGGCCTGAATGTGGCAATCTACTACTGGTTTACCACAACTGTAAGGCCCGAATTCTACTTTTGCTCCCCCAATCTTATGCACAGGGACACGCACAGCGGCGTAGGAACAATCTACTTGGTACAACAATTCCTTTAACCCTTTGGGGCGAATATAAATTTTCTTTATTCCATTATTCTTTCCCGATTGACAGGTATCGTCGGGATGATCGTTTGCAATGATCCTCAAAGGGTTAAAGTTGTTACTGAATTAATGTCACCCAGGTCCAAAGCTACGGTACCTTACCATATGTAAAATATTAAATAATATTAAATATCGAGCTAATTACGTGTTTCCAGGACTGGTTGCAATTTCAATCGTGTAATCTAATATGTACATGGAAACTTTATATACAAGGTGTAACCATTTTTGCAACGCTGTTGCGATCTGCTATATTTGAACTGGAGATTGTGAACAAATTCTGAATGACATTTTCATTGAGATTTCGATTGACAAATTTTCATAATCTATTGAAGTTATATTTATTGCATACAGGAATTAGTTCATGAGCACGCGTTGACACGAAATTGGTCGCAAAAGCTTTGAAAAATGCTCTTCCCCTACGTTCCCACGCCACTGCCTATATTAGGATATAATTATCCTGTTTGCAATCTGTTTAACATTGCAACATTATTGTAACACTATTTTGTAGAATCTTTCTTCCTTCTTTTCTGGTCGTCCTGCGCCAGGAAAAGGCAAAATCACCAACGTGACGGGGGGAGGCCTCGAAGAGATTCAAGGTCGTAGACGGAATTCAAGATGTCGTCCAGCATCGACGAAAACAATTTCGTTGGCTCGCAAGCGGTTCGCACGCAAGTGATTCAGTGAAACACAGGCGTTCTCGTACAAAAGAAAGGATACGTGAGAAGAGAGACACAGAGAGATGAACGTGGCGAAAGAAGCAGAGAATAAAAGAGACACGACGCGAGAACAGGAAATTCGAGAGACCGAACGGAGGAGAGACGAAGAAACACTTAACCTGGTATCAATTCCTCCGATTTTAATGAACCACGACTTCAGAATTCTAATTAACACTAGTCTGTCGATTTTTCAATCAATTATTTCAATGTAAAATTACCACGACGACTCTGCAGAAATTTGTTTTTTAATTAAATAAAGACGCACAGCTTCTCATTTTTGTAATTCAAAGGCATAACACATTTATGAAATAAAATAAATAATCTGTGCAAATTCAGGTTTGAGAAATTAGGCAGAAAATTAATTATTAACATTCTACGAAGATGTAGCCTATTAAAAAATTGTCGATCACAAAAGAAATCGTGCAACGATACGTGTACACGAATGTACACACCTATTCTCATTCTTTTTACATCGACTTCGTAATTACGCTTCCTGTTCACTGGACAGCCCTAATCGGAGCAATTGATTCCACAGAAACGGGACCTTGACGAAGCCAAAAAATATATATATACATAGAATTCGATCTACGATCGTGTGCGAGAGAGAGAGGCAGACAGAGAGAGAATGATGAGTCGCGACAAATCGGCTGTGAGAAAAACGAAAACGAGGACGTAGATGATGAGAGCGTCGACGGAGGATCTCGAGAGAGTGAGTTTAACGATCGATCGAGTCAAAACGAGATCGAGGCGACTGAATAAAGTCGAGGAGCTCTAAAGGAGGCCAGATCGTCCAAGCGAAACCGATCTGGACGGAAAAAAAGAGACAGACGCAGAGAGAAGAAAAAGGTGCGACAGACACGTTGAGCGTAAGAAAGAGAGAGATAGAAAGAGAGGGAAGAGTGAGATCGAGAGAACGTGCTACCTCGTACCTGGAGCGATCGAGGAGAGAAAGAATCGTGTGTGTATGTGTGTGTGTGTGACACGCGTACGTACACATGCGTGTGACAGCGTGGGAATTTCGTAAAGCTGAAAATTATTACGTGCCAGTGTCAATTACTGTAAAGTAATATACTGCTCAAAATAGTTGGAGACTTGTCATTTTCAATGATAGTAGACTGATCTAATATTACAGATAAAGGAAATATTCGAAACGATAGTATCATGCTTTTCAATTTGAATCGATTAATAATGAATTAAAATCGCCATTGGTGATACTGTACATTTTTTGTATCGACTATTTTCACTAAAATGCACGTGGATTCGCGAATTGGAGTATAATTCGACTCGAAATCACTGCAAACTGCTACCAGACGATACTTGTATCGAAATATCGTCAATTTTTATCAAATTACGTCAGAATTCAAACAGAAAGATGTCAAATCAATGGAAAATTCTATTTCATGCTAATTTTTGGCGAAATTTCGACGACCGAGAGCGAAATACGATCAAATTCAGGCATTTCTGCGCGAATCGCAGTAAAATCAATTTCAAAGTATAATTAGAAACCTGCTGAATGATTTCAATTAACAATGACACGTAATTAATGTTAAGCGATCGAACAACAATTAGCAAGGATTAGCATAAGGTGAAAATTGCGTGTCTTCGGGGTGGTTAGTCGACGCAGGGTGGATGTAGAGAGATAGCACAACGTGAAATAGTCCGTATCGAGGTTAGAATGGTAAAACGAGATCGAAATCGGGTTAGAATAAATTCGAGAGCTTCTCGTCTCCGTTTTCGCACGTTCACTTCTCGGCTCGGCTGCACTTTCGCTCAAAATCGAGACCGGTCCGTTCGAGAATCGAAAGTGACCGGACCGAGATTACACGGCGTGTATCACGGACGTATGTGTGTGTGTGTGTGCGTGCGTGTATGATCGAACGGCGGATTTTCACTGTGCGGAGCACGTTCTCGTAACGTGAATTCCGTGCGAAAACAAGAAAAAAAGAGAGAAACATACTCCAAAGTCGCGTACACGGCGTTTCGTTGCGAACTTAGAAAGCTGATGAAACCGTGGCATTTTGCAATTACGATTTTAGGCGATACAGAAGGGAGAATACTGGTGTTTTCAAGTAAACTGAGCGATGTATACTGAGAAGATGTAATTTGACGTTCGAAGAAAGCGGAGAGCGGAAGAATAAATTTTTATGGGAGACGAGAAGAATCGATGATGGATTTTGAGAGTGCATGAAAGTAATAGTGCTGATAATTAGTTAGTACTAATTTACGAATTGTGCGTGCTACGTTGCGAGTCTACGAAGGAACCAGGCTTCTCCGAATCTCCTGAAACGCTCTTCAACGTCTTCGAAAAACGAAGATGAAGAGGAGCGTTTGGGAACCAGTGCTCTTTCCATGTAAGAAATGCGATCGATCGATTGTTTCAAGACTTTTCTGCGTGGTAAGAAATAAGTCTGAGTCAGAACTTTATGACTCGACTACAGTTAAATACCTGAGTATGTGCATACAGTATTTGGATACTCGGAGAATCAACTACTTGAGTACTTGAGCACCTCGGTACATTACTATCCGAATACTCTGTTACTTGGGCAGCTTAGCACCAGTGTTTTAGTACCTGAGTACTTTAGTATCGAAGTACATGAGTCCCTGAGTACTTTAGTATTCAAGTACATTAGTACCTGAGTGCTTCGATACTTGAATGCTGCAGTATCTGAACACTTGAGAGTCTTAGTTCCTGAACACCTTGATGCATGGAAATCTTATTAACTCAGTACATAAGTACCTAGACACCTGAGTACCGCAGTACATAAGTACCTAGACACCTGAGTACCTCAGTATATCAGTGATTAGACACCTGAGTACCTCAGTATATCAGTGATTAGACACCTGAGTACCTCAGTACATAAGTACCTAGACACCTGAGTACCTCAGTACATAAGTACCTAGACACCTGAGTACATCAGTGCTTAAATGTCCTGGCACCTCAGCAACCGAATGCTTGGGCATCTAAGTGCCTCAGAGCCAAGCACCTAAGTGCCTCAGTACAAAATTACCTGGATGTCTGACCATTCGAATTTCTAAGTACTTGGGTGCCTGACTACACGAGTACTAGAGTATCCGAATTCTTCAGTACTTGTGTGCCTGAATACTCAGAGTCTGAGCACCTTAATGGTAAGTTCGAGCAATATATTTGACAATTAAAAAATAATATTGAAACGCAGAAAAGTCCCTCAAAATATCTACTATCCTGAGACGTAGAAGACAAAGACACGATCGCATTTTTAATGGAGAAGGAGACACCGGAAGCGGAGACAGGACAGCCTGTTCGTCCTGGTCGATACATCGACTTACTCTCGAGCTTGTCACAGTTGGTGACTTTGCCCTTCCAGTCGCAGGTCTGTTTGTCCAGGTCAAAGGCCAATCCGCTCGGGCAAGTGATCTGCTTCAGGCCGGATTTCGTACACCTGTTCCGCGTCGAACAGAAAGAAAACAGGACGAACTTTAATGGTACTATCGAAATCGAAGCTTACTCTCGAGTTGGTCGCAGTTCTTCACGTTCGTCTTCCAGTCGCAGGTTTGCCTCTCGATGTCGAACGCCAAACCTGTGGGGCATCGCACCGTCGCCAACCTGGTCACGCCGATCTCGGTGGCTTTGTCGCATCTGCGGTCAAGTTTTTCCGTTTCATCTCGTTTCGAACAACCCTCCACGATTTTTGGACGATCTTTCGAAGGATCAAGGATCGGCGGAAGGCAGAATTCATGCCAGAGAATTTTTACGCGCCACATTTCCAGGGAGCACAGTGCGTTCAATATTGATTCACGATTACGTGGTCCCAGAATTGCCTCACGAAATCCTCGACTTGAAACGATCGTGAATAATAGCTAATCGATTGTAGATTTCTCAACGATTTTACGTCACGCGAGACACAAAAAATAGTCTGTCGAAACTGGCAATGATCGATGCAGCTACCTCGAAGCCTTCGGTTTCAATCGTTCAGGAAAAAAAATAATAAAAGAAGAAACTGTTTAATCGAAAGAATAGACCGGTTCTAAATTTGCTGAAGAATTTTCAAGTCTCTCAGTGACTGTTTGTACTATTTTTCGCGAATAATCGAGAAACATGCGGCAGGATGCGGACTTGTTCCTGCTTCGAGGATATTTCTGTCGCGGTGTCCTTGACGGCGGAATAGCTTTCAGTGAGTCAGGATAATCCGACGAAGGCGAGGTCCTGTGTATCCAGTATCAGGCTCTGTTTCGCACCAGATCGCCTTGAACCTTCCTACACGGAATTCGATCGCGAATTTCTCGATCCTCGACTCCTTCCTCCATGTTGTGTAAACCGTGATTCTACCGTTAATCGAACCTGCGTGCCTCACTATGCACGTGTCCTTCGGAGTTTCTTTGATCGCGTCACGTGATCGATCGTGATTCAAAACGATCGACGTCAGATTTATATTCGATGAGAAGAAAAATTATAAATGGACCATGACGATTTTTGGACACTTGGAATTTTTTTTCTCGGCTTATAATATACTTAATTTATTTAAACGAATTTTTAGGATCTCTCAGGACTCTTCAGACATTTACACGTAAATTTTAACAGTCGATAGAAATTCATTTTCATGAGATTTAACTTGTTTTTCTAATTTCTTCAGGCTTTTGAATGTGGGAGTTGAATAAAATAGTAGCACAGTGAGATTTCGAGAGATTTAAGTCAATTTTACGTGAATTTATTTGTTGTAATTTACCTTACGACGTCTCGACAATCTCCTTCGGTGTTCAACCGGAAGTACTCATCCCCTGGCCTGTCCTGGCACAGCTCTTCCGCGTTCGCATCGAGACCGTCTCCTCCCTCGTCATCCTGTGCTCTAACCTGTGTCCCTGCGAACAAACACATTCATTCCAACATTAGACGAATTATAAAAGAAGTTTCTGCTAATCGTTGCTGTTAGACGCGTCTAGGCAGCTTTTTCTATCGAACGTAATTGAAAGATGTAATCACGTGTCCCGTCTGCGAGAGAAAATCGATCTCTGAGATCTAAGAGACATCGCGCCACACCTCTCCATTTCCGTCGCTAACAATTACGTACTTTCTATCAACGCTTACATAAACGACTCTCCATTCACGAGCACTATCTCTAAGCTGACCTAATAAACATTCATCTATTTCAACTCAGGCATTTTATAAAAAAAGTAGACTTCATTGCAGAACCAGGACAACACAGTCAGAGGAAACTGCTATGGAAATGTTGCCCAACAAACGAATATATTAATATAAAAAAAAGAAACACCAGAACAATATTGTCAGCTCTTTATTCAGGAATAAAAAATGGGGAAGCTGATGATGACTTGCGAAACATTGGGGAAAATTTGAAGTGAGGGTAAATTAAGTCTGAATGGGTTATCTGGTGATTGGTTTGGACTTCTGTACTCATTGATGAATTATGAACTATTAATTTTAGCTCTGAGAGTTCAGTGGTAGCTATAGGGATAGCTGGGCTAATTCCACAGTAGTGTCTACATGATTTTCATCCAAGTCGTTCGGTTTTAATTATAATGGCAATGAAACTCAAAACATTTGTACAGTAATGCATTTGTTAATTTAATCTAACTAACCAGGGGTTGTTCTATATCTACATACCTCGATATTCCTTTTCTCTAACAGCCTTAGGACAAACATGACATGCTTTCCCCTCAGTACTGCGAAATTAGTCGAGTTTCTCCTATTTCAGTATAATATGAAGCTTGAGGAAGTTTCAAACAGTTTCTTGCTCAACGAACATCATTCAACATTCACAAATGCCAGGAAAATTCTTCAGAATCGATTAATCATCCGAGGATCGAGTACCCCTGACAGGGAACATTTTCGAGACGCCGTCGCTGACATTTCGACAAAAAGGGCAGGTCCGTCTATTCCGGGATCGATTAATCGCGGAAAATGTCGCGATACCTCGAAGCCACGATCCCCGAGCACCGTGAAACGAACACGTCGGGGTCGCTGAACCCCCGTAGAAGTAGAAAGTCTTGGAAATGTCAGGGCGACACGAGTTGGGGGTGGGGAGGGAAGCGACAGTGGTTCTCCAAAGTGGGTTTTCACCGTCCCACCACGTCCCTCTTCGTCGTCTCCGTAGCATTTTGCCACGAACGTGCCTCTGCTGCTCGTGGATCGTGATCGTCGCTTCCGGACGATCAGATACTTGTTTTTTTTCGAGACTTTCACGCTGAAGAGGATATTCTATCGATGTTATCTCACGAAAACACTGGCCCTCCACGATAAAAATACTATTCCTTCATTTTCTTTTTGTTACTTTGTTTTTGGGACTCGGGAATATCTCCTTTGTATACGGAAAATTTAGGAGAACGTATTATTATTGCTGTTTAATTTTCTGAGGAGTAATAATTGTGTCCAGTGACTGAGATTGCGTAAAGTGCCTTTTTATAGTTTATAGAAAATTTATTTAGAGTGAAGTTAGAATGGTTTGTGTAAGAAAGAATGGTTTGTTTGGGTTGTCAGAGAGGTTGCTGACGCTTTGTCTTGGAATAGTTGCAGTCACGTTCGTAGAAGTCTCGAGCGACATGTCTTGTGCAGGTCAGTCGTTGAAATCACCAGGAATTTCCTTTCGACGAGGCAGTTCTCGCTCTCGCAACGTTCTAAACTATTCATTATACTGACGCTGCTTGACTTCTGTATATTTTTCTTTAGATCGTATGCACTCTCTGTTATTGTGCAACAACAATTTTTTAATACTTTTATACTCTATACAGAAATTTGAAAGATTTTAGGAGATATTACCGAGAAATGTTTTTTTAAAATTGAGGACCTATTAAATGAATAGGAAGTGTTGTTTATTAGTAGCTCGAAACTTTAGAATGTTTTTATGAGCGCAGAAATAAGAATTTTCGAACTGAAAAATTTATTTCAGTACAGAGGCGTATAAAATAGTTGTAAAGGCTTCAAAGAAACTCGTTCGATCGAGAGGGAACTCCTGAACGTAGAAAACAACTTTCACCGTGACTGAACACTCAAAGAAACAAAGCCAGAATTTTCTTTCGAAAGAGAAGGCAACCTCAAGAAACAGTTTCGATATTTCGACGTAACTTCCACCAGACTGACGTTTCGAAAACACAGTAAAATTGAAAACAATAAGAATAGAGAATGGACTAATTTACACTTGGATAAAAAATACTTCAACGCGCCAAATTCAAAATTCCCTAAATAGAAAATCTATTTAATCTAAACTAAAATAAAAAATTTATCAAGAGACCTCCACTTATAAATAAATTACTCGCCACCGTTCCCACCGATTTCGTTCAAATTTCACACAGTGCTGGTCCCCTGCACCCACAACATCCCACTAAAACGATAGAACCTAACTCTCAATCGTTCCTGAGAAATCATGTCTCGAATGTTGGTACCCGGTCCCACCGCACGCCTGCTGAACATGTTCTCTTCAGCGCGTCGTTTCTCAGAAACTCTTAAGAGTTTCGTTCTAAAATTTCAACACAATATTCTGTCTATACAGTGCCACCATCCTGTAAAATTTCATAGCAATCGGTGGAACGAGGGGCGTGAAATCTCCTTGGCGGATGAAAAATATGGAACTCGAGTTCGGTGGAATCGAGGAAGAACGGATGATGTTTACTCACCGGCAAGTAGAAAGAGGGATCCAAGAAGGAACAGGAACTTCGGCGACATCGTGGTCGTCGTCGTCGTCGTCGGGACAAAGAGTGTCTGGACAAGCCGCGCCCTCTCGCCCCTCTATATGTGCACCACCACTCCTTCCTCTTCTCCGGAGGACTTTCACCATCCGTACCGTGCTGCCATCTTTTCCACGTCGCAAAACGCTCGTCTAGAAATAGTTTCAACCGCCATCCACCTCTAAACAACTCGAGGGATCTCGATGGTTCTTTTCTTCCTTTTTTTTTAAGTTGTTTATCGCCAGAACCAGCGCATAACAACATCATGCAATAGACTCTGGAAAATAATACTTTCGGCACTTGTTGGCTGGCTCATAGGCTTCTCAGAGCTATACAGGGTGTTCCAGTAATTGTGTTACAACCGAAAAGGAGGTGACTGGGAGGTCATGGAAAAATACATCGAAAATATAAGATAAAATTTGTTTAAATAAGGCTTCGTTTCTTAGAAAATTATGGTCAAATATTCTGGAGGAATGCCTGCACTTAATTAAAAATAAATTTATGTTTCTGTGAGATGAGTCCATACAATTCAAAACAATATTAAAAGCTTCCATGAAGTATTTCTTTTGTTCAGTTGTAAATTATTAAATATATAGACCTCGACTTGCACGAACGTGTACTCATCGAAACAAAGAAAAGAGAGCTGATAATAAAATGTTATATAATCAATACTATTAATATAATATAAAAACTCAACTTACTGTTAATTAAGTGGGCACGTACTAGACAGCATTCAAAGTCGATTCTTTATAACTTCGATTTATTTTTGTACGTTGCGTCTCGATTATTGGTACACCCTGTATACCTGAGTTTTTACTACTGCTAAAATGTTTTATATAAACTATCCTTTGCTATCTCAGTCTTGTTATCCAGCAGGAAAAGAAGCTGGAAGATATAAAAACCTGACGTAGCTTATCTAACGACCTCGATTGGTTTCTGCCTTCCTGTACAACCGAGAGACATCATTGAAAATCTCTGTCAAAGAAGATGCCTCTGTTTCCCATCTCCTATGGTCGTTCAACGGGGTCGAAGAAAGGAATCACTGAATATAATTGGGAAAAATTCAGTGCACCGAATCGAGAGTTCTGTTCCACTTTCTTCGACCGCTGGTTTTCTAATGACCATTTCACGGGCTCCTCGTGGTTCTTTCGGGCTTTTTTAGGCAGAGGGAAATGAGGATGGTCCGAGAGATCGTGCTTTGGATTTCTGTGATCGTCGAAAGGAAAGAATACTATTTTTAGATGTCCTGCTCATGTGCTTTAATGGTTTTTCATGGCGGAATGTGAAGTACTCTTGAAAAATAAGGAAACTGTTCTTAGAAGGGTTCCTATCGTTTCAAACTACATGATCATCTCTGCTTTCGTTCATTACACAGTCTATTGCAAACAATTATTCGTTTTGGATAAAGCATACGATTCTGTGATACGAAAATCTGAAGCGTGCACTATTTTTACAGAAAACCTGCTTTACCAAAAACGGAGTTATAACGGTTATAACTTTTATAACTCCGCCAATATTAATTTTTCGAGCAATGTTTATTAAGACTTTTTCCTTCCATTTCATGATTTCTAACAGCCCTTAAACTCCATAACCCTCTATTTAACACCCTGCGTCGAAAATAGTCGAAAAACCGTCTGTCTGCCGGTGGACCACTGTTTCTAGTAAAAACACGACTCGAATGGTCCTCGAATATTCAAGGTCCGTGTCACGAGCTCCTTCTACTCGACGCCGAAGTGAAAACACGCCTCAAACGTTGCTTTACGGTTCCCATGGAAATAACGCGTGACAACGGGCGTCCCAAAGTTCACGAGGAAGAAATGAAAAAAACTCCCGGCGAAGTGCATCGTTGAACAAAGAGACGGGGTCCTCGACGAGATAAGATCGAAAGGTCGAGTCCTAAAAATGTTTAGAAACTCCGTCCGAGGAGGAGCGGACCTCGAAAAAATTGTTCCAGCAAGAACGAAATCATTTCCAGCGATCTAACGGCGGGCAGGCTAATCTCGCGGTCGGCAGCACAGTTTCTCCGCAGCTCGCTTTTCTGAATCTCGAAAGTCTTTTCACGGCTCTGCTTACGAAACTTGTTGCATGCATTCCCAAGGATAAAGGGTTGCTCGTAATTAGTCACGGTCTTTTAAGAGCTCACCGGCTGCATTCGCGAAAACACGGTGGCTTAATTAACCAACGCCGGCGACGGGACTGAAAAAACACGGGATTTCTCTCTCTGTCTATCGTTTTTCTCAGCCGCCGCCAGCCGCTGATCGATAGATCCCAGATAACGAAACCAAGGGGGAACAGTCCACGGAATAACACAAAAAGTGAATCGAACAGCAGAAAAATTGTGATAAACGAAAAGATTGAATTAAAATGAGGAAATATATTCTTTACTGATCCACAATTTTTTCTTGTGTTACCATTTATACGCACAGACACACACATACCTGTACTACCTGTGGAAGATGTGCTATTTTACGTTAATTTATTGAAAATTGACTGGATACAAGGTTGGACGGCGTAAAAATTGATACAGTAGGAGTAACAGTCACAAAATCGAATCGATACGAACGTTATTATCTTTCAGTGGTATGCACGAGTCTAACGCAACAGTTATTTCCACCGGCACGAACGGCGCCGATAACCTTTTACCGTGTAAACCGCAAATTTATTGACCACTCGGTGCATCCCGCTCGAGAAATGAACGCATTGCGCAAAATGCGACTCGCTGAAAGACACGAAACGGAACGGAAACTCAGGATGAATATTCATGAGTGAATTCACTTGCAATGGGGTGTCTGAAATATTTTTTCCATGAGGTTTCTTTGCTCGAGGAAGTAGAAAATGCGAAGGAAACTTCTAAGGAGTATCCGAATGCTTGAATACCTAAGTACTTAAGTATCTGAGCACTTGGTAGCCTGGGTACTTGAGTGACTTGAGTATTAAGGTACTCAAGTACACAAGTACCTTAACGCCTAACCGTCTAGACACCCGAGTACTTATGTAGAGATCTGAATACCTAGATGGTTAAGTACGTGAGTACCTAAGTATTCAGGTATGCAAGTGCTTGAACACTGAAGAGCCTAAGTATCTGAATACCTAGTTACCTGAGTATTTCTGTATATATTTAAGAATCTAATTAGTCAAGTACCTGTCTAAATATTTAGATACACAAGTACCCCAACAAGTAGATACCTAAGAATTTTAGCGTCTGAGTATCCAAATATCTAATTACCCAAGTACTTCTCTAAATATTTGAGTAACTACTTAGTCAAGTACCTGAGTTTCTAAGTATTTAGATACACAACTACACCAACAAGTAAATACCTAAAAATTGTAGCGTCTAAGTATCCTTATATCTAAGTGTCTAAGCAGCTAAGTACCTAATCCAACCACGTACTTGGACACCCATGTACTTGAGTGCCTACGTATCCGATCACCTTAGTATTTTATCACCTGAGTAACCGAGCGTCTGAACAAATCACTGTCTGAGTATTTTCGTGTCTGAATGCCTGAATGACCAAGTACCTGAGTACTTGCTTCCTCGAAGTTCTACTGCATACACGTGTGGACATGTTAGCAAACAAATGCATTCGATTAATGCAGTTGAACTGAAATAATTAATTGTAAAACCTTCCAGAACTTGTTGAATCTTCTGTGTATGCATCTCTTTGAAGGGAAGTTCGCATCGAACAGTTCCAGTAAATTAATCCTGGACGGGTTCTGTTTTTATTAATAAACGAGGGCAGTGCGTGTGTACGCGAAACACGTGTATAGTGATTAACGATCAGGAAATAAGCGTTTCCTTGTTGAACGCGAGCGGTATTACGAAGTTTCGTGGGATTAATGGAAAAACACGAGAAATCTGGCGAAGTAAATGAATCATTGGCTCTTTGTGCCCGTGCACGCAACTGTCTTCCACCTTGCACCTGGAATTCCGCGGATATTCATCACTTTTTCCTCTTAACCTACAATACCCCTTACGGTCGTGCCTTTGTTTCTAATTTTTCTGGCTTCAAACAACTCCGTGCTCACATTTTTACAAACACATCGAGTGACGTCGTAAAATAAAGTAAAATTATATTATTAATTGAACTCTATGTAAATGTACCAGCTTGCAGACGGTTCATTGTGTCCGAGAACTTGTAAGGAAGGAACTTTTTCCTCCTGCAAACATTTAGTTTCTTCTTAAGAATGAAGTTTCTTCAACGAGTTTGCTAAACCTCCTTTTAAAATTTCTAATAAGACAACCAATATTTTTCTTCACTTCTGACTTGTTTGAAATCCTTTGAAATCCTTTGAGAGGGTTTAGAGGTTCAATCAGTCCGAGGATAAAGGTATGCAACTTTATATAATCGATATATAAGAACGAATAAATCCGTAGATCCAGCTCAGCTGGTTTTATTTGAACACCCCTGACCAGGCGAAGGTATCAAGGTTCCATTTGAATATTCGAAGACTCTCCTAATGGATCGACGATTTTTGTGGCGTCCCTCTGCATAGGTCAGCGGAGAAAGACGGAAAAAAAAGAAGGAAGACAGAGAGGCGGCTGCATAGGCTGGTGAACTACGAAAACTGGTTTCCTTCAGCTCCCCTTATTTATTCTACGGTGAACGTGTGCCCCCGTTGGCATCCCGACGCGTGCATCTCGTCAAGGACTCGACTTGGAACGCGTTTAGAAATGCCATTGGATCCTCCTGGATCATAATCTTAAAAGGAGCCCCCTGCATTAGCAGCTGGACGTTTCTGACTAACGAAAAATTTAGGAATGTCAGATCAGAGTTATCGGGGGGGCTGCATTAATAATTGGACGTTTGTAATTCTTCAAGAATTGTGGATGGCAATGATAAGGGGTTCTCCATTAGCAACTGAACATTCAGAATTACAGAGAAAAGATAATTTAGGAATTATTCATCAGAATGATAAGGGGTGGAGATTAGTTACTGGAGATTTGAATTTTGAAAAAAAATATATAGAAAATTGTGGATTAAAATTAGAAGGGGTTCTCTATTAGAGACTGAATATTCATAATTAGTGAATAAAAATAATTCAAGAATTCTGGATCACAATAAGCGGTCTTCTATTAGCAACTGAACATTCACAATTAGTGAAAGAAGAATAATTGAAGAATTATTCAGCAGAATGATAAGGGATGCCTCCATTAGTTATTGAACACTGGTAATCATTGGGGAAAGTGCTAACTTAATTATTGATTGAAAACTTATATTTGGTAAAAGGAAAATGATTTAAGAATCCTTTATCATAAGAGTCTCCATATTATAATGGCACCGCGCTGTCCGCCATTTTGGTCCCTGCTAAATCAATTCCTCCATTCGAATAACACCTACCACTGCCAAGGAACAACTGCTCAAATACTTACAAAACGGAATTTGTACAATATTTGACACGAAAAGTAAAATAAACTAACTAGACAATAAACTACATTGGAAATAATTTAGATCACGTGTCCTTACTTGCAGAAACGATCAACAATAATTTTCCAAAATACTCCAAGTGTGAATGTCTTTATTTATATATTATACTGAGCTTCAAAGGGTGAGCTACCAATTCAATTTATAATAATAACAACCTCGGGTCCGTGGTGTCGTTACTCACCAAAGTAGCCTAATATGCTACCCCCTGCGGTACAGAAAAATGAACATGGTTGTATACAACCTTGAGTTGCCTAGTCTGAACATCTTCGCGACACCTATTGCAATTTCCACCATATTGCTCAACCCCTTCGTTCTTTTTCCTTTCACCCACATGAAAGCTCATTCTCTCCACAAAATCGTAGTCTCCGGACGCGTGATATATGATAATGTATGCTTCGCCAGAGAATTTCGTCGATAACGTCATCGACGTCCAGTTCTGCGAAACGTTCGCCGGAAAACAGCGTATTCGTGGCACGCTCGTTCCCAATAACAAACCGTTGCGAAAGTGACAGATTCGCGTAGACGAGTATTCGAGATCGATCGAGTACGCTCTTCGAGGTTCCCTTCGAGTCGACCAGGCATTCCGTGTTCGTTTTATCTCGACTCGGAGGCTTTTATTCCGAGGAGTATCAATAAATTCATAGATAAGCCAACCTGTTGCTAACAGTTCGAGTCGAGACCACGGTCTGGGAATAACAAATGAGCCTCTATATTCTATGTATAAAAAAGGAAAAACATTTTGATAAAACAGCTGCACCGACCCAACAGAATAAATGAAGGGTAAGGGGAAAGAACAGGGTATGTCCATGTTTATTCTGCAGTGTTCAAGTTGAAAGAAAAATGCAAATAATGTAAAGCAATTCTTTTTCTGTCGCCTAATTAGAGTATAGCTTCATGTCATGGAAAGTGGAATTCATTGGACCTTATTTCTGTACCGATGCACTGAAGTATTAAAAATTGATTTTCTCAATGAAGCTGCTTCGTGACATTCCTTGTTTTTTCCCTTAAGCCTTCGAATTAGAAGGTGTAGGACTCTGAAGCAGTAGGACCTCGATTATCCCAACAGCAGTCATCTGAAAATCACCCTGTGTCTGTTACCAGCTCAATTGATCATATTAATTTCACAGCACTGAATATTTTACATTCTAAAATAAAATTATTACTTTTTTGCGAAATATAGTTGCAATGTGAGTCATCCTGTTACCAATTGATTCTGGAGACTCGCCTAGAAGTGTGATCCCCTAAACGCCCATAGCAGTCGATGAACCGTAGCCTACAAAGAAGAAGGCTGCATTCTTTGAAGCCTTCTTCAAACTTACTTTGAAATAAAATCGCTGCTAGCTAATTGCGGGGAAATCAAGGATCATTCTGAAGAATATATTAATCGTTGCAGAGTCGTAGGTGTTAAGATCAAGGTCGGAGTGGTTCCAGACGACTTGTCAGGGTAATTGTAGGCAGGAGATCGGTGGTTAATAGAGCTGAAAGGATTCAGGCTGAGTTACGAAGGAAATAAGGTTGTCTCGAGGCGTAAAAGGCGAGTCTGTGGTCGTGACAAAGGATCGAGAGGTGGAAGGTTTGGGGCGTGCCAGAAAAACGGTGGACTACGTTGCATTCCCGATGCAGTTAAGTAGGCGCGCATAATTATGCGCATCTCGTATTTCGAAACGGCTTCTCCACGTCTCCCTTCGGTGTTTCACGCGTTGTGCCATCGCGAGCCTCCGACTTTCCCATCCTGGACGAAGCCACGAGGTTTTTCGACGTGGAAAATCTTCGGAACGTTCCGTGCCTTTTTCGCGTTGCTCGTTCGTACAGATCGCAGTCTGCCCAAGGAATACCACGGGCTAGTCTAATTAGAGTTGTTGCAGAGTTGCCGAATGAGAGTTCTGAGGATTTCATTGCTAGGTTCATTAGAGATACAGCAGAACCTCGATCAAATGAACTGTAATTGGTAACCAGGTTGATCATATTTTAGCTATCTTCAACATGAAAATGATACTTTTGGCTTGGAATATAAAAATTCAGGGTGGCATCAAATTAAGTACACAGTGGTACTGATGATCATTGTAGTTTGTAATTTACGTGGAAAAGGAATTTTCAAATGACCAGTTTATGGTGTTGTAGTAGTGTTTGAGGCTTCCAGGTGTAAGCTGTGTCCGGTATGAAAATGTTCCCAACGTTTTGCCAGCATTGCAGTTAGCTTTATCGAGGATCTGAGGACATACTGATACTGATGTGCGTCAGTATGTTCACTCTTTCAAGTACCCATGTTCATGTTTCGGATCATTGAATCAACTAATCAGTTTTTGGAGTTGTACTTTGAATCTCTGAGGATTCGTGCAGATGAGGATGGTTCGTGTATACGACTCCTTATTTTGAAAGAGGCCTAACTCAGTTTTTCGTTCAATTTGTCAGTCATGTCGAATGCAGACATTGCATTAAAAATAATAAAATTAGAAACTGAATTGGATTGGAGAGAATTTGGAATAAACATTCTATCTACTAATCAGTTTTTAGAGTTGTACTTCGAATATCTGAGGATGGTTCGTGCAGATGAGCCCTTTATGCAGACACTGCATTCAAAATAATAAAATTAGACACTGAATTGAGTAGAAATAAACATTCTAAATGCTGCAGAGTTCTATAATTATTACACTGCGGATTTTTATGCAAATATACATTTGTATACTTCCATATTTCTTACGTTAATATAATTAAATAAATAAAGCTTCCATAAGTCTGCATTTGCTCCTTGAAATCTTCAAGATAGATGCTTTTTGTTTGGGTAAATTGTTCAATGTCTATCATTCACCAATTTGGACTCATTAAATTGCATAAACGCCCACAATTTAATAACTACGATTATAAAATTGAAAGATAAAGAACTTCCTCGAACTGTCAACATAAATTGACAATTCTAAATGAGCCCAGACCAAAGAACAGAATTTTCCCACAGCAATCTCTCGAATCATTTCAATTTCACTTTGCTCAGCTCACACGAGCATCGACACGGCCATTCCACGCGTTAACAGGGATTTCCGCAATTTCAAAGAAAAGATTCATACGAATTCGAAAGTTCGTCTATAAATCAAAAATCGATGAGCTTTCTACTCGTGCGACCGATTGCTCTTTTAAACCTAATCGACAATATACACAGCGGGAGAAAGTTCGATCCACGAAACGACTATCCACATAGATCCATCTAAACTCCATCCCAAACAGCATCGAACTGACGAACACGAAGAAGACCAAGCTCATCGAAGCTGAGTGCTTTTACTGAGCCTCTTCAGGGTTACCAGAGCTCCTTCATCGATCAGAGCCATCCTCATTCATCGACAACGCAATAAAACGCACGTTGGAGGCGGAGGAAAAATAGGAATTCCTGGAGGAGCAGCGTCTTGATCGGTAGATCGTCGAAGATAATTTCTCGATCGAGCAGTTCGAACCTTTCGGGTTGATCGATCATCGGGTCTGAAGATTTATTGGTCGTTCTTGTGGATCGAAGGCACGACGACGATCTCGAACAGGCACGAGGATGGTTCAAGGAGAGGTTGCGATTGTAGAAAGCATGAAGGAAGCAGCAAAGAGCAGGAGAAAAAGGTCTGTGGGTCACTGTGCTAGTCGATTACGTAACAGTGTTAACCTTCAGCATTCGATTCTCGCGTGCGAGCCTGCGTTTTCCGCGATTTTTCGAACGACAACCGTGGCTGGAAAAATGAGCTTTCCGCCGCGATCATGTTCGGTTGCCTTCTATCCGCTCTGCTCGATCACTCGAGAAGATATCGAAGAACAGAGCCGTGAACTACAGAAAAATTTCGACCTTCGGGTATGCTTGTACGGTGAAGTCTGATGGAGGAATGAAAATTAGAAAATATTAGTTTGAATTATAGCGAAAATGTGAAGGTACATTTATAGTGGGTCCTCCATTATGAAGACTACAGTAGTAAGGAAGCAGTTAGGCTACGTTTGTTCTACTGTAGACAATTTCAGCACACAGTGAACGGTTTTTCGGAAATGTTGAAACTGAGAGGGTTGATTATTATTCCATTGAATATAAAGGAAGTTTACATTAATTCTTTGACTGCCATGTCATCCATATATGGGTGACGTTTAAATTTAGTTGTTTATCTGACTACGAATGGTATTCATGAAAATATCTGAAAAGCTTGAACAGAATCGGTAAGAAACTATAAAGAATTAATAATACCGTTGATTAAGAAGCGCATAATTTGAGATTACTCTGGTGTTGTATCAAAGTTTAAAAGAGTGTGTCGTTTTGAGTCTACATAGGGTGGCAGTCAATGTGTTAATGTGGTCATTGTTCATTCTGTGACGAATGGATAATGAATGGTACCTGCTGTGCTTGCAGTCATTTATGTTAATGACACATGTAACTGCAATAGACATTTTTATTTTATGAAGACATGTGAGAATTTTTTTAAAAGACATCTAATGATAGTTTAGGCTCCCCTTCTGAAAGATTTGTCAATAGTTTTGACGGAATAAAAATTTCTGGCAGTCGCTGGCGATTGAAATACTGAGGGAAATTTCGACGACACCATCTTGCGGTCGCGTCGGGTCAGCAGGATTTAAACCGGGTTAGATCGTGGATCATAGATCAAGAAGCGAACCAGATTTGATTCTGATCACGTGCCGGAAGAGAACTGCTTCGTATGATCGACACACGAACCACGGAGGACGTGATTTTCACCTTGACCGTGGACGGGTCATTGTCCATCGTTTCTACCTTCATCATGCTCTTCTGGTACCCCAAAATTTAATGTGGCACAGTCATCGACACTTCGACGATCATTAACACTGATAACGTGTCCCCTACCGCCTTTAGAAAATTCTTTACTCTGTCTTCCTCCAACAATTTATTTAACTTCCTTAAATAAGTTTAACAGGGATTCAATGATTAATAATTACGTCACTGGTTTTTAGAAACATTTGGATTATAATTATAATGGATAACAAGGACCCATACTACTTTTAGAAAATTTTATTCAGAATTTCGATTCAGTTTAGCACGTCGAATGGCACAGTGAAAACAGCCATACCTAATCAGACACGATAGAATTTATTATATTTTATATAAATTGTGAAGACAAAAAAGATTTGAGTACTCAATAGTGTTCTTGTACTCCTAGATTATTGTTTCAGTATGAAGTTTGCTCAGAATTTTGTGACAATCAATAATTATTTAATTAAATTATATTTCAGGAGCCAATAATTTATATTTAAAATTGAAAGAAAATTCTCCAAAATTGTTTTTAAATTTTCTTCCGTTCCTACAAAGTTCGCTCAGAATTTTGTGACAATCAATAATTCTTTAATTACATTAAATTTGAGGAGCCTGTCACCAGTGACCCTCATGACGCTCAACGTGTTAAACAATTTTCTGCACATTATATTTTATCCAAATTAGAGCATTGATTTAATTGTTATTACAGTAGGGCACCTCGATTATCTGAACTGTAATTAATAACCCGCACTATAACTAGATTTCGCATAGAAATGATAATTTTATATTACAATGTAAAATATACAATGCTGCTAAATTAAGTACATATTTATTAGCGATAATTTTAGCTTGTTGCTAACATAGGATGACCTATTTTTGGCTGACCCGAGTTCGAATAATGAAGGTTCTACTGTACTTCTAATAATACCAATTAAAATCGCAAATTTTCGAATTGAAACGCCTCAGCATTCACGTCGATTTAAAAAACAATCGAACGTTTTAACGGCGTGAATAAAACGACAATTTACAGACACCCGCGTGTCGGATAAGATAAAATTCCGCCGACGTGTCTCGACGTCGAAAGAAACAGGAGAATTACAACGGAGAAGAATGGCGTCCCGTTGGAATTTCTCGTGGGGAGCCGTACGTTTATTTAAATGCGAATAACAAATCCACCCGGCCGATCAAACTGGAGTTTAATTACCCCGGTGTTCCAGGTAAACATAAATTACTGCTCATCTTTAGGTGGAAGGAAAGGCGGTTCGCCTTGCAGCGTCGACGTCAGGCGATCAAACGATAAAATAAAAATGCCTATGGAAGAGTGGAAAGTATTACGTGCTGCGGAGGCGAACGATTGTCGACAAAAGGATTTCAATTGTTCGGTTTTGCCAGCGAGACCGATTTCTGTCCAGAAAGTAGAATACACTTTCATTCACCGGTGCAACAAGCGGCGAAAAAAAAGCCTGTTCACCTTGTCGAACCATGCCATTCATCCTGAACAAAATGTTAAACGCCGAAAATTACATCCTGCGGAGTGTAATTGGAAAATTGACTCAAGTATCGCGAGTTTCATTACGATTTTAATAGCTTGTTGAACCTTGATCCTTTCTCGTCTCTCCTTTAAAGTACTTTCGTTGTGCTGTACTGTTTTATACATTCCTTAGATTGTTTTATACGCTTTGTAGATTATTTAGATTAAGTATTTATTTTATTATGTACTGTTCTACGTACTAGAATATTTCTGGTTGAGTCTGATTAAGAATATAGAAATTTTTGATAAAATTACATTGGATTGATATTCGTCATTGGTCAGTGTTTAATGGTATTCAATAATTAAATATTAGAATGTTAGATAGACTGCAATTTTATTTATTTGATTCGTCCCTGTCAGTTCTTTAAGTAGAACCAATAAAATATGAAAATTCTTATCAGACAGAATCCTGATCACCTTGATTGTTAAGACTTGAAAAGTATCAACATTGAGAGTATTTTACTGCATTGAATAAATTTTTGTCCGATCTGGACAGCCTTGTGAAGTCGAGAATGCTCCTTGAAATTTTTGCTCCGTTTCAGCAAAAATTTAAGGCGGGGCTAATTGTGCAGAAGGAGAAAGCCTGGTGCATTAAAAAATTCTTTTCCCGTCGATCGCGTAATTGGCGATAATTACACATCATAATTGTTATTGTACCGGATTCGAGTTGTTCACCTTATTTCTCGTAAACTGAAGTTACTTTAACCTCGATACTGCAACACTTAATCTTCATCCGAACTTTTTCAATGTATTTCGTGCAACCTTTCGGACAACCTTTTTAACAAACTATCAATTAAATAAAATACCTGAACTTGTTTTTTATACTCAAAATATTTAAAAAAATAGTCATATCCAATATGTGAGTAGAACCCTCTCTGTACCCTTTATTAAAAATCTTTTAATTAATTTCTGCTTGTCTTCCATCTGCTGTCGTTGCTAAATTTAAATTTACAGACATTATTATCGCTTAATTAATTAAACGACTTAAACTGAAATCATACTCCATCGTATTAGCTCAGAGATGTCCGACAACACAGTATTTCAAAGAAATTATTTAACACTCGGCTAGAGAAAGCTTCCTGTTCGATAAGTTCTCGAAATTAATGGACGTATCTTCCTCTTAAGAAGCATCGGAAACGATTTCCCAATAGTCGACGAAAAGAAGCTAATAAGGAAACGAAGTTGAAGACGATCGTTTCTCCGTTAGAAATGGATTCATGTAAGTACATCGTTCGAAAGAGAAATTCTGTAGAGTCAGACTGACACGCGTCGGCCATTGTCGATGGGAAAAGAAGGTGGTTCACCTTGCAGAAACAGCCTTCCGTTATTCCTCGTAATAAACGTCACGAAAGGCTTCAACATATCGATTTACCTTCGATGGCGAGAAAATGCTAGCCGGTACTCGAACTTTCCTCGAATCGATCGTAAGATATCGAGCGATCGAAGAAACTGACGGTGACGCCATTTACGCGTCACCCACCACATCGATTTTATTTTATCAGATAACTATTAACATTCATACAATTCTGAACGATTTTAATATTGAGATAATAATAGAAAATGGCAAGAGTTAGATAGAATAATTAAACATGTGTTCTTTCTTAATTGTTTTATATTAGAAACCGTATAGAGTCTGATAGGTTAGGTTGGTTGAATTTTAAAGACTATGGGGTATCATAGTTCTGAATAAATTCTGAATGATGTATTCTTCGAGGTGTGTTTATAGAATGTACTAATTTAATTTTTAATTGGAGGATTTTCGAACATTGTACACTGTCGAATTAAACAATTGTATAATAAAGTTTTACACAATGAATTTTAATTAAATAAAGCGACTTCTAACCCCTCATTATGTTTTTTTGTAAATGCCACAGAAAGTGTTCTATGAAGTAATGAAATATTTCTCAGTTAAACTCTGTATATTATAAAATTCCAGTTTGGTGGGTCTGACCAGGCACGGAATTTTCCACCGTGTCGCGGAACGTGTTACTCGTAACACCTTAATTCGTAATTAAAAAAGTAATTTTATTTTAATTTTCGACATAAACCAGAAGAACCTGTCCGGCAAGTCCGGAATAATTTATAGAAGCACTTTTTTCCAACCTAAAGGCCTGAAGCATTCAAAAATTTAATGTCCGCAAAAATTAAGTCAGACCCACGATCTACAGTGTATCTACAATTTATGGGGGCACAAAAAAGAAGAGTAATTTAATTTTCATACAAATTAAGTGGACGTGATTTTTTGTAAACGACACGAGTTTCGTGCAGAATTACTTCAGTGTCTCGCAGGGGAGATAAGCGGTTTTTTATGTTTTTGGTTCTGTTAAGGTTAAAATCTTCGATTCGAGGCACGCATGGTCGATCGCTATGCGACGAGTCACGCCGAGACAAAGGAAAAGTATACGCGCTTTTAAAGTCACGGTCACGTTAAAAAACCGACGATTTCACGAGTCCCGGCACGATCTGTTCCTGTTTGCTGGCAATATTTGCCGACACGGCTCTCATTTCAATTAATTTATCACGATTGTTCATCGATCTCGAGTTGGTTTACCGACCGGTTACTCGTTCTTTCGACGAACGAGCGCTGGAAACGATTCTGAGAACCTGAGTGACTCACTGAATCCATCTGGAACTCTGCTGCTCCATAGAAAAACTCATAGGCTATCGTAAATTTTGGTACTGGTTCAATTTCTGAGAAATATAGACAAATTATGTGACGTTTCTGAATTTCTGGCTAATAACTGTGCTTTTGAAATTTATTATCAGTAATTAAACTGGAGTTTCGTAAATAGTTAGATTGAAACGACGTTTTTAAGTTTCTAGGAATTTTTAATTACCTTCGAAACTTCCGCAGAAATGATTCTAGAAATTGCAGGACAGCGAAATTTCGAAGGCACTCAAAATATTAAAAAAAAAAAAATTAGAACCTCTTGCAATTCGTTAAAAAACTCCAGTTAATTGATTACACAATAAGAATATGATGAAACAAATCGAAATTCTAAAAGAATAAACTTCCAAGGGCATGAGGAATTTTTTTAAGCAGCCACTTTGTTAAAAAAAATTACATAGGAAGTTAATAAAAAGGTGTCTACCAGGAATTAAAAAAAAATGTGTATAAACTGATAAAAAGAGGATGTAGAAGTGTATGTTCGATCAGGAAGAAAGTGTTTACGACGACCCGAATTTAACGAGGCGCCTTTAGAAATCGAACATCGGATTTCCTAGTCACGAGATAGATAACGCAGATTACACAGATCGAATGATCAGAGCAGAAAAAAAAAGTATGTTCGAGACACGGCGTCCATGATCGAAGAGATCCCGGAAATCTTTCGTAAGGCCTCGCGTTGCTTCTGCACCTTTCTCCGATGTAACTTTGTTATCCAAGCGTTTGCACACATTCGCATTGTTTGCAAAAAGTCACGTGACGCAGCTCGTGAAAAATATTGCTCCTCTCTTCGGTTTCGACGAGTAAATTTCACTCGAGCTGCGAACCGAAGTTTGCAGAAGCTGTTAGCGGAGTTTGTCGAACACCACGCGAGAAATGATCGAAATTATGTTAACTTCGACTTCCGTTTGATGTCGTTCTGCAAGACGAAAAGATCGAGATGCTTTAAGGAGCCCTTGGAGGAGTTTTTCAGGGGCAAGGTCGACGGTTTCCTGAACACGACGAAACACACGAACGAGCTCGATCACCGTGAAACGATCGGGCGTGTGCAACGATCTCTCGATCCTTTCGTCGATCGAACGCGGACGAGCCTGGTGAAAGTGACAAGAACAAGGTCGTTCGTTTCAAAATCGAGGATTTCTCGAAAACCGTTCGATACCCGGCGTCTTCGAACAAACAGCTGTTGCGTAACAACCGAAGATCGATAATCGTGAACATTCGAAGAGTACCGTTCCATTCGGGGACTTAGAGAGTGCCATTTGCATCTGAGACTGAGAGAGTACTATTTGTATCTGATACTCGAAGGCCAGCATACGTATCTGCTATTTGAAAAGTACCATTTGTATCTGATACTTGAAAAGTACTACTTGTACTTCATACTTGACTATGTACCACTTGTACTTGATACTTGAAAAGTACCACTTGTATCTGATACTTCATTAAGTGCCACTTGTATCTGTTACTTCGTTAAGTATCACTTGTATCTGATATTTCATTAAGTATCACTTGTATCTGATACTTCATTAAGTGCCACTTGTATCTGATACTTCATTGAGTATCACTTGTATCTGATACTTCATTAAGTATCACTTGTATCTGATACTTCATTGAGTATCACTCGTGCCTGATACTTGAAAAGTACCACTCGTATTTGATATATGAAATGTACCATTAGTATCTGATACTTGAAGATCATCAATTATATTTGGTAGTTGTAGACTACCACACGTATCTGCTATTTGTTAAATACCACGTGTACCTAACGCTTGACACGTACCACTTGTATTTAATATTTGAAAAGTACCATCAGTATCTGATGTATGAAGATCACCAATTGTAATTGGTACTTGAAGTCTGCTATTCTTCTTGATAATTGAAAAATACCAGTTGTACTTGATACATGATAAATGCTACTGGTATTTGATATTTGGAAAGTACAATTAATAGTACCTGATACTTGACAAGTGCCACCTGTACTTGATATTTTTTAAAAGTACAATTAAGAGTGCCTGATACTTGGCACGTGCCACTTGTACTTGATATTTTTTAAAAGTACAATTAAGAGTGCCTGATACTTGACAAGTGCCACTTGTACTTGATATTTTTTAAAAGTACAATTAAGAGTGCCTGATACTTGGCACGTGCCACTTGTACTTGATATTTTTTAAAAGTACAATTAAGAGTGCCTGATACTTGACAAGTGCCACTTGTACTTGATATTTTTAAAAAAACAATTAATAGTACCTGATACTTGGCAAGTGCCACCTGTACTCGATATTTTTTAAAAGTACAATTAAGAGTGCCTGATACTTGGCAAGTGCCACTTGTACTTGATATTTTTTAAAAGTACAATTAAGAGTGCCTGATACTTGACAAGTGCCACTTGTAACTAATACTTGAACAGTACCATTTGTACCTGATGTCTAACGAGTACCATTTGCATTGATACTGAAACAGTGACATTTACTTTTGTCATATGCAGAGTACCGTCTTTATCTGGTATACGAACAGTACCGTTTCTATTTAGTACTTGAAGAGTATAATTTGCATCTAATATCTGAAAAGTATCATGTACATTCGGCACCTGAAGTGTATATTAGTTCTAGGTGTATTAATTTCCTTCCCATTTTCAGTAAAATTATGATACACTCCAAATAGTTTCTATAAGAAACTGAACTTATGAAACCAGAAATTCTGTAAGACAAGGATGACTAATAGGTTAGGTAATTCTTTATCTGCAACTCTGAAACGTCCTGTACGTTCGACCTTAGCGATCGAAAGGTTAACACACGTCCGAACGAGTATGATCCAGGGCAACGATCAAAGTTCCAGGCGATGCTCGTTTAAATATTCCGGAGATGGTTCATCCTCCGGAGAGACGGGAGTTTTCGTGTTGCACGGCACCCTGGGGCCACCGTTAACTTTCGCTGTCAAACGTCACGTAATCCAGGGACGAAACGCCTCGAATTATCCTTTCGAGATCCTCCGTCGCACATGTAAAACATGAGAACGACTCCGTAACAATGGGACGACGCGCATTTTGCAACGCCTCGACCCCCACCCTCTATCGTTAACCATGAAAGATTCTCCTGGACCTTTATGCTCGCTATACTGAAGCTGAAACAATTCAATTTAGAAAAATGATTATTCGTAATAGAATATTTTCTACAAATTATGTAATCTGTAATATTAAATTTTGTTATTTGATAGAATATCATAGAAATTCGGTGGTTTCTCTTACCAATGGTTTTAAGGGTTGAAACACCCCTTCAATTACATGAACTGTCTGATAAAATTCTTGGAAGATAACTGGTGATACTGAGATCCAATTTATTATTATTATTATCATCTACTTAATTTGAATAGCTACTTACAATTAATTTTGACAATGCACAAAATTAATTCTAATTTTTAATACAATTTAATTTTGCCCTGCGCTGGTGTGTATGTTTAGTATATTATTGATAATACGTGTCGAAAATACTATAAGTGTCAGTGAGTTGAATGGTGCCACCTAACACGGCCGTCCCTGGTGCCTGGAAATATCAAATTTACAATTTTACGTCTCGCGTAAAAAATATTCCGCGCGAAATTGATGAGCCGACAGTTAAACAGGAAAGGCACACACACAAGAAGAAACCAGTTGGTTTTTTTAGTGAAAGCGCAAACGTTGTATCGTCGTAATGTCGCATAATTAATCTGCTATAATTATCAGGACGCGATAATTTTTTAACCCCGTGACTTTTTTTTTATTATCAACGAACTCACACACGCGTCCACGGAGAAAGTGATAATAAATCTAATACACACACACACACACACACACACGCGCACGCACAAATACGGTGTCTCGATAACGACACTGTACTTAACTTTTTGCATTAATCGACCACAATAAGAAAAAAAAAATTTATCAACCGGGAGAAAGTATTTTACAGCTTCGCTAGCCGGTGAAGTTGTAAAATTCTCGCCTCTGTAGCGATTTTTTTCCCTCTTTCCGATCGATTATGTAAAATCGATGGTAAAACGCGGGATGAACTTCCGGTTTCTGCGGACTTTCACGGTAACGATTCTCGATCGATTACGCAATCGATCATCCGACGGTTATCCCGATTCGTAGAGGAATTAGAAAATTACACGGCGAATCCGTCGGTCGGCGAGATCCTTCTGCCGGATAATAAGCGGAGGATGTCGTAACGCACGTGGGTATACCGTTACACCTTCGTCTTCGAGAATCGAAGAAGGAAAAAAAAGACGAGAGGAGAAGAAAAAGAAGAAGCCCCGGGGAGGACGACCATTGCGAAGAAGTTGAAAGTTGAAAGCGACAGTGAAACACGTCCAGCCTCTTCTCGATCTTCTGTTTACCGTGGCGATCGTTTCTCCTCCGCATTTCGATTGCCGAACTTTTTTCCGTATCGAGTGTACAGAGTCTTTCAGAACTGAAGATCAACTTTTTGGACCGGTAGAACTGATAAATATGGTAAAAGAGGCGCAGAATATTTTTAATTGCGTTTGGAGGTAATTGGGGAAAGAGCTGTTCATTTTTCGGTAACCGAATTTTTTGTATAAAAAATAGACAGAGTGATTGAGGACAGTAGATGAACAGTTCATGGACTGATAGAGCTCATATGTATGGTAAAAGAGGCTCAGAAAATTGTTAATTGCGGTTGGAGGTAATTGGGGAAAGAGCAGTTCATTTTTCGGTAACCGAATTTTCTCTATAAAAAATAGACAGAGTGTTTGAGGACAGTAGATGAACAGTTCATGGACTGATAGAGCTCATATGTATGGTAAAAGAGGCTCAGAAAATTGTTAATTGCGTTTGGAGGTAATTGGGGAAAGAGCGGTTCATTTTTCGGTAACCGAATTTTCTCTATAAAAAATAGACAGAATGATTGAGGACAGTAGATGGACTGATAGAGCTCATATGTATAGTAAAAGAGGCTCAGAACACGTGGATTAATACTTATCAACTAATAACACTCATCAGCAAAGTGAAAGAGTTCTAGAATATTGTCAACCGTATTTATAACCACCTAGAAGAAGAACACTCCACATTTTTCGATTGTCAACCGCAGAACCACCACTCAAACGCCTATAACTTCTATAATACTGCGAAAAATAACACTAAATTTGATAATTATGATCAGAATGGCTGTCATAACATACTAAACAATTTAATCTGTGAAAACTGAATATTATAATAATGATTACAGTATTTATAGTAAGACCACTATGCAGTAGCCCACAAAGTAGGGAGTCTCCCTGTACTCCATACAATGTATGAACAAATACAATTCCAAAAAGCACTCTTGTTCGAGATATTCATCATTAGCATACCTCTTAACGATGATATTCAACTCCTTCTCCGCAGTCTGTTAATTCCCCCTGTAACAAAGTTGAAGTATTCGGTCGAGAGCGCAAAAAACGATGTAATTGCACGGCCTCCTACGTGAGTCCCCGATCCTTTCACCTCCCTCGACTTGCAAAATCGTACAAAAGACACTCGACGACAACGCTTGGACCTCGCCTTGTCCCTGTTTTTGCGTCTCCGTGATCCTGACAGTGAAGGTGTATCGAGGACGAGACCTTATTCGATCGATCCTCGAGGCTGTCGTCTAAGGACACCGGTTCTAGATACACCGGAAGCGCGTGGAAGAAATCTACGGATTATTTCGTTTCGTGTTGCAGAGGCGGAGGAGAGGTTCGAACAGCGACGGAAGCCGAGGAATGCGCGTGGGCGTTCTTGAAGAGGTGTGGTGCATGCCTCGGGGACAATGCAACGTGAATTCGAGCGATCGATTCAGAGACACTCGAAAATGGGTCAGGAAGTTTTTCTTTTTTTCATCGACACGGATCTGCTCCGGTTTCACGACGAGTCTCGGGGTCGACGACTTTCGATTATCGATTTCGAAGGACGACCTTTATTCCGCGAGACGATCGACTCGCTCGCCTCTGTCACGATCGAACCTTGAAGAGGGTTGTTTGCATCGATCCGAGCCGGGAAAAACACCTCACGCGGATCTTGGACCATGATAACATGACAGATTCCGGTTCTATATAAGTTATTGTTTAAGATATTCGGAGTTAAATCGACACTGAAGTAAAATAGCATTTCAGCAGGGAAATTCAAATTACAACAGTCTTCTATGTTTGTACTATTTTAGGTATCTCTCGATTTACAACGAATTATTTAAAACACTCACAGTTCTATCGACGTTAATTTAATCTCATAGAATCGGTTTTTATACGTCAATAAAGAAGCTTTATCTCCATGAAAAATTTACGTGTCATTTTCTATCTCCTCTAGCAGACTTACTTCGAAAGGTTTCAAACCCCCTATACCTTTCTGAAAATCAACCATGAAGAACAGAATACCGTAACGAACAATAAACTCCC
The DNA here is from genome assembly GCA_916610135.2 of Macropis europaea. Lineage (NCBI taxonomy): Eukaryota > Metazoa > Arthropoda > Insecta > Hymenoptera > Melittidae > Macropis > Macropis europaea. The sequence goes on from OU744353.1 coordinate 3,694,397, forward strand.
CATGAAACACGTGTTGCTCGATTCAATCAGCGAGGTAGAACGTCGGAGGGAAAGAAAAATGGTTCGTTATATTCATGGCTGTCAACGAAAGAGGTGCACGGCGATTAGGCGGTTGCGTGATCACGGGGATCGAAAAGCAGGTTTTCAACGCGAGGGGAAAACACGTTCGATCTGCATAATCACTTTCCATTGACTGACTTTTCCCCTTGGATCGTTTCGAGCGATTTATTTCTCGTTAGAGCGAGCACCGGGGAATCGGAGTGAGAAGAGAATTTTTGCTCGGCCATCCGTAACGATCCCGTAACGCCGGTAGCGGAATACAAGCATTATTATTATGCGTTACGTGGCCGCGGTTGCATTATACGCTGCACCGTCGAAGAAAACTCCGTTAACAGACCCATAAATTTCCAACGAACGCCTCTACAGGACCATTATGCTCGCGAACGGTTCGTTAAGCCGCTCGAACGGCGATTTTCCGTGGCTGCGGATGCGCCTTCATGATGGACCGCTCGAATCATGCTGTGGTTACTATGTATTTAGCAGTCTTTCGCTCCCTTTCTGTTGTTTTTGGTTAAGGAAGACAGATAATGGGGTATTCTTCTTTTAGCGATGAGTTGGGTTGGCTGGTTTTCTTATTTTAGTGATTAGTTGGGTTGGGTGTTTTTCTTGGTTTAGTGATGAGTCGAGTTGGGTACTTTTCTTCTTTGAGGATGGAGCTTGTTGATAAAGAATTTTTCTTTCGGTTATGTGTACGTTTCTTCATAAGGATATAACCAGTTGAGGCGGGATTTCTTTTTCTGAGTTCCAGTGAATAGTTTTCTTCTTCGATGATAGAGCTAGTTGTTGAAGAATTCTCCTTTTAGTGATGATTTACGATGAGCAGTTTCCCACAAAGGAGTACTTGTAGCAGAACTTTTCTTCTATTTTCTAATTGCAAGTTCCTATGAATAGTTTCCTCTAGGATAGAGTACGTTGATGAAGAGCTCTTTTTTTTACTGATGAATACTTTATTTGGAGGAGAATTCTTCTTCTCCTTCTTGGTTGAACTGAATACTTCTTTTTTTGAGATAGAAGTGGTTGATAAAGAGTTTTCCTTTTAATCTTCACATGAGTTAGAATGAGTATTCTTCTCCTTTTATAGAAGAGTTGCATTGATTCTTCTTCTTCAGAGGAATACAGTCAATTGAGGAAGAATTCTTTCTTCTTTGAATTCCACTCAAATCTGTTAGAATTCTTCTAAATTACATCAATCGTATTTCTTCTTTCCAAATAGACCTGATCGCTGAGGAACTCTTCTTTCTATGAATTTAGGTGCCGAAGAAGTTCTCTTCTGCTTCAGAAAACGTCTTCTCAGACGTAGAAAATACAGCGAAGAGTATGACTAGCTTCATTAACTTCCTCTAACATTATTTCAGTAGAAACCTTTGCAGACTCGTTTCATAGATCAGCAACGAGCGTCAGAGAGATTTCATCTCGTGACTCTGAAGATACATAGGTCGTCGGTTCAAATCCGGTTCGAATTTTTTATCCTTCTCGGAACAATAACAGAAAGCCTCCTTTCTCTTTGACGCATCGGTAGCAAAACAGTTTGAATTACATGTATCGAAGACGAGGCAAAGATCAGGGACCTTCGATAGCTCAGTTGGTAGAGCGGTGGACTGTAGAGGTTAGAGCGATCAGAGTAGACATCCATAGGTCGCTGGTTCAAATCCGGCTCGAAGGAATCTTTTTACAATAATATTCCATCACCCTGCATTTAATTTTCTTTAAACAAACAGCTACGATGATACAGAATTTCACTGTTAATTGAGGTTGAGTTCGTGTAGCCCTTCGATAGCTCAGTTGGTAGAGCGGTGGACTGTAGAGGTTATGTTACAAAAGAGTAGAAATCCATAGGTCGCTGGTTCAAATCCGGCTCGAAGGAATCTTTTTACAATAATATTCCACCACTCTGCATTTAATTTTCTTTATACAAACAGCTACGAAGGTAATAAGTTTCAATTTTAATTGAGAACCGATTTCTGTAGACCTTCGATAGCTCAGTTGGTAGAGCGGTGGACTGTAGAGGTTATGTAACAGAAAAGAAGACATCCATAGGTCGCTGGTTCAAATCCGGCTCGAAGGAAGTATATTTTGTCACTGACAATCAATTTAGTAACTCTATTTTTCTAAAACTTCCTACTATCCACTTTTTTTATTTGAATACGTAAGTGTTCGCAGACTAATTTTTTTAAGTAAATAATTGATGAAGGTACGATTTAATAATTTAATTGCTTGAATGTACTGTACAGTGTCATTTGAATTTAAGCTGCGTCAAGCATCGTCCTTCGATAGCTCAGTTGGTAGAGCGGTGGACTGTAGAGGTTATGTTCGTCAGAGAAATCCATAGGTCGCTGGTTCGAATCCGGCTCGAAGGAATTCCTTTTTTCATTTTTTATAAAATAGATAGTATAGTCCATGCATCATTATACTACCTCCCTAACTTTGATATTTAATTATTTCTTTAATACCTTAGGAACAAATTGAAATTTTATTTATCCTTCTGCTGAATGGTGCAAGCTCATTATGAACTGGATAATATTAACTGTACTATTATCTTATGTTATGATTATTATTCTTTTAATATGTTTAGTAGAATTATTTGCAATATTTATTTATTTAATTTATTGCTAGGCTCCTTTCATAAATCGTTTCACACGTTGTCTGACACAGTGGAAACAGTCAGTTCCAGCCAGACACATCATAAACTGCTCTTTTTAATAAAAGTCATCAAGAAGACAAATGTTTAAACATTTAATCGTTTACATGCGTCTAAATTTTTTCCAAACATGATCAAAATCAATGACTAATTAAATAAAAGTTCAACAAATCACTCAGACTCGACAGAATGAACGAAGTAAAACTTCCCAAGGCAAAACATACAATTTCTGATTACTTCTCCGACAATCACTGCAATTTGCTATTTCCAGTCTCCTATCATTTTACATCATACTAGCCTAAGTTCACGAGTTGTCCATGGGATAAGGCTAAAGATTTCCATCCCATTTCTCACTAATCAGAACCGTGAGGAGTTTCTGTACCAATTAAGAGAGAAGTGAAACTGGTCGGGAAAATGCAATCGGCGGCCATCGGACTGCGCCGCAGGAGAATTTCAATTGCTATGCAGAGATTAGTTACACGGTGCACGGAAGAAACACGATCGAATCGAAAGGAGGAACGAAAATAATCGACTCGCGGTATTTCCATCGCCCACTGACCCAATAGCCAGCCAATTTCACCGAGGCCCTCCATTTCTTCGAAGGCGAGCCGGTCAAAAGTTTCTGTCGAGCAATCCAGCCAGAATGCTGATACCGCTCACTTTCAAACGATTCGCCTAAATATCGACGACACCTGGAGAAAAGATCGTCCAAGGGCCAATGACTACTCGACGATGATTCAATGATTATCAGAACGAGATTAATCAGGCAGAATTGTTCGATGTATCTGTGAGCATGAGATCAGATAAGACGTTGATATGAATCGATAGAGAAATCGAGATCACTATTGTTGAATTTTTGTGGTAGAATGTGAGTTAGATGAATTATTATTATTTTAAAAATACTAATATTGTTGGCAGGGGAGTTGTATAATTTTAAGGCAACTATAAAGTAATGCATCTGTGTATCATTATTTCGTGATGATTAATGATGATAATAATAATGTTTGGATAAAATGTTTGTGTTGTTGTGTATAACAGGTATGACCTGAAGAATTGAAGTAACTGTATACAACTTCATTAAAGATATTCACGTGCTGAAGAGAATCCATTCAGACGATTGTGTGAATATTGATTGACTCGTCTGATCATTACTCGCTGTCTCTACTTGTAGTAAGCGCTCACTCAACATCAGCGATGGCGACATCGTTATATTGTCATTATTTGCAGCAATTTGTGATATATGAGAAACAAACAAATTAACCTGCAAAAGTCTTTCGTTATTTTAACGATACCGTTACGAATGTTTCTTAACTGTAATGCGAATAAATATAGTTATCAATGAACAATCAAAGTCTATTTAAAAAAGTCCACTTCCTTGAAAAGAAATCTTCATGTGAGAAGATTCTATTCTACACTTTTATTTATTCAGTTTCTTACTGAAGTAACGTCTCTTTTTTAGTTGTTTCATATTATGTTGTTATCATTAAATGTTTTGCAGAATCTACACGAGTAGAAGTACATTTGTTCTATATTTAGAAATCCTGTATAATGCGGCAATAGAATTATTCCAGTAGATCGGAGAGTGAGGTTCCATTAGCAAAGAGAACAAGTATTTTCCAATACCACATTCGTTTCCTCGATCCACCGAGCAAAACGTTAACGAGATTCCTGGCATCCTGTCGAAGGAGCCGTGGACGGCCTTGCCACGCCATCGAGATACACAGCTTTCTCTACTTTCGCTTATGCGAGATTTTCAAGCCTCGAACGGCCATGCTGTTTATCGTCTCGATTCGCACACGCATTCCTGATCGATCTAGCAAAATTTTAAATAACAACATTTTTTAGTCACAAGCAAATGCAAGACGTAACTCAAAGCACGGTGGAGACCGCAAAGAAAGTGGAAACTAAAAAAATGTGTATAAAATCGTCGAACAATTTAGTTCATTGAAAATATGTACTAATCAGACAAAAAATTTACAATTACAAAAATTATTCGTAGATTATCGTTACAGTAGCAGAAATTTTGTTGTATTTATCGCAATACTCGAGTATGCCTCAGAAAAATAAAAATTGAAATTGTATTGAAGGATCTCCCTTGATTATTTACGAACGTTATACCAATTTTGGTTTTCTGAAAACTACACGCTCGATGCCAAAGCACCAGTTTGCTTTTTACAGATTTATACGACCGAGATAGCGGAATTTAATTGCGACATTCGTTGATTGCCTCCGCGGCGAGCGTGGGTGCAAAACAATTCATCAGCGTGGAAATTAATTAACGAAATTCTTTCTACAGCCGGAGCGCATCGTTGCAATCGCGACGATGAATAATGCTGCCCGATGAAAAGTTTCGCGACTCTGAAACCACTCTAGAATACGCAAAAAACCTGCCTGCGACATATTGCAATTTATCTTCAAGCATTAAATAAAAAAATACAATTACCGAATGTCATATTTTTATCATGATGTTTACAACACAATATTTAATTTGTTGTTGTATTAGAATTTAATTCGATCGAAAATCTACCGTACGAAAAATTTCGACTTCCGAAACTATAGGACGGAACTCTAAAATCGATATAGCAGCAGCTACTGATGCACACGTTCGAAAATAATTAATCAGCTACTAATATAACGTGAAAAACAGAAGAATTTATAAGATAAAGCGAAAATATTTAATTTGTTGCTATTTTAAAATTCAATTTGATAAAAAATTCACAGTGCAGCAAGTTTTGACGTCCGAATCTATAGGACGGAACTCTAGAATCGATATAGCAACAGCTACTGATGCACACGTTCGAAAATAATTAATCAACTACTCATATAACGTGAAAAACAGAAGAGTTTATAAGATAAAGCGAAAATATTTAATTTGTTACTATTTTAAAATTTAATTTGATAAAAAATTCACAGTGCAGCAAGTTTTGACTTCTGAACCTATAGTACAGGACTCTAAAGTCGATATAGCAGCAGCTGCGGACCCAGAAATTTGAAAATAGTGAATTAATTATTCATATAATGTAGAACACGGAAGTATTTCGAGGAGAAGAGACATTTCGAACGATTTCAGATGGTTGCCGGAATGGAAACGATGCAACAATGAAAGAGAGGCTGCGTCGGAATGCAACGGGTCGGCGGGTTGGTATTTCACGAGGTTAAACATGGATTTTCCTTTCCTTCTAACGGCCTTTCCAGCACGCGGAAAATAACGGGACACGGGTGTACGTTTGAACGACGAACGGAACGATTTCTGCACGATCGATCATTGATCACGATCGATCGGTTAACGAGTCGCAATCGAACGTAATTTCATCGCTCGTTATTGCTCAACGAGCTTTCCTGTTGCTACCGCGATTAACTCGCGTTTTCTTTCATGATTCACTCGGATTGCATTATTAAACGGTTACCGGACGTTTATGCTTAAACGATTATGGTACTATCTGGTTGTCTTGTAATTATGTAGGTAGTTGTAGCTTTTTCATGTCGAAATATTCTCAGATATAAAATGAAAAATATGAGGAGATAATCTCTCTGGGAATATAATATCTAAATATAGATTTCAGTGAAATTGAAATAAGAACAGAGAATTTGTTTAAATTTAACCAATTAGATTGAAATTGTTAGAAGAAAAATGTTACTGTGCCTTAAAGATTGATTTCATTGTACCCAATGTACCCATTGTAATGAAAAATTCGCTGTAACTTTCTGAGGCTGAAATATTGTTAAAATTTTTATCATTTCAAACTAGAATTTGATCGATTTTTATTTCAGTAGAAAATAAAATTGCTTGTCCTTTTACTGCAAAATAAATTGACAACAAAATGAAAAAAAAATGTTTCTTAAATCGATCGCATGTAATATCGTCGAAGTTTTATTTATGATGAAATGTCACATAAATCACGTCTACCTAAATCTCTGAAACTTTCTTATGGGGTGCCATGGAGCCCCCATGTATCATAACCATCGTGTTTCTGAACAGAAGTTTCCAATTTTTCATCGTCGAGGTATCTAGAACCAACGATGAAGATCCAACTTCAGAATGATCTTAAAAATATATTTATCAAACTCTGCAATATCAATTTCGATAAAATTTTTAATATTTCAGTGTCTGAATCCTTAGTCAAATTTTATCCTTCCTGTCAGAAATGATGGTAGTCAGAATATTACTTAAAAAAATGCTGTAACAATTGCAGAACAAAAAGGATTGATTCTAGCTGCAATAATATTTCTTCAGACACTGATTGGAAATTTTTTCAAGGTTCAACAATCTTATAAATTATTTTATTAAAATCGAAAGAGATAATAATATTGTTCAATTCAAAGCACTTCAAGGAATTCCAAAGTTTTAAAATTGAAGTAATACCTGAAGTAATTCGCGATAACAGAACAACTGAATTGTTTAAAAATTACTAGACAGTGGCCTGAACGCCAGTACTCCGAAGAATGCAGTCGTTTTCTCGGTCGTATCGTTTATCCTATCACTTTCCATTATGCCAATCACGTTCAAACGACGTTGTTCCAATTCCCAGAAACGAAAACCGATCGTCTGCCTACACAGTTACACTGTAAATCCATCTGGTACCACTTTGACCTTGATCTTAGCACTTACGACTCTCCAACGTTCAATATATTCTTCACCAGGCTCCCTAATTTCCCTATAATCCCCTAGCAGCAATTGTATTCCAACCTAGAACCTACTTTTCACTCTCTGTATGTATTATACTACTTTGATCTACTTTTTAAATCACATGCAAAAGAAAATACTGTGATCAAATGAAAGATCTATTATACTATACAACTATACAAAATATGCTAATGAACTGCAGTGTTCTAATTTTTAAAAAAAAGTACTGTAATTGATTGAAAGATCTATAATCTTATATCATGAAAAACATAATACAGCGCTGCTATACAAACTATAGTACTACCCCAATTTGCTCTATACAAAACAAAATACTATGACTGATTGATAGATCTATAGTTCTACGTTACGATTAAACGATAATACTTGAAAACTATACTTACTGTACTCCAGTTTGCTCCACATTTCAGAAGAAAGTACTGCAATCGAAAGTCCAATACCATATTGCTATGCAAATACAAAACCATAGTACTCCACGACTATACAAACTACAATACCACTCCACTTTGCTCTACTTTTCAATTTTCAAAAACATCTAATCGTTAGTCAAGACACAGAATGAGAGTAAAGAAACGGGGTCAACGACCTCCGGTGTCTCTGACCTTGACAGTCGGCTTGCAGCTTTCTCGTCGGTGAGGGGGAACGTAAAAAGAGAACGTGTTCCGCAGGTTTCTTTTATTAAAGGTTCCTTCGATAACTGATAGTATCACTTAGCTTTAAAAATATACATACGCAATATATTTATATTTATATATAAATTTATATATAAATTCGGCGGACCCTTAGAAAAGTAAGGGTAACCTTGAGGGGGGCGTTTTGGCGGTCGCTGAGGGATCATCATTTTCGGCAGGGAACAGCAGCCTGGATTCGATCGAGTTGACTGTTCAGGGACGTTTATCGTACACACGATCCTGCTGATCCTTCGATCCCACATCGTCACGGCTGGCGACGGAACGAACGGAATTCGCGTAGTCTCGTCATGGTCGTCGTTTGAACCTCGAGGCGTTCGAAACTTATCACAGATCGCTGGTGACGCGAATTGACGGCTTTCCCCGAGAACCAGTCATCATCAGGAGACTGATTGTCCACCTCCGGACACCTGTACTCTGAAACCTCTTCTACTACCCTGTGCCTTGAAGAACCACCCCGGGTTCCCTCTCCGATCGGGTCCTCGATGGAAAACCTCGTCGACGACCACCGTGACGCTCGTTTCGGAGTGGTCGTCGACCAACGTTAGGCAGGGAGAAGCTGAAGGATCCGAGAGGGAAATGAACGCTCGAACGACAGGCTGAACAGCTTGACTTAGACGAGAAGGAGGAAAGGCTGGGGGCCTTAGAAGAAGCCGTCACCGGTTGGATCGTTTATCCAAGGATAGTTATTGGGACAGCGTACGCAGGTCTGCAGGTTTATGGTCTCCCCGGGTACCTCTTTCGAGGTCAGCTTGCAAGTGTGGGGTACCCAGCAACCTGGAGGTCCATCGACCACGCACTTCTCCCTCCAGGGCTCGAAGTTCTTCGATTCGGTCACCGTACGGGGATTCTGGATCCATTGGATCACCTGGGTCATCGTCACGAAGTACACGTCGTTGTGGTTCGACAGGATCTCGTCGATCCAGTAGAGGAACGCGTCCAGGAACTCGGGATTGTTCTTCAGCCAGGCCGCGTGGAAGTAAAGACCCAAGGGAGCACGGTTCTGGTCGTAATGGCGGTCAAAGTTATGGTTCAGGAAGTTATAGAACTGATCTCCTGTTAGGATGTTGCTACATGAATCCACCATGGCGCATCCTGGCAGGTACTCGTCGTTCTGGGGGTCCTCACGTCGGTCCAGTTCGTTCATCACCATCTCCCAGACTGCGTGGGACCTGGACAGAGATTAGGATCCTCGTGAAGGGGCTCGTCAAGCTGCCACCAGAAATGGTAGCCACTTGGGGCAGGTAACTGCTTGATTGGGGTGCATTGCAAGGGCGATGAAGAGGATTAGGGATGATGGTAGGTAGACTGGTAGCCTTAAACTGTGTCTTGTGTGTAATTTAGTATAAATGTCGAGGTTAAGTGGCTCTAGATGCCACAAAGTTGATGTTATATGGTGTCTCTGAGTATAGTACGATTAGTAGTCCTTTCACTGATGTGTTTCACTGAGTTAGTAGATAAATATATTTTCATTGAAGTTAGAAACGTAATTGAAGCATATAATCAGTTCGTGTTGCATTTTAGTGTTCTCATTTTACCTGGTGGGGCAATGTTGGAGATTTCCGTGACACCTATGGGGCATCCTGAAGTACATGGTGTAGGGCCATAGAGGAGGATTGTTCAAGGCTGCAGTGATGGTGGAATCGTAAAGGAAAGCCTGTTCCTCCATCATGGTGAACTGATTGTTACCACCCACACGCAAATATGGTGCCCTGACGCCTACCACGCTGTTATCGGTCAGATTTGCGTATTTCTCGGCGATGATCCTCATTCCAGCCATCTCCTTTGCCCAGTCATCGACCGTGGCGTCCGACCAGAACCGTTCGTCATTATTGTGACTTGAAACAAAAGCATCACCTCGGTGTTAACTTACCCTCCCCTATTTCTCGAATCTCTGTGAATTTTTGTGACCTGTTCGAAGGTTTGCTGTCTCTAGTCACTCATCCGATAGAGTCTACTCTGAATAATTTAGGAGAATTGGTGGATAGTGTCCGAGTATGCACTGTTAATTCAGTCGAAGAAATTCGAAAGGTTCCTTGAACGAGGACAGAAGTTAGAAGTCCGCAGGCTTAATTTGATGCAAGAAAGTTGAAGACAAGGACACTCGTAGACGCCGAGAAAAAGCGCCGTAAGACGTAGGAAATCGTTCGATCAGTGTCTAGAGGGAAAGTTTTAAGGACACCAGGAGTGTTTTCTTACGAGATGGAGTGAACGGCGATCTCGTGTCCTTTCCTGTGCATTTCCTGGACGGCCGAGTAGTTGGTGTACTTGTGGGAGACGAAGAAGCTGGCCTTGATGTCGCAACCGTTCGGGTTCTTGCGTTTCCCATTGAAGATCTCTTTGTAAAGGCCGATGTTATTGTTGTTGATGGCGTCATCGAAGGTGATCGTGATCATCTGAGGCACGTCCTTCGAAGGTAGGTCACCGGGTATCGTGGTGCCGTCCTCGGAGCAGAAACAGTCAGGAAGAACGCAGACGACCGGGTCGCAGGGCGGCGCTCTGTTCGGGTCGTTGTCCATGTCTGGAATTTTTTACATCCGGATTCCTTCGACCCCTCTTCAGATCACACACACTCCAGCATTTTTTAAAAATGAAATCATGGCAGTAGAAGAGATGACACAAGAGACAATAGGAGATGGAGCATTTTGATGACATTGATATCTCATTATCAGTTGGACTTGATGTCCAGAAATTCATGAAACTGTTTGTTTGATGTATGATGGACTGTTAAATAAATCTGTAGTACTCTGGAGTTGAATTGTTTTATTTGAACCACCCTCAATGATATTAAACAGAATTTTTCTGATTTTTAATGAGAAACAGAGAGCTACTTCAACCTAACCCTATTTAGTTCAGCCTAATTTAGCCCAACTTTACTCCCAGTCAAACTGTCCCTTATTTATATCTTCCCTTTGCCAGTCCATGTAATAAAAACCAGCTGTTCTAATTTCTAATCAGCAAAAAGCTCAGCTGGACCAACCCAGTCTAACTCTATCTAAATCAATTTAATTTAACCTAACTCAGCACCCATTTAAATTGTCCCTTACTCATATCATCTACTCGTTACCCCCTGTAGTAAAATTCAAATCCAATCTATAATAAAGAGAAGAAACATAACCGAAGCTATCCCACTCTATCCATTTTCACTGAACTCACCGCAGATGTTTTCGTCGGATCCATCAGCGCAGTCCTTTTCACCGTTACAGAAGAGTCCTCTTTCTATGCAGGACCCATCCCCGCAAGCAAGGAAGCCATCCTGACAGAGTGGCTCCTCGGTGTACAACAACGGTTTAGCTTTCCTCTCCTTGTTCTTGAGCTTGCAGTTGTTCACAGAGTCCTTCCAGTCGCATGTTTGCTTGTCGATGTCGAAGTACAATCCAGCCGGACATCTGATTGCCTGAAGGCCGGAACTGGTGCACTGAATCACATCACGACAATTGTCACCCTCCCCGGCTACCAACCGGAACCATTCACCGGCATCCTTGTCCTTGCAAATCTCGCTCTCGAAGCTCTCCTCCTTTTTCGTCTCTTCCTGCCTCTTCACACGGTCCAACCCCTCTAAAATTAGAGCATCGGTTTTCGTTTCTATACCAAGTCTCACGTTAGGTATAGGGACATCGTTTAACCCTTTCACTGCGGCATAGTTAAGAAGCTGTATGAATATTGCTCGCTGTCAGTTATTTTACTCATTCATTCGACTATTTTTGGTTAATACGTCGAACTAAACGCTTAATTTATTATTTATTTCAAAGCCTTCCTTTGATTATTGTTCATTTTCATGTTTTATATCGTTCTGAGCTTTGGTGTGAAATGTGAAACTGATAATAAAAATTCTTGAAGCTATTATAGTGGTCGTTCGTACATAGAGAGCTACTTTTTCAGGCCGCAGTCAAAGGGTTGTTGAACTGTCATTTACATACTACATGTCCATTTTCATTTTTTGAGCAATTGTTCTCGAGATCACTGTATAGTGCAGACGTGTATTAAGTAATTAACTAGCTAATGTTTGGAAAACGTTTTAATTCAAATAATGAGACGATCTGTCGCGACAAAGTGATTTCAATGCTCCAGAAATTGCAACAAAAGGATCGCAGGGTGATTTTATTGCGATAATTCTTTCTCATCTGTCGCAATTTGCAAATATCGGAAACGAAAGTGTTCCTAAACGTTGACGAAGGCTGTCGCAGGTTCTCTTCGGTGAAATTTCGACGGCTATGGTCGATTGCATAATTCTGAAGATATCACGAGAATTATGGAAAGCGGAGATTAATGTCAACGGACGATTCGGCTGATTATTTATTCGTCGTTCGATGTGAAAAGTCCTCGATTATAGAAGAAAGTGGATTTGCATAATTCGACGACTATTTTTATCTCTCGAACGGAAGAGAGGGGGGCGAAATTATATGATTACGATGCCGTGAAATTTCTTATACTATTATCGGTGGAAAAAAAAAAGGAGTTCAGTGTAATCGAGGTACTAACGGCCGATTATGTTACATTCTAATGTTTCTCAACGGCGAGTCGTTGATATCTCTTATTAGAAACTTTTTTATCCCGCGATTAACTCGATGGCTCGTATTTAATCTTTCGTCCGAGGCGGAAGAGAAAACTAATATTATTAATTATATAACCGCTGCGAATGTTTCTCCTGCGATTTGACCAATATTTGGTCTTGCTTGCGTAACTTAGCATTGAATAATAGATTTTGCACCGTACTTATTAAATTATTTGTTCATTTGTCTATTAGCGGAATTCTCCGCTCTTTGACGCATAAAATTATACTGTTATTTACTTGTCTCTGAATAATTGAAAAAAATAAATTTAAACGTTCAGTCTCACTATTGATATTACTGTTTATTTAATTATATCTGTTCGATATATGGCTTCACATATAAAATTGCATCCCAGGCTGTGGATAATTTTGAAAAATTTAGTTAATAAAAATTAATTCAAGTGTTCAATCTCTCGTTTTATAGGCGCTATTAATGTTATTGTGTACTATTAACGAAATCCATCCGATCTAAGATGTTAATTTGTTCTGACAATGAGTTTTAAGCTAAACTGTCTCTATCTAATATAAATATACAAATAAATAAATTGTATAGTAACTCAGAAAAATGGAGGATCCTGGAAACAATTTTTCTTCCTCCTTCGCCTGATTTTTTAATAATACAGCAACAGGGAATGATCGGAATTCCTGATAAAATGGCATTGTTTCGATCGGGGCAGCTCGACGGAAACGCTTTCGTCGAGAAAGTGGAAGTCGAACAACATATTTTTACGCGCGGCGAAAACACGTGGTTGCTTTCTTCTCTTTGCAGTTTGGCGCTCGCCTTTAATTTTACATACGCCGTATCAAAGCAGCGAACGGAGAAAGCTGCTCGGTGCCTTTCGAACGACATTGTTTTATTCGAATGTTTTGAGACGGCGCTGGAGGGGCGGGGGGGGGGGGGGGGGGGTCGATTTTGATCACGATGGAACGATTATGGCACCGGCTGCGTCTCCTCGCGAAGAGACAACGGTTGTTTGTTAAACGATTACCTCCGGAGAAAGTTCGAGGACTGAAGGAAGAAGTTCCTCGCGTCTGACAGGTTTTTGTCGATTAGAAAATCGACTGGCACGAAAGACACGATTTTCGAAAACTCTCAATGCCGACAGATGCTCAAGTTTTTGAGTAGAAGAGTAGATATTTGCAGTAGTCAGAGCAGATTTGTTTTTAAAATAAAACAGCTATTTTTAGTGTGAATGATGTGTTAGGCATTTCGGGTGAAATTTAGATTTAGATTTCAAAGGCTATCAGACGTGAAGATGTTGAATCTGGCGGACAGAGAAATAGAAAATGAGCTAAAGAAGCATTTGAGAATATTCTCCGGCTCCCTGGAGAAGAAAGTGAAATTCAACCGTAATCCAAGAAACCGGAATGGCAGCCAGTTGAATTAGAAGCATAAGGAGCAAAATGTTCGACGTTGAAAGTACAGGCAACTTCAAGATCAAAGATACAAGGATACTGAAGTTTCAGAAACTTTCGAAACCCTCTGAAGAATTATAATTATCATTAAGTATTATTGAAGAACAAATAATTGAAAGAAGTATTCTATTCCTATACATTCTATAGGCAGTTTCAAAAGCGAGACCTCACACAAACATTATTTACAGAATAAAACAAAACTGAACCACTTCACCACAGGAGACAGGCCAAAGTTCCACAGAAATTAACCAAAAGCTTCAACAACACAAAACCTGACGCTTCTGCTAAATCACCTACAAATCAAGTGTCCCAATTTCAAAATTGATGGTCCACGATATCAACAATAAACTTGAAACTCTGTATTACAAACAAGAAAACATACAAGAGTTTCAAAGTCAAAGTAGCAGGCCTTCGTCTGAATAAACCTGATGATTTCGAAAAAAAATATAGTGTGCTACTATCGGGTACAGCCGTTTCAAAATTGGTGGTCCAGAGGAGAGGAAGAAAAATCATTTGAAAGCCCGTCTCGGTCCTGTCGGTCCCCCGGGTTCCCTTCGTCTCCTGTGTCGCGACAAACGGGGAAAGGGGAAAGTTCTGGGCCCCACCCCCACCACGCCGCCTCCCCTCCCCCTCCCGAGATGTTTTTCAGGGCACGGCAGTGACGTCACCCATCCGGGACCAACCAGATCCAGAGGCTTTCACGCTCTAATCTCTTATGCAACCTGTCGTCTCGCGACCGCCAGAATCCCGCCCGATTTTCTCTGCGGCCATTCTGAAAATCTTGCACCACCAGAAAATCCGACGCCTATGGGGGGGAAAAAAAAATCGCTGCACGCTCCGACGCGTACGGCATTTTCAGCCTTTGTTCCCTAACGCGAGGCTTCACGGTTTCTTTCAGCGACCTGGCCCAACGATCGTTTCTCGATCATGCCAATTTGCGAACGGTTCGATCGACTCGATCGACCGCGGAGCAATGTTTGCAGAAATCTTAGTAAGTGAATGCTCGATGCAAGAATTTTGACCAGAGTCCTCGAGTAAGTATCGCGATGGTTTGGATTGATTTTCAGGTGATTTTTTAAGAGAAGGTCAGGTTTATTGATCGTGGTGTTTGGACGTTGGACAGCGGACTGTAGAGCGGCTGACACAGGTCGGAAATCTATTCCATATTGAAAATTCGTGGGTATTCGAGGCTCGACTGCCTCCATGTTTGTAATCCCTTATGTGTCGACACGGTGAACGATGTGAATGTGTTTTTCAAGGGTTCAACCCCTAGATTTCTATCATTCCAGGTGTTGGGAGGTAACAGTATTATTAAATCAATAATTGCTGAGTGATAAGGATCAGTTTGAGAGTCAGACCTAGCCTACACAAGAATTATCAGTGAAAATATCGTAAGCTAATTATATTAAAAAAATTCTAAAATTCCCTCGACAGGAAAATATCGTCTCCATGTAGCATAAGAGTAATTTGAATCACCCTGAAGAAGTCTACATCAGACTCGAGCCAGTTGTTGGAACCAAAATTGAATTGTCAGTTAATCATTTTTATCATAGTACCAAAACCATGGTATAAAATCAGAAAATTAATATTAGAGTGAGTCTAATCAGCGGTGGTACTTGTTGGAGAGAACCCTGAAGAGTTCCACCGGATGTCAGGCGACAGATCGATCCCGACTGTTCATTACTCACCGGAAAGAGCGATGGCTGCTAGGAACAGCAGCACCAGCGAGGACCTCATCCTCCAAGACGCGAGATTCCCGTTCTTCAAGTACTTATCACCTATCCTCCTTGTCACTGGGTGTCTACCAAGCCTCTAGAAACGGAAGTGCCGAAGAAAAACACGAATATGAGGACACCACTTGCCGACGAGATTCAGGATCGGCGCTCGCGGACGACTCAGAAAGTAAAAGGATCCTTTCGGGAAGATCGAGGACGAGTTATCGCTTCAAGGACGCGGACCTTGAAGGTGTAGGTACCGCTCACGGACTGACTGAGGCCCGCCACTGGACTGAGCCTTATATTACCACCACCACCGGGCCCACCGACACCACCAGACCCCCTCTTTTTAGTGGCCGTTCGTGGATCTATGGTGATCCAAGAACTGTTGCTTCGATCCTTGCTGGCCGGACGCAATGGCGTAGGAGTGGGTCGATGGGAATCTTGCTGGAAAGATGGAGAAGTTTATATAGGGGGACCAGAAAGTTCCAGAAGTAATTCAAATCTTGACGTTGTTGGATTGTTCATTTGATTTTGATTATTTTCAGATGTACGGAAGATGAAAGAATTTATAGGAAGGTTGGGTTGGTCCCATGATGTCCGGACGCAATGGCGTAGGAGGTTTTCAATGAAAGATTTAGAGGTTAATATAAAGGGAACCAAAATATTCCAAATGGAACAGATATTTTAAAATTATTGAATTATTTTAAAATGTATAGTCCATGAGAGAATAATTTATTTCAATGTTTAATTGGATCCATGATGATCGAACATAATGACATAGAGTAGGCCAATAGGAATTTTCCTTGCAAGATAGAGTGGTTAATATTAAAAGACCAAAATATTTGAAATGGTAGGCAGGTGCAATATTGTAGGAGTTAAGGGTTGATGAGAATCCCCTCTAAGGGATGAAATTGTTAATACAGCCATAGAACCACGAAATTCAGAATGTATTAGCATTTTAACCTACTATTTTCTAGCTGTATGCGCGTGAGTCAAAATTAAGAGCAATAAAACTGAAGAAATATTCATAAATTGGGGATTAATTATTGATCAAATTTTTGAATAATTTGTAGCAAATTTAAAAGGTAATCTATTCAAAAGAATTCGCCAAAATTATTACAGAAATCGACGCTTCATAAAGAATACAAGTGTATACACTTGTCGAAGAGATGTACAGATCAGCCTAATCTCCGATCGCGTATTACTACATCCCACGTATTTCATAATCGTCGATTAATCAAACATCGCGATATCACGAAGAGATTAATTCTGTTTCCGTGCAATTAATCTCCTCCAGTTTCCTCGATCGTGGAACGGATCCACTCCCGTGGCGGTTTAATCGAACAGATTATTCACAAGTCGAACTTTCTTTGAAATTTTACGACTTTCGAAAGCGTCCGATCGATCGGTTCGAATTTATAGCCAAGATCGTCGCGTTCAACCGTAATAGTTTCGGCTCGTAAACTGTAGCGAAGTTTACGAGCCGCGCGCGATGCGACACCATTAAATATCGACCTGTAAACAATTCACGTATTCCGATGGAATTAAATCCTAACGAAAGCTGCAAAGCGTTCGATGAACAAAAAGTCGAATTTATTCTCGGAAACTGCCGTAACCGAAGTGACTATGATACTCGAAGTCGGACGACAGAATTCGGACGCGAGTTTTTCTTCGTCGAATCGATTTCTGCGGTGAACACGATGGGGTAATATTTTTTAACTGAGTATCTGCAACGATAATTCTTACGTAACGATGAAAATATGGTTTTTCCGTGATGGCTGCACTTTGGCTTCGAAAGTGAAACGAATTCGGATGCAACCGAACTCGTTCAGCGACGCAACGACGCACCGATGTAGCTGTGACTGCAATCGATTGCAAACTGTTACGATTCGATTGTATTCCAATTTGTTATTTATCTGAATTGTTCAAGTATTTAGTATGGTCACTGGTGCCTGATTGCCTACACTCTGTATTCTATGCATGGGGTGTCTCAAAATTTATGCGCCCAACTTCGTGTGCGTACATTACGTTGCTCAACAAAATGAGCAAAAAAGGATTGGTGTGTATGAGTAACAAAATTAATAATTTACAGCCACTAAATAGAAATTTAATTTCACCCTAACAAGTCTAATATCCTGTCCCAGAACTGATGGTTACAATTATTTGGACGTATAGTCCTCAACAGAGTAAATAAAAAATGATTAATAAACGTGGTTTAAAAAACAGTAACCTATCAGATATGAAAATGGTGTTACAGTGTACAGGATGTCCCAAAGTTGATGAACCTAAATTTCTATGTACACAGTACCCACAATCAGTAAATTCCACAAAAAAATTTCAGCAAACTTGCATCGAAAAATCAATGTTTCTCAAAGGGTGCAGAAATATTAAAAATATTTTAAACCTCCCTATATTTCGTTCTTTAATATTTCGAACGTTCGAAGCAGTGCCTGTGGACCTCTAAACGTCTCAAAGAGAAAATCGTGCAATCAAACGAAAAACAAAATTTGCGAAACACTCTGAGCACAGTGTCGTTACATGAAAACCAATTTTACGTGCGTCCGGGGAAAATGTCAGGGTGCAGGTAAAGGGGTTGGCATTTTGGCACAGGTGACGAATGTCGCAGAAAATTCTGCTGCACTCGTTGCACCATCCCTTCGAAAGTCCCACTCGTCGAGAACAGATGCAAATGCCAAACAGTTCTCCACTGCGTCTCGTTTCGTCGAGAGATCATTGTGGATCCGCCTGAAGGAATTTACCCTTTAGGATTCGCGCGCGCGCGGGCGCAGGCGAGCGTTTATTAAATTGTTGTCGCGGTGCAAACGACTGTTTAATCGCTTTGCAAACGGTGACGGATGGTTAATTGAACGCGTTAGTGCGATTAGTGGTATTTTAGTGTGCCTGATGTGCTCGTGCTGTTAATTAATGACTCCGTGAGTCCATCCAGTCCCATAATAATTGCTTGTCACTTAACTGACGACGACTGTGACGATTGGTCCTCTCAGTTGGTGTTCACAGCTTTTTGTGGCACTGTTACTGTGCTCCTTTATTATTCCATTCCACAAATTAATTAAGAGTAATAATTAGGTGGTCTGTTAGCTGATGTTGGAATTCTTTGTAGTGTTCTTGCAGATCTTTTTTATTTATTGTATTTTGTACACTATTGAAGAGATCTTGTCTTTATTGGCATCTTTTAGTAGTTTGTGTATGATTAGGAAGTTAATATACAGTATATGATATACATATACTCATATTTATGTTAAAAAATAAATTTGTCTATGTACTGTAATGTTTGTATTAATTTTTATAATTGTCTGTTTATCATATTTGGGCCATGGAGGTGTTATATATTAAATATTGAAAGTTTTGAAAGAATCACAGAACATGTACCCCTCTTCATTGTATAAGAATTTAAAATTTAATTTATTTTTAATTTAAACGATGAGTCTGACTCGTCATAATACTCTGTCTCCGAGAGTATACGAGCTGCACTCGTTGTAACGTTTGGGGTACTAGATTCCATTTGAGGAAATTTGATAATAATTATTTGAGAAGTATTTGTAGTATATTTTAGTCTGAAATATGGTAGCATAATCTGAATGGGGTTGAAGGGGTAAATAGTCTTCTGAACACATCAAATACGTGTATAATTATATTTTAATTTCTTGCTCTTGCACTGACGATGCTCATCGTCGTTTGATGATAATAAGCGTGTAAAGTCAATGTTACAGTCATTATAGTAGTTCAGGGCGGTGAGTGGTGCAAGATTACCCGAAGATCGGCGTTTTTGCGTATGGTTGGTAAAAAGTGAAATCGTTTTATATCGTTTTGCTTCTGTTCGGTCGCGATCAGGTTGGTACATCGGTTCCGCGAAACATTGTGTCACGGAGTCATGTTATTCCTATCGAAATTTCATTGTGCAAACGATGTGAACCGGTCGGAGATTATGGTTAAATTCTGCCCGAGGAATTTGCCCTTTCCGAGACGAGCTCTGCCGACTCGCGTGCGTGCTCAACAAATCTATTATTCGATTATGCCAATTTCGTAACATACCGCGTGTCACCCCGTGAACCCACGTCAGAAAAAGTATCCCATCTATTTATTGAACTAATAAAGAGATGCTGAAACGTGAGTTCCTTCGAAACGTCCTGATGCAGCAGACAGGACAATTTCTGCTGCATTTTCTGCGGTATAGTGAGCAGGTGTGGTTCATGTTTTTCTTGAAAGGTCAGCGAGGTATTATAAAATAGTAATAATAGAAAGAGACGAACTGTAGTTACTTGACGCTGGAATATTCAGCACTGTAGCACTCAACACCGTAGTAGGTGAACTATAATACTCAACACTAAAAACGTTGACTATAATACTCCACGCAGTAGTAATTAAGCATCACTCAAAGTATAATACTAAATACTGTAGTACCTAAGATATGATAAGGCACTCTAAACTATAATACTAAACATTATAGTACCCAAAATGATGTACAGTACTCTAAACCATAATGCTCAACACAATAGTACTCTAGACACGATACAGCAACCCAAAGTGCAATGCTCCACACAATAGTACTCAAGGTATGACATAGTCCTGCAAGCTATAATACTCAACACCATAGTACTGAAGGTATAATATAGCGCTACAAGCTATAACACTCAACACTATAGTACTCTAGATATAATATAGCACTCCGATCTATAATACTCAGCGCTATAGAACTCTAGATATGATATAGCCCTCCAAGCTATAATACTCAACACTACTGTACTTAACATTATGACGCCCTGTATCACTCAACACTCATAAAAACTTATCCTCTGTAACTATACAAGCATATGAGAGTACTGTTATACTAAAAATTGAATGTCTGAAGATTCCAACGATTTCACAAGTTTTCTATGATGAATTTGACCCGAAACTGCTAGGCTGATAATTGAACGGGATCATCAATTTCACGGGGAAAAGATTGATTTGCTTCCTCGAGAGATCCATAGACCCCATGAAGGTATAATTATTCAAATCAGCTAGAAGGAAGTGCCGGATGAATGGCACGTTACGTTTTTCGTGATCCATGGATCGGTGATCCTCGATCCTCTACATCGTGCGGTGCATTTAGAAAGTGATCCATTATAATGGCGCACATTATGTACCACGAAGTATCATTAGTTATTTATCCATCTTCGAATCACTGTACATAAAAATTTAGAATATTTTTTGAAGATTGATTACACTGATGCTTATTAGAATTTCTGAGTTTCAATCAGCGTGCCAGTGAGGTATTAAAAAAATATAAATTCATTGTTCAATATTTAAAAAAAGTAGTCCAATTGATGTTACTTTAATTGTACTAAAAATTAAAGTGTTGAAGTCTGCTTGGCAGATTGCCAAGAAAATTGGAGAAGAAGCACCCTCAAATTATCCTCACTTCACATGTTCAAGCACACTCTCGCTTATGAGCTTTCTCGAACCAGGTATTAATTGGCTGAACAAGCATTGAATAAGGCGGTTGCTGTTCGTTCCAAACGAATCTTCTCCAATAGCATAATGAATTACATAATCAACGTTTCTCTCGTGTTGGTCACGAGACTGTATTCTAGGAACAATTCAATTATTCAACAACAACAAAAAAGTACCTTCCAGCCACCCTATCTTCGGTTCTCTTTCCAGGGTGCTAGAGTGCGCGTCTATATATTTTTTCAAAAAAAAGGAATAACGAGGATCGATCGTATGGAGACGAAATCGAAGAAAGGAATGAGGTCCGTTATCCTTCGACCGGCGTCTATTTAAAGGAATGATCGCGTGGAATGCTAATGATCCTTTCTTCGTTCGTGCAGCCGACGAAAAGTGCATACAGTGCAACTGCAACGCGCAACCATAAAAAAAGGAGTCGATTAATCGGGAACTTCTGATCGATATTGAATCCTGGCCGATTGTTTCAGATTGGATTGAGTCGTTCGACTCGTGCAAAAGGCGCAGTGACGTCACTATCGTTGGATAGATCATGACAATTTCATTGCGGTAGTTCCAGCGTGCAATTAGAAGTGAAATTGCATTAAATTTCCGTCGATAATTTCATGGCGGATTTTAATAATTTTTAGAATGAGCGTGTTGTTTATATAACTGACAATTGTGCCTTGGCTATAATTAGAATCGAATAGAATTGTTTTCATGTTTTTTAACAATAGATTTTCCAATCATTTGCATTCATTATGAGAGTAGTATGTGCAATGAGATTCTCACGATTTCTTTAAACAAATACATTTCTAACGATATTGCTTCCTTCGTGAAGTACTTTCTACTGGAAAATTTGCATTTTATTCTGCTGATTGTTGGCTAAATTTATCTTTTAAGAGTCTACTAATTGTTAGAGAATTAATTTTTGAAATGTGTACAGTAAGCATGGGTCTGTTTAAAGCATATCTAATGAATCATAAATTGTTTAAAATGTGTATAGTGATCTACACATGATCTAAAACCTAAACAGTGACCTGCAAATTGTTTAAAACTTATATAATGACTGGTACATTATTTAAAATCTCTATACTGACCTCAAGATGATATAAAGTGTACGTTATTACCAGTAAATTGTTTAAAATGTATACAGTGACCTATAAATTATTTACAACGTACACAGTAGCCTATAAATTCTTTAAAATTTATATAACAACCTGTACGTTATTTAAAATCTCTGTAATTATGCAAATAATGATATAAAATATTATTAAAAATGTATGCAGCAGCCCATATATTATTTAAAATCTACACAGCGATCTGCAAGTGTTTCAAAATATATACGGTGACCTGCTGAATTTCGTAGAATTTCAGCGTGCAAATTTCAGTGATCATCTTTGAATCGCAGGTGAAACGACCACGATCGTTATCAGGGCCCATTGGAAATCGTACGGCCCTGGCGTGACATATGCCACCGCGGTGAAAGGAAAAGAAGAAGACTATGGCGATATCAAAAGCCTTCGAGGCTGCGAGCTTTCTCTGCCCGCGGCCAAAGCGAATGGATTTTTCATCGAGCCCCTCTTATCGTACCACGGGCTCCATCTATCGTATAAAACACGATTCTTCGCACTCCGATCAATGATCCACGATCCAGCTCGATCCTTTTAACGATCGAGCCACCGTCTGACCTGATCGGTACATTCTACTGCGAACCTCTGAACCGTTCCGCCTGTTGACAATTCTGTTGCACATTTTTAATTTTAGCTCTTGTAGATCGTTTTTTTGTTTATTGTCCACACGCAGCGATCCATTAACAGTTTATGCAGAATGGTGTGCACGCATATAGAAAGTTATTTATATAATTCATTGTGGAAATTGTAGCGGTATTGATAAACGACGACGAGCATTGAGAAGCTTTTCTCTATCAATAGACTCCATACGATTTAATCAATATAGAAGCTCGGAGCTTTGCATATCGATAGCAATCTCATATTCAATTCTATTCACTTCGATATGAAAGGAATATCGCCTCCGATATCATGGAAATCTGATTAAAATTCCTCGAACAAAGATTCTGTTACACTAACGAGGAAGCGTTTCATTATCAGTAACAAGCAAATAAATTGAATTAACAGTGATATAATGTCTAGGATTAAAAATAAATTTTTCTCGGTTTTATGTTAAAAATTATAAAACAATTTTTTAATAGTCTATTAAATTTTTTAAATTTGGAAAGAGGCATTTAACAATACATTTTAACAAAATATTAACACGTTGAATGCTGTGGCAGGCACTGGTAATCGACGCCTCAAATTTAATTTAATGAAATAATTATGGATTGTCGCAGAATCCTGAGCAAGCTTCATACCGAAACAATAATGTAGTAAGAGAAGAACAAGATTGAGTACTCAACTCTTTTTTTTCTTTACGATTTATATAAAAAATAGTACATTATGTCGTGTCTGACTGGGTATGGCTGTTTTCACTGTGGCACTCAACGTGCTGAAAACAGTCTTGTCAGTATAGTGGCTCTCAGCACATACTGTAGGACAGTATAGTCCATATAGAGAATTTTAGTTTATACATTCATCTCTGCATTGTAAATATTTCAATATTATATTTTTTATCGTTCAATTCTCCAAGCTTGCCCATTGCACATAAATAATAAAATATTGTATTGCTCAGAATGTTAACAATTTCACTGTCCTTTAATAAACATTATAAGGTACAAATTTTGGATCTCGAAATACAAAAATCGGTATAATTCGATTCTATAATTGATAATTTTTATTCCGGAGATTAATGAATATGTATAATAATGTAGTCCAGGTCTGATCGATAAAATTACGTCATTTGAGCGATTATGCATCCGGCAGAAATCTGGCATTGTATCTATTTTTAGAATCGTCCGGCTCGTTAATTCACATTTTATCGAGGCAACACGAGAATCCGGGGATTCTGGCGCAGTAATTCGACGAGGAAATCGAGGCAACCCCTTTTCTTTTATTCGCTTCGTTCAAGGAAAACCGCACGACGCGCACCGAAGCTATCTGTTGCATCCCGAGGACTTGACCCTACTTGTCCTTGGCCGAATCATCCCCTCGAACCACCCCTAAAACTCACCCTCCCTCCGCCTCTGCTCCGTTCGATGCGTACTCCTAATGGCGCTTTTATTGTTCCCGGCCCTGCGGCTCTGATATACCTCGTTCACGGATTTCGAATGGAATCGAGAATTTCCATGCTGCCGATATTCTGCTGGAAATTACGCCTAACAGCTTTAATTGCTCCATTAAACGAGCAATTACGCAATTCATTCTTAAGTCCACCGCTTTCTGCCTCTTGTATGTTATCTATGTTACATTGTTCGCAGCAGCTGTGTTACTTTTTTAATATTGTGTATTATGTTTTAATTACAGAGGACACAGTTTATAGACTTCGAGTTAGGTTGGATTAGACTGAATTAAGTGGAGATGAGTTACGTGGCGTCAGATTGAACTTGTTTGAGTTCGGTTAGGCTGGGTTTAATTAATGCTTTGTATTATTGTATAATTAAAATTCATAAAATCTGTGGAGTCTGAGTTAGGTGATGACAGATTAAATTAAGTAGAGCTAGGTCACTATGAGTCACGTTGAATTGGGGTGGGTTCTATTATTCTATGATTAAAATGGACAAAGTTTATAGAGTCTGAATGAAGTTTTGCTAGATTGGATCAGATAGATCTATATTACTTTTAATCGTATTCATCCCTTGCCTTATGATTTTTTAATAGCTATCTGCACTGAAGTTTATTGCTCGACTGTTCTAAGGGTGAAATCTAAGAAGAATATTTATTAACATGTACAGGTTGCTTTAGATGCTCCTCTAAAAGTTAGAGCTGCTCTAATATACAATTTTCAGAAATTTGTATTTGAGCGAAACTGATTTTTATAATCTATAGATCATAATCTGCATCACGAGTCTGACTCGTTATTATAAGGCAAGGGGTTAAATTAAGCTAATTGTAAGTATGGTTCCACTGAATTATGTTATGTTAGCTCCAGTTAAAATGACTCAAGCTTCTGGTACTATGAAATGCTTTGTGACAATTTTAATATAATTAAAGGCAACAATTCTGCACGATCTCATAAATAATGCATCCATTCCTCTTCCTTGCAATAATTATATTCGATTAAAAATCGAGTTCGTATCGAAATATGAATAACAGAGAACGACTTGTATCCGTTTCAGCGTCCAAGGGTCTCCGACAATTTATGAGATGCCGTTTCCGCCGTTCCAGCGTGCAACATTTCATGTAAACAAATAACCGCGGGCACAGGAAACGTCGTATAAACTAATTTCACCGGGGAAGTACACGACGTCGCTGAAATTTCGAGATTCGAGACGTGTTAGTCGATAACGCTGCGGAACAATGCGGTGGAAGCTACACGAGGCTTCTCTCTTTTGCATAATGCAGCATCATTGCAAAGGAAAAATCTCCTTCTCAGCTCCCCCTCAAGGAAATTAAGCAACCCCTTCTTCACAAACAACTTCATGGAGTAATTTTCAATAGTGACACAGATTTCCATTCTCCTTTTGAAATCGTACCACGCGAACCTTTTTAAAATTCTATTTGCAGCGTGGAAACGCCACGTGGAGATTATTAAAAATTACTGATCGGGCAGAGACGATCCATTTGGTGAAAAATGGAATGGTACCATTTTTCTTCGTTGGTACTCTGTCACTATAAATTATTTTAATGTCTGTTAATGGTGCTGCCTGTTAAAAAGTACACCACGTTAAAAAGTATTTAATATGGCGATTTTTATACAGGGTGCACCAAAGTAAGTGTCATTGGAAACAACACCTAAACTCTTGTCATTCTAACATGATTATACAGTAAAAGTTTGGTCTGTTCCTTACGTTGGATTTAAAGATATTTATAACAAACAGAATTTTTATTATTTCTCATCTTAATATTCAATGAAAGATGAACCTCAACCATTATGTGACCTTCGAACACCTGAAAATCAGCACCCTCTCAAAAAGTCCCTCTATTTAACCTTCTCTACACCTTGAATTCTCACTATAATGACCTATAATAGTTAATTATACTATGGACCACTAAGTCACTGCAAAATTTCCATGAAGTAGCCTAAGCAGAAGACGTGTGAGTCTTCAGGGTGAATCTGAGAAACTCGCAGTGACTTGGAGGGTCTCAGCAGAATGTTGAAAGCAGCCCCTCGAGAGAATTCACTCTGTGTTTTCCTTTTTTTTCAGTAGCGCGACGATGCGACGCAATGACCTTGAAGTTCTTCCGGAAAATTGCGAAATTGAATTCACCGCGGAGCAGATCAGCCCCGGGGGATTTACGACATTCCGATCACGTAAGCCGAGGACCGATCGCGTGGTTCATCCCTGTCGCTTCTTTGATCCTTCGATTCCATCGGGAATTTGCGTCGAAACGTTTCGTTGGCAAATTTTCAACTCCCCATTAAATTGGAACTTTGACTATTGTACGTTAAACTCAGGCCGTCCAAGGCCATTCTCCCTATTCTTAAGGTCTACAGTGAAGAAGAAGAAAAAGAGGAATCTGTGTCAGAAGTGGACGAAGTGCAGCTGGATAACCTTGAACTTTTGGATATTTTAGAATAATTTCAATAATTAAGCTGAATTTTTGTTTGTTGGCCATGAGGGATAATCTTGAAAAAGCAGCTTTTCTAGTGAAATATTGTTTCAATTTTTTAATGTTGGAGCGCTGCAATAATTTATAACGTTTCCGGATACAATCAAGGGAAGAAGGAAATCATTTATGCTACACGTGGAAAACGCTGACAGAAGGAAAGTCACGCGAGCAGAATGAATGGTCGCGAGATGTCACGTAAGACGTTTCACCGAAGAAAATCGAGCATCCTCCGCGTTCTAATTTCTTCAGACACATTTTTATGAAAATCTACCGTGGAAATTTTTTTGCTTTAACAATTAATACACATTTTCTTTGGAGGGTCAGACAAGGTTAAAAAATTCATATAAATTACATAAAGTGAACTTAAATACTGAGATTTTGAGAGCTACAGATTTTGTTCCTTATTGAGCAAGTAGAAAGCTTTCGTGTCTGGCCAGACATGCCATAATAGTCTCTTTTAAATATAATTCACAGAGGAAATAAATATTTAACTATTTGACCACATTGTTACTATTATGTAGTATTAACACAACATTGATACTCACCAAAATTTTACCAAAATTGAGTCATTATTTAATTTAATTAAATTAATGATCCTCGAGAAGATTCATAAAAATTTATAGTATTATTCCAACCAATCAAGATTTGTCAGAATTTTGTGAGTGTTAATAACTATTTAATTAAATTAGATAAATGGTGTCAGTGACCCTTTCGAAATCTCCTAGATTTTCCTCGCAAACGAATGATGAAATATGCATGTTCATTTTCCGTGGCAAGGAACGATAACGTCGAAGATGCAATCCTTAACGTGACTGCGTCCGTTCGATGCAGTTATGCATCCGGTGCACCGGCGTATCTTGCACACGAGCTAAAAATATATCTTTATAGTCCACGGGAAATTTTCCACCAGAGGCTGACGCGTTACCATCGTTTTTCACGGATTTTTCCTCGGAGAATAATACGACGGTCCAAGAAATCATGCTTAACCATCGTGTAAAGCATAATCGAACATACTGATTCAATCAATTTTACTGAAATTTATTAATAAGTTCGTTAACACGTGTCACGTATGTGTGACGCGATGGGTTTAATTAGGGACGTCACGTACGCGTGACAGGTACAGATCGACCAACTTTTTCAGGGAATTAAAAATAAATATTATTTGAAATAAAGTCGAATTTGATATTATAATATTATTGCCTGAGGTTCAACTATTTTCAGGTGTGAAATTTATTCTGAGCATTTTTAATTAGTCAATTTGCAGTGTTTTCATGTACTACCTTACTGCAAAATTTCATAAATTCTACGCGAATTATAAAAAAAATAATTGAAGAAGACTACAAAAATTTAAGATTCTGGTAAACAATATTTAAGTTAATATTTGTCGTAACAAATTAGAGGTGTGAAGAATATAGTTCAGAAATGAATTATGGTGCTCGTTGAAATAATGAACGCAATGAAATTAGTAAATGTTCACCGAAGCATCCAGCAGTATTTACGAACGTATAATTATTCTCGAAGCTTATTCGCATTGAAAATGATCATTAATTAATCATTTGACCGAATATTCGACTGCGAAACGCGGCTCGTTGAACCGTTCACGGCGTACGAACCGATAACACGAAATAAAATGCAATAAACGACAACGTGCATCGTCGAACAATATTCATCCGTCGTGTCGTGGATGAATAAATCAACAGCTTTTCTCTGAGCCCAGAACAAATTGCGAGGACACGAATGGGCTTGTTTGTCGTAGGTGATTAACAGACACGTACAATGCCGCAGTTTATTAGAATTGAAGTTTAAAATATGCCAACGTAACATTTAAATGTTAGCCTTCTGTCAAGGCTATTTGAATTTTATTCAGTGCAATATGAAGGTAGTTTAATCATTTTTATTGGTATTAATGAGGGCGAGTCTCTCTTTAAATTAAGTAAAATATAATATATTATATTAGAGTATACTGATGTTGATTTAACGGTTTTAAAAATGAGAAAAAATTGGTAAAATAATTGTTGAAAATTCAGTGGAGCGAAAATAATAAAAATCATTTCCTCAACCCTATATTTTGGGAGTACTTAAAACTTTCTGATGAAGTTTGAAGCTCCGAGAATGTCACCACTTAGAGCTTGTAAATTTTTATAGTGAAAGAATCTGTAATGCTCCAGATTCAGTATTAACTATAATAAAAAAAAGTATGAGAGAGAAGTCTATGAAGTATGCAACTTATTTCGTTCTGTATTCTGGAAATTTCCAAATTGCTGGAATCTTAATGTTATAAATAATGTGAGAAATGTACGGAATGCGTACGACCCGAAGAACATCCCTGTAAAGTCTCAGGAAATCTCCAGAATTACATCGCAAGATCTCCGGAAGCGGAATCTCCTCTAAAACTTTCACCCCTCTTGAAATGCAAATAGTCTCAAGAAGGTACAGGATACGAAAAACCTTCGAACTTCTTCTTCAGGGTTTTCTAGGCCATCTACGATCATCTTCGATAAAAATTGGCCGCACCAAAAAATAATTCAAAGCTCCAAAAAGCAAAATTTCTAACTTCTAAGTTAATTAGCAAAGGGGTAAGTTTGAAGAGTTCTGTCTAAACTATTTATACAAATTGTTAACTTTTGTTGTGTCCATAAAATGTTCTGAACGAAGTCTGGACGAAAATACTCCGCATGGTCGAGAATAGCCACCCTCCGTTGACAGACTACGGATGAACAACCCCTTCGAAAATATCTCAGACGAACCTGACACGACAGAGCTAACAAAACAGCCTAAAACGTGGAGACCAACGCCCATGAAATGTAAGGCCAAAAAACTTGATCGAGTCGGAAATTAATGAACCAGCTCCAGATCGATCCCACGACCCTTATCAGTCTCCATGTTGGGGGTGAAATTTCAACCCTCTCGTAAATTTTCAATTCATTCTCCTGTATCGAACCACTTTGAGCTTGATGGGCCTTCTGAGTTTTCAATCAAGATTGCTTTGATCTGAACGAAATTATTTCGTTTAACGTTTCACATGATCACAAACATTTTCATACTGATATTTGTATGTCTCTATGCAGCAATGGTGTCTCAAAGTCTCTTGAAATTAACACCTCATTGTGAGATGGATGTGATTACACTTGGTTGTGTTTGAATTGATTTGAAGCTTTCTAGAGGTTTCAGGATGAGCATGGTTACGTTTCATTAGGTTTGAAGTAGTTTGAAGCCTCTTAAAACACATCACTGATTGTTGAACAAGCTTGGTTCTCCCTGCAATCATTTTCCAGCTTCTTGAAGCTCTTCACTGATTGTGGAGCGATCGGAGTTGTGCCTGGCTGTGTTTGAAGCGGTTTGATTCGTCTTGAAGACCACTAGCAAATTTTACCTTGCTGCTCAGACTGGCGTATCATTCCAGGGACAGTAAAGAATCATCTTGTATGAAGCCTTCATTATTTATTCAATGAATCAGTGAAAACGCAGAGAATCATTCTACGTTTCAAGTCGTTTGATAGGGTTTGCAGTGTATCAGAAATTTCCAGCTCTCTTATCCTGTCACTTAGTCAAGTACAGTGAATCCAAATGAGCCAAAGATCATTCTGTATGATGGTGTTTTATATGTACTCAAACAAACAGTGACAAAACAGAATCATCCCGAGTTTGAACTGGTTTGAAACCCACAAACAAACCCTATCTGTCATACCCAATTGCTAGCTGTCTTATCCGCCAGCCAGCCAAGTACTGTGAATCCAAATGAGCCAAAGATCATTCTGCATAATGGTGTTTTATATGTACTCAAACAAACAGTGACAAAACAGAATCATCCCAAGTTTGAACTGGTTTGAAACCCACAAACAAACCCTATCTGTCATACCCAATTGTTTCTGGATCAAACACCGTTCTCCACGAGGCTTTCTTCTATTTATTCAAACCTAGACGTCTCCTTCTTATATTGATTCAAACATCAGCAATTCTTTCAACTTTCCAATACCCGAACCAGAGAAAAATCCTGCATTCGAAGAGATTTAGAGGACCCCGAAGAGCATCAGCGGTTGCAGGACGAGCAGGCAGAGTTCGCCTGCCAGGCTGCCGGGTATATCGATTTCGAGAGAGGCAAAGATCGTCCTGCACGAAGCATTCGAGTGGGGCTTCAGGGCCGTACCACGGGGCTCGACGCCACCTGCGATGACCTTGACCTACGGGGTTTCTCTCGCGCCGGCGTCGCGTCCTCGCCCTCCCCTTTTGCACTCTCCAGCTTCTTCGGGCTATGTCCTGCTTTCACCCTGCTAACCGACGTCGTTTCACCCCCCTCACCCCCTGCACCCTGTGCGTTACCCTGCTACGAGCTACCCTTTCAATTCAGCCCTTCGGTCACGATCCTCTGGACCACCCTTTGTCACTCAGAGATGGACTCCGTTTAATTCTCTGTTTCCGGCTGCCTTTCGTCCGTATCCAAGGGATGACACGGGTCGTTCGGTTCTCGTGGATCCGGGCTTCTCAGCTTAATGCTTCGGTGGAGCTTTTCACTTGTCTGTTCGTTACATTCTGTAAGGAGTTCCTTTCGTTTGATCTCTGTGGGTGGTTTGTAGACACGCTGAAGAGGTTCTTGAAGGAATTGGTGGAATATTGTAACATTCTGCTTTGAAAGTATTGGAGGCACTGAATACTTTGATAAACCTAGGTGTTATTGTTGTAGTGTAATTCTTAGAGACGGAAATGATATGTGAATTTTCTTATTCTTAGTGTTTTTTTTATTGCTATTTTTGTTGGTCCCTGAATAATTTTTATATATTTTTGTTGGATTATTATTATTGACTGAACTATTAGGCTAATGCAACGGACTGAAAACATTAAGCCCTTGACGTATAATTTAATTTGCCTGCGCTTGTCGGTGTAGTCTTGAAATTCTTGATAATTTCAATGAAAAGTGTTATTTAAATTCTCCTAACAATTTATCTCGAGCAATTCGTTTGTATAAAGTTAAATATTGAGGTTCCTTGTCGTTTTATAAACTTTCATGAGAAACTGTACATTTTGCAGTTGTATAAATCTAACAAGTTGCTGTTACGATAATTAAGATCCTCATTTTCCTGTAATTTAAAGGACCAAAGTTTTCCATTTGGTAATTGTGCAATTTGAGTTCTCCAACCCCGATATCCCTCGGAGAGTACTTTAATCAGAGGAAAATCTAATTTTCCGCTTTTCCACGGAAGTTTCACGCTCCAGGCAGCGGTCAGAATTTTCCAGGGATTTCCTTGAGTGTTC
The DNA here is from genome assembly GCA_916610135.2 of Macropis europaea. Classification (NCBI taxonomy): domain Eukaryota; kingdom Metazoa; phylum Arthropoda; class Insecta; order Hymenoptera; family Melittidae; genus Macropis; species Macropis europaea. Next base: position 3,726,473 of record OU744353.1, read on the forward strand.
GTTTCTAACGAGAATCGAATCTAGCCACTCAGAAAAACCGTCTCGGTCCATTTTCCCCGGCGCATTTGCTTTTCCAATCCTTTAGCCGATAATTCGAACACCTCTTCCGCTCGCCGACCGTTTGTTCTCCCCAGCTTCCGGTTGCTTCCGTCCGTCTTCATCCTATTGTTTCCCCACGTGATTTTAATAATTTTCCGAGGGTTCCTTCGATATCATCGACTCGTCGAATATTCCGCGTCATGTTTCAGGGGACGAAGTTTCCGATGAACGAGATAAAATGTTCTGCGTCGAAGAAGTTTCTCATTAATATCGAATTTGCCACTTGGTAGTTGTCGAAACGACGCGATTGCCAGAGGAACGAATTCGATATCGATTCCCTTGAAATTTTCTTCGAAACGTCTATCCTATCGCAAATATAACTTTCTTGAAGAGAATTTAATATTTATTCTGTTCCAATTTTTCACGAATATTTATATTCAGTAGTTATTTGTCAATTTTTTTAATTGTGATTATTAGTGGGGACAAATATTGTGTTAATTCCTAGTGAAATTCATAGATTTCTTTGATGGAAATGTTAACGCCTTCAGAGCTTCCGTAAAACGATTATTAATGTCAATTAATGCATAAATAAATTTTTATTTTCTTTGTAATATATTTAGAAGAATTTAATCTTTGAATAATTTTTCTATTATCAAATTTAAGCCTAGAAAAATTTATTATTTAAGCAATCAAATTTGTATTAAATTAAATATATAGATAATTATATTTATAGCTGCCTGGAATTAATGAATTCTATTTATAAATTAATAATAATCTCATGTTGTCAGAATCATTTACAACCCTCTGTCTTGTACGTCAATCTTCCCCGTCGATGTGACCAATCGCAACAGCCGATATCAAAAATCCGCATCTCTATTTACCTGAAACCTCATCGAGCCTCCGTTGATTAAATGGCTGGAACCATTTCATCCCCCAGCCTCATGCAGCCCCGAATAACTGTTATTCGTGTACCAATAAAGTTCGAATCAAGCCCCAATTGCTCCCGTGGAGGGTAAATTAATCGCCAGAACTCGCCAATCGCTGTTTCGATTAATTTATAAATCTTTGAAATAAACTGTCAAGCTATCATCGGCGTCAAACTTAATTAAAATAAAATTTGTTTTTTGGATATCTGTCCATTTTTCAGCTTTGAAATTGATACCAGAGTGATTTGAATTGTTTTTTTATAACACTATAATTTGTAATGAATTATTTTAATGCTTGTCGAACGTTCAGAGGGTGGACAACCCTTATATAGAATGGGATCTTTTATGGTAATACTTCAGGGGATGAATCTTGAAACTCTTTTCAAGTTGTAACAAATTAATGACTAAATAAACGAAGAAACAACCCTGTTATAGTATGGTGTCTTTATGTTAATACTTTAGGGGAAATCTAGGAATAAAATAGGCCTGTTTTAGGTATTTCTGCTATAGTCAGATACACTATAACATCCTCTTTTATGCAATATATAAATCACCACGGCAAGTAAATGTTAAAATATTTAATCATACCGTAGTTGCCTCTTCAAGAACGAACTCAACAATCGCAAAAAGTAATTCAGTAAAAATTCACAGTTATTTAACGACAAACAAAAATTATCAAGCATTCAAGCATTTTTTTAAGAAAAGCATGGATGCATTTTTGACCATGCTTCGTCAACAGTAATTAAATTAAAAAAATCTCAATGCACACGTATGTGTCATTCCTCAAGAGGTTCCCTCTGCTCTAAATTAAACTGAAATTAATTACTTGATTAAATGAAATCTCTAGCAGGTGACCTCCACTCGTGTTAATGTAATTAACCCCTTCCTTACGATTTTTCCGACAATTTCGTGCAATAAAGATCACTACACAAGTCCTGGAATGCCCATTAACACGTACAATCCATTTTTAACACTATGAGAGTCATTTGAGTCACCAGTGACCAACGCCATAAATTTCATTCAATTAAATAACTATTAATCCTCACAACCTTCTTAAAAACATTAATATTGCAATAATACTGCACCATACAAATCACAAGACTAAATAATTACAAAATTTCATTACTTTACGATCTATATTAAAGACTGCATATTATAGCATGTCTGTGGTATTTAAGTCGGTTGTGCTATAGTGTCAAACCTTAACACGTTGGCTGGCACAGTGGAAACAGCCATTCCTAATCAGACACGACATAAAGTGCTGTGTTGATTGCAAATCACAGAGAAAGAAAATGTTTAAGTACTCAATCGTACATTGCCTTTCTATGTTAATCCTGCAATGTAAAATTCGCTGAGAATATTTTCGAAATCAATAATTATTTAAGTAACTCGTTGACCGTACAGACAAGTGAGTCTGGTATGTGTAAGATATCACTCATATTCTGAACCACGAGTGTGACTCGTTATCCTAAGACGAAGTGTCAATAAAAAATCCTGATCACAGATCATCCAAACGATCGGAGAGCTGCAGAACAATTGACGAAGTGGAGCCACCGGTGGCTAACGATCATCAGTCTGGACCTCGAGGGTTAAATGAAGCTTTCGTCGGAACTCGGACATGTCTCACCCCGTCCTCCACCACGAACGAAACAGAAGCTCGTAACCAACCCCTGTAGCGTATCCCCACCCTCGTCGGAGCTACCGGACCGAGGCAACCTCCCTCCTCCAGTTCCTGAGCCACGTTCCTGTCCTGTGACGAGCGGATCCAGTCGCAGTTCGAACCCCGAAGAGACCAGCTGATTATCCTGGAGGAGCCGACACCTGGCACGACTCGATACGATCGTGCCTAAAACCCTGTGGCCATGAGCTCGGAAGCATGCAGGTGGGTTGGTCGATAGAACTTCCTGTTTACGCCTCACGCACTATACCACTGTAATCGAGCCTCTGGGATTGTTGTTTCTAAGGGTGACTGTGCTGCTGGTTCTCTTACGTGGACTGTTGATGTATGGGGGTTCAGAGTTTGAGGACTCAAATTTATTGGAATTGTTTCATAGGGTCTGTGGCTAGATAGAGCTTTTGGTGATGGGATGTTTTGGACTCTGTGCTATGGAATTTCTTTATATGGACTACTGATATGTGGGGGTTGGGAGAACGAGAATTCAAATTCATTGGGATGGTCTTATGGGATCTGTGGTTAGACAGAGCTTTTAGTGATGAGATTTTTTGGACTCTGTGCTATGGAATTTCTTTATATGGACTACTGATATATAGGGGTTGGGAGTTCGAGAATTCAAATTCATTGTGATGGTCTTATGGGATCTGTGGTTAGACAGAGCTTTTAGTGATGAGATGTTTTGGACATTGTGCTATGGGATTTCTTTATATGGACTACTGATATACAGGGGTTGGGAGTACGAGAATTCAAATTCATTGGGATGGTCTTATGGGATCTGTGGTTAGACAGAGCTTTTAGTGATGAGATGTTTTGGGCACTGTGCTATGGGTTTCTTTATATGGATTACTGATGCATGGGGTTTGGCAGTTTAAGGACTCAAATTTATTGTGATGGTCTTATGGGCTCTATAGCTAAAGAGAGCTTTTAGTGATGAGATGTTTTGGACACTGCGCTGTGAGTTGTTTTCACGTGGACTACTGATGTATGGGGTTTAGGAGTTTGAGGATGCCAAATTAGTGAGGTGCTTCTTGGGTAAATTGGGAGCCCCTTTGAAGTGGTTTCGGGGGTTCTGTGGTTGGGTAGAGGTTTTAGCAATGCGGTGTTTTTGATTCTGTGCTGTGGGTTCCTTCATGTGGGGTAGTAATGCTTGGAATTTGAGTTCCAGGGTTAAGATGGTCCTAAGTGGTTTTTGGATAGATAGAGGGTTTTGGTGGATACATGGGGCTTCTAGTGGTTAAATAGAGGTTCTATATTTAAGAGTTTGAGGATTAAAATATATTGGGGTGGGTTTTGGGTAGATTGAAGCTTCTTGTGTGTTGGTCTGAGGTATCTGTGGTTAGATAAAGGCTTTCTGTGTTTTATATAAAGCTTCCCTTAGTATGGTGCTTAGAATTCTGTGATGTGAATTTCCTGGATACGAGATTTAGAAGTTTTAGGGTTAGAATCTTTCGTGATGATTTTTGAGTAGATTAGAGGTCCTTATGGGGGGTTTATGACTTCTGTGGTTATCCAGATATTTTGGTGGTTAGTAGATAGAGCTCTTGATACTTGTATAATTTTTTAGAAACTTCGAATACATTTAAACGATATTGAAAATAAAATTCACCCCTGCATCCCCATTCATTCGACAGGCTGCTGTTCTCTACAGGTTTTCCTAGGTTCGGGGGTGAGTTCCTTTGTGAAACTTCGTGCCGCCCAGAGACGAACTCTGGGAGATACTTCTGTCGAAGTTTGTTGAACTTTCTTCACCGTTTCCGAGAAATCTCAACCCTTCGATTCACCTATCTTCACGTCGTCCACGATTAATCTAACTCGCACCTGCATCATTCTGTACAATTTTATACGATATAAAAAACCTTACGCTACAAAATTCAAAAAATTTTATTTTCTCCTACTTTTTATTCAAAGTTCATCGATTGAACAAATTTCAAGGTTAGGTTGAACTCTGCCACAGTAGCTTCTTATGTAAAGTCACGTGTACTGAGTCAAATGTCTAAACAAGATTAGACATCAGACAATCGGGCAGCAGTTATTTAAAATAATTAATTTGTTAGTTACACAACCGATTGTATAAAAAAGGAAGCATAATTTTTAATAAAAATCATATTCTTTACAATTTTTATTTATTTCTGCATGAAGAATCACCCTCGCAAGAATACACCGAGCCACCCCATGTGCTCTTCCCGAAAATAGCCCCGACTAAACAATAGACCTGTCCACGTGTCTTCTTACATCCGAGAATCCCTGTTTCGATCAATCATGTCCTTTATTCCTACCCTAAAAAACACATCGAAGAAGAAAAAACGCCGAGATCGCCCTCGTCTTCCGGATGTCTCATTCTCCGTGTCATCGGGGGATGAAAAAGTGATTCAGTGTGTACTCATAGGCACATTTTATCTTCTTAGGGATCATCGACCCTTTTTGTACCGTTCATTCCCTTTATCTGAAGGGCCGAGTTCGATTTCTTATTACGACGCGAGAAGGAGGGTCGAGGGACCGAATTTTAAGGGGTTTCAACCCCTCTTGGCTACCATGGATACCATACACAAAACAACGTGGAACGAAAAAATATTTTTAGTAAAGATACTTCACTTTTCATATTTTTTCTTGGCTGCAGACACGAGAGACATGAGTTTGAAATGAAAGGATCATTCGTCGGGGTATAATGAGATGCTTTCTCTGCTCTCCCTGGAAAATGGCGTCCCTTTTGAAAATATTCGATGCGTCAATGCGAGAGGTGTGCGAACGACGTGTAATGGAAGCGTCCTTTAATTAATTTTTCAAAGGGACTGGATTTCGCGAGTACTCCGTCGATTCCATCAGACCTCGCTGTCTTTTGTCACGTTTCATGTATTTACGCTTGGAACAAATATTGTTGCAATTTTTATAGCACCCTTGTAATGTATTTGAAATTTTTCAAGCACCCTCGTAATTTATTCGCAATTTTCCAAGCGCTCGCGTAATTTATTTGCAATTTTCTAACGATATAACCTACAAAGAAATTATTCGTTCTTAGGTGTTCATTTTAGTTATTTATTTCTGAGTATTAAAAATGTTCCGCAGTCAGAGTGAATGAGGGGTAAACAAATGTTTGACTAGTCAAATGAGGCTGCTCGTAATGATTGAGGCGTTCCGCCATATTGAACCGGAAGTTCCACAGTGTCTTCTTCGAGGCGTCAACCGAATTATTCTTGTAAACTCGCGAAATTGTTGGAAGTTACAAATTTCCTTCAGACTGAATCGACAACCATGGTGTCGTTTAATTTTCACCCCCGAGTGTAGCTAACTTCGTTTCACCCTTCTGAAATTAGTATTCAATAATAACTTCACCGTCGGGGGTAGAATATTAAATTTGCAGTTACATTTTGTCGAGACCCGACGATGCCTCGAATTTTCAACTTTTAGAATGAATAATCAACCCTTTACGTCGCTCTCAATTCTTGCAATTTAATTTTCTTCCTAAGGGAGGACTTTTCGAGCTGGAAAATAAATCCAGAAATTCACGAGTGTGCTCGAGCTGTCAAATTTATTATCGTAGAATTATTATTATTATTGTGAAATATTATATGTAGAGGGTGACTGATAATACTGTCTAGAAGCTCTGCTAAAATATTCTACAGACCAGAGGAGGACGAGAATGTTATACAAATATCCCTTAAAAAACGCTTCGTAAAAGTTGTGACAAAATAGTTGATACAATTGTCAAGACACAATATGACGCTGAATAATAAAATAACTAACAAAAGGGATTAATAATTGCACTGATTTCAATGCAATTATCTAATAAAGTGTTTAGCTAACTCCTCTCGAACAATAATGAACATAATAAACAAACAGCAAACTTTTTAACAGAGTATTATCCTGAAGGGTGAATTTATCAACTAAAACCAATAATCTATAACCCTCTAAATCTCATTATATCGCAGCTATATCCTGTGTCTAACAAAATTTACCAAAATTCGCCACCCTCTACATCTTCACCTCAAAAATCATCTCAACTTTCATCCTGACATTTTAACAAGTTCACTGTCACAGTGAAAACTCCCCTACCTCGACAGACACGCTATAATCTCCCATTTCAAACGAAAATGTCCAAGAAAAAAAATATACAACTCTTCCATAGTACAGTCTTGATCTTCTATTCTTATTGCGCTACTACTTCCATTCAAAATTGTAATAAAATTAGTACTTATTCAATTAAATAAAATTCAATTTAGCTAACGCGTGCTAATGAACCATTTTTCGAAACACTTTTACACTTTCCTTTGAATGTGCTGCAAAGAATATGCCGAAGTAAAAAATTCTCCGGTCTGCTCCGCGAGGAAACTGCATGAGAAAGTATACTTCCGGTGAAAATTGATGAAGCTCGAGGTCGAGTAATGGACACTTAAAAATTAATCGAACCTGCCCGGGGGTTGAAGGGGGTGTCTCTGTTCACACGCGGCCGCAGAGGCGGCGCGCAAAGGAAAAAAGGCAACCCCATTTTTCCTTTCCTTCATCGACCGTGTCGTGTCAAGGACGTACGTGGCAAGATCTTTCAGTCACGGTCACGAACGACGTTGTGTGTCTGTTTGAATCATTCGCCGCGATTATGGGCCTCGCCCTTCACCCTCTGCCGCCCCTTTCACCCTTCTTCGCGGAGCCGTCGGTCGATGAAATTTTTAATGGATCGCGAGAGCCACCCCCTCGCACTTTACACGACAACCTCGATCGCTTCAGGGAATATTTAACCCTTTGGCTTGTGACAACGAGTCACACTCGTGATGCAGGTCATCAATATGGGTTGTTAGGAATTTTTAGAGCAACCCTGACTTTCAGAGGATTAACTAGAGAAAATTGGACATGTTGTTGAGTAGTCTTTATGTATTTCGCCGCTAGAGCAGTTGAATAATGAAATTCAGCAAAAGCTTGTAAGACAAGGGGTTAAATAAGTCAAAGTTTAAGCCCTTTTGAACAGTCTTTTTAGGTTAGGCTGGTCGTTTTTTCTTTAATTCACTGAGTTGGTGAGTCGATAATGTTCATTAGGACAGCTTTAAGGATTTAAGAAGTATTGGGTTCAATGGGGTGAATGTTGGGAGTATAGTGTGATTTGTGAGATTCTTTTTTTAGTAAATATAAGGGTTGCAATTTTCAATATTACATATACATATGTATTTTATAATTTCATATGTTGTGTAGATCGTGGTGTTAATTAATTTTGTAATTAAAATTCGTAATTTTTAAATACTACGAGGAATGTTTCTTTGCGTGTAGATTATCAATTTTAAAAGAAATATGCCTGAAAGAATTTTATTCTCTGTTTCTGATAGATGAACTATCGACAGCACATACATATTATTAAATTTTCAACAATTTCCTATTCAATTTTTATTTTTTATTTTATTTATTACTTTTTACATCTTTGGAATTTCCGAGAACATAATTTAGTTTTTGGAGATCTGTATGTAGTGTATGTAACAGTTGGCGCAGTACAAAAATTCTGACAACTTATTCAACTTAAATAATTGTGTCTAAAGTATAAACTTTGAAACCATTTAAACCTGTCCTCCGGGGGACATAAAATTTTTGTAATGGATCCAGAAGTAAATGCTAAATCGCTATGTTTAAAATGACTTTAACTGGAAGAACATAAATTTACATCGCCCAGATTTCCGTGAGGGATCGATTTGGCTGCGAGCCAGCGATCGAAGACGAAGATCATCGAAACTTCCAACTTTGGAAGCGCGCGAAAGCTCTGACGATAAACGTATGTAATTTATTAGGTCGCTGATAAAGCAACATATTTACAAAAAAACTTTTAATACTCCCTCGCCAACCGACGACGGCGCGCAATTAATTAATATCCCAGCATTTAATTCACTGGAGGCGTCCTGGAATATCTTCTGAAACGCTGCTCGTGGTTGCTAATTAATTATTTGTCGCCTGAGGTCTCTAATATACGATAAACGGTTGCCATAAATAATTTCTAACGAAACTAACATTTTTCAGAATAAATATGGTTTAAAATGTTATATGTATATACATTAAATATTTTCGATCGTTGCATAAACAATTGCCTGATCTGAAATGTTATATATATATATATATATATATATATATATATATAAGTGAAATATTTTCCAATATTATGTAAATAAAATATCTGACCTAAAATGTTATATATAAATTAAATATTTTCTGTCATCATGTAAGCAAATTGTCTGCTCTGAAATGTTATATACAGATCAAGTATTTTTTCATATTATATAAATAAAATATTTGAAATGAAATGTTATTTCTATCCTAAGTCAAATGTTTTCGAATATTTTATTAAGAGAATATCTGACGTGAATTGTTCTACATAAATGAAATGACGTGTTTGATGCGCAACGGGTATTTTGCTTGGAATATTTGATGATACCGTGTTTAACGATGCTGTAAATTATATCAGTGACGCACGTCGATGTATCAGGATTTAATAACAGTCCCTCCGATTGTTCAATAAATTTGCGTCCGTTCGCTGTCACTGTATGGAGGCGTACGAACAATGTACAATAAGAGGCGACAACAAGTCATTGTTATTGCGAAGAAGAATCGTGTGAGTGATGTTTAATCGATTCTGTCGGGAAATACGTATTGAATTTCGTGAAAAGGAAATCGAGATATTGCAAACAAATTATGAAAATAGTAAATAGATTGAACAAGTTATTGCAGGGTCCAAAAAGAGCTTATTACACTTTTTAATATTTGTTTTTAACAAAAGTAGCAGAACTTAGAGTCTTCGACAGTCAATCTTTGATGGATAAAATTTTAAATTACATTTCAGACTTTAGTAAAATTTATATTAAGTATTAGAGTAAAAATTAAATTTAGATTTTGTACATCGAAGTAATTTTACAGACAGAATTTGGAGGTGTCTGAAATTAAGTGCCAAATGTGAATAAATCTTAATTATCGTAAAAACATTCATTTAGGTAATTACTAAGTATTTAATCGTTTCAGTAAAACAGTTTTTTCTTGCCTTTCGGTCCGTTGAAGTTCTTTTGCCTAGCAAAAATTTGGACCGTGGCCAGTTTCTTGTTTCATCGAAACCGTGTCGCATTGTCCCCGCAAATTCATCTCCCGGACAAGAAAAAAGTCCACAAAAGCTTGCGACCGGCGAAAATAAAAGGAAATCCGTTTCCCGTGTTAGCCAGTGTCATTTCCTCGCCTCTAATGAAACTATAATTCATTCTAAAATGGAAAATTTACCTATGAAACCGTTTCGCGTGTGAAAATAAAAAATCGCCTCACACGCGGAATGAACATTCAAATTTTAAGAGTGAAAATCGTATAAACGAAAATGCAATGGAAAATTCTTTATTTAGTCGCTTTCGTGCGTGTGCAATTTATAAATGAATATCAAATTTCTAAATAATTTTACAGAACCAACCGAATATCAGATTACCCTAAAATTTCCCAGGAAACCCTACGCATCGAATTTCCGACCAATTTCGGGCGAATCATCAAATGTCAGGGGTGAAATAAATATGTTGCACAAAACATTCATACGAGAAATTTAAACGGCCGCCTCTTCAATTATTTTTAATGACACCCAACTATAATTCCAATCCCCGGCTTCGTTGAGAGCATTGCAAAAGATTCTGCCACTTGTTAAATCATTTGTAAAAATAATTTCATCCTCTGGGAGTAATTCATACTTTAATTCAAAAGGTGTTTCGTTCATTTGTTTATAATTTTAACGACCACGCAACAGGCGAGCTACTTTTTTAATTTTTGTGAAATTACCTATTAAAAGTTCATCCTGACTTTTCGTTTCAGTACAGGTGCTTCGTTCTTTTTTATTCGTCGAACGTTTGAATACAGTTTGCCCGCTTCCGGTGGCTGGAAATCCCATAAAGAAGCATCCAGCTTCATTAGAGAGCTTCCTGGTAGCGCTCTATCGATCTCTGTTCGCACAGCCTCGTTTGGCCAACGCTTCGCCCATTTTTTTTTATTTATTTCGTACGAGGTCAACCTAATTATATTCTGGTGAAAAAATCTCGACGTTACGAATAATAAAAATGTACCATCGATTTAACATCGCGTTCGCGAAACTGGAGCCAAAATAATTTGATCTGTATTACAACGCGGCAACCCCGTTTCGTTTTTAAAGTATTTCTAACCAAGATGGAAGATTTCGGAGGAATATTTTCATCGAGAAATATGAGTGCAATAGATTATCGTTGAAAGCTTGAAGGTAATGGTAAATTTAAGCAGGATTGAGTTGATTTAAGGGGTGATGAATTTTTGGGGATGATTTTAAATTGGTTGTTGTAAGGAGAACAGTTTTTTCGGGAGATTATATCGATATCTTAATTAGGAAATTAATTTTATTATTACTAGAGGTCGAGACGATTTTATTTTGTGTTAAAAATATTTTTAAATAATAATGAGTTTAATATTTATGATACATTATAAACCACTGTTTTAAGTAGTTTGTTTGCTGAGTACTAACCTCCTAATTTTTGAACCACCCTTTTCAAGATCCACTGTACATAGCTAACAATAAATGTCCTTTCCTGTAACAATAAATAAAAAATTGCCTAAGGGCTGTAACATTAGAATCCCTACAGTTCACTCGATGTTCTCATAAATGCTAAAGACAAAATAGAAAAAGAACTTACTAAGTGTTTATAGAATTAGCCAGTGAACTTTGCACTTCTATTATTATCAAGCTACGATAAATATTGGAAATTAATGCGTGCATCCATCCTACGTCATTGCGTTGCAAAAAGATCAGTCGATTATCAATAATAAACGGAGACCTTCATCCGTTCAATGTAAACAAGAATGAATTTCCTGAGACGACAGACTCTCATAGAATTTTATTACCCTTAGTTTTAATTAAAAAATTACAACCCCTCTATTCTGGAATCAAGAGTTGCTAATTAATTCATCTCAAAATTGTAAAAGAATATATCTCACTATATTCTTCACATAAAAAAATTTACATTATGTGTGATTATTGTACTTAGAATTGAATTCCAATCCATCTGTTCTGGAATGCAATAAAAAATTGCTAATTATTTCATCTCAAAATTCTAGAAAAATGTATCTCAGCATATTCTCCACATAAGAAGCTGAAAATCATTATACTTGGGCTATTCTCTTCCTGCGGAAGAAGAATGTTTCACGGAAAATAAAACAGAGAAACTGTTAATGACACGTATGATCGATTTAATGAACCCCACACGTGCACGATTTATGGCTGAGATTAGGTTCACTGTAGCCACGTGAAAGTCGATCGTTAAGGAGAGAAAGGTCCCTAATCGCATCGATCTCCACCGATAACGATCTCTTACGTCCGAAGTGCTTCACCTTCCATTATTCTTTCCTCGAAGACGATAAACAATACCCTCTTCCGAGTCGATTCGACGTTATTGTTGCTCGTCGGTGCCTGAAACGTCGAAGGCCGTTTAATTCTGTTTCAATCCCTCGAACGATCTTTCTCTAGACAGTCTTCGTTCATTTTTTATCGAACCATCTTACATAATTGTTGATACTCGATTTTTCTACTCCTCCTTCGAAATAATTGCGATATTGTTCATGCGAATTTTTATTCCTGACTCCTTCGTCATTTCTTTGTTTTAATTATTTGGTGTATTTGTCCTCTCATACGCTGCACTGCTCTACTGCACGATACGTCATTGTACTATTACGTACACTATGCTATAGGACTATATTATACTGGTGTGCTCTGATATGCTATGGCTCTATAAAGACGTACACCAGTACTTTAGCGTAATGCAAGGTGTTATATTATACTCTACTTTAAGAGTTTACTACTATAATCTAGTGTACGATTATTCTCTGCTATTATGCCATGCCATCACTTTATTTCGTTATAGTAACATTCCCTATTATTCGCTAGTGTACCACTTTAGCGTTGTACACTGCTATAATAAGTTGTCTACTATTCACTAGTGTACCACTTTAGCGTTGTACACTGCTATAATAAGTTGTCTACTATTCACTAGTGTACCACTTTAGCGTTGTACACTGCTATAATATGTTTTCCTATCTGTACCAATGTAATATCTGATATAGTAACAATCTCTACTATACAATTTTACGACTGTATTCTGTTGTAGTAAGATTCTGTAGTATCCACAACTATATTACTTTATCACCGTATTCTGCTGTACTATAGACTCTCCACTACTCTATATTGTACCACTTTACCACTATATACTATTTTATACCTCTATACTCTCCTGCACCACCACTTTACTGCTATATGTTTGCACATACCAATTTATCACGAGTGCTATAGATTCTCGTTCGAACTTCTCGCCCATTCATCGCCGCCAGAAACTTTCTGCGCGACGCGTTCGTCACGTCGATATTTTTAATCAGTCATCCCGCACCGAAACCCCCCATTTTCCATCCTTTGTGAAAAAAACCAGCGAACCGGAACTTCGTCCAAGTGATATAGGCACCCACATCGGTATTCAAAAGTGCTACGAACCACCAGAGTCGAAATAACCATAACAATAATTTATGCGGGTGCGTTGACAACGGAAGTTTATTTTCGCTATAATATACCACCGTATTATTCATGAGCAGCAGCCGTACAAATATAGTAGCTCGATGAATATTCTTTTTAACATTTTATGAAGCAGAATATTTTTAAGGTTGGTGTGATTTGTATAAATAAAAAAGGTCCGTAGAGTTTTAGATCATTTTGGAGTGTCTCTTGTAGATTGATTGTGTATTTTGGAAAAAATATGCGGTGAATTGTATCGAAAGATATGATCTTCGGTACCAGAGGCTCAATATCGCGAAATATCGCTGGAATCCAGACGGATCGCGTGGAATGGCGTGCTCCGAATTCGATAACATATTCCATTCGATTTCGGTATTCATTACGCCCTTTGTTTTGGTATCTGACCGAATTTTCCAGCGTCGCATTCGTGGTTTCGCAGACCCCTTTCAGCGGTGTCCAGATGCACGTTTTCTGGAAGAAATATTATCTGTGCGATACTGATACGTTGTTTTTCATTTTGAGATAAAAAAAAGGAAAATTAAATCAACAAAATAGTAGGTGAAAATTTAAGAACGAGAGAAGTACCTCAATTATACTTAAAAAATATTTTGTAAGTACGAAACACACGTGCCTACATAAAATATAAGAAGCATCTGTCGGTGTACAACATATAAACTAAAAATTATGTTTTTAATCATACTGAACGATGCGATAAATTTGTGCGTATGTTTGTATTTAAGTAGATTAGAACAGCGTCGGATCAGACTCGATGTTTGGAAAGTATAATGTACTGCGCTTCCAGCATCCTAAAATTTCCCGTATTTTCCAAGCTCCAATATTAAAAAAGCGAATAAAACGCAAGCAATAGGATTCTTTGTGTATAAATAAGAGATAGGATTACCCGAAGCTTTCAAATATAAGTCGATAATCCGATTCGAGTTTTATTCCAACGTGTCCATTTACTCCGATTTCTGTAAGCATCTCATTCCAACCGGACAAACATTTCGATTTTCAACGCTTTTCGCAATATTTCGCAAATTGTCGCTGTAAGAATTAATTAACCTTTCTCCGATGACGTTACTTAAATGTTATTCAGTTATTTCCACTGAAATTGACTGCGTTGCCATTTCCCCTGATAAAATCGTTATCAATAGCAAAATGGAATTTCCCCTGTGAATTAATTCGACTCGAACTCGCTTGATCGGCGTGTGAAAAACAATCGACCGATACAATGAAATCGTCAGCTGTCGTCGATGAAATGTCCGGCAAGATTTTCATCGGTCCGGTGACGAGCTTCCCGTGTGCATGCAACGAGCCACGTGACGTAAATGCAACTTGCATAATGCGCTCGCGTTTGCGTGAGTGACATAACATCATGGAACCGTGTTATTGGGAACCGAAACACGGTTATGCCAGTTTCAGAGGATCTCCTCGTTCTGTCACTCTGAATGATGCAACGCTTCGTTTCGACTGTCCAAACAATCAAAAACTGTCCCTTATGATGATTCTAACTACAGCTACCCCTTAAAAATGTATTAACAAAAACTGGAACACCCGACGTGATGTTTCTAATCGAGACATGACTAATTAACAGTGTCATTTAATTTTTTTTATTTATAACCAACCCTTAAAAATTATTATCAAACACTGCAACACCTAACTGACACAAAATTAGCTAATAATATTATTTTACGTAAATAAATTCCAACTGAGGCAAAATTAATTAGTACTGTTAAGTAGTTATCGTTAACTGAAAAAATCCCTCACGATTCAATCGAGAATCAACCCTTAAGAATTTATTGTAAAAAGCTGCAACACCTAAAGCGACACAAAATTAATTAATAATATTTTTGAATTCTTTTTAATATATTCCTATGCTGTTAATTAAAAAGAACTCTCTTAGGCTGCTTATCATCCACTCTCAGACCCCGAAGAAGCCAACTGAACTCCCCTCCGCTTCCAAACACCGACGACCAAAGTCCAGAAACTTCAGTCAGGCTCAGCTGTAACAATCTTAGCTGTCAGATTATTAAAATGTGAAATGTTTGTTAAACAGAAGCCATTGAGAGAGCTGGGCCGATTGTGCCTCGGTACGGGTGAGCAGAGCAACGTGGTGGTAGCGGAAGTTTGCACAGAGACACGTGGCGGACTTCCTCTGCTTCAGGTATGGCCGAGCGATTCACCAAGGGGCGAGGCAGATGGACAGGCACAGGCCTTCGTGTTCCCAGATGTCCAGGAAAACGTCAACGACAGTGGCATCGAGTCTATCCAGGTACCTACTAGAAATCTCAGGTGCTGCGCGTAGACTAGGCCGTTCAAGGTCAATTATTTCTCTTCAGGAATGCGACAAGATCGAATTAATAAATGGAAAGGTAATTTGCAGATGAAGATGTGAACTTGAACGACCTAGCCTAGACGTCTCTATTAAGCTGATGAGAGTAACTTACAGATTCAGACTAGGTACCGATTATGTTAGGTTGTTCGACTTGTAGACCTTCAGGTTCGATCAGGTTGAAGGGATGGAAGTTGAAGAACCCAGAAGTGTAGGCTTTCGAATTCCACACCCGAATAGAAAGGACTCAAAAAGTTTACAATTAAATAGTACAGACCTTCGACTTGTCAAATTTGATAGATAGATTCTCTAAATCCTGAAGTTTACTACCGTAGATCTTCAGGTCTTCAAATGTAGCAGAGCAGTTCTTCAAGTTCTGAAACATGGTAAGTCACACCTTCAAGGCAAATAAAAACTTTGGTTGATATATAAACCTTCTTCCACCTGTTACGGACGTTACCATCTGGTCCCCTAAATGTAAAGTCCTTGAAGAACCTAACCTGGATGTCTCTATTATAGCAGATGAAGAAAGTATTTAAAGATTCAGACTAGGTATCGAAGAATGGAAGATCAAGAACCGAGTAATGTAGACTGTTGAACTTGAGACCTGAATAGAAACCACTCAAAAAGTTTATGATTAAATAACACAGACCTCCAACTCGTTAAATTTGGTAGATACACCCTGTAGGTCCTCAAGTTTGGTAGCGTAGATCTTCAGGTCTTCATATCTAGCAGAGCAATCCCTCAAGTTCTGAAACACGGTAACACAAAGCTTCGAGTCAAATGAAAACGATTACCACTTCAACCTCCTACCAACAGTCCCAAACGTTACTACCTGGTCCCCAAAATTGCAGTCCCTTTTATAACCGCGGTAGGTCGCGGAGAAGGCCGAACGGAACACGAGAAGAGCCGAAAGAATTTCGAGTACGGGTCGCTGACCTGCCATCCAATTACAAAACCCTTCTGTGATCGAGTTTGTTCTTGTAACTGATTATGCGATCTTGCCATCACGCCAGCACCTGAAACAAAAATAGTGTGGTCAGTTAAAAAAAATATTGCATGCAGTGGCGTGAATTTGTCAGAGTCTCTGTGTAGAAAAAAAACTATTTCCAATTTTAAATAGTAGAAATTAAAGAATAAAACCGATCATCAATGACCATGTCTCTCATTTTTAACCCTTTGGACTCCTGTGTCGACTCACACTCGACATTTTTAAATTGCCAGTTTAAATTTGTATTATATTTTGCAATATATTTGTTCTACCTAGATAAGCAATATTACATGTATATGACCCTTTGTTGTAACAAAAAGTCCTTGAAGTGTTCAGGTACATGACTGTACCTAATTGGCTCCAATCAACCAACTGTCTTTTGAAGTACATTTCAAATAAAACGCTTAAAATAATAGGGAATCATTGGAAAGAAAATTAAAAAAAAATTAGGAGTTCAAAGGGTTTAGAATGTCCATAAGGTAGACCTTATCAAAAACTGTTTAAAGTACTGTCGGTCAATGAAGTGTCCAGAAACTTTTGCACACTACCGTGCACGGTTTCCCAGAAATCGTGCGACGTGTGCTACGCGCCACCGTACTGCTCGAGCGCAATGAATGAACCTGACAATGAGTATTTGAAGGAATTATTACATCGAGGTGCCTGATAAAAACCTGCGTGTCTCTGATCAAACTTTACGTGTCATAATTCCTCGTGCACGATTGATTAAAGGCGTCTCCATCACCGTGTGGCGTGGCGAGCACCAGCCCGGCGGCGACACCCCAGCAATCTAGACGCGCCAGCCTACTGCATCCGGATCACGCTCGGCTGCAACTGCATCATTTGCATCACAATCATCACAATTCCGGGTCTAAGAGTCCTCCCACGCCGGACAGGGCTTCCATCGACGAGGAACCTCCTCTTCCGCCCAGTCCATCCAGTTCAACAACCAGCAGCCTCCGCTCGATGCCCAGTTCGGCGATCGCCTCAATGCACTCGCAGGACAGGAGACGTAGCAGCAGGTAGCCTAACATTAGGATCACTGTTTTAGTTTATTACTTTGCTAATTTGTGAATGGTCTCACTCTAAGTTCCTCTGCAATGCGCACAAGATGAATTATTCTATCCTTTCTATCGCAGTGTAGTGGAGTCTAGAGTGTTTCAACTATTATTGACGAAAGGATGACTCACACTGTAATTATGGTTTTACAGTATTTGTAAATAAGGTAGACAGTGTCAGTAACGATGACTGTAGCTTCTAACTTATATATGATGACTTATTTTTGGTTGGCCGGCGTTTGGATAACCTGGGTCCTACTGTACCAAATTTCGAGGCATAATTGCGTACTGCTCTGCTTATTATCATAACTCCGGTCTTCTAGAGGCTACCCTTTAATCCATCAAATCCGCGTCTTCTTCATTTATTTTCCATCATTTCACCTAACGTTTCCATCCATCTTCCTTGCCTCTCCTTTTCTTCATTTCTTCACTGACAGGTCCTAACTTATTACCCTTTCTGTATACTTTCTCTGCCCTCTCGAACCTTTCCTTTCAGGCTTCATCGTGCAGTACCATAATTCATCCCTCCATACTACAGTTATTAAATATTATTCTTAGATTCAAAGTCAGCAATGAGCCCTGTCTCGCTATCGTACCATAATGCTGATCAAGTGTTGTATCTGTGAAAAGCACTGGAGAATCGATATTTTCAAAGATTTCCCGAGGACCTGACACCTGGAGGGAAGTCAGCACCGTCTGGCGACCTCGTTCAGGGAAAAAGGGAGTCCCTGAACGTGCCACACTGTTCCCGGATCCGTGAAATCAGGCGTCGTTGAAGGCGTAGCTGGAAATAATCCCTCGGTTCTGTGACGTCGATCCCGGCTGGTGTCAAGGCGGCGACCCTGGCACCGTGCAAATACCACGTGGACGACGCCATTATGCATCACAGATATTAATCTCGAACGGTATCCGAACGATTCGGGAGCAATTCGTACGGCATTGTCTCTCTGAAACGAAAATCATCGCCTCCTTCAACCGAGCCGTGAACTTTCAAGGATACAGCCTTCGCACCGACACGCTGAATCGATTCAATCCACAACTCGCTTTCGTTTTCCTTCCAGAATAACGTCGCCCTGGGTTTGAATAATGCATGAGTTGGAAAATATTCGATAGAAAATATCAGGGCTCTGAAAATAGCCAGTAGCCTACACCAGGCCATACTATGGGCCCATTAGGATCGTTCGATCAATTTCGTGAGTCATTCTAGTCATAACTCAGGCATGCTGGTTAGCAATTAATCGTGTGGGCAGGATAAAAATTGGGAGGCTATAGTCTCCATCCTTAGGTCTCTTGTAGTCTTATAGCCTTCTCCATCCTGTCGCCAGATCCTCACTTATCTTTCTTAATGACAATGGACGACTGGTTGCTTGTCATCTGTAAACTATCCTACGAGTCTTTTCACAAACAGAGTCATCGTCACCTGATAGCCAAGTAATCTCCAGCCCCTAGACAACAGCTTAGAGATCGACCAGTCATCTAGCCCTGAGATCCTCGAGGAATCCCTCATCAGTTAGGCCCTGTCATGAATTAATGGAAGACAAAGTAGCATCAAGCTGTCCGCCTTCAAATCGTAACTGAAACTCATGGCTGCTAACAGGCTTGTTAGGGCAGATTCTTCAGCAACAATGCTCCTTTCTTTTAGAAAATTACCAGTCTTACATCACGGTGTCAGCTTCCTTAAGAGTAACTCTCTCTCTCGTGCCTCTTTCAAACAATCCTTGGACTTGGAGTCTCTGGTTACCGTCTGGTGTCCACGTGTCAAACCATACTCTCGACATACAAGCACAGAACAGTCCTCAAGCCAGTCATAAATAAGCCTAATCTGTCCTTAGCTGCTCTTAAAATTGTTATATGCTAGTTTAGAACCAATTGAAGGATCGTATGAGATGAGATCTGTGTTGAATCAACAGGTACAGCATGTTCGATGCCCTGGACCTGGAGTACGCCCTTCTGAGGGCAGCAGCTCGCGGTTCGGTAGGTCCGTACTCGCTGTCTGAGTCCCTGCACAAGCTGACCTTTACCCAGAGCCTGGCGTTTCCGGCGTTGGCCCGTGGACTGGCCTCGAAGCAGAGCATTCCCACCAGGAGGCCGCAGCAGCACACGGAGAGCGGGCTGAACGCGTTCGCCAAGGTCGTCACGGCGTTGGTGTTGGTCCTCGTCAGCGTGCTGGTGTTCGGTGTCGTGTACAAGTTCGTGAGGACGTGAGGATGGCTGCTGGTGCCAGATCGACAGGCCGCGTCCTCGCAGGACCTCGATCGATCTGGTGCCAGCAGTTTCAACGATTGACTCTTGGCCACCGGGTTCTAGGGTTCCGATTCAGTGTCGCTTGGTGAAATTTGACGTGGTCTTGGAGGGCCTGGCTCTGCTGTTTCGGTGAAATGACTGAGACGGGGCAGTGCAGTGGATGATGGAAAGTTTGAAACGTGTTTGTGGGGCGTTTGAAGGCGTTTGGAAGCGTTTGAACGTATCTGAAGGCGTTCAAAGGTGTCTGAAGGCGTTCAAAAGTGTCTAAAGGCGTTCAAAGGTGTCTGAAGGCGTTCAAAAGTGTCTGAAGGCGTTTGAAGATGTTTCAGAGCCCATTACGAGGATATTTTGAGTTACATTGCGTTGATGAATGTATCCTTGGGGTTTGAATGACTCCTTCCAGAAATTTGGAGTCATATTATCATAGAGTGTATTGGGTATGCATTTCTGAAGCTCCTGTTAATTATTTTTTTCACCTGAAAATAAGCGTATTTAATTAAAAAATTGTGTGTATGGACAGTGTGAGAAGTTTTCGAAGTCCATCAAGATTAGACTGGATAATGAACAAAAAGCTCCATGAGAATCGTGTGGTGTTTAATGAAACGTTTCAGGACAGTGTTACCCGTATGAAATATATGGTACGATGACCTGTGACCCCTGAAATCGTGGATAAAGAAGCCTCATAAAACTGTACTCGAAAAAATGTAAAAGGACGAAAGTACTACGTAGCTCAAAGTAGAACGTAACGAACGAGCTTCACAGGAAACAATAAGATTGTGAACAGATTCGTGGCTAGTGAATTTTCTGGTAAAACTGTGGAATTTTGATACGGTGCTGAACATTTTGGCGAACAAACGCGATAACGATGATTTTTACCGCGATCGTACAGTGGGCAGTAATCGATAATTGAAAATCTATCGTTGCTGCTGCGGTTTTCACGTGAACGAGGCTCAAACTGTAGATTTCACTTCTATGAAATAAATTAATAAATAATTCCAAGGGCTTATTTTGATATTTATAAAATTATTATCCCTATTTCGGTGAACAGATGAATGGAAAAATTTTAATTCCGTTTTCGTAGGTGTTAAACCTCGTTCACATGGAAAAAGAATCTACTACGTTCACATGAGCGTGCCTGAGCACGCATAAATTAGATAAAAGTCCGTGACTCTTCAAGTGCTTTACATAATTCTCTCCCAATGACAATCGCTGCTACATTTAGACCATAATTTTAAGGGAGTGGAATCCAGATTCAGAATTGAAAATCGTGGACAAGTATTAGAAATGGGATCAAGTGTGTTGCGATTAAAAACAGAAAGGAGAACATTACCTCGAAGTAGGATTTCGTCTCGTTAAAATAGCTTCAGATCTATGAGCACTTTGAGACAGAAAAACAGTAGTTCCAAGTAGTATATGATGCTAGGTAGAATTTCATTGAATTTTTCTGGAACTCTAAATTGGAGTATTCGTTTGAGCTTTGAATTTGAGATTGTTTGAACAATAACTTTGAATTTGTTTAAGGATTGAGTATGAGGTTGTTTCAGATTTGCGTTTGAGTTAGTTTGAGCATTTCCTTAAATGTTGAATTTCAAGTGGTTGATGGTCCGAATGTGAGTTTGAGTCTATCTCGAATTTGTGTTTGAATTTGAGTTTGTTCTGGTTTGAGTTCATTCGAGCTTTCAGTTCAAACAATTAATACAACAAATGAAATGAAATTGTTCACGAATAGTGCTCGATTGCTATAAAATGAATCTTAAACGTTAAAACAAATTTCTCTACATATTCAACTTGATCCCATTCCTAACTGTAAAGCTCGATAACTATAATCGCGAAATTGTTGAAATCTTCTTCCCGTTTCATGATACACAACATTTACGCAAATCGTTCTAAATTAACAATTTTTTAATACCTCTCTTCGTTTCGTCACAAGAAATTTCTAGAAAATTTCTATATATATCTACGACATTAAGTGCATTGAATTTTTATTAATTTTTAAGATTAGGAGGAGAATCTTCTTTACAACTTTATTAACTTTCGAATTCTAATTTTTATAGGCTAAGGTGCTGAAATATATTTTTGTTTAAACTTACCTATGTATCACCGGCATTTTACACAAAGTAATCGTGAAACGTACATGTATACACCATGCATATATAAATTGTAAATATATATATACACAAGTATTAAGAAGGCGAGCCTTCGATTTTCTGGCGTTGTGCTATTACATATACATTATATATTAAGCAACGAAATTTCTAAAAAATAATCCTGGAAATTTCTCACGCTGAGAAAAAAATAAAACACGCCGCACTCTAATCTTTTTTTTAATGTACGATATTTAAAAATATATAAATATATATATACATACTGCACCACGATAAGTAGAAAAAGAATTTTTTTTTACTTCGATTAATATGTAATTTTCGAAATACGAAACTGCTGGAGAATTTTTCTGATTCATAAAGGGAAACAGAAATTCCAGTCGAGTCGATGAAATATTTTTCCACGAAAATAATTTTCATTCCGAAAGAAAATTTGAAAGACTCGAACATGAAATTGAGATTTGCTTTTTGCAAAAGAGTTCACGGTTCTTGTTCTCGTAGAATTTCAACGTAACGAAATAACGTAGGGACTGTAATTAATTCTGTTCACGTTCGAACAAATTTCCTTTTCGACTGACGCAACGGAAGGATTAAATTGTTTAACAATTTTCTCCGATCGATCGCTTCGTACTGTAAAGAAAATACTCTTTCGAATACGTTCGAAATAAATTTCTGAATAAAATTTTATCAAAGTGTCGTCCATTGATTTCCTTCCCTATAAAATCACTGCAAATTGCAATAGTTAATAGCAAATATATAATTGTAAATAAACACAATTAGTACAATAGAATAGATTTGTGGGAGATAAATTAGGAGCTCCTTTCCCTGTATAAATACAGAATAAAAATTAAAGGTTCCTTATATGTGCAATTGTAATGAAACAAATTATTAATAATACAAGAGTTAGAAATTAAAATTCAGTAGATAAGAATGATAACAAGCTACATTTCCACGAGCTGGTCAACTTTGCTCGTTCGCCTAAATCAGATTCAAAGTTGCGGAGCTTACGTCAGCGCGTCTGGCCATAAAGTATCCCATTCTACTTACGCGAAACAGCGACCTAAATTATCGAACGCTCCAACTTTCCCCTAGAATACTCTCCACGTTTGTTCTATCTAATCTCGATCTACAGTTTATTCTAATTATCTCGATCAATCGAATTAAACTTGACATTTTTTTTTCTTTAGCTAAAATTACTATGAACACGCGATACGAAGGAATAAATTGTCAACGATTCACGAAACTTCCAGGACAGAAATCCAAATAATTCTTTGAACAGTCAAATTATTTATTAGAGACATTGTTTCGTACCATATATCCATTAGAGTACGAAAAAGAAATTAGATTGCGAGTTGAGTATGTTTACAATTATACAGGTGAATATTTTCTGCAATAAACAGAATATAGTAACAAGCATAGTACTCTGAAATAACATAAATGAGGAGGTAAAAATTTCAGTTTAATTAATATTTTTGTAGACCTTCTAAATTGCATAATTTGATAAAAAATTCTTTGAAACCCTGTGCACGGGGATAAATAAATAATCACATACAAAACCTTCCAACACAAGAAAAAATGAAGCAACAAATAAATCTGAGAAAGTACGAGTATAATATTCAATTATTTGAATAAATGAAAAATAAAAGCCTAGAGAAATTGTTAATAATATTCTATAAAGGTTTTATACTCCATTAATTTATGGTTTAAGTCGCAGTTAATAATAATTATTTTTTGAGCTCGTACTTAATATGTTCATACGGACATTTTAAATTGCAAAATCTGGTAAAAAATTCACAAAAATTACACAGTGGGGGTGGGACTGAAGAAGTCGTCAATGTTTATATCGGCAAGGAAGCCGTTTATTAATTTACAGTCGCGTGATTTCGACTCGAACGAGTCCCCGGCGTGTCCCCGTCAGAAGAAGTATACTTTGAAAGTTTTACAACAAGTGTTCCCTCGTCGAAGTCTCACATCTAAAGGTGCTAACGTATCTACAGTGATATAATTCTTCTTACACGACTATACACGCATCCGGGTCTTTTCCACCATTTCCTTTCTTCTTCCATTTATTTTTTCATTTATATCGACTCGAACCTACACAACCCGTCGTTTTCATACCGTTTTTATTTTATGTACACAAGAAATACCTTTTATTGCTACTTTACAAGATCCGACGACAGCGATTCGTTCTTCGGCGTCGTTTCGTGCGAGCACTGATCCGAACCGGAAGTGCGCGATCGATGGAACGAATTTTCGGAATTAAACGTCGCGCGGTTCTCCGTTTCCTCGTTTTGTGCGATTCTGAAACTCTGACGGAGAAACAAATTATTTTGCAATTATTTTTTAGCGTGGAAGAGTTTGTAGAATTATTGAAAAAATAATTGTTGACGCAGCATCGATTTACAGGCTGCTTCTGTTGAAAATTTGAAATTCAAAAGGTACTAGAATTTTGGTATAATCTTTAAGGGATAGAATCGATTTTAATTTTGTAATTTATGAATAATATAATTAATTTGTTGATACTACGTTGTGAATTTCCTTCGAAAGAGTTTCTTCTGTCGGCCATATTCGTTTTATCGCTACCCTTATCAATTCTCTCCGTTTTTATCGCTCTTAGGCCGTTCTTTCTCGTTTCTCGTCCAATCACACCACTTTCTCTCCCTTTCTACAAATTATTTTTAATCCTTTCGCGTTGCTATGAAACGATTTTAGAATTATCAGGTTCGATTCAGGATGGAAATCGATCGCTTCGTTACAAAAATCTGTACGAACCTCCGTTTTGGCAGAATCATTTATTTCGGATGATAATGTGTGAGCGTTCTACGGCAGAGTTTCGATGAGAATTTTTAGAGGGGCTAATCGTAAGTCGAACTTCGAAAGGATTAAATTACACCGTCGTTTAATTAACGTTACGATCATGTGCGTTGCGCGTACTCGAGTCATCTTGGTCTGTGCGAAACTCGGCGACTCAAAACTGTAGAAAAATAAATTATTATATCGAGACGATCGCGTCTCGAGATCATGGGAATCGATTAGTCTGTCGGTGAACGTCCTACGGATGACTCGGTACGAGATTTTCCACGAAGCCTGCGAGGAACGAATTTTGAGCGAGATCAGTACAAAAAATGACCCGAAAACATGAATTAAAGCAGTAATGACCACCGGAGCAGCTGCCTTCCCCCACTCTAGGTCCATTCCCCTCATATGGGCTGTGACATGGGACGACGATGGATCAAGGGGGAACGAGGAAGGAACTGAAAGGAGGGGAATGAAGCTAGAGTGGGGGAAGACAGCAGCTCCAGTGGTCATCACTGAATTAAAGCTACGATCCCCAGTTTTCTAGAATATTAATTAATGAACGAAATGTAGACTATTTTGAAACACCTCAGTCTACTGGAATAACATAATACTTGACTGTTATAAATAAATAAACATGTTGGACATTTAAATCGAATTCGATGAATATTAAAGTATTTAAAAATTAAATAAACAGTCCCAATTCTAATTAAAAATTTGTATATATAATTCTGAACTGTTTCAGACTAGTTTTAAAAATAACAACGCTATTTTAACGACCCCAATTTTATCAGTTAATGAAAAAATCTTGCTCTCGTCTCAAAAATCATTGAACATGGATTCTATGGAACGTTTCGTCCATTCACATAAAAATCGGACCTAACCCTCTTAGGAGAGCTTCGATTAATTAGTCTCTAATGTAAATCGACGATTCTGTTCGCAGAAAAATATGGTTGAACGAAGACTAGAGAGATTCCGGTTGTCGGTAATGGAGCTAACTAAACGTATTAGAACCACGTTTATCCGAACACGTGAAACGAACGTCATTTTTCTAAACAGTAATTTCATTATAAAAATAATTGCACAGAAAATTATATACATATATATATATAAAAATTAATTACTAAAATTTCGCTCGGATAAACGAAGTCCTGCGACAATTACATTTTATAGTTCGAACACGGCGAGTACATTACGCAACCATAATAGACAGTATAGTTGTGGTCTGTAAGTATGTTTAAATGTTTAATACCGTAGAAAGGAAATGATATAAATAATAATTACCTTCTAATCAATATTAAAGTACAAATTTTAGAACAATGAGATAAATCTAGGAAATTCGAAAGCGTTTGCTAAACACACACCTAGTTCATGCATTTACAGCTTCGGTTTTGTTTATAATTCCCGCCCCCGGAGTACGTACGCAATTGTTGAATGTACGCTTCGTTGAAAATTCTTGAAATTTCGTAAATACACCGACATTAAAAAACATACACGAATTTCGTGAAGTAAAATTTCTCTTGATGTTGGATGCTCTTCGAAACACTCAAATTTACGTCTAAAAACGGATGTCAATTTTCTAAAAGCTTCGTAATACGCTTCGCATAATTTCCTTACCCCCGTTTATACGCAAAGTGTCTTTCCTCTTTTTTTTAAAATTCCTCGAGTAACTATACACCGAATCTGCAACTCACATTACAACGATTTTAATTGAATCAACTGTTTTAATTGTACGCGTGAAACCAACTATCATTTCGTGCGACGACACAATT
This sequence comes from Macropis europaea, assembly GCA_916610135.2. NCBI lineage: Eukaryota > Metazoa > Arthropoda > Insecta > Hymenoptera > Melittidae > Macropis > Macropis europaea. Next base: position 3,752,912 of record OU744353.1, read on the forward strand.
ATCGTAACGTTCGAATATCCCGCCGTTCACACGGCTCATTTGCTACAATAATTTTACACGCGATTCGAGCGTTACAATAATCGAAAATCCACGGAAGGAGAGTGCACTGTACTTTTATAATAATCTTCGAGTCCACCGGGATTTTTTCTCGTCGCAAACGAGAACACATGATTCATCCTTCGTCTGAGTATTATCTCAAGGTCGTCGATCCGAAGAAAACTCCTCGATACGATTTCGATCGAACGAAAACGATCGATACGATTTTTTCGGTCGATCAAAAATATCGAACCGCGTTTTTTAAATAGTAAAAAAGTTCCTTGAATTTTTTTATTCGTTTACTGAACCTGAAGGCCTCTGTATATGTAAACAAAATGAGAGGAAAGTAAATAGTAACACTTAAAATTTAATTGTTGAGCTACTTTTTAATTATCAGTTTGTTTATTAATTAATTATAGGCAAGTGGTTCGATATTTTTGCTCGACGATCGAATTTCACCGCGAGCCACGTTTGGAAAAAAAACCATACCACCGATTAACCATCTCTCCCTCTTTTTGTTAATTAAAATCGAACGTGTTCGTCGCGTTATCTAGAAAAATATAGTGACGATTACGAGAGCCATATTTAATAATCGATCTACGACAAGGATTACGAGCTAGACACTTTCTTAAGTAACGTCGATTCTAGAGTGACGAGAACGATCGATATATCGAACTGGGCTCGTTTCTCCGCCATTCAACACCGTTGAATCTTTTTTTTTTTTTATTCTATATCAGTTCTTCAATCGACGATATTCACCGATTTCGATTGCATTATCTCGTAAATTTCATATTTAAAAATTAAAAACTTGTGAAAATCGATCCTACGGCTTTCATGTGACGACGAATAGAGCTTTCGATACTATCGACAGACTTCATTTGTATTTCCACGGTTCTACGGAAAATAGGATTCTCCTTGATCACCTAATCTTAGCTATAGTTACTTTCTTTCGAATCAGCGGCACATCGAGAACGAAATTTTCGTTCCGAATCGATTCATCGAGCGCCTGCTACCCTCTAAGTCTACTTAGTTTTTCAATTTGTACCCTGTACTTCGATCTCGACGGAACCTCGTCGATCGTGCGATCGATATCTGCGACAGAGAATGGTTAGAATTGTGATAAGAATTTTTTTTCTTTCGGTGGCCGACAGCATCATTCACTTCTCGGTCAGAGCTGGCAATTTAAAATCAAATTAATAATTAAACATCCTCGGTGCACCTTTCAGGACCTAAAATCGGTTAAACAATAAGGGAGGACTTGACTGTTGGTATAAATGATTCTCAAATAAAAATAAATACGTTATAAATTATTAAAAAAGAAATAATTGAGTTTTTATAAAACAGTTCACTGAAAAATGAATTAAACAGAATAAAAATAAATTATTAAGCAAAATAAATAAAATCTGCCCACCTCTGTGCTCGATTCACACATCGATCATTTTCTCCTTCGAAAAATCTCGATCTTCCATTCGATCTATTCTCTAACACACATCTGTCTACAATTTTCGCATTCTCTCGTTTTTCAATTTCTTTTTTCAGTTTCCCTCAGAGAATCTCGTTCGTCGTTTCTCCTGCTTCATTTGTTCGTCTCGAGCCTCTTGGAGGCGTTTCGAGAGGCAGAGAAAGAGAGAGAAAGAGAGAGAAAAACCTTGCATTAGGTTCCTTGGTAGACGAGGAATAGTATGCGTTGAAAGTTTAGAGCCTTCGAGTGGTAAGCCTACTGATAGATGATCGGGTAAGTGGGTTCGACCGGCAGGTCGCTGTCCAGGTTCAAGGACACGCCGTCCTTGGATACCAAGTAGTGGGTGAGCAGCTGACCCTTGCCCTTCACGAACACCAGGCCACGTTGCTCGAAACCGAAACCGAAAGGCTCCAGGATCTTCCTCGTTTCGTCTGTCACCTGCCACATCAGACGATCATTTGTTTCATTGCAATTTGTACAGGCTGCTCTAAAATACAAAGTATCAGCTTCTAGTTAACGATAGCGCATGGTAATATGAACAAACGAAGTCTGCTTAAGACAGGTTACTTTTATCAATTTTGAATCACTGGG